>CM042073.1:6407540-7723579 GCA_023512825.1 Liposcelis brunnea | reverse complement strand
TTTGTTATGGGATTAATCGAAATAATTATTTAAATAAAAAACCACACCTAAAGCTATTGTATCGGTTTTGCCTTTTAAAAATATTTAAAGTTTTTTTTTTTTTCTTCGTCTGAGTTGGAGTACTATCATGTGAAGTTGGTAGCATAATGATTCGATTTAATTTCAATGAAGCTTGTTAAATCATTGCGATCTACTGATTTTTCTTCTTTTTTTACTTTCGAGATCCCAAAATCGAGAAATACAAAATACTATTTGTATTTTGTATTTTTGTCAAAATACTATTTGAATTTTTGTCAAAATACTATTTGTATTTTTGTCAAAATACTATTTGTATTTTTGTCAAAATAGGGTGCTTTCCATCTAGTGGCATGTGCCGGCACATGCCACGCTAGAGCGCATGCGCTTTTGGAAAACGAGCAAAGTAGAGAACAAAAAATTTTTTTTTGACAAATGAGAAGCTGCTTTACCTTTCTCAAAGGAGTGGCATATGCTGGCATATGTCGGCATATGCCACATGATGGAAAGCACCCATACTATTTGTATTTTTGTCAAAATACTATTTGTATTTTTGTCAAAATACTATTTGTATTTTTGTCAAAATACTATTTGTATTTTTGTCAAAATACTATTTGTATTTTGAATTTTTGTCAAAATACTATTTATATTTTGTATTTTTGTCAAAATACTATTTGTATTTTGAATTTTTGTCAAAATACTATTTATATTTTGTATTTTTGTCAAAATACTATTTGTATTTTGCAATTTCGTCAAAATACTATTTCTATTTTGTATTTGAAATACATCTTCAAGAAGTATTTCGTATTTGATATTTCAAATACTTATTTGGCAGTATTTTGTATTTGATATTTCAAATACTTTAAATCTGAAAATAATTTTTTGACTCAAAATACATTTTGCCAACATTTTTACATGAATTATTCGCTAAAAAGATTGTAAACACAGTTTCTGAGAAGTTAGAGAATCAGAAATTTGGAAATTTATAATGTCGAAACGAGGTCAAGAAAAACAATAATTCAGTTTCCTAAAAACCCTCAAGAATTTCGCGCCTTATTTTAAAAAACTCGAGCCTTAAAATTAGGAATTTGTAAAATTTAAAATTAATCTGGCGAAATTGTATATATAGATCTCTAGAGCAGAGCCAGACTCATTTTTTAAATATTTAGCTAATTTAATTTTTTTTTTTAAATTCTCATTAAATCGAACGCTATGCAATATTCTCATCCTTCCTCTCTCAAAACCAAAACCTGATATGCTAATATCAACTGATTACCAATATCATGATCTACATTTAATTTGGTAATCGGTATCAAGGTTAGGTTAAGATGTCGGTTTCGTTTCAAAAATTTTAAGCTCGAAAGAATTTAGGTTTCCAAAATGGGCTTGATTAAAAGTTAACACACTGATTATCCATGCAATTGATGTAATCGAATTAAAGGAGTGAATGTAGTTGAAACGAGATTTGTAAATTGGAGTTGGATTAATTTGAGGCTACCTTTCACATTAATAATATTAATGATTTAATATTTTATTATAATATAATCTTGATATGATTACACAGAAGCATTCGTAATAAATGTTATTTAATTTTTTACTCTATTTCTAAAAATATTTAAGAAATTAAAACTTGGTCTGGTATTTTATTGATTTAGAACTATCAGGTAGTTCAAAAGTTTGCTCAATCATTTGGAGAACAAAATATAAAGCAAATTTTTTAGTTGGATAAAATAATATACAATCTTTTAGCTTAGAGCTCGATTTAAAGAGAACGAGCCTAAATTATTTTAGCTAGCTACACTATTATTCGACTAATAATGAAACGGACTAGGTCATCTAGAATAGAAGATGTGCGCCGTTTTGTCTCATCCGTCACTATATACAAGGGCAAACTACCGGATCTTGCCAAGCCTCTCTGCTTGGCATTCAGAGCATAAATGACTTCGTAAGTCAATGCACTTGTGATTACTATAACGCACAGCATAATAATATAAATTATACATAGAGAGACGCCGACATTAATAATATGCCACTTAATGAAGAGTATTAAATGGCGAAGAGACCTTCTTAAGAGAAGTGAGCAAGAGTTAGATACGATAAGACTCAATAATAAAATTTATGAAACTATCATTATCTTTCCTAAACCGTGAGGAGGAAGACAAATTTATCCTGGATAAATGACGCCTACGATAGTGAGAAAAAAAATGGATTTGTTTATTATTTTTTTAGCGAAAGCTTTTTTGCTGGGTGAGGCTGAACCAGCTCCTAAGGTTTTTAAAACTGCGAGAAACAGGAAGAAACTGCAACGAAGACAGCTCAACTAAACTCCCAGAAAGGAGCTAGTTTAAGCTACAAGGAAGAGATTGGGAGAGGCCTATGTGTAGGAGTGAATACAGTGATGGCGCCAGAAAAAAATTCTGGATGGGGCCAAAGTCGAACAATGTTACATTACAGCCATATTACTGTTCTTCCCAAGTAGGTGGGGGCCCCTCTTGGCGCCGAGCCTGACTGGATAGCAAAAGACAGAAGAAGAATCCTGAAACAAATCTCTGGAATACTTAACTAACTCTTTTCCTACTCCTATAATAATCAAACATGAAAACCTCATTACAAATTAAATAATATCCTCAATATTTTCCTCCTATCCAAACATTTCAAACTAGGCTTCCATTACGCATCCCAAAAATACGTAGAATTTTAGCAAAGCTAACGTCATAAACTATTGCATGACGAATATTCAGTGATATAATTTAATTCATCGATCCTAACGTTACGTCTCAATTCAGAGGAACCTGTTTCGTAATGTATTATTTTTTCTTAAACAAAAAAATAAAGAAAAAAAAAACCTATTATGTAACATCATTCCAACCGTGTCAACATAGTATCGTATGTCAACAATAGATGTATATGGGTCTGCGCAAAACTCACGAAAGCAAGGTCACCTAAAGAGGAAAAAAAGATATTCAAACTTACCAAGATTAAGCGCTTCGTTAAACTTAGCCACTGCAGCATCCAATTCATTCCTCTGTAAAAGTTCATTCCCTTCGTCTCTCAACTGTCCAGCGACTAATTCACCGGACCAGAACTTTTCGGCTAACGCTTTGACTAATATATTCGTTTCTAAGGAACTATTCCCGTTGAGCTTTTGCCCGCATTTCCTGCAAGTCCTCGACGCGTCTTTGATTAAACATTTTTTACAGAATGTGTGACCGCACATTGTAGTCGTTGGCTGACGTAAAACCCGCTCGCAAATAACACATACGAAAACACTATTGTAATTTTTAACCGGTGGCGAACCGTAAGCATTCATCACAGATTCCAATAACCCGTAAGTCACGTGTTTGAGTTTATCCGTTGATATGTCGCCTACTCGACAGCAATGATCGTATACATCTAATGCTTCCCGAACTTTCCCGCATTTTGATAAAGAATCCGCGTAGCTGAGGTATAAATCTAAATTGGCACCTCGATCCTTCATTGTTCTTTCGAATGTTTCACCAGGAAGACCGTAATTTCTGTGGATGTAACTGTCTTTCGATACTCCTGACATGATACTCATCTTTGCTGACGTTTGGAATTTGCCTGCGACAAAAAAAAAAGATTAATATAAATATAAAATATTCGGCAGGATATCAATAAATTTATGAGGTTTAATATTAATAAATTTAAGGAGGAGGGTTCTGTAAAAATTTCCACCGAAAATATTTTTAAAAAAATGCGATGAATAATACAGTGTCATTGAAATCGAATGCCCTGGACCAATAGTTTAATTTCTTTGCCAAAATATATGGAAATTCCCAGAAAAAATACGAGAAGCTTGTAATTTTAGGTTTTATACTAAATTTTGTAGATGCTATCACTGGAAAATTAAAAAATTCCAATATGCCTTTAGTGGTGGGCTAATAAACTCCAATGCAAAGTTTGCTTCTTCTTCTTAGAGTGCCTCCCCGCGACGGGGATTGGCGGCCATCATGGCTGGAGAGCTTATTGCGCCGTGCAAGAGACCCTAGCCGGATCCATTGTCTTGGGTCTTGGACAGCAAACCATCGGACATGATGGCTATACTAGAGAGGGAGGTTAATGCGGTGGCTTTCCAACAACTTCCGCATCACAGCACAGGAGCCATACCGTCAGTCCTCGACTCTGGCTCCTGCTTTCTGGATTTAACCCTAGCCAAATTTTACCGTCTTCAGCCTTAAGCCAGTTCTGGTACCAGATTGCTGCCTCCTGGATCAGAAAGAATGAAGCAGGACTATCATAATCTATCATATCCCACCGACTACCGTGTAGCCAAGTTTGCTAAAGGAGCAAAAAAGGCGAGCTAAGGCCTCCAGGAGACTTTTTGTTTGATTGATCGTTCTGCAAAATCATTCACTATGGTCCGTCCAAAACCTAAAGCAACCTGGAATTAAAAGGGAATAAGTGGAAAACTGCTTCCCATTTTTTTCCTGCACCAGTTGAGAGATCGGGAAAAATTGAGCAAATACATTTTAACATGCCCTGTGACCATAAATTTTTTCGAAATTTTGGGGAAACGCTAACAACGATTCGGAAGGATAGCTATGAGACAAAACGAACTATCTCGAGATTGCTTTAGGTTTTGGACAGACCATAACTGTAGGTTATCTTGCATTTTTGTGCGGCTTGATATAAACTCAAACGGAGTGGATTATGTTTCCTTTCTACCTGTTTAAAGCCATCTGGTTGGTTGAGGGCTCTGTCATACGTTCGCAGAAGTTACAGAAGCTTCGGGCAACGCTGGGCTCGAACCTGGTTTTGATCGGCCCATATATGCCAAACTGAGCCGAAGAAAACTGGGCTTGAGCTGGATTTTCAGCTTTAATCATTTGGAATAAACAGTACAGGAGCACAGTGTACTACAACCATAAAAATCACTTCAGATATTTAAAAAAAACTCGGACTACTAGGTAGAATGTTCATGTCTTCGGCATGAAGCCGAAACATTTATAGGAAAAGTATTAAAGCTTTGAGTTGAGATTAAAATCTTCAGCTTAAGCAGGGCTTTATAGCAAAACCTCATTCCTTGATCAGCCTACGATTATTTCAAAGTTTGTAGGCTTAGCAAAGAATCCTCAATTCATTCTCAGAAATTATTGAAAAGTTTCTTTTGATTTCAACAAATTTTTCCCTGAACTTTTCCCAAAAGTTCTTAAACGTCTTCAGACTAGAGACCAATACTGGTTGAAATCTTAAAATTTAACTTATGATGCCTCCGACAGCACCAAAATCCCCACAAGAAATAAATCTGCTCCTGTCAGAATTAATTAGGCTTTCTGTGACATGCGGTAAGCTGTTTTGCAAGCAAAGTTTCAAGAATGATCCGAAAAATATATTTTTTATAAAAATGGTGATAGCTACGTCTAAATGAGAAATCATTGAAACATATCAATACACTTGACAGCAACCCATAAATATTTAGACAAATTCATCATCTGAATCTTTAACACACTATATTTTATTTTAGCATCAATCGGAATTTTCCCACCATTCTTTTTGAAATTCAAAAAGAAGAGACTCACATCTGTTGTCATCAAAATACAACACTTCACTCGATAGATTGGTGCATTACCAAACAAACATCTTTTCCCCTGATATAGAGTGTGTTGGCATTTCATTTGAAATAAAAATATTGATGGCCCCAATCGAGAAAAAAAAAAATCTCAACTCACTTAACAGTATGCATACAATTCAAGCTAATTTTACCCAACAAATTAAAAATGTTATAACAAGATTTAGCAACATCTCAATTTAAATATCAGATGACTTTGTATCATGAACCAGAGTTCGATTGATTTTTTCCTCAAAAAAATACTTTAATATAAAATTTAGGGGCAACAAAGAGTGAGAAATCAGTCTTTCCATGATAATCATAAAAAAAATGCACAGCTGAACTTATGTAAAATATCGAGAAAAAAATTGTAGCCTCTTATTTCTTAAGCCATTTAACCTAACGTTTAATATAATGAAGGATCCGGCTGAATTTATTTATATAAAAAAATAAACCAACCAAGGATCATTCACATCAATGTTCCGCGAAGAACTCAAGAGGGCATTGGCTATTTAAATGAACATCACATGTAAATACTGTATTGTAATTCAAGTTGCAAAATCATGGTTTCCATTTCATTGTTTTTATAAAAATTAGCTGAATTTAAAAAAGAAGACTCTTACACCGCCTACGAAACACCGAAAATCGGACGAAATGAGGACGATTGACTAAGACAAGTATAAGGTAGCATGGCATGATTAGATAACAAATTTTTAGGACTAAGGTCAGTGCAATTAGGCAGAGTTATGGAACATGGTTCGTAACAATGGAGATCACAACATGAACGATAAGTACGTTCTCATGGTTATATTCCTATTTTTTCGTTGATTTTCCTTTAATGTTACATGATCAAAGATGCTCCAATAAATAAAAGAAAAAAATAATCATCCCCTATAAACACAAAATTGGACCTTGAAAATCCAGCAATAAACACAATAAAAGTTGCCGCGATTATGACGATGTCCTCCGAATCCCCGAAACGCGGCAAATCAAAGCAATCACTCCAGGTTTTGGGTTGAACTTAAGCCAGAACACGTATTATAAGCGAATATCACAACACTTGGGAAGAAGTTGCGACACATACTTGCAATTTCGATGAAATTTAATAGTTTTCGTCACTGTTTTCATCAACTAAGCACCCGCGTTATTAAGCTCATTCTAAATGCGTAATCCATAAAACAGGAATCCACTGATTTCACGAATTTATTAAAAAAATGAAATAGAAAAAAATAATAATAAAGCGTCAGCCATGAAGAGTTCGTTGAATTCTCTAACATGGTGACGCTAACACTCTCGGAATCCGACTGAGTTGCTCGTCGGTCGGTCCGGTCGGCTTCGGTGTTCACAGCGAGGCAAATTGTTATGTTGGCGCGTTACATAAGGTCACGTTACCTCAAACTCGTGTTAAATCAACATAAGTTGAATCAATAAAATTGCCACTGCGCATGCGTTTTGTATTATTACTCCAATGGAATTAAATAATTTCTATTGTTTTCCCTCGTTTTTGCTAATTGTTATTTTAATTTCTTTTTATTTATAAATTAATGTTGTTTTTTGTTATGCGGTTGAGGTTATGTCAAACATGGCGGACGCCATTATGGAATTGAAGGCAGCTTATGTTAACAATACGTTTATCGAGTTTTGTTATTAAATTTTTTTTTTGTATGAATGGTTTGAATCCTGTTTTTGAGTAAAACAGGTGGAGAGTGATTAGACACCTGCTTAAGTTGATAATAACATCCAGGCGGATGGGACTTTTGATGGAGTGTAACAGTTTTTTAAATGAGAATAAAAGTATACGATTTTTTGGGCTGCAGAATGCAGTTTTGGGTTTTATTTAACTTAGGTAGAATGTTGACGCCCAAACAGATTATTCAGGATTTTTGATTTCTTTTAAAATAATTTTATCCAGAAATGGTGCTTGTCCCAAAAATTCTGCAAAACATTGATTTGGCAAACATTTTTCCCAAATAGTTTTCTGTTTAAATTTTTAAATCCTCTCTTTTTGTTTTTCTATTGAAAATTTTTTTCAAATTCTCTTCCATTGAAAATTTTTTTCAAATTTTCTTCCATTGCAATTTTTTTTCAAATTTCTTCCATTAAAAATTTTTTTTTCAAATTTTTTTTCCATTGAAAATTTTTTTTTAAATTTCTTTCATTCATTATGCTGAGTCTCCACTTGTGAGTTAATCAACAACTTTGATTAACTTACCTTGTGCATTTACCTTTAAACCAAATGTAATATGGCTTTTTTTAGTCAATGGCATTGCTTATCCAAATATTTTTTGTGATTTTAGATGTTTGTTGATTGAAAAAATAAAAGGAATTAGATGGTAGAAAAGTTAATCCACAAGGAAAGTTAATCAAAGTTGTTGATTAACTCACAAGTGGAGACTCGGCATTAAAAATTTTTTTCAAATTTCTTCCATTGAAATTTTTTTTCAAATTTTCTTCCATTGAAATTTTTTTTCAAATTTTCTTTCCATTGAAAATTTTTTTCAAATTTTCTTTTATTGAAAATTTTTTTTAAATTTCCTTCCATTGAAAATTTTTTTTCAAATTTTCTTCCATTGAAAATTTTTTTTAAATTATCTTCCTGAAATTTTTTTTTTTAATTTTCATGCATTAAAAAATTTTTTCAAATTTTCTTCCATTGAAAATTTTTTTTCAAATTTTCTTCCATTAAAAATTTTTTTCAAATTTTCTTCCATTGAAAATTTTTTTTAAATTATCTTCCTAAAAATTTTTTTTCAAATTTTCTTCCATTGAAAATTTTTTTCAAATTTTCTTCCATTGAAAATTTCTTTTCAAAATTTCTTCCATTGAGAATTTTTTTCAAACAGCTTTTTGTTTAAACATTCAAGTTCTCTCTCTTTGTTTTTCTATTGAAAACTTTGTTTCACATTTTCTTTCACTGGAAATTTTCTTTACATTTTCCATCATTGTAGAATTGTAATTAATGTATAATTCAATTCGTGGCCGCGGTGAAAAACGAACATCGCGATTGGCAGATTTTTCAATCCGAGAATGGCAGCCACCAAATTCGAGATCATGGCAACTTCCAGTATTCAAAATGGCGTACTCTACGTAGCAGACGACTCATCGAAGTGTCTCCCTATTGCAGACGAAGGCGCTCCCTATTGGAAAACGAGGCTCCCGAGGCTCCCTATTGCAGACGAAGAGGATTTAGTTCATTTTCAACCTTTTAAAATGATAAAAACAAACATAACCTTTAATATCACGTCAAAGATCTTTCTCAAAATCTCATTTTAATTATATTCATGATCCTAGTATTATTTCCCCTTCAAACAAAGTGATAAACTAAAAATATATAATGCAAGGTTATATATTCCTTCATTTAATAACGCTTATGTGTTTTAAACGGTTTTTAATGAGCTAGATAGAGACATTTATAAGTTCGATTGGCTATGATTAATTACAACCTTGAGGCAATCATCCAGACTCATTTCTTTCCTTTTGCGATTGTGACCCACGACTTTTTAAATCCAGAAAAAAAAGGTGACAGAAAAATCAAGAAAATCAATAACTCATGATTAAACCGAGATTAGCCTATAATCAGAAGCCTCAGGGTCTGTCAATTTCATAACTGATATAAACAAGGATTGGGGGTAACATCAATTACAAAAAATCAAATTAGATAAACACTCTCGAGCTATTTCTTAATCAAATCTGCTATCATGAATAAACGTTAGGTAACAGAGTGATAAAGGGATAAAATATAATAATCATAAGCGGTGCTTAGGATTATAAGCCAAAAACTATTACATTTGATATCATGATTGTTAAGGATGATCAAACGGACAAAATTCAATGACTAATCGGTTTGATGACGCATTCATGTCATTAAAACTTTGCTCTGACGTTTTTTTCTGTGCTTTTTTTCTCTGAAGGGGAAAAAGGATGCGAGCTTTGTTACGTAACTTTTTTTTTTATTTTTTTAAACGGCTTGATAGGGTTTAATTGATTATATCAACGAATCTAGTTAATGTCAAGAGTCGACATTATTCAATTTTTTTAAATTAATGAATGTTAAGAGGGATTGCCCAAGCCGAGAAGTTTTGCTATAAGAGATCGCGTTTTGTATATTTGGAGATGAATATGATAATAATGTTTTCGGGGAAGAAATAAAGCAATTAATATTTTTTGGATTTCTTCGGTAATTTTTTTTTCTGGATGAGAATAATTGCGAGGAATGCTTTGGTATGTACTTAATTTTAGGTCTCATTATCAAATGTAAATTTAATATCTCTGGTAGCTTCAGCATTGATAAAAAATATTGAAAGGTTAAGTCGGATGCAAAAGATGACATCACAGGTTTGTGGATATGATATGAATGTGGGCGCAATTACAGCCAGTGGCGTTTCTAGCTCTTTCGGCATACAGTGGCAAACCAATTTATTTAGCCCCTCCTCTCTTGTTTGCGGCAACGACCTTAAAATTGGGGAAGGAGGTTGGCAGTCCAACATTCAAAATATTCGTTTTTTGAATTTTCTTTAATTTTTTTCATATCAAAAAGTCTAGTGTAAGCTAAAGTAGCTTTGCTCGTATTTTTGGCACCCCTTTGAAACTGGCACCCTCGGCACCGGACTAAGCTCGCCACTGATTACAGGGGATCTATAAGATTAGTGTTTAATAAAAAGGAATTCATTTTTAAAGAAGAATATTCTGACTGGAAAACTATTGCTATAATAATTGGTGCCAATTAATTAGAGTATGAAGACAGGCCAAACCAAAAAAAATTTGAAAAAAATTTTCAATGAAGGAAAATGTGAAACAAAATCCCCCCCCAAATGTCGCTTCTGAGCAAAAAGCTCCCCTTCGCCCTAACCTTCTTTCAATCCAATCCACCAATGCATTCAACTTTTCTTAACATAAAAGACCTGTATCTTTCTCAGATGCACTTTTGTCTGCTCGTAGATTTCCCTGCTAAACATTCAGTGGCTCTAAATAATAAACAGCTCCGACGGCCTTCGCGTTTCGCTCCGATTTTTCTGGCATGTTGCCGGCTAGCGTTATCTTCCAGACTTCCCCCAACTGTATTTATAATTTTCATACGTGGAAAATTTATTTCAGAAACAACCAAAACCAATTAAAAGCCGTCATCTACATTTAAAAATAAAAATGACATTTAAAACTTGTCCAATACTGACAGTCCTGATAAATGCAAGTTAGTATCAATATTAATTTTTAAACGACTATTAAAACTGCATATCTTAAAAAAACCTGTTTTTTTAAAAAAGCAGTTTTCGATTAAGAAAGTCATTTGTTATATGAAAATAAAAATGCATTAAAAATTGCATTTGTCAATGATTACAATTTCTTCATTTTATTGCGCCAATTTTTTCTTCACCTTACGTAAAAATATTTATTGTAAATAAATACGATAAACTCTTGCTTAATTAATTAATTTCCCCAAAAAGACCCGAAATAAATCAAATAAAAAAAAATTAAGCCCATTGTAAAAAAAAATATATATAAAACTCGTTTTATTTACAAGAGGAAAATAAATTATTTTTCCACCATTCCGACCTTGTAAAGTTGCATAAACTGGAAGGAGGTCAGGGTTGCAGTAAAATGTTGCATTTTACACTCTCTTCATGCAACCATCTTTCTTTCTTCACATTCGGGGAGAAGGAAAAACAAGAGAGATGGCTTGACAACAAGACACCCGTCTTATCGTCTGTAATTACGTGTAATCGATTGATTATAATGTCATTGATAATAACTTTAGTGTTTAGGCAAAAATTATTGGTTAATCAATACAAAAACACGCGAACGTATTTCTTTCCTAGTCGGGCCTTTTTTTCTTTTTTAAATTTAAAAAAAAAGATCATGCAATATCAGCTTCTATGATCTATGTGGCATATTTATTAAATAATCGATGACCAGATGACATAATAAGTACGATTATGAGTAGATAGCCTTGAAACTTAATGCAGGATTCAATGTGCCAAGCACGTTTAATGTACCAGCCCCTTCCCATTTTGTATTTTTGGCTGAAATTTTAAATGACAATTTATTTGATTTTTTTTAGATTTTTGGAGTTATGGAAATGAGCGAAATAGAATACAATAATGTAGCAAAAGACGTTTACTTAGCTGGTTGGGGTACGACTTTAGTAATGCAATGTACTTATGTAATTGAGAATATTATAAAATTTAGCCTACTTCGAGTTAGCCCGAGCTGTTATGTCTCAACTTCGAAGGTGTACTATATTTCGAAACGTGTTGGTGTTACATACTCTGCGTTTTGTTTCTTTTTTTCTTATCTTTCCCCCTTTTTTTTTATTTCGGGTGTTGATTTTGTTTAATTAAATGATTGATTAATTGTTTGATGAGTTTCATTATGAGATATAAATTAATGATGAGAGGATGTACAGGTCGAGTTGCTTAATGAAATGTTTGAGGTGTGGGAATCTTGTGTGGAAATAAATGATGGAGTAGTTTTAGTTTAGAAGAGCGTTAGTGTCTGATCATATGGTGGATGTAGCCATTTAAAAGGCTAACATCACGTTCCGACAAAAAATTTGATCGAAAATCGGCTTTACATGATTTACAATAAAATCTTAACAACACTACCGCCCTCTGTGAAACGTTTATGAAACTGTTATTGGCGCCACCTAGAGGATTTCCTGCATTGAAAGATAAAGAAATTAAATTCATCGACTTTTTTTGAAGGGAGTAAATTGGACATTAATGACCCCACTCTCATTGCTCCCTTTAAGGTTTTTGTAGTTTTCAGCTTACTTCATAACTATCTTTTTTAAAAAAATCAGAAGCGCTTTGGAGTCTGGCTTTACATGTTCTAGAATTTTTTCCCTAATTTTTCAATCGATGCCTTATGCAAGCTCTACCCTGCAGAAGCTGTTTGAATCGAACAAACAAATGAACTTTAAAATGATCCCTAAATTAGCAAATTCATAGCTTAACTCAAAAATTGTAATCTTTTAACAACCACTATAAACACTTGAAGAATAAAAATTAAAATTGCACAAAGCTGCTTTGAAAAATTGTCTGATCTTATTTTTTCCTACAAAGTTTCATGGAGATTTTTCAACAACCTTTAAAAAAATATCACTTTTTCCATGACCAGATGAAACACAAGGTGAGATAATTATAAATCCTATTCCCTAAGCTGATAGAAAGTTGCAGTAAAAATCAGTTGCATGAGCTATCATTTTAATTAAAATGACATTAGCCATAATAGCCTCTTGACGATTTTGAAATCACACCTACATAAAAAATTCAATGAATTAAAATCCAAAACCTTTATACTGTAAAACACATTAATTATCCACCTTATAGCACACAATCATAAAAAATAAACTGCAACTGCAAAAACCTCGACTCGCAGTTCAAATTCCAATGTCACGGCTAAACCTTTCACTGTAAAATTTTAGCACATCATCTTTTATCTTAAAAACATATATCACTTACTTTCATCAGAAATCCTTTCCACTTGACGAACGCTTTCATTTTCCCCATTTGAGTTGTTTTCATTGATGCAGCCATTTGCAAAAATGATTCACGATTACTCATTTGTAAAATACCACTGAGCATGAAATGTTGTCATTTATAAAACCTCAACTATTATTTCTCACCAATAGCATAACTCATCTCAACAAAAAAACAATTTATCATTGAAGATCACATAATTAATTAATGTAAATAAATTATAAACAAACCAACGCTTTCCTAAAAACAAACATGGCGTCCTCCCACGTTTAAACGTGTCACCAGATCAAATTTAAAAAAAAAACCCGCGCGTATTTAAAATTTTTTTTACCTAATCGATTTTTAGCAACTCATTGAATGAATTGTAAACAGTATTACGAACGGGCTATTTAGAATAATGAAATTTTGAAAATAAAAAAGCAAAGCTCAAAGTTTAGTTGTTATGCACGGAAAAAAATGACATAACCTTTTTTTATTACGACGAATATCGCGCGGGGATGACATAATAAAAAAAATCCTTTAATGCTCTTGTTTTCAATAGTCGCGTTTATTGTTACCTCATCTATTTCAATTTGTATGATACGGTTATTATTAGAAAAATATGACCCGACAGGTCAAGAGTTATGTTTTTTAATACTTTCTTATACATAATTAATAAAATAAAAAAAGCGTAGGAGGATTAAGACTTTTTTAGTGTATGTCTCTTTTGTTTTATCTTCTAATTTAATTCACCTGGTTTGAACATAAGAAACAATAGCCATAACAAGTCGCTGGTCCGAAATAATTTTGTGCTATCTGCGAGTTCAGGTTCACACGTGTCGTCCATAAGCTAAACATAGTGAATCCATGTAAATTTGAACTCGCAGATAGCACAAAATTATTTCGGACCAGCGAAGTGTTAAGGGTTAAATAAAAAGTTACTCAATTAATTTTATTGTTGCATTTTAGATGACACACGTGCATCTAGTTAAGATTATACTACGTGTGCTAAGGCTTATAGTCGGGATGTCTGCGCATCACAAGAATGACAATTAAAGAATGCGCATGCGGTGCAAAGTTTCATTCTGGAAATAGGATTATGAAAATATTATTATAAGAGATTATTTTTGTATCACGCATAGCCCCATGCTTTAATTTTTTTTACACAAATAAATAAAGAGGCTTAAAATTTTTTGTGTTGATGCCCCGCCACACGCGCTAAGGTTATGCCTTATTTTCGAGATAACGTTTCTGTTTTCCTATTGTTATGATATACTCCACGTAATTTACAATTCAATCGATCCAATAAATCGCGCAAGAAAAGTTTCATATATTGCATCACTATGATCGATATAATGCGTGCAAATGAGATGATTTGTTTTGAGTCTGTCTCCGTAAACAAAAAAAAAAGTCGTATCCTTCTGTAGCATCAGTTATGTCGAAAATAAAATCATTAAAGCCGTGTATATTACGTAACTTAAGATGTTATAATCTCTGTTACGTAAGGGACGTTTTTCCGCTGGTTCAAAAATTTCCCAAGCTAGGCGAAAATTTTTTGCCGCGATTTTTCGGAAGGTGCAGTCGTTTAAAAATGTCAGTTAAACATGCAATTAATTTCTCTTGGTAAGGGACTGTATCATGCATATTTTATAAAAACCAGACTGAGGATTGACCTTGGATTTTATACTAATCTGCATGTACCTGAAGCGTGAACCATTCGATTATACAGTAAACGTCTGAAAAGTGCATATAAAAAGCGCTATAAAGGTGCCTAAAAATGTCATAAAACTTGGCAGTTTGGTTTATTTTAGAGATGAGTTACATAAGGTGAGAAATATTGGCGAACATGTTGACCTTAAAATTTAAATGAGATCCAAAATTAAAAACAAAATAAAATAAAATACCTGGGATGAATTAGGTTTGGTTTTTATATTTTGCCACATTTGGAGCAGCCTGTTTAAATTTTTCCATTATTTTAAAAATACCTTGAATTTAAAAATATTCTTAAACATTCAATTTTTAACTGTCAAAGGAAAAACCCTATCGCCATTCATTCACTGTTTACAAACTTGTAAAATGAATCTAGCAAAACTTAACCAAAGTTCAAAACCAAAACCGAAAAAAAACAAATTACTCTTCTTAGAAACCTACTCAATTGCTCCAGCTCCCAGCAGAGATTACTATGGATTAAAACTATTCGAAAACAGAATAATATGGCTCCGTTGGAAAATATCACATGGCCCTTCTCTACGACCCTTACAAAACATAGTGGATTTGGATGATTTTTTAAAAGATTCAACGTTGCGAAATGAAATTTCCTATATTTTTGGTGCGTAGGAAAATAAATCATCGAGTTCATTTTCATTTCTAATTCCATTCAACCTTCATACATAGGCTTAGAAATAACCAAACTCATAAACGATGTAGCTTTAAAAAATTGGAACCTATCAACAATGCCATCAAACATTCTCGACAGGATTTTCATATTTCTGACCGTCAAAGATATTTGGAACCTTATGCAAGTTTGTAAGAGATTATATAAGGTAAGGAAAAAAACTGAGTATCACTTACCATTACTCGCTAAAAAATCAATTTTTCATTTTAAACAGGAATGCTGTAAAAATGAGTTATGGGAGAAATTATGCAAAAAACGTTGGAAGATATTAATTCAAAGTGACGTGCATCGTGCTTCCTCTATCGGATGGAAGCAAGTTTATAAGGAAAAAATAACGCAAAAGTACAATAAATCGGATATCAGAATGTTTGAGAAAAAATTAGCCCCCATTAAAAAGAAAGGAGTCGAAATTTTAAAACAGAAACCGCCTTTACCCGAATCGAAATCAAACGTATCATTAATTAAAAAGGACAGCAAAAAAACGGATGTTATTCGAAGTGTTTCAGCTATTTTTTCACAAAGAGAACCTTTAGTTAAAGTCTCGCATTTAAACAAATCAATGGATCGTCCTATCTCATCTGCTAAAGAAAAATCAACTCCGAAAAAAAAATCAAAACGAACGAATAAACAACTCACGATATGAAGGAAACGATAAATTTAAACCAAAAGAATACTCACAAGTAAGCGAGATTAAGACGAAATCAGTTAAGGAAGTTGATAATCGAATCCCGAAAATGAAAGTGACTTCCATCAAAGCTCGCCCATCATCGAAACAATCTGAAAAAATAAAAAAATAAAACAATCCGCGAAGAAAAACTCAAAACAGGATCAACGGCGTCATCAGCCCGCCATCTTTGGTTTCCTTTGAGAAAAATTTTAAAATTCCTCAAAGGTTGGCAATCCTGCATAACATGGTGGTCTCATAAAGATACGGTATTATTCTATTTTTAAGGAAAATTTATTTATTGTCGGTTTATGTCTGGTACTAATAATTGTACAAAGAAGATAAAAACACAATAAATATAGTTTTTTAGAATAATCAAAGGATTACCGGCTGTCAGTGATTAAATACGTACAATATGGTGAAATAGAAAAGATAAGCTCAACAGGTTTGAATGTCGATATCATTAAGGGGGAAAAAAAATTTAGCATATTTACTCGAAATCGGAATTTATTGTAAATTCAAATCATTGAAAAATACATTATACATATGTTTACCTGTTACATAAAATCTTGGTCTTTAGTTTTTTGGCGTATGGAAGCACAAAGAAGATTTTTCTAAAGGCTTCGACGAAGGGAACTTGACAGCCTTGAACATGGGTATTGTTTTTGTTGGTTTTGCGATTTCATACGGATAAATTATTCATCGAATTATACACGTACCTGTTGTGAT
This sequence comes from Liposcelis brunnea, assembly GCA_023512825.1. Classification (NCBI taxonomy): domain Eukaryota; kingdom Metazoa; phylum Arthropoda; class Insecta; order Psocodea; family Liposcelididae; genus Liposcelis; species Liposcelis brunnea. The sequence continues at coordinate 7,706,753 of CM042073.1, read as the reverse complement.
TTTCTGTTTGTTTTACAATAAAGTAAAAAATTAGAGATAAAATGGATGACGATACGGACGATAAGGATGACACAAAGAGGTTAGTTTTTTGGAACCATCAACAGGTTGGGGGGTTAATATCATTATCATTATTTAAAAATTGTTTGTATTTACTTTCAGGAGGTCGAGGAATTTATCGGAGAAAAAGAGGAGAGATCAATTTAATATGCTTATTAATGAATTAAGTTCCATGGTTTCGACAACCAATCGAAAAATGGATAAGTCTACTGTTTTAAAATCAACTATTGCGTTCTTAAAAAACCACAACGGTGAGTAATTCAAGGATTTGATCTTTGTACATGTGCTAAATCATTTAGTAACTAAATTTTTTAATGTCTATAGAATTGGCTGTTAAATCGAGGGCACATGAAATCCAAGAAGACTGGAAACCCCCATTCCTATCGAACGAAGAATTCACTCACCTTATTTTAGAAGCTGTTGATGGGTTTATAATTGTATTTTCTACGAGAGGGCATATTATTTATGTATCAGGCAGCATAACGTCCTTATTAGGGCATCTTCCTGTAAGTATTTGACTTGCAATGATTCGATATGCCATACAATGTTAGTAATGAGAATGTTCTATTGTAGAGCGAGCTTATGAATGGATCAATGACGATATTTGATGTAGTATATGAAGAGGATCAGGCAACATTATACAACATTTTATCAAACTCGGGCCAAGGCGTCAATTCTTGTAATATAGGAAAGGAAAATCAAATGGAATTCTCATGTCACGTCCGCCGCGGTGCCTTGGATTATAGAGAAGAACCTCTTTACGAATTAGTACATTTTGTGGGATATTTTAGATCGGATACAGATTCAATAGATGTGGATAGTTTGGTTTCAAGTACAAATCGATTTGGAGGAGATATGGATTCTACGTAAGTTTCTGATAAACTAAGGGAATTGAAATGTTCAGTGCTTACATTGAATAATTCTGATGCTTTTAGCTTGGTCTTTGTCGGAACTGGAAGATTGGATACATCTCAGTTAATCCGAGAAATGACGATTAGTGATAATTTAAAAACGGAATTTACATCTCGCCATAATTTGGACTGGAAATTTTTAGCGCTAGACTCAAGGGCAACTCCAATTATAGGATACGTGCAATTAGAAGTAGTGGGTACATCAGGGTATGATTACTATCATATCGACGATCTGGAGAAAATAGTTATGTGCCATGAAGCTCGTAAGTAATCACTGGAAAGGGCTGAGATCCACATCAAACTCCCTAAAACTAATTTTTAAAACATCCAGACTCAACCCTTAATTTGCATTAAAATTTTCTTCTCCTCAAACATTAATTTTTTTTTGTTTCCAGTCATGGAAAAAGGTGAAGGGACGTCATGCTACTACCGCTTCCTTACGAAAGGTCAACAATGGGTTTGGCTACAAACTCGCTTTTACATTTCGTATCATCAATGGAATTCCAAACCTGAATTTATTGTCTGTACTCATAGAGTTGTAAGTTATGTAGATGTCATGATTCAAGCAAGAAAGGATCCATGTGACGACAGCCTTAGCGATATCGGTATCAGTAAGTTTGGCGAAAGTCGTGTATCCAAAGCATTCTTAATATCATACTAACCTCTTAATTTTTTTTCCTTGTAGATGAATCCGGACAGAAAAGAAAATCAGGAAGTGGCGATCAGGTTGTATCATCTCCATGGTCGTCGAAATCATCAGTCGGCAAAACATCCCAGCTTCCTCATATAGAAGTCGCATCTCCAGGCTCAGTCACAAAAGCTCGTAGTCGGCATTCGTATCAGGGACCTGGGAGTGATTCTGCTTCCATGTCTGCAGATTCGCCAGGGTCGAGGCATTCCCAACTAACAACTCTAAGCGCTGTAAGTAAAAAAAAAATTGTCTAAGTTAGTGGCTTTAATGTTTGATTAATTTTCAAATTTTAAATCAGCCTCAAAAAATCTCCCAACATCAAAATGCTCAAGATTCCAAATTTTTGGATTCCTGTCGCCATCTTAAATTTTAGAATTAGTTTTAATTTTAATTTTTAGCCTAGAATTTTTTGGTTTTTATTTCATTCTTCATTTTTTTAAAAAGAGAACACAACGAGGCCAAAATTCATCGAACGTAAGACAACCACCAACACCAACAAAACCTCCACCCTTATCACCAGCTCAGGCTTCGACTACTTTTATCGAACCGCAACATCAATACGCAGTGGCGGCTATTCCACTACAGCCTATTATCGGTTTCCCAGGTACTACGGTCGTAACTTCGTTACCTACTCAAGAGGTAAGTCACTTTCCATAGAAAAATCTTTCTTTTTTATTAAACTAGGATTTTATGTTCGGATGGTAAAAGGTATGAGTTTATAATTAAAAATAACGCGGCTAAAAAGGAAAAAAAAACTATTTTATGATTTTAGTTGTTGCGACATCCGCCAACTCATTTATCAGATCATGTTAAAAGAAAACAGCATGAGCTGTATCAGTTAAAACAGATTTTACAACAAAAGGAAGAGGAGCTGCATCAAATTGTGAAGAAAGAGGAGGATTATAAATCGTTTCTTGTTGCCCAAGGAAGATATGGAGTTATTCCTTCGTTGATTAATGTAAGTTTGGAAGAAGTATTTTTAAGCGGCTACAGGAGACTTTGCATCATCATTCCAAATCCTTTCTGAGGCAGAAAAAAATCCCCACAGTTCAAAATCTATGTGTTAAATAAGAAATTTTAAAAAAATTGTTTGGTAAATAATTTTGAAACAATTTTGCCACTAGAACTCTGTTATAAGTTTTGCCTCTACCTCAAAAGTTAAATATTTTCCCCTCTCTTTTGCCGGTATCTATAAATAAGCAAAATTTCCAATCAAAATTTTTATTTTGTTCACAGGTAACCGTGCCATATTCCGTGCCAGGAGGAGTCGTAAGCAGTACAACACACCAACCAAGTTCCGTAACCGCCGATATGTACGTAGCCCCTCATTCGTTGATCGCATCCCCATTGACGATAACAACAATGTCCCCATCGGACATTCGACCAATTCTCCAACCGGCTAATTCCTCGACTGAATCGCAATCGGTAAATTACCATTCCCTACACCCTATAAATCAAACCGAACAAGGATTGACTAATCATCCCGAACAAATATATTATCATATCTACGAAAACTCACAAATAAATAATCAATTACGAAATGATGGGATGAATATTCAAACCGGAAGCATCGCCACGGTACCGGGGGAAGTTATGGGGGGCCAAACAGTCTGGGATTCATGTTCTCTTTGCTTACAGGGAGGAATACAAAACGACCAGCAATCCCGATCCGACTCAGAAGTGATACCGTTCCAGTTTTCTCAGCAGCAAGCACAGCTTCTCTTCACCAACATTTCCTCACCGAATAGTCATTAGTTTTTTCTCTTTAGAAAAAAAATTAATAAATATTCCATTTCGGCGATTTTTTGCTGCTGATGGAACGGACTTAAGTTACCCGATTAACCCCGGCATTTATGGCTAAATATATTCCTTGTATTTTTGATATATCGTATATTATTTACATATTAAGTGTCAAGTGTTAATGTTTATATGTTGGCACCACTGGATAAGTTAATCAAGGATTTTTAATTTGCGTTCCAACAGCACGTTTTCAGAGTGATCCTAGAGAGCCTGAAACAGAACCGCGAAATGAGAAGTCAATGTAACTTAAATTTTTAAAATCAATTTTAGAAACTTTTTCTGTAATTAGAAACAAATATCAAAAGGTTTGTTTGACATGAATATTTTTTAAGAATTTCATTATTTTTACAACTTCTCGTTTAGTGCTCGCAAAAAATGTTTTTGGAACGCAAATTAGAGAATCTTATTTATTAATGTCGTGCGGAAAAAAACATGGCGTCATTGTTTTTTATTCTTCTGGTGGTTTTTAAATTTGTATTGTTGATATTTAGGAAAAATTTAGTTGAATCATATTGTACAACATTATATTCCATTTATAGTTTTAATTTTTTCATTGTGAAAAAAAAAACCGGTACAGGGTGTTGAATTAAAAAAAACAAACAAACACATTGGGACCAAGCTTTGTTATCAGTGCCAAAAAATTAGAAAAAAAAAATTTGCTTAAATAATTAAATAATTTTTTGCTTAGAACATTATTATACATATACAAAAAATGCCCAATTCGTTGCCTTTGTGTAATGTATATTATTCTTAATATTTATAAGTATTCGATGTATCTTTTCAAGATTTATTGTAGGATAAGAAAAACAAAAAAAAAATACAGGGATTAAAGAAATATTTTTACATTCCAGTTAAAGGTTGTGTTGTTAAGATTTGCACATGGTTCAGATTATTTTATTTTATTATTTTATTTTTTTTGCATTGTAATCCGGTGCCATAATTTTTTAAAGTGGCGAAAATTTTTTAGCCGCGCTAGTCACTTGCAATTTTTTTTATTGCCAACTTCAATGCAAAAGAAAATGATTTTTTTTTTGTTTTATTTTTCGATGGATCTTATTCGCTGTTAAGTTTGAATTTATAATTTTTTTAATCGATATATTTTTATTTTTCATTTTAAACAGTTTTAAAGTCATATTCAGGCTTTTAAAATCTCAATTTTTTTTTTATTTATAAATGTAAGCGGTTAACCCTGATCTTACGGAATGCTAGTATGGTTTTTAATTATAAGAATTGTGATGTTTTAACAGTGGTAGTATTGATTAAAATCAGGGCTAGCTGCTAGCTTTATACAAAATTGTACAAAAGTGATATTTTTTTCGTTTGTAAAATGTGTTTTTTATGTAAGTGATCTTGTTTCGGGGAAAAAAGTGGTTAAGCCTTTTGTTGAAGCATTGAAAAATGATTTAATCGGTAGAATTTTTAATTATTGAATCATAGTACAGTGCTTAAAAAAGGTGTAGATGGATATGTCGACGATGCTGTTATTTACTGTTGAGAATAGAATATAATAAAAATATATAAAAGCAAATGATGTTTTGTTGGACTTACTAAACTTTAAAATTTCCCTTAACATAAACCATTCAAGCTATTAAAAAAACTGACTCCAGATAAGTAGTCTACGTCGCTAAATTTCCGACAGGAAACGATTATTTTTCACCAAAATGAAATTTTGAATTTTTCTGCTATTGGCGCGAGATTGGTAATTTCGGAAAGAATCCGTTATGTTTCTTAAAGAAACATAACGAAAACGCTCTAACACAATCACGATTTAACTTGTCACTTGTCTAAGGCTCAAATCATTTCCTTTGCTCTTTTCCTTTAGTTGTTTATTTATCTCCACTAAGTAAACATTATTTTTTTCGTTAGTTCAGAATAAATATAATCATTTTACAAGCATTTTAAAATAAACATGGAAAATATTAAAAAGATTGAAGAGAGTCCTCTTAATAGTGAAATCAGTGAATTACAAGAAATTGATAAAGACGGTGAATTGGATGAATTTGTACGCATGTTTTCGGAAGATGTTTTTTCTCTTCTAGAGTCCACGGATTTTACTGACTTCATTAAGTTAATTGCTTATCATGGCTTTGAACCTTTGCCATTAGCAGAAAAAATCAACCAGAAAAATTCAGTGGATGACATTCGTAAAATGCTAACACTATTTGTCTTGCATGGTCCCTCCATAAGAAGTATTCTCGATGCTTGCCATCCTCAAGAAAAAAAATTTGCAGTTCAGTTTATTAAGAAAAATGGATTAGTAAGCAAAGTAGGAGACAGGAATAAACATGATACTGTAACATTAAGAAGAATTGCTGCAGCGTTTCCTACAGTTATGCTTGAAGTCTTAGATCAACATGGTTCAAATGGAAGCATCTCTTTGGAAAATTTCTTGAATACAGGGAAAAATTTACCTGCAATTTTAACAGCACCATATGTTCTCAGTATATTGGAAAGAAGCAAAATCACTACCGAGCAAGCAAAGACTTTGACTTGGATAGTCGGTTTTTGTGATGCTTCAGATACTATGGCATTTAATCCTGATAGATATCGTGACACAACTATAGTTGATGTTTTTAATAGGGTAACAAAGCAATTTTTAGGTATTGCTTTGAAGAGTCCAGCGGTTAAAGACGAGGATAAAGTTATTGCTTTACGTAGGCTTGATAAAGTGTTTAAAATTAAAGAAGATGGATCAGTAGGTTTGACAGAAGATTTGGATGTAATTCTTGAAGCAGTTATTAAAATGTTACCGGACTGTACAGTTGATGATTTAATTAAACCTTTAAATTTTGCACCTGCTTAAGAAATTATTAGTTTCGTAATGTTGTTTTAAAAATATCATAATTGTGTGTATAAAATAAGGCTTTCTTGGGTTATAAGATTTAAAAGATAATTTTTTTAAATGTAAGTTTCTGTTTTATATAATTATATATTATAGATTACTAGATATGTCTATTTAAAATGGTAGGCTTTTTTTCCCTTAGATTTCTAGCGTTCTGATTTTCAATTACTACAACGATTGTACTTTAATCTTTTCTGCCATTAAAATTAAACCATATTTTCTTGTTCTATTTTTAAAACTATTGCCCTGTTTATTATAACCAAGCAAAAATAAAAACACTCACCTATATATGGTCTTCAAAATGCTTTGGACTCGAATTGAATTTTCGTGACAGGTGTCTTCAAACTAAATTGTACGTTACTCAATATCGAATCGATTTCCATCATATTTACGGCGAAGTTGCTCCATTTTTATAGGAACAACTATTCACCGTTGAGTTTTCTTCAACAAAACGAAGAAAATATCATTTTCACAACACAACCGAAATTAAAAACAAAAATTTTATTCACATAACGAAACGCGATCACAGAAAATGAAACAAAAAAAAAACTGTAACAGTGGTGGCAGCAGATTAATATGAGCGCTCCAAGCGTTCAAAAATAGAATCAATCATCTTAGGAAAAACCCTTTTTGTAAATTTAGGCCGCAGTAACTGATTTTAGGCGCGTTTGTATAAAATTCGGTGATTTAATTAATAATTCTGTGCAATTGATATCTTTATTTGGTAGTCATTTTCCATTATCGGCGTTGTAAGTTTTAGGAAAAAAAGTTTCAAATGGAAATCTGCTCGAATTATCAAAGCAATAAATTGTTGGAAAACAGAATATCAAGGTTTATTCTTATTTTAATAGTTACAGAAAAATCAAAATAACTTTATTGAATAAACATACATGAAAAAAAGATTCAACATGAATCAAATTTGGCTATTGCATGAAAATTTTACTGTAAGTAGAAGTTTTTCTATTGAAACGTTACTAATTTTTTTAAAATTGGTAAAGTTTAACTGAACTTATTAAATTTAATTGTTAAAACTGTTGAGCTTAGCCTTGAATAATCATCTAGTTCCTAGCAGGCTTATTTTTGAATGATGGCAATACTTTTGATGTTTGACGTTGAACTCTATATAATAATCCTCCTAAAAAACAAGACAAATTAGAAAAAAAAGACATTAAAAAGTTATAAATTTTTCAAAAATATCCAACCTGTTGGTGGAACTCTTGTTTGTAGTGGATTGTTAGCATCTACGAAATCTCCTGAATTTTCAAAAACTTCTGAAAATGCATAAACTCCATCATCTGTAATTCCTAATGATTCCAAAGTTACTGTAACCCAATAAGGTGCACCATCTGTACGTCTACTAATAATAGCTACTGCAAGCGAATTTTTCCCATCGACATTAGGTAAAATTTCCTTCGTCCAAATTTCAATACCATCTTGCTGAAAAGAACAGAAAAAATTAAATCATATTAAATTCTCAAATAAATATTTTAATAAAATTAAAATACTTACTGAAGAAATTCTTTTCCCTCCAACACCTAATGGATCTTGATTAATAGCAATTGCTCCTGGATTCAGTAAAATATCTCTTAATTCACTATGTACATTTCTTAAATCATGCGACATGATTAAAGGCGCTGATAAAACAGCCCAAATTGCCATTTGTACTTTTGCTTGTTCGTAACTCAATCCATAGTTCCCAATAACAATCTAAAAAAAATTTTTTTTTTTTTATTAAATACGAAATAAAAAAATTATAAAACATTAAATTCAAATTTTCCCCACCATATCTGGATCGTTCCAATGACCAGGACCAGCCCATTGTGCGTAAACATCTTGCCTATCAGCAAAATGGTCCATTATCATTGTTAAACTTGCCCATGAATCATCGATATCATACCAATTCCTCCAAAGATTACAAGTATCTGCAATAGCTGCAAAATCTGGTTCTATCCCATTGTTTTCTTGATAAAGAGGCCATTCACAAGAATAAACGATAGGTCTTCCTGTTTCTAATAAATACTTCCCAAATTCAGGGTATCCCTGATCAAATTCTCTTGGATCGACATTGCAGCCATCGATTTTAAGATAATCTACTTCCCATTCAGCAAAAGTTTGAGCATCTTGTTCTAAGTGGCCGATCAATCCAGGATAACCTGCACATGTGTTTGTTCCATAATCTTCATATATTCCAAATTTTAATCCTTTAGAATGAACCTAAATTTTTAAAAAAAAATCTCATGTGAAAATTATTTACTTTGAATGTTTGTTTATTAATACTTACATAATCAGCTAAATCTTTGATTCCATTTGGGAAACGACCTGGATCAGCTTGTAATCTGCCATTTTGATCACGATCAGGTAACAACCAACAATCATCAATTATTACATATTGATATCCAGCATCTAAGTAACCATCTTCAACCATTTTATCAGAAATACTTCTTATAAGATGATCACTAAAAAAAATCAATAAAGAGTGAGAAAGGAACTTTTGATTTCTTGTAATATAAAACTTTCTGTACATACCTAATGCATTCTTCTGGATCTCTGTTGCAATCTGTATTGCATCGGAATCTTTCCCATGACAACCATCCCATAGGCGGAGTTAAAGCCAAACCATTATCCAAACTGGCAATATTTTTTGCCAAGCAAAAGCACAGCAAAATACTAAGTAATAACCTCCCCATACTTATGAAACACTTGAAGTCAAATTTTAATGATTAAACCTTTAGTATTTATACATAATGGAAACATGATAATCAAACATAGCAACAGGTATCATTATATGAAAAACAAATCATATCTTACCTTTCATCTTGACATGAGACCTTTGTTTTATCTCGTTATTTTCCATCGATAAAATCGTTTCCTAATCGCTGAAAAAAGTTGAATAAATTTCGTAAGCAAAAACAATAGATCTGATTTTAAAATAAAACCGTTAGTAATGGATTAAATATAACAAGGGAATTTAAAATGGCGTCTTTTGTTGCACTTATTCCCTTTTGCATTACCGGAAAGAAATGTTTTTCTTCTGCCACGATCAACGTGGCGCTTGAAACCCTCCGCTCCGAATAAAGATGGCATCAACAACAAGGAAACAGATTTATAATAGAGCGTATTTAGAAAAGCTCAGTACTGAGCCAAATAGTTGTGTCTCTCTTGTCGAATCAGAAAGAAAGTTAGAACTACATCCAGTTTATCTGAACGACCCTAAGTCAGGAGTGTGGGATTTGTTATATAAGAGCTTGAAAAAATTTGATCGGAGGTAAGGTCTTGTTTAAGTAAACGGTTAACGTATATGTTCCATGATCTACTTAAATTTTGGTTTGATTTCAGCCTAAATGGGATACTGATGGGATATAAGAACATTCAGATAATCCAAGATAAAGACACAGGAAAAATAAAAGGAAGATGTGGTGAATTTGAAGCCTTGGTTAAGCTCCAGTTTTATATTTTCCAACCAAGAATTGGAAGCTATTTGGAGGGAATTGTTAATAAAAAAAGTAGAAATCATATTGGTTGTTTAGTTCATACATATTTTAATGCGGTTATTCTAAAGCCTGAGTTGACTGAGTATGAAGATTGGGTATGTCAAGAACTTGATATAAATGATAAAGTTGTATTCAAAGTTATGGAATTAGATTTTTCTGGAGTGTTACCACGTATCGTAGGTGATGTTGATAGTGATTTTATTAAAGGAAAGGACAATAAAAAGAAAAATAAAAAACGTACTAAGGAAGAAAAAAATGATAGTCTGAGTGAGTTAGACGAGAGTTTTTTACAAATAGTGCAAACAGGTAAGGAGACTCCTGCTGAAAATAAAGAAGATGTGAAGTCTGCTAGAAAGGAGAAAAAGCATAAGAAAAAGGGTTCGGAGTTACCATGTAATAGTACACAAAGGTTTTCAGCTACAGGAAAAGAGCTTGAAGATGCTGATTTTGATTTCTTAAGCCCAGTGGTTCCACCTTTGCTGAAAACTAAAAAGAAAAAGGAGAAGGTTTGTACGATTTAGCAAGAAAATTTTTTTATAACCATTCTAGGTTAATTTATAAAATTTTTTGCAGAGGAATTCAGACGAAGTAGATAAGGTGATTACGAGTACTCAAATCCCAGCTACAAATAAGGATGCAGATTCAAGTGATTTCAGTACGCTAAGTCCAATTGAAAAAGTTGATGGATTATTAAAACGTAAAAAGGAGAAAAAGAAAAAGAAAGAAAAGGAAAAGGTTTGTAGCAATTGCTGCATTTGTTCAAACTTTTTTCAAAAGCCGATTTATGTTATTTTTTTTTCCTACAGAAGCGCTCAGATGAAAAAAATGTGCCAATTACTAGTACTCAGTTACCAGTTCAAAACCAAGGAGAAACAAACGACTTCTATATTTTTAGTCCAATAGCCAAAATTGACGAAAAGTCAATAAATACAGAGAAGAAGAAGAAGAAAAAAGAGAAAAATGAGGTTTGTAATACTTTTGTTTAGTGTAAAATTTGTTTAATAAACTTGGGTTAATGTTATAATTATTTTTTTTTTTGTAGAAGAAATCCGATACAGCAGATCAGACTAGTTCTAGCTCTCAAGTAATAGTTAAAAATAAGCAAACAGAATCGAATGATTCCAGTGCGTTTAGTTCAACAGAAGCAGTAGGGGAATTAGCAAAGTCAAAAAAGAAGAAGAAGAAAGATAAGGATAAAAATCATAGAGGCGAAAGTGACAAAAACCAATTCGATTCTAAGTCAAAAAACGAATCCACCGAATGTGAAAAACTAGAAATTAACTCAATCCAAAAAGAAAAAAAGAATGACGAAAAGGAAGAACCCGTTGATCCTTTAGAAAAATTTTTAGAATTAGAAATGCAAAAGTACAAAAAACCGTTATTGAATGAAAAAGATGAAAAATCGGATACTGATGAAGATATCTTTATCCCAGCTACTCAAATCCTTCCAAATGAAAAGTCATTAAACCTGCCGGAAATATTAAGTAGATCAAGTTACGGCAAAACGGATTCAGATCAGAATTCACAGAAAACATTAAAAGATAGTGGCAGTTCGCAAAGTAAATTAGATACAGTTAATTTAAAATCGCCTTTAAAATTAAAGTCTCCGAAAAAGAGGAAGCCATCTGATTGTGATTCAGTATCGTCTTCATCGGCTAAAAAGCCTAAATTAGAAAAGATAAAAAATTCTTTTAAGAATAAATTAGAACTTATTAATCATAAGCCTTCTACTCAGAAAATGGAGCCGCCTAAAAAATTGTTTTCGCCTGAAAAACATTTATTATCAGATTCTGACACAAGTGTAAAGAAATCACCTAAGAAAATGCCTGAAGTTCAAAATTTATTAATTGACGATTTGTTGAAAGAACAAAAATTAACTATGTTAGGGAGGGAGGATGTGAAAAAGGACAAAGTACTGGTAGCAGTGAAAAATTTAAGTGAAAATAAAAAAGACAAAGTAAAACAGCACAAACGAAGCAAATCCGAAAAAATTTTAACTCCCACGACTAGTAAGTTAATGGACGAAATATTACAAGAAGCGAAGAAGTCTTTGCTTGTTGAAGAAAAATCGAAAAAAGAAAAAAGTAAAAGCGCGAAAGAGGATGTCGTGAATGGGACGATTAACAATAATAGACTGTTAAAAAGGGAATCATCTGAATCTGCAAGTTCGATGTCTTCGGCTAAAGAGAAAAAGAAGAAAACTAGTAGTAAAAAGGAAAAGGAAGTTAAAAAGTCCGAGAAGACTGGATCAAATGCTTCTGGCTTTAATAGTGCAAAGTCTAAAGATTTGGAAATTCAAAAATTACTAGCAATGGCGTTAAAAGACATAAATTATCCCGTTAAAAGTAAAAAAAAGAAGAATATAAGTATTTAATAAAGAGAGGATTTAGTTTTTCGTATATATGATCTAATTTTTTAACAGAGAACTCCCGTCTTTCTTTTCGGTTAAAGGGGGTCGCCCAGATTTTTGTGTGTCCGTGTGTCTAAAAGGTTGACAAATCTGATTTTTTTTGAAAAACAGAAAAGCCGAGGAATAGCCCAAATTGAAAATCGACTTTCCAATCTGTAAAACTTTGGAAAGGAAATTCGAAATTTTGCGGCAAAAAAATGATCGCATTAATTGTTTTTAAAAAAATAGCATGAAAAATTAGCATTTATGGAATTTTTTGATAAGAAGAAAAGTTGGTAGTCTAGAGATTGCCGAAAATTTTTTTGACTTTAAAAGAAAAGTTCTTATTACCCTTCAAAAGTCCCCCAAGTCCCCAGTTCTTGCCTAGGAAAAGCCTTTAAAGTCCCCGGAAAACCATGCGATTTCTGAATTATTTGAAATATTGATCACAAGTTAAGACACTGGAAAAAATAGTTTTTAAAAACGAATCTCAACAAGGTTTTAACAACACTGTACATAGTCATTCTACAAATTCTACAAAAAAAAATCCTTGAAAAGCAACTTAACCTAAAAGGTATGTTCGATAAACTGACAAAATTTACTACTTCAACAAAATAAGGATGAGGAACTAAAAAATAAACAACTGAACGTCTCGCGTCTGTGAGGTGAGTCCGTTCAGTAATGCCATCATTTTTGTTAACAAAGGTTGGCAAAGGTATTTGATCCTTTGTGAAAAACGACTTCATCTGTAAACTCATCGACTCAACCCTTTTTTTGCGGATTCTCATTATATTACTTAAAATTTTAATACATTTGACGCCTAGTTTAAAAATAACGATAAAATAAAAGAGCATCGGAACAAACTAATACTCGGATAGCGACAAAGGGAGGAACTTACTCGAATCTATCCTTTTAGGTAACCCGGCATTTTTCTGTCGTCAAGCATAAAAATTTGTAGACCTTACCTCATAATATGACCGGGGCTTCGGCTTTTGGATCGCAGTCAAACAATAATAATCAAGTTTTTACGTAATGAGTTACACTTCTGCCAAGATTTCATTTCCTCGCCATTCTTATAACTAACAATGTTAAATTTCTTTTAGCAAATGCGTTACTTTTTTGTGTGTTTTATATTACATACGTAATTAAGCGGTGAAAGGATTTTAATTTCTGAAAACAAAAATTATTTACATTAAATTTCCATATTTATTTACAAATCTACTGTACAAAATTTTTTTAGCTATCTCGAGATCAACATTATAAATCCTGGTAACTGAATATCTTTTTTAAAATTACTGTACAGATTGCCTTTAAACTGGCTAAAATTTTCCTAAAATAAGATTTCCTATTTTTTCTTTATTCTTTAAAAAAAAGTTCTCTGAGTATTGTTTTAAAAAAGCTGCAATATCTGTTTCTCATTAAAATGGATCAATCCACTGGTTTCGTTTATTTATTTATTTTTAGAAAGAAAGAGAATCACAGCCACGTTATGTGTGTAATTTAAAAAAAACCTTGGCTAAAATTTAAAAAAATTATTTCTATCTTCGTCTCATGGTAGAGGCCAAGGCAGGCCTGAAAAATCAACAGGACCACCTAAGCCCGCGTCAGCTTCTAATAAGCTCATAATCACAGCCATTGCAGCTTCATCATTACCATCTGTAGTTGGCACGTGTTGAGGGGATTGTGTCATTACGGTACCGCTCATCATTTCCATCATTTCAGTGTCTGGGGAAACCCCTAAAACAAAATTTTAGCAAATAAGAAATAAAAAATTTAATTTAATTGAGTTTGTCAACTTACCAGTATCTATTGCTGATGTAGATAATGCCACATTATTCCGAACTGCGTTATTTATTGGTGTACCATTATTAGTACCATTAGTACTCATTCCTAATCGCTGAAAAGATGCATTCCTACTTCCATCGTCATTGGTTACACTTGTTGAAATAGGAGACTAAAAATACAAGCAAAAAAAATTATAAAAAAGTTTTCTTTTAAGCTAAAATAGATAAACTATATAAATTTTTTTCGATACCTCCACACTAGGTGCTGGCATGCTATTTTCATTATCTAAACCGCTTGGTGAAGGCGTACTTTCATTAGAACTATCCTCTCCTCTTCGTCTGGCTGCTTCTCTTGCAATTTGCTGACCAATCAAACTAGCTTGCACATGAGAATTAACTATCCTATGAACACTGTTTATGCCATTGCTTTGTGATAATAAATCGTAATTTCTACCAGACTGAGTTGGTCCTTCTGATCGGACAGCACTACTATCAACAGTTCGAACATCAGATCTTGAAAAAAGAAATTATGCATTATTAATTTTGAATTTTAAAAATTTCTAATAATACATTTTTCATTGCACTTACACTATAACTGAATTTTTAGCTATTAAATACTCTATTTCTTTTGTCCATGGATTTTTAAACGGCCTCCATTCACTTTGTATCAAAGCAAAACTACCATCCTTCGTTCTAAACCTATAACTTTGAGTTTTAGTAACTTGCAATGTGTGTAACGCTGTTTTATGCGTTTCTGAAAGAGCCCTTAAATCTTCCTGATGAAAATATTCATACATGCTAGTTCCAATGAGCTCTTGAGGTAAAAAACCTAAGATTAAAGTAGCTCTCTGATCTACGAATAGGAACGTCCCATCCATAGCATGCCTTGATACAAATTGCAAACGTCTAATATTCGGCACTGGACGATATTGATGCGAGGTCATCTGAGATTGAACACGGCCGACAGCGACTAGACATGATAAATTACAAACTTCACTATCACTTTCTCCTTCGGCTTCTTCCAAACCGATTTTAGCGGGTGCCCAGGATTTTAGATAGCCCGTGCATTGGATTACACTGTATTTCCTATCGGAGTTTTGTTGTTTTTTACGAGGTCGATGACACCCGGTTGTTGTATCCGCTTCTTCTTTGACTTGAACCGATCCCCGACATTTCATCCGGCATAAAAATGAACGTCGAGCACCTGGACACAGCCTTGTTGCACCTTGCGGTACGTCAGTCTTTACAGGGAGCATTGCTATATGTAAAAAAAATAAAGTACAGAAATATTTTAACAGTGAAAATTAAAAAATTCTTCGATGAAACTTGAGACTGTAAAGAAAAAGTAAACAAACGTGTTTTAACGTGTTTTTAATAAATTTCTATGAATTTTAGTGCCACGACATTTTATCAAAAAAATTTTGCAATTCCAATATGGCGGCGAAAATAATTTTGTTTGGAGGATTTTCTCTAAGCTTTTAGGCAAAATTTTTTTTAAAATCACAACTGACTTACTTTTCGAGTCGATAAGTCTCTCTCTAGGACTAAGATCAGACGATGAAAGCTGTTCTTTTACTTTCGCCACATCTTTCGGATGAAGGATATCAAACCAACTTTGACCTAACAAATCTCCTTGGGAATAATTTAATATCTGCGAAACTGATTCAGAGACGAATAAAATTCTACCTCTATCGCAACCAACGACAAAAAGAAAACCATCAGCAGCTTGAAGGATTAAGTGTTTTAATTCTTCATCTGACAAGAAGGTGGGTTTGTAATGGCCTTCAGTGTAAGAATGAACAGCGCCTCGAATAGACCTGTGTGAGAAGAAAAAAATAATGCTCGACATTTAGTATGCAAATTTTCTTTTAAAAAAGAAGAAAATAGGGTTTTACCTAAGATGTTGAACTGCCATCCTCAACACTGTCAATTTATCTAGTTTTCTGGGATTAGCGTGGCACATTGGAACCATACTTGCTAATTCTGTGATGTAAGTATTCATCTTATCCCTTCGCCTCTTTTCAATTTCACTGTGGTTTTGCCTGTTTTAAAATAGAAAATAAAACAAAGAAACATATCAAAATCTTTATATTTATTTTGAAAGCTTTTCCTTTATTCGTTAATATTAAATATGTTGTTGATATCATTTTTCAGGCAAGCTAACATGATACATGATAGACCAATAGGTTTTTGGGGAATTCTTTTATATGCCACTTTTTTAATTTTTAAAATTTTAAAATTTTTTAACTTGAAAAACTTGTTACAGTATCAATTATTTTTCCTGGCAGGCAGTCGCTCTCTGCCATTTATCTGATTCCTTTAGCGACAGGGTTATAGCACTGATTTTAAATTATGTTTTAACTGTTAGAACTGCTCCCCTATAATTAGAGTTTTACTGTGAAAGAATTCATTCAGATTCAACTTAACGCCTTGCTATACAATACCGTCTTACTTTTCCCAAATTTAAATTCAAAATCCATAAATTCTCATTTGAAAAAATTCTAAGAAACAAGAAACGTAAAATCCTGCCGACAAAAACCTAAAAGATTAAAATTTAAATAATCTATTATTAGCAAACGTATAGATTTGAATATAAAGCACCTTGACATATAACTAATAAGGCTTCTCATTCCACATTTTTCTCCTAAAAAATACTTATCCTCAAATTTAATTTTTTTTCCCGGCAAAACTCATCGGCCTTTTCACTTACTTTTTGTCATCATTCGTCCTGCTGGATTTATCATCGGTACTCGTTTCATCCTCAAAATCGCTGACGTCACTAAAAAAAAAACATTAATTTTCTTAAATAAGGAAAAAGCGAACTTGAAAATCGGTTGAATTGTAATGAGCAGCCTACACACTTATCAATCAAAAAAAAAAAAAGTCTTGTAAGCAGCCGGTTAAATTATAAGGAAATGTACCCGAAAAGTATTAATTCGAACGGGTATAAAAGCCAATGGGATACGGAACATAAAGTTGCACAGTTCAAGAAGAGAGAGAGTTTCCCTACACGTAAACAAGTAATCAAGTTTTGAAAAAGAGACTAAACGCTCTGAGAATTTGCCTTTTGCGGAAACCTTACGATTATGACATTTTCGTTCCGTAAAGAAAGTAATTAAGAGTTTTGAAATCGAGTTGTTTAGTGGGTTTCTCTGCAATTAGCATAGTGTTGTTTTAATTGATTTTAGACTTTGATTTATTGATGATTCCCCCGGTTTGAGGAAATAAAGTTATTTGAAGATGATAAAAAAATTTAGGGGAAGAGAAATTTGACTGGATTTACCTATAACTTTTAATGAGACGATTTTTCTGAGGAAGAGAAAGAATTGGTTTTGCTAGTTTTGCAATATAGGAAACGAAATCGCACTAAATTTCATTTTTCAAGATTTTTGTAGTCAATCAAATTTTTTGATAATTTTTTGTTGTCGAACAAATTTTTTGCAGTCAAACAAATTTCTTTTTAATTTTTGGCTGTTTAACAAATCTTTTCATAATATTTCTTGTTGAATCAATTTATCCCAAGGAATATAGTCCAAAAAAATTTCTAATTAACTCTAAGAACACTTACAAAAAGTTTTGAAAAAAATTTTACAAAGAAAATGCTAGAAAATCTTTTTGACATCTAAAGATTTTGATTAAATTTTTCTTTCAAAAAAATATTATAAAATTTTAATGAAGCAGTAGTGCTGCTATGCTGGTATTGTGAATGCCAAACGAGCTAAAAGAGAGAGGATGACCGGGAAATCTTTTAGAGAAGAGGAAAAGAAAAATCAAATGAAGACGAGAAAAAGATGAAGAAGAAAAGGAAGAAAAAAGATAGAAATACGAAAATTATCATCATAAAATAACTAAGAGGAAAAAGGAAATTTTTTTAAAAATATGATTTTACTGTAAAAATTATTCTGGTTTTTCCTTCTTATTCAGCAAAAGAGTACAATGATCTTCTCATTGAAATTCCATCACTTATCTGCATTTGTAAAACTGTAAAAACACATTTACTTTCGTAAAAAAAAAGTGACTAACCTCGGCACACGCTTAAAGTTAGCAATGAGTTCCTAATACAATGATGTCATTATGAATTTAGATAAAAAAAATTATCTTTGTCATCTTTAGCCCTAACGTGAATAAAGTATTACAACTTTTCAAGTAGTAGACTTCTTTAATTAATTAAAACGGTGACATTAAACATTTTTTTAACCGAAAAAATGATTGGAATAAAATGGTCGAAACCCTTAAGCAGAGATAAGACTTTACTGAAAAGAAAGAATTCCTTCCTACCAGTAAAAATTCCAATGCTTGGTCAAAAGGTTGGCGAAACAAAACTTAACTTGCCGGTTAACTTCATAGTAACAAAAAATTGAAAATTTTCTGGAACGTTTAGGAATTACTGGTTTGGTCATGTAGGGATCAAGCCGATTATAAATTCTTTCTGAATTCAAAAATATCTTCTAAAAATATTCCTCTGTCGTATAATTATTCAAGATGTAAACGTATGGATAAGGATGAAAGAAAATCGTCTTTGCCAAGGGACCTATGGGAAAACATTAAATCGGTAGGGAAATGTTCAAACTAACTTATAACCGAAATTAGTAATGATAACTTTTCAAGTAATCGATTCCTTATACTACACAGGTTTCCTTCAATTTCTCTCTTTGGCTAATCTCTCAATTATTTTCCCAAGAAGGTATAGGGTGTATACTGGGCCAATTTTTCCATTATTTTTCATTATTTTTAAAAATACTCATTATAATTCATTATTTTGCAAATTATTCATTATTTCCTATTATTTTGATGGTCAGAGCAAAAAAATAGTGTAAACTATATTATAATAATTTTAGAAAAAGTAACAGTGAAAATGGCGCTTTTTGAAAATTTTTCGGTCCTTCGGACCGTGACCCTTCTTCGGCTCGGCCTAAAGGCCTCGCCGACTTAATCTATTACCTTTCCTGGGCATCTTTGGTTTTTCAAAAAAATACTAACGAGGAAGAAGAGATAGTTAAAAATTTTAAAAACTTAAATTTTTTAGAATTTTACGAAATTTTACTGTCATCTTAATTTTTTTCTTAATTTTTCCTAAATTTTGAAAACCTTTTCACTTCTGAAAACTTGTTTTCGTCGATATTTCGTCAATTTCGATCGGAAACAACTCATTATTTACTCATTATTTTTTTTTAAAAAAATCATTTTTTTCATTATCTATAGAGCATAATTTCGGTATACACCCTACCGAGACTGGTAACATTTTTATATTACCAAAAATAATTAAAACAGTTTTCCATTTAACCAAATATTTGAAGAAATATTCGGCATTTGTTCAAAAGACTAAATCATCGGGCTTTTGACCAAGTGCGCGATATTTGACCAATTGACTGAATGAACATTTGACCAAATGCCTCGTTTTACCATTTGTGCACGACATATATACTTACTGATGATACGGGCTTTTCCGTTTCCCTAAGATCTTATGTTCCCTAATTGTGGATAGTCTCTCTAACTCCATTTTAACGCCGCTAGAGTGTGTTTGAAGCGCCGTCGGACCTCCACCGAGGTACATGGAAGTTGAGTAGGAATTCCTGAAAAAATAAAAATCGAAATATATAAGTCTTTCAATGGAGACAACAAACACAAAAATTCACCGCTAGCCAAATCTGATTTGACGGCAATGTTTGACTGAAACGACTCTAGAGGTGGACCTTACATCCACATGCCCTATATTAGCAAAGTCTTCCGCTAGTTTAGCCATTACTTTTAGCCCGCACTTTAATCTGGCACCATTTTCGGCCAAACATTCAACTTGCCAGATTCTATTTCAATCCGAATACTTCGCTTTTAAAACTTCGGTCTGATATCTGAATCGACGGATGAATATAAATTATGATTTAAAAACAATGAACTCAAAAAAGAAATACGTCATCAATGAGAAGTGACAAACAAAAGACTTTAATTTTTTTGGATTCATCCCTTAATTACCGGGTAGGATAAATACTGATGTAACTCTTTAAGGGTGAAAAAAATAAATGAATGGAATGTATTTTAGGAAGGATTGTGCGATGTTGGCTAAAAATAAGAATCAACGGATCATTTTTCAAAAAAAAATATTTTTTTGCGGGAGGCTGACATAACCTTTTAAAAATATTTAAAAAAATGAAAGACAATTTTTTATAGAATCATCGGCTGGATTTGATCATATATCAATGACTTATTCTTATTCACTGACCGAAGGTTTAATTATTTATTTATTCTGCCGAGAACATTAAAAAAACAACATGAAAAAGATAAAAGAGGTAAATTGTGATTCTTGCGGGTTTTATAAGGTTTGTCTGATTGAAAATAAGGAAAATGGCAAAAAGTAAGAATTGCGCAAGAGTGGATCGCAGTTGGAACCGGAAGATAGGATTAAACCTGGATTTCAAACTTACATTATTTGACATGTCAACATTTTGAAGTTTTTGACACGGAATCAACCGTCAATCAATATAAATTGATGAATTTAAAAAAGAACTATTTCAACTGGTTGTGAAATAATCTGTTGATTTGTTTCATCCGCCCGCGAAAAGTCCACTCCGAGCGGGGAAAAATAAAAAAATCGGTGAGGGATGTGTTTAAAAGATCCAAAAAATCCTGACGGACATGGTAAATAGTTGAAAGCTTCTTTTGAGCAAAACAAGACTCAGTTAGCAAAGAAAAAACATTGGAAAAGATAGAAAATTTTCCTGACGAGCAAGGAAAGTGTCAATAATAATGCGAGAGCAATAGAGGTCTAGTCAGTTGTAAATTTTAAGTAAATATTAGTTTTGATTTAAGTGAAATAAATGATCGAGGTAAGCAATATCAACAAGCAAGTTCATTCATGATGCATTAATAATAAGTTTAAACAAGTGAGCAATGGGTTAGGTGTATCACTAACTTGTGCTTTCACTGAACATCGAAAAATATTTTTCGTGACACATGTTGGGAAACTAACCCTTGATTATTTATCCGATGATTAAATTTCAGCATCCTGAGAAATTATTTTAAGATTGAAAGAATTTTTGAAAAATTCCCGTTCAAAAATTCGTAAGTGCAAAACCCATTATCAATTTTTTGACGTTCCTAGCTTACTGCAATGGCAAACTGGAAATTGTAATTAGTAACTAAAAGGTCGGTCAGGTGATTTGTTTGCAAAAACCAATGAACAAATATTTAAAACAATAAAACGACCAAAAAAAGAATTTTTTCCAAAAACTATTGAGAAAAAAATATATTAAGAAATTGGAATCACTGGTTCGTGCTTTAGCGGCAATGCTTTATCCCGATATTCTAAAATATTGAGAAAGCTCTCGAAGAAGGTCGAAAGAATTTTTCCGCATCTATGCCGCAAAAATTATTTCATTCTCTTTATAGAAGCAACTTTGGCCACTGATTCATTTAAGCGCTGATCTGTATCATTCTGGAAAATCCTTAGCAAAACAAGCAAGAATCTATTAAAAACTCTACGAAAAAAGTTCACAACACGCCTGTTAGTCTTATTAATTGTTATTATCATTAATGATGAATGAAAAAAATCCAAGTCTGATAACATGAAAGTGTATGAAACCATCCTGTCTAATCTCATCCCGTCTAGCAATGAGTAAGTCAGTACACTTTTCCCCAAAAGAGCTTTCCGCTAAAAAAAAGAAGCTTTCAAATTTTATCAAAACCCATCAGTAATTCCAAATCAACACCTTCTAAACACATCCATTTTGAAAATTTCATCTCAAAAACAAAAAATTTTAAAAAACTGAAACACGAAAAATTTTAAGAAACCGCTTAACTGATCTTTTAAAAACTTAAAACTTGCGCCAAGTTCAAGTGCGAACTAAACATTGTTGCAATATTAATAAGAGAAAGAAAAAAATAAGATTCACTTTGATGCACGCGTCATTTTTTTATGCATACAGGATGCTCCAAGGACGAGATCAGCCAAGTCATGACCGACTCGTGGTTTCCCAAGAATTTCCCACCGACTTCCGCATTTTCCCTTTTTTACAATCACCCAAATTTTTCTTTCGCCCTAATCGCTCATTTGATCAGAAAATCCCATTCGAAACATTTATCATCCCAAATTAAAATTTCTCATCCCGTATAAAAATTTGCCTCGATCTCATCGTAAATATTTAAATGCCTAAACACGAGTTATCCATAACAAGGTACGATACCTCGACCAGACCGATGTAATATTTGCACTTGAGAGAACATCTAACCCGCAAAGTGTGTAAGGATAGCCTTGAGAATGACTTTGAACTCTATTCTTATGAATTGCAATCTACAAAAGGACCGATGATGATAATAAAAAGGTAATTAGCAAAACGAGCTTCTGGAAAAAGCTAAAAGAAAAAAAAAACGGAAGGGTCACGGCTTGCAATTCATTTGCAAAAATGGTTTTCTATTATAGCGCCTGACGAAAAAAGACGGTTAAGTGTAATAAATGGAGGAAAACCTAGACACGAGCGTCGTCTTTCTCTTTGCGCGCAAATGTACACAAAAGTAATTTAATAATATCTGATGTTATCTATCAAATGGTGATATATCCGCGCATGTGGATAGTCTTGGCGTAATTTCGCGCATGAACCTTGCGCAATCTTGGAAAATAAGGGGAACAACTATGCCGATAAATGAAAAATTTGAGCGATCTGGGTTCGAGTTTCTGTACGGGTTAAAGAGATTTTTTGATCTCGAATTTGATGAAGGATTTATGGAAATAAAATTTAAAGAAGTCAATTTATTTTTAACCGTGAGGAAAATTTTGTCAAACAGGAACCGCGATCAAACTCGATTCCTCCCCGAATTTTCCAACACTAAAAAGTCTTCGGAGGTGAAAAATTTCAACTTTTCAGGACTTATACAAACCAACAAACATTTTTTTGGCCAAATTTTATTATTTCAGATTTTTGTTTTGAGCAATTTTTTGGTCAAACAAATTCTGTCAGGATTTTTTCGTGAGAAACAAATCTTTTGAAAATTTTTTCTTGTCTAACAAAATCTTCTCATAATTTTTCAATTTCTCTAGCTGGACTCATCTTTTGATAATTTTTCAATTTTTCTTGTTGAACAAATCTTCCTCATTTTTCAATTTTTCTTGATGAACAAATCTTCCTCATTTTTCTATTTTTTCTTGATGAAAAAATCCTCCTAATTTTTCAATTATTCTTGTTGAACAAATCTTGCTAATTTTTCAATTTTTCTTGTCAAATTTGCCCATTATACCGAATCTCATTCTGTTCTTGGGAAAATTCAATCTTTCGTTCAAAATAGAATTGCTATATGAAATAATTTTGGGCATCCAATATCTTACAACCGACTTGGCTCAAGCTTGGCACAACAGCATTAACATCAAGTTAAAAAATGGGAAATTGAACCTAATGACATTGTATCATGCCCTGGGACTAAAATTCCAGCTCCAGCTGCAATTAATAATCAAATTCTTCATTTTTCGGTAGTTTCTGTTCATTTTCGACATTTTTGACTGTTCCTTAATGAAGATTAATGAAGATCAAAAATCATAGGAATAATTTTTTGTTTTCTATACAAAAATCCAAATTGATGCGGACCACATGTAACATGGGTCTACATAATCGTTTTTACATTTCATTTAAATGTTTTAAAAGGTTGTTCATACTTAATACATTAGTTATGACACGTAGCGTTCTGCCCGATGTCGAAACACCCCCGTAAAAAGTATGTCGGTTATACAGGATAAGAACTATTTCATGTAATACTGTTTGGCAAAAAAGTCTTGAACAAAGCCATCAATTTTATGGAAAATATTGGCAAAATTAAATTCATGAGATCCAAAATAAGAGTTGGACCAATTTTCTGTTGGAGAAATTGTGGAAAGTCAGTCAATGATGTCAGTCAATAATGTTAAGTACAGACATTGATTATGTTCCTAAGAAAAAAAAATTTCTAGAATCAAAATCTATCGCCCATTTATAGGCGCGGTCAAAAAAGTGTCGAAAACTATGCCCCTGTCAATAACTGTCTAACCCCCTTACCCTATTCGCAAAAGTCCCAAATTTTCTCGAAATTCATTCATTCATTCTCCTTTCCGAATTATTGATAAAGTTCCTACTCTGTCTCAATTTCAGAAGTCAGGAATAAATCAAAGTAGGCGGACAGGGGATGACCAGTAATGATTGAAACAAGTATGACATTCTGCATATAAATATATGCCACTACAACTTGACTTCTTTGATTTCGATTCTATAGCAATTTTGACAGTTCTTACATTTTCCTCGCCCTAACTGAAAAAAGGAAAGAAAAAAGAAATTGCAAGAGACAAGTCAAATTGCAGTAACTGCACGTAATTGTTAAAAGAATGTTCTTTTAATAAGATAAACATTCTATTTTTGTTCTATTTTTGGCAGAAATTAAGGGTTGATGAAGGTACGAAAAAGGGACAGTGTGTGCGGTTCTAAATAAAAAGTCAAACATTGGATCGTTTTTAAAGACTCTCCCATTCTTTTTACTACTGACATCATTTTCAGGTTCATTTATTTTTATTCCTGACTTCTGAAATTGAGACAAAGTATAGTTCTCTCAAACTTTTCTTCGAGATTTTTTCAAAATTTTCAAATATTATTTATTAATATTTGTTAAGATTTTGTGCAAAACGTTTTAATTTTGACCATATTTCTTTTCAAATTTTCGCAAGTTGAATGTTCACCCCAAAAATTCAGGATTTAAAGCTGAATAAACTACAACTAAAAGGTCCCTAAAAATTACTTGATTTTACCAGTTGAGGATCTTGTGTTTCTTAACTCTTGAGAGCGCGTGATCGGGTTTAAGACCTAAATTCCCGCCAATTTTATTTCGTTCCCGCCAAAAATTCCTTCTCAAATGCAGGGAAGTCAACAAGGAGATGCACAAATCCAAATATATGAATATCAAAGACCAAAGAAGATAAAAAGACTCGGTCATTATTTACCATAATAATAAAATGAAATTTTCTTTATAAAATTAAATCCCTCCACACAGCAAAAAACTTTTACCCTGACTCAGGTAAAAATTGATCGCTTGCCGTCGGACGAGAGAAAAAAAAACACTCAAACCAAAAGATTAAGCAATAACAGGAAGCATTATTTTAAAAAAATTCGATACCTAAGATATTAATTAATTGGCTATTTATAAACTGCGCCACAAATCTTTCCACACTAAGCGAATAATCAAACAGGGAGAATATAATCATAAATGCAAGAGTACGCTGAATTATGTAAGTTCTCATATAAGTAGTTTTTTTTCGCCATACATGTCCTCGATACTTTCTGCATAGCATTTATCTCAAACCACATCAGCAAATCACCTATCAATGATTCAACGAACGGGAGGCAAAGGTGGAATAAGAAACATTAGGGAAAAAAAAGAAAAACGAACGACCCGTCGCTCATAACGAATAAATTAAAATATTTTACGATCAACTGAATAGATTACAAATGATCTAAGAATTTATATATAGAAAGATAAAACAACCAGAAAAATATAATGTCGGTGAATACTTACGAAGATACCGGCAATAAATCGTAATAAACATTCTGTTGTAACGAATTTTGCTGAATTTGTTGCGACGCCACCGACATGGGATGCGAGCCTGCCTTCAAGTTGTCCATACCGGCATAATCTCTTTCGTCACCAGATATATTTAAAAGTCTCGAATAGGATGACGGTTCTTGCATGCCAAAATTATGAGCCACCATACTTTAAATACATATTTTACTGGAGGGAGGATTTTCTTTTCCGCGAAGAAAAATTTCTTCGGGGGAGGAGATACCTGAGTAAAGTTAGACGGATATCAGATTTGTATGTAATAACGTAATAGTGTAATCTTTATCAGCATGTGCCAGACCAAGGTCCTTTGTGTTTGTATCACGTGCACAGTCTTATAGTTACTGCATTCAATTAATAACTTTTTTCTTGTCGTTTAATGTTTACACTTTTATAAACTAATGGCACGTGCGGGATGAAGTTATCTATTAAAAAGGAGATAATCTCTTCCTGTTGGGAGATTTCTTGAATGGCTATCCCATTCTTCCCCTCCCCCCTATCGGGGTTCCAAAAACAAATTAAACTAGCTACCGGTACCTGTTCGTGGTCATAATCCCTTTTTTTTGTAATATTCTTTTAAATTTTAAAAATAATCCAAGCTTGAGCACTAAAAACACTAAAAAACTTGAAACCCATTTGAATTGTTAACCGCATTATTTGATACTGAAAGAAATAAACGGCCTCACATGATAATTTTATTCAGGTGGCAAGAAATGACAGCAAGCGTCAAGTGTCTTTTTTTCATAAAACACCGGCCCTGCTGAATTCGATAACCATATCAAATGAACTCCTGTTCTACATTCTAAAAAACAAGATGATCGGTCGTTGAAGTTTTAGTTTTCTTTTGATAGCGCACTTTCTTTACAAAAAAAAAAAAAAAAAAAAAATGGTTAATCACTGAATGCACACACCGGAGGAATCCCAAAACCCGAATGACGATTTCACTCAACTAATCCGGTAAAGAATGGATGAGGAAATTCTGTCACCCACCTGAGTTTGAAAGTTTTGAAGCCCCGCAATGACAGAATGTTTGTCGGAGCATGCGCTTCGAAATGGTAATATATTGTCCCGCTTTGATCTTTTTTTTTTTTTTTTTTACTACGTATACGACGGGGGCCTACTACTTTTGAAATGAAGGATATTTTGTAGTTTTTCGAAAAAAAAAATTGTTAAATGTATTCAAAATACATAACCACACGTGTTATTTTTTCGGGTGACGTGCGTTATTCAAATTTAATGGAAATAAAAGTTTTTGGGTCGCACGTAGAATGTCCTGTAATGTGTACAAGGGTGTCCTGTCAAATTTGCTTCTTGGACACTTTTCTTTTAAAGAAATTTTCATTTGGAACAAATAGGGAGAGAACATTTCAATGAGTCGTCTGCTACTAACGGGATCGCCATTTGCAATTCCGGGGGAGCCGCTAGGATCGCTACTTTAGGGAGGTTTTCGACGATGAAAAACGAGATTTCATGAAAAAGCCGAGATGATTTTCTTTATTTTCATCAAAGAAAATTAGTTTTTTTCTTATTTTTCTAATCGACATCAAAGGTGCAGACAAAATTATTCAGAACCTGACATGTTCAGACATGCAACTTGACTAAATTTCAGTATCTCTCATCTTTCTGCTGCATCTCGAGTCCTCCCTCTTTCTTTATCTAAGGAGCCTAATAAGGAGTAGACACTTCAATGACTCGTCGGCTAAATACGAGATCACCATCTGCAGTTCTGGAAGCTCCTATGTTCTCAACTGTGGAGGTCCACCATGATCTTGAAATGGGAAGTTTCCATGATGGTAAAATCATGGAAATCTAAGGCTCCGAACCTTAGGCCCCGGGAGATTTAGGTCCGGAGGATTTTTTTTTTTAAACAGCGCCAGTGACGAGCGAAGCGAGGAGCGTGCCGCCATCCCAGATCACTCCCCATGCTCCCGGACCTTAGGCTCTGAACCTTAGGCCCCCAGTCTTAGAGATTCAGGCCCGGAGGATTTTTTTTTATTTTGAACCATGGCAGCGACGAGCGAAGCGAGGAGCGTGCCGCAATCCCAGACCACTGTTTACAGCCGGATTTTACGCGCGCGCGCTTGGATTTTTTCGAATTTTCGAATTACAGCATATGAAAATTATATACTGTATATTTTATATGTATTTCATATATAAAAATCCAGCCTAACATCGGTACTTTGACCGGATCGTCATATAAAGAAGAAGATGCAAAATGATAATTCCTTTCCCATGGAAAATTTTCGGAAAGCCTAATTTGCAATCGTGAACTGGGTGGGTGCAATATTAAAAATTTATAATATGACGTTTTATGAAATTAAGTCGATTTTGGAAATTTAAAAATAGTTCGATTCCATTAACTATACGTCACTGAATGAATTCATGAATTTTTTCCTGGTTTAAGATCTAAGGTACCTTCTTACCCAAAAATGTTCAAAGCTATTGGTTTTGCTTTGGTTGTGAAATCTGCGGCAATCCCAGGTTTTTATGCAGTCTTAAAACTAGAAATATATTATTAAGGCGTGAATTTTGCAAAATATAAGTTAGTTAGAAGAATGTGCTAGATCCTCAAGTTTTGAAGGTAGCGAAAACAAATAAGAGTACGGGATGTGCACACGCCACACGTGCTACTATATAATGCAAGTCTCATTTTACTCGGCATAGTGAATGCTGTGTCTGCTAATTTTACCCCAGTCTACTGAGATCTTAACAGTAAGCATTCAAGTTAAGACCAAAGCGCTAGCAATGATCCTAATGTAAAATATTTGAAACTACAAATCGAATACAAAATACGTAAACTTCTACAAGTTGCAAGTTCCTCATTGGATCCTAGAAAATCTTTGTATTTATGAATATAAATCCTTAGCAACGATTTTGAAATCACCAAAAATATTTTCCCTTTTCGCAAATCGTAGTGAACTTCGATTATTTACCTCAGCAATTTTGGTTATCTAGTTTAAAATTTCAATATTATCCACAGCTTTAAAATTTTAATTGAGACTCCATTTCTTACCAAATATAGAATCAAATATTTCCAATTCGACCTCTAAATCGACAGAGCTCATAAGCTTGAAAGGGGGAAAAAGAATCGTTGCTCCGTCTCGACTTGTGACCTTCATTTTCAATCATTTCTCACACCTTAATTTACAAATATTAAATTTAAATTTAAAGTTTCGCCCACACAGTTCAAATAATAATATTCTCATTTGAGAAATAAAGAATTTCAGCCTAAAAGTTTCAACTTGAAGTCAAAAAAATTTCAAAATTGAAACTTTTTGACTTCAAATTTAAAGTTTCGCCCACACAGTTCAAATAATAATATTCTCATTTGAGAAAAAAAAGAATTTCAGCCTAAAAGTTTCAATTTGAAGTCAAAAAAGTTTCAAAATTGAAACTTTTTGACTTCAAATTGAAACTTCTTCAAAATTGAACAGTTTCAAAATTGAAACTTTTTGACTTCATATTGAAACTTCTTCAAAATTGAACAGTTTCAAAATTGAAACTTTTTGACTTCAAATTGAAACTTCTTCAAAATTGAACAGTTTCAAAATTGAAACTTTTTGACTTCAAATTGAAACTTCTTCAAAATTGAACAGTTTCAAAATTGAAACTTTTTCAAAATTGAACAGTTTCAAAATTGAAACTTTTTGACTTGAAATTGAAACTTTTCAAAAAAGTTTCAAAATTGAAACTTTTTGTGTAAATAGTTTCAGGAAAGTATAATTTGAAACTCGTTTGCATTCAATTTGAAACCGAAAAGGTTTCATCCCCCAGTAAAACCTAAAAGTTTCAAGTTTTCTCAAATATTTTGAACTGTGCAAATAAATCATAAAACCGTCCCAAATCTAAAAATGTCATCGACTTCTCATCCGAAAAAAATAAACAAAAAAAAACACGAAACGAGAAAAATTCTCTTTTTTTTCCGTACAACTAACAAGAACTAATCCGATCGGTATTTTTGAATCCTTTATGTGATTATACAAAATCGAAAGTAGCCAATGATCATTTTCAACGGGGTGGATTTTATCAATAAGGGGGGGGAGGGAGGACACTCACATCGAGTTAAAAAAAATTCATTTAAAATTAAGTCAGGTCGGTCGTGTGTATAGCCAGAAAATGACAAAAATTTAAGCTCTATACAAAATAAAACGAACGTGCCCGTTGTTCTCTACCCTAGAGGATCATTCAATCATCTACCATAAATTAGTTTACGAACAACCCCGCGGTGTATCAAACCCCAAATAGTGTATTGTGTGAAATAAATCCTTTTTTTTTTCCAATCCTAGATTAGCGAGTTCGCGCGAAAAAAAAATCCCGAAAATACCTACTTCCAATCATCGATGTCATCGAAAACGGTCATCATGGACCAAGTTAAAAAATCGAAACGGCAAGAAGTCGATATGTTTTTATCGTTTGTATCATACATCCCGTTATATTGTTTTCGAATAAAAAACTCAATGGAACACATCACGATCACCCGCGCACTCGACTATAATGTCGCGTGATTGTTGTAAAGTGTGGTCGCGTGGCCAACGCCCATAAGGAGAAAAATATTGGATGGCTATTGTTTTGGCTAAGACGTCGAAGGACGTCTAGATATCGGACGTGATCTCCCGTTTGAACGTTTCCGGACAATCAAGCTAGTTTAAGCCCTTATTTGCATTTGATTATTCCTTTCGGTATTGGAAAAGTTTTCTAAGATTCTTCACGGAGGGTTATTAAAAAATGGTGGTACATGTCAAGAGCGCTTGAAGTTTTGAAGAACAAATATGAAAAAACTTATATGGCTATTGGGCATTTCGTGTCTTTAGTTTTTCGCAACTTGCATACTTTTTATGTCCTTTCAACAAAGCAAATATAATGTGCTACTCCTTCTTGAATATCTATCTGACCCACTTAAAGATTTTATACCTTTAATTTTGCTCCTAGTTAGTTATTTTTAATAGAATGTACTAAACAAGCAGTGCAGGAGGAAAGTTCAGTGTCAAGATTATGAAAAAGAATTTCCTTGCTAAACATGTCGGAACTTGCTAACATTTCAAAGGCTTGCTAAACTTTATTCACGTTACGGCTTTGTAACATTTCTTTTCCCTAATTGAAACTTGTTGAAACTTGTTTCGAGAACGATTCCATATGTAACTTATTGTTAGTGGATGGGTCTTGCAGCATTGTTCAGACCTATGATTGATTATTTTTCCAGCTTAGACGGCACTTATCCAGCAACAAAATGAGAATCGTCACTGGAAAGCCCGTCCGAATGCTTTCTAGTAAGCTTCGTAATCTCAACGTTCTTAATTTCCTAGTTTAGTTTAATCGTCAGATTTTCTAGCTTTAGCGTCCATTTTCTAGCTTTAGCGTCACTTTCTTTAAAATTTAACGCTCTAGCTAGCGTCACTTTCAACATCCATTTCCTGGCTAGAGTGTTAAATTTTTCGGCACTTTTCAGAGTCACTTTTCATACTTAGACGTCAATTTTTTAGCTTTAGCCTCCATTTTATAACATTGGCGTCCATTTTCTAGCTTTAGCGTCCGTTTTGTAACTTTAGCGTCCATTTTGTATTTTAAATGTCCATTTTATAACTTTAGCGCCCATTTTCTAGCTTTAGCGTCGCTTTCTTGACTTTAGCATCCATTTCCTAGCTAGAGCGTTAAATTTTTCGACACTTTTCAGAGTCAATTTTTTAGCTTTAGCCTCCATTTTATAACATTGGCATCCATTTTCTAGCTTTAGCGTCCATTTTATAACTTTAGCATCCATTTTGCAACTTTAGCATCCATTTTGTAACTTTAGCGTCCATTTTGCAACTTTAGCATCCATTTTGCAACTTTAGCATCCATTTTGTAACTTTAGCGTCCATTTTGTAACTTTAGCGTCCATTTTGTAACTTTAGTGTCCATTTTATAACTTTAGCGCCCATTTTCTAGCTTTAGCGTCACTTTTTTGGCTTTAGCATCCACTTCCTAGTCCGAACGTTAGTTTTTTCGACACTTTTTAGAATGAGTTTCCCAACTTAAGCGTTTGTTTTTTTTTTTTTTTTTGCTTTAGCATCCACTATCTAGCTTTAGCTTGAAAGGACGGCAAGACTAAAATCTGAAAATCGCTAAAGATGAACATTTCCTGAGAAATTTCGGACCTTAATGAGTAAGGAAATAAAATCGAGTGAACACAAAAATGTCGAAAAAAGTACATTGGAGGATATGAGGAATTCTACATTGGCTTAGAACTAAAACACATAAACTCAGCAAGCTTCTTACAAATTTTGCTAAAAAATTTTTTACTTAGACATCGTCTTCTTAACTTTAGTTTTTAGTTTCTATCTTTAATGTCCATTCTTTTACTTCAGCGTCCATTTTCTAGCTCAATTTCACGTCTTTAGCTTTCATTTCTTAACTTGAGCGTTCATTATTCTTTGGAAAACTTATTAAATATTTTCGTGCCTTTTCGACACCAAAAGTAAATTCTAAACCTTTCTAGAAATATCTTCCCATTTCACATTAGCTAAGACTAAAAAGATCAATTTCACAATAGAAGATCAATTCCCAAGACACATATAGACCAGAAAAAAAATATATATATAACGACACCTACAAAGTATACAATTACAAATCTCCGCATTTCTCATAATGAAAAAACCTTCATGCCAATTTCTTTCCGTCATCCAAATAATATTTTTATTTCTTTTACAAGAAACCTGGGCGAAATTTTTTTCCCCTCCCGTCACCGATTCCTTTTTTCCCTATTTTCTTTCTAATTAGAAGAAAAACGTATCAAGCGAACCAGATACTTTTAATTGATCTCGGAACTAATCCTCCCATTTTTCTCGATCCGTCCCCCCTTCGCTCACCTTAACATATCTCATCTTGGGAAAACGAAATTTTTCGAAACGTGTTTATACATATTTAATTAAATATTCGGGTTGGTAACTGCTTGGGGTAAATCAACTGAAAATGTAATAAACAAATTTCAACGTATACATCGGGAAGACCTTAATATACAACCAAACGATTATATTTACCTCCCAAGTAAACTCTAGCCTTGGCGATTATTTCACAAAATAACGACTTTTCGGTTTCAATATTTGTTTGCTTTACGGGGGCTTTTTTCATTTCCTCCTACTTTTTTTTTTATACTCTTGTGCAATGAAAGAACGAAAAGGAAACTCTCCTTAACTAACGCGATTGATTTTAAGTCAATTTTTATTTTCTTTTTTTTTTTTTTTAATTTATCAAATATCAAAAAGAAAATAATAAATCAACTCCTCATTATTATTTTTTATTTTATTTTAACAAGGTAAAAAAAAAAATCTCAGCCTAATTAATAATATACTAAACAAGGGTGCAAAATTATGTTTCCTCCTATAATTGTATAAAGAGGAAACCTTATTAGATGTCTTATTCAAATCCCTTTACCCTCCCCCACTTTTGTTCTATAACGGTAATCGTTAACGCCGTTTTCCCCCCGCCATCTTAATAAAAATCAAAACGGCAAAAGATTAATTACTGGAATGAGTTCAGCTAATAATCAGCTGGTTCGAAATAATTTTGTGCTATCTCCGAGTATCATGTTGATTTATTTTGTTAATCATATGGAGAGCCAACCTGCCAACCTGAATTATAGAATAAAGACACTTATGCAAATGCTATAGAAATAAGACCAGTCGTTTTTGCGCCTAATGCACTTTTAGACTTTTGAAACTTTTTTGACCCAGAATTATTGGCCATTGGTTTACAAAAAATATTGACCGCCCAAATTTTACCGACATTTCTCATCGGTCGATTGGTATCTCGATAAACAAAACTATGAATCTCTAACATCAAGATAAACTGTAGATCGAGTCTATTTTGTCTATTAGAACCTACTCTACCATGACGACTCATTTCCGTCCACTCTACTGCAGCTACTCATTCGCGTCTACTCTATCGTGACTATTCTATCGCGACTACTCGATCGCGTCTACTCAATTGCGAAAATTCTAACGCGTCTACTCAATCGCATTTACTGAATCGCGTCTACTCAATCGCATTTACTGAATCGCGTCTACTCAATCGCGTCTACTGAATCGCGTCTACTCAATTGCGTCTACTCAATCGCGAATCCTCAACCGCGACAACTCTAACGCGTCTACTCAATCGCGTCTACTCAATTGCCTCTACTCAATCACGAATCCTCAATCGCGACTACTCAATTTCGTCTACTGAGTCGCGAATCCTCAATCGCGACTACTCGATCGCGAATCCTCAATCGCGACTACTCGATCGCGAATCCTCAATCGCGACTACTCGATCGCGAATCCTCAATCGCGACTACTCGATCGCGAATCCTCAATCGCGACTACTCGATCGCGAATCCTCAATCGCGACTACTCGATCGCGAATCCTCAATCGCGACTACTCGATCGCGAATCCTCAATCGCGACTACTCGATCGCGAATCCTCAATCGCGACTACTCGATCGCGAATCCTCAATCGCGACTACTCGATCGCGAATCCTCAATCGCGACTACTCGATCGCGAATCCTCAATCGCGACTATCCAATCACGAATCCTCAATCTCGTCTACTGAATCGCGTCTACTCAATCGCGAATCCTCAATTTCGTCAACTCAATCGCGTCTACTGAATCGCGAATCCTCAATCGCGACTACTCAATTTCGTCTACTGAATCGCGAATCCTCAATCGCGACTACTCAATTTCGTCTACTGAATCGCGAATCCGCAATCGCGACTACTCGATCGCGAATCCTCAATCGCGACTATTCAATCTCGTCTACTGAATCGCGTCTACTCTATCACGAATCCTCAATTTCGTCTGCTGAATCGCGTCTACTCAATCGCGAATCCTCAATCGCAAATCCTCAATCGCGACTCCTCAATCGCGACAACTCGAACGCGTCTACTCAATCGCGACTACCCAATCGCGTGGTGATTCCCCAGCTTTCCCCAGCGTTTGAGTCAGCTGGTTGCCTTAACATCTCCCCTAGCGTTTCTGGTTGGTTACCAATTTTTGCATTCTCGGTCGAAATCAAGTTGGAAGTAATTTATTGGCCCAATTCACGAGACTCTAATAGGCCTGCTACTTCATATTTGGTACACAGCCAAAACTGATTTAAAGTATAAAATATTTCACAGATGTATCATTTTTAGACTTTTAAATTACTTTGCAAAAAAACTGTTCACTATTTGCCAGTTTATCATACTTAACGGTTCTTCAAATATCGGTTACATTAAATTTCATGATCCTAAAAAAATTTAGCTTTAATATTCTTCACTGGTACCATAACCTACTCCGGTTATTAATAGGATTCAGGGTGGCCGTCTTAAGAAGCCGTATCGCCCCAAAAAAGGTTCCAGTTTAGTCGAGAAGATAATATATAGATGGTACCAGCTCATATGCGGAGATACCAGATTGACGGTTGGCATTTCACGTTCACGATATGCCCGCCAAATGGCGCAACGATTTACACAAAAAAAAAAGAATATTTTGCATTTTTCCTGCCCAAATTTTAAAAAAGGGATCATTTTTAAAAAGCAGGACTGTCCTGCACGAAGCAGTGCATATGGTCACCTTAGGCTCCTTAGTATTTTTACTCGGACTAACAGTTAAAATTACCCATTTTTTCTAAAGCTCAGATTTTACCGCTTCCAATTGCGCAGATTTATTTTTTAAAAAAAATTAAAATAAAACTATTTTTTATTAATTATAAAAGGATTTTCTTCTACTTATTCTCCTTACTCAAACCTGATTTCTTATACTCCATTAGACCCGTAATCCTTTACAACAAACTTAACCTTACAATACTTAATCAAACATTACTAAAAATTATATAATTCAACTATTCATCACGTCAATTTAAAAATATAAAAAAATGTTGGCCGGAACGAGAAGTGTGATTGAACTCAAATAGAAGATGTCAAAAATGCAGAAAGTTCATCATATTAGGTTATCACTTAAGGAAGTGAGCTTAGGATATTATGTTTGTGTGCTATATAAATGCTGATACTATTAATTCACGAGACTTCATACATTTTCAAATCATAAAACTCGGGAGAGAAGAAAAAAAAAAAACAAACGGAGAAAACCGTTTCGGGAAAACTCAAGTAACGTCATCAGAGCTTATAAACTAACTCCCATATTACATGGGCGTGAATGACAGTTCTAAATAAAAACGTTTTTTTGTTTTTTTTTTTCGGCCTTGAAATCATATTGAACTTGATTATGCAGGTCCGTTATACCTGATTAATAATTTTTTTTTTGCCATAGTGCTCACGTGATATTTTAATTTTACTTTTACTTTTATTTTGTTTTTAGGTTCACGAGAATGATATTTAAATACGATCGGCTATTTTGTTGGATTATAATTTCTAACGGGATAAGGAAAAATTGAGCGAGGCTCGTCTTAAGGGTATGCAGTGCGGTCGTGTCCAATGTTAATTTTTCATAAGAGAGTTTTCTTCAATAGTTTCGTTCGATATTAACTTAGAACGACAAAATATGGACCGATTTATTCGTTAACTCCTCTTCTATCAATCTATGTTACGATTTGTGCCATTTTTTTATCAGGAGCCCCAAAAAATCGACGAAAATAAAAACGGAAAAAAATGGTTTTTTACTCCTTTTTTCAACTTCAGTTTTCTCGCAAAATATTAACAATTTTGCAGATTTTTTAACATATCATTGTTCGTTGGATCGTGCAGAATCTTAAAATACCAACCAGATTGCTGAGAAATGATAAAGCTGGAAGCTATTGAAGCTTTTCGTTTTAGGCTGATAAATGCAATAAGGATATATTTGCGAATTTAAAAATTTTTTAAATCTTCAAAAATGAATTTATTGTTACATTCCTTCAAGTGGCATAAAAATGACCCAGAAAAAGGTTTCTTCTTAAAAAAAAAAAGTTTTTGGTAGTCATAAATTAAATTCTGCACCCAAAAAAGGTTTTGTTGGTAATTCATACAATTGATCCAAACATTACTAGGGTCCGTCACAATAGATAAGTTTATGACTTCATTTTAACAATACATTCAATATTTTTATAATTTTTTAATCGAATAAAAATTTATTTATTTTTTTGGTTTTAGGTTTGGCTATTTAATTTTTAAAAAACTGGATTCTTCCATTAATTCTGAGAAAAACGATATAAAAAATTCCAAGATTCTCCTATTCTAAAGCTAATTCTTAATTTTATAAATAAGTTATAGATTATAGATAAACTTCGATGCATTAAATGACCTGAACCATCTGGGGAAAAAAATGATTTTTTAACCTTTAGAATTCGGAAAAATTCATCGAAAATTTTCCCACCAGACGGAATTTTTTTTTGCCTTTTTTGCAATGCATTGGACCTGTAGAATAGCCTAAAGTAGTTCTGAACATCAGCCGAGAACTTTGGCTGCACTCTTCATTTGGGCAATACGTTTTGCCCTCCGTCCCAGAAAGGTTAAGAAATAGACTTTTTAGACAAAACTTGTACAAGTTCTTATTTCCAGCTGCGAAAAAATTTAAGCTCTTGAAGGTTTAAATTTTATTTAAAAACACTTGCGAATTGAGCAGTAGCGCAGAAGATTTACGAAAGCGAAAAAAATCTCTTTACTGTAGCTTGCAAGGTTCTATTTCAGGCTCGTAAGCGCAAGTTATACGCTGTCGAGTCAGAGCACTTAAGCAAAGTGAAAGGCCGGAGGCAAACTTTTTTTTGCGAGGTTTGCTTTTTCGTGGAGTGTATCCAGAATACAGTATATCGCCTCCTGCGGTAATTGAGGTAAACAGTTTTTATGCCTAAGAAATTCTGCTGCAAAAAAGGTTTAAAAACCTTCAAGTTAAAAATAATGAAGTCAGGTGAGAGGCCTCACCTTTCTCTAAGAAAAAACGAAAAGTAAAAATTCTCAAATTAAAGGAAAAAGAAGTCGATTTATCTGGATTAAAATTAAAATATATCGAAAAAAAAAGTCTTAAACTTGATAAATAAATAAAAATAGCAATAAGGTAGACGCTCTGGGACAAATAAATAAAAAAAAAATTTAAAAAAAACTAAACGGTATTGTGCCCATATGTAGAATCGAACCTGGTACCTTCAGATTGTTAAAGAATCCTAAAATTCAGAAAAATAAAGGATAAAATCTGAAAATAAAAATAAGATTTACTTGTACTTTGGTCTTGTTGCTAAAATTCGCCAGACCACCTGCTCTTCTTTAACTGAACAATGAAAGTGTCAATTCTTCTGGTTTCGCAACTTAAAATAAAAACCTCTTGAGATGTTATCCGTTCTTATGGAAGATTCAAAATTTTGTTAAAATAGCCAACCTAAGGTAGCATTGCATTTGTTCAATAAAAATTGGTTTCACAGCAAAGGGTGTAAAGGTATAAGGGTGGGTCAACTTATAATTCAGGTTTGGGTCTTTAACAAAACCACTTATGTCCTATTGAAAACGCTCGGTGGAGTTGGTCCGACCGTACTGCATACCCTTAAGGAAAATAGAAGGGAAATATCTCTTCCACCCTCGGGTATAATAAAAATGAGCGACGTGTCAGCTGCAGCTGATTAACAAACAATATTGAATAGGCGGCCTCATGTGGAAAACATTGGACGTGTATTACGATTCACGGTTCGATTCCCTAATGACATAAGAAAGAGGAATTACCAGTCTTAAAATCTTTCGCAGGTCTGCTTTGCTATTTTCTTTGAGATGGGGAAAAATTTTAGAATATATAAAAAAGAAAAAGGAAAAACGGAAGTAAGTATGGTGTACGGGAGGATGTATGTAAATAAACCTGAGGTTTTGATAGTATCAAGGATTAGCGATAATGACACGTGTTTATAATTACCCTCATTCGTCTATGTTTTTCTCTTAAGATATTGTAGGCAGAAGGGATGACTGAATTTTTTTTGGGGGTGGATTTGTCAGGTCTTACTCAGTAATTGCAATACGACTTAGTAGGAATTTTTAAAAAAATCCTATTTAAAAAATTTTAGCCAGAGGTCAGGAAAATATTTTCCGAATTTCAGGATGCCAATATTTCCTTTTGGGCTCTCTAGAGAGAGAAAGTACTGCGGTCACCTTAAAAACGAAATTTTGTTAAACTGCGTATTTTGCAGTGGAGTAAGTGCAAAAATGGTTTTTGGGATTAAATCCGCTCGTTCATTCGTCTGTTCGTGTACTTTCTTTTTTCGACTGTATTTTCGAAACGGAACAAGCCAGAGCTGATGAAACTTGAAGTGTTGGCCGAAGACTCCGCTAGCTCAGGCACAGACTGCCTCTTCCAAAACGAGCGGGTAAAAATACCAGGTGACTACAAAACTCCATTAGGGCTGCTTTTATTTAAAAAAAAAAAAAATTGGCCCACATTTTAAGAAGACGGAATGAACTATTGGCTAGTCCATAAGTGCTCTGTCTTCTTAGAATTCTGGTAAAAAAAATTTTATTATAAGACTGAAATTTTGGAAAAAAGAAAGGAAAAAGTGCTCTTCATTAATCACGACCATCTGGCCAAATAAGGCCAAATGAGTTTTCGAGAATTTTCTCAAAAACGGCTCAAACGATTTATCTTATTTTTTGTGTGGAGATACCTGACTCTATTTGGAACAACTTTTACCTTTGGCGATTTTTTGTCAGAATTCGTCCTCCCCGAAAAATTCAGGAAAAACCAAAATTTTGAGATTTTATAAACAGCGCTGATATGGGGCTTGATTTCGACTAATTGTTGGTCGGGGATTTCAAATTTTCGGTCCATTTTCTGATTTCAAGCCAGTAGCCTCTCTTTCCCAATTTCGTTTTCAATGAATTCCCAAATTCAACGAAGCTATACCCCGATAGAGCGAGAAATTGAGTGACACTTTCAGGATTGCTAGTTCCTTGGTTTTTTTTGCAGGTTACACAATCAAATTAAAATATAAAAATCTGGAAATTTGGATTTTTGTGAGGTTCATGTTCTATAATAATTTTGGAAACAAACCTTTTTCTGTCTTCGTTTTCCGTTGTTAATGCTATTAATTCATAGGCAAAAATAATGACAGTTACTAAGTCAAAGAGGGGGAAAAACCCGGCTTTATAAGTTTTTTTAAAGCAAATTTTTAAAGTTCTTCTCGTTGAGAAAAATGAATAAATTACTGAAAGTCTAGAAGCCATATGAAATTATATACATGCGGAAATAAAGAGAACACACACGCGGAAGAAAAAAGAAGAAGAAAGAATGAATATTTGTATTTTTAAAAAAATAAATTGGAAAAAAGGAGCTATTGTACTGCAATCGGTATTGATGAATGTCAGGATTTCCTCTGGTATATATCAAGCCAAAGGTATATTTTGGGAAATTAGGTTTACAAACACGTGCTTTAAAAATGGCAGATTCTTGAAATATTTCCATTATTTAAAAAGCCTGGGGATTTTCTTAAATCCCTCGAAATTTAAAAGGACTTCGCAAACTTCATTTCGGAAAATATTGGAAAATTGAAGAAGATAGTATCCAGATATTTTCAGTATAATAAATCAAAGAGAATAACCAAATGAGTAGACATCTCGGTGAGACATTTACATGAGTCACACATTCGACCCAAGTGCTAATAATAACTGCAAATATCAGTCCAAGTTCTCACTGTTCAAACTAAGTATACAATAAGCCGCGAAAAAAAATTTCATCAGCAGCAGCAAGAAAAATTTTTTTCTGCCTAAATTCCAACTTCCATTATCGAACTTAATTTTCACATTTTACGCCAGGAACTGAAAGACAAATCGGATTAGTGCAGTCAAGCATAAAAAATTTAAGGGTGTGCGAAATCTAGGCAAACCCAAAAAATTTAAAAAATACTAAACAGATCGAAAAAATTTTCTAAAAAGAATTTCGACCGCACACATTACATCACGAGCCATTCAGGGTCAGCAAGTATCCTTATCACAATACAATCGTTACGCTAAAATATTTTCATTCTTATATATAGAAAATACATCCGGGAAAGAAAACTGATTAAAAAAAAAAAAAAAGAAAGTATGCTCACCCCGTATGATATATGACGTCAAAATCATTCGGTTTCCAAAACGTCTCCATCCCATAGGGAAGGATATAACCGTCAGTCGCATTCATTTTCATAAAATCCTTCATCCGTTATTAAAAAAATGTTTATTTTTACCGAGAAAAAAATCAAAGGGGCTGTCAACTTAACCTTCGTGCCTTATTTCTTATTTAAAAAAAAAAAACTCCTACCTTACCAATAAAAATATTTAAAAAAAAATAATAATTACCGAAAATTGGCACTTAAATTGAAAACCCCTTAAAAAAAATTTTTTTGGCTAAAAATAAAATAACTTAACCTGCGCCCGCACTAAGTTTAAAAATTCCTGGTAATTTAATTTAAAAAAACTGAAAACAAAAAAAAAAAATTCACTATAATCATTATCTGGAAAATCATAATTAAAAAAGAAAAAAATATTTCCACATCACCGTTTTTTATTATTTTCCCGATCAGAAAAAAATTTTAAAATGTATCGAATTGAACACGGGCACTTGACAAACTAAGCGGTGTAATAACGGAGTTTTTGATAAAATAAAAATTTTTCGACATTGCTCGTGGTTAGTCTTAAATAAGGATTCGAAACGGTTGTTTTTACTCCCGATTTGATAACAATAATGCAAATTCTTTTTTTCTCCTTCCTTGCACATCTGTTATCTGTCAAATAAAACTCTAACGCATGTAATGAGATAAGGAAATACTCGCGCAAGGTGCAATTAAGTGTCAGTGATGATGCAGCGGTCCCGCAAAAGCAAAAAAAAAAAAAACAGGAGAGTCCATAACCTGATATAACGTTCTTTCGCTTATTGGAAAATTTATCTTTCGAAGATTTTTCTCTCTCACGCTCTCTTTTGAAATCGGGCCTGATTGTAAATATTTAAATTTTGTATCAGTGAGATAATTTAATTAGGCGTCGTTTGTGGACTTATAACGGTTTGAGTTGTTACCGGAAACGGATATGTTAACTTATTCCCTAAAATTGTAAATCGATTTGATGAATAAAAGCGTCTGGGAAATGAGGTTTGTGTTTGTTTATGTTGAGAATGAAAAATATTATAAATGTAATTCTGATGTTGCAAGAATTGTTTACAACCCCCACGTGCGGTTATCTATAAACTGGCCTAATTAAATTTTTGAATATTTAAATGTTTTCCATGGCTAAAAATTTATTTTACGTTTTCTTCTTTGGTTTAATTTTTTCTTTTTTATTTAAATTTAATGTTAGCGCGCTCTCAAGTAATCATTTCATAAACTAAAGCGATATTATTAGCGCTTTTCAGCGGACGCTTCACATACTACAGCGACACTAGCGCTCTTTAGCGGACGTTTCACAAACTAAGGCGACACTAGCGCTCTCCAGCGGATGTTTTGCAATCCAAAGCGACTTTGAAGCTTCCCAGTGAGTTTTTTACGAACTAAAATTATATTATAGCGCTTTCAGCGGTCGATTCGCCAACAAGAGCGACACTAACTCTTCTATTCGCTTAAAAAAATCTTTAGGCTCATAGTAAGAAGTGGGAGGGGGAAATGGGTGATTGCAATCGAGTTTGGCATGAAAATTAATGACGTACACAAGAGTCAAGTCTGAAAAATTGATCTTTGGCTTCATGGAACAACCGACTTTAGCAAGTACGAAGTCCTTCATTAAAAAAATCTGAAAACTTTTTGGTTGAGCTCCCCTGATATAATCAAAAAAATTTATCTTTTCAAGCCTTTTGGTCTCTCTCTCCGCAAGAAGCCTTAAACATAATCAAGCCAAGGTGTCCTACTCCTACTATAGCTTAAAAATAGCTAAAAGTAGTAAAAAAAAATTTGCAAGGAAAAAATTAAAGACAAAGTTTAGAAGCGTGCGAGATAATTAGCTATCACCATTTACTTTCTTTTTATTATCAATTCTTTTAGTTTTGATTCTCGAATTTTCGTCTTTTTATCTACTTAACGATATGATTCATAGCTTTCTTATGTAAGACTTTCGCGCATGGCTATATGCACCTTTTATTTTCTATTTGTTCTAGCGGCGCATTTTAGTGATTAAGTTTTTTCAAGGGCAAGGTAACAATAATCTGTTGCAACGTAAATGAACTTTACGAGACCTATTTCTGTTTTAAAGTTTATCAATTAAAATAAGATTAATTTAGGGCCTACGATGGGATAATAGTAAGAGACGATGTATGGGAAACTCCCTAGTATAAAAAATCGCATAATTTACCAACTAAAATCCTAGCCTATCTTACTAAAACCTAGCGCAAGCTAATCTCACTAAACAATCTCCAAAATTGCAAAGGTCGATCGCCTTCTCAATAAAATTTTAGAGCCAGTTTGAAAAATTCCTCAGCTACAGAATTTATATCTAAAAATTCGCCTACCTGCAATAAAACCGCATAAAAAATCCACTTGAAAATCTAAAATCTTACTCCAAATCACAGAAACCTTTCACAAATTTCAAAAAACCAAACTTTTCATCCCGTGCGTCATCACGTTCCAAACCTACAACCCTTAACCTTTTCCTTAAAAATCCTCAAGAATCTAAAAGTTCATCGTTTGATTATACAATAACAAAATTCCATCATTCACAAACTTCTTCGGTTATCAATATCAAATAATAAAAATTTCAAGGCCACTGTTTAAATTCATAGAGGGTAACCTATTAATACTGATCAACTATCCCAGAAACAATAAAAACCATTCATTATGTTCTTTTTTAATTAATTTAATAACCTTGACATTGAATCTAATTCAAAGCCAATTAATTGAATTTTTTTCTTTCCTTTTTTTTCCAAAAAAATACCTTGAAATAATTTTAAAGGATGCGAATACCCTTCAAAATATCCAAACAGAATTACCACCATCTCAGAAACCCGCGCTATCACTCATTTTAAAAAAAATTACGTAACGAAACTTCCTTTTAACGCTTATCTTACGCTTTAAACCTCCAAGATTATCATTTGAGTAAAAAAAAATTCTTTTCTCAAATTTTTAAAGAAAATAAAAATTCAAACTGAATGTTTTTGTTCATCATTTTTAAACCGAAGCCGAATGAGTGTTCTTAGGGCATGCGCATAATACCCGATATACAATACCCGGCATATAAATAAAAATGTAAATTGAAAACTTACCATGAAAAGAATAAGAAGAAAGACAATCAAAAGGAGAAAACAGCAGAAAAATTCGTAGAAGAAACAAAACTCCCGCGACGAAAAAAAAACAAGAGTTCTTCTTCAATCTTGAATATTCATTTCTTTCGGTTATATGTTGATCTCGAGATAGAAAC
This sequence comes from Liposcelis brunnea, assembly GCA_023512825.1. Taxonomy (NCBI): domain Eukaryota; kingdom Metazoa; phylum Arthropoda; class Insecta; order Psocodea; family Liposcelididae; genus Liposcelis; species Liposcelis brunnea. Next base: position 7,662,960 of record CM042073.1, on the reverse strand, counting down.
AAAAAAAATCACCGAGTTTTCATTATAACGTCCGATTCCATTTCAAATCTAAACATTTCGACGTCACGTTTGATTTGCTTTGAACTTTTAAGCACACGCCTAGAAGGCGACACAGTACTCGCGGTTTCACTGCTAACGCGGATTTGCACGGTTCTTCTTAATTAAAATCTGAAATGAAAATTCGAAAAAAATGAAAGAAAACAGCACCGCACAGCATGGAAAATCCACAAGGTTGAAAATGTGAACCGGTAACGTGTTTAGTTTTAAACGTGAACAATAGAAGTAGCCTAAATCATTTCATTTTTTCAAATGGTAATTGGACACTATTCGCACGGAAAAGTCGCGAGTAAGCAAATGTCTATTTTTTTGGTTTCAGCATTAATGAGAATAAAAAAAAATAGCTTGATCGGGTCGAATTATTGTCGGCTAAGGATTACCATTTGTTAAATGAAATCGTTGGGTTCTATTGTTCCTCTTTATAATTTAATTTTTTAAAAACGGTAAGTATTGAAAATTATTTACATACTGTATATACATTCACGAATCCGTCCTTAAGTGGTTGTTGCTGAGCTTAGGCTCGAAGCACGGGACGTTCGTGTTTTCCTTCAAGTTTGTCGTTTGTGGTTGAGAAGCCAGTTCCACCCTAAAAAGAAAAAAAATCTGCAAATTATTCATGAAGTAAAATGAAAATAAAAAAAATTGTTTCATCGTGCCTATTAAAACTGGTCACAAATTTTTCTGTTTAAACCTTGTCACAATTTTTCATCTTTCAGTTTTCGGGATGCGAGTTAAAGTACTAAGAGAGGATGGCATAAGGCTTCTGTTAAGTGAATAATGATGGCAAAGCTATAATGTTTGTAAACTTCACCAGAAAAATTGTGGTAGATACAAAAAAATAAACATGCTTCAATCAATTTTTAAATGGTGACAAATGCTCTAGACACATGCAACTTGTAATTATTGCTCTGGACGTGCTTTTAGGTTTGGCTTTACTAGCACAAAGTTTTCTTTTCTCAGAAAATCATGGAAGAAAAAAAAAATGAATTTACCCTTTGGAGATAAATAATATCAGACTCCTTCAATTTTTGACTTGTAAGAGGATGCATCCAATCCTTTTTAATAATCTTCTCTATACACTCCACTGTCACCACATCCCCACTAAAATAATACAAAAATTAATAATTGCCACTTCATTACAGAAATTAAAAAACAAAAAAAAGAACGAATACATACGTTGGTTTTAAAACAGCAACAGGTACAGAATTACTCAAAACATCATGAGTAATAGGACACATATACCTTACTTTCTTAACAATAATGCTTTGCTTATCGTCTGGATCATTAACCTCCCTAAACTTAACAGGTACTAAATCCTTCACCTTCAATGGTTTCCCACTCATGGGGCAATATATTGTTTTATCCTGAAATTAATCATATCTTAAAATCCTACAAATTCAATTTTCCTGGGATATGAATTTTGATTCAAAAACTTACTGGTTTATTCATTTTTGATGTCTTAGCTTCAGGTGTCATAGATGGAATCCAAAAACTTGGCAGTTCCTTATCTTTCCCAGCTGCCATGTTTGAGACAGTGGCTTTATTCTTCTCTTCATCTTTATTTTTGAATGGATCCACTTTACCAGAAACAATATTCTTTTCTGTGTTTAAAAATAATTTAACTTTGGACATTTTCTCTGCGTTTGCTAGTTCAGCTAATTCAGCATCGTCTTTTTTCTTTTGCTTCTCATATTCCTTCATCTTCCTGCTATATTCGTTCTTTTTTTTAATGACATATTCCAGAATTGCTTCTTTGTCATATAAATATCCATCCAACCTGCAAATAATGTAATATTACTACCAATAACCCTATTAATTATAAATCTAAATTGAAGACTTACGTTACTACAGGATTTCTGCATGGCTGTAACGTCAAACAACAACAATCAAAATCCTTAACGGAATCCTTCCCCACTCTTTGATTTTCAGTTCCGTAACCTGATGCTGCTGCATCTTTCTTCTTTTCGTGATAAGTATAAACAGCTCCCGCCGTACAATTCCTCGCGTGTCGAGTCATTTTTCCCAAAAAATGTCACAAGTGAAAATCAAGCCAAATAAAAGATTTCACGTGGGATAAGTCTGCTGCTGACACGATTCTGTTTGTTTTTTGTTGGCTTCCGCCACGTTTAAATAATCTCGTTACAATTCAAAAAATTTATCCATATTTTCTGTAATATCACAATAATATGAAGTAATTAAAAACCAATTAGGTTAACACATTGGGTCTGGGTTGTATACCGGGAAAAACCCAATGATAAAGCATATGATTTTTGATAGTAACCGGATCGAGTGACGTGGAAGTTTGATTTCTAACCTCATCTTGTTAGGATTTAAAATTTTGTAAATAATAATTCCCAGATTCTCAAAATGTTTGAGGTTACGGATATGCAAAGTAAGTGAGCTTACAACATTTTTAGTTTAACAACTTCAAGACTAGTTCAATAATACTGACTATTTCCATTTTCAGAAATTGGGGTGGGCCTGGCAGGTTTTGGAATTGCTTTTCTCTTCTTAGGTGTTCTCCTTCTATTTGACAAAGGGCTACTTGCAATAGGAAACGTAAGAATTTTTCATAATGTCATTCTTAATTTTATTATGCAACATTACTAAATTTAAATTGTTTTCCAGATTTTATTTATAGTTGGTTTATCATGTGTAATAGGATTAGAACGAACATTTAGATTCTTTTTTCAAAGGCACAAAGCAAGGGCATCTGCTGCTTTTTTTGGTGGTATTTTCGTAGTACTTTTAGGTTGGCCTCTAGTAGGAATGCTAGTAGAAACATATGGTTTTGTTCTATTATTTAGGTGAGTTATTGTCTTCATCAAGAAAATTTGCAACTGAAGTTACATACATGATTCTAATAAACTTGTTTGTCATTTCAGTGGTTTCTTCCCAGCAGCTGTAAATTTCTTAAGGCGAGTACCTGTTCTTGGAACATTTTTAAATCTGCCTGGAATCAGTCTGGTAAGTTAAAAATTGATTTAGCACATAATTCATAAAGGAAATGCATTCTAATTTGCATAATTAATTTTTTTTTAGATTCTCGATAAACTGTGTGGTGATTCAAACAGAACTACTGTATGATCTGATGAATATATTTAATTAACAGATCTTAACAAAAAGTGAATGGTAATCTAATTGATTGAAAAAGTGTAGTGCCATTTTCATGAATGAATGTTGGTTTTAGTGATTTTTGTAAATAATTTTTCTCTGTTACGATCATGACATTTTTTTCAAAAATCCATTCCAGAAGGATGAATAATTGTCACAAACGTAACAAATTAAAATACTGGGAATGAAAAATTTATATGAAAACTAATTTTTTATATGTTTGATATTTTTACTTGAAAAGAGATCAATGACCAAGGAAGTCAAAGTTCATTCATTAACAAGTCACTTAGTGATTATTTTTAAAAAAATAAAATTAATTGCCAAAGAATTTTGAAGAAAGTCATTAATTTTTTAGGATCATTAAGCCACATTAAAAATACAATGGCTTTGAAAATTTGAACAAATTGAAAAACTTTTTTGATAATAAATATTTTTAATTTTCAAGTTGTGAGTTTCTACCTCAGTATTTCTGAGTTTTGAATTTATTTAAAGATGTCATTAAAAATGATTTTATCCTTATTATGCTGTTGGCTCCTGTATTGCTTTTTACAAGATACCACCAGTGACCTTGAGACCTATGCACTATTAATATACAAAATCCTTATCATCAGTTGCTTTTAAAGATATAAAAACTACGCGACAGAAAAACTAACCTAGTGTGAAATTTAAAAATGTAATACATCAACACCTGCTAAAGATCAGTTTTGGAATGCTTACAACATATGTGAAGCGATGATGACTAATGATGAAGTTACGACATTATGAAAAAAACTTATTGCTTAGTTCACTTAACGGTTCTATTTCTAGGATTTGGAATTTTTTTTTTCTTTCAAAAAATCGTCCTCCTGACCTAGTCGGCAACGGTTGAGGGATTATTTAAGATTTCAATCATTTGTCTTTCAATTTATTTTTTGATTTTTCCCTTTTGTTTTTTAAAGGTTGACTGCCAACATTTTTTAACAGGGATAACCTTATAAGCAGGGACTTGGGGAATCCCCCAGTGGGCAGTATCCTTGGCTTTCTGGATAAAGTGGTGATAAACTGGAAGGTTCTCAATAGTGATCTTGCCATCAATTAAGTTTGTTTTTGAGAGTGAGTGATGGCTTCCCCAAAATTTTAATGATTAGCAAAACGAAAGTTCATTCAGAATATCAGAATGAGCTGTTCACTTGCAAGGTTGGCTGGCATACGTAACCCAAACTGGTATTAACAGTATGAAAAATAAACGGATAGATTTTAAGAAAAATACTCGGCGAATCAAAGTTTTCTCGAATTATTCTTTTTTGGGATATGAGCCCCAAAAAGGATGATTCATCGAAGGGGACCCTTCCCCAGATAAGAAATCAAACCGGTAACGGATGATTAAACGAATAAGGAAAATATCATCTGTTGCGAGCATTGTTAAAAGATTTACGATACAGCCTGTGGAGACAGGAGTCAAAGCTGCTACGTCACATATTACGTCAAGTCATTCACGTGCCAATTTGAGATTAACTTGAAAAAAAGTAGCAGTGTACGACCTTGAACGTTTTTTTAAAAAGATCTTAACCATCATCCCGTTAATTTTCTCTTGAAATATTGTAATGCCTGGTTCACACGTAAATCAAATGATTTATTATGTGGATTTTTACTCTATTTTGATAATTACTTACATTTATTTGATGAAAAATGCTGAAATCACCCGTTTTCCGTGAATTCCAGAGGGTTAAGAGGAAGACAATCGAGCATCGGCGTCACCCACGCTATTGAGGATCCCATTAATGGAAGATTGCGACAAAACCTTAATCCGCCATGTTAATTCCAATAATTTTAGCTCGATTACTATTTGACTGTAAATGTCAACACGATAATTAATCAAGAGACACTTTTTGAGTTGGATCACGTTTTAAATATTTTATTTCCTTTTGAGAAAATAATTATTTATATTTCTTGCAATTTAGGAGAATCCCTGTATCTCAACACGACTCCATTGGTTGGAGACCCTTTTCCCAAAACCCGTTCGAATTTTCAAAACATGACAAAAAAAAATAGCAATTTGGTAAGTTTTCGCCCTATTTATTAAAAAAGATCGAGTTTTAAGTGCTGAAATTTCATCTTAACATTCGGTCAATGTGACCTAATTACTTAAATGACCTTCACCTATGTCATTTATGCGATTACATCTTTAGCTAGCCATAGCATCCCGTCGCTTCAACATAGATAACGGCGGAATGCGTTGGGTCTAATGTAACCACGTAGCACTTTTTTATACTCTTGATAACATTGTATGATTCCAAAGCTCAAGATGTTTTTACCGTTTGATAAAAATTATAAAATGGACCATTACACTCTAAAAGACAATGTACGAGACGTTTTAATGTGGGTCGAATCTTCTCTGTATTGCGTCATACGTTTATTGTGCCAATGGTTATTTTTAATGCTATTGGCTTGGGATCAATATATTCTTTTCCATAGAAAAATTTTTAGTACTAGGATCAAGAATAAAAAAAAAACAAAACCTATTAGTCCAGATTTTTCAATTTTTATTTAACATTTATCACTTTTGTAACATAATTCAAATCACCTGACAGTTTTGTATGGTTTTTTCTGAAAATACTTTCTATTATTTTAAATATTGAAATATTCTGACCCTAATTTCATTCATCGGATAAACCTGTCAGTCACGATTTAAATGCGTCTTTTTTAATAACCCTTTGGAGCTGTGCAAGTTAACAAAAAAAAGTACGTTACTCTACCTTCCCTGGATTTTGGTTTAAGAAAAAAGTTTTCGAGAATCGATTCCTTAACTTTTCACTTAAAAAATAATTTAAGGATGGGGCTTTAGTTATGGAATCAGATTCACACGACTTTTTTTTCTCCCTTGTCGGTAAATCTATATAATTTATATGATCCCCCCGGTGGTTTTTTTTAAAATTCGAAGTCAACTACACATCCCGGTTTGATGAACTCTACAAATAACCGGGTAAAAGATTTTTTTTTTTGAAAGAAATAAATAAAAATAAAAATAAAAAGAAAAAATAATAATTATGATTAAAGCTGTGTAGAACAAAAAAAAAAGGACAAAATAATAAACCCCATTAGGTTTTTCTCAATTTAATACTTCAACGTAACTTGTATAATTCAACCTAGGATGGAGAGAATGAAAATAATATAAATGGATGATGAGTTTAGAGTCCTAAAGAAACACATGTTTACAATAAAGCCTTAATTTTGTCGTAGAATACAAGTACGAGAGCACCACCGGTACCTCTGAGAACGTTGGAGAAGGCTCCCTTAAAGAATGCTTTGCCACCTTCTGACTTGTAAATGACTGCCCAGCAGTGCATTGTGTTCTTGTAAACGACTTCAGCCTTCTTACGTCCAGACTGCATCATCATACGCCTACGGACTGTGTCAAATGGGTAGGATACGATACCTGACACTGTTGTTACAGCCTGAAGGAAAAAATTAATTATCATTAGTGGATTCATAACCTAAACTGGTTAATTATTAAATTTTAAATACATACCTGAGCAATAGCCCATGAAACAAGGAAAGGAGTTTCTTTTGGATTAGGGAGGAAGTCCCTAGCTGTATCGTAAAGACCGAAGTAAGACGCTCGGTAGATGATGATACCTTGTACTGATACACCAAATCCTCTGTACAAACCAGGGAGACCATCTGATTTGAAAATTTTTGAAATACATTGTCCTAATCCGCTGAATTCTCTATCGGCTCCAGCTTTACCGACATCAGCGGCTAATCGTGTTCGAGCGAAGTCGAGGGGATAGACAAAGCATAGTGATGTAGCACCAGCAGCACCACCTGATGCTAAATTACCAGCAAAATGTCTCCAGAATTGAGTATTCTTGTCTACGCCACCAAGGAAAATCTGTTTGTATTTATCCTTGAAGGCAAAGTTCAAAGCTTGCGTTGGAAAGTATCTGATGACATTGGCAAGGTTACCACGCCAGAAGGATAAGAATCCCTGTTCTTTTGGAATACGGACAAAGCAATCAACGATACCTAGAAAGAAAATTAAACAACAGTAAGTTAAGTTAGGTTATGAAGTTGCTAAAGTACAAGGTTCAAGGTTTTGAAATCTCAGCTGAAAAATTTTGCTTTAACTCATGACAGAACTGCTGTCAATTTGGAAGGAAAAAAAACTGGCATGCAGCCCATTTTGTAAACTTTGCGAGACATATTACATAATTTTGTTCGAAATTATTTAATTTGTTTTTCCTGCACCATTGCAAATAATTTTTGAAATGCATGTTTCGATGCATATTTGCAAATTTTAAGCGATAAATTTCTCCCTTCGTGAAATTTTTTATATTTTCAGGGGGAAAATAATTGATTATTGTTAGTAATAGTAATTTTGTAAAGGTAGGACAGGTTCAAAATACGCATGTCAACCGCTTCGATTTTCGTCATCGATTGACCTACTAAAAATTTGCCAGAAAAAATGTATGACTATTTCAGAGTAAATCAACAGAACCACCCCGAAAATATTAAAATTTTCATAAAATAATCCGAAAATCCATTGATATTGATCAAATATAAATTCGCAGACGGCGAAATTAAATTTTTTTCACTCGAAAAAACCTTGAAATATTGCCGGCCGCCATCTTGCTTCCAAGAACAGCCTACTTTACACTTTTGAATTTTTTTCATTCCACGTCGCATTTTCACCATTTTTTTTCCTCTCAAATCTTTATTTTATTAAATTCATATCTTGCTTTTCTTTATCACTTTCTACAATCACAAATCTAATTGAACCACCATGATTAATTTTCACTTTCCCGCAAGTTATCCACACGTGGCACAACTTTGCTCAAATTCGCGAATTTATTAACGTCTCCACTCTAAGTAATATCATTACTCACTTATTTGCACATTCGAGAACGGATTTAATCCGTTAAATATGAAACTACTGCATATCTTTCAATTTTTCTTCACAATCCCGTGACCGTGTCAAGGGCGTTTAATTCAAACCCGAAAAATTTTCCTTATAAACCGTAAACCCCCATTAACTAATAAAGGTTCTATTAACAATTTTTTCACTAACCTTTGTACCTCTGTTCTTCACTAATTTGCTTGGAAATGTGTTGTACTTGAAGCAGGAGCTTAACTCTTTCAATTGGAGCTACGGCAGTTTTTGAAATAGCTGCGGAGATACCACCGGCAGCGAAATCCTTTATAAACGATATCGGATCAGCAAGATTCTTTCCAGACGACATTCTGACGGATTTTCGTTAACTTGCACGGTTTTTCGAATAACTCAAAACGATGTTAGGGCCTCGACTGTTGGCCGCAAAGAGGTCTATCGATGAACGAGCAAAGAATACGGCAGTCAGTTGAGAGTCACAGAGGGCGAGAGGAGGGGCTTCGTTTCAAAATGAACTCTGTGGAGTTAAGTCTTTCGCCATCTGTTGGATTTTTAAAAAACTAAGCAGGATTTTTATTAATAAGATCGGTAGATCGCAGGAGAGAACCAAACTTCAAATTTTATAAGTTTATTTCGGTTCGTTCGTTTTTTTTTATTTATTTAAATAAATAAATATGAAACAATAATTATGGGATCCAAAAAAAAATCTCTGCGGTAGCATCAGGCTCTCGTAAATTAATTTAAACCTCTGCAGTGTTCAGTTTGTGGCTTCGTAACATATATAGACCTTAAACAATAGGTTTTTCATTATATTCGAAAGGTTCAAATGGATATATTCAGGAAAAATAAGGTAGAGAAGGCTTAAACATCTTTCTGCTTTCGTGTCTGATTCTGATAAAAATTTTTCCTTTGGCTTTGATATCCAGTCCAGGGCTGCCAACTGTAAGTCTTATTCTGAAAAAATGAAATGGAAGATGTATACGTACTTAGTACTTCTTTCAGATACTTTAATTTCTTACTGAATTTTAATATTTAATCATTTAAACAATCACATTTTTTTATTGAAATAGTCTACGAAAACAATGACAGAAAAAAATTTTTGAAAGCCGCAAAGGAAAAAATTCTAATGCCACGACAAAACTAACCACAACCGTCTCTTGTTTTTTTTTCATCCTTGAAAAATTCCTAATAAAATTAAAATAATGTGGTATAACAAGTCAAAATTTATAAATTCAATTCATGCAATATTCCCGCGTAAGCGTAAAGCGCATAATCGAATTTCCACCGTGTTGCTATTCAGTCGTTTTTATTCTGCAAAAACGATAACAACGGAAAATCGTCTGGATCGATAAAGCAACGAGTGTCCCTTGTAGGCAGTGTTGAAAATGGCTTCGAATCAAACGTACGCGTGCTTTTTGTTTATTTTTAACAAGAAAATTGTGTCATCGCGTATATTTTAACTCAATTCATCGATTTTCTTAACGTTAACATTTTTCGAAAGCTCTCAAAAACCGCCATTTATTTTTTTTCAACTTGATGTTACTTTCTGGAGATTATCCCGCCATTTTGGGGATAAAATAAAAAGTAGGATTTTAGTTTTATTTAGGAACTAAAAGTATTTTATTTTGAAAAATGGATGTGAGATGAGATTTTATTAACACTCAATAGTTTTTTATTTTTTTAAATATCGCGATATGACGCACAAATCAACAACAAACTTACCATCTTATATTTTATTCTTTGCCATAAACTTAGGCTATGGCGTACATTTCACCGAAGGTAATAAAATCGACACGGTTTTGTTGATTTTTAAAGATTATGCAATCAAATTACTCTATCGTGAATAAATTCACACTCTATATAATTTTTTCTTCTTTCTAGGTACAAAATCCTGCGACGTATATCCAGACTGCGGTAGGCTTTACAAGAATTACAATTGTAAGGATAACAAGTGCATCTGTGATCCTGATAGCGAAGGGCGGCATTTTCCGTGCGAACGTAAATATTTAAATATTTTATCTTTTACCTCCAAAAAATCAGGAAGCTGACTTTATCAATATAATTTTAATTACAGCTAAATCTTACGCAGAAAAATGCACATCAGACCTAGAATGTGTGATAACAGATCCAAATTTATATTGTACTACATCTGAGGAACGTATGTGCAAATGTAAGAGGTAAGGGGGAAAATCTTTTCTTATAAAACTAGGGTAAAGTTTAACTCACCCCAATTAATCGGGAAAATTTTCAGCTTTTCTCTCCCTCTTATTGATTTTGACTTTGTAAATACGTCATAGAAAAAATGTCTGATACGTAAGTGTGACAATTGAATAAACACGCGTTTGTTGATTTGGGATAAAACATAAATCAAGAAGGGGCCTTACATAAAAATTGTTTTACTGCAGTTTTTTCATACGTTGCCCTTGAAAATTTTATTTTATTTACATTTGATTTCTTTTTTTATTCTTTAGGGCTTACTTATGGGACAGAGAAAAAAGCGTATGTTATCAAAGATATGACGATGACATGTTTAACGGAAAATTCGATCCGGTTAGAGATCTTATTATTCCAGCTATTATTATTATGACCATCGGTGCGATGGTTTATTTAGGATTTAAGCTATTTTGTAATTGGTAAGTAGAAATCGATGTATTTGAGCTTTCAATAACATTTTGAATGATTCACACAAAGAATGAAAGGTTTAAGTTGTAATCATTGAGCGCATTTTTTTAAGGTTCAAAGTCTCGTTTTATGTAATTATTTTATGATATGTTCGAAGTATTGCAACTGCAAACGCGAAACTTCACCGCTAGTATCGCCATTGGTAGAGACCACAAAATTAAATTTCCCCCACACAAATTTTACACGTTTACAATAAATGATTAAAGTGATTAAAAATAATCTTACACCAATTTAATAAATAAATATTTTTTATTAATTAATCAGCGGTAAGCTATGGAGAAGAAGAAGACACCAAGAAATCACAAGAGAATTAGAAGAAATAAGCGCCACACCTCACCAGCAAGCAACGTGGATAGCATCCTACAGAGTGTTTAGTCCATACAATAACGCTAATCGTTCTTCGTCAGGTCTTTCTCCGACGTCTTTTCCCATTCATCCGACTCCCTGTATGGGTAAGAAATTAATTAATCAATCACCTTTTACTTTTCCTAAAAATCAAAAATAATTAGTTCGTGATTTTTAGTCATGCGCCATGCATAGCCATTTCCATTATTATTTTCTTTGCTTTCAGGTTTATTCGTACCTAGTCAAACAATATCAACAAGTCCGCCACCGTACGAGGAAGCACTTAAACATAAAGTAATATTAAGTAGTTACCATCCTCCCGGTCCTCCCGTAGTACCGGCGTACACGCTTCCCCCTCCGGATGTATCAAGACAATACCAAACTCTTCCAGCAAACGCTTCCGGTCCTTCATCGACCATTATTCTAAATCCGAATGCTCCGGCTCCTTCCACGATAAGGATATCGACAATGTCGGGACCTAGATCTCTTCCAATTACACAGACTGATAATTATCCTCATGATCCGTTATGGGCTCAGTATCAGTATTCAGGTTCGTTTTTTGCAAAAGAATAAAATTTAACGAGTTAAGTGCAAGAAGGGAATTTATCCATAACCTTAACATTGAAAAATTGCTTTTTCGCACTTAACTATTGTTTTGGAGGTTAATTAATAAAAAAATGATTTTGATGTAGGGACCACGGGACAAATTTGGACACCGCATAACCCTATTAGACCGAATCAAGACATACCTGATCATCAACCAGTAGATGTGTGGATGCCTCAGAACAGAAATTTACAGCAGCAACAGCAGGATCAACACCAGAATGATTTACAAAATCGAACAAGCACATTCAGACCTGGGCAACCTCAAAGGACTTATCAAAATACTGGCCCAGATTCCACCAGAAGTGTTCAGACCAATGATCGTGATAATTAAAGTTTTTAAAAAAAAATAAAAATGAAAAGATATTCTGTGCAATATTTTTTTACGGAAAGTTTGAGATGAACTTAAAATGGATATTTTTTAATTTAGGAAATTCTAGAGAGAGAAAAAAAATTTAAAGTTACTATATGAAAATTTTTATCTCATGGAGGGAATCTGGTATTGATGTTATTTTGAAATTTAAAAAAAGGTCACGAAGGAAATTTTTTTCCCGTGTTGCTTCTGAGTAAGAAACAGGGAAGAAATTTTAGCCTCAAATCGAAAGAGAGAGAGAACGAAATTCTTAATTTCTCGGGAACTTTTCAGCCTTCCAAAAATTTCGAAATTAGTTTGTCCCTTTTCAGTTCTTTTCTAACGAATTTTCTTCTCTAACGAAATAATTATCAGCCAGACTCTGCATGAGATTCAAAACCTGAAATACTCACGCTTTTAAAAATCTGAATGTATAAAACGCAAAGATATTTACTCAAAGCGATATATATATAATTTTTTTTTACTCAAAAAAACTGTGATGTTAAAAGAAAACTAAGTCTTGTGTTCATGGACCATTATATATCGTTAAGAAAACGACAAAGAGAGAAATTTTAAAAAATAAATAAAAATAACAAATGAATGTTTTAATTATAGTAATAACGCTTTTTTATTATTTAAAAAGGATCCATTTTTTTCTTTTCAATTCACCCCCTTTAAAAAAGGTAAAATCCTTTTTTTTTGTTTTTAAATTTTCCAATTTAAATACTTAAAATATTTAATTATTTAATACTAACCGACAAATAAGACACGACTACAACATTACATTTTTTTTCCATCGTTTTTTATTTAAAACTGGCACTTGTAATTCTAAACAATTTTTAATGGCCCGATATCATAATTACCGCAGTCTTTATAAAATTAACTGAAAAAAGCGAGGGTCCCAGTCATTTTTACTTTAAATTCCCAAATTTTAAATTCACGAATATACAAATGGCCGCATTAAATTTCCCAAACAACGAATTTCGGGAAAATGACTGGAAATCGTTACGCCCACAACAAATTTAAACAAAAATTTCAAGCACGAAAAAGGCCCCATCGAAATATACGAACATCGATTATAATTACGATCCCCTGTAATCCCTTTTTATATGAACAGCCTAACGATTTATTTTTATACATAGAACGAAGCCCTTTGGGCCCTGATTTTCTTATCACGATTTTTTTTAAAACGATTAAAATGTGCAATGTTAAAAACCTACGTTTCGAACGAGAACGGGATTGTCGGGTAATAAATTCAATTTTTTTAAAATTAATTAATATCGAGAATGCAGCCCAGTATCCAAAGTCAAAACTTCAAGGGGCCAAAGCTGCCTGAAGTAAGGCTTCTTTGCTTCCCCCTTTCTCTACAGGGCTGCGAAAATGTAATATTAACAATTAATTACGAACGTCGATTCCGTCTCCTTATTGTCTAAAATTCGGACCGGGTAATTTAATTTTTTTTAAAATTCTATTCTAAATTCAAAGAACAAAATGCTTTTTTTTAAAAATGCATCGTTAGAAGTTAAGTAACATGCATAATAAATTGCACGATGCGGTTTTAATTTTTTTTTTTTTTTGTGCGATTATACGAAGTGGGAGGAAAATTTTAATTTTCTAGACATCACGAACTTTATGTATTTGAAAAATATATACTAACTTCCGTTTCCGGTCCTAAATTTCAGATCTTTGATATGTTTTTTGAAATTTTTATTTTTGTTTTTTGATTTATTTCGCTTTTTGTTTATACTGGAAGACGATTGCCATTATTGTTTTTTTAAAACTTTTATAAATTTTTATTTTTTAACAGAAAGCCGTTGGTGGAAGAATATTTTCTATCCACCAGAATGGCTCGCAAGACAATTCTTGGGCAAAGCCTCCGTGACTGCTGAGTCTGGATTGGAGTAACTGTAATCAGAGAGTCGCCAACTTCCCGCCATGTTTATTTTCTGATTGGTCTAGTTAACTTTTTATTCTATCAGTTTGCCAGTCTCTTTTAATTTAGGGTCTCTACTTTAAATGCAAGAAAAAATCATCTGGAGGCGGAAATTGAACCCGTCACAGCCGCCACGGCTTTTAATGCCCTTTTCAGGGGCACATTCTCCACCCAAGAGCCACACAAGACCTCCACTGGGACCAAACTACAATATATTCAATCCCGTGTCTTTTGAGCTTTTATAAAGTCTTCTTTTTTTAAAATCAATTGCCTTTCTAACGATTTCAAGCTTTCCGTTAAAAAAATTTTATCTTAGTTCACTCATACTTCTGGCACTTGATTGGCACTGAGACGTTTTGATTCTAAGCAATCGACACGAAGCACTAATAACCAATTCGTGATATCTTTTTATCAATTTAAAAATAAATTACCAACTTTATTTTCAATTAAAATGTTTACGTGGATTCAGCGGCAGATCCCGGTTTTTTGGAAACCCTATGAATAAGCTTCCGAAATGACGAAGTCCATTTCGATCTTTCAAGCTTACACTTATTATTAGAGGAGTTATTATGATTATTATTAGGAGTGGAAACGGATTGTTTAGGATCATACAATTCCGATGAAAAACCGGAATCGGATGAAAAAGCTCGATTAGCCGGTGGAGCTGATGCGGTTGATGTTAATGACGTGTCAGGTCCGTAGGCGCACGTGCAAGCCGACATATTATAAGAACTTTCGGGGCACGGAGGGAGGTTATACGATTCTTCACCTTGACCGGAATCGCTGCTCGATTCCGACACGGTGCTCGTATCATCGATGTAACTTATGTGAGGATTAATTAGGCAGGAGAAAGGAAGACTAGGGCTTGGGCTTGGGGTTGACATGCAAGTCCCTCCGGCTCCTCGACCTAATGAATACGTCCGCCTGAATGAATAATCTGACCTGATTGATGGAAATGGTGATGAGTGTTGAAGACCCGAATATGTGCATTCAATGTTCTTATCCAGGCATGATGGATATTGCACGTCCGGTAAACATTTATCGCATTTTTCCATTGGATCAAGTTGACAAGGTACGGGTCGCATCCAGTTTCTTAAATCTTGAAATGGTGTTTGGAAGCAAGCGAATAATTTTTTGCTGAAAGAAAAAAAAAATATGGTTAATTATTTTTTAATTGAAGACTTTACTGTAAACATAAGAGGCGCCAGAGAGTTGGGTTAGGAAAATTATCAGGGCCGGAAAAAGATTTTGCTTGGAGTTAGGAATCAGGAAGGAGGCCCTTAGTTACTTAGGTCGAGTTTTCAGGCGTTTGCTATGATTTTACTTACTCATTACGACCTGCGAATTCCCCAAAAGAAGCCTTGGTGTATGCACAAACTGAACACTTCTTTCTCCTGCAAGTTGCTAAATGCTTCATGGCTTTTTTCAACTGACTGTTTAAAGTTGCCGTGTGCTTAGCTGCGAGTTTCAATTCAGACAGCTCCTTTTCTAACCCCACGACATTTTCCGTCATTCTTCTTTTTTGCTGACTTAGATCCATTAAACAATGCCCAGCTCCAGCTCGCTCAGCTTCTAATCTTTCTTTCAACTCTTCATTCTTGTTTTAAAATTAAAATTTTTTTAAGTTATTTTTAAAATCCCAAATGAATGAAAAAAAAAAATTTAGGCTTACCTCACGTTCCAAATAATCTTTTTCAGCTGATATTACCGTTACTTGTCGAACGATTTCCTGCCTGGCTCGTTCCAAACCACGTCTAGTACTCTCAGCTTCCTGCGCTTGTAGTTTAAGCTTTAAGAAATCAAAAAGAAAAAAAAATGACTTCCAATTTTCTCGCTAAACAATTCCCCCCCAAACCCATTTATTCTTACTTGAGCATAAGCTTCATTTCTCTCCCTTTCCAATTTATCCTTCCAATGTGCGAACTTTTCCTTCTCCGCTCTCAACTGCAACAAAAAAAAATTTCTTTTAATAAAAAATCAATACTTAAAATTATCACATAACCAACACCCTAATAAAAACCGTTCACCCACTTCACTTAATAAAGATTGATACGTATCGGGATATAATCTCAACCATAGATTATTTGTATTATCCATTATGACGTTTACATTGCGAAACGGAACAGAAAACTGAAAGGAATTTCAGCGGTCGACACCGATAATTATGATAATTAATAAATTGCCCTTCCTTCGTACAAAACCGTTTCTTTCTTTTTTTTTTATGGCTATTTAATTCCGTGTAGGAGTTCAAAACAATCGCCGATATTCCTTATAAGAAGATATAAGAGATCGTTCAACTTACAACAAAAAAAAAAAATAGTCCTGGATTATTAATTATTCAGATCAAGTACGAAGGAAATGCTTCACTATAATTTTTAATTAATTAAGTACTGAAACAATTAATAAAAATCTGAGCTGTCATTAAAATGAAGCGAGGGGAACAAAATAATAATATGAATTTTAAGTTTTTCGCGTTGGTGGCGACTATTTTAGACGCATGCGCGAATTTTTGTATTTTCTGGCATCTTATTAATTTAGTAATAAAATTAGGATCAATCACTAAAACCTTCAGGTTGAAATTATATATGAGATTCCAGTTCTTATTATTTTGTTGTATGTTACTTCATTATTCACTGTTAGTGTGAATAAGGCATACCTTATTTGCATACTGAAAATTAATTTTGCAAACAAGGAATATCTGGTTTGAAAACCTTGCATTTAAAATTAAATATTGAATACTTATCACCGATGTAAGTGGTTTGATCAGAACGTAATATATATGGAGTTCATATCTATTAAATGTAATTTAATTCTTAATATAAACTGTGTGAGACATTTCCTGTAAATGAAGCATCAACTTTTCTAAGCGATTAGAAGTAAGGATATTTGTTTCTAAGATCTAGATGTCTCGTCAATCTTTCAAGATGCCTCAATTTTTTTCAAATATGGATTTTTTCTGAGGTTATATTTGATCGGAGCTTTAGCAAAATATTTTCCACGATACTTTAGTGAAATTGAAAAAACTGAATGTTTAGCATTTTAACAATATTTTTCGATTTACATTCAATTAAAATGCGCTGAAGAATCGCAGTTTCGTTAAGACGTTCAGAAAAAAATAAAGCCGAACCTAAAATCAAAGTGCCAAAAGATGCTGCAATTAAAAATAATCTACAATCCTATTAAATATTTAAAATATAAATGTCGTTTAAATTTTGGTATCCATCCGCCATGTTGGGTCAAATGTAATGTCATCACATTTTATAATCTATTGTACGCTCAAAAATGATGTACTAAAGATAAATCCCATTTTTTTGTTTTTGCAAAAATATTTCCTCAAATAAACACGACCTACATTTTTTTCCACGAGTAAAAACAATAAAAATTTCGCTTGTAAACAAAGCTTCCACCGCCTTCCATAATGACATCGTTTTAGTTTTAAAAATCGCCACTAGAGCGCTTTTAACGTTTTCAAAGTTGGCACTTGGGACGCCATTTTGCCTAGTGCAGATTTCGATCGCAAAAAAATCAAAATTATCAATGAAATTGATTAATTGTATTCGAAAATCAATTCCAATCGTTTTAGTCTTTCGAAAAATGTTAATCGGATCATTTAATAGTAATTTTGGAGGTGAAAACAGGCAATCTTTTGAAAATTCCGTCACTTGCTGAGGAACCCCCGCCATTCCTAATTCATGAAAAAATTTCAAAAAACGGGAATTTTAATATTCAGAAAAAAAATCGACTCCGATTGTCATTCATTTGTCGATCGCAATAGAAAAATATTCGAACTCGGGGACGTTTTTTTTGTGATCGTAACGAATTTTTACAAATATTTTTATTGTATTTTCGGTCAATATTATTTTTCAGTTTCAAAAAATTCGATTTTTTTACTAAGTTATATACATTTTAAGTAAAAAACAAAATGCGTGAGGTAATATCGTGTCATACCGGTCAAGCTGGGGTACAAATAGGAAACGCATGCTGGGAATTATATTGCTTAGAACATGGAATCCAACCGGACGGTCAAATGCCATCAGACAAAACGGTAGGAGGAGGAGATGATAGCTTTAATACCTTTTTTAGCGAAACCGGAGCCGGTAAACACGTCCCGAGGGCCGTATTTGTTGATTTGGAACCGACCGTCGTCGATGAGGTACGAACGGGGACATATCGTCAACTATTCCACCCTGAACAACTAATAACAGGGAAAGAGGACGCGGCTAATAATTACGCAAGAGGACATTACACAATCGGGAAGGAAATGGTGGATTTAGTATTGGACAGGATACGAAAATTAGCTGATCAATGCACAGGGCTGCAAGGGTTCTTAATATTCCATTCATTCGGTGGAGGAACCGGTTCAGGATTTGTATCCTTATTAATGGAAAGATTATCCGTCGATTATGGTAAGAAAAGTAAATTAGAATTCGCCATATATCCCGCACCTCAAATTTGCACAGCCGTCGTCGAGCCATACAATTCAATATTATGCACCCATACGACGTTAGAACATTCGGATTGCGGTTTTATGGTTGATAATGAAGCTGTATATGACGTCTGCAGACGGAACTTAGACATCGAAAGACCAACTTACACTAATTTAAATAGGTTATTAGGACAAATCGTATCGTCGATAACCGCATCGTTACGTTTCGACGGAGCTTTAAATGTTGATTTAACCGAGTTCCAAACAAATTTAGTTCCTTATCCGAGGATTCATTTCCCGTTAGCAACATACGCTCCTGTCATATCCGCGGAAAAAGCGTACCACGAACAATTGTCAGTCGCTGAAATAACCAACGCATGTTTCGAACCCGCAAATCAAATGGTTAAATGCGATCCCAGACACGGGAAATATATGGCATGCTGTTTGTTATACAGAGGTGACGTCGTGCCAAAAGATGTGAATTCATCGATAGCGACCATCAAAACGAAACGCACGATTCAATTTGTGGATTGGTGCCCGACCGGGTTTAAAGTTGGGATCAACTATCAACCCCCGACGGTTGTGCCCGGTGGTGATTTGGCTAAGGTGCAAAGGGCCATATGCATGATGTCGAACACGACTGCAATCGCGGAAGCTTGGTCGAGGTTAAATCATAAATTTGATTTAATGTATGCGAAAAGAGCGTTCGTTCATTGGTACGTCGGAGAAGGGATGGAGGAAGGCGAGTTTTCCGAAGCCAGGGAGGATTTAGCAGCTTTAGAAAAGGATTATGAAGAAGTCGGTATGGATTCAGTTGAAGGCGAAGGCGAAGGTGGAGAGGAAATGTAATCGAAGAAAAATATTCCGTGATCGAGAGACCCCCGGTAAATGCGATATTAATTTGTAAGAAAACATAATAAAATGAATTTTAAATTGTGAATGTTCGGCAGGGGTTTTATTTTTTTTTTTTTTTTAGTTTCTGTATGATTTCATTAATATATGCGATGTACAATGTATAAATGGAGGGTTATGTGATTTAGAAAATCGAAAGTAATTTGAAAATAATTTCTTTTTAAATTTATAGCAGAACTAATAACGGTTGCGTGGCGGCAATGGCTCAACCAGGCATTTTCCAGCGTGGAAAATTGAATGATTAATTTATTACGTTATCTGGATTTTTATATAATTTTTCTTTTTCAATGGGGATTTGATGTTGGAAGTTTTGGTTAAAAATTTATATATGAATTTCAGGTATGAATATAATTTTAAAATAATTAAAGCAACAAAATGCTGATACGGTTGATTAAAATAAAAACTTTTTCGATATTTTCGATTATTTTAAGTTTTCTCAGAATATTTTTTTTTTGCTCAAAATTTTTTTTAGCTTTATTTTGGGTTTGAATTTTTCTTAAAATTTTTGATCTGAATCGAAAAAAGATTTTTCTGTCAAGGAATTTTTTTAAAATTATTTTATTAAATTTTTCGGAGTTCACGAATTTTTTTTCAATTTTTTTGTGATCCTTTCAGTTTTTATCAGGCTTCATCAGGATCAATAGCTAAGTTTCACAGCTCTGGTCCTAAGCAAAAAAAGCTCAAACAACTCAAGTTTAGGAAAAAGTTTGAAAATAAATTTTGCAGCCCAAGAAATATTCTGTTGATTTAAAAAAAAAACAAAAAAAATATGCGAGCTTTTAAGGGCTAAGCTTAGCAGTAAATTTCGAATCATGAACAAGAATTTAAAAAACCTTTTGAATGGAGAAAAATCTTGAAAAATTCTTTTAAAAAATCCTCCAAAAAAAAAAAAAAAAAATATTTTAGAAGAATTTCTGAATGCGAACTGTCAAACATTTCTGAGCACAAAAGAATACTTTTATACGAATTCGAAAAATTCCAAATGAGGTTCAAGATACAAAAAAGTGAAGAGATATGCTGCGCCTGCTAAACCATGATTAGGCAAACAAGAAGCTAATTTTGGGTATTAACAAGATATTTTTTGGATAAAAAGTAATAAAGTCATTTTCCTAGCTATTCTGTCCTGTATTGGCATCTCCAGAGCCTTTAATGCCAGTAACGGGCCTAAGTCGAGCATTGGCCATCTCTTATAAGTTTCGTCAAATCTCTACTTTGCTTAAATTTGGCGGTTATACTTATTGTTTTAGATTGGATTTACTACAGTTCAAGCTTCTCAAGCTTTTATTTCTAAGCAGTTAAGCTACTCAAATAATGTTGTAGCCAGAGCATACTAGGCTAAACATGCTTATGCACAAATTTCATATTATGAAATGTCACTATTCGTGTCAGAAGCTCCTTATTATAATTCAAATCAATTCATAAACTCGAACAAGGTACTTGATCGCGATCTTTATCGAACATTCATAAGCATTTAAATATGCATAATTAGACCATAATTACCAAATCATGTACCTGATTAAAAATAGACAAACGGTATCTCACGTTTGACCTTATTTCTAATTACGCAAAAGAAAAAAAAACCCCCTTCAACTTACCTTTTCACAATCTTCCTCCAGGCGCACAACCTTTTCCAATTGTAAAAACAATTCCTCTTCCTTTTCATGCAGCTCCAGGTCTCTAGTCTCCAACTTCCTCTCTAATTCCTTTTTTGCTTCAACCAGCCCATCTCTCTCCGCCTGGAAAAATAAAAACGAGGAATTAGGTCAAAATCTTATAATCTTTCCAAGTGTCAAAACACCGGGCGTAATAATTAACAATTTGTAAGTAATTAATTGAAAGGTGTGATTAACTCCCCGGGTGTTCCGAATAAAAAAAACAACGTAGGGAATGAATAATAACCTTAAACGTTTAAAATTATCTCTCGTCCTCAAAATGTCCGAGAGTTTAATCCAATTTACACTGAAGTAAACATCAATCAAGTTTCGGGAAATGACGATAAACGACTTTTCCCTTCAACATTGGGATTTCCCCGAGGGATTGATTCAAAGATTTATATACGACAAGTTAACAACGGGAAGTGCGACATTTGTCGGCTCGAAAATAAGAGAGCAAAAGTAAAAGTCCTCGAGGAAAGAAAAAAATATATATATTAAATTTCCATGTTATTAACCACGGGGAAAGCTAAACGAAAGGAAAGATTGGAAATATTCCCCGATATGTGACGTCGAGCACGGTTTAGAAAATGACATTTTCCGGATCTTAGGACCGGAAACCGTGACGGATGTCATTTCATGAAAGTTTCTATCATCCCCACAAAATGTTTCTTTCTCGGAATGTAAATTCAATCTCGGAATCGGGGAGGATAAAAGGAAAAAATTCGCAGGCAATTCTCGAAAAGCCACATGGGGGAAAGGGGGTCTGAAAGATAACGTTAATATCTGTCATATAAAAAGATAATAAACGAGCGGGTTAAGGAAAATGGAGAAAAAACCGGAAAGAACCGAGGTTACTTTATACAAAGGAAAAAAACCACATGCCTGACAAAATATTTCGCATTCTTTAACCTCACGATAACGAATAAGAAAAAAAAAAGGAAATATTTTTCTTTTTATGTTTTAAATGAGTTTTGTTTCCTTACAAAATACACTACAAATATGCGTTTTAATTTCATAGACAGAGCCAAATCGTTTTTACCGCATTCGAGTAGAAGAAATGAGCCTGAATTCTTAAAAATCGGAGTGGATGAACGCAATTTTTTTCCACGTTATTTTTCTTGCCTCCAACGCCATTTCATCTTCGCAAAATTCATATTAATGAAGTAAATTATCTAAATTAGAAGTAAAACTCACCAAAATTAAAAAAAATGCTTAAAATTAAGATAAAAACTCATTTCAAGACGTGTCTACTGTCCCTATCCATTCTCATTCCAAAAATCGTGGCAGCAGACATGATGTAAACAAATATGGCTTCCTATTTTTCTTCTCGTTATTTTTATATTTTATATCACGGCCGTTTCGAGCAATTGACTTCGACTTAATTAAATATTAAATGCAATCATAAAACACCTCTCAAACGTGTTATTTAATATTTAGTGCAAAAGGAAAATGTATTACAACTTGCATTCATCATCGGACATAATTAGGATATACTTCAAAGCACTAACAAGACACAAGGATGAAATACCACAAACGATCATTTATTTTTAATAAACTTCAATGATGATGTGTGGTAAATTAAAATGTTAACCGAGTAGAGAAGTCTTCATTTAACAAAACGGTATTGTATCGCCTTAATTGAATCTGTCATATTTTGGGTTACCATTAAAATTTGCAATACAAGCCTAATGTGATTTGAAGGAATAGACCATGACTAGGACAAGGAAAATGAATGAACCTAACATTTGTATAGAAATTATTAAATAACAATTCTAATATTTGCAGCATCCCAAGGTTGTTTGTGTTTGTTATTTTTGTTGGCTTGAGTTTTAAAATGCAATTAAGAATCTCTCGGGGAGATTGATTTTGGGACAGTTGTTTCTTTGTACCGAAATGTAACAAAAGCTTAAGAAAATGATAAATTTGTTTTTTATCATCAGGTAACACTCAAAATTTATGGAGCAGAGAGAATAATTTATATTTTTTGTTTCAGCAGAAAACGTGGGAAAATAATTGCAGCATACAATTGACACACAAAAGGAAAAAAAAATATTTCCTAATTACATTGTTTGGCAACTGTTTAACGCAAAGCTGTTGGGTGAAGGATTTCATAAGTGAGTCATGTAGAGCAAAGAAAGCAATGGTAAGCATTTTGTTTTAAAAGCTAAATTGAACTGTCAAAAAAATTAGGATGGACAAATTCTTGAATATGATATGAAGCAAACCATTCGTCCACCTAAATTTACATCCATCCACTTTTTGCAAACCAATTTTTAGAGAATAAAGTCAATACCTATCTTTCATAACAGGCCTAGTCATCAATCGAATATTTTAAATCATTTCAAACCACTTAATCAACATCAAAAATCCTTCTAACCTACAACCGTCAATTAATCCCAAACTTTTACTTCAAATTTAGGAAAACGAACAAACCCATTAATCTCAAAACCTCTACAAATATTATTTCAGTGCAATACTTCTTCAAAAATTATATCACAAAGACCTACAGGTCATTCTTTAAATGGATAAAAAATATTTTCACACATAAAAAAGAAACCAGACCAATACATTTTAAAATTCTCTTTGCTTGCATAACACAGTGAATCATGAATTTCTATTTATGGAAGACCAGTCTTGACGCCAAAACAAAGAGAAATAAATAAAGGGAAAAAAAATCGATCACTACCATTGGTTAAAGTATTAAACCACGTCTTGTTACTTATAAAATGTCACGTAGTTTTTTTTTTTAAGTAATATCAGATATCTAGCTACGGGGGGGAAAGTAAAGCCGTCTTACACGATCCTCATTGAACTTTTTAAATAAATATGAAAGAAAGTATTAAGTTCTTCAGGCTTGAAGGCAAACTTTTTAAAATAATTTATCATTTCCCTTTTAAACAATTATAAATAACAAAACGATATTCGAATTGTCGTCTTATTTTTAGTTCAACTTCCCCTTTGTATTAATTAACGTAAAAAGCGTCGTTAAACATTAATTACATTGCGATTATTTAAACACCACCGGAAATCCCTCTATAAAAAAAAACAAATATCTCGGATGCTTTGTTTGCTTTGGAAAGTAACATCGAATATAAATTTAAAACAAAATATATAAGAGCAATCCCAGCAATGCCTTTTCCTCATTATTTAAAGTGTCAGCTATTTTCCTTTGTTGTGGCAATAAAATGGGAGGGTGTAAAATGCGGGAAGTGATGAATATATATAGGTCAGTGACTGTACGGTGGAAGCCCTTTGAAATTGTTTTTAGCCCCTATTGAGTAGAAAGTGGAAAACCCTTATAAAATCTCTATGAATTTTTAATTTTCCCTCTTTAACAATAGCCGCCTTGTTGTTATCATCTTCACGTACACCTGTACCTGAAATATTCACGTTTATGAAACGTGTCTTTTAAGAATGAAGAAAAAAGGAAACGGAAGCGGAATTTTTAAAGAAATATTAAGAAATGCAGGGCCGTGTCAACATACTTTGGAAATTATTGCTAAGAATTCTCAAAGAAAATTTTTTCATAAACGATCACTAATCTAAAAATTTGCTCGACAAGGAATTTTTGAAAAAATTGCTCGGCAAGAAATTTTTGAAAAAATTGCTCGGCAAGAAATTTTTGAAAAAATTGCTCGGCAAGAAATTTTTGAAAAAATTGCTCGGCAAGAAATAATTTTTAAAAAATTTGCTCGACAAGGAATTTTTAAAAAATTTGCTCGACAAGGAGTTTTTAAAAAATTTGCTCGACAAGGAATTTTTAAAAAATTTGCTCGACAAGGAATTTTTAAAAAATTTGCTCGACAAGGAATTTTTAAAAAATTTGCTCGACAGGGAATTTTTAAAAAATTTGCTCGACAAGGAATTTAGAAAAAACTTGTTAAACAATAAACAAAGAGAGAAGACTTCTTATGACAGACTTGGAAAAATTCTGTTAA
Organism: Liposcelis brunnea; assembly: GCA_023512825.1. NCBI lineage: Eukaryota > Metazoa > Arthropoda > Insecta > Psocodea > Liposcelididae > Liposcelis > Liposcelis brunnea. The sequence continues at coordinate 7,638,076 of CM042073.1, read as the reverse complement.
TTTTGTTATAAGCTTAGTAAAAAATTATTTGAAAAAAATCTTGCTTTAGAATACAAGTAGGATTTGATGCTGTAAGCCAGAAGAATCAAAGATTCTTATTGGCTAATGGCTATGAATATCAAAAATGTCTCTCGACATTTTGAATCTTATTATTTAGGGTTAGGGCCAAATACTTGACATTAAGAACAAATTCGCGCTTCCTATTGACATTTGAATTCGTGTCTGCTTACCAATGATTAATCGATTTCTATCTCACACTCTAAAAAAAATTTAAAAGAGGCATCGCCTTCTATTGTGTTAAAAAACGTGTGACGGTTAAAAGAAACAACACCACGGCGATCTTATTTCCCTCAGGTCGGGTTTCCTAACCGGAAACCGATTTAACACGATCCCATTTAATTTTTTTTTTTCATAAAAGTGCAAAGACCTAAACTGAATGAATACCCACGTTGGCGAAAGTTAATATTATTTTAAAATTCCGCGCCATACTTCCTTTGATAAACAAAAAAGGAATCATAAACGCGGGGCGTGGTCGTGAAAACAAAACCGGCATCTGGTTCACTCAGAAAAAAATACAACAAAACTATTTCATTACATGCTTTCATATTATATGATAAAATCTTACGCGAACTAATTGACCTTATTGCAAAATCAAGCGAAATCCCTTCAGGCCAAATGCGAAATTTCAACTTTTACATTCCATCTTGGAGCATCGCGCCAAAACGACCTTTGTGTTGAAGCAAAAAGCAAAGTTGTAATAAAAAAAAAGAAAGAATTTTTGGCATCTTCGGATAATCTCGCTGATGCAACATTTTGGGATATAAAAGAAAAAAGAAAAAGTAAAAGAAAGAAGAAAACAGCAAGGTTTTAATAGCTTAACATTTTCAAGTTTAAACATTATACTTTGTTAGTTTTTTAACTTTTCCCATTTATCGGTTTCTCATCTTCCAAAGAATTTTTATACTGATACTGCCAATCTCGCTTTAAAAGAAAAGAATTCAATTTCTCATTCTATAAAATGTTTGTTTTTCCCTCTTTGTCTTTTTCGTTTTATCTAATGGAGATTAAATTGGGGTAGGTCATTTTTCATATGAGATGAAAAATTCAAAGGAAAAGTTTGGTTGACATTGCGGGGAAAGTTATTTCCCGAAACTTGGTAAATTGCTCTCCATATGCTTAATGACAGCCTCATATATCTTTACTATTCTACATTATTTAACAGTTAAACCCCTATAAGTGGTAATAATCCTCCTAAATGATTCCTATGAGGATTAGCTTTTATAATTAGTTGATTTTAATAGTTGGTTGAAACCGGAAAATATCAGGTTGGAAAATCAGTAGAAATTTTAATCTCAGAGCTAGACTTTCCTAGCTAACTCGGACCTTGCTAGAGTTGTTAAACGACATGGAACTTAGTCCAAGTTTTCACCTATTTCCCTTGTCAACCAAATTTTCTAAGAATTTTTCCTTGCCCAAGTAGTTTCTTAAAATTTTTTCTTGTTGAGGAAATTTTTTGAAAATTTTTTCTTGTTGAGGAAATTTTTTGAAAATTTTTTCTTGTGGAGGAAATTTTTTGAAAATTTTTCCTTGTCGAGGAAAATTTTTGAAAATTTTTCCTTGTCGAGGAAATTTTTTGAAAATTTTTTCTTGTCGAGGAAATTTTTTGAAAATTTTTTCTTGTTGAGGAAATTTTTTGAAAATTTTTTCTTGTGGAGGAAATTTTTTGAAAATTTTTCCTTGTCGAGGAAAATTTTTGAAAATTTTTCCTTGTCGAGGAAATTTTTTGAAAATTTTTCCTTGTCGAGGAAATTTTTTGAAAATTTTTCCTTGTCGAGGAAATTTTTTGAAAATTTCTTCTGTCGACTAACTTTTTTTAAAACTTTTTCTTGTCGACTAACTTTTTTCAAAACTTTTTCTTGTCGACTAACTTTTTTCAAAACTTTTTCTTGTCGACTAACTTTTTTCAAAACTTTTTCATGTCGACTAACTTTTTTCATAACTTTATCATATCGACTAACTTTTTTCAAAATAACACAACCCAACTCATAAATGACCAATCAAAAGCAATCAAAATCTCATAAAGTGTCATGACCATAACACAGACAAACAAGAAAACTCTTTTCTATAAACAAACCCAAATAAATCATCTCTCGGGCACAACAATTTGTCACCATTACTCCCTCAACAATCTTCGACTTTAAGATTCGACAAAATCCTTGACACAAACGTAATTACCTCGAGATGTCCATTTATTTTTAATAAAAAAAAAATTATATGATGGAAGAATAATGCAAATAGGGCGAAGTTCCGTATAACATCCTGTCCACCCAGTTCCCTCGGGTTACCCAAGGAAGACGTAGATCCGCCCTTTATATTTTTGATTAATGTATCGTTTTGAAGATTTTTTTTACACGTGGTGGAACTATATCTTATCTCAAAACTCAATAACCTACTTCCTGGCTGAAGGGATCAATTAAATGCACCTCCCACGTGTCAACAAGAAGAAAGGGGGGCGAAGTCTATGTGTTAAAATAATAAATCTTTCTTTTTTTCTCCTACTCTTTTTTCACTCCATCATAACCCGAAAAAAAAAAATGTTTTTTAAAGTGCTTTAAAAACTTTTTAAAAGTTAACCCGGAATTTATTTTTTATGGCTCCCTCTTTTTTTTAATATAAATCCAAGCGAAAGAACCCGGGGAAATCCCCTTTCAGGAAAACGGAAATGACATTTTTCAACGTGAAATGATGATTTCACGGGTTACTACAGTAACCAACATTTTTTTTTTCTAAAAATGTCTTAATTAATTACATTTTGAGCTAACATTAGTAAGGATTAAATGCGGGGCGAAACAAAAAAAAACGAAAGTGAAGTTCTATGATTATATATGTTGCCTTTTCTCTCAATTTATTACCTTTTCTTTCCAAGGGTTAATTAAAAAAAAGAAAGAAAGAAAAATTTCTTTAGTTGAAAATCAGGAAAGATTCTTTTAGTTTCCAAAAGATTTATTTCGTTTTAATTTCGCCCTACTAAATTATGCAATTTAGTAAACGAGAGAAATAATACTCCGTTTGGTTTGCCTGACATTAAAAAACAACATTCGATGCGTAATTATTTCTTAATAATCATTACGTTCGAATTAACTTTACATCCTTAAACTCTCTCTATTAAAAGAATTTTGCCTGAATGATGTTTGTATATTTCGTCATAGAAAAACATAAGAATTGTCATTTGAATAGGGAATATTGCCAAAGACAAAGTAGCATAATAAATTAGTTGAAAAGATCTTTTTATCATGCAAATATAATGTCGTTAGGTTTAGTGGTAAAAGCTGTCAGTCACACGAGGTGAAAATTGTACATGATTTCCCAGGCAGCACACTTTTATCTCAAGGGTCGTTAAGGATCGAAATAAGCTTCTAGCCGTTTTGTCCAGCTTACGTTATTCCCCCGCTTGATTCGTAGTCACCGTTTTTGTGCCTGTCATCGCGTTGTTCTTCCTTGGTCTTATCTGCATCACTTGTCTTGATCTTCCTTAATTTCATTTGCATCATCACAGTTCAGTTGTTGTTTCTATGTCATGTCTGCATTCTCATCGCCTTGTTAGTTTGTCTAGTAGACGTAATTGTTGTCATTTTTTTTTATTAGTATCTTCATCGTCGTCGGTTTTTGGTGTTGATGAGGACGAATCATCGAAGTGCCTACTCCCTTAGGCTCCCTCTAAACCACTTCATTCGATATCGCTTCCAACGACGATTATTACTTGCGTCTGATCGGATCTAGTAGGCTTGTGACCAAAATTAATCTTCTTTAGTGCTAGCTGCACTTCTTTTTACAGTGTCTTCCCGCGACGGGAATTGGCGACCATCATGGTCAGAGAGCGAGAGACCCTAGCGAATCGATTGTCGTGGGTCTTGCACAGCAAATCCTCGGCCATGATGACTATACAAGGGAGCTTAATGCGGCGGCTTTCCCACACCTTCCGCATCGCAGCACAGGAGCCATACCGTCAGTCCTCTACTCAGCCTCCTGCTTTCTGAACTTACGCCCAGCCAACTTTTACCGTCTTCAGCCTTAAGCCAGTACTGGTAGGACTAATGCCTGCTATTAGAAGGAATCTGGAGCTCGTCAAGTCCTATGCAGCAGACGACTCATCGAAATGTCCACTCCCTACTAAGTTCCCTAGTCTCTCCTTACCACCCTATTGAACGGATTGGGCATCAACTACATGGCCGCTATTCGAATTAGCAACTACTATTCGATTTTTGCGTCTGACTTTCCATTACCTTCAAGTCTAGACCAAGAAATTTCTTTCCAAACATATAACTGACTGGTACAAGTCATTTTCAATGAGACTTTGTCTATTAAAAGAAAACAACTTTTAGCTTTCAAGGATTCGCGCCTAAACATTAACACGATATATTTTCGGCAATCATCATCATCCGCCACTGCATCAAGGCTTCCAATAATCTTTCATAATTGCAAACCAAACCAGATCCTGGAAAGAAAACGACTTTCCTCCTTCATAATGGTGCCCACGTCAATGCTACCGAATTTATCCCCCGAAGATGGTGCAATTCTCAAGGCTGTCTTCTTCCAATTATTTTATTTTATTACTTTTTAATGAAATATTCTTTTTTCCCTGTCATACTTATTTATAAAAAAAATTTACAACCGTAGAGTTTTCGGTACCATCGCGTGCCGAAACATGTCGAACCACGGGAAAATAATAAAACAATCATTGTCAAATAAAAAATTATTAAAAATAAATATTTCTCTTTTTTTAATATCGCTATTATTTTAGGAAAAAAAAAACCGTAGCGTGCAAATGGCCGCGCCCATCCGTTTAAATTAACCAGAAGCAACCCCGTTCGACGGTAAATTCAATTTTGGGGAAAAAAAAATTCCAAGGAGTGTCACGAATTGCTAGAATCCACACAGGTGCGCAACATTTACATTCTTTTTTTATGATAAAATGCCCTTGAGATATATATTATAATGACGTCATCTTAATTATTACATTTTTGTCCGGTCGTGTAATGAGCAAAACCTTCGGGATGATAGCCTGCAGGTGACAACACGCCAAAATTTTTTTTTTAGCAAAAACCGGAAGAAAAATTGAGAAATCCTGGCCCAACGTGTGAATGATCTAAAAGATAAGTGTTTATTAAAATATTTTTTACATGACCTCTCTGACCAGGAACGAGTATTTGATCATCATCCATGATATGCTATTATACTTATGCGGTTTTTTTTCCAATATGGCTTCCGGTGTGAATATCATCAAGAATGCCGCAGCTTTCGACTGGGGCGTGATTTTTTTTTTTTTTTCAGACAAAACAAAGAAACAATCGATGCTGAAAGTAGATGAAAAGTTTTGCAATGGATGTGACACGGTTGGCAACGTTCCAAAACAACCCTCCACATTCTCCCTTATATAAAAGCTGCAATCGGCGGAAATTTTAATCGAGAAGGGATAATCACGCCTGGCATTGAAATTATGCGGGTGAAAGTGGGGGACCTTGAAAATAAACCAAAAAAAATCTTGTAACGAATTTTAATGTCCTGGCAAAGGGATCGTCATTAAATATTACGTGATAAAAGGATCCAAGGATTTTGATAACATATCTGCAGGATTCTTGTTTTACGATTGAATTGAAAATGAATGTTTAATAAAGTTATGGCATGAGCCGGAAGGGAAATCGATACACCGTGTGAAAAGTCTGATTAGGGTAGTGTGGCGCTCCGGATACAAAACTACTTTTGTTTTACGCGTGTGGCGAGAAGGTTTGGGAGATAACTCGGAATGTCCCGCACGGGAATAGTACATGAACATGAAAGTTTTTTATCTCTGCTTTTTCCTCCCCTCGCGGGAATTTTTTTAGTTTAATTGCAGGAATTTTTTTTTAGCTGAATTAGAGGGAGGTTAAAGATTATCGAAGTTCCTTCCGGATGTCAAGTAGATTATAATTAAAACTGATTTGAGTTTTTGAGTTAAAACGTACGACGTACTTCCGTGATTGTTAATCTTGGAAATGGATGATTATAATCTTTGTAAAGTTTTTTAGCTGTGGCCTGTAGGTCAAAGTTGAGGGGATTCGACATGATGCGGTATAAAACTGGATTCGAGGAAGATTTGGTTATGATGGAATGTCAGCAAAATGGAAAAAAGATAAAAACAATGGAGAGGGATTGTAATAAAACAATGATCAGGCATGACCTGGCAACAAGAATTATCACGAAATCTTTCCAGGTGAGCTTTGAAGAGTTACACGGGTATGAGTCATCTAAGAAATAACCCAGTATTTTAAAGAGTTAAGAAATCGGTAATGGAAGATTGGTCTCTCTACAACTTTTTGAGACTCTGTTTCTTAGTAAACAAGAGCAGCAGTATTCAAGATAAATAAAAAAGGCAATGGTGACACAGATGAGCCAGAGGAAGAACTCACACACGCACACATACATGGCTCTACAGGGCGCGAAGCCCTATTGCCGCAACTCATTCCTTCTGTCTATAAGCAGAGGAAGAACGAGATGACGATAAACGTGTTTGAGGAAAGACAATAATGAAGCTGACAACCCAAAACAAGGTGATGTTAGCGATCCAAGTGAAGAAGTACAGCGCGAAGATGCCAGCAACAATGCAGAAGAGGAAGATGATGATGCTGTTTTCACCGAGGAAGAACAAGATGACGCTGAAACCTTTTTAAAAGTTTAGATAACAAAAAAAAAATAGATATTTACCATGGATACATTTTCTTATTGCGCATCGCCTTGCAACAGCTAAGTGGCAATGGGCAGGCCATGTTGCTAGGGAGGATCCGGATAGGTGGGCGGCACGGATGGTAAGATGGAAACCTCGAGCGTCGAAAAGAAGCGTCGGTAGGCCACAAAAAAAATGGTATGACGACATTAAGAGGGTGGCGGGACTGCAATGGTTGCAAAGAGTCCAAGACAAGGAATGTGGCAAAGTTTGAGAGAGACCTTCGTTCAGGAATGGACGGATATGGGTTTAAAAAAACCAAAACTCTCATTTTTCATGGCAAGGTAACTAATCCAACCTACACGTTCCCCTTTTAAAAAAGACCCATAACACAATCTTGTTTCGAAAAGCAGTGCCATAACACATAAGAAGATGAACCTGAAGTCGACCAATAAAGTCGTTGAACTCCTCCTAAAATCACGTATCCGATTGATATTTTATTATTATTCTTAGGAACCCTACAAGCATCATTAAAAAAACTAAACTCAGCCCCCCATTCCCGTTTATTAATAAGAAAATAAAAGGTTAACTTGGCATGTATTCGGGACGTTTCAGTTGTTGTTTTTTTTCGTTTGGCATCGTGTCCAGACGTCGAAATGGATTATAGGGGGCCCCTTTTTCTTTTAAGAGGATTGCGGCCCTGAAGGTGTTGCGTACACATTCTTTCGTGACGTAAACAGTAAACGACCTTGCTAGGTTATACAGGTACGAGTTGTTTATCAGGTGCATGACTAAAGCGCGCTTTTGATAATTTTCACGGTTGTCAATACCCGCCATATTGAATCTAACAAAGAAAACTTGAGAAAAAAAATATATATAAAAAGATAAGAAATCTTTAAACTCCGTCTGGCTCGCCTACGAGCTTCTTTACTTATAAAAATAGTTTAATTAATTATTTTTTTTCACTTTGATGCATTTAGGTGATTAAGTCTTAGTTGACAAGCAAAGAAAGAGACAACCCGTCGTTGGATCAAGGTCGAAGTTTAGAACATTTTCAAACCTGAGTGAGATGACGTGGCGACATTTCATTCGCCTGCTTTTTTTTTTCTTCAAGATATTATTCTTGTTCTTCTGGAAATGCAGAAAAAATGTAAACATCTTGATCATCACGTCATCGTATAATTACCCCAGAGGTGAAGGACTTGGAGGTATGATGAGAACATCTTTCAGTATGGAGGAATTACTAATGTATGTACACTGGAAATTATTACAATTTTTTTCTTTCGTTCTTTTTTTTTTATTATGATTTCGCCCGACCTTGGTGAATGTTAACAGTGTTCAGAATCCGCTTTAAGGCACTTTTTAATACCAAAAAGATCAAGTTTTTTTTAAAAACTTTTTGAGATGTATAAAATTGCTCTAATTAAGTTAGCGTGTTGTTTGAATATTAATATTTGTTTTATAGGGATTGATTAAGTGAGGAATTTAGCATGGAATATGATTTTTAAAATGTTATTGCAGGACCGGATGCTGGCAGGTTCTCTGGTGGCCCTCGGCGTCTTTGGAAGGATGATTGCACGATGGACGCGGGATGATTATTGGTGCCCTGATGGCACAAGGCCTGTCAGGATTGAGGATTTCCTGTGATGAGGAGGTAAGGCTTTGCCCATTTTAAATGTCAAGCAAGAGAGAGTCTACTACGTAGCCATAGGTGCGGTAACCTTGACGTGGATTTGCGGAATATGTGGAGTTAGTGTTTTTGATCTTATACCTCTTGTACTTCTTCCCCTCTCCTAACAAAGACGCCAAGTTAGGCAGTAAAAAACAATAGAGGCATCTAGGCTGGACAACACCGTACACATCTCTTAAGGAGTTTTTGATCCAACTTAATTACTTATTGGTCCATGGTGCTCCACTACAGAAATTAAAGAAACAGTTAAACTTTTGAGGAACAAGAACCAAAATCCAGCAAAGCATTTGTCCTTCTTCTTCTTCTTTAAATGCCAGCTCCTCGTCGGAGATTGGCGATCATCATGGCGATCCTAACTTTGGAGGCTGCCGAACGAAAAAGGGATACTGAATTTTGGCCGTACCAGTCTCTTAGATTCTTAAGCCAGGATGTTTTCTTCCGACCCGGTCTACGCCTGCCTTCAATCTTCCCCTCCATCACCAGCTGCAGAAGGCGATATTTCCCGTTACGAATTATATGGCAGAAATATTCAAGCCTTCGCCGCTTGATCTCGAAGAGCAATTCGTCCTTGGTCCAGCACTAATGATATTTGCTTTGTAAGTGCATAACCACCAACTTTATTTGTGGTTTTTGGCAGCTACAGTGTCTCATCTCTCTGTGCACCGTAGCCACTAAATACTCCCAGTTCTTTACAGATGAAAGTCGCACTTCTTGTTTCTCACTAAACGGAAACATTTCTGCGTGCATTTTATTAAATAATTCAATATTTAAATTCATCGAAGCGTACCTGAACCTATTCATTATATAAAAGCTTGAACCTGAAATCTGAACCTGATGACGACGTTATATTCTAGGAAATCTCTACAGTTAAATTATTAAGAATCGTGAACCTTAAAAAAATTATTCGAACTTGACATCAAAAAAACAATGGAAATTCCCTTCCAGAAATATTATGACTTCAATGTGGTAATGGAAAACCTGATTATTGGCAGAACTTGCCGATCAAGTGCAACCTCCCATTGTTTAAGATTCAATATACGGTAAATTCAAGTTTTGAAATTATTTAAGTGAGTCAGATAAATGCTGAACAATAAAATTGTTGAGAGTACCAAAGCGTAGCTGCCAGCAGGTCGAAAAATTGAGGAAGACACGGAGATATCAACGGCAATTTGGTACTTTCAATCTTCCTTTTGATCCAGATCACGGCTTTTTTCTGTCGAGCTCTCCCATTTTCTAGTCGCTACAATTCAAAATTTCTTTATTGCGAAAATATTTCCTCCTTGGGTGCTTATCAACAAAAGTTCTACTAATCGCTCTTTTTACGGTCTTGGGTACGCCCAGCACTGAAGCCTTCTCCCTTAGTGCACATGAACCAGAAAACACAACTCTCTTGAAAACACGACATCCTACTCGAAGCTCGTATGATGAATCCCATGAGATATCTAAATTTTACAGTCCTAGCATGCCAACTCACGTCCTTCATACATTTTAGGGATGTAAGTGTAACTGTCTGAAATGCAACAGCAAAACAAACTTTAAACTTCCACAACACTTGAATTTTCCGTGTAAAGTTTTCCTTCATACCTCGTGTTTTTGCAACAACGTGTTTATTCTAACTCTTATCTCCACGTCTTATCGTTTCCGTCATCGTTGTTCTCAGCAGCTGAATTATTGCGAACGTTTCACTTTCTTATGCCTTATTCGGAAACATGCACTCGCTGACTTGTTTTTCCATAAACACCCCTTCTGTTTGTAGTAAAAAAAAACAACTTGGCAAAAGATTCTATTGTGCTCGTTCCTTCCGCAATAAACCTTCAAAAATTGTTTATCACCATTCGGAAATATTTCCAAACCCGTGACGGAAATCCTTACAGCACGTGACGATATTCTTTTTCTTCTTCGTTAAAAGCAAAAAAAAAAAAAAAACACAAAAGAACAAACATCCGTTTTTTGTAGGAAACAAATTAACAAGAAAGTCTTCGTTTTTTTTTTCTTAAAGATGACATTCGTTATTTTAAAAAACATAATTGTACAAATTGTTTTTCATTTCAAGCGCGGGAGTTGAAAAACGAAGGAGTAAAAGTTCCTCCCTTTCCTCCGCCTTCAGCTGTTATAATTTTTGGATGAAATTACCCGAGCACGAGAAATTGAAATTAAAATTATCCTCATAAACTCCATAACAATTTCCCTAAAATTTTCATCGTTCCCTTATTTCGTGACGTGACATTTTTCCCAACAATGTTATCGGGAGGAATGGAAAAAAAAAAGGTCATGACGGTTATAACGACAAATAAATGCATATTAGGTAACACATGATTGCGCGGTAGACAGTTACAAAAAAAAAAAAAACTCTTTAAATGACGTGTCACGAAAACATAGAGAACAAAACTTAATTATCTTAATTCTTCAATTACCCAATTAAAATCGTGATGTTCGCACAACCATTAAAACAGAATACGATTGATTCTTTTTATGGTTTAAAATCATACGTAGGCAGGAGGAGTGCGAACATTTTGTGATCGACCTATTTCAAGAGGAAAATGGCTGATAGGTCGTTGAATTCTGAGACGTACCTACACGCATTCCTCCGTCATATATTTTGCAATGTTTCCTCAACGGTTAAATGGTTTTTATTATCCCGTCGTTTGGATTTTTTTTTAAAAGTAACAGTACCTTGCGGTAAGGTATTGGGTGATGATTAAAGAATATATCATGTATCGGAGCGTGAAAGGCATAGTGTTCCACGCCACACCTTGTTAATACTGCGTATACGGGCTGAAAATTTTCCAAAGGCTGTGTTGGCTTCAGGGTCTTTGGACATGCGTGTCGTCATGTATATAATGTTTGGTCGAGGTTATAAGATTACTGTTGAAAGTCTTGTTTAATTCGATTTGTGACTAAAGTATGGTCTGGGTTTACTAGACAAAGTTCTGGATTCCTGGCAGCTATTCGGTTAATCTGAATAATGTTGTTCGACAAGTTTGGTTGACATGAATTATAATTATCGGTTAGACACAGTCGAATTTTTCCTTTTTTTCATGCATTCGCCTACGAGTATGTCAGTGATTTATGCGATTAGCTCTTTAGATCGTTGACCATAGAAATATCTTGAAATTCTCTAACTGCAACTGTCGTTTTGGGTCTTTTGATATCAATAGGAGGCTTATGCTTTCTTCTTCTTTCAGTTCCATACTCGAGATAAGATCATAAGTGAGGAAATATGACATCATGGTGGCAGCGTTGATCGAAGGATCGAGAAAAAAGAAGGTACGATCGGGTGTTTTAGGTCTTCGCCCTGCTTAGGTTTTTGTTTACCGATTCCGCGATGGCGCGTGCGTGAGGTGCATAATGCATTCGCCGAACGCGCATTCCGTAATCTGCTTCTTCTGCTTCCACTTAGGAAAATTTAAAAGGTAGAAGAAGCAGAAGACATTTTAGAACAAAGCCTCCGCAAACAATGCAGCTGTGCCTTTTTCTGCTGAATTCGGAAGGCCACGTACTCCTTGTGTAGCTCGCTATCTTGCTCGATATGGCGTTCAAATTTTTTAATGGCTGACAGATTGCCAGTCTCTTCTAATTTAGGGTCTCTAATAAGGAGTTCTTACTTTCATGAGTCGTCTGCTATACATGGGGTGCTATGTTCCCAAATCAGAGTTCGCTCAAACTAAAGGTCGCCATGATGGCTTAGTAGAAACACTGATCTCCTCTGGATACGGTAACTTGAAGAATTTTGTGACACTGTGCAACTAGCGACATATGTGTTTGTTCCGTTAACCACCATAAGCTAAGTACAGAGAGATAGGCATTTGTTAAAGAGTTTCAACGGTAACAACAAGAGATGTCGTTAGGTTCGATTTTTCAAGTTACCGTATCCAGAGATCAGTGAGTAGAAAGCTTCTTAGGCAATATGGCGACGTCCAGATCGCAAGATCATGGCGGATGCCAATGCGAGAACATGGCACCCCTGTGTGCAGCACACGACACATCGATGTGTTCGTTCCCTATTAGGCTCCTTAGTGAAGATTCTTCTTGTAAACTAAAGGGAAGGCCGTTTTAACCAAAGACCTTTTTAGATAGACTGTATAATCCAATGGACGACTTGAAGCTAGAACAAATCGACTGAGTGTCTAGAATTCCGTTCAGTAAGAATCAGTACAGACAAAGGAACAAAGGAACCTTTAACAAATGCTGTGTTAACTGTATGGAACTTAAGACACTCAGCTAATTGATTCGTTTTGGCTTCAGCGCTCAATGCGGGGTTGTTCAGTCCATCTCTAAAGATCTTTGATTTTAACTAACGACTCTCATCTGCCATTCTTTGTTCTGATGCCACTACAAAGTTTTCAGAAACACAACTCCAAGTAGCACAAAGCAAAATTCACATCTTCTAGATAACATAAGGTTCTTCAACGGAGTCTTCTAGTAGATGTTTATATCTTCTAGATGTCTTGCAGATGTTAGGAAGATGCAGACGGACAGAGAATGACATTAGCGTAACTCATGTTGTCTAAAAGATGTGAATTCTGCTTTGTGCTACTTGGAACACTCGATCCTTATAATCAATCCAACCCTGACATATAATTTCATTCATTTCCCTAATACTAATTCGCGCCGGTTGAAGATCCTGAACAAAAGATATCAAAACTTTAACGTACAAAACTTCAAAACTTTAAAATAGAAACATTCCCCGGAAGCCAGCTAAAAGGGAACCAAGACAAAAGACACAAAACACAAAATGGAACACGATATTATTTCACATCATTTTCAAGACCGCTTCTAAAATTTAAAAAAAAAGATAGGAAGCAATTTGGGAAAAAAAGAAACCCTCCCACGAAAATTCCCAACCCTTTTCCTGTCTTCCCTTTTATCTCTTTTTCTTACTCCCCAGCAATCAATTATCCTCATCATCAGGTTTATACTGCATAAGGGAGGATTATTCCAACATCCAAAACTGACAATAACGAATTCGATTTTAATTTTCAAAATCATCATTAATTAATCGATCGGTTTTAATTTCACCCGAAACCGTATCAAAATTTCCTATTTTCAAAACCGTTAAGATGCAAGTTTTCTACCACGGTCAAACTGTGAAGGATTTTGTTATAATTTCGCACACTCATACCTTGAATCAGTTTTTTTTTTTTTTCGATGATAGGAAAAGGGAAATCCGAAACAATGAGTTAATCCAAACGGAACTGAATGACACTCAGTGTGCCTCAGTGCCTGGCCGTCTAGATGCGTAATGATTTCCAAACACGCAAACCCCATCATGTTCGTATAAAAGTTTTACAAGGATGACAGAGGGAAAGGGGAAAAGGAGGATTCTGTCTTTCTCCCCTTCAATGCATCGGAATGTGATTTTTCAAACGGTGTTGATTAAATTCATTTACTATTTTGATTGTTTCCTCTCACGCGTCGAACTCTGAATTTAAATTGGAAATGTGTTGGCGGATTCTTATTTGCAGAGGTAGAGCGTGACACGGATTACATTTGTTTTGATATGTCACAATGGTTTTAAAATCTTATCTCGGTGATAAGTCTTAGCTCGGCTTCAATTGTTGATGGATTCATCATGGATTAATGGGATTCGTTTCCGGATATTATCAAAAAAAAAGAATCGAAGTTATAATAATGCGTCAGTGACCGCTTTTGTTATGTAAATAATCTTTATTGTTTGTATTTAATAGGCTTTTTATATGGAGATTAGAGTACGTGTGAAGGTAATATTACAGGGAAAGATTTTTTTTCCCTGTGTTATTAATAAATTTTTCAAACTTCATTTCTTTGCCGTTCACCCGCCTTCGAGTGGGATTAGAGAAATTTTTATATAATGCAAATTTTAAGGATGACGTGGGGTATATGGAAAAATGAAATGGAATATCGATGTTTTCAAGTTTTGCGGTGACGTTAAACTAAAGTCGATGTCAGGATTTTGTAGTTTTTTTGCTGGTTTCTGAGAAAAAGAATTTTTAGAAATCGAGCTGAAAATGGGATGAGAGAAAATTTTTTAGAGCGACTGTAAGTTTTTCGGAATTGGGTTAAAGAAGGGATTGAAGTGGGCGAATCCGAAGAAAAACTGTATGGGTGGTATGATTGAATTTCTGAAAATTTTTAACAAACGGCTCTGCCAGTTTGATTTCAGTTCCTGCGGGAAAGTCAATTTCATAATGGCGTCGAAACTTTATTTGTTGCTGGATGCAAACTTGTTCCATAGGGAATTTTCTTCACTATTTACACAAAGCATGGCCTTGTTTTATAAAATTTTGAGGATGGATTACTGTATTTTCTCTATCGGAGCATTTGTGGCCACGATCGGTGCAAGCAGCAGTTGAGATTTGGCGAGTTCTTAACATCAGAGTCAAACAGTGGTGAACATTTTACAATTTTGCTACAAGCCTAGAAATAGTCCCAATTTGATGCAATATCGTTACTGAAATCAAAATTGAACACCTGGGCCAAATAGTGACGAAAATCATTTAAAATTTAAAATTTAAAATTTTTTCCTAAACATTTTATTCGCGATGATCTCTTAAGAAAAAACTTCTTTCTGGGTAGACTAAACAAACAATTAAAAAAAGACCTAGGAATACATATCGAACAAGTGACCGTGACAATCATTGAAAAGAACATAAAAATATGAGGGCAGGCGCTATATTTAAAAGAACTGAGAGGAAGTGATAGCATTGAAAGATCAAACAGGTCGAGAAACTAGAACTCATGTCAAAAGTTTTCTAGCTCACCATAAACGGATTAAGGCTGAGTTGTAGGTGTAGCACAAGCACAGGTTATTGATGATTTTACATTTTAAGGCAGCTGCATTGTCCTGTCCAAAGTTCAAGCAAGATCACAGTTGGATAAAGATAGGAAAGCATAAGATTCAACTCAACAGCAGATGGCAACTCGAGATTTGTCTTTACACCGATACAACTTTCCAATGATTTTTAAACATAGCAAGACCAATTCCCAAGGTTTTAGCTACCAGAATTTTCTACCAACGTCCAACAGTGTCACTGTATTCGGATTATAGTAACTCAAGAGGCCCTAAGAGATCACTACAGTCCTTTTGTTGACGTCTAATGAGATTTGACCAACAACAATGTGGCAGTGATGTCAAGGTAATTGAATTTTTTAATTTGTCAAGCCAATTAAAGTCTTTGCCAAAAACTACAACTCGCAAAATAACATCTATAAATCCACACGACCACGTGCCACAATTTTCATCCCTTTTTAAAAAAAAAAAAAAAAACCTCTTAATTGCTTCGAACCTCAAATTCAACAATTACTTTCCAAAACTTTTCCACCTTCGAATTAATCCAATTTACAAAAAAAACTATCTCCCCCATTAAACTCTCTTTTCGCCTTTTCCAAGCTTAATTAAATTAGTTTCTCTAACTGATGCTCATATACGAATCTATAAAAAAAAACTTGTTCATTCAACTATTTTCCCATTAATTCCATAAAAATGAAAAATGAAGTTTTCGATAAAAAAAGATAAAAAAAAATCCTCTTGGAAAAAATAGAAGGGGAAGATCAAGGGAAAAATAAAAAGAGATAGAACTCGTGCCAGGGTCAACAAAAAAAAAAGAATAAAAGTTTGCTTTTATATTATTATATAGCTCATAGGCAAACTTTTCCTTTATGAAACCTAATTTAGTTCCTCGATCAGAAAAGAGAAGACTACGTCCCTGTTTCGGAAATTCCATTCCTATTTTCAAACGTTATATCATTACCCCTCGAGACATGTTAAACCAGTAGATGGATAGTTGGTTGACAACGTAAATCCAGTTAGATCTCAATGCGTTTATATAATCAACTCAAAACATGGCATACGAGACCATTGACTAGTCATGCTTCCATTATAAAAGAATTCACAATCCTCGATAAAAAAGAAAGAGAAAGTCAAAAAATTAAATTTTTTTTTATGATGACTACTTATGTAACAACGATCGATCTCGTATGCATATCGAAACGGATCCCCCTTGAAAACCGTGTAATTACCTTCCTATTATTTATTTTTACGGTTAATTATTCAAGACACTTGAGCTTTGATCAGGACCTTGAGGGGAGTGTTAAAAAATCATTGAGGACTTACCTTTATCTCGTGATATTTCTCTTCTAGATAATAAGCAATATTCCTAGCTTCTTCGTATTTCAAAGACAACCGCAAGTATTTATCATAATGACTTTTGAAGAGCACGAATCTGAAAAAATAAAGGATTATTCAATGTGTAGTGATTTTTTATTTTATTTGATTTATTCAAGGCTGGATTGACGGGTACGCTTAATAAAAAAATCTTCAACTAGGTCATTCAGATACTTTTTATTCTTTCTACACATCTCATTGTGTGTCAAATCGTATGGAAAAAGTCATTCTTCACAGGCTATGGATTTAAACCATTTATTTTCTCCTAGGTGGCAATGATTTTTCAAAAAACTATTTAACTTAAGACTGTATGGTTGTGTAGCCAATTGCTTTGAGAATGAATTTCAAGGAAATAAAGTCTTACAGTACATTCAAGAGCCTCAAAAATTTTGGCATTTGACTCCCACAAGAATACCTCTATTTGGCTTAAAGTTGTAAAAATATTATCGAAAAACCTAAAACCCAACAAACACCCACAACCCATTTCCATCGAAAACTCACCTGTAGAAGTCATTCTCAGATATCATATCTCGAATGCTATCCTCTGGATCCACATTGTCATAAAGTCCAACATGCCGAGAAGAAGCAGATGTTGAATGCACTTTTGAACTATTCACTGGCACACTTCTAACTTTAATATTATTCACATCAGGTTCACTGTCACTAAAGTACGTACTTTTGGGACGTCCGCTTGAAATCACACATTTCCCTTCAAAGGGAAGGGTTGGTGACAAGGGTCTTGTTTGGTATTCATCTGTTGGGCTTTCAACTGGGCTGCTTTGCAACACCAAATCATCACTTTTACTCGGTCTTAACTCTGTGTTGATAAGGGGTGGATCTGCAGCTTTATATTTCCTGCAGTTATCCAAATAATCCAAGCTTCCCCGATGGAAACTCTCCCCTCTTGATGACAGTAGATCTGTCATTTAGAATGATTTTATATCTAAAAGAAAATCCCAATTGTTAAAAAATATTTTATCTAGGGAAAAAATTGATAAGTCAACCTTATCAGGTGTTTATTGAATGAAAAATATTAGGAACTAATCCCTTGAGAAATTTATTCTGCTGACTTTCAAAAAAAGAAAAAAAAAAAACGAAATGTCATTTTTAACAATAGACCGTTATTCATGTGGCTTCATACAAAAAATCCCAATGGAAATTTCTCAGGAGTTTTATGGGATTTATTGAAAAAGATTAACAGGTAGTTATTTGACAGCCAACTAAAAATTCCTCAATATATCGACTTTTACAATGTTAAAGCAAATTCATGCGGTTTTTAATACATCATCCCGAATTTTAAATTTACCTAAAGAATGATGAATGAATACGACCACATTAGCGTGCTGAAATATCCGATAAAGCACGCGATGAATTTTTCCGAGAGTAATAATGCATTTAACACACACAAAAACCTTCCTTTTGTCTTATTCCAGCACCCTGCGCTAAACTCCACGGCACCGCGTTTACCTGTCGATTGAAAAAATGACAAGTGCGGAGCCAAATGGACCGTTGTTCCATGGAGTTAAGATGCGCAATGCTGCCAACTTTGAAATGTTAATATTTGGACATTTTTTTTCTCTTAATGTGATTGTTTCTCTTTAAAATTTGATAAAAGTAATTAGAATTGTTAAATGACATTGATTCCTAAATATTTTCTTGTATTTCATTCATATTTCAATTTTTTCAGTTAGAGTGATCAGCAGTTACAGTTGGTGTTAAAATTTTAATGCCTCCTAGATTCTTCCTATAAGAAATCTTGAATTCAAAAAGGAATTAATTTTAAAATTATTGCAACTGAAAAATAGCATTTTTATCAGTTAGCTCGAAAAGTGATTTCGTTATTATTTCATCAGAGAAACTCCGTGTTTTCATGCATTTTAAAAGGTTTAAAACGTCTTAGATATTCCTTCGTCAAATCTTGAAGGTCCCGCTATTTTATTTTTTTGATTCAAATCCAATTTGTAAATATGTGGAGTAGCATTGGTAAATTTTTGCTACAAGATACAAATAACATACGATTAACATTTGCTCTACGTAGATCTTACAAACGACATAAAACTAAAGGTTACAAGATATGTTGGCCTGAAATTCCTGACTTTTCTAGAAAGTCATTAAAGGAAAGATTAGGTGGTAAGTGTTTAATTTTTAACCTGGTTAGGTTATTTTGCATAAACTGAAAATTTCTGAAATTTTTTCTCTAGAATTGAATTACAAGGATCCTACGATATACTACCAAGTAGACATTGGGTTAGCTCCTCCCCCAAAGGTAACAAAAGATGAAATGAGAAAGCGGTCAAAATTTTTATTAGATAAAAAGAGTGATCGTGTATTAGAAAAAGCTTCGAGAACATTAACATGTAAGAAATAATTATATTTTTTCAAGAAATTCACTTAACGCAAATGTTGTTTATGTAATATTATTTTTATTTCAGTAAACCCACCTTTAGAAGATATCAAAGAAGAATATTATAAAGAAAATGCTCCAATTCACATTCAAACAATTGCTGAGCACTACGGTATATTTGACGATTTATTTGGAGATGCATATTTCACGCCTTACGTTATTTTAAATATTGATTACCCCCAGGAAAATAAATTATTAGCTTCAGTTTATAGAGGGAATGTAATAAAACCTAAAGAAGCTGTTCAGGAGCCTAAAGTTAGTTTTGAAAGTGATTCAAAAAGCTTATGGACGTTAATGTTAACAAATCCTGATGGTCATTTTACAGAAGAGAATAAGGAGTACATACATTGGTTAATGTAAGTAGATTTATCTGGATTTAAAGCTGTTTAATAAAGAGTATTTTTAATGCTTATTTTTGTTGCAGAGGAAATATACCTGGGAATGACATTCAAAAAGGTGAAGTAATTTATGATTACTTGCCTCCATTTCCACCCAGAGGAGTAGGATTTCAGAGGTTTATTTTTGTGCTTTTCAAACAAGATAGTAAAATAGATTATAGTAAGCTGAAGAAGAAGTTACCAAGGTAAGGATTTAGTTTTATGAATGGTAAATTTCAAAAAATAAAACGGTAAATTGATTTTTTAGGTTAGAACTGAGTGATAGGACATTCAAAACATACGACTTTTATAGAGAAAGACAAGATGTTATGACTCCTGCAGGGCTATCATTTTTTCAAAGTGATTGGGATTTTTCAGTAAAAAACATTTACTACAATTTGCTCAATATGGAGGAACCAATCTTTGAATATGACCATGATAAACCATATGTAAATCCGCAGGAATGGTTTCCACATAAAAAAGCATTTAATTTGTAAGTAAATGACAAAAAATTTTTAGTTTTAAAAGCTTTGCCAAAAAAAGTTTTGAAAAAAAAATTTTGGCAAGAAAAAATGCCACAAAAAGTTTCTAAGACAAAATTTGGCCATCTCTAGCTGTAATGATATATCTGTGGCAATCTTTAGTATAATATGCTATTCAAGTTACATTCTGACCCATCTTCAATGCTAAAATCCTAAATCTGACAATTAACTTAGCCAAAACCCTAAAATAGTGATAAAAGACTTTTTTGAAATCAAATCCACCTTAAACAACAATTTAATTTCAAGAATAAAATTGATAGGGATACAGGACACGGATATTTTGTTTTTTTAGAACAAAGTAATCTTTAGGTACCTAATTTAAAAAATTCTACATTATATTATCAGAAACTTTTACAACCTCAGATACTTGGTTTATCTTCGCAAGAAATTTTTCACATACATCAATTTCAGCATCAGTTAATTCAACTTCCTCAGAAAATTTTATAACACTATCAGCAAAATCAACATTATAACCTAATTCTTCCAATTTTCCTCTGACTGTATGGACTGAATGACTCGGACACTCAAATACAAGATTCTTCTCCTCATCTTCTCTAACTTCCTCTGCATTAACTTCAATTGCATGATCTAACGCTATATCCAATACATTTTTTCCATCTCCTAGTGGTTTACACTTGACAACACCCTTTTCTCTGAATTCTGTACCGTCATCTCTTGGCACTTCCACATGAAAATTAAATTTTTTTGCTATAGAAACGACTGCATTTCTTGTTTTAATAAGTGATGATGTCGATATTTCTAATGTAAATAATAGATTTTTAGGACCACGAACACATATATACGTAGGTTTTCCTTCTTTATCTCCACTTAGTCTTTTTAGAATTTTTTCTACTGATTCTTTAGGTATGTTGTTAGCTCTTGCATCAACTATAAGAGCTTTAAGTTTCGAATTTTTCTCCGGATCGGTATTACCTCCAGACTCTCTAACTGCTATTTCAAGTCTCCTATTTAATTTAGTAATGTACTGGGATTTTATATTATCATTTGCTTGCTTCACGTCTTTAATATTTTGCCATTTGCTATGACCAGCCCATCGTTTAATTAATAAATTTTCTAATTTGTTCTGATTTATAACATTTGATGAGCATCGTAATAAATATAAACAATTGCGATACATTGATTAATTATTTTCAATAAATAGAAAAAAAAGCACGATTACATTAATGTTAGGTTATGTACTTTACAATATGGCGGAGCAGTCTGCTACTCTGCTTATCACATGTTTTATGAATCTTGAATTTCTAATATTCACAACAATTTAACTAAAGTTAGAAAAATATTTTCGTCGTAAAATTTTTTGTAAATTTAAAGGAATGTTCTTCAGTATGTTTTCTCATTCTCGTTAAGTAGCCCGATTTTTTTTTTTTTTGCAGATACTTGGATAAGTACAGAGATCCAAGAGACATTGGAAGGGATTATCTAGTGGAAAAATTGAAGACATTAGACGTACTAAAACCTCCGGAAAAACCTTTCCCATATCCGAATGCTTTGAAGGAAAGGACGAGATTGCCTTCTTGGTTAAAATATAAAAAAGATAGAGATAGGGCTATGATTGGGCGTATTAATGACTACAGAATAGATGAATACGAATAGGTTTATCATTTTTTTAGTTGTAGCATAATGTATTAAAATTTTTAAAAGAGATTTTTGCTTTATTTTTTTTAAAAAAAGTATTTACGTTAATGATTAAATATTCAAAGATGCCTCAGGGTCAAGAGTTATGTCAATTATAAGGACATACAAAAGTATAATAAGAAAAAAGTGGCACCGGCGAAACATCCTGTCAGCCATTATGTTCTGTGTTGTTGACATTGCGCAGTCGAAGACTGTAAGTCGGATATAATGGTTGTTTACTTGAGTTGGGATATTTAAGGAAATGAATTATGCGTGAAAAGTTTTTAATTTATAAATTAATGAGAAAGTGAAACAGTTTTTATTTTAAGGTAAGGCGTTAAAATTTTTAATATTTTTTTAAGAAAAGGGGGCATTTTGCGAATTACGTAATTTTTCACGTTGGTGGCACAAGATTTTCAGTTGAATCATACGATAATTATTTTTAATTTCGAAACATCGACCTTTTATCAATTTTAAATTGTATTGGGAGGTTAGAGGTCGGGAAACAAAGATCTTGTAATTTTTCCTATGTAAAAAGTCTCAAGGTGCAATTGAAAAGTTTTTGGAAACAAAGAACTAAGGGAAAAAGAAAAAATTCTGCTTGGCTGAGAAAAATTTTAGACAGATGGCTTTTTTTGGTTAAATCATTTCTTCGAGCTAATGCGCATTGCAGGGAGGATGGATTGACGGCTAACATATTTTTGGGCTCTCATATCAAATTTCATCCGTTTGGGCCTTAGCTGCCTTTGCAATTTTCAAGCTTACTGGTTCACCGGACCGGTATTTTTTCTTCAGATTTAATTCTGAGGGCGGCAAGAATACGAAGCCTGAAATAGATTTACCATAAAGAAATCAAACAATCAATTAAGCTGATTAAAGGCAGTCGCGTGAAGCTGCTGTATCATCATCTAATGACATAAAATCTTTTTTCTAAAAGCAAAAAAAAAGGTTTTTCATCTTTTTTTCAAGGCAATTAGATTTTATTGGGTGTAGCTATTAATTTTCCATCGAAAAAGAATAAACTTCTTAAGTAGTACATGAAGCTATTGTTAACCTTAAATTACCCTAATGTCAAGGAAAGATAAAAAACTTACTGAAGCAAAACTTCTTTAAACGCAGCCATCAAAATTCCATTTAACAATCAGTTAATTGAAAAATAGTTTAGGCCTCTACCAATTGCCATGCAAAACAAAAACAAGATTTAAATCAATTTGGTATTGAATTATTAAGGGGAATATAAAGAGTACCTCATTCGGATTCCAATATAGACACTTGAAAAGCCTTGCAATATGCGTTTTTTTAATTTGCATCAGTAAATACTCCAAAATAAAGTGCTCTGATAAAGACTTTTCAAACCAAAAGAAGATAAGATATTAAAAAACTTATATAAGACCTTATTTGAAATGTAGTTCTTATCGTTACCGAATATAAAAAAAACCGATTGATTGGTAATAGTCGAGGTGCGATAGAGTAATGATAATGATATACTAATTAAAAGATTTTATCTTTAAAAAGTGCCGGTTTAAGCAACAAAATGTAACAACCCAGAACTAACCTGCCAAGCTCGAACTCGATCACCAAGCGCCGCCATTTGCTTTGTTCTTTGATTTGGTTTCGCTCCTTTCACCAGTAACTACATTTTCACCCATTAACTATTCCTGCAGTGAGATTCATTTTCGAAGTCAACCAGCTAATTGTAAAAATTCTGGATGAAATATGAAACCACTGAGTTAACCTTTTTCGCGACGCCATCTTGCTCCGCAAAGCAGGAAAAAAACGTGGCAGCAGAGAACAAATGAAAATCATTGCTATTTTAAATTCAGGTCTATTCGGAATTTAAAAAAATCCTTCTTCAAACACTATGGGGAAAAGTTGTTCACATTTTAATTAGCATTTTGTGTACTACAAAATAGGCCCTACTATCTCTCTCTTTAAATTAAAATTCGAGTTGTAGGTCAATGGAAAAGTCATTGTATATTATTATCGAAGCCATGTTTCCATTGTTATACGGTTTATTTGAAAAATTCACGCACACCATAAGAGATCAATGTTAAGGTCGATCGTTTCATTTTATTTAAAAGGTTGATGGTTTTTTGAATTATTCCGTGTTAAAATATATATAAGCATAGATATTTTTTCCTCGTTTTTTTTTTGCCTTGAGAACCAAAAATAAAATTGAGTCATAAGTCTTATTGTACAGTACCTAATTATAATACCTTATATATATGAATCCTGTCAGGCTCAGGCATTATGTTGTTAATCCACGTTGAGTGATAAAAGAACTACACAAGGCATGTTTTTTATTGATAATTATATTTGCAAAATGTTTATGTGTAATTTAAAATTACAGACGTTCATTTTTTTATCTCCTTTTTTTTCTATTTACAGATTCTCAGTCTTATTTCGCTCCTGTACAGTGAAGTGCTGCAAGTTACGTGTTGAATATGATTAAACTCAAGTCCGTCAAGCTTTATCATTTGTTGTCTAAACATTCAGTGAACGAGTGAAAGAAAAATTCGCGATGGCGGGTTTAGACGCTTACTACGAAACAGGTGAAGACTTTTTAGACAATGAAACCGGTGAAATCAGGCAAATTGTGATTTGTTTACGAAGCGAAAGGATATTTACAAATGCAGAAACTGGAGAACCAGAAATTGAAGAAAATACTCCGAGGAAGAAGTCATCTTTTCAAGTTCCTAAATCGCTTTTAGAAGATAGGTTAAGGGTAGTTAGACAATCTCAAAGACGTGATGAACTCATGGATGTATCATGTATAAAAGAAAGGAAATTGGAAATTAATTGTATAGAAAGGAACATGGTTTGTGGAACTCAAAATGTCAGCCCTGTTGTGTTCATGTTGCCAACTTTATTATTTTTCCCTGCGTGGGCTTCGATTTTATGTGTTCTTTGTGAAGCAGCTATTCATATTTGGTCGCATAAAAGGTGAGATTTATATAGTTTTTAGTTCACATTAAAGGAAAGAGTCAACAACTTCAGCCATTTTTGTTTTGAGATGTAGTTATGTTACACTTTTCTTTCCTCTGATTGGCTTAATTTATTATGAGCCACTAGATGGACATTAGACAATGCCTGTGTACTGCTAGAGTTTATAGACGGCGAATCCTAACTCTCGTTTCTAATAAAGAATGCGGTTTTTGCTAGAAGATGTTTAAAATTCGTACCCACTAATAATGTGGCCCAAATTCTAAGGCCACGTAACGTCTGCCAGATACTGTGTTTAATAATGTAGTAATCACTATCCATTGTTTACATTCACGTGTGCAGTATCCATCATGAGCGCGTTATCTAAATGTTAATTAAAAATTCGTTTCAGCTAATAGGGGAATCAATTTTAATCTTAGATAATGAAAACTACAGATGAAGTGTTTGTGCCGCCAGGCTGAAGAGGATAAATATCTTCAGGCGTTTCGGTCAGAGACCTCAGAATTCAATAATTGTTATTTTGACGCAATAACAACCCAAACCAATTTTTGGAAGAATTTTTGTTCAAAAATTGTGAGATATTTAAACAAGTTCTACCTCAAATTTTCTTTTTACAGAGCGGCAACCACTTGAATGATAACAATCTGATAATATCATTTATTTCTATATTCAGAATTTATCTTATTTTTGAAAAAAAAATAAACACTCAGTATTGTTAAATAACGAATATGTATTTATTTTTTATTCTTATTTTCTTTGCAGAAACAAATTAAAAAAAAATAACACAATGTTCTACAGATCTCCGCTTCACTTAATCACCTCCGAATTCTGCGCTCATTGCCGTACATATAAACTCATGCAGAAAGTCAGTAAAATTCAAGATAAAAGATCGTTAAGACGAAAGCTTATGCATCCGGATGTGATAAAAGGAGTCGTGCGATGATTTTCATACAGAGAAGAAAAAATAATTATTTAAGAAAATAAAAACTCCCGTAAATTCCGTCCAACGGATGGATAAAAAAAAAATCATCATCCCTTTTTTAAAAATTATGAAGCGATTTTTTAAAAAAAGACATTTGACTAGTCACTGGATTGATAAAAGAAGAAAAATTAAAATTTAAAAAAAAAAAAAAACGTTATTTTAAACGTAAAATTTCCCTTGTAGCGATCCGATTGATCTTGTTAAAATTTTTATCTAAATGATGTCGCCAATATCGGCATTTGTACCAAATGGAAGCTGGATAATTCGGGCTTTGAATACCGTGAAAAATCCTGGCGATTGCTCGACCGTTGAAATTATTGTCGCGGTAAGTGCAGACCATATTCCTGACGTCGGATGCAAGTGCTTCTTCGTCGAAATCTTCTTCCTAAAAATAAAATTTAAAAAACTATATTAGTGAAAAGTGATTAGGACTAATATTTTTGTATAAATCAGTGATAATGGAAAAAAGAGAGATGTGGACTGACATTGCATGACTGGGCCTAGACCTTAATAAAATTCGGGTATTGAAAATAATGATTATTAATAAAGTATGAGATTTATTTTTTTGTCCATAATATTTTCAAACCTATACGGGCTAAAATTAAATTCCATCTGAGGTACCTGAGGGAATATGGTGCTTTTGATAAAATGCCAAAATGTAATTTTCAATTTCAAAGTACAAACCTTAAAACAGAAGTTAAGATTGGTTTTTCTGATTTAATGTCGCAATTTGGAAGTAGAGAATTACGTTTGGCTATTTTATTCAGGTACCTTAATCTTCTTTACTTCCTGTTTTAAAGCCCGTAATGCCGGTTTTCAGATTGTTTTCTTCTCAACCTGCAAAAGTTGAGTTGTACGGGAGCTTATCTATCTCTGGTCTCCTAAATTTAACTTATTTACAAATTACTCATAAGAATTTTTTTGGACATAAGCTAAACTTAAGAAACGAGCAAGGCATAAGCTTCGAGCTGCAAACTTTTGCGTCTACAATGCCGCTCAAAACCTTCTAAGCTAAACTACCTTCACTTACCTCTACTTTTTTCAATGGAACATCTTTTGGCAATTCCTCACATTCAAAATATTTCCTAATAACTTCCTTCAATCGATTGCTCTTCTCCTTATCATAATCCTCTTCAACATCCTTAAACTTCTCCACTGAAAAATGCGTCAAGGCACTATAAACCACCTCCAATTGATTAGCCGCTCTCTTTTCTTGATCCTCTACTCTTTTAATTAAATAATCAAGCGCTTCATCTAATTCAGACGGCGTTAAATCTCCCCTAGCACAAACTCTAAACCCTAAATTAGAAAAATCCACAATAATCCCGGTTTTCTTCCACTTATCATTCACTTTATCCCATTCCATCTTCTTCAATTGATTTTTAACCACTCCACTATCCCACGATATAGTCCTAGCTATTTCAACCACGTTAAAATTTAAACTCGAAGCTTTTTTCGCATCTAAAGCGCAAGCCACCGCCAACGGCGGACACTTCTTCGCAGCCGCGTGTAACGCCTTTACTCCCCTATAACTCTGAATCCTACAATTCGTATAAACCGGAGTTAAAACTTTAATTAACTTCTTCGGATGCAATTCCAAATAACATAATAAAGTATAAATATTTTCCTCAGGCAAATCCAAAGCTTGAATAGTATTATTACAATCAAATGCGACCTCATGGCCATTACACTGTTCTTCTTTTTTAGCGCATTTACATTCGATGAAAACTCTTTCGAGTAATTTCCTCAACACAAATCGATCTACCGAGTTCGAGTAAATATGCCGCCTTAATTCATTTAAATCTTTTCCTTTCGAATCCAAAAATAAATGACAATGAGCGAGCATCCCGTCCCTTCCGGCTCTTCCAACTTCTTGCACGTAACTTTCAAAGTCCTTTGGCATGTTATAATGTATAACAGCTCGAATATCCCTTTTATTAATCCCCATTCCGAAAGCAACCGTCGCAACGACGATTCGAAGATTCCCGCACATAAATGCTTTTTGTACTTGTTTCCTACGGGAGGATGACATTCCAGCGTGATAGGATTCCGCATGCCAAGATAAACGTTTCGATGAACTTGTTTTGGTAATGTCTTGATTTATAGTTCGGATTAACGTTGCTAATCTTTCGCATTCGTCTCGTCGTGTGCAATAGATTAAAGTAGCGTTCGAATCTCGGAATCTTGGACTTTTTAGAAGTTCGAGAAGAGACTTATCCTTGTTTTCGTCTTGAGATATCGATAAGCATAGATTATCGGGGAGTGGGATGTCTTTAATTACTCCTTCTTCGGTTTCTATGCCGAGTTCTCGGACTATGCTTGTTATTGTGGTTTTGGTCGCTGTTGCTGTCAGACCGAGGATGGTTTTTACTCCAAATTTTTCCTTCAAAACCTGTAACGAAAATTTTTGTAATCGATTAAAAGCCTAATTAAAAATATATAACAACCAAACATAAAAAAATTTAATTTCACTTTTAATTATTGATTAATTCTAAATCACTTACCTTACAAATCATTAAGTACGATGGCCTAAAATTATGAGACCATTGCGACACGCAATGAACTTCATCAATACAGGCGAAAGCAATCGGGGGTAATTCCTTTAAACTAATTCCCATCCCAGCAGAATTCTCTCCAGCAACAACAGCTTCAGGCGAAACCAACAGCGCGCACAATTTTCCAGACTTCGCATCTTCTATTACCGCTTCTCTTTGCTTCGGTGTTTGATTCGTATGAAGACATCCCACTTTAAAGAAAGACGACGATCCAGAAACCTAAAAAAAAAAATTATTTAAATTATTTAAATCCACAATTTTTATCTATAAAAAAAATTTTAATTTACCTGATCCTCCATAAGTGACACCAAAGGCGAAATCACCAACGTAATGCAATTATATTTCTCAGCATACATATAAGCTGGTAGCTGATACACCAAACTTTTCCCACCTCCAGTCGAAATCGTAACAAGAGTTGATTGCCCTGATAAAATCCTCATTACAGCTTCCTCTTGACCGGGACGGAATTTCAAATGGCTGAATTTATTAAGAGTGTCGTAAACTTCATTAGGAGTGTCAATCAATGAACCGTCTTCATTCAATTTATAAAGCGGCTCAATCGCTTGCAAATTATTTTCTTCTTCTTGAGGTGCTGGACCTACACGCAAAACGTTTCTTTTTTTATTATGAACAGCATCTGCTTTTTCCTGAGCCATTGATTCCGCTTCTTCAAGCGTTGGCAACGTAGAATCGTCTTCTTCAACATCTTCATCCTCCGATAATAATTTATCTTCAGTTTTCTTTGGGCAATATCTAGCATAATGTCCGATTTCGTTACATTTAAAACATTTAAGAACCCCACCTGATTCCCTTCCTCCACCTGAGGCATCTAATTCTTTTTTCTTGGTCTTCCACTGTTGTTTTTTATGCTTTGCAAAATTAAATTTCTTCTTCCCACGGACAAACACTTTCTTTTTTATATTAATCTTCACGTAATTTTCGTTTAACGTTCCTGATTTAATTTTGCTTTCAAGTATTTCCTTCTTCATATCATTTTTAGTTTTCGTTATTTCTTTTACAGGTTCAGGCAATTCAAACTCGAAAACATCTAATTTTGGCTTTTTACTAACTTGCTTCTCTGTGTCTGCACTTGATTCTTGTGATAATTCTATATTTTTCCTTTTTGCAGTTAAAAATTCAAAACCAAAATTAGACTGGCTCCTTTCATCTTCATTATCACTTCCATCTATAACCTCATCCTCGTCAGATACAATATCTTTATTATCATCCTTCAATGCTTCTATTCCCAAAAATGATTGTGTACTAGATTCCATTGATTCAAAACCGGAATCAGACGATAATCTTGGCTCTTGAGCAGTCTGAGAATTTTCAATCTCACTGCATCTCTCCACCCAACCAGTATCTAATCTTCTTACTGATTTTAATACCTTAACAGGCTCTGATATAACCTTCTGTATTAAACTAACAGGTTGATTCACAACTGATGCAGATTCAGTAACAATCCTGAATTTTTCTGTTTTTGTAAACAAAGGAGATAAGTCTGCTTTTGATGTTATTAACTCTTTAATTTTGGGCGAGCAATCATTTTCAACACTAAAAGACTGATCACCGATTGTCTCATCACCAACATCTGTGAAAGGCGAATCTTGTGCTTGAAATGAATTATCTCTACTTGACGAATCATCTTTTGATATTGACAGATTAGATTTTGTTTTATTAAATGAAAATGATTTTCTAGGATTTCGTTTCTTAAATTTAGAGCCTACAAATAATTTTTCAGAAATACTCAAGTTGAGACTAGTGGGACCTGACGTAAAACTTACAGATTTCGATTTGTTTAAATGATCACCCCAGGTTTTTTCTGGGATTTTCTTAATTTCATCTTCCTTTACCTCCAATTTTTTATTATTTGTTTCCTCTGTGGTTATCAAATTGCTTTGTTCTCTAAGTACGCTTGGTTTTTGGGTTAAATCATCACTTGAAGTATCACCCAAGATTTCTTCTTCAAGTATTTGCATTTTTAACTTATAGTACATTTTGTAATACTCTTTAACTTTGGACGATGATGTTTTGATGTCAATCTAAAAAAAAGACCAGTAATGGTAAAGTGATGTACTGTAAACACGTAGGAAAAAAAAATGCTTCAATATTTTACCTTAGTAGGAGCCCGGCCATTTTCTTTTTTAAACTGTTCTTCCCATTGTTTCACTTTTAACTTACATCTCTGATACTTTAATTTAAAATCGCGGCTCTGTGTGCTGCTCATTTTGTCATGTTATTTTGCATTCGAGTCAGCTGAAAACCGGTAAATAGAGGTGAAGAACCACACCATTAACCGCCGTATAGTCAATGTCACCAACTTAACGGATATAAAAATTCCAGATGTACCTTAGCGACTTTTTCAATGATTAATTAATTGTGCTCGCTTTTCACAGTAATCATTCGATTTGAACCGTTATTTTTATAGAATTATGATTTTAATATGTTTAGGAGTTATATAAATACGTTTTTAATTCATGAAATCACGAAAAAAAAGGTTTTATTACTTATGACTAAAGGCGGCGAATCGGCCGGAATGGAATTCAAAATGGCGTCACTTCCGGTATATTTTTGCAGCTTCCGAGAACGAAATGTCGGTTTCAGCATTAAGCTCACCATTCCGGGCACAAATTTTCCAAATATCTTAAGGAATTTTTTATCAAAATATTATTTTCGTTATAAAATAGCATGGCATTAAAAAAAATAAATCACGTGGTACATGTTTGGTGAGAGGTGCTGCCACCTAGCGGCGAAGCAAGTGTTTTTCAGTTCGGTTCGAGAATCACAAGCAAAATGGCTTATTTTTACGGTGTTGTGTTTTTAAGGTGAGATTAGTTCAAATTTAGTGGATTTCAATGGATATCGTGACCATGGCCGATATAAACGTGGACGTATCCAAGCTTCCGGAAGATGTTAGGGAAAAACTGGCGGAGCTGGATTTAGAATTATCAGAAGGTAAGCGGAACAAACTGGGGATTATTTTTGTAATGTGTATTTGGTTATTTCTCGTAATCACATAATCAATAATAGAAATGCATGGGCGTATTCGGTTTGTTGATACATACCGAGATTGAAATTTCAGTTCGTTATCCCATTTCGCAATAATGTATTATAACTCCTGTTGGTTTTCAATTATTTTTATTAGAAAAGCGGTTGCGTACTCTACAGCCATGCAACAAAGTTTGTGGACGTTGAAATATCGATCTGGTGGCTGTCTGATATGTAATCGGAGTCTTATGTGCGTAGGGTAATAGTCTCGTGTTCTGCGTTGCTATCCCTTTCCCTCCCCTTTCTTTTTCCCGGTTTATCAAAAAAATGACAAAACCGGATTGCTTACCCCTCTTTTCCCATTTCAAGGGCAATGTCAATTATAAAATTCTTAAACCTTTTTGTTTGCAAACAGAGTTCACGAACCTGAAAATTGATAAGAATTTTTTATTTTGATTCGTCAAAACAATTTTTTACTATTCTCAAACTGAAACATTATCAATTCAATTTCATACAGCTTGTAATTATAATTCCCTGTTATATTTACTTATTGATAAGGAGTATATCTTAACAGCTGTTCTTGCAATAATACAGTTCTTTGTTTTGGGGGTGATTCGAAAAACCATATTGATTCAATACTTGGAAAAAAAAATCCAGGGGGACCGGATCGTCACGCGAAGATTATGACATTAAATTTTCATAATTTTTTTCTGTTCCTGTGAGTCATCAAGTAATGATAGCCCCTGCAAAAAAACAGGTGATAAACACGAAGTTTTCGCTTTTTTTTTTTTGATACAGTCACGGTTGACAGGTTTGCATTATTCATTTACACTTCATAAAAATAAGAATGAACCATCAAAATTAGGGTTCTAAAAGGAATTTGAACGGACAGGTTATTGTGAATGTCTCCAAATATGCGCCCCTTTACTTTCCAAGATCGGGGTCATGCCTTCCAGCGCTTCCTTTTGTACTAACTTTTTAAAGTTACCCAGCTGTTAGACCATTATAAGTCTTTGTTTTACTTATATGCTTTAGCAGCACCTGCCACGGTTAAATTCTTATCAAACCAGTTTTTCCTTTTAGTTCATATTAGTTACATACGGGCAATTTATGAAAATAAATCTTTTTTTTTAAAGGGAAGAAAAAAAAAAAGTTTTAAGCGTGAAACTAAAGACCTATAATGATTCTTTTCATCAAGTTGATTAATAGATGATAGTCCAGTTTCCCGAGAGGTTTTTTTTTGCGAGTCAGAAAAAAATTTCTCATATGAAGCGATTTTTTTTTTGTATGACTGGGTTAATGATGTATGTTTTCATGGATTGGAGGAATCGAATTTTTTTTTTTGGGCGAGGAATGACGGTTTTTTTGGAGGAGATAGCATTCATGAGGATTTGTGATTGATGTTTTGGTGGGATTGAAAAAACTGTTTCTTTTTCTTGGGAAATTTAAATATTTTCAAGGCAGAAGATAAGATTTTTAAGGCATGGGGATTTTTCTGTTTTCGATGCAAAAGTTAGCTTGAGTTTGTTTGATAATTGGCCATTGATGGGTCAAGTCTATTCGAAATTGAATTTGGTTAAAAAATTAATGATTGATATCTGCTGCTCATGCTGAAAATGAGTGCCATAAAGTTATGCTTTAACGAATGTAAAATTTTCTGGTAATTTTTGTGGATTTTTTGACGAATAGAAAAATTGGTGTTTTTTGCTGTCTGGCTAAAGCAGATTTTTTTGTTACTCATCTGCTGGGAAGTTGGTTCTTAGCAGGAAAAATAAAAACAATTGGCAGGAGTTAATTGCTGAGTAGACGACATCAATAACTAGGCATGTCCAATTAAACCGATGACCTTTGTCACATGTAGTGGATTTTATTCATGGCTATTTTTCTCATTACAATCAAGGTGTCATTTGAAATGTATTTAAAATTTGTCAAAAGCTTCTAACAAAATTTTGAAAAAAAAATTCTTGGCAGTTTAATTTTTTTAGTTTAAATGAATTTGTTTTTGGCAAAAAGGACTAACAACATTTTTCTGAAGAATTGAAATTTATAGCTGGCCCAATTTAGACTAACTGCATTAAGCTTTGAGAGCCTTTGACTCTGTTAAGGTTTTCATCACTTTAAAGCTAATCCCATTTATAATGTGAATGAAGTACGTGCCCCAAGTTAGACACTCTTTAAAGCTTCTAGGCTTAAATCGCATTAATCCTGGTTTCAGCTAAGCTTTCTGAGCTGATTTTCGGTTCCATCAAAGGCTTAAGTTAAACCTGTAAGCCATGTTGAGGCAGCTGAAGAGCCTTTAGCCAATTCTAATTGAATTGGCTGGCCCAGTCTAAGCTCAGGCGAATTAATAGTTCGATTTAAGCCTAATTTAGACCACATCAGAACTGAATAAGAAATTCTAAAGGGCCAAAGTCGTAAATAAGTTAGTTTTTTTATTAATTGTCTTGAAATCGGCTCTCTACATTTTTCTTTTGAAGGGTCGATTGAAAGAATAAATTATCAAACCCAATTACGTCTTCCCTATTTACAAACATCAGGAAATTAATTCAATTTTCCAAGTATCTTTTCTAAAACTTGATAAAATCATGATCCGAACCGTATAAAGTATTAAAAGTTAGTTACAGTTACTTAGTATACTTTTAGCATAAACTTTTTCTTAATTTCAACTGATTAAGCACTCAAAGTTATATAAAAGAATAAGAAAAGTTGAATTGATGCAAGGCAGGCAATTCCTCTCCAATAAATCCTTTGTGAAAAGGATAATCAGACAGACTAAGGGAAAAAAATTTTGATAGGATGATTTTTATCTCTGCAGCGATTTGATACATAACTAATTGTTTTGCTGGAAGACTGAAGGCTAGAAGGTTGCTGCTGAAAAGAAGTAGCCTTTGATCAAAGAGTTTGCTGACATTCAGGTGAAGAGTTTTTTTGCCCAGAAGCTGAGGACGCATTGATTAACTAGTGGTATTTGACTCTTACAGTCAAAGGGGATCTCACATTTACCTGCTAGATCGGAGAAAATAGGGCCAATGCTCGATTGGGATCGAAGGGCTGCAGCGATATTGCCTTCCTCCCCCTCTTCGGCCGAGTGATGGGAACACACCATATCCCAATTCCATCAAACATACAGTCTTTTCAATCCTGTTATAATTATTTATCTACATTAACACATCAACAATTGAAATCCCATTTTAAGTGATAATTAGGCTAATTTGTTTAGTATGAAAAAGTTCAACGTTATCTGATTATCTAGATCAAAAAACCGATTTTAATTGCGATTCGTCATTTTAAATCAACGTTACCTGATTATTCTTGGAAACTAACCTCTCTTTTTTTTTATTTTTAAATCAAAGGAAATCACCTATGACAGTTTTCTAATCAGTTAAGTTTATCTAATCTCTTCGTAGAACACATGACGTTATACTCAAGAGTGTATCTCATCGGCCTTGAGTATCTCAGGAAAAAAAAACCGGAAGAAATGAATAATACCATATTTGTACAACCGCTCGTCCAGATTTTTCAATTTTTTTTCCCCATTCGATGTATAAATTAAATTTTTTAACATATGATCCTAGTTCGGTTTTATAATATTAAAAAAGATTCATCAAATGCACCTCATTATGATTCAGTTAAGGCTCTGAGTTTTAATTCATTATGAATAGCTAAATTGCAAGGTCGTTCGGTTATTATGTTTACAATGTATATACAGGGTGTGACGGTTTACTATTGGATTTGACCCGTTTGGCCGGAGTGATGTAAAAAAAGACACGAATAAAACCCGCAGGCGTCGTGGCGTTGGTCTGATGGCCTAACTAATAAAAGAACCCACGCAGAAATGAAAAAATTTTTTTTCTCATCATTTGAATAATGCCGAACCGATGTCATCATTTTGCAATTTTTTCGAAGATTTGACATGTTCGGTTGGGTTAACTCCCCCGTATCCCCTCCCTTTTTTTTTAAAATGTTGCCCTGGTAACCGTCGGTGTAAAAATTAAATCCCATAAATTGAATTGATATTTTTTTAATGTGTTTTTATGTAGGGGTTGAGATGGAAGGCGATGCCGGGGAATGTTGTTTATGATATTTATTAAATATGATGGCATGACCTATCTGTACTTAATCAGCAATATTTCTTTTTTAAGAATTTGACACGGTGAGTTGTTTGATTTAGTGGGTCATTGTTAGCTGATTCTTATGTTGTGGTCTGAAAGTAGAAGGAAGTGGCGGATTTTGGATAAGAGGAGGAGGAGGAAGGAGTCGACGGCTGTCTGGTTAGACCAGAAGCAGAATGGGTCATTTTAAAGCATGCTGGAAGCATGGACATGGGCATATGTTTGCGGGGACCCATGTACAGGCTGCTGCAGACCACCATGCAGGGCAAGGTCCAGGGTAAAAGAAGACTTGGTCGTAAGAATCTCTCCTGGTTGCGGAATATCCAAAATTGGACTGGGTTAACCGTAGAGGAGTTATTCCGCATGGCCGCCGATCGTGAAAGGTTCAAAGAGCTCGTCGGATCGATCGCCTAAGCTCTTGTGCGAGCAGGGCACCCAGTCAGAGGCTCGGGGAATAAGCATGGTGGCTGAGGAATGCATGATGAAAAGGTTTTAGTGTCTACTGATGAGCTTACCAGTCTCATAGTGTACCAGAATTTTACCAGGAAAGTGCTAAAAATTTTTGAGGAGGCCACAAATTTTTAACAGCAATATGTACACGTCAGATCACCGAGGCTAGTGATAGGCCGCAAGACATATTTGCCCAAAAATGCTTTTTCTCTATTCTCGAGCAACGGAAATCTTCTCTGATCTCGATAATTAAACTTCAGGCCCTCCCGATCCCCACAAATCACATACATCAATCCAAATCACGAAAAGTAATTCATATTAATTCAAAAAAAAAAAAAAAAAAGCTAAGCGAAGGCCACCGCGCTACCGTTAATTTCTCTTCTCCCAAAAAAAAATTATGATTAATTAGAAATATAAACGAACCTGTAATATCTTTCATTCATACTTCATCCACTTTTTTCTCAAAACCGGCACGTGTCTCGTATTTACCGATATAAAAAAAAATGATGCTCGATAATGGATGTGCATTATTGGTAATGAGTCCCGTAACCTTGGGAGGTCACTTAAGGCTACCACGTTTCCAATCTTCTCCCGAAAAAAGATGACAAACTTGTCGAGGAGGGTAATTGGTTTATTGCATGACCGATCACGGTATGATTAACCGATTTTTCAAAAGAATACCAGGAAGCTTTTAAAGTTCATATTATTCTTGTAAATTATTTAAGCCGCGTCGCTTATACTTGCCCTTATCATTATTATAACAGTGTTAGTTTGCTCAAGTACTTATCCCCAACGACTCCGTCGTGTTCTTAGGTGCTAATGAATCCTGCACGCTCTTAAGAAAAATAGTTTACCTCTGCAAAAATGCATTAGCTAAGAGTCATTCCCACCTGTGAATGGCCTGCAAAACGTCATGCAAATTGCAGTATATATTATAAAATATTGCCATTTTAATAAACGTTGCAAGAGGAATTTCTCGTTCCGTGGAGACATTACACCGGCTTACTGATTTATCGACCTTTATTATGCTGATTCAAGGGTGGAAATCTCTTAATGAATTCCGGTGGTTTTCGGTCATAACTCTGTGGAAAATTCACGAGCTTTACCAAAAGGATATGATAAGGTTAAGTCGAATTTATAATGCATTATGGGTGCCGCCTGCTTTTGAAGGATTGATGTATACACACTTACAGGCTTCCTCACATTTCGTTTTGTAATGCCCCACTGACTCTGGTAGAGCATGTTCAGAAAGTTGTAAGTCATCGTTAATGTCCTCTGGGCAAGCTGACTCACTTTGAAATCACTCGTTAATTTTTATGATTTTAACAAATACGCGACGATGTACGAAGATTGGTTTTTTTTTCTTTTTGAGCCGTGTTACTTGGGATTGAAGGATTTGTGTGTGAAGCTACTGCGTTTAGATGAGGTTGTGTAGTTCGTGAAAGGGAGGTAAAATGCAGTGGAGTGGTGATGAGAGATGTAATGAATTCTTATTAGGTCGTTTCTTCGGCGAAGTAATCACTTTTACAGCTCTGTTTCAAAAGAGAAAAGTTTATTCACTGTTTCATGAAAGAAAATTTTATTAATTACTAATTTCACTTCCCATTCTCCTTTACTTTTATAGACGGTTAAATTATTGGCTCTGCAGTTTACTATTGATAAAATTATTTTATTACTGACTAAATCATCGATTTTAGAGTGAAGCTTTGTGAAGTAGTGACTATATTGATTCTACAATGAACTTCTGGTCAAATCGTGGGCTCTGTGTATCGAACAAGTTTTTTTAACTACAGATTCAATTAGGGTAGCCGGTTAGGCATGTTTTGTCTTGCTCAAGGAATGGCGTCCTTGCCCTGTGGTGAGCTCCCTTCTCAGGGTTATGAGTTAGAGGAGGGCAGCAGCTTCGCTAATACTGACCTAGGGCCAGGGATGCCAGAAGACAATAGACGTACGATAATTCCTACATAAGCTAAACATAGTTTTCATTATCGTATCTGGCAACGCTGCTTAGGGCTGAAGATTGTAGTAATAGGCGAGGCCTAGGCTCAGATATTGGGAGGCAGAGTTGGATCAATGGTATGGCTCCCGTACTGCGATGTGGAAGATTATGGAAAGTCATTATTTGATATTCCTAGTAAAATCGTCAATGGTTGAAAACAAAAAAGCGCACGCCTTCAGTTCCGGGCAGGCCTTAAATGGCCAGAGGGTGACAGCGTGTTGCTTCGTACGAATATCTGGGGTGTTTATTGAATGAGAAGTGGGATTACAGCTAGGAAGTCAAGGCTCGAATGGAGAAAGCCAGGAGTGCTTTCATGCGAAACCTGTTGTCTAAGAAGGCAGGCGTAGACCGGGTCGGAGGAGAACATCCTGGCTCAAGAATCTAAGAGACTGGTACGGCCAAAATTCAGTATCCCTTTTTCGTTCAGCAGCCTCCAAAGTTATGATCGCCAATCTCCGACGAGGAGCGGGCATTTAAAGAAGAAGTAGATAGATTCAATAGTGAAACTCTACCGAAAATTGTTGTTTTATGGGTAACTACTGATTAAACTGTTCATCATGAAATAAACTACTGGCTAAATTATAACTGCAGATCCAAGAGGCGAATCGTTTGGTTCTATTAGAAATCTGCATTGGCCGCCGTAAGCCCGCGACACTTGGATGTGTCTGCAACACACGAGGCCATGTTTTCGAATAGAATCCGCCATGATTTCGAAGTGGACGTCGCCATACTGCCCCATAAGCTTTCTATTAGACCACCATGGCGTTGCCGGAGATCCGTATGCAGCAGACGACTCAACGAAGTGTCCACTTCCTAATAGGCTCCCTAGCTAAGAATAAGCCATCATGGCCATTTCGAGATTCAGGTGGTCCCTGAGTTTGAGAACATGGCAGCTTGCAGAATTGTATACAAATTACACGACTTACTTAAGTGTCCACTTCCTAATAGGCTCCCTAACCAACCCTAATGCCAGAGCTCAAATTAGCTTTACACTTTGTATAAACTCCATGACCAAAAAAAAAATGAAGTACCACACCCTGTACATAAAACTCAGCTGCAGGATTTTTACAAGCAAATAACCTAAAATCTACTTCATCCTCCGCATTGCCATTTTATACCAAATAGGTGCTTTAAACTTCCGATTAGTTCATAAACGATCAAACGATGACACAATCATCGATCTCTTAGAATTAATAATGCCTAACAAGTAGTTATGTGTCATGAAATCCATGCAGTTGAGTAGGTCGACGAACCAACAAGGTGTTTATAAACCTGTATCATCGAAAATTATATTAATAATAATGACACGCGCTGTAAGCAACTCACAAGTCGCGAAAGTCATTTTCTTCTCTTTCTTTCGTCAAGGCTTTGCAATGACTGTCGGATACAGAAGTACGAAAATAAATAAAAACGGAAAACGCTGAGGTCCTTGTCATCTTTTTTTTTTTTTTTCCTTTTTCGTTGATGCTTTTTCTCAAGATGGATTCTTTTTATGCGAAGAAGGCGAGTGAAAAAAAAAATAAAAGAAAAGTTTAATTGACTATTTAAATTACCATCGGGTTTTTTTTTTCTTCTCTCACTCTTTCTCTTTCCTTTTTTTTTCTCGAGTCTCGAAAATTGGTTTTCGACGAATCAAATCAAAAGGAATAACGGTTGCAGGCTGTGAGTTTAATTTTTATGTCCGTTGGCAAATACGCAAATGTACAAAGTCATTCTTTGAATTTTGAGTCTTTTTTTTTTTTTCATTAACTTTCTACCTCTTGTATAAATTTATTTTTGTGGATTTAGTATCGATTTAAAGTGATTTCAGTTGTGTGTTCCAATGATTTACAAATGCAAATAATGACCTTAATTTTTTTTATGATGAAGACCGGGTAAAAAAAAAAGATGAATCACTTTTTTTTCATGTACGTACCTGTTGAGGTGAGTCACAACAACAATCGATATCTAGAGGTATGACTAACATTCAGGTTTGGTTGGAAAAGAAAAAAAAAATTAAATAAACGAAGGGATACTCACTCTCATCACTTAACGATCCCATAAGTTGCTATGGTAATATCGTCATCCTCATTTCCGGTTATTCAAGGATTGGAAATATTAAAATATTTTGACCGATAATGGGTTAAGGAACGTTCACCTTTCGGTTTGTGGATATTTGGCCGAAAATGACATTAGTGGATTCTTTTGAAGTAGATTGGTGTGTTTTTCAAGGAAATTTGGAAATGAATTGCAGGTTTTGGATGTTTTAATTGGAAAGAAAACAGCGGGTTCAATTCTGTGAAATTGCCGTAATTTGATTAGGTATGCTTATTTGAATTTTGTTTATTTGAACAGGAATAAAGACAGTTTTTTGATTTTGCAGAATTTTTCTTCTCAATAATACCAATATTATTCATAGTTGCTGTTTAAAAATTTTAAAGGCAGAGTCTTTCCTAAAAAAAATAGGAGCAATATTTGCAGATTTTGGAAACTTGAAGGATGCAGGAGAGGGTGGGATGGATTGGAAAAGAGATTCTCGACATTAAGTAAAGGATCTGTTGATGATGCAATATCTGTTGGTATTACTTTCTACAATCTCATACCAAAAGCTGTCTCTGATCTGGATTTTAAATCTTTTAAAATTCAAATCAAAGCTTCACTTGCATGCCTTGCGCCATACAGTATTGATGAAATTAAAGCACACCTTCCCAGTCTGAAGACTTCTCAATCATAATTTCTTTTACCTATGAATTTGTTTTGTCTCTGTACTTCGATTTTTTTGTATCCATTTTTTTCTTTAACTTTATTTGATCAAAATTGTTAACATTATTGTAACTTGTCAAATTGTTTTTTTTATAACGTCGTCTAATGACATTGTCCTTTTAGCAATGTTTTATGGCGAAATAAAAAAAAAAAAAAAAAAAAAAAAAAAAAAAAGGAAAGCGGAAGAAGAGTCCGCAGCACAAGAGCCATACCATCAGCCCTCGACTCTGCCTCCTGCTTTCTGGACTTAAGCGTAGCCAACTTTTATCGTCTTCAGCCTTAAACTGGTAGGACTGCTATTCCCTACCAGAACAACAAATGGTTTAGAGGCTGCTAATTACGAATCTGATGACAGAATTTTGGTTCCACTAAGACTTATGATATTGGAACACTTAAACTTAGATCTTCCAAGTCTTATGCCAAATCAATGAATTTTTTACTTGTAAATATTCTTATTCTTTGTGTATGGCTGTTTAAAAGAAATCAACACCAATTTAGTAGCACCACTTTAAAATAAATCAGAAACTCCAAAAACCTTTTGTGCTTCATGAAAACTAATTTTAATAATTTTACATGGTTATAGGCAATATATATGCAGCCATGTACAACACGTTGCATAACCACGATTTAGGTGTTTTATATTTCCGTTAGATGTACTCAGCCCAGCACTTCATTTAAAGTAGTTGGTCCTTTAAATAAAAATTAGGAAAATCGAGATCATGAAGGGGTGGAAATTTTAGAAGAAGAAGGGCTAAGTTTACGAAAGTGCGATTTTTATGGACTCTAGTGGGGGAGTTTTCAGCTGTTTGCCATAAGGCAGTTTTAGTTCAAAAAATTGATACTCTACCGTACAGTTTGCAAAAAAATTATTTATCTTCTTTAAATCTCATTGTTTTGCTTTTTAAAAAAAATCCTAAACGCCAATACTTCTGCTCCACATCCAAATCTCATACATCAAAACTCTATACTGCCAATGCCTCCGGTTACAAAGCAAGAAATAACAAAAAAGAAAATATCCGTACAAATTGTTAAAGATTATCCAGCATTTCCAGATATATTATTATGGCGTAACCGTTTGTAATCGTTACCATCCGGCTAAATAAATGCGCGTGCGCATAATTTAAACGAGAACTTCTTCGTGACTACATCCCGAACCCCTTTTACACTGTTTATCTTAGCAGACAATTGGAAGAGGTTTAAAAAAAGAATAAAATAAATAAATCAGTATCGAGATAAAGTTTAAAAAAAAAAAAAAAAAGAAGGAAGAATGAAATTGGAAAAGTTTAAACTTTTGTCGAGTTGAAACCCCTTTTAGTCCCCCCTTAAATATAACCCACGCCCCCTTATCATCTCTAAATTACAATCCTTTTCAAAAAAAAAAAAAAACATTCCTTCCCGATTAGATCAAGTTGAAAGTTGAAAATCTACCACCTCTTTATTTTTTCCCTCATCTCTTATCCTTTTTCCCTCAGTCTCGACAGCTTATCTTAACTTCTTTTGTTCTTCTTATAGTCATTTTCAACCCCTTTTTAAACATATACTGACGTTTCATCCGCAAAACGCGATACCGGTTGCTTCCTCTCGACGTTTTTCACCTGAAGCTCTGCCAACTCGTGTTTGAAATCCCACGTGTGTCAATGTCACATTATTCATTCTCATGACTTTTTTTTTTTTCCGAAGAATGCGACAGGAATTCTGTTATTTGTTTACAAGTGTTTTCGAAATAGATTCGTTAACCTTTTGAATTGTGAATCTCCAATCTGTCTGGCTCATACAAAAGCGCCTACTTACACAAGGGAACCCAAAGTGGACGACTTTTCACGTATGAATCATTTAATCGAAAATAGACTAAGCATGTAATTACGTAATTGGTATGTTGGATCCTTTGACTAAGGAATCGTAAGTAATAGAGTGCTTATGATCCGGTGTGGATAGATTGTGTGCTCTAATTGCAGAAAAAACAGGCTTTTTATTCGGATTTTATCATATCCTCTTCTCTGCTTTTTTTATTTATAGATTTTATCTTTATGTAATAGGTTGCTAACGATTAAAATTAGGTGTTGAAAGCAGATTGGGTTCCTATTATTATATTTTAAGTAATATGGACGGTTACGGGTTCTTTTTTTTTGATGCACAATTTGGTAGTCGCCACTTTTCGTATATGTTTGCATGTAGGAGAGTCAAAAGCATGTTTGAGCTTTGGAGGTTTCCGGTTAATTAATCACAACTTTCGTCTTGGGGACGTTATTGAAGTTTTCAGTTTGGCTGAGGACATTACACCTGTAGGGGAATCGAAAGAGAAGGTTTAGCTGCTGTTTGAGCCCTTGCAACTATCTAATTTGGTTCCTATTTCCGGTAAAAGTCCCTTTCTTTTAACTAAATCTTTTAAGGTTACTTTTTTTTATAGAAAATTCGTAAAAGTCCCTATTTTCACAAACAGTAAATATTTTGTGCAGAATATTTTTTTTGGCAAGGAAATATTTAGAATTTTTGTGTCCAGTTATGTTCTACGAATATTTTCCCTTGAAATCATTTGTTCAACTACAAAAAATGATCAAAAGATTTGTTCGACTAGAAAGAATGATCAAAAGATTTGTTAGACTAGAAAGAATGATCAAAAGATTTGTTCGACTAGAAAGAATGATCAAAAGATTTGTTCGACTAGAAAGAATAATCAAAAGATTTCCTGGATTGTGAAATCTTGTTCCCTTAGCAATGATGATAGAATAAAATCTTGGTTGATGGTCCATGATCAAATGATTTGTTCGACAATGAAAAAATTTTCAAAAGATTTGTTCGACAATGAAAAAATTTTCAAAAGATTTGTTCGACAATGAAAAAATTTTCAAAAGATTTGTTCGACAATGAAAAAATTTTCAAAAGATTTGTTCGACAATGAAAAAATTTTCAAAAGATTTGTTCGACAATGAAAAAATTTTCAAAAGATTTGTTCGACAATGAAAAAATTTTCAAAAGATTTGTTCGACAATGAAAAAATTTTCAAAAGATTTGTTCGACAATGAAAAAATTTTCAAAAGATTTGTTCGACAATGAAAAAATTTTCAAAAGATTTGTTCGACAATGAAAAAATTTTCAAAAGATTTGTTCGACAATGAAAAAATTTTCAAAAGATTTGTTCGACAATGAAAAAATTTTCAAAAGATTTGTTCGACAATGAAAAAATTTTCAAAAGATTTGTTCGACAATGAAAAAATTTTCAAAAGATTTGTTCGACAATGAAAAAATTTTCAAAAGATTTGTTCGACAATGAAAAAATTTTCAAAAGATTTGTTCGACAATGAAAAAATTTTCAAAAGATTTGTTCGACAATGAAAAAATTTTCAAAAGATTTGTTCGACAATGAAAAAATTTTCAAAAGATTTGTTCGACAATGAAAAAATTTTCAAAAGATTTGTTCGACAATGAAAAAATTTTCAAAAGATTTGTTCGACAATGAAAAAATTTTCAAAAGATTTGTTCGACAATGAAAAAATTTTCAAAAGATTTGTTCGACAAGAAAAAATT
Organism: Liposcelis brunnea; assembly: GCA_023512825.1. Lineage (NCBI taxonomy): Eukaryota > Metazoa > Arthropoda > Insecta > Psocodea > Liposcelididae > Liposcelis > Liposcelis brunnea. The sequence goes on along the minus strand of CM042073.1, from coordinate 7,594,289 downwards.
CTGAAAAAATTTAAAACCATACTTTCTGAATATTTTAAAAATTTTTTTTGTTTTCATTAAGTTCCTAAAAAATCCTCTTTTTTTTATGGAAACCCTAAAGTCCCTAAAAATGAGAAAATAATCAAGTTTGATCTCTGCTGTTGAGGTTCTTGTAAGTTGTAACTTCAGATTTCTTCAAAATCTCCTGCTCTTTTTTGTCCGTAACTGTAAAACAAATCAACACTAATAACCTCAAAAGCAATGACCATCGCATATAAATAAAAAATATATACCTGTGATGTGCTATTGTTTTTAAAAATAATTATCTACACCGGAAACAAGACAGCATGATACCCGAGCGTAGGCGCCATAGCTTTTAACAATCTTATGTCATTCTTTTTTTCCATGACTTTTAAAACAACAAGTTGAAGGCTTTATTTGGCATCAATTAGGTTCGATTTATGCGCATGTGCGAATCGTGAGTTGCCAAGCGAACGGTCAATCCATCTTTTTATCCTCACTCAATTAATTCCAAAAGGGGGGAATCGAAATGGAGGGAAAAAATGGCCAATTTAACATTAACGATCCATGAGACATTTCAAAATCGAATACCCGGAACAATACGAATATTTTTCTTTCGGGAACTTTTTTTTTTTTTAAAAATATTGTTTTTAATGAACGAACAAGCGGTTACGTAAGCGGAACGCTTTTCGTAAAAAGATAACGTAAAAAGCTGCGAACAAAGCGTTTTCCCAGTTGCCCCCATTGTTCTAGTTTTCTGAAGGTTTTCGCTTGTTTACGTAAAGCTCAACGAACCGAAAACATTCGACCGGGCTTTCCCTGTCGGAAAACTGAAGGAAATCCTTTTTAGACCATCTGCTGCCATTTTTTCTTTTATTTATAAAAGCGCGATTACGTTTTAAACTCGTCATCAATATAAAAGCCCTCACGGCGATTTACTTATTACAACTTATATTGTGTTAACACGAACTCGAATTTCTTTGTCTTCTGCTTTTCAACCATTCATTAACTTCTTTGTCGATCATTCATTGGGTAGGAGAGAAAAAATGTCAGTAACTGTTAATGGTTCAAGGTAGGAACTGACGTCGTTATTTTTATTATAATAATAAGAGTTGACAACTCTCCGGCTTCCAAGAGTCCATGTCACGTTCGCACCATTAACGATCATACGTCCTTGACGTTGCCACGATTGCCCTTTTTTTTTTAGTTTGAATATTCTCCTGTAGGGTTTATTTTGGTTTCAAGTGGCGCCATCTTGTAGGAAATGTGGGATTTAAAGAAATTCGAACCCCGTTAATTTTTTTTAAAGGCACTCGTATGAAGGTCGAACGGAATCAGGTGTCTCGATGGTGTCTGTTTAAAGAATTCCATTGTTTGATATACTCTCGTTGAACCTCCCACTGAGTTTTGATTGAAGGATGTTCTCATATGTTGCTGGGATTTTATGGTTTAGGCTCAAGATTTTTGCTCTTGTCTGACCTATTAATGTAAAGATCTGGGAAAATTTAATTGTTTAATGTTTCTTAATTTTATATGAAACATAGAATTCAGTAAGCTGACATCCCTTAAATGTCTTTACTTTGATTTTTACTTTCGAGCTCCCTAAAGTGAGGAAGTATTGCGGTCGTGTTAAAAATGAAATTTCGCCAAACTGCTTATTTTGGCAAGAAATAACCGGAAAAATGGTTTTTGGGCTATTTCTCGCCATTTCACGGCAAAATACGCAGTTTGGCGAAATTACATTTTTGACACGACCGCAATTACTTCCTCACTCTTGGGAGCCCGAAAGTAAAAATCAACTATCAGTTTTTTAAAATGATTAAAAAATCGAAAAATTTTTTGTACTTACCAGCACTAATCTTCCTGGTACTCTGAAATGTGGATCCGATCGAAGGTTCAGTAATGCCGGTTCTAAATTTATATGCGGAAAGGGAGTTCCCGAGTGAGGCCTAAAAAAGCTCCTGCCTTTCCTCTCTTTTTCAATTCTTCCCTTTTCAATATTAGATACCGTAAACCGGGGTGACTTTGGCCGAGTGGGGTGAATTTGTGCCACCCGTTTTTGAAATGTTTGGAGTGTTTTAGACCGAGATCCGTCGAAAAACGTGTGGCACTAAGTCACCCCACCCGGCCAAAGTCACCCCGGTTTACGGTACTTGCTTTTCAGAGTACTCTCGCTTATCTAATATTCTAACTTTATTGTTACATTTGCGACCATAACTTGTCTCTAACTTAAATTTCCCTTTGCAGTAAAACTCAAATATATGAATCCCTTTCAAAATATTGCGCACATTTCTGTAACATTTACCATTTTAATTAATTATAGTACAGTATTTTAATTATTAAAATAGGAATTGGTGTTCTTACCTTAATTTTGAAGCACGGTTTTTATCCTCTACCAATGGTTTTGAAAAACTAGGGGTGTAGCAGTCCTGGAAGGACCACTCACTTTCTCCCCCAGTCGGGGTATAGCTTCATTCGATTAAGGCATCATTGGGGACTTCGGAGGTCAGGGGGTGGCTTGAAATCAGGAAATAAACCGAAAATTTAAAATCCCTAACTACTAATTAGTCGAAATCGAGTCCCATATCACCACTATTTGTAAAACTTCAAAATTTTCGGTCCATTTCCTGATTTCAAGCCACCCCCTGACATGCCAAGTCCCCAATGATGCCTTAATCGAACAAAATCTTTGAAAATTCATTGTTTGGCCTTTTTTGGCCCTGCCAAAGTTCTAAACTTGGCAGGGTTGCTTTCAAATCACAAAATGAACCGAAAATTTTAAATCCCCTCCCATTTTTCAGTCGAAGTCGAGTCGGCGCTGTCAGTAAAACTTAAAACTTTACGGATTTTCCGGGGAGGGCGATTTTTCACGGAAAAATGCCAAAGGAAAAAGTTGTTCCTTATACGGTCAGGTATCTCCACACAAAAAATGAAAAAAATCGTTAGAGCCGTTTTCGAGAAAATTCCGCAAAACTCTAAATTTGGCCTTATTTGGCCCTGCCAAAGCCGTAAATTTGGCCGGATGGCCTTGATGATGGAATAACAGTTTTCCCTCTTCCTGAGGAAGGCTTTTGCCAATTTTCGTTGAGCTATCTCTTTCGGTTCCGGAAACACAGGCAAAAAACGAAAGTGCACGAACAGACGGACGGACGGACGTCAGCCCAAAAACCATTTTTCCGGTCATTTCTCGCCATTTCACGGCAAAATACGCAGTTTGGCGAAATTTCATTTTTGACACGACCGCAATACTTCCTCACTCTATTGAGCTCGAAAGTAAAAAGAGAAACGTTGTCTAGACTCCCATTTTTCCTTAAGAAAGCCAATATTTTCCATTAGCTGTATCATTCAACAAAGCTCGTTGTCATTTTCAAGGAAGCCGGAACAAAATAAACTAAAAAAATAAAAGAACTGGTGCGATTGAGGAAATGCATCTGGCAATTACGTCATTCGAAAAATTTTGCCGGTTCGCGACGCGCTCTCGGATTTTTTTCTCTAAAATTAATCTTGGTTCATTGCCAGATTATGCTATAAACTAACGTTGACCCGGTTTATGAAACGCTGCAAAGGCTGGAATGACCCCATCATTGGTCTAATTATCGCGCATATATTCGTTTCTCTTTAAATAAGTCTTAATCACTCGGTTCATTAGCAAGATTACGTTTCGCTTTTGGGCTTGGAAATGATTTGCACGTTAAACGTTCCCCAAGGGAGGACGAACCTTTTCGTCTTTTTATTGAAAAAAACTTTCAATCCGGGGAAAAAAATATATTGACGTAATTTTATCTATTTCACGTTTCATCGGTCAACTGGAAGGAGGTTATGGTTGTTTTTTTCTTTTCGTTAATTGGGATACTGAGATGACTCAACTTTTTTGTCAGTGTTTGTTGCACCCTGTACGATTTACATAAATAACTCGAGGGGTTCATTTTGTCCGCGACTCCGCGGTAGGTCTTCCTTTGTAATATGGTCATTTTGAAATTAGATTCGCTTGTCTTGAGAAAAAAAAAACTTTTTAACAAATATGTGAAGATGTAAGAAAAGTAAACGCATTGTGAGTTTGTTCTGTGTACATCATCGACTATTGGATTACGCTTGATTGGTGAAGTATGAAATGTTTATCATGAAAGTTTTTTTTTTGTTTTCGGTATTAAGTCATTCGTTTATGTTTTTACTGCCCGATATTCTAATTTTAGCGGCGAAAGAAATCAAAAGCGGTTGATAACGCTATTTATTCGGTTATAATGTATCGACGTTTATTGATAACAATCAGGGCCGTTAAGAGAATAAGAAATTTGAACTAGTTTGGCAAGAACTTTTCAAAATCGGAAGTAGATTTATGATCCAGAGTCGTCAGGGGTAACACACTTTAGGGGTAACACACGGAATTTTAAGTGGTACCAATTGTGGTACATAGATGATCCTCGAGCTTCACTAAGGGGAAAACTCCGAGGAAAACGTCCCCTGGCCGCCCGCTCAAACACTGGAAACAAAGAAGCAAAGAGGAGAAGAGAGAGAAAATGGGGGAAGGGGCAAGAGGGGAGGGGAACGGATTTCAGGAAACTTCTAAGGCAAAACGGCAATGGACAATGTTCTTTATACGAAATAAATTTTGCATGAATGCAGATGAGAATCCAGTTAGGTTTAAAAGAACCTTCATGGAAATATTTGACATGGATTCATGGCGTAGTCATCTTTACAAGAAGCCGGCTGATTTCCCCAATAAACAGACCGAAAGGTCTTCAAAAAAGCAGAAGAAGAAGTTGACCAATTGTAGTGATCGGAATTCCGACTATCAATAAAAGGGTTATCCACAACCTTGCGTCGCGTTTTTATTTGATGTGCCTTGGTGACTGTTATTCTACTTTCCCTTGTGTTGTGCCACAATTGGCGTTGAGACTGTGGCGATGTGTCTTTGCATATTTGCATGGCATCTTTTGTATCTACGACTATGAACTCCGGTTGAAGGCAGCGTTTTTATTTGATGTGCCTTGGTGGCTGTTATTCTACTTTCCCTTATGTTGTGCCACATTTGGCATTGAGACTGTGGCGATGTGTCTTTGCATATTTGCATGGCATCTTTTGTATCTACTACTATGAACTCCGGTTGAAAACAGCCGGGTGATCTGGACTTTAGCTCAACCCCATTCTGCTGAGGATGCTGAAAGCTAGCAACCCTCATACTGATTCTTCAATCATTACCAACTACCAAGAAGAAATACCGGCCGGGAATGGGAGATTCTTTTGGGCTCATTGAATAATTTCAGTTGTCTGAGCTCTACTTTCTAGCCAGCCCTATCACACTTAACCTAATCCGGCTAAAAATTTCTACCGCATCACTGATCCCACTCTCTTCCCATTTCTAGCGCGCTGAAGCGTCTCTTTATTCGCTAACCACTCCCCACCGCCTCTTTTTAACAGCACGGGCTACAATATTAAAACAAAAGATTTTAATCAGCCCAGAACTTCCCCCCTTATATTATCGAAAAGGGAAGTAACTAATGAAAAAGGAAGAAGGTTCTTTGAAAAGGTGCTCTTTGATTAATTTATAACGTGTCTCATACATTCCTCCGATAAATCACTTACGATTCTTGATTGAATCCCTTTTTTTTTTACTGTATATACCCGAGAACAACCCTAAGGTGATATCCAATCGATCGATCGGAAAATGAAAAACCTTCCCTCGGGAAATTTTCATTAAGGAAACCTTCAATATCATTTATTAATTATAAATCAAGCAGAGAGAGAGAGATGAGATTGTCGCATGCGCGTTTAATGTATTCATGTGTTTGGACCGCGGGGCTCATTGAACCGTAATTCCTTTTGATAGTTAAATGTCTGTTTTTATTAAGGATGTACGGCCGCAAGAGTTATGAATTGGATTTATTTAACGGCGTGTACGTACGTTAAATTTTTTTTTAGGTTCCCCAAGGGAGGGGGGATTATACTAAACGGCGAACGTCGGTGTTAAGTAGTTTTTCTCGTTTAAATGTTATGTCAACGAGTCACGCGGCAACAGATGCAATGTTATATTGCGTAATTAATTAAAGATTAATGATAATATTCTAACAAGTGAAAACATGTAATTATTCAAAAATGCGATGGATGTGTGTAATTTCTCCTTCAGGGAAATTTTTGGAGGAGAAAGGAAAAGGAAAATTCTTGGGGGAGTTGAGTTGATACAGTAACAATAGCGATGCTAAGGAGAAGCTAGTGTTGTTCACAAACACGACCACCACTCAAAAAGTCAGAGATTTTGCCTTGAGAACACGGTTAGTTGTCATCGGTAATACTAGAAGGAGCTGATGTCCTTGTTGTTGAGACCACTTGCTAACTGGTCTCCTGCAGCTTTCCCTTTTGGGACATTTCTGTTGAAGTCCAATGAATGACCTAAATTGATTATCTGAGAAATGTTTTTGTGCAAGCATGAGGAGACAACTTTCCGAGGATGAAGGGATATTACTGCACTTGAAACTAGTTCGAGTCACGATTGACTTCAGGGTGAAGCTTAGAAAACTTAGATGACAATGTCACTGCAAGATCTACTGGTTCCTCCGGTCTGCAGATCAATTTGGGGACCTGAATTTCCCAAAGAATCAAACTTCCGAATCACAAGTTCAATCAATATTATAAGATTCCATCTTTTTTGGGCTGGTTGACCCCAACTCACCAAAAGCTGAACACATGGAATTGGTGTCAACCTCCGGAGTGAAGATGGAACCTTATATTATTGAAGTTCCGGAATAACTAGCGTGAGACCTGGAACTCTCTGGCAATACTCCTCAAGAGAAGCAGTAAATTTTTGGCAAATATGTAGCTGACCTGTGAATGAAATTGCCACGTCACGACAAGCATTCCTAAAGTTCATTAGCCAATAGACTAAGTCACCGCACCTAAACCTCTTCTGTGTTTTTCAAAAATTTTCAGATGTCTGTAGAAAATAAGTGCTAGAACAATTATAAAAAAATTAAAAAAGCTTTTCAATTAGTTTCCGTTATTCTATTTTTTTCACGTGAGTGCAAACCGTGAAAAGAAAACGCATGACTATTTCTAAGTTTATTACAAGAATAATTTTAAACATCAAGAATCCTCCTTTGGGAAACAATATCCTCTTTGATTTATGCTGACAGCCTGTAAACGTTTTAACTGCTGACCCGATTTTTTTTTCTTATTTTCGTCTCACTCTTCCCCCCTTCCCTCGTTTCATTTTAATCCTTCACTTCACCCCCCATTCGTTTCATTTGTAAAATTAAAAAAACTCAACACGTTATCATTTTCTTTATGACTTTATATTCGCGTGCTTTTGAATATTAATCCCGAATAAATTTTTTTCCCTTTTCGCTTTTAATATTTTTTAGTGAGCGTTAAGAGGGTTGGCACAGTCGCTTCCCAAACCAGCAAACTTCGGGTAAATATTTAACCCATCCAACTGTGAAGGTGCTTTCCAGTTTGTTTACCCTATTATTAAATCGTCAATCTCGACAATGGGAGATGTGTACGGATGTTAATACACAAAACAATATCGTCTTACATAATTAGGGAGTGTTTTTGGTCAAGGTCGTTTCCGTTTTTTTTTTTTTAATGCGCCCCCCGGTCACGAAATTCCGATTGTGACAGAGAAAATGTAATAAAGATTCGGGAGCCGTGTCCATGACCAAACCTGTACAATTATAATTTAATTAAAGGATGAGTCGGTTAGGATTGTATGAATGAATCATTAGAGCGTTTTAGAAAATAAAAATAAAAAAAAATGAAAGAGAAAGATTATTGGAAATGCGCGGAAGTTGCACGTGAAGCATATTCTGAGATTGAAAGGTGGAGTCTGCGCGGTTGTGATAGGTACGAGGCGAGAGTGAGTCAGGCATGTGGAGTCGTCGTAGTTCACGCGTTTGACGATAGATGGAGTCAGCGTGCGTGCCTGTTAACAATAAATCCGCTTTTTATTCATTCTTTTTTTTTTTGCGGGGATAATTTAAAAATGAGCTTTTATTAGGGAAAAAAAATTGACGAAGAAAAAATATTAAAATGAAAGTGAATGCACTCGAAGCTACCTGAGTTTAAAAAAAATAAAAAAGTGAGTCTGCGCATGTAAACTCCCAAGGACATCTAGATTTTTCTCCTTCGGCGGCTGCATTCTGTTCATCGGGTGAATCGTATCTCAAGTTTCGTTTTTTTTTTTGGGCGTAGTGAACGACAATGAACCTGAGCATTCGAACGACTTTCCACATATGGGCACCATTTCCCGTTTTTTTTTTTTTAAATCCAGAAATTTTAAAACGTTATTTTATAAAATGGAAAAAAAAAGGAGCAACGACCTGGAAGGAAAGAAACGTAAAAACGATCGAAAACTATTTAAGTACATCAACTTTTATCGGTTGTCTACATTGGAAGCATTATCATCATCTAAATTGACCTTGGGTTTTCTGGCAAAACTCAGGAATTCGATTCCCTTCAAGCCATTACATTCAAAACGTGCTCCGCGTATGTTCGTCATTTTTTTTTTTTATTCATTAACTGTCTATTGTTGGTTTTTTTCGCGATAACGATTCTTTCAAAATAGCGAGAAGAATTTTTTTTAATGCTGAAAAAGGCGGGATCCTTCCTCTCTCTCTCATCATCGGTCGCATCCCGAGTCCCCGACCTTTTCGCAGATATAACGTCTTTATTAAAATGAATGATATTGCTCCCATGTTTTGTGTCTGTTTTTAGTTGTGCGTTAACTAATATTAGTTTTTATGGTTGCACATCAAATGGGAATGATGAGGAGTAATAAAATTTCATTTTATCGCGTAAAATCGTTTTTTTTTTGTTTGGTTGAGCGTAATGACTTTTATAAATCAAATTCGTAATGAGGTGTATAAGGTATTGTATGTAAAGTATACTCCCCCTTGAAGAGCCTAACTTGGGCCTAATTTTTGGGGCGGTATAAGCCCGAGTTGGGTTTTAAAAGTTCGCCTGGGCCACAGGAATTTTTTCTTCTGGAATACTTTTTGATTTTGCTGCAAATGGACTGACACTAGCCAATCTGGGCCACTTTTCGAACTTTTACCAAGCCCTGCCCAGACTCGATGACAATAGAGCTTTACCCTCTCGTTAAATAGGAAGGAAAACCTCTTTGGAAAGATCGATTTGCGGGGAAATTATATTCGAAAGTTTAGCGGAAGAGTGATTTATTATATTCGCAGGATTTATGGTTGTTTAAAGATGTATCAAAATTGCAAATAGTTTTTAAAGCAGGCAGTTTGTTTTTATATATTTTTATTTATGTTTATTATCGAAGGAAAAGTTTTTAGTAGGGATTTTCGAGCAGTTTGTTTTTCCTCGAGATTCGCGATTTTTTTTAAATAAAAAAAAGACCGTGAACTAAAACACTTTCGCTCGTACGAGCTTTAAATTGGAAGTCGAGGTTCATTTTTGTAGGAGTTTTTTATTCCTTGACCTTAGGACTTCAAGATAATATTTTTTTTATTATGTGATTGGAACTGGAAAGATAAATATTTAAATTGCGTTAATGGAATTCGATTGGGGATTTTCCAGTTTGATATTTGAAGAAATTCCGATTGTTTGAGGTAATATTTTAGCTAATTTTTTAAGTGTTCAGGTATGAGGGACCTTCGGTTGATTTTTGCCTTATATGGTGAATTTTTGCTTGGGGTAAATCGGCAAGTTTCATCAAAAGTAGGAATCAGTATACGCATTTGAGCTTCATGGCTATTCTAAGAATTTTTTTTTTTTTTTGGTGGGGGATAAGATAAAAGGATTTTGGAGATAAAGATTAAGCTCTAATATTTCGGCCATGCTACGTAATGAGAAATACAGCCTCTTGTATGTTGTTATGGAAAATCGCGGGTAGGGATTGGCCCACTGGGCTATTAGAAAAGATCTCGGTGCGACCTCGAATAAAAGCGCCCTTTTGCTCTTGCAGGACTAAAATATTTGCAGACGTAAATTTTTTGCTAGACATTTTTGTGAATTTTTTTTGTGAAATTAATGTGAAATAGGACATATTATCTGTCATAAAAGAATGCGTCAGCTTTCCAAAGTTTCAGTTTTTTAATAAAAAAAATTTCACGCGCATTCTAAGAAAACTGGGAATTTATGGACTAGTCAATAGTTCACCCGGTCTACTTAAAAATGTGCCTTGAGTCACGATAAACAGATCTGTGAATTTTGTGTGACGTAAAAACCTGTGACTCCGGTGTCAATACGGTCAAAATTTTTTTGAATAAATAAAATCAGCTTTACTGACATGTAGTTCTGGTTACCTCTGGAAGAACGAAGAAAACGCTGTCTGGGCAGAAGGAAAAACTTGTGGCTAAAAAATTTAAAATATTGGTTTGGCTCAGATTCCACGTCTTTGATCCGAAGTGGCTGCGGCTGCAACAAAATTACAAATTGCTGTGATGATTACCGATATTAAAGAAAAAGCCTCTCACAATACTTCTCTTGAATAATAAAACTTATGAGCTAAAACACTCTTCGTATCAAATATCCTCCTGCTTGCCAAGTCAATTCATACGTTTACATTCTTCCTCCTGCACATAATAGCCCCAGCCACAAATCTCTTCTTCAACAACAAAGAATCAAGACGTTCATTTCTGACAACCGAAAAAAAAAAGAAAAGTGATCCTTAAAAACATCCCGACTAATAAGAATAGGGAATAAAAGATGTTGACATATGCAAATACCCGGAGGGACGTACCAAAAACGCCGGGTTGTCTTGCGTTTTGACGAATGTACGCCTGGAACTGCCTCGTCCCATCAAACTTAATTAGCCATCATTAAACGTAATTACTGCCTTTGATATAACAAAAAATATATCTTAGAAAAAAAACTTGGCTTTCGGGTTGAATCTCTTTCTTATGAACGCCCTCTTGTACGCGTGTAAAAGGGTTGAACATGATTCTTTACAACGCGAAGGGAACACAATGCGGAGATGAAAATAAAATAACCACATTTATGATAATGTTGTAAGTTTTTACATCATAATTCATGACCAGGGTTCGTTGACTTTCATTTTCAAGGTCGTCGTTTTGTTATTGGCAGTTTTAACGACCGACCAGGTACTCATCATACCCGCTCGGAGCCTTAACCGACCGCTCAATATATTTTCAACCTAAACTTTTTTTTTTAAACTCTTCCACTTTCTACCCACATTCGAAAACGATTTCCATCTCCCGTTTAATTTTTTTTTGTTAAATAAAATGTATGCGGGGAGACGTGATCGCGATATTGTATTTTTTTTTTCCCGCCGATACCCTGGTAACCTGGATCTCACGGGGTCATTGTCAATTCGTGTTGACAATATTAACCCGATACACTACCGAAAAATGTATATACGATCGGACGTGAGCGATATAGAAGAGAAAGAGGTTCTGGTCATCTAAAAAAGAAATCCAGACAACGAGTAGAAGTAATCAACGATGAAAGGTCGATATTAAATACCAAGGGCCAAAATACCGAGTGTGTCGAAAAGAGATTCAAGGTTTGGTTGATGGGTCCATCCAGGGCTGGGTTCTGCCTGTGGACTCTGCTAATACCGATGAGAGTAATTTTCGCGTAAAATAGATTTAAAGTGTATCCCAATAAAATGGCTGGAAGAGCGGCTAGCGGGAAGGAGTAGCAGAAAATTGCGAAAGAAGTTGTGCTGCGATGAAATGAAAACCGCAGGAAGGAGCTGGTTCAGAAATGGGACAACCGAACTGCATGTAAAAATTTGGGAGAGGATTATTCCTTCGACTTCCAACGAGATAGTCACGGCAAACATCAGCTACAAAAAAAAATCGTGGTATCCAACAGGAAAAAAGCAAGCTCTAGGGCTAGCGCTGCTTGTGTACATCGAGGAAGCCAAAATACTGCGGTGATGTCGCAGCTGACAATGCTGGCATCTCATTGACGTCTCGCAACGTCACGCAGCGCAACGTCTCAGTTCCTGAGTGAGCTCCTCAGTGGTTGTGGTTCGGGATAGCTGCGACTGGGAGAGCTGGAACCGCTACCATTAGAGGGATGGTGTGAAAATGAAGATAATGGAGACAAAAGAGAGGAAAAGAAGACAATGAAAAACTGGTCGCCGTTGTGCTCATTCTTTTTTCTACTTTATTTACGAAAACAGTTGCTTCTCCTTGCGCATTATTTCCAGCTTCAAATTTCTGTATTTTTCAGAACCCCCATTTTTGTCACATAAAATACCTCAACAAATCCACCTTCCAACATCAAAGTTGGCAAAACTAAACGGGTTTTATAACAAAACTCAAGAGGAAAGAAATGACGTAACAAGAAAAATGACCAAAAAAGAACCGAAGGGTATGTACAAATTATTTGTGCCCAAATGTAGTATCACCCGAGGAGGGACATTAAATTACCTGGTACGAGATATTAATCATCCAGCATTGAAATCAACTTACACTGAGGTAAAGACCCGAGTTTAAAAAAACAAAAAAAAAAAAAACAACTCGGCTACCGAATCATGACCTTTTTATCAAAAATTCTTCACCATCCGACCTTGCGTTAAAATTTCATCTTCAATTTTTAAATTCGTGGGGGAGGGGTTTTTTTTCTAGAAAAAAATACAAAAAGGAATGCGTAGCCCCCTGGCGAATGGACTTGATACTATAAATCACAACATTTTAATGATGAATACTAGATTGAATATAAAAAGGTATACAGGACGTTTCATTAAACCCAAGTCGTGAGCATGATTTACAATTCTCCATTTTAAAAGGGGAAAAAAATTATATTATGAGTGCTTGCTAATGATTATCCATCGCTAAACGAACGGGAAATGTGGAAAAAAACGCCGAGAAAATTTGCGCACGGGTGTGTTCCTAAGAATAAATCAAAGAGCGTTTTTTTTTCGGATATCGAATTCAAAAGTGGTTCTAATTATATTAAAATTACAGGCCGACTCCCACATGTAATTTTTTTTATTACACATTTTTCTAAAATATATTTTGCGTGCGCACGTTAGCTTCTACCCTTTTCGATTACGTTATTATAAATAATTTTATTCATTTTTGATTAGGTGCTAGGATGGTCCCAGGACCGGCCCTTTAATGCTTTCAATATACAACTGGGTTAGTTGATGACTGGTTAGTTAGTTTTTACTCTGTTTGACTGTATTCTGCTCATTAGTGATGGACGCAAGACAAGACAAGAAATGCATGGTTCTTGTTCTTGTCTTGCTTCAACAACTATGAGAAGTCACAAGATTTTTCTCGCATCTTGCTAGTAAAAGTTTGTCTCGTCTAGTCTTGCAAAAAAACAAGTCTTGTCTTGTCTCGCTTTTGCAATGTCAGCCAATCGTCTTGCCAAATTACTTTCCCCTAGTGATGGACGAGATTGCGAGAATTTGCCTTGTCTTGTTTTCAAAAACGAGGCAAGCGAGAACATGACCAAATTTTTTTCTGGCAAGACGAGACAAGACTAGCTTTTTTTAGTCATTTGCGAGAAAAGTGTTGCGTTTTTGCTTTGTTTCTGAAGCAAGAAAATACAAGACTACCAAGTTTTACAAGACAAGGACAAGAACAAGAACATATTTTATGTCTTGGTCTTGCGTCCATCACTATCAGCCTCACACGATCCTGAGCGACTTTAGACCTCCCCTCGTAGAAAATTTTAGAATGAGACAGTTGTCAGCATGAAATCATTATTGGTCTAATACTGAAACCGGTTGCAACCGGCTGCAATATTGGATCAATATTGTTGCGATGTTGCCAACCGCCAAATTCCAATATTTTTTATCCATTAGGGTCGGCAAAGGTTAGTACCAATTTCTTCGTTGCTCCTCTTTCAGATTTACAATTTTAAAGACCGAAGCTCCCTATTCCAAAAACACCAAACGCCTCAAATTTTTTAAAGCATCTTTTTGCCTACAGCACTAAAATATCAGCTTTAATACCGTAGTTGTTTTGTTCGACTTACTGAAAAAGAAAACAAACCCTTGAACCGGAAAATAGACTTTTTCACATTACAAAATCGGGAAATCTACTAAATATCAAAACGTCACTGAAACTTATGACCTATATCAAGAGGTTGTAGGTAGATTAGAAAAAGGAAAGAGACACCATGACTAGGGAAAGGCGATTTCACGCATGAAGAGGCCGAGTTGTTGCTTTAAAACAGAAATTAGCCGAGACATATTCTTCGCCTTCGTTAGGATTTTCCTCCCATTCATCCCAAGGGCTTTTTCTACAATAAAACTCTCCCCCGGGCTAAAATAGCAAAATCCTTTTCATTGACCGTGGTCTCTTGCACATTTTCTCGAACCATTCATTATCATAGATGGAGATTCCAAAGCAAGGTATAACAAGGGCATCGTCCTCCTGGATATCTAGTCAATCTTTGTGTGCACGTCGTGACTCTTTTCAACATAAAGGACAATGAAATCTGAACGGTATTTGATGAGATATGAAAATGTTGCACTCATGTTTTTATACTCCGGAGATTTTCATCGAAAAATAATTATCTTATTTTTTTTTTGTCATCTTTTATAGAGTTTTTTTTTTTTCGTTTGGGTATTTTGATCAGCCAGCTCGCGAGACTGCGACATTTTTTCCTGTAATTTGCGTATGCGTCACGAACTGGTTATTAATAATCATCATTATTTCGGTGTCGTCTGCATTTGTAATCGATGAAACTTCCATATCGGGTGATTGGATGATTAAGTATCATTCAATCCATCACTTAGGCAAATTGGTTAATGATATGAGCGTGAATTGGGTAAATGGGTTGCCCAAACTTATTCTTTGGCAAGTGATGTAAGGAGAGAGATAATTTTTAAGGGAAATCGCAAATTGCGGAATTGTATACACGAAAGTCATAAGCAAAATTTTGTATGTAATTTATTAATTTTTATTTATTAGTAAATAGAGGAAAGCTCATCGTCGTTCTGGAACCCGAACGGACCATATTGTGGTATCATTGATTTCACTCCAGGTGACTCGCTAGGTCGGGACTCCGCATCTCCCGAGACATTGTTTCTCAAACGAACTCATGGCCTTCCCAGAGATGTGGGACTCGTAGGGTTGTCCATCCAAAACGTTCCCATCCGACGGCGATCGATCCGACGAGCTCCAACCCGGTCCGATTCCGGGAATTCCGCGACCAGGAGAGATTCTTACACCCAAGTCTTCTTTTACCCTTGACCTTGTCCTGCATAATGGTCTGCAGCAACCTGTACTTGGGTCCCCGCAACATATGCCCAAGGTACTCCAACTTCCTGCGCTTTATGGTCACAAGTAGTTCACGATCTTTGTGCAACCTGTTGGTCATATGTTGGGTCGAGAATATTCGAAGGATTTTCCTGTAACACCACATCTCAAACGCTTTTAGACGATTCATCACGGCAACTTTGAGCGACCAAGTTTCGCAGCCGTAAATTCAAAATGGCGAAAGGCCATTTTTCCGACTTACCCTAAATTTTTGTTTACAAGTTATTTTCTGCACCTCTTCGCCACAGCATTCGTCACAGATTTATAAACATTCAAAAAAATTGGTTCACTAAAATGCAGTTATGCTACCCGCAGTACATAAAAGTTTGCACATTGCATAATGATTTAAAAATTTTAGGCCGCCATATTGGATTTTCCGTGTAAAATTTCGGATTTAAATTGACTGGCCCTGAAAATCCAATGAAGCGATTTGAAAACCATAAAATAATTTTTCATGGAAATTGGCAATTTATTTGTTCGCATTCACGGCAAGGTGCATATCCATGAGTCTGACCGACTTACTGGGCCTTGTACTTCACTGCAAGTTACTTGGTCATTCAAAATTAAATTCGTTTTTGAGCAATAGCTCAAGTGGAAAAAGGGGTAGTCAAAGGGTTAAATATTTTCAATCCCTCAATTTCTAACCCAAACAAAACTTCATTTTTTTCAAACCCCACTTAATTCAACTAAAGGACGTTCTGCTAATTATCAGGAAACGAAATTACAATAGCATTGGCGCGCTAAATTCTTATTATTTAAGAAAAAAAACGCCTCAAAACGCGAATCATTACATAAAAAGTGTGAAGAACGAAGATAAGATAATGAGAATGCCCTAAGTAATATGTGCTACAAGGTTGCAAAAAAATCGTGGCAAACCTTCGAGGACGTTGTTTTTAAAAAGATGATCGCACGGTCTGGGCACACCTCCTAAAAATATCAAAACCAGGAAAAAAAAAGATTCCAATACGATTTAAACAAATTCCGCAATTTTCTCCCGACCGGGTTTCATAATCCTTTTTTACCTTTTCCTTAAATCTTACATCATATCTTCTTGTGTTTTTTTTTCGCCTAATCCTATTTTGTCGGTTCATTCATCGAAACACCGAAACGTGCCGATTCAGCGTGAATAATCGATTGTTTGGAAGTAGCTAAACTTTTTTTTTTGTGTGATAAAAAACAAAAGACATTTATTATTTACGTTTTGCGCAAACGCATCGGTCTATTTTGCGTCGTTTGAAAAAAAAAAATTATTAATTAAGTCTTCGCACACGTAATAATAATTCCTTTTCGTAATTAACGTGTTTGTGCGCGAGCGCACCGCTTTATATTATTTTTTTTTCTTTTCGAAATTTTCCCATAACAATTGAATAAGGTCAAGGTATGTGAAATACCTGCGACCATGTCATAGTTTTCGCTGTTGTGTGTGTGTGTCGTATGTGCTTGGACTACTGGTATCCATATATGGATCGAAGATGGATAATAAACCAGTCGCTTTTATTTTTATTTTATTAAAAATAATTACGATTTTTGCATGTTAATTAGATGTCCTTGAATCCGTCACTGTTGACTTTTGTCGCCATCAATTTTAAAATTGAGAGATTTTAAAATTAAATAAGGAGGGGAAGACTACATTAGCATAAGTTGAAGGACCTTAAAGTAAAAAATTCCTGATAAACTTATTTGCCATCATGTTCGGTGACCTGGTTTAAATTTCTTTTTTTTTTCTTTTATCGCTACACCTGTAAAAACTGTGGCTTTCTAAGCCGTTGAACTCGATTGAACCATTTTTCTTTCCCATTCGCAAAAAATAGGAATGTTTGAAGAAAAAGAGTGAAAGTAAAAAGTCAACAGGAAATAAAAGAAGTTGAAGAAGTTGGCTTAGGGGCTGAAGGCCTCGAACTCTATCACGCCTAGTAGGGAGTAGGGAGTACTTCAATGAGTCGTCTGCTGCATAGGGGTACGCCATTTTGAAAACTGTAAGCTCCTATGATCTCGAATTTGACAGTCGCCATTCTCGAGTTAAAAAGCGAACTCCGCGATTGGCAGATTCTTCAATTTCAGAACGGTGGCCACCAAATTCGAGATCATGGCAGCTTCCAGTTTTCAAAATGGACTACCCTGTGTAGCAGACGACTTATCGAAGTGTCTACTCCCTACTAGGCTCCCTATCTAGAACAAAGGAGAACTCAGAACGACACATTGTAGATTCTTTTGTCTTATACGCAACACCCTCGATGTCTTCTATTACATCATCATCGTAAACGAGCGTCTTCAGATGTCCCCACCAAAAAATTTAAAGGGTTAAGGTCAGGTGACCTGGCTGGCCAGTTCACAGGACCACCCCTTCCGATCCATCTTCCTGGATATATTAAATTAAGATGACGTCGAACTTCCCCACTGAGGTGAGCAGGAGCGCCATCATGGTGGTACTACATTCTTTGTAAAATGTGCTACGGCACTCCTGCTTCTTTTAGTAAATCGTCTAAATCCTTTTCTAAGAAGTCCCTAGAAGAAAAAAATAAAAATTAAAAAGATTCAACAAGGCACGTTATAGGATTTTTAAAAAGACGTTAGAGGTCATCCTCAACTGATGATGACCTCTAACGTCTTAATAGGTTTAGAGCTGAGGATTCCTCAGCCCTCAACCTATTATGTTTATTGTCAATCAGCCCACACCAGACATTTAAACTAAATTCTTCCTGAAACTTTTTCCTGGTGACAACATGTGGATTTTCAGTGGCCCAGTAATGCTGGTTGTGTGAATTCGTAATCCCTGCTCTTGAGAATGTTGCTTCATCAGTAAATAAGATCTCCTTTATTAAAAGTGGTCTTTGGGCGACTTGATTCATCAACTACTGGCAAAATGTTACTCTGCGAGGGTAATCCCTTTCTTTCCTGGACTTTTTGAAAATGATAGGGGTGATACTGTGATATCTGTATATATCACAACATACCTTGCCGTCGGATCAATAACTTATCGTGGTGGGGCTGTTGTGATATACAAACAAAGACCTTGTAAACAATGGGCCACGACGGGATGTGCACGTTGCAGCAGCACCGGGAGCCATCACTGTGGCTTTTCTTATGGGATTTATCCAGGTTGCCTTGTCCTGGAAAGGGCGACTCAAACTCTATTGGTAAAACTCTTCTTCCCATTCTCCTACTACCGTCTCCTCTAATTCCTGCATTTCCACCTCTATAACTTCCACTGATCCTCCTTCCACGGCTTGTGCCCTAAAGTTTTCGCTATCCAATTTAAGCTGAGCGATTTCCGCCTCATATTCACACCGGTCCTCCCTTCAGGCTTCCTCTTTCTTCATGGCTAGCTCTCTTGTAGTCTTCTCTAACTCCCAGTAATACTCTGCTCGACTTCTCTCCTTCCTTCTTTCCTCCTTATATCACAACAGCCCCACCACGATAAGTTATCGATCCGACGGCAAGATACCAAAAAAATCTGATTGGCGGTAGCTCCAAAAGTTGTTAATGGCGCTGCTTAGGAAGACGACTTATCAGGGGCTGCAGATCCATCGGGAGGAGGCAGCGATAGGACCCCTTATACACCAGCAATAAGGCAGATCCTTGAGGCCGCTAATTGATTGATTTCTTTCACTCCTCTTACCATTCTTTCTCTTCCCAAATTACTTAATCCACCTACACGAAATACCCGCTAGTGAAAGTTTTAAAAAACACAAACAAAAATATCCGCACACCGACAATTTGTCCAATCATCAAACTATCCCTAACAATAACGAAAACCTCATTACTTTTACCATAAATAAAGCGTAGATATTGGAATAATGCAAATGATTCGTGTGAAGGTAAAGGCACGAAAATAACGGGGCCCAGACACGAAATAACAATACCTTAAAAGCTTTATAATCGATCATCCAATTTTTTTTTACGTTCGAATTTCGCTTCCCAAAAATCAATCATTCGCAATATTTTTTTTCCCAAACCACCATGCAACTTTTAAACCCTAACATTTCGTTAACGCGGATGATTTGATTATTACCAGGACGTCACTTGCACATCAAGTACGGTTTTTTTTACGTTTGCACGATTTCCCAATCGTCGTATCGCAAAATGCAACTCACGGATTCCCCTCTTTGGTTAATATTAGCATACATGAGTCCTGCATACGATTCCGAAATGTTTCCGGTCATCGAGGTTCACATCTCTGAGTTTGTCCTGTTTTTTCAGGCCTTCCATCCGGTATTCATCTCTTGAATTTTAATTTAATTCGACCTTGCCTAACGGTGAAACATATTAAAATTTTTTTTTAAATCTAACAGATCGTCCCTTTCGTTTTCGATTAATATAAGTTTTTATATATTTTTTTTTTCCTAAAAAAAAAAAAACCGAGAGTCGTCGTCGTTGCAGAATAATGTCATAACCGAGAACTGGCCACTCCTCCCTACTTCGATACACTAGCTCGGGCAGTATTCGTTCGCCGTACCGAACCAACCTGGTTTTAGTGTATCGCAGCTCGGCGTACCTGGTTCATGGACCAGGATTCCCGCGCGGATTTTCTTTACTCTCTTTTTAACTATAAAGTTTTTTTCTTTTTTTTTTAAAATTTCATTTTCGCGTGTGTTTCGTGCTAAGTGGCCTTTTTTATCAGTGGATTAATGTGAAATTTTAAATAGTGGTACGAATTAATGTGGATATTTCGATCTGTCATTCAACCCGAAAAAAAAATTTGGATAGATTTATTCCCACGATCGATTATTTTTCTGCGCCTCAAGGGGATCAAAACACACCTTTATGTCGAAACTTAAATTTATTTTAACGGACCAGATTATGCCAACCAACCTCTTCCTCAATAGAGAAAGGGAAAGCGTGTAAAAAGGATTAAAGGACGTATCGTGGGTTTAATTTCGGGGATAATCAATTAAACGATTCTTTTAGTATTTTTGCGTTGTGTTGTGATCTAGGTGAAAAGTTAACGACTTCTAACCCTTTTGGATGAGCGCAAAAATTTGCTACAGGTCTTGAAACTCGTACGGCTATAGGCGCTTGTAATTCAGGGTTTGGCATTTTGCCCGAAAGAGAAATGGCGAATGTTTGATCGAAATCCTGTATATAAAACCCATTAAACAACAAAATGGCTGACTGTTATTATTTCGTTTTTTTTTTCTTTTTTTAAACATCTGGAATTTTTTCTCATCCACGAAAGGGGCGGTACGCCCAAGGGCTGTTTTCGAGGACTATGCCACTGCGTATTGTTATAAATGATAGGATCAGGGATGTTTTCGTATGGTAAAGCTTTTTTTAATCACTTGTTAGTCTATAAACATCACATGATTAAAACCTGAGTTAATTCGATTTTTTTTTATAACTCTTCGACCTTCCCATTGATGAGAACTAGGCAGGTACTTTTGAACATGGAAAACTACGTCGTTTGATATTGGATAAAATGCTTTTCGCGTTTTTCCTTTCTGGAAACGGATAAGGAATGAATAATTATTGTGTTTATATGAATTTTAGATTTCCCCAAGGTTTAGATATGAAGCGCATTGGCGTAGAGAGAAGGGAGGTGAAGGAGGGGTAGATTCCTCGAAGGATTTTTGATGCCGGTTAGTGCTTGAATTTTTCCATATATTTATTCTCCAGGTGGAAGCTTTAATATCTCTTTTGTAAGGTTTGTTCAGGATGATATTTTAATCATTACCCGATTATAGGCAACCTCAGCATGCTTATTTGTCTGTATTATGAGTTGACACAGCTGTCGGGGACCTAGCAGGTTAATGCCGGTTGTGAATGGCGGAGCAGAAAGCTTGTAGTTGTAAAGTCAGGAAATTTGCTGTTAAATACTTACCCCAGAGAAACTTCCGATATGGAAAATCAACAATCTCAGACTTGATTACTGAAGTCTTCGTGGAAGAAATATGGAGAATAACGATGAATGCGTTTAGTGATAGGGAATTGGTGCAACATATTAATAGGAAAGGCAGACGCTAAAATCTACTACTAGGGCCACAATGACATTTAGCAATCACGACTTGGTCAGTCTTTAATAAGCTCATGGGCGCGAAATTCATAAGAAAGTATAGATTTAGAGTCAGGATATCATCAAATCGAAATGATCCTTATCAATCATATATACACTGCTGCGGGTGTTATTTTTGTAATTAGGGAAAAGGAGCTGCCTTTTCAACTCGCTGGTAGATGACACAGGCCCTCATGGCCTTGCTACTATGTGTTGACCTGATCACTTTAATGCGATTTTCAGAATTCGTTGCTAGTTTTCTGTAGAGTCCTATATACTAAAAGGACACCGAGCGACTGTCATGGCACCTTCTATTGTATTCACTGGGGACGACAAAATGGCATCGATCATAGCCTCCGTTTATTCAGAATCTGACAACATTGCTCCCATATTTAACTTATGGGAGTTTTTACATCAGGACTACAAAATGGCTTCTCCGAGATCAGCCAATTAGAACTTAAGCCGCCGGTCGCTGTTCTTTCCCATCTAGGATTCTAGTTTCCTGATGTTATTTATACCAGATTTCTCTTAATCCTCATACAGGGTACGAGGCCCTATTGCTCCATCACAAAGCGGCTTTATCTGGGCAGATGGCCTGCCAGCTAGGGATCCTCACACGTCCTTCATTCTAGGACACATTGCCCTCCCAGCGAAGCTGCGGCCTTCCAAGAGATCTATGGCTAGTCGGGTGTCTATCCACCGAATCCTCAGCGTCGTCAATCTCGTGCTACATGTCCCACCCACTGAAGCCTGCGAACCATGATCACACTAGTAATTAACGTCTCTTCAGTGAGCCTTCAGATCTCATTAGAATATTTTCTAACGCCCAGTCAACGGATCCCTCTTCGGTCCCAGAGTTTTCCGCAAATCCTGATTTTCGAAGACTAACAGCCTTTTCTGCGCACGGACAGTCACATTCCACTTCTCACCATTGATCATTGGGAATGAGACTACATTACATGCGATTTATTCAGACTCTAGATAAATTTTGTCACTTTTCTAAACCTTCTTCACTGACAGGGTCAACTCCAAAAGAGGAAATCCCCTAAAATACCTTCAACCTCTTTTATTTCTGGCACCTTTAGCCTCCTCTCGAAAAATTATTTATACTCTACGCCAATGATAAAAACGGCTTGCAGGTACGAATAAAAGGTATTTTATTAAAATCATCATCATCATCATCGATTTGTGATTTTATTTCCGACGAGTCATTTGCCAATTTGAATCCTCTCACGGTAATGATCCGAATGTTTGAATGTGACATTTCTAAAATTGAAAATCAGAGTTGAACCCCTTTGTAAAAAGGTCATAAGGTGCCTTGTTTTTTTTTAAAAATATAAATGCAGGTTGTAATCAAGTTTTTTTTTACGATTCTTTTGTGATTCAAATGTTTTGAGGTTGTGTATTGTAAACGGTTCATTAAATTTAAATTGGGGGGATGCCATTAAATCTTTTCTTGATTTTTATTTATTTTTTATTTAAGTCAACCCTTTTCTCTGGTTTACTCCCCGGGAGGAATAAGATTGTAGACTTATGGCCCTGATTTATGGAGTTAGTAAGCTGGTTAGTATGTTGAAATGGTGCCTAGATTGACCGCAACTGTCACGGTATCGTCAGATATATGGTATCATCTGTTTGACGAGTCAAATGAATATACGACAATGGAGTTTGTGGATTGTGTAGCCGGTCTAATCATGTATGACCGAGCTAGTTTTATTGTACGTCCCTAGGATAATGCGATATTATACACTTTGTCTTGTTTGATGAGGAGTCAAGCGTTTGGCTAAAGATTTCTTGGTAGTTTTGACTTCGTGGCACAATCAGGTCGATCACATTCTTATTTTTGGATAATGGACTTCACTTATTGCGGTGGTCCTGAGAGAATCATTCCGCATAGAAATCGTGCAAAAGATAAATTATTATAATGGATATCATCACTAAATTAGATTCTGGAGGCAATGGCGCTAGCGACACTCTTACTGAAGTACCCGCTAGCTTCGGCTAATTGGTTATAGGAGCGGCATATGAAAAAGTAGCATCGGCATCTATTCATTTAATTTTCGCAAATTCTGACATAATATTTAGTATTTTAGCTATTACGCTAATTCTTTTCAATTTCATCCTGGTTGGTTGTTTCTTGAAGCTGTAATTTTTTGTTAAGAGACTTTGTGTGGCCGTGGCCGCGAGAGTCGTGAGTACTGACTTGATGGGCATTTTATGGGTTTTGAATAAGAGAAGCCAGTCAAAGAAGACACTTTAGTTTTGAGTGTGAACGATTACTAGAGATAATATACGGAGACAGTAGAAAGTTTGTGGACTAGTGACATAACGAGCTTAATCTGGGCTTCTAAGAGCTCGAATGAGCTGTGTCGTCTTTTGCGACACCAAGGCGCCTAGTCCGAACTTTCTTCTTCTTCGGTCTTTACTAGAGACCGTACTGGTCTAATCTTTCCGAATCTAGTCACTTTTTCGAAACTAGACACTAGAGTATTTCCAGCAACCTCTCTACACGTATCTATGTAATGCCCAGATACGCGGGACCTACTATTATACGAACGGAAAGTGAGAGAGGCTGTTCTAGACATGTTACCGCTTGCTGGTTCGTCATAACCTTGCAAAGTCCAAACGACAGTCCGTGTGAGTGTGAGTTGGGTACGATATCCACTGCGTCACGAAGCTGGCAGGTACTATGCGCCTTCATAATTCAGTAGGTGCGAACCTAACTGAATATCAAACGCCTTGCTTGACGAGCGGTCACCCATCCTAGAATCAACCGTACTCGATGCCGCTTAACTTGGATGATCTCAAATCACCGTCGTGCTCAAGCAGGCTACGGACGTTGTCTCCAAACTTTCATAGGATTAATTACATTAATTTGAGCTACAATCTGCATTCTAACAAATTTGGGCGCAAGTACCAGGCCAGCCTCTGTCTAAGAACAGAAAATCGACTTTTATTTCTCAGCTAAAACGGTTTAATGAACGAAATATCATTTTCAAAGCATGTAATTTGACTTCAGACCTGCCCAATTTTTTCAATATCTCAAATTGCTAAACAGCCATCAATATAACCGCAGGCCTAAAGCCTCCAGCTTCTCATATGGCCAATCCATCACTGCTCTTTTTTCGTGTTTACATAACCCGAAGTCAAGGGTATTCGATATTAGTTCATCCTTGTAAGGATATGTCTTCTCCTAATCCGGTTGCCCTTTAGTGTACGTAATAATCTCGACGATCTATTGTTGATAATGAACAGGAGGAGAAAAAAAAATAACCGAAGATACCATCAATTCCGGAAGGCGATAAAAATTTCTTAGCTTCTTCCATCAACATCCGTTAAAGTTTATTAGCTAAACATGTGATATTTTACTTTCTTCAAACTTATCGATTTCGTTTTATTAGTCTTGGTCAATCGCTTGCACAAATTGAGTTTTTTTGCCTAAATTCTGATTAGTCACTCGAGTGAAAGGATTTAGAAGGAAAAAAAAAATTCATTGTTTTAGATTCGGTTCGTTCATTAAGAATGACGAATTATACTTTTTTTTTTCCTTTCCTCGTTATCTGGAAAGCAACAGGCGTGGTCCTGTGGAAACGACCGAGAAAACCAATTGACGGTTAAAAGAAGCGAGAATGAGATGTTTTAATGCAATATAAAAAAAAAATACGAAGACCTTGGGAATGTCATGGGGTTACTTCATTGTTTAAAATCGCAATAATCTTGTGAAATTTGATATTTGCTCCGAAATGAATTGCTTATCTCCTACTGGGTGAGGGATTTTAAAATGATGAATTTTACATGCTGAAAATTGCACTCGGCCTTCGTATGATGTAGGTTTGGCCTCTAACTGCCATACCTAGATCAGTTTATTTTTTTTAATTTGTATTTTCCTTTTAAGACATCCTAATTCATCGCAAGGATTAGGCGTGTTGGGGATTTTTAAAGATGTTAAATCGTCTGCCAAGCTGATATTTTAATTTGTTACGGCGAAAATAAGTTCTGCGCAAAAAAAAACTGAATTAGATTTTCCTTTTTAATGGGAAGTTGCTTTGAAGAAATTACTAATCGTTGCGGGAATTTTAGGAAGAAGCCATGAACCTTTAAAATGCTAAGAGATAAATTCTGAACAGCTCTGTGGGCTCCAGCAAAATCAACTAGCCTATATTTTTCGCCATCAATCTGATTTGGTCATTTAATTGTGATTATTGCTAAAACTATCAGCTGCCTACATTTACATTGTCTACTGTTTACTGTCTAATGCCCACAGTCTATTATTTAATGTTCAGTGCCAGCTGCCTGACCGGGCTCGCTGTAGCCGTTAGTGTTCAAGCTGAGATTCGTCAGACTCCTTGGGATACCTAGGATAGTCTAAACAGCCTAAAGAGTGTCACTGGAAGTTGTATCTAAGCTTACAAGAATCCCTAGGTGCTCAGACTAGACATATTATGCGGACAATGAACCAGACCGGGCTCCTTATAGTATTAGGGAGCCTAGTAGGCAGTGGACACTTCGACTAGTAGTCTACTACACACGGGACTGTCATGTTCTCAAATCGGCATCCGTCATGCCTTCGAACTGGGAGTCGCCATGATGGCCTGATGGGAAGCTAATGCCCACTGTGCAAGATGACGTCTAGAACTCAATGTGGTCCTTAATTGTCCTAAAAACGACGTCTTATTTAGGACAAACGAGATGTCTACTTTTTCAAACGTCATCTTGCACACTTGATGGGGCAATATAGCTACGTCCACTTCGAGATCATGGCGGGTGCCAATTCCAGAATATGGTAGCCTCGTGTGCAGCAAATGACTCATCAAAGTGTCCTCTCCCTACTAGGCTCCCTACTCGATATCACTTGGCGCCGAAAACTATCAGAAGGAGCATGTAAGCTCGACATTGACAATAGTAGCCCAATCTAAGCCCGCCTGCTACTACTCTGCTCAAAGTCCTTATTAAATTCGCTGACTTACTAGCTAGGGACTCAATCTAGACTTTTTGAAACTACCAGAGGGACCAAGTAGGTTCAATCGTAGGACTAATGGCCCAGTTAAGGCTCTCTGATGATGTTAGAAGCCCAGACTAGACTCACTGGTATCCAAAAGAAACCAGTTTTACGAGAGGCCTAGATTAGACTCATGAAGTCTATAAAAGGACTCCGCCTAGGATTATATCAAACTTTATAAAAAATTTAACTCTGCTAAGCTTAAGTCTCTAATCGGCTAAATACCTTCAACGAACTTGGTTTAAGTCTAGCTCAGGCTTTTAATTATCCTTGCGGCCGTAGCAGGCTTTTTTCAAACCTGTTGCCAGCTCCAATCCGGCACTGAAAAATACGAATCGTTACGGTTTGTTACTTTGTAGCACCTGTCCAAGTTTACAAATGAGTAAGCTTAAAGAAGCATGTTCCGCCAAAAATCCGGAAGATCCTCACAGATGAAATCTAAGAGAGCATGAATTTCTTTTTATTTAAAAGAGGAAATTTCTTCTTTAAAAAGATTTTTATAGTTAACCTCAAGGACGTTTAAGGCGGTGCAAGTGCGCACACACACACTCTTATAAACAATACGAAAAAAAAAAATGCGTTTTTATAATCTCGGATCATTTTTAAAGGTGTCAAGAGGCATAATCCTGTTTTGGAAGAAATCGTGATCACGATATCGGTAAAATTACACGGAATGGTATTTTAGTTAGTTTAACTAGATGCTTTCTTTTAACGAAATTATGCGCTTTGACTAATTTTTTTTTTTCTTTTTTTTGTTGACCGGATGTTGCATCCTTTACTAGCTTTCCTTAACCTAGAACAAGGTGATATGGAAATTGGACAATAGGTGATGTTACATAATCATTGGAAAAGATCATTTTCGTGTATGTGTGATGATGATGATTGTGCTTCCGCGGTTTCGGATTACAAGTTCGTTAAAAAGGGGATCGCGAGGTGATTATGAAGGAGGAAAGAAGCATGGGTGTTG
The DNA here is from genome assembly GCA_023512825.1 of Liposcelis brunnea. Taxonomy (NCBI): domain Eukaryota; kingdom Metazoa; phylum Arthropoda; class Insecta; order Psocodea; family Liposcelididae; genus Liposcelis; species Liposcelis brunnea. The sequence continues at coordinate 7,567,128 of CM042073.1, read as the reverse complement.
ATTAATATGAGATTTACGTCAGAGTTCAAAAGCAAAATGTGCAATGTTAGGGTTTGGAATTGTGATAAGGTTTTCCCATCAGTTGAGATTATTATTTTTTTTTTTTTTGAATGAGATAAAATATTATGTCATTTTGACCGCCCTTAGCAAGTGGGAGCTTTCATAAAAGTTGTTAATGATGATGATTTTGCTAGAGTGTTTCCGTCCCTTACAGCAAATCCAGTTGAAATGAAGTTGGAGTCAGGTCAGTGATCAATGTTCACATTTATGGTTAGGAGTTTTTCTTTAAATGGCAGCTTCATTGCGGATACCCAAGCTTTGCCACTATCGTCTCAGAAATCTTTGTCTTGGATATTGTCGTTGCTGAGAAAATGGCCGAAATATTGGCAGGTCGTCAGGGTGGCAGTTGGATTCCAATATTAAGACAACATTGGATCGTCTTCGGATGTTAATCTTTCAGTTTTTGACTAGTGACAAGCCCTTTTTGGCAAGCCAACGATTGATATGATAGCTAGTGTCATTTGTAACAAATATGGCTAACAGCTGTTGTAGCTGGCTTCATGTTCTGGTTGTTAGTCCAGCATGATGCCATAAAGAAGAAAAAATCGCAAGACCCTCTAGTACGAGTTATACTTGTTGTCCATACTGATCGACGAAGGTTGGTCCCAGAAGAGACTGTAGCTCTCTAGAGGTTGTAGCCAAAGAAGAGAACCTACCGCTGGACTACCAATTGTGAGTTATCCACAGACCCAGCCTTCAGATGGCAGTCGAAAAAATCCTAGCAATAAAGTAGAGTTGATCGTCAAACTCCCGAGCGTAAATTTTTTGACCACTGAGTCGAGAAAGATGTAGCTCCTCTGACTTACTTTTAGCGTTTAGTGTCTACCCAGTTAGCGATACATTGTAACGCCTTCAATTTTCTCAAGCTGCATTATTTAAACCTCGATGACAGTTCTTCATCGCCCTGTATCCCTTAAAACCAAAAAAAAATCATCGTTCCTACATTTAATAATCCCATCCACACCAATAATTATCAAAAATCAAAGACGTGAATATTCAAACTCGCATTGATTTGATATGGACTGACCCAGAGAGGGTATTGGCCGATGTACAAACTCGTACCAACAAGCGCAGTATAAGAATCGGTCATCCTTGAAATCAGAAACCTACCTGACAATTTTGCTTGCATCTCATCCACAAATCCAAATTCTATCAAGTGTGAAAAAAACCGCAGAGTTTTCCATTTCTAAATCGAAGATTAACGTAGAAAGTGAATTTTTTTTAAAAATCATTATCATTTTTCTTCTTCATAACGATATTTGCAATTTCCTGTATCATCTGAAGGTAACATGTCATTTTATAATTGAAAGAGGAGGCGTCGAAAACTACGATAAACCTTCGGATTATTTCAAAACCTCTGGGCGTTTTTCTTTATTTACACCCAAAATCGTGATTATGATATTCTTGAAGCCGCAAAACAGGGTTGACGTATTAATATGAAGAGTTCAAGGGGAATTTGATTAATTTTGATAACAAGGGTTGCGAAGATTTTTTTCACTGAAGCAAAATGGCATGAACTTCAAGTGTGGATTCGAGTATACACGTGACCATGCCCTAAGGGCCCCGACATCATCCTCACGACACACCACTTTTTTCTCTCTCTTCATAATTACACCAGCTTTATATTTAGTACATCTAATTATTATTTGCCTTTAATACTTTACAACAGACAAACATGCAAGAAAGTAGAACTAGACATCTAGACCTATTCGCCGGTTCCGTATGTTTCGCAATCGATATCCTCACAACATGGAAGTAGTGCTACTCTGTAGGCGCAATAGAGCTTAAAGCTATATCGCTAAAGTCTTCAAATTTTTGTTCTTCAGTCCTGGACACTAGAGGCCTATATAGTGGGAGAGAAAGCGTCTGCTGTACGTCCATGGGGTGATAAAATGGCGGCGGTAGGCTTAAGCTAAATATTACAAGGCACCACAAGGACTACAAGATGGGTCTTTAACTTATGTCCTCGTTTTGCTATTCTCCCACTAAATACACAGTAGGTCTTAACTGAACACCATAAGTTTGGGGTCCCCGGTTGGTCGTTCCATCAAATTCAAGAAAGAAGGTTGGTGGTATGTTCGTTTCGATTGACTTGAGGGATATTTGATCGTTGTTGGACTGACCTCAATGCGGATTCTACATGCTCCAGAGAAACTAGCGGCAGACTTTTGCCAATGTACAGCTAGCTGTCGACTCATCCCTTTGATGGTCTTGGTTCTTCTTCTTCAGCCTGTTCGCATCCACTCCTTGATATAGGCCTCTCCCAAATTTTTCCATGTCGAACGGTTCTCCGTTCTCCGGAACCAACTCCTTCCTGTCGTTTAAATGATATCGTCGAGGTCTTTTCCTATTTCTAGATGTTAAGCGCGGCCTCCATTGGGTTAATCTGTTACTGCCCACCGTTTTGATTGATATACAGTATTCGACTTTAAATCTCGCTGGGACCTTCTAAAGTCTTCGTGCTGTTTACTTCGTTTCCCATTTACATCACGTTCTAGCCTCTGCGCCATTATCTTGCCAACGAACTACGTCTTGCGAACCCTTCTCCACCTGTAGCCGTAGTTGTGGCTACGGTGTTTACCTGAAAGCTCAAGAAATTTTAAAACCTTGTGTACCTAGACAATATTCAAGTGCCACCTGTCACTTCTGTCTGACTTCACCGGTCTTCAAGAACCATTAAAAAATATTCATCTCCTTCGCCGCCGTTCATTGCTAAAATCATACGCCCAAAACCTTTTCACTTTTCTCTCAGCTTCAATTATATATAAATTCTCGGAAACTTTTTACAAAAAAAATTAAAAATAAGCAACACTTTTAACGATGGTAATTTACACGTAAGAATAATCCCTGTTGCATGTCTTAATCGGATCATCATCTCCATTCGTGACTTAAAAGAATAACAAGAAGAAAAAAAAACCATGTCATAATGGTTATCAGCATTCTCAGGTTACCGGGTATTGTAACTAAAAAAAATTCATAATGAGCACAATTAATAACTTCGAGCGCAAAATTGATTGTTTTAGACTTTGGAGTATAATTACGCGCAATGAGGCGCCCCGGACCAAGGAAATCTTCTTTTCTTAAATATCCAGGCACGGACTGGTTATTACGCAGGGCGCGGGTAAAAATACCAGAAGTGGCGATCTAAGGTGACTACAGAACTTCAGTAGAGCGGATTTGTATTAATTCTTACAAAAAAAAATTTGGCTCGTTTTCTAAGAAGACGGAGTTAACTGTTGATTCGCCCATAAGTGCCCTATCTTCTTAGAAGGCAATCGAAATTTTTTTATGTGAAAACTGAAATTCTGGAAAGTTTTTTGCATTTTTTTGTCAAAAATGAAGCTTTGATTTTCAATTTTTATTCCAATGGGCATTTCATGGGCTTTCAGTTCTGTTTTTAAAAACTGCAAGAGCAAGAGGGCGCCAATCCGTGCCTGTAAATTCCAAACCAATTCTTAAATCGGCTTTATTTACAAAAAACGGAAATGAAAAACGAAAAGAAGATGGAAGAGGATGTGAACATTTAACGGAAGATTACTGTTAGTTTTTAACGCTGGAAAAAAAAAACGGAGTAAACCAAGTAGCGAATGTTATCATTGCAAATTAACCGATCCGTTTTATCAGTCGCGGTCCACTGGTTCTTTTAAAGTTATTTTTTTTTCTCAGCTATCGCATTATGCGTGTTTCACGGTGACAGACGAGTCCGTTTAAAATAAAAGTAATAAAAAGAAAAGATTCCGTTACGGAGGGAATTTTATATTTCAAATCCCTTTTTCCTATCGATTGTTAGTTTTTTAATATCATTACCGGTAAAACGAGTTCGCTAACGCGTATCGCAATAAATAATTGGGAGTTTATTTAGCAAGTTGAGGAATGAATGGGGGGAACCGAATAATCCCGGGTACAATTACAAGGTTATCAGACAGAATGAAAAGGGTGTTTTAACAGGAGTTTTTATTTTTTTCTTTTTGCTACCTACTGATGTGGTTTCGATATTTTCAATAGGAGACAATGGGAAATTATCAATTTCGGTACCTCCCCCTTGTGTAGTATCACTCATTTGCACACCCGAATAACCTTGGGATAGTTTTTGATGTCCTCAAAATCGTAACAGGTCTTCAATTGTACAACTTAGCGAAAAATGATTAGAATGTATAAAAAAACATAGTCAACAGCTGTTACATTGGGCTATTCAATTAAAAAATTGAGGACACGCTTTTTCTTAAGATGCGTCAAGGTGACGGCTTTCAGTGTTTTCTGATTTTTTTTTTTAGCGAGTCAAGGTTGCCACGATGGAATTTAACGCGTTGGTGGTAAAATAGATCATTTCTTTCCGCCCTTTTAAAGAGTTCTCAGGTATCGGGAATGGTGGTCCCACCATGGTTCATACTGGAGATGGTCGAAACAAATGAAGGGAAAGAAGTAGAACTGGAGGATTAATGCGAATATCTCGATGCGTTTGAAGTAAAGTGGATTTAGAGGTTAGGACACGTAAGGCTTGAGTCAAATGAGTGACACGTCTGGCTAAACCGCTTGACCTTTTAAAACTTTTGGGCATTAGCTTAATTTTTGGTCTTTTCTAAGGTTTAAATGTTTTGGGATTACTTCCCTTTCTCTTCCGCTTTATTTTCTTGGGTTGTACGGGACACTGCGGCATAGCTCAGTAATTTGGAATTTGAATAGTGTCAGTAGGAACTCTTTAAGCCATTAGTAGTCTCAAAAGGAACTTTGAGTCATCAGTCATGTTTAAAGAATTTTTGAGGCCATTAGTAGTATCTTAGAGAACCCTAGAGGCCATCAGTAGTGTGAGAAAGAACTCTTGAGGCCATTTGTTTGTAGTGTCTTAAAGAACTCTTGAGGCCAACAGTAGTATCAGAGAGAACTCTTGAGGCCATTAGTAGTGCCAGGAAGAACTCTTGAGGCCAACAGTAGTATGAGGATGAACTCTTGAAGCCATTAGCTGTGCCAGGAAGAACTCTTGAGGCCAACACTAGTATCGGGAAGAACTCTCGAGACCATCAGGAGCGTCAGAAGGAACTCTTGAGACCAATAGTAGAAGTCCGAAGTCTCTTGAGGTCATTAGAAGTATCAGAAGGGATTTTTGAGGTTCCGCAGTAATTTAACGAAATCAATTACTCTCCTTGATTGCCATCAGTAATGTTAGCAATAACTTTTCAGGTAATTAATTGTGCCAGGAATTGTTAAAGTCACCATTAGTTTCATGGTGGTTCTTGTTGCTGTCAGTAGTATCAATTGATAATTTTGAATAAGCCGGGCGACTCTGTCCTGGTGAGAGACTTAAATGGCTAGGTTAGGTTTGGACCGGTATTCGAAAAATGTTGGCCTTTTAACGAAGCCCAGACCTCGTCGAGGGTCAATCCAGAATTTGACACGTCATCCGTGCTTTTCCTTTAGATGCAAAAATGAATTTACCAAAATCAAAAAGAAATTAGATCTTTCCAATTAAAGAAATGATCGGCTACAGATCCTCGGTATGCAATGGATCGGGCCTTGAATCGCATCGCCTAATGCTCTTCGCTCTTCTCGTCCTCGTTTTCCGCGAAAACTAAAACATAATTCATGTACTTTCCATGTTATGTTGTTTTTTTTTTTTCTAACCGAAGAAAGTTAACGGGAAATTTGTATTTTTTTGGAATTTGAATGACAGATTGAAATAATTACATCGGTAAAGAAAGTTTTAACGAAAGAAAAATAAAACGATTCACGCTTTCATGATTCTTTTTCTTGTTATGACAGGCCCTTGGAGATGAAACCGAGAATGAGCTCGGACAAGTACGCGGAATTTAAAATAATAAAAAAAAAACGAACTCGTCGTTTTTAAAAAACGATAGGAATACAAAAAATAATCAAAATATGAAGCCGCTCACGTTTGAAAACCTCCGACGGTTCATGGTCGGAGGTAGGAAGAAAAAAGATCGGAACGAGTCTTCATTTAAACGGAGTGATTCATTTAAAAGGATATCGATAAAGAAGAATTATTTAGACAGGGGGAAGAAACGTCAACAAGCGGTCGAAGCCGTTGCTGCAACATGTGAAGTTACCAAACCGATACCCGCTAAGCCACCGGTTCCATCTGCCTCGAAATCGACGAAATGTCAAATTGCAAGAGCGATCGGAGGCGGTCAAAAGACCCAGCAGGATCTGGATACGCTTAAACCGCCGCTTGTCAAACCCGCAACATTATCCGACGGGCCGGAATCAATCGTCATCGGATATAATCAATGGCTAAAGGGGATGAAAGCTGATGATTGTTCCAGCAAAGGACGTTGTTCGGGTGCGTCGTCGCCGATATCAGACGACAAGCCACCAACGCCTCCTCCTAGAAAGAAAACGGGTAGCTTATGCGGTAGCGTGCATTCTTCAATGGATATATTAAAATTGGAACGTTCCCCTGTGTTAGCTCAAAGGAAATATCATAATAAAAACAGGCAAGCTGTGTCCCCTACAGTCAATAAAAGTCGGGATAGCTTAATTAGCTTAAGTCCTCAGGTATCTAGGAGTAGTTTAAGTCCAGCCCCTTCGAGGACCGATTCTGGGTTGAGTATTAATTTAGGAAGGGTGTGGATTGACGCGCCTTTAGCTATGGCACCTAGAAGTTTAGAATTACCAAGGCCGTTGCCGACACCTCCGGGGACCAGTAAAGAACAGTCCAGAGTACATCATTCATTAGATAGCGGATTGAAGGAATCAGGGAGGACCAGCAGGAGGTATCATTACCCCGCTTCTTCTAGCAATTTTTACCTACCGACCACTTCCGCTGTCAGTCGAACGTTGTCCTCATCAACAACGCACACGAATAAATCTAGAGATTCTTCCAGTAAAGATTCCGGATTTTCGTTTTCGATATCCATTCCCAAGTTAACGGATTTTACCAGCGGGAACACCAGCGGATTTTTTAGAAGGAAGAAGAAGTTGACCAGGCCGAAGCCGAGTGTTTCGCGTGACGGTTATTTCAAAAGGACGAGCGGTGCTAACAGGATAACGGAAACTAAAACGAATTCGGTGAAACGTAGTAATAGTAAAAAGAAAAGGTCCAAGCGGGAAAGGTCTTGGAAAAACAGTTCCTGCAAAAGTGATATTTATACAGTTGTAGTTAATAGATCTACAAAGTCATTACGATCTCTTAAATTAGATCCGATGATTTTCGTACCGCCGGAAAAACGGAAACCCGGGGCTGGTTTGAAAAAATACGAAGTGAAGGAAATTAGGGATTATTGCGTCCCGCGTGATGCTGCCGCTGCTCAAACAATCGAAGAGGATGATGATTTGTATGAATGTATTTCCGGGGAAAAGATATCGAATGAATCGGATGAAAGTGCAATTAATTATACGGATTCGGAGGATGATGATGATAGGGGGACTTTTATACCGTTGGGGGTGTCGCCGGTCCCGAGGAGAAAACCGGTGAGGAAGAAAAAATCGACGAGGAAAAATGTTAAGTATTTGGCGAAACCAGGGATACACAGAGCGCAATCAACTTTACGCAGGAGTAGAAGGAATAAAAAATCAGGTAGGTTCGTCGCTGCGTTTTTTTTTTTTTAATTGATCGGAATTGCGAATAGGGAAACCGGTTCGAGGATTACGTGCTTACGGAGCAAGCGGTTCGAAAAGAAGATTCTGTCACGTCCGATTTAAACATCTCCGCTTCTTGCAAGGTCGTTGAGTGACCACATAATTGATGATCATTTTCTAAAATTCAGAAGTCGGGGAGATTTTTTTAAATATTTTTTTTTGTTACAACGTCTCCCTTCTTCTTTTAATGATAAAACCCAGGAAATCAATAAAAACGGAATCCGAACTGATTTCCCTCAGGGTGGGGAAGAAGGAAGACGGGAGTAAAAATCCATTCGGTTTTTTGAAGATAAAAATAATACAGAAATGAAATTGCAATCCAGAAGTAAAATGAGAACTAATATTTTTTTTTTCTTTTCTGTTTTTAGGTAAGCGTATCCGTTTTGGTTGTTGAATTTTCTACAGTGCTGTTGGTTGGGTGAGTTTTATGAAAAATAAATTTTGGATTTTTTCGAAATTGTTGCTGGAAGCTGAGTGATATGTTCGTAGATTTTTTTTTGTATTGTGGTATAAATAAAAGAAAGAGTAACGATGTAAACATGAATGGGAGAATTCATTGCACCAATTAATAATGTCAGTTTCCTTTAAGCTTGATTTTCACCGTAATTGAATCTACTTATGGTTAGTTATCTAATTTTCGAACGATCAACATTTTCTCCTTTTATTGAAATTGAGTACTATCACCACAATTTGGAAGATTTTAATTGATTCTTTTCGTTTCTTCATTGTTCTTGTGCTTCGAGGCAAAATACCTTGAATTCCCATCTGCAAGATGGAGTCTATGACAAAGATTTTGCCACGAAAGTTTCATAGGGAGTGAGCGCTTCGTCTGCTTCATAGTGGTTCGCCATTTTCAAACTGGAAGCGACCATAATCTCGAATTCGAAAGCCGCCATTCTCGAATAAAAAATCTGCCAACCGAGATGTCAGCTTTCTTCTGGAGAAGCAACTTTTGGGAATTTTGCTATCACATTTTCACATGGCCATCGATTTTTCTTATTGCTTTAGATTCTTTTTACCCCTTATGCTACTTTCTAGTGTGTGCTTTACTAAAGAGACCATGCACTATTGATGCAGGGCACGAGAATAAATTTGAGGATTCGCTTTAATGAAGAGATCCGAAGGCTCGTTGGACAGTTCCTGGTCACTAGTGTGAGCCGACTTTAGTAAACCCGGGTTTATAGTGTGTGCGCCACCATCTTGGATGATAAGGCAGGTTCAAGGAAGACGTCTCTAAATTGGCCGAAAATTCGTTAAAAGGACAACTTATTTAGGAATCGGAGCCAGTTAAAAGTCCCCGACTGCTGGGCCACCTACCTGGATAAATCCGTCTGGAGGGGATCTGTAATGGAAACATTAGGGCTTCAATAGATATTCGTTTACTTTTCGTTTCCACTTATACTTCATCCCCTCTTCCATTAAACTACCCCGACTATACGATTCTCTATTTCTCCCTTGTCCTCTTGTATTGTTCCCGATGACCGTATAAAATCTCTCTTCCCTATTTTCCCTTATGAATAATTTTCCCGTCACATTTGATTACCCTTTAATTTTCCCACGGATCCTCAATTTAATACTTTCCTCCCTAACGACGAACAATAGCGCAAGCAATAAACTTATAAACTCTAAAACTTTCCACCAAAATAAGCCAAGACGCCGGAGTGCAAAAGTTTCCTCGGGAAAACAAAAGCAAGCATAGACCAAACTTAAGCGACAAACAACGCATAAAGTCATCCTTGACGTGCACGCTCCATATTTCTATTCCGTTAAGCCTCGACTTCCTCAACAAATCCGCACCTGATCCTTTTAACTTTCCCATAAGACCGATTGCCTTCGGATTCCCCTCATTTGACGTATATCCGGGTTTCCCCGCGGTCATAAATTCTTCCGCAGGTATAAACACATCAGGACGTCATCCTGTTTAAAACCATTGATACGTTATGACAAAGTCATGAACCATTTTTGTTTTCGTTTTAATGACATGGGACGTTATGAAACAATCGAGTCCCTTCGATTGTTTCATAATTACACCGGGCCTTTCATTTGAATGACCTCGGCCTTTGTCGGCACGGGTAAAGTCGTTTGACCTGTTAAGCTCGAAAGAACTCCAATGTTACCCATTTTTCACCTTGTTGCCCCTCCCAGGTGGAAATTTAAGAGAAAACTGTTTACCTAGATAACATTTTGATCTTTGACTTTTCTTTTATTGTTTTCGGAGAAAGTGTTTTTTTTTTTTTTCAAGGACTCTTTCCCGGTTTTAATGAAACCATAAATTTCAACCCCTTATGGACTGCGATGATCGTGCTGCGAATTTTTAATCGCCCTTTTACATTCCTGAACGTTCTCCAATTTCTGTGCATATAAACGCTTGAAAGTGACCCGAGCTATATTGCGAAAGGAATCGTCCAACTGGAAGGGAATCTTTTTCGGAAATAGTTAAGGATCCTTATCAAAACGCGTTTCTTCCATCCTTCCCAAGGTCTTTCGTACCGTTTTTTTTTTCCATAATCGCAATTGGTCACGCGAATCGGGATAAAAAATAACGCATGAGACAAGATACCTGAGGACCTTTTACCGTTTTTTTTATGTCTTTTAAAAAAAACAAAATAATGTTAGTCCTTGGTTGGATATTCGTGATTCCACCAAATTGTCATTTTATTATTATTTTCTTTTTTTTCAAGTACGCGAGCGGGGCATATCGAAAACTATTTGAACAGAACATTCGAATATACATATCGGTTCAGCCAGGTGAAACTTAAAACGGAGTTGGTAATTAGAAAATGATGAAATAGACTCTCGGTCGCAACATAATACGCTACTTTAATTTAATTACATAACCTTGGGTTTTTGATATAAACTTTGGGAATTTTTCCCATTCGAAAACAATAATGTTTAAAATCTGTGCAGTTTCCAGTTTTTTTTTAATAAGTAATTTTTTTTGGATGATGAATGAGACCGGGATCGTGGACGGGACGAAAACCCGTTGATTCTTTTCATAACCGGTATATAGGAAGTAAAACAATGGGATTTGACGGTTCTTGTATGTGGTTAATTACCCTTATGGTATGTGATAACTGTTCTTTTTTTTTTAATAGTGGCTATTATTAGAGCAGTAGTTAGGGAAAGTCTGATTAGGCGTATAAAGAGTTAAGAAAAATCCAACTCGAGCGGCATGAAAGGCATTCGGTAAGCAGAGGACGACTATAGAAGACTTCTGGAAGTCAGGCAGGGTGTTGTATGGCAGCTACGTGCATAAACAGAGCTGTTTTAAGGAACTACGCATACTCTGCTCAGTTGTGCTTGGAGCCACCTCACGAGGCCACACCTTGTACCACAAGCTTGTGTTCGGATCTTGTCTCCCTGTTGGTGGGAGCTGTAGGGAACCTCGTTCATATACTCTAGCTTAAAAGCGCGAGAATTAACCAAGGTCCTCTGGACCGGATTAGCATCTTATTGGAAACATAAGAGGCAAGTGAAGATCCGATTCAAGAAAGAGAAGAATCGGGGCGGTAGGGCATTTTGACCTGAAACTTTTAGTAGAGAGAAGGAAGCAAAAATGTTAACACTGTAACCACAATCTAGAGAAGTTAGGCCGGGCAGAAATAAATAGCCTGTAGGAATTTTGAAAGAGAAGGTGAATCTGTTTTTCACAGCTGGAAAAATTTTAATCTCCTACCGTTCAGGTAATCTTCTTCTTTCAACCTATATCCGTCCACTCCTGAACGAAGGTCTCTCTCAAACTTTGCCACACATTCTTGTCTTGGGCTCTTTGCAACCATTTCAGTCCCTCCAAGCTCTTAATGTCGTCTTGCCATCTCTTCTGTGGCCTACCGACGCTTCTTTTCGACGCTTGGGGTCTCCATCTTACCATCCGTGTTCAGATAATAGGATTCCGCATTAGGGGAACAGCTTCAGCCATGCTACACAGTCAATGTCATTCAGTGACCTGTCAACCGAGGAGACATTAGAGATAAAGCTAACTTTTCCAACGGCAATAAAGGGGGGGAGCTGGAAGACTCTGTCTTGTTTGGCATTTACAGGACCTGAAGACCTATCGTGGTACCGCGGGTAATTTTTAATGCTGCTCGATCCCGACGCACCTTGCGCTAGTTAAGCACCCCTAACCGGACCATAAAGAGGAGAATACGCGCCTTTGGTAGGCTTAGTTTTATTTTTTAAAATCCGAAACTTCCGATACATCTAAAGAAGAAAGTATTTAATGCTTGTGTTGTGCCGGTGATGATGTATCGCCTGGAGACAATGGCGATTACAGTGAAACATGCTGAGCAGCTCGTTATAACGGAAAGATCAATGCTTGGTATTAGCTTACGGGATCGCTTTTGCAATGAGGAAATAAGGATGCGGACTAGGATCGATGATGTTGCGCAACGCTAAATGGCAATGGGCAGGTCATGTCGCCAGGGAGGATCCGGATAGGTGGACGGCACGTGCGGTAAGATGGAGACCTCGAGCATCGAAAAAAAGCGTCGGTAGGCCACAAAAGAGATGGTACGACATTAAGAGGGTGGCGGGACTGAAATGGTTGCAAAGAGCCCAAGACAAGGAGGTGTGGCAAAGTTTGAGGCAGACCTTCGTTCAGGAGTGGACGGATATAGGTTGAAAGGAGAAGAACCGGCCCGCATCTATTAAGATATTCTTCGTCGAGGGCCGTAAGATAGTTGGCGTACCGCCCAGTACCAGTCTGATCGGCTGCTTCAAGAAAGAAAAGGCCCTACATGATCTGTCTACTACAGATTCTTTGACTTGATCACACTCATGATTAAAGACTGGTCCGGGACATTTCGGATCTCCTCGTCCTGACATGCATGCACTCGATATCATAACTGGTCCCAGGATTATTTGTCTGCTTCCTATCTTGCTTTCCCTATGTAGCACCATTTCTCCTTCTCTGCAAGCATTCTTTTACATATTAGTACAAACTCCTAATTAGTCCAATCCGAAATTTTAATCCATCAAGCAAGAAAAATTTTCCCCGACCCTCACATATCTTTCACGTTCTTTCTTCCGCATATTCGCTGAAAAAAAAAAATCGCAAAACCTATCACTCAACGCTTCCCGAAGTAAAGCAACAGATGAAGATGACGTCAGCTAAATAACCATTTTTGATGAACTTGCCGTCCGTCGGTAATTAATCATCAAACCATGCGACAACTGCCACCATATTAAACTTTTTTTTAAAAAAATCGAAAAGAAGGGGAGGAATGATGAAAATTTTAGAAAAAAAATCGTAATCGGAGCCGAGACGATTTTCAGCATAAAATTAATCCTAATTTTCCATTCCGATGACTTCTAAAAGATTTGTTTTTTTGTTTACGCAAGTCTTATGCATTTAATTTTATTATTCTAAGTAATAATTTTGCAATAAGGATCATAATGTTTTTCATTCCGTAATTTTTGTGTGACTTTCCTTTGTTTTCTTATAATGTTTTTCATTTAATTAGGCCAAATTTCTTAATGGGAAAATTTACCGGTGGGAATATATTTTTTTTAACGAGGTAGGTGGGTCTAATTCGTTTAAAAGAATTTGGAGGTTTATAAAAAATTAAAAATTAAAACGCCTAAAATCGCACTTCCTATTACAAATCATTCAAACTTATTAACTCGCTCGCTTATTTCATAATAATTTGTTTGGGTTTAGATTAAGCAAATGAAATTATTATTTACGCTGTGTATGAGAAGTCTTTACTTGTCTTCTTTAATAATCTTTTATCGCCTTTCACTTTTTTTTTTAATACGCTTTGGGATTGATATACAAATGATTGTGAAAGGCTGCAGCCGTATATATTCGTACGAGGGGCACTGGCATGCAGTTAAGAAAAAGACACAATCATAATTTTTTTGGTTAATTTGCCGTAAATTTAGCGAATGTCGCAATGTGCTAAAGGTGCACGCATCGATTTATTAAATCACGTCTCATTAACCGTGAACTCGTTTTATTTTTTTTTTAAAATTATTATTAAGTTAAATATTAAGGTAGTGTACATAAGGATCGTGTGTTACCATGTTAGGAAATGTTCATTGTTTTATAAAAGCGTAGCGCAATGATTTGTGAAGGAGAATCCGAGAAGGTTAATTTAATATCGGAGTACGATTGGTTAGATAACCTTTATTGGTGACCTGATGGAGAGAGACTGTTTGTAGAGAAGCTGATTAATGAATTGGAAATTCGGAATGTTTTGTTGTGCATTGTGCAGAAGCAGGAAAGAAGTCATTGGTAGGTAGAAGAGAATGGCGGATGTGTTTTGGGCGATGAGCTTCATCCTTGTTTGTCTTCACTGATAATTTTGTTTTATGAGATTTGCTGGTTCGCAATGGTTCTGGTACAAGTCTCTCTCTAAATGAAGCCGGGCTTAAGTCAATCCTATTGCTACAGAAAAGGGAAGTAGCTTGCGACTTTTTAGGTTTACAATTTAATCTAACCAATAGTAGTAGAAGATTTTTCATTTATCACGGCAATCACTTTTGAACGCTGCCTCATATTATAAAGATCATATAAAAGCAGATGACAAATACATTATAAAGAAGATGAGGATATCGATTTCAAAAAATGCAGTATAGACTTAAATATTTATTGTTCAGATGTGCTGGAGCTTCAAGGATGGCTAACACGAATAAAAAGCCTTTGTGGCCATTAGCAACCAAATCTAACTTAGGCCTTTCTTCTCCTTTCAACCTATATTCGTACACTCTTGAACAAAGGTCTCCCTCAACCTTCCACACTTCCTTGTCTTGGGCTCTTTGCAACCGTTTCAGCCCCGCCACCATCTTAATGTCGCCATACGCCCTCTTTTGTGGCCTACCGAAGCTCCAGGTCTCCATCTTACTATTCGTGCTGTCCACCTACCCGGATCCTCCCTGGCGATATGACCTTCCCTCTTAGCTGTTGCAAGGCGTTGCGCAGCATCAGTCCGTATCCTTATTTCCTCGCCTGCTATTGCTCTGACTAAGGCCTTTACAGGATTATGTGGCTCTATGGCCACATTACTTCTTCTTTTCTTCCTCTTCTTCTTCTTTAAAGACCCGCTCCTCGTCGGAGATTGGCGATCATCATGGCCAACCACTGATGATTTTACTAGGAATATCAAATAATGTGGTGACTTTCCATAATCTTCCACATCGCAGTACGGGAGCCATACCATTGATCCAACTCTGCCTCCCTGTATCTGAGCCTAGGCCTTGCCGATTACTACCATCTTCAGCCCTAGGTCAGTATTAGCGAAGCTGCTGCCCTCCACTAACTCATAACCCTGAGAAGGGAGCTCGCCACAGGGAAAGGACGCCATTCCTTGAGCAAGACAAAACATGCGTCACCGGTTACCCTTGGGGCCACATCATTAGGTGGCCCCAAATTTCGTGGTAACATCGCATTCCACAGACTTAAGAGCAACGTGCCTCAAACACCTCAAGAACACCAGCTCTCGACCCGCTGAAATTTAAAATACCAAATTCTGATCCTATCCTCCACTTCTAAAATCTCGCAAAAGAACTAAATCGTTAATTAATTTCTCTCAGCCACAATATTCCTAACGAGGAAAGAGCAAAAAAACTGAGTTAAATAAAAGATTGCGTAACAAGATGAGACCTTGATTGCGTTCGGGTACATTTCAGTTCACGAAGTTCAGCACGACCTCCTCCCCGAATTTATTTACATTTAGAATGTCTCAACCGATCATCTTTCACAGACTAAGTCACTTTCCATTGTCTGTCAGCATCATGATGATTCAATAATAATCACCGTAATAAAAATATCATAATTACGGGACGGTTGATTTTGCGCAATCCAGATTAGTCTCTTTTAACCATTTTGCAGGTTGTGTAAACATTTTTTTCCCTGATTGATTATGGTCCGCCCGTGTACCCGTAACAAGATGTTCAAAAGATTTAATTCATTCGAACGATGTTTCAATCCTGGCAGTGCCATTCTCGCGAATTCCGATACGGTCATCAAACCATAAACCACCAAACCAAGCGTGAACCCCAAAAACAAAAATCCTTTTTACAGTCACGTCTTTTCGTAATCGATTTAACCAAAATGTACACACAGAATTCTCCCTTGAGGAACCGTAACCGCATCCAGTAGAGAAGCAAAAAAAATATATTATGCTCGACCCCGGACGCAAACAAATGATATCATTACCGAACATAATCATCTGCATAGCATAATTCAGTCTGAAAATTTCTCATACGTGCAAAGTTCACGTGTCAAATCACTGCAGAAACGTGATTTCTAATTCTCATTCCCAACAGCTCACCCTGTATATTACATAAATAAACGTGATTAAATAAAACAATAAAAGGTGGATCCGACATGCGCAAAAAAAAAAAAGGGTGTCCATCCGATTTCCATCCACGCACATTCTCTTTTTCCGTAATGTATTAAACAATCCATGAATTTCACTTTCAAAACTGTGACAATTTCATTCCACGGATGATAGTTTTGTACAAAAAAACGGTATTGTGGTATGTACCGTACCTGGAATGCGTCTACCGTACTGTGATTCCGTTCCTGGTTCCACGATGAAAAGCAGTGGCGTTATTAAAACGTTATTTTTTTTTCCCCCATCTCTTTTGAAATTAGCCGATTAAGTGTTCTTTGATCAATTAACTCGGGAAAAGTGATCGGTATGATCAGTGACCCAGGAAATGTCACAATGAATCGATAATTAACACAGAGATGTTAAACGAGATTAGTTAAGTGATATCAAAGAAGAGATAAGAGGATATGTTTTCCGGAAAAGGGATAATGGATGGGTGGCGGTGTCCCTCAATTTATAGTTAACTGCTTTTCATCTTCTACGTATATCACTACTGGAGTCAATCACGTGGGTTTGTTTATTGCTTTTGACAATAAATCACTTCCTACTTTTTTCAACTTTCTGATCAGTAGAAAAAATCTAAAAGTTCAGTGGCGTATTTTTAAGGAGATGTCCGAATCGGGCAGTAACCGACTAGGTCGGTAAATGTTCAGCCAATTCGATGGCATTGATTTCCGAAGTCGGGTGGTCATCGAGTCCCAAAAGGGAAATGATGTCACTTTCAGCGATCTCAGTGCACGTACTGTGTAATGCGCTTTTGACAATAACTCTAACGCCGAATGCGAACGGCAAGTTAGAGAGACTGTACTAGACATGTTACTGCTTGCTGGCTCGTCATAATCATGCAAGGTGGACAAAGTTTAAACGACCTTCTAACTCCTCCAATTAGGTTCATATTCAGAGGTGTATTTCAGCCAGAAAAAATCCGGATCGAAAGGTGGATTCAACCGCTAGACTCCCCGATGGTGAGTGGTACAGTATTCACTGTTCCACGAGGCTGGCTAAGATGTCACTAATCTAGGTAGAGAGCGGACACTTTTATGAGTCGTCTGCTACACACGAGGCTGCCATGTTCTCGAATTAGCATCCACTATGATCTCGAGGTGGACTCCTCCATATTGCCACGTAAACGTAGAGCGACTCCCAGTTAGAAATCATGGCGGATGCCGATTCGAGAACATGGCAGCCCCGTGTGTATAGCAGACGACTCGTCAAAGTGTCCATACCCTACTAGGCTCCCTAGCAGTGGGTCCAGATGTCGACACAAGGTACAGGTCGTCTCATGGTAAGGAAATGGTTTACTCATTCACCACATATCAATACTCCAGCAAAAAAGAATTCATCTCAAAAACGAGGCTGCTCGTCTTTTGGTTACAATAATATATTTTAGGTATTGTGTGAAAAGTTGTCAGTTCCAACAATTTCTGCGCAGTTTGCGACCGTGTACATAACATCTATGGATACTTTTACTTGTATACTAAAAGCCTCAACTGCTGTTTTTCTTCCTTTTGTCTTCCCCAACTTTTGCAGAGTCACTTTGTAGGTCATTCCTTCAGAGCGCTGATACTGGACACTCGTATTGACGCACTAAAAGCCCTCGCCATGATAGATTTTGCTGAAATAGATTCTTGTTTAGAAGTACTCTCCCTCCTGGTCCTCTGGTTTGTCGATTAAAGAATTTCATGTTTTATCAATTTCACCGGGATATCAGAATAATCCTTGCAACAGCTAAGTGGCAATGGGCAGGTCATGTCGCCAGAGAGGATCCGATGGACAGCACGGGCGGTAAGATGGGGACCTCGAGCTTCGAAAAGAAGCGTCGGTAGACCACAAAAGAGATGGTACGACATTAAGAGGGTGGCGGGACTGAAATGGTTGCAAAGAGCCCAAGACAAGGAGATGTGGCAGAGTTTGAGAGAGATTTTCGTTCAGGAGTGGAGGGATATAGGTGGAGAGAAGATGAAGAAGAAGATCAGAATAATGCCGCATCGTCCCATTGACCACTAATTCGTCGATGCCGGGCGTAGAATCCTGCTTGGTATGTTAGTGTGAAATATTGGGTGTACATTGGCTTGAACATGTACAGCGCTATCAAGGTCTAGGTCTGCATAACATCAAAGTCCAGTAGGTCGACCCTTAAAATTGAAATTGTTTAAATAAACTCTGATGTATCTTTGTTGATTTTCCCATATTGAGTCCCACAAGTGTAATTGAAAATATCATGGTATGAGATGTTAGTGACAATGTCAGAATCTGAACTGTTAATGCTTGGCCAACAGATATGATCAAACTGTGCCGTGTTCTGTGAATCCTAGAAGAACATGAAGTAGAAAAGGGTATTTTCATTATGCTTTGAAATGTACTTAAACACATCGTGGGCATGGGCAGTAGCATTGAATTTACTTTTGATCGACCAAAATCCATATTCATCCATAGAGGAAAGTTCATAAGGGTGCACGATCAACCCCATTGTCCGTTCATTCCTCAATCACAGCACTTACCGCCCATTTAGATAACGTCAATCGTCAAACAATTTAAAATATTTCCACCTTGAATAACGATTGAAACGACTTCCCATCAAAACGTTTTTTTTACGATAGTGTGACGAGATATTGCATTTGCATTAACGATATTTTCAGTTCATTATGCCTCTCTCTCTCTCATCTCTGAATATCAAACGCCAAATAATAATAAAAAAAATGAAGAATGCCTGATAAAAAATCATCCGACCTGGATAAAAGGTCAACGTAATCCTCCAACCGCGTTAAGTTACGTCTTTTAGATATGATTTATATCACGACAAGGAATTTCAGTAAAATTGCAAAACAAAAGAGATCTATATCTAAAAGAGTTCAAAACCTCATCT
The DNA here is from genome assembly GCA_023512825.1 of Liposcelis brunnea. Lineage (NCBI taxonomy): Eukaryota > Metazoa > Arthropoda > Insecta > Psocodea > Liposcelididae > Liposcelis > Liposcelis brunnea. The sequence goes on along the minus strand of CM042073.1, from coordinate 7,548,273 downwards.
CGATGGACCTGGGGGCCGATTCCAAGTTAAACGAAATTCGTTTTCGTTTTCGTGGCACTTACCCATTCGAATTCGTTCGAAAATTAAACAGTATGGCAGATGTGTTCGTAATACTAATTTTTATTTTACTTAAATTAGATTATTTGAACTTGCGTCCAATAAATATTGGTTAAAAAGGCATTACGGTCGAAGTAGGTTGAATTTTAACATAATTTACTGAACATTTTGAGAAATATTAATCACTAATAAAATGTTTACTTTTTTAATGTTTTCATTCGATGTTCATTTGTCTCGCGAATTTCGTTTTTCAAAACGAGATCTAAGGGGTCTCGTTTTAAAAACGAAAGGCCCGGGTAAAAACAGATGAGATCTGCTGACATATAGGAATATGCAGATAATATATCCAAACATACAGGAGATATTAGAAAATTAATTGGCACATATGCATGTAAATAATAGAGTCCGCAGAAATCGTTTCCATTGTCGTTTTCACATTGCGCACTATTGCGTCCGCGTTAATTGTAGAACTTAACGATGTATTTTATAAGTTTTTAGTGTTCCGAAATTTTTCCAAAATGTAATTATAAAGTTTGATGCAGTATTCAAACATACTGCAAAGTGATTTCTATTGTGGTTTAATAATTCGTATGATATTTTTGCATTTATTCTATTGAATAATCTTAATTTATACAAGAAAACTCGGTATTAGCCGCCGAACTACTAAAGCACTGCTTTAAAAATAAATTTATCCCAGTTTTCTTAGCTTTTGAGTTTTCTTTGAGCTTTAATATTTCTATTTTGCATTTTCAGCTTTAGCTATACTGGCTAAAGCAAATTTCGGGGTGGTGCAAATTAAAGGAAACTTTTAAGATGGTGAATGTTAAGAGGAGAATATCATTAAAGCTATTTGTCTTATTCTTCTTGGAATCTGATCAGTGATCATCTATCTTTCTTTTTCTGAACTTGCATTAAAAGTTTTTCTATTTTAAATGCCACGTAATTTCTGGAGAAATTACGTTGCTACACTAGAAGGATCCTTGTAGTGGAATTGTGGAGTTTAAATCCTTTTACTGGAATTTAAAGGATCGTGTCATTGCTACACTAGAATGATCCTTCTAGTGTAGCAATGACACAATCCTTTAAATAAATTTTAAAATCGTATCTCTAACATATTCCTTTTTGAATTGCTTTACAAGCATATGTAGCCATTCATACTCACTTTCAAATTATGCCTGTATATTGGCATAAATTCCGAATCTTATATATACGGCCATGTGACCCGTTTTTACTCGGGGGCTGTTGCAACCAATATACGATTGTATACAAAGTTATACAAACGTATACAACTATATACAATGATATATTGCCGTATACAGCCGTATACAGCCGTATACGATGGTATAATATTTCTCAAAATGTTCAGTAAATTATGTTAAAATTCAACCTACTTCGACCGTAAATGCCTTTTTAACCAATATTTATTGGACGCAAGTTCAAATAATCTAATTTAAGTAAAATAAAAATTAGTATTACGAACACATCTGCCATACTGTTTAATTTTCGAACGAATTCGAATGGGTTAGTGCCACGAAAACGAAAACGAATTTCGTTTAACTTGGAATCGGCCCCCTGGGCGTAAGATTTCGTTATATTTGTAAACAAAAAATTGATTTATAAAAGTGATTAAAAGAATGAACTATTGCTCATTTTTTTTTTAGCAATCTTTTTTTATTATTAAACACGTGGTTTTAGGCCTAAGTAATTTCATTATAGATATATTATTGGCACCAGAAGGCCCTCGAGAGTTTTGAGACATCGAATCCTTTAAGAAAAAAAAAATAGTGATAAACTCGTTTTTAATGACTCCTTCCACGCTTAATTAAAAGTTATGTCATCGTGTCAGTTTGATCACGATCTCAAAACATGGCAAAAGGCAGAGTTAATTAATTTAAGAAGGGAAAAATTGAATTTCTATTGTGTTTTGGGAGTACGTGCATATAAGCCAAATTATAAAGGATTTATTTGGGAGCTGGAGTTTTTTTTTTTTCTTAAAGAAAAATTATTGGCTTGAGAATTTTTCTCAGATGGTTGAAGTTTGGACAATGTATTTTTAAGACGCTTCATTAGTATGTATTTTTTTTTTTTTAAATAAAAAAGTGCTAAAAACATAAAGCTGTTAAGGTTTTATTACTTTTAAAGGGAAATGGTTACAATGAATCCGGTGTCTTTATGGTTTTTGATTAAAAAGATGTTCATGGAGTTAATGAAATTTGAAAAGGAATTTTTTTTAACGTACTACCCAATTATCGTTTGCATTGGTTTGTCAGTCATCTTATTGTTTGGAAGCTTTTAATTTTTTTGTAAACGATGGTTCGGCATGGCTGCAATCGTCTCATTGAATTTCGTTTGTGTCTCAACATGAGAGTTTGTTTCTCTGAGTGGCAAAAAACATTCGATCCAAAAATCAAACAGAGCAAACCTAACTCCTGGAACCAGAAATCTTATTTCTAAAAAAAATTGCTTTTACCCCAGTACTTTTCCTTTTCAAACATTCCCATTACTTTCCCTTCAGTTCAAGCAACAGAATCCTTACGCAACATTATAAATGCATCAAAAAAAAATTCAGTACATTTGATTGCAAGCTCCCCTGGCGTTACACGATCTTGCTATTGCTCAGTATGTGTCATACGAACATATCACCATTTACAGCTTTGTTTTTTGCCATAATCCCATCCGAAGAAAGAAAAAAACACTTTTCTTAATATCATTTCACTCTCACCGTGTTTAATTGCAGATTAATATCAGGAATTTTTTCTTTCTTTCTGGATGACATTTACACGAGATTTCTAAGTCTTCCATATGTAAATTAGCTACCATCCTAAACGGTTTTCTCTTTGCTCTCTTTTCAAAATTCACCGCCGTCTTATCATTTTTCTCGCAACCCATAAATCCAAAATGTACAATTAATGTTAAAATAGACGGATAGAGAGTTGAAGTATATAATATCAACCGTGAAACAATGGGGCTTTATCCGCTATGCGTTCCCACAAGTCATTCGCAATTCATTTCCTATTTTATATTTAATAATGTCATACTTTTTTTCACGCATTGCGTCATTTTTACTTTCGAGCGACGCGAAGCAGAGTGACGAAAGTATTGCCGTACCCTGAAAATCGAAAATCCTTATTCTTGCGAATATCAAGATGAAAATTACATAGAACTTCATAAAATCAAATTCTGAGATGATGTCTGTCCGCCGCGTCCGCCGCGTACGCCGCGTACGCCGCGAACGCCGCGTACGCCGCGTACGCCGCGTCCGCCGCGCTCGATATCTCCGCCAATACGCAACGGATCGAAAAAATTTTTCACACACGTATTCTTCGTCGAAAAATAAGAGGGGGTCTTCTTTTCTTTTTTCGAAATTCGAAAAATTATGGAAATGGCGAATATTTGAACTTTGAAATTTTGGCCTGTCTCTTTGCGACATAGCTCGGGCAAACCACAACGGATTGCGATAATTTTGCGTGGGATGAAGGAGCATTGTGCAAGGGTTAACTGTTTAAAATTTCAGAACAATCGGTGGATGGGTTCACAAATTACAATCTGAGATCTATTTGTAAATACTAAACCAAGATGGCTGACCGTAGTGACGTCACTATTTACATGATGTTGACTGCGGTGACGTCATTATTTCGACTTTAAAGAATTCGATGAGGGTGTTTTTTGACGTAATTTTTAAGGAGAAAGGAGTAGGAATTTCAATAAACGACAACAAGAACGGCGTATTTTTCAGGGGGAAGGAGTTAAAATTTTGAAAAACAAGGAGGGAAAGTGTAAAAGCTCTGAGTTTGAAGAATTTTGAATGTGGCCTCGTTGAAGCGAAGTTTAAATGTTAAAAAACGAAGGGCAAAATTGCCAAAGCTTAGAGATCGAGGAATTTGAAGGTGAACTCGTTCGAAGTACTTTTTTAAGAAAGGAGTCAAAATTTAAAAAAACGAAGGGCAAAACTGCCAAAAATTAGAGTTTGAGGAAATTGAAAGTGGACTCGTTCTAGCTAATTTTTTAGAGAGAAGGAGTCAAAATTTCGAAAAACGAAGGGCAAAACTGCCAAAGCTTAGAGATCGAGGAATTTGAAGGTGAACTCGTTCGAACGAATTTTTTAGAGAGAAGGAGTCAAAATTTCGAAAAACGAAGGGCAAAACTGCCAAAGCTTAGAGATCGAGGAATTTGAAGGTGAACTCGTTCGAACGAATTTTTTAGAGAGAAGGAGTCAAAATTTCGAAAAACGAAGGGCAAAACTGCCAAAGCTTAGAGTTTGAGGAAATTGAAAGTGGACTCGTTCTAGCTAATTTTTTAGAGAGAAGGAGTCAAAATTTCGAAAAACGATGGGCAAAACTGCTAAAGCTTAGAGTTTGAGGAATTTGAAAGTGGATTTGTTCGAACGAATTATTTAGGGAGAAGGAATCAAAATTTCGAAAAAGATGGGCAAAATTGCCAAAACTTAAAGTTCGAGGAATTTGAATGTGGTCTCGTTTTTACAAATTTTGATTGCTTTTCCCTAAAAATTTCCCATGAAACTATAGCTTTATAGAATTTGAAATAAGAACTCTTAACTCCATAGGAACTCTTCAATATCCTGTACAATTTGATGTCACTTTAAAAAGACTGTCTATGATAATGGTAATTGCGAAGGAATGGTAATTGGTTTGTGCGTTTTAGATTAACATATTAAATTCGCACATTTTTTAAATTCGCGAGAAAGTTGGATGGGGTGCGAAGCACCCCAAATCCCATTCCTCTTGTTTCTTAAAGAGCTCTTTTTTAGATTTTAATTCGGTAGATCTGAAAATGCCCGAAGTTCAGCAATTCTTGCAGTGCAGGCCCGTAGCCAGAGGGGGGCCAGGGGGGCTCAGCCCCCCCTGGCTGAACTTTGGGCCTTCCCTGGAAAATTTTTGGGCCCAAGTGTTTTCCCTATCCTCCATGTTATAAGGGGTCATTTGGAGCCCCTCCTAGTAGATTTTGTGCCCCTCCTAACCTGGTTCTCTGGCTACGGGCCTGTACTTGCAGTCAAATTTAATGTTGGTTTTTACTGCGATCCCCGTTTCCGGGTTGGCCACATCTCAAAATCAAAACCCCGACCATTAATCATTATTATTTTGCAAAGGTACGGGCGTTAATTAGATAACTCATTGTAATGGATTCTCAGTAGGGGTCTTAAGTTTAAAATGTGGGGCATGGGTACCTACTGGTTTTTCGATCAGGATTACGAAATCCCCGGAGAAAAAAATAAAACGATTATTTTATCGAGTCCATAAAAAATCGTCAATTGCGAATCGCCCACAAGTAACTTTTTAATAATAATAAAAAAAAATTTACACCATCAAAAATGTGCAAGATTCCTCTTATGGCCATTATCATTTTAAAGATGGTTGCGGTCGACCGCACGTTCAAAGGAAAGAATAAAAAATATTAAGGCGCTTGTGTGTTACACGGTATCCATCTCCGATTCACGCATAATACTTCCTGCTTACCATAGAGTATAACATTTAAACCAAATTAAAACGTGTGATATTACAAGTAATTAACTTTTATTTACCTTTGCCACTTATCTTCTTACGTTAATTTTATTAACGTTTATGAATATTATTTGATTTGGGATGTGATGTAATCCCAGTGCTTTATTAACCTAAAAGAATTGTTTAAAAGTTAACTCGATTGTCAATTTATGCAAAAAGAGATGAAAAAAAAAAAATAGCTGGGAATGAGTAATTAATTCAATTCCATTGCGGGACAATAAATGAATGTTAACAAAGAACCCTTGATATTGCCACACGTCACTTTATGCTTTTTTTTCTCTCCCTCGCATTTCGAACTGACGGTGATTTGATATTACCTCACTCAGTTCAAGCCCCAACTAGGTCAAAATCATCATTATCAGATAATCAAAGATTATTAAATCGGTTCAGGCAGACGAGCGCATGAAAAATATTCAATCGATCTCATCGTTGACGAGATGAAGCGGGTGCATGAATATCGGTATTTTCAAGACTGGGAGATCTACTGATGTCTGGCGAATAGTGGTACGCAGGTTGTGGTCTGTGGTCTAAAGACAATGGATATTATAGTTAGGCAAACTGAACTGCTTATTCTTCTTCTTGGCGATCATCATGGCCAACCATTGATGATTTTACTAGGAATATCAAATAATGTGGTGACTTTCCATAATCTTCCACATCGCAGTACGGTAGCCATATCATTGATCTAACTCTGCCTCCCGGTATCTCAGAGATCTTGCCGATTACTACCATCTTCAGCCCTAGGTCAGTATTAGCGAAGCTGCTGCCCTCCACCAACTCATAACCCTGAGAAGGGAGCTCACCACAGGGCAAGAATGCCATTCCTTGAGCAAGACAAAACATGCCTCACCGGTTACCCTAACTGCTTATTAAGACCAAAGAACAATGGAAACAGCAATGCTGGGAATTAGCCTGAGGAATGGATTCTTAAATGAAGAGATTCAAGAGCGCACCAGAGTAAACGATGTTGCGCAACGTTAAGCTACAGCTGTATGGCAATGTCAAAAGGGAAAATGCGGCTGGGGGAGATGCCCTGCGCATCCAGGAGTGACGATAGGCTCGTGAAGCTTTGGTGCGAGGACATCAAAAAAAAGTGAAGGTTTGACAGAAAAGAGTAAGGCAATGGTCAAGAGACCTACGATCAGTAGTGGACGGCAAGAGATTGAAAGAAGAAGATTTGCATAATCTAGCCCTGGACCATGAAGACCAATCTTAAGTTGATTCAAAACAAATATATTCAACCCTTTTAGCTAATTAAAGAGAGAGAAATCAATCCATCACCCAAGGGTACTTCTACTTGGATCATATACCATCAAGTTGTGCAATGATAACTAGATGGTGGAAACGACTAGAAAAGTGCGCCTTGCTTGGGAAGCTTTTGAAAAATTGGGGCACATCTTGCGGAGTCCGAAAATTTCTCCTGAATCGCAAGAGAAAAGTCTTCACTGTCTCGTTGACATCGCAACGCGCAATAGAAGCTTCATTCTGGGCATGAGCCTGTTAAATCGCAGGCAAACATGATAAAACTTGGCAAAGCGCGCTGCAGATCTCAACTGGTTGGCCATGTTACCATCGAAACCATGGAGGCCACTACTAGCAGAGGAAGACCAAAAGGTTAGGAGGAGATTGGAAGAGGCCTATGAACAGCCCTAAGATGCAAAAAGGTCGAAGAAGAAGCCAATCGATGAGAATAAGATTTCCCGACTCCAAAACTTACTGCCACCTAATAACGACAACCTGTATCACGTGAGAAATCGAAATGCCATCGTTTCTTTTTACATAAACTCAATATTCCGTTCTCTTAACCTAACCTAATCACAAATAAAACGTGCCTCTCCCAGAAACGTTTTCTTCTCCTGACTTTTTATTCAATCGCTGTCATTTAATTAATGACTTTAAACTTATTGGATGTTTTCTTTCTTTTTTTTTCTTCTTTTTCTGTAAGTACGTTGAATTATCGTGCTCACCAACCATGCATAAATATCAGGTACTGACCAATTCGAAAGTTAATTACACGGAAAATATTTTTTTTTTTGCTATATTTATATAAAAGGAAAGATGCGCTTCGGGTTATCTTGTCTTAGCAATCTAAACATGTCGTACACCGGGATGGCTCTTACCACAACCTGCGTATATTTTAATTATTAATTCAAAATGGAAACCGTTTTAACTTGCAAATCTTGGCTCGTTGCGGTGTATGAAAATGGATAGAACCAACCTTTCGTCTCCTAACCGGAAGCGGTTGAGGTTCTATTTCGTTGGGGGAAAAAATGGCGCTGGAATATAGAGAAGGAAAAAAGAGAAAGACAATAAGACCATGATGACGATGGATGGATGATGATGAAGCAAAAAAAAAAGAACAAAAAAAAAAAAGGGAAAAGAGAAAAAGATTTGTTGCTGAAACGTTGGCAATATAAATTTTGATAAATCTTTCATAATAAATTTGTCCCCGTAAGATAAGTGTAAAACTCGTTTTGAATGCTTTATTTTCAAAGTTTGAAATGTTCCCGCCGCCGACTCCATTGTCTTTTTCCTCTTTATCTTGAATGGAATTCGATTTTCTTGTTATAAATAGAAAAAAATAAAAAAAAAAGGGAAATAGAAAGAAAAAATTGTGGAGGAGTGAAAAATTTGACGGTTATGCAAATCCTTCGCATGAAATTTTTTCTTTCTTTTTTCCTTTGAGAAAAAAGTCGGAAAAATCGTAATCGAATCCGTCGAAGAATTAATTATGATTAATATTGTTTCGAAGATGAAATCAATTCTGATCCCCGTCTAGTCGAATTAATCCCTCGATTCCGCAATTATACTGACGTTTATCGAATTTAATTGATTTTCCGGAGTTTCCTTTTTCGGTTTATTCTCATGCCCGGAACTCGTGATAAAGGAAGTTTCGAATCTTGGGAACTCGGTTAATATTTTTGTTTTGTGCGATCGTCAAGTTTTTTGGCAGGTACGAACAAACGTCCTTCGAAACTATGGGAAAAAAATTTAAAGATAACAATGCGTGGCCTAAAGAGAACATTTAAGGTACAGCCTTGACTCTTCCTCCTTAAGAATTAATGCATTGTCTGTTTCCGTAAAGGGAATGGTTTTGATTAGGATGAATATTATCATTCATTCAAGAACGACGCTTTAATTGTAATTAGAGTTTCTGCTTGGGTTTTTAAGTAGGATAGGGATTCCACGAGTATTAGCCAGAAAGGTTTTCTTTATTTGAGGGAAAAATTTTTATTTTTAATCTCCAACGCCTTGAGACTCCAGTTGCGATTTTTGGACGTCCAACGCCTTCTTCACCGGTTTTACAATAAAAAATCGCTATGAAAGCTACCATTGTACCATGTTGACTCCCACACTGCAAAATAGATGTCCGTCGGAGGAAGCGGAAACAAAAATCTATAAATTAGTGTGCAGTCAGAATTGACGTTTGCCGCAGAAATATGGTCCGGCATAATAGTTGCAGATTGACTGATCCGTGCAACTGAAAGCAGATAAGGTGATAGCCTGCAAGAATGCGATGACATCAAAAGGAGAATTGGTGGACATTTTTTTTTTGACGTGACAGCCGCGAAAGAGCTGGAATGATCATGTTTTTGTTTGCAAAATGCTCATCGAAAGTTCTTTTGGCCTTGACCGGCGAAGGGACATAACCTTCTTTATCACAAGCCGAACCGTTAAATCTGGCAACAGGGCGTCCGAGGAATCCAAAATGGCTGCCCAAATAAGATAAACATTGTCCCATTAAGTAATAAGATAAACATTGTCTGCTACTTGTTTATGTATCAAAAGTACGGTCTTATAAACAGGTCAGGAATCTCTTGTTGATTACCATGGTAACGGTGTCCTCACTAAATAAGCAACTTTTTTAGTTTTCGAATTGACCGTGATGGCGCTAGTGGGATAGGGAGACTCTTTTTCATTGGTTCTTTTTTCTAGACAGTGGCATTAGTGGAAACAATTGAAAATCGATGAAATCAGTTGTTTATGGACAAAGGGGCAACTGCATGAGAAACCTTCGTCTCTCTCAAAGATAGCAGCGCCCTCACCGACCGAATTAAGAAATAAAAGTTGGCAATTTAGTGAGGAAACTTTTGGAGGACGAGTTTCCTGACCTGTTTATAAGACCATGATCAAAAGATTAATACGGTCCGCAGCCATTTTGGATTCCTCAGACGCCCTGTTGCCAAATTTAACGGTTCGGCTAGGGAGTCTGAAAGAGGGAGTGGACACTCTGTCCGCCATTAATTAACAAAAACATGTGTTCAAAATTCAAACAGGTTCGTGTGTTCGAAAATGTGATTCCTTGTAAAAAGCGGCAGCCATATTGTAAGAAATTTTTAGAGGGTATTTTGAAAAAAAAAAACTAAAAAACTTTATAAACTTATACTGCTATACTGCTTTTTTTTCCCGTCTACTCTTATTTTCTCCCGCATTTCTTCTTCAAAATGGATCTGCAAGGAAACAAGGATTGTGAAGGGATTTATAGGCACGGTAAAGGATAAGTGATTCTAAATAATTTGGATTCTCGTAATCAATTGACGACCTTACCTCACATAAAAACGCATTTTTTGGCGGACTCCAGCCATCTCCCCCCCACGTTTCTTGCCCAGTGTGCTCTTCTAATTGGATCTTTTTGAAAACTTTTTAATATGAAACCTTTTTTCTGTGGAATTTCGGCATCGGGGAGCCGAGCACCCAACCATTTTCCAACTTCGTTTGTTTATTTAAAAAAAAAAAAAGCCGAACGACTTTCATGGCGAGCTCTCTTAAAAATAAAAATGATAAATTATCGAACACATTTACTGATTTATTGAATTTTCTAACACATGGTTTTGTTAAAACATGGCTGCCAGTCACGTGAAATCCGAGTGTCCACTCCCTCTTTCAGACTCCCTAGGTTCGGCTTGTTTTAAAGAAGGCTATGGAAGTAGGATCGAGGGGCAGTAGAAACTTCAACTTTTTTTGCATCCGCTTCTGTTCATAGACCTCTCCCAATTCTTTCCATGAGGTTTCATCTTCTGCTTTTCTAAACCAGCCCCTTCTTGCTATTTGAGTTCATGTCTTTGAGCCACCGTTTTTAAGGTCAACTCCTGCCTCTCGCTGTTAATAGGTGCCTCTATTCAGTCAACATTCCGCCTACCGCTCCTAGGCTTGCCCGGCCTGGTGGAAACTGGGCAGAAGAAAAATCTCTAATTCTGAAATTGTAGAGACCATTGGATCCACTTCCTAGTGCTGGGCAGCTGCATCATTATGACGATCTTCAATTTCTGACACGGAGAAGAAGAAAAGTTAGAGGACACCTCAAAGGCACACGTTTATAATGAACACAACCGAGCCATCTGTTCTAATTCGAGAAACAAGTCCCCACCCAAAAGTTAAAGATCATACAAGCAGACGACAAATCCACCGGAACTTTCTACAATCCCACTTCACTAATCACAAAGAACCCGCCGATCACTCCGAATCTAATCTTCAATCATTTTTAATATTAACAAACAAACACCCGAAAAAAAAAAAAACAAAACAAAAGAGCCGTTGCATCACCTCCATGCCTAAAACCTCCAGGAAATATGTATATCAGTTACCGATCCAGTTTATGGAAGCCGTAAAAAAAATGACAAGGCATTAAATAATCGCAAATTATGAGGGTCAACTTTTTAAAAGCAATGATGGCACCGTAGAAAGAAGAACAACGAAGCAATGTTAAACAACAAAAAAATCTAGCTCGGCCTTTCCAGTGAAAGTAATCGTACCTGGATAACAAGGTACCCGACGTCTTACGTCAGATTCGCTTTCTTGTTATGTCCTTTTAATACAAAACGATTTACTTTCTTTGTTCCTCTCCATGCGGATTTCTTCTCCATATTTTAAATTTTTTTTGTGTGATGGGTGGGCCATTCTCATATAGTTAACGTTGCGTGTAGCCAAAAATATTTTAAATACGGCTAATTGATATCCTATATACGGTGGATAATTACGTATGGTGCAACAGGTAGCATGCCACTGATGAGCCAGCTCGTTAAATTTTTTTTAAAATAAAGGAATCGGATGGAAAGTCTATCATTCTTCTTACGACATTCATTCCAAATATCAAATCAATTAAGTAACACAGGTACAACATAATGAATAAAATCGTGCATTTAACGTCCACCCTGTAGGCAGTTGGCGAAATGGGCGGTTATCCTTGTTATTTCATTATACACGTGTAATTAACCGAGCATTTATCATTAATTTAATTTATTTCCGATGCGACAAATCATTTTTTATTCACCTAAACGAAAAAAAAGAGAATAAAAACTTACGATCTCTGGGATTAGAAATTCCATTATGAAGTTTTTAAATGGGTCAAACGTTTTGTTAGCTTGGATGAATCATGAAGGCATTTCCCCTGGGAAAATAACGTTCTCTCTCTCGGCCTAGCCCGGGGCAATAAAGTTAAGTGAAGAGCGTGGATTAATTTACAAGAAGTAACGTGCTTTTCCCGGGGTGGGAAAAGAAAATTGCGTGGATTTTTAAGTACTCGATTGTCTAAAAAATCTGATTATAAAAATCATTTGCTAATAGAGTTTTTGTTTTTTTTTCGAGTCTGGACTTGCAGAGATTTTCGTATTTTTCGAATCGCGATCTTCGCCGTTCCAATCTGCTAAGAGAAGAAAAGAATCACCAAGTGTAGGAGCAAGCTACTGTTCGATAATTTGCTTTTTCCGTTATACCTAACCCGGCTTACATTTTCTCAGAAAAAGCGACTTAGACATCTTGCACAAACTTAAGAGAAATTCAGTTTTCATAATCCTCTTTTATTTTGTAATTCTATTTTCTTATATTCCTTAACTTCGTTCACACTACACGTTATCATGATCTCTCTGGATTGTAATATACACCCACGTTACTTTAACATCGTTAAGTAAGTTTTGCTACCTTTACTCAGCTTTGGTAATCGACTAGTTAGCGGGGGCTGATGCCGTTTTAAGTTTCCTGCAATACAAAACCGACCACCAACGATTTCCTTATGTAAATCCTTTTGTGAGCTTTGGTTTTTGACGTCCATAAAATTTCCCAATTTGCAACTTGTCAGTGTCAAGTTTTGCTGAAATTTCAGGAACCGGGAAAAGTTTTTTCGCCATTTAAATGATCAAAAGAAAAGAATTACAAAAAGGTCCGTTGAATTTTCTGGCTTTTTGTGTGATCCTTAGCTTTTTGCACGTGGAGGGTTTTTTGCATTTTTTTTCCAGCATCTTGGCCGATGTGTGATGCCTCATGCGATATTTTTAAATGGTTTAAGGTCAAGCGGGGCATGTAGGCGTGCACCGGGGTCTAAGTAGGACGCTCCATAAACCCAAAACATCTAGGAAGACGGGAGGTTTCGTTGGAAAAAGAAAGAATTAAGCGATGCTGCAGCTGAGACTGGTGTACCACTTACCAAATGAGATCCATCTGGAAGGGAATCCGTGATACTGTATTAGAGCTTCAAGCCACGGAAGGCCATTGATTGATTGATGACCGCTTGCTATTCTTGCTGCTGTTTAAAAATATGAATTCATCAATTTGCCGACCGATGAACTTAATGACTAAACGAACGCCTGCATTCCTTTTTTCGTATTTTGATTACGGAACTATTAACCATTATACTTTAATGTTCTATTGTCAGTGATGTCGAGTTCCTTCAGGTTCACGGTCTGCTTCTACCACCTACAACTTTTTTCGATCCGATCTCCCATTCCAAATTACAGGTAATTAATCATTTAGTTACCTAAGAGAAGAGAAAGCACCATCATTTTAAGGTTAGGAATGACTTTACTAAAAGGTCGGACGACCTAAAAAAGTTGAAACGTAGCCAGACCTATGCCCCGGCGTTACATTAAGGGAAAAAAAAAACCTATCAATAATCAAAGTGAAAATTATTCGAGCTCAAAACATGGAAATTATTCGGCGGTCCTTATATCTTTGCCCGACTGGCACTTAACGTTGATGAACATCAATTAATCAAGTGCGGAATCTCCCGCATTTGGCAGTAGCTTCTACTCCCTACAACTTTTTATCAGACCGCATTCCTTGTCATTTGAGTGTAAGTAAATATCTCTTCGGGAAGATTCTTGAAAATTGATATTTCTAAAAACGGTTTCCCCTCTTCTTGTTCTTTTTTGACGAGTTGACTTTTAGTTGTTTTTCCCCAGGAGCCCTCCGATAACATTCTTTCGTGTCATCTTGTCTTGACAATCAAGCGACATTTTTCCAATAGCTTTTTACGCCGCCGCCTGTTTTATTTTTTTTCCTTATTCCCTTTCCTGGGACTATAAAAACTTTTTTTTCGCAATCCCATTAAATATTAATGTCTTCTACTTTTAGAGATTTATGACGGGTTGTAGCCGTTATATATAACACATTAACGGATCATGATCTCCTATTACTTTAGACCGATACATGTTCGGTTACTCCCATACGGGGGCCGATCTCTTTTTTTTTTTTTTTGCCTCTTCATAAAGTGACAAGACGATATCGACCGGAGGAATTATTCGCCACCTACGGAAGCATTCTAATGTCAAAATATTGGAACTTATCCAAGTATGAAGAAGTTCTTTATCTTGTTTTGATTGTTCTCCCGGCCATAACCATCCACGAAAAAAAAAATGAAATAAAATTACCGCGCGACCTTGAAGAAAGTGTTAGGTTTTTCTAATATTACTCCGTGATGATTACGTGAATTCTGTTAAAGTGTGAACTCAGCCATAAATAGATTTTAATTGCTTGGCCTAGATTTACTCGCGTAGTATACTTGACAGGGAAGCCAACCTTTACACGGTTGAAGAGAAAGAAGAAGGAAAAAAAACACTTCTTGGCGTTTCCCGTTTTGCAACGACTTACTCTTCTTTAACTTTCATCAGATACATTACGGTGAAAGATGAGCTACACGCTGTGCTCTTAGGCGATTGCGCGATGACTGATGCGCTTTCGTCGATACAGTTTTTTTTGTCACAGATGAATTCACATCTCAAATTCCAATCAATATCGTTTTTACAGGACTGGAAGTTTGATTCGTGCCAAGGAGCGTTATTTGAGCTCGCTTTCCCCCATCAGGGACTTTAAGCCTAATCATATCTTTCTGCTTTGAGTGGATCGAGGGCGGTCCGCTTTGTAGAATGGCCGAAATTTTTACTCGGCACAGTGGCCGTTCGAGGCGAAATGAATGTGTGAGTGAGTGGATTTTGTATAATGGCCGATGACGTCGGGACGTGGCGACCCCACCGCTCAGTGGAATTCCACTGCAAAGAGCCCTGGAGGTAGGCAGCAGCTCAACTAATGTCTGCATGAGGCTAGGGAACAGGAGGCAACGTTGTCGATGGCAGCCGTATGGCTACATTCTAGAGCTTCCTTGGCACCACTGATCTCCTCTGGATACCGCAACTTGAAAAATTTCGTTATACATGACAACTAGCGACATCTCTTTTTGGAACCGACGAACTATAGAAAAAAATGACAATAACAAATATAACAAATGACAATTTGTAAATATTTTTATTGATTTCCATGGCAACAGTGTTATAGTTCCTATGGTTCCAACTACAGATGTCGCTAATTACATACTATCAATTTCAACAATGAAAATGTTCAAGTTGCCGTATCCAGAGTTCAAGTTGCGGGTCGGCTTGGAGTTCCTGGCTGGAGGTAATCTTATGGTTAGAATATGTTGTTCTTGGACTACTTGGACTTGTAATTCTTCCATTCATGACTTGAAAGTAAATACCCTGTCATCGACGAGCATGCGACAGATTCGCTTGGCGAATCCTAGATGATCGCACCAGCGATCAAAAGTCGTCCAGTAAGTCTTCAGACTTAGTCGTCAAATCGCATTGGCAACGTCCACTACTTTAGATCCTCGACGTGACTTCGCACTCGACATTGTAACGTTCAGAGACCTCAAAACTCGTTGACATACTGAATCTCTGTCTGGCCACTTCTAAAGGCGCATCTTCCTCATCAATCCAATCGATATGTAGCGAAATTAAAAATTGAGGTAACTAATGCAACAAGGGCGTGTTAATAATGTTTACTATACGAGTTGCGCCCTTGGGTGTCTCCATTGTTTAATAGAGCTCTCTAACAAGTCGGACAGGACTCTGTTGTTCTGTTGGCCACAGAACTCTGCGAACCAAAAAAGCCCACAGATGGTGAAAAATAATTCTTGAGAGTTGCACTCTTTGACTTCTATGGCAATGCGCAGTGACTGATGCGCATTCTCGGTACTGTTTTTTTTGTCACAGATGATTCCACATCCAAATCGAATCCCGATCGACATGTAACGAAATTAAGAATTGTGCAATGGAACTTTCTATCAAGATGGCGCGGTTCTGTGGACAAGAGAAGTTCGTTTATCATTAAAATCAGATGAATCATATTTATATATATTATGAGAATTATGTGATCATGATGGCCAATGGGCTTTATTTTCAATGGAAAACAATATTTTGCACGAGTCACGAACTTGAAAATCACCTGTTTCCATCCTCCAATTCGTTATATCCGGTTTTTGTAGATTGTTTGTTTTCTATATCGTTCGGGTTGTTTATTCAAATTCTTCACCCTTGATCGTGATTTCGTTTTTTTTTTTTTTTTTCGAGATCGAAATTTATTTTACTTTTTTTTCTGGAATGCAGATTGGTATTTTTGTTTTGCAGCTTTCGCGTGGGGTTAATGAAACGTTAAATTGGTGTTTTGACCGGAAGTCGTCAATTGTCAAGGACAGGAATATTTAGGACGTGAAGAATGGATTTAGTTTGGTAAAAGGATGTTTAATTTGATTGCTCGAATTTTGTTTAAGGTTTAGGATTAGGTTTTTATGGGCGTTAATAGGGAGAGTAAATCAAATGTTGGATTGTTAAATTTAAAGTAGCCGATTTTGATGAAGAGTGATTGATGGGAAAGAGAAAAAAGTTGAAGTAAAGAAAAGAGAAGCGGTAAAAATGGAAGAAAGCGACCAAACAAAAAGGTGGAAAAGGAAACATGATGAGAAGTTGTGTTCAAATGCAAGGGAGCCAGTCCATTGCAAGCTTAAGATCTAATAGAAGATCATTATACGAGCGGTTAAGCGATTATGCCAGCGATCTTCGACAGCAAATCGTTGCCCTGAACAATGGCTAAATTTTTGGCAGCACGGTCTTCCAGGTCTTGAAACTTTTGTTGATTACCATGGCAACGCTGACTCCGAAATTGAAGAAGCTGATGTAGATTGCACTAGTGCATCAGCGGCCGACCAATGAAATTGATCCGCTCTAGAGCCCCTTTAGTAATGTCGCACTTATATGGGACTCTTTCGGCTTGTGATTGGCTGGCCGCCACGACACTTGCACCATCTACCGGTGGACCATGAACTATTTTCGTATTCAAAATCGGAGTCACAACAAAAACCCAAAGTTGCAAGACCTGGAAGACCGTGGCTGGCAGCTAGAAGGTGTGACCCGTGTCTTCTCGTTCTCTCTGCGTCTTTCCTGGTTTTATAGTAACCCTAAATCCCGATTTCTGGGTCGAAAAATTTCCACGGTCCCGTAATTTACACTCTCCAATTTCAAAATTGATCGGAAAATTCTGGAATGGTCTGATCCTTTTTTCTCCTCCCTTCCTATGCAAATTCTTTTTTCCCCTTTTAGTTTATGCTTTCTTTCTGTTCATGTCGTAATCTGACAAAAAAATCATTGTTCTTTGACCCTTCATCCTTTGACGTACATATTTCGGCTATGGGAACAAAGTGAATTTCGTGTCGTTTCCTAAACCCAAAAACAAGTGAAATCTTTTTTTTAAAGAAAAAAAGAAAGATATAAAAATGATGGCCCGGTGATTTATTGACTCGTTATCGTCATTATCATCGATTCTTCGTGATCCGTCATCGTGTTCCTTCTAATGATTTCGGCTATATCTTTCTTTTCACTCTTTTCGAGATAATTTTACCACGAAGATTCGCATCTCAAGAAAAAGAAACACGGTCGCTACCGACCGCCCATTTTCATAAACCAGGAAGATCCCATCGAAAGTGAAACGGAAAAAAAAAAATGAAAGTTCCCAATATTTTTTTTGTTTTGTTTTTAATTTAATCAGATATCCCGGGCTAGGATTACAATTATTAACTACACATATACGCGATCATGCTCGATCATCGCATTAAAGAATAGGAAATGATTTATATTAAATTACAAGTTCGAACAAAAAAAATGAAATGGATAAACAAACATTGAAACATGATACCCGGCTTATTATATATTTCACGGTAGTGACTCTTTAATATTGGTCCAAAAGGAAAAGAATGCGTTTATTACGTAATTTTTTCCAAGAATACGAAAATTTTTTCAAATAAAAGCTGTGAGAATCTTTTCGATGATTTTTGTTGTTCTCCTTTTCTTTCTCTCTCTCTTTCGTCGAATCCATTTCGTGCTAATGGCTCTTCGAACCAATTAAACTTTCATACTCATTACTGGAATGTATTCTCTTGTTATTCGCACTTCTAAAAAACGTTTTCCAATTAATTTTGAAAGGGCGGTAGAGAAAGGTAATGAGAGTGGTTCTCAAGGTTTGGTGGATTGTAGTTCGGAAATGCGGAAGGTGTTGGGAAGGCACCGCAATACTTTCCCTTAGCTAAATAGAGGTTTCTTGTCGCAAGTCGCCAATGGTCACCAGTCTTCACTGCAGAGGCGCAGATTGCGTTTAGAGCATGCTTAGGTGAAGTCCGTTAGCTATGCTTTCTAAGAGTGTTTTTTATTCAATGCTAAGATATTGTCATGAGTTGACATTGCTTTCTGTTTTGGGCATGTACCTGAACGACGACACGCACTAACGCGTGGACAAATGAACTGATCATGTGGCTAATTCTTCCGGGTGAACCACGTCAGTAATCTTCTCAATTGCTTCCTTTAAATCTGTCCTTTGAGTTCTAATCTTCCAAGTTCATTTACCAAAAAGCACATGTCGTTATTAGGATAAAACGAGTCCAATATCTGCAATTGAGAAATTGGGATTGACAACTAAACATCTGACATCTTTTGTTGAAGTGACCCTCTGTCAACTGCTGACATTGGCTAAATGTTGCGTTATTGACTCAAGGGTGCTTCACTGTATGGGCCTCAGCAGCATGACTCTGTCAAGTCTTCGGTTCTTCTGAAAATTTTTGGCACTAGTAGTTTACACAAAGATTACAAATATTTCCCGAAAGTCGAAGTCGAAGGTTGACTTACGTTTGAGCGTAGCTCTGCTTGGACTTAGGGAGCCTAGTAGGGTGTGGAGTCGACTGTAACACTTCGACGAGTCGTCTGCTACACAGGGGGCGCCATGGTGGCATAATAGAAAGTTAATGGGGCAATATGGCGACTCCCAGTTCGTAACCATGGTGGATGCCGATTTGAGAACATGGTAGCTGGTAGCCCCCTGTGTAGCACACGACTCATCGAATTGTCTACTTCCTACTTGCACTCAGCTCGTGCAGGCGTTTATTTCGGCTGAGTGGTTCGAATGCTGTTCGGATAAACATATCCTTGGACTGAATTATTTTTTGGAATAATGCGGAGTAAAGCTCAATTAGAGAAATAGAGCGCCGAAGACGACTGGGAAGCTAGCCAAGATTTTGAGAAACCGCCGGATACCATTACATCTAAGGGTTAAGGTTTTTGACCAGTGTGTCCTCCCAGTGTTGACATACGGAGCCCAGACGTGGACTTTCACCATAACGAAGATCATAACGAAGCTTCAGGTGACCCAGAGAGCGATGGAGAGGTCAATGTTAGGAATATCACTTTGAGACCGCATAAGGAATGAAGAGATCCGACAAATCACCAAGGTAACTGACGTCATTGATCGAGCGGCGAAGCTGAAATGGGATTACGCGGGACACGTGGCAAGGAGGAATGATGTCAGGTGGAACAGGAAAATCCTGCAAAGGGGGGGCCATGGGCTGGGCAGAGAAGTAGAGGGAGACCAATAATCCGCTAGAACAGCGGGTTTGCACTGGGTGAGGACAGCGGAGGACCGAGACAGATGGCATGCCTTGAGGGAGGCCTATGTTCAGAATTGGGCGCATTGAGGGCTGGGAAAAAAAATCTCAATTCGATTTTTCCCTTGATGACGTGCAAATCACTAATGACCTCCAACCTTCGATGCGGAAATGTTTTGCACCGAAGAATGAAAAGAATATGCATCCAGTGAAACGGACTTAGAATGAAATATATAGACAGGAAAAATAGATAAAGAAAGAAAGGAAAGACAAAAAACAGTGAATATTTAATACAGCATCACAACCATCTTTGGTTATTCCCACGACTCGAACAAAAAAATTTTGCATTTCGGAGTTATTTGTACTGCATATTATTCGAACCATCATCGATTGGGTGAAATTCAAAATCTCAAGACATGATATCATTGTCTTGAGGGATTTATCTTATCAATAATGACAAATGGTCGTGCGCTATGATAAAGCAGTCCGGTTCTATATATGGCACGTACTCTATTAAACTAGATTTCCACTTCCTTTGTACAAAAAAAAAACATTGCTCAAGGTTTTAACTCTTCTTTTTTTTCGAACGTAAAAGGAGGATGACCCATTGCCAGGGCCCAACAATGGACTCGTAAAAAAAGTCACGTAAAACATTCGATTAATTCGATTGGAAATTAAATAACGGATCGGGCGAAGGGTCTGAAAAAAAAATTTTTTTTTCGATGAAAAAGTATGCACCTTGTCATCGATTGAATTCGCTTCTGGATTAGTTTTCTTTTATTTTGGGGGGAAAAAAAAGTTTTTATGGTCAGAGATCACACAGCCTGATTACGCAGAGAGATTATTATTAAAAAATAGTCACGAAAAATGTTAATATGTTTCTTTTTTGTTGGGATTATTTTTATCGAATTCGAAGTACCTGTGTACTATACGGTTGAACTTTATGTCAAGGGGTCAGTTCGATCAAAAGTTTTTGGTGGTTGAGTCGGGGGCTTTTTGTTTTATGGACTTCTTTACTCCAAGTTAAATAAAACGTGTAATTTAAGTTTGAAGTGAAAGTTTTCGGTTTTAAAAGGGTCGGAAGATAGTTTAAGCTATTAGAAGTGTAAATGTGGGAAGGCAATAGGTTTTTAGGGCTATTCGTCAGTTGATGACAAAAAAAAAGGGAAGTGTTTTACAGCCTGTTGATGCTCTGTAGAGGCTTATCCAGCTCTTAAAATTTTTTAATACAGTTTGATTACTCTTCAATTTTTTTTATTCATCTGCTTTCCTTTTTCCGGTCGTTGCCGAATTGGTCGAAGATCCCCTAAATTATTTCGGACCAAACATACCAGTTATGAGGAGTGGCAATTGTTCCAACAACCAAGAAGCTGAGTCGAGGAGTAATAACCGTCCACAATACGCGACAACGACCATAACTGTGAAGCTAGTCCGAGGAAGAGCAACCCCTGTTGCTACTCCTCCATCTCTTCCTTGAATCTTTGTCGCATTGTTCCAAATTGACCATTTAAAACTCAGCTCTACACCCTGTCGTTTTTTGCGCCTGCAACCTTCGGACCTTAACTCTTCGAGCCCAACCTTGCCCCATACCTCTTTTAAATATTTCCGCCCAACTCCGTTTGAACGATACTTCTCGACTCAAAAACGCCGTTCCCCTTCTTAATAAGCCTGCAATTAATCCACCCGTCTTTTCATTTGGCGACAAATGTCAGGACAAGTTCAGGAACGCAATCCAAAAACAATATTTCTTCTACCTTAGGTGTAGGCTCTAGTTTTAATCATGACTTAGCGGTTTTATTTGTTTCAAGCTTCCTGGCTTTGTCAGCAACCTTGGTTTTATACACCTACTCGAGAAAAAACTTCAAAAAACCGCTCTCGAGTTACTAATAAATCTTTTTATGCCTGATATTTTTTGGAAACCGCTTTTTCCGAACGCGTAGGCAGAAAATTGATGTCGGAAGTATTGGACGACTTGTTTTCCTTGGCGGTACATTGTTTTAATTATCACATCGCACATCCTTATTTTATTTTTATTTACCCGTGCAGGGGGCCACGGGGGCGCTAATAACTCTTTTTTTCGTTTTTAGCTTTTTCCCCCGTAAACAAATACACTTTAACCGTCTAATAATGTTTTTTCTTGTTTTTGTTTTAGGTAAGTTCGTTGATCAATAAAGTGGACGAAACAACCATTAAAGCTTCAGCAGTCACGTAGTTTCCTGGGGAGAAAAAAAAACAATAGGAATGTAGTAAATGTGGATTGCACGCCCTTCTCATTCTCATCAAATATTAAGTCTACTAACTGGAATCAAGGGAGTTGGAATATAGACTAGAATCTCTCCACCTGGAGTCTTTTCAGTATATTTGTTATACGGACGCTTTTGGTTGGGTTTTTTTTTTCTTTCTTTTAACGATTTCCAAGAAAACGTTAAGAAAGAAAAATTTTAACTATGTGTTGAATGGGTTAGAGAGTATAAGGAATGTCCATTGCCATGTTTTGAAGTGGATATTTACCTGAAAGTGTGTTAATCAATTAGGTATGAGGTACTTTATAAACTTATACAGCTTCATTCAACCGTTTGAAAGTCGATATTGAGCCCTGAGGCCGTGGACATGCTTTACTATTTTTTTTTTTTCATGGTCCGAGGGGCGCAGTCCCAATAACACTCCCAAGAGGCTTTGATATGGTCCGTTGAGTCGGTTTAAGAATGAAACCGAAGGAATGGTCGTTAGGGTATCGGTTTTATGAAGATATTTTTTTTTGTTTGGGAGTTGAAGAAATTTGGAAGCTGATGGCCATTTGGCGGAACCGATGCCTATCACAACAAGTGGGGATTGTATGTCTGGAGAATGATGATGTAGGCTAAGGAGACGAGACATGACAGGAAAGTTACTAAATTACTGATGCACACAATTTAAATGCGTTGGGGCAGCCTGCGAGATTGCGCACGGCCTCGATTTGTTTCTTGTTCTCTCAGTTCATTGGATGCAATTTTTCCAGAGTTCTGGTAAAAGACAAGGACAAAAGACAAATATACACAAAGCAAGAAAATTGATAATAAATATGATATTGTTTCTTGTTGAACAAATCTTTTGATCATTTTTTCTTGTTGAACAAATCTTTTGATAATTCTTGTTGAACAAATCTTTTGATCATTTTTTCTTGTTGAACAAATCTTTTGATAATTCTTGTTGAACAAATCTTTTGATCACTTTTTCTTGTTGAACAAATATTTTGATCATTTTTTCTTGTCGAACAAATCTTTTGATCATTTTTTCTTGTTAAACAAATTTTTTGATCATTTTTTCTTGGTAAACAAATCTTTCGATTATTTTTTCTTGTTGAACAAATCTTTTGATATTTTTTGCTTATCAAATCAATGTTTTCTTAGAAAACATATTTTGGTTTTAACATATCCCTTGAGAGTTCTAATTTTTTTCATCAAAGAAACTTTCAAACACCTGAGCTAAGCCCAAGTGGCTAGTTTAGCTCATTCCTAATCGCTCTCTTGAACTGATGAAAACAAATTTTTCATTTTAGCGCCAAAAAAATATTTATTGATTATAGCGCTAAAGCAAAATGACAGATAATGTTTCTAATTAAAAACAAATCATCCGACATTCGGGGAAAAAGATCAATATCCCCTTATCGATTCAACAACACTTGTAATGAGGCTTAAATGACACATGAGCCAGAGGTCAATCTTCTTTGTACATTTTTCAAGAGCCGTAGACATGTCATATCGCTCCGCCGTTCTACTAATCATTTACAAAGGGTGAATAACTGAAATAGTTTTATGTACAGTTGACTTACAAATTCCTTTTCTTGTTCATTTCAATAGTTCAATTTTATTTTATTTTTCTCTTCTTTTTTTTTTCTTGTAAAACTTAAAAGCTTGGGAAACTCCGCGAAGCGGTAAAATTGAATCGTACACGTTTCGGGGAGTTTAATACTGATAAGATTATCTAAAGGGTTTCCGGTTTCGGCTTTTCTCAGGAGAAATACCTCCTTCTCTCGAACTCCTCCTCCTTTTTTTTCAAAATTTGAGCAATTGATGTCGCGTTTCTGGGGAAGTTGTTAAGATTTTCGGAGAATCGGAGGGATGGAAATAGCGTGTTGGTGAATTCCGGGAAATGGCAAAGTTATTGCATAAGAGGGATTTTGTCTTGGGTTAAGTTTTCAAGGAAATGAAATTACTCGATTTCAAAGAAAAAAGGAAAGTTTTAATTTTAGCACTATTGCTGAAAATTTTCCTGATTCAAGCAAATTTTATTTTGAAGAACGAATTATCTGATAGTGAAGCAAATACTAAAATTTGCAATTTAGAATTATGCAACCGGCAATACATGACTTTATACATAATGCATATCTTTAATAATTGAAATTCTTTTTTCTTATACATTAGAGGTTTTAAGGTGCCGATGATTTCGAATCTCAGGTTAAATTGTTGAATCGGCAAAATCAATGCAGCTATCTATTTCTTAAAATTTTGCAAAAAATTGATAGTGAGAGATAATCAACACATCGACCAACGAACAGACGTCATTGCATTACTTTTTTCCTTACTTCCATGCCTCCGATTGTCAAATCGTCAACCTAGCGAAAATCAATCTCGGTTAGAATAAACTTCGTTAAAGCGAAAAAATGGAAATAAATGAAAATATGAAAGAACAGAATCGTGTTACATAAAAATCTTTTAACAATGCAAAAGAACTCCTACGCTGGTCTCATACGACCACTTTCAAAATGTCAAAGATTAAGTCGAATTTATTACAATGACATCACTTTTCTTTCTCTCTCTTTTTTATTTTTTTTTTTTTACAAAAATGAAAGAGATCGTTAATTGATCAATAAGTTTTTTATCCTTCAGGAATTTCCAGAATAATAAATTTATTTTCAGAAGGAAATACGGGAAATTTTTTTCATTAAAAATTGTGGGATCTAAGTGACTTTTAATATTTTTAACGCCCGAACTGTTTAAATAAATTTGAACTTGAGCTGGAATTTGTTTACAAAAGATTTTCTTTCGACAAGTTTTTTTTTTTAAAAATCCTCTGCAAATATTTTCGTTGCGTAGGAAAAATATATTTTTTGTTCATTTTTATTTACATTAGTAAATATTTGATCTGGAACATGAATAGAAGGTAAATATTTCTCTCCGGGAAAATTTTTAAAGAAGGGTGGGAGGTTTTTGCGATATGCTCAAGAATTTTCCTGGTGTAAGAATTGTTTCCAAGAAATGAAATCGTGATGGCGGACTATGGAAGGTTTTTGCACTTATTGTTGATGGTCGTCTAGTTGGGCTAGAAATGATTATTAAAGCAAGAAGCATAATCGTGTGCTATAGTCGCAAAGTGGACGCTAAAGCCAGAACGGAGACGTCGATTTTTAAAAAAAAAAGGACGCTAAAGTTGGAAAATAATTTTTAGGGCAATTAAATAACTGCTAAAATCAGAAAATGGACGCTAGTGCTAAAAAATGGACGCTAGTGCCAAAAATTGGACGCTAGTGCCAAAAAATGGACGCTAGTGCTAAAAATTGGACGCTGGTGCTAAAAAATGGACGCTAAAGCTAAAGAAAATGGATGCTCAAACTAGGGAAATGGAGCTAATGCTAGAAAACAATCCCTGAAGCAAAAAATTGAATGCTTAAGCATAAAAAATGTCGGGTACGTAAGCCATGCTAAAAAAATTGGCGCTAGCACGAAAAAGTGGATCCTAGAGCCAGAAAAGTGACGCTAAGGTCAAGAAAGTGATGCTAATGGTAGATAACAGTTTCTGTAGCAAGAAATCGACGCTAATGTTTGAAAAATGGACGCTAATATTGGAAATGGAAGCTGATGCTTGAAAATGAACGCTTAAGCATAAGAAAATGGAAGATAAAGTCCGAAAATAGTCGTTGAAGCTAAAATCTTGATGTTAAAACCAGAAAAAAATATAAAAAAATATGAAAACGTTTGCTAAGGCAATAAAATGGACGCTAAAGCATAAAAAAATGGATGCTAAAGCAAAATGGACTCTAAAAAAATTGAATAATGATATGTTTTGGGTGTTCAGAAAATTTTTCAGAAAACGCGTTGTGCAAAATGTTAATTTTTTTTGATTGGAATAGTTTTCCAGTGATCCCTCCCGAAAATAACAAAAATAGATAATGAAACTTATGATCCCCTTAACCACATTAAATGAATCGCCAAAAAAAAATTTTAAAAGACCCAAATCAACAAAAACAAATTTAAATGTAAGAAATGCTTTGTGGGAGTGAGGATCCGGCCCTAGCACATCCTATATCCTTCCCTGAAGTTTCTACCCTCGTGACAGACATGCCCATGGAGCACCCGCTCGGCAGACGTCCGCATTCACAGTCAGTTACCCAGTAGCCTCCGGCGATGGCTCGTAGCGCGTTACGTCATTCCGCTACCGTTTATTTTTCGTTTATCGGGACATAATATTTCATTGTGACCGAATTTATTTTTCGATCGGTACCTCTTTATTATTTTTTTTCCGTTATTTTTTTTAAAATTTGAATTTCAAATGTGATTCTCAAAATTTTTTAGTTTACAAAAAGTTCGTAACACGCCTTAAGATTATTTTCGATTCGAAATCTCGTCCGATCCGTTAAACTTTGTGTAATTGGGATTTAAACGAACGACCTGATTTTTTTTTTTTTTTCAAAATAACCGCATTTTTTTTTAATGTGTGCGATGTGTTAAAGGGTTTATGTACTCAGTAATTACCAATTATCGTGGAAACACACACCCATTATTTGCGAGTCACGGAAATTGCGTGTATAAATATACCGAGATAAAAATTAAATCAAGTTCAGCTAAATTCAGTTCAAGTGCATGAAAGTTTATAATGACGTCCGGGTTTTCTCCCGAAAAAGGGAAACAATATCCTCTTAGCCGGGTTAAATTTAAAGAAATGATGTATAATGTCATTTGAATCCCGCTCCACGAAAACCGGAAATAGATCTCTATCAATGATGAACAAAAACAGGGTTCATATGTCCTCCTCATTCATCGCGCGTAGACAATGACTCGGGCATAGCTTATATACCCGTTTATTAAATACATCGAGGGAGATAAAGCCTTTATTTTTTTAAAAGGGTTTTTTTTTCTCCGTTCGGGTTTCGGGGATAATGCAATCGATAATTTGATAATTCCGTTGTTATATTTTGAGAGGGAATCCGGACAAAACGTTTTTGATAATTAACTGGAAACCGGAAATAAGTTAATCAATGACCGCATTCAATCTATAAAACGATTTATAAAGATTTTTGGTAAAAGAATAATTAATGAGATTTGATATGACGTTCGGGTTAGCCGAGATACGTTTTGATTTGGAGGGGGATAAATTGATTTCAAATCCGGGTTATGCGGTTTTTTTTTCTATCGGGTAATATCAGTGGCGCCGAGGTTTTAAATTTCAAAAGGGGAAAACTGTGAAAAATTTTAATGTAAATAGTTGTCTTCGTTACTGTTGAGAAATTTGATGGTATGAATAGGAAGCTCACTCTAGAGCTTCAAGATTGACGCTAAAAACAAGAACTGCCACAAATAATAGAAGCTAGACCACACATTATTAAAAAATAGTGTAGAAAACTTGAGCTTATGCCGGCAATGAATGCTGCACAGTTCAAAAAATATTTTCATTTGAGAAAAAAGAGAGTTTCAACCTAAGACTTTCAATTTGAAGTCAAAAAGTTTCAATTTTTGAAACTATCAATTCGAAGTCAAAAAGTTTCAATTTTTGAAACTATCAATTCGAAGTCAAAAAGTTTCAATTTTTGAAACTATCAATTCGAAGTCAAAAAGTTTCAATTTTTGAAACTATCAATTCGAAGTCAAAAAGTTTCAATTTTTGAAACTATCAATTCGAAGTCAAAAAGTTTCAATTTTTGAAACTATCAATTCGAAGTCAAAAAGTTTCAATTTTTGAAACTATCAATTCGAAGTCAAAAAGTTTCAATTTTTGAAACTATCAATTCGAAGTCAAAAAGTTTCAATTTTTGAAACTATCAATTCGAAGTCAAAAAGTTTCAATTTTTGAAACTATCAATTCGAAGTCAAAAAGTTTCAATTTTTGAAACTATCAATTCGAAGTCAAAAAGTTTCAATTTTTGAAACTATCAATTCGAAGTCAAAAAGTTTCAATTTTTGAAATTATCAATTCGAAGTCAAAAAGTTTCAATTTTTGAAATTATCAATTCGAAGTCAAAAAGTTTCAATTTTTGAAATTATCAATTCGAAGTCAAAAAGTTTTAATTTTTGAAACTATCAATTTGAAGTCAAAAAGTTTTAATTTTTGAAACTATCAATTTGAAGTCAAAAAGTTTCAATTTTTGAAACTATCAATTTGAAGTCATTCAATTCGAAGTCATTCAATTCAGTTTCAATTTTTGAAACTTTTTGACTTCAAATTGAAACTTTTTTTGTAAATAGTTTCATGAAAGTATCATTTGAAACTCGTTTGCATTCTATTTGAAACCGAAAAGTTTTCATCCCTCAGTGAAACCTAAAAGTTTCAATTTTTCTCAAATAAATTAAAACTTTGCTTTAGGTCAGTAAAGGCGCGCGCTCTTAGATTAAACGTCATCGCCATCATTATTTCTTGAATTTATAGGGCCTCCTCTTCCCAAAATTTACTTCTCTTGTTGACATTTAAATAACAAATGACAATAAACGAAATGACAAAATTATGGCATTATTACGGCACGATTAGCCCCGCGTTTTTTTCCCATTTCGATTTGATCCGAAGTACCTGTTATAACGTTTTTTATTGTTCGGTTTAATTATAATGCTGTAATTGTATTAACAACAAAATATAATTAATTAGATGCATTTGAAACTTTCACTTGTATACGTATTGTCGTTATATTTGAGAATTTAATTTTTTTTTAGCTGATGGATTTTTGTTTTATTATATAACTCCTGCTTCATATGGTTAAGACGGGAAGGCTTATGGCATTGCGGCTAATCCGGTTAACCCTGGGAATATTACGAATTTAATAGCTCGAGATTTTTTTTTTTTATTATATTTCGCAGGTTTTTAAATTGAAAATTAATCGTAATTGCCCGTGTGACTTACGCATTTTATGTGTTGGTTAATCGGTTTTCTTATAAATATTATTAATAATAGTTTATTATGGGTTAAGACGGATTAAAGTATGGAACGAAACGTGCGGGAGATTTCGTGGGATTAATTTGCGTGAATAAGAAAAAAAATGAAGTAATTAATTAAGTGATTAATTATCGGTTTTATTGGGTTTAATCGATTAAGTTAAAGTTGTTTGATTTGAAATGATCTATTAATGAAAAGTGGTAGGATTGGGTTGATATTAGATTTTTTATGAGTGTAAATAAATGCGTAATTTTTTATGGGTTAATTAAATTTTAATCGCAATGTAATCATTAATAAATTATTAGATATCTTAGTGGAATTTAATATGAATATTTGAAGTGATTATTTTAAAAGAAAATGTTTTTCTTTCTTTTGTAATGGCTATCGATATTAGTCGTTGACGGATAAGAGGAAAATCGCCTCAAATCATAGAACCGACCGAAAATTCGAAATATTTGACCCTTGGTTAGTCGAAATTGAATACCATATTAACATTTTCGGAAAATAATTTTTTTTCGGTTTTCCTGGATTATTTCGGAAATATGAATTTTCCAAAAATAGTTGCAAAGGAAAAACTTGTAAATAAAAGCCTCTAGTTTCGACCTACAAAAAACGAAACAAATTTAGTGACCAATTTTTCAAAAAATTTGAAAAAAAATAATTTTTTTTTGTTTTTGGAGCAAAACAAGCATTATGCTAGAATTCCGATTTTCGATCAATATCAATGCTTTTTTACTCTCGTTGCTCGCTCGAAAGTTAAAAAAAAAAGGATTCCCCCGGTCCGATGAATCAGATACATATCAATAAATAATACTCCGAGTGAGAGGTTGAATGACGTCATCTGAGGGATATTAATAGGATTTTATCAAAATCATACTGGAAGATCACACTACATTAAACATGATCAATATTCAGGTCACAAATCGCATTCGATTCTTCGAATCTATTAACTGTTCCCTATATTGCATTAAACCCATTAGTTTTGTCTATGCAGGACATGGCTTTATATGTGGAAAGAATATTATAATAATAAAAAGATAATGGCAAAAATAAACATTATGGATGTATGAGAGAATTAATTAAATCGTTTAATAAATTTAAATTGATTTCATAGCTCCGGGAAAATCCAGAGTGTATGTTACTTTTTCTGCATTTGAATATAAATTTTAATTAAAAGGTTTTACTATTCGCTTCCAAATGGCGAATAAAAACTCGAACCTGTGGACACAGAGCAGCACATCTGACCAATAAATCTGGTTTTAATGTTTAAATTTTCAGGGTTGGGCTATGGCTTTATCTAAAAAATTTTAGAAATGGGGAGAGTCCAAACGAAACTCGGAAATTATCTTCTCAAAAACGGTTGTATGAATCTTTATTAGGAGAGCGTGGGAATGGTTGCTCTAAGAAGTTTTTTAGTCAAAATTGGTTTAGCTAGGAAAATGTAGGAAGATCAAAGAAAATGTTTCACAAACTATAGCGATATGGTACTCGATTTCGACTAAATTAAGGTCGAAAATCTCGAATTTTTGGTCGATTAATCGATTCACTCACCCCCACTCCACCCTCATTTTTCGACTTGCGGGCTTTTACCAAAAAATGTGATATGGGACTCAATTCCAGTACATTTTAGGTCGTAGATTCTGAAATTTTTAATGATTTTTTCCCTACTCCCAAATTAGGTCTAAAAATCCGAATTCGGGATCCTGGGTGCTCATATTCCATAAAGCAAGCCAACGATGCAATAATCAGAAAAGCGGAAAAGTGAATGATCCATTGTTCATCTTGCTTTTTTTTTGCACAATTTTTTCGCACCGAATACCTACAAAATCAAAATATTTCATCGTGGATTGTGTGTCATCTGACCGGCATATCCGGCTTGATTTATTACCCAAATGTATTAACTGACGTCAAGGATGTAATTTGATTTTTTTTAAAACCGGAAATGTGATATTTTTGCTTTGAAATACCTCGTGAACATTGCATGTTATCTTGTTATTGAACTTCACGGTTGAACAAACCGTAAAATGATAAATACCTCAATTTTGATTTTAAGGGGGTTGGAAGGAGAGAAGAGGTTGAAAAGTTAAAATCCCAAACGGGTTTTAACCTTAAGGCGTGTTAGAAATTTATATATTTTTTGATATAGTGGACGTGATGAAGTTTATTACTGATGATAAAATGAAATGATTCCCGGGCTTTGGATATAAAACTCGTATAACACCATCATTCATGGATATCAGGTGAATTTGGGATTATTTTACTAACCTAAATAATGGCGGAAAACGATGCCGCCCGACAACAAAGCCTCGTCGATCTTGAAGAGCTTTACGTGTGGCTTCAGCAATTCGAGGATCCGACCATCGGTAAGCTTTTCCATGGGATTAAATTATCTAGATTAAATTTATTAATCTTAATCCTTTATGCTTAAATTTCCGGGACATGGCCCGTTTGGGAATAAAGAAAATTGTGAATGATAACCCATTGTAAGCGATTTAATAGACTTTTCTCCCCGAGCGTAAGCAAGATAAACGAACGAGTGTTAAAAAGGAAAGAGAAATACGAGTAAAAAAAGTTAATAAAATGAAAATTTTTTTAGTGTGGAATTTAATTTCATTTCGAAAATTGGAAGTTGAGAAATGCAGAGGT
This sequence comes from Liposcelis brunnea, assembly GCA_023512825.1. Taxonomy (NCBI): domain Eukaryota; kingdom Metazoa; phylum Arthropoda; class Insecta; order Psocodea; family Liposcelididae; genus Liposcelis; species Liposcelis brunnea. The sequence continues at coordinate 7,516,965 of CM042073.1, read as the reverse complement.
TTAGTAGTTAGCTCGGAGTTCTGGTTTCGATTTTTTGGGGATTTTCGTAGTGAAATTTTTTTTACAGTAACAAGCAGAAGAAAGGTTTACGAAAACCGAAACTGAAAAATATTTTGTGTGCTTAGGAATTTTTTAGGATATTTTTGAGTTAAGGATTGTTTAGGATATTTTTTGTGTTCAGGAATTGTTTAGGATATTTTTTGTGTTCAGGAATTTTTTAGGATATTTTTTGTGTTCAGGAATTTTTTAGGATATTTTTTGTGTTCAGGAATTTTTTAGGATATTTTTTGTGTTCAGGAATTTTTTAGGATATTTTTGTGTTCAGGAATTGTTTAGGATATTTTTTGTGTTCAGGAATTTTTTAGGATATTTTTTGTGTTCAGGAATTTTTTAGGATATTTTTTGTGTTCAGGAATTTTTTAGGATATTTTTTGTGTTCAGGAATTTTTTAGGATATTTTTTAGGATATTTTTTGTTTTCAGGGATTTTCGTAGATTTTTTTTTGGGACCAAGGCGAAGCGTTTAATGTGACTCGGCTATAATTTTATTAAGTCCTATCAGGAAGTCCAAAATTTGGCGCCATTGTATTTAAAGAATAATTGCGACATCGATATTTCATTCATATTTTTTCTTTTGAGTGATATTAAGAGTCAAAAGGTTCTGCAACAAGATAATATTTCAAACACTTGCTTTTTTAGAAACACAAAATTTTCGCTTAGAAACTAGCTACTGGTTCTTACTTGTTTATAAAATTTTATAACGATAAAACGAATCTACCCCTTTCAAAATTAAATCAATCCCAAACTCTTTACTTTTTTTTTACTAATTCTCTCCATCTGACATGTTTACGCTTAAACTTGTCAAAACAAACGAATTATTTTTAAGTTTATTAGTTACACACGGATCCGTCTTAAGATCCCCACGTGGGCTACGAATTGTTTATTATTAGATTTTTTTAAAGAGTTCACTTTAAAGTGTCATTTTTTAAAAAAATTACACACGTTCACCACTTAAAAGAAAACTGACCCTTTCAAAGATCAATATGGCGCAGTGCTGTATTTTTATTTAAAACTCGCAAGATTGGCAACATCGCTCAAAAAAAAAAAATGAAAAGCATATTCACAGGATGCTTGATTACACGACGCTACCTCCCAGGAGGGAACGCCCGAACATGTTTATTTCATTCGCCCCCCCGTTCTCCCTCGATATAACATTTAACCGACTGAAAAAGAATTTTTCCTATGTTAAGCCGCCATGTTAAAAAAAAAAAGATTTTTGTATTTGAAATCGATCATAAATAATCGAAATGAACCATGAAAATTGTTTTGTTTGACGTTTATATTATAAAAGATCATTGCGTTTATAAAGATCAATGTGCTCTACGCAGAGCGGCCTTTTTTTGTTTTTTTAAAATGCGAAACGATTAATATCTTCGATTGGAAATGTTAAATCACGACTAATAGTAATGTCTTAGCCGTCGAAAATGAATTATTGAACCTCAGGGTCGAAAAAATACCGAAAAAAGAAAAAGTGCAATTAACCTAAAGCTTTCTTTACTATCGATTTCTGTTTAATCATTCGTGTTAGTATTTGTTGTGCTATGATGAAATGAAAGGAATGGAATTTACTTAGTTGATTTATATAAGGTGACCGACTGACCGGCGCGGCGTCTAGTCGGGTATAGAATTTTAAAAAAAACATCGGAAATGTAATTCTTTGAATTTGAAAGTATTGCAAAAAGGTTTTAATTTAAAGAAATATATGGAGTGATTCGTAAATTGTTCTTTGTAGGAAAAGAGGCGTCGAGAAAAGTAAAGGGCGATGAGACCTGAGGTCTGGCCTGGCCAGGCTTTGAGTAGGTCTAAGAAGATATGCAGCAACTGAGCTAAAAAAACTTTTCCATTTTTTTCCTGTTCAGAAATTTTTCTAGATTTGTTTTTGGGCTATCGAAGATTTTTCCAGAATTTATTGAATCTCAGGATCGAAAAAAATACCTAAAAAAGAAAAAGTAAGAAAACTGAAAAAGCTGAGCTTTCGAGCTGAGTAAGAAATTTTGAAAATATTAATTTTTGCGCATCTGTATTATTAAAAAAATTTTGGCTTAACGTTTTTCCGTGCTCCAGGATTCTTAAAAAATTTTTTTAGAATTTTTTCCTGAGCTCTGATATTTTTTTAGAATTTTTTCCTGAGCTCTGATATTTTTTTAGAATTTCTCCTGAGCTTTGAATTTTTTTTTAGAATTTCTCCTGAGCTTTGAATTTTTTTAGAATTTCTCCTGACCTTTGAATTTTTTTAGAATTTCTCCTGAGATTTGAATTTTTTTTTAAATTTTTCCCAAGCTCTTAATTTTTTTTTAAATTTTCCTTCAAGTTTGAGAATTTTCATCGTTTATAGCGATCTCGGCCTAATCATTTTTTAGCCAAAGTTCTGTAATTTTTTTGAGTGGCATTTCTCGAAATTCCGTATTTTGTCTTTTGCGGCTAACTCTCTACGGTCCTGTCAGGAAGTCTTTCTGCATCTGTCACCAGAATATGTACGACGATGATTTCAATTTTGCAACGATGTAATTTTGTTTTCGGATGGTTACGTTCCCATATTTCCCTGAATGTTTAGCGTTATGAGTTCCTAGAATGAAAAGTTTCATTGTGCAGCTTCGGCCTTTTAACCTTTCAATCGCTCATGGAACAGTCCTCACCGGAAAATTCAAAATGGGGGATTACTTTACCTCCGGATTTTTTTATCCCCGGGAAAGTCATCACTTTAATTAAAATTCTTACTCCTACCCCTACACCCACTCTGTGTTTTTAAAAAAAATGTTATCCGGGAAAAGAAATAATGTTTTAGAAACGTGTGGATTTGCCTACACATTCTCGGATCACATCTCTACTGAAACATCATGTATGAATGTATTCATTCTCTAATCCCATAAACTTTATATTAGTTTAAATCCTGATTATTAGGACTATCAGTAAACTCTAAAGATTCTGTCTTGAATTTCAATTGTCCATGTCTTTACAGGATTTTTTGGCTTCAGCTGTTACATCATAGGTTTCCCTTCAGATAGCTCTATCCAGGGTAGCTCAAACTCAGGGTTATCAGGGACTCCTAACTGACCTGCATCATTGAAGAAGTTGTCTTCCAGGTTCCCATAAAGAGAGCTCTCAGCAGAGAAAATGGCTCAAATGGACCATTTATCAATATCGGACTAAGCCAAAACTAAAAGCTCGACCGAGGTTCGTGCTTCCTACTCTTTGAGTAGCTAGATTAGGGCTGCAGCTGGTTCAGATTTGAAACATTGAATGTGGCTGGGCCAAGCTACAAATTTGAATTGATACACGGTCAGATTGCTCTTAGACCTAAAAATTTAGACCGAGCATGAATCTATCAACAATCTTCTTACACGAGCTTAGGCGATCGATCCGACGAGCTCCTTGAATCATTCACGATCGGCGGCCATGAGGAGTAACTCCTCTACAGTCCAATTCCGGATATTCCGCAACCAGGAGAGATTCTTACGATCAAGTCTTCTTTTACCCTCGACCTTGCCCTGCATGATGGTCTGCTGCAGCCTGTACTTGGGTCTCCGCAACATATGTCCAAGGCCCTGGCCGATTCTCCGATCCAGGGAGAATCCCCGTCGATCCCCGATCCACATTTTTGAATCGGGTAAAAGCCACTCGAGCAACTTCGATGCGGGTTCGGGTTGCCTTCAGTACAGCGGTGCAGAAGGCAAGAGGGACACCACTGCACTATTTATTGTCCCTAGAACAATCACCATCAACAATACCATTACTTAAAAATGCAGTCCTCACCAGAAAATAAATTCTTTTCTAACTCCAAACATCTTTCTTAAATTGCTTAGATAAAAAGTTAGACATCGATTTTGAAAAAAATCTGCCCTGTATCTTAATACGATAAAAATAACCCAAAGATGAAAAGGTTATAACAGTTATAGGCCAAACGTTTGAGCTGCGGTTACGGATACACACACAACAATAGATATTTCGTATCCGCCATCATGCGAACGGGTTTATACGTGAATCGAATAAAAAGAAAAATAGGTTGTTTGAACGGAGGGAAAAAAAAAGGTTTTCCCCGTCCCTTAATCGATTCGTAATTGTGCATTAGGGGGAAAATGCGACTGAATCCTTTGAATTCAGGTCACTACGGTTATTTTTTTTTTTCCGAGGGATGAGTTATAAGGGAGCGAGGGAAAATTTCCCACTAGATTATGAATTAATTCCGACGACCAACAAATTCCCAATCTATGTTTGCTTAATTTTCTATCCGTAACCCTTTTTTGTTTGGATTCCTTTTCATCGTCAGGAAAAAATAAAGAATCGATAGGCGTGTTTATTATACGTCTGACCAGAATCCCGAGGTGGAGGAGAAAAAAAAATAATCTTGGCACGCCGCTGGGAGAAGAACTATCATGTATTATTCAACAATCTACGTGACAGTTTGTTGTCCGTTGACATAGGTTTCGTTTTACCGGAGGTTTTTCCTTCTCTCCCTCCCGCAGTTTCGGATTTTAAATGTTACATTTGTCCTTTAACTTTTAGGTCGTAATAATTTTCCGGGTTGTCAATGTTTTGAGAAATAAAACGTGGCGGATAAGTTGGTTAAGGGTGACGTTAGACGTTCTCTAGGAAAATAGGTTACCACGGTTGACTGGAAAAGGTTTCACACTTGTTAATTTGTTAAAATGATTCCAAGTGGAAGTCCTTGTAACCCGTCACTAACGTCATTCATTGTCTTTTTATTTATGTAATGTCGATTGGTTACTTTTTCTTCTTTTCATATTTTATGAATTTGACGCTGGGGAATTGGTTATTTGACGGATTGTTGCATGGTCGGAGGTAGGAAATCAGTTGTGCGGGAACGGAGTTCTTGGGTCTCTAGAATCGAAAGAATAATCATTAAATATCTTTACAAAGAAATTTTAATATTCTTTTGTAATGTTAGTATCTTTAAAAAAATTAAAATCCGAAAGAAAAATTTTTACTAAATAAAATTTTTTTTAATCTTAGCGAATATTTTCAAAATATTTTCATTAACTATTTTTACAAAGAAATTTGACTAATCTTTTCTAATATTAACATCTCCGAAAAATTAGAATTCGAAAGGAAAATTTTTAATAAAGAATTCTTTTAGCTCCTTAAAGCTGCGGCTTTTAGGCTGTTGCCTAGAATGCCAAATTCTAAGTGATAAATCTGGTTCTGCTTCTACTTGAGCTTCATGTTATTAAGCTAGCCACAAGCTTCAAATTTTCTATTTTCATTGCAATCATTTTTTTAAACATCACAAAAATTTGTTTCGACTAAAACCGTTTACAACAGATTGCGTCCAAAAGTTCCCATCAATAAAAAAAAATACATCCCTATTCGGTGAAGATTTGCCACATGAAACAGAATGCACTTGTTGACTGCACCGGATGCACGATTTAGGGTTCATTGAGGGGGATCATGGTTACAGCCACTCCGCACCTAATTAAAAAAAAAAAAAAAAAACCTCTAACTTTTCTCCGTCTTCCCCATTGTTTATTTTTACTCACGTAAATAATTTTTAAGATCGAGTTATAAAATCATTACCGAGGAAAACAGGACTTTAAACCGAAAAACTAAGCCCTCGGCATATAAACTTTCCCGGGGTGGAATATAAACAAAGTTAAGCTTAAGTTTTTGCAACGCCATACTCTCTCTTCTCCTTCATAAACCTCCTTTCTTTCCCTGCGATCGACCTTCTCCATTCCAAAATTTATTATCATACCGAAGAGAAAATGAAGAAACCCGGGGTGGCCAAAATTCCCCGGAAATTTAAACCCCTCCCGAAAAATTTATACGCGGGTGTAAAGTTTTAATAAAAACTCAATTTTGACGTTTTCTTCTTAAAACTATAAATAAGGCGAAAGCGAAGGCGAAAGGAATGCGTGGTTAACTCGAAAGAAAAAACCTTTCTTGCGAAATATAACAGGAAATTTCATTCGAGGGGGGGGAAAGGAACCTGACTTGAAATTTAGTCTTGATTAAAAACATTGTATTTAACTGGATAAGGATTTTTACGAAACCCATTTCGGGTTCGCAGTATCGGAAATAAAGTTTTCTGAATGTGGGAATGGGGTAAAAGTTATAGAACGTGGAAAGTTACAAAGGAGAAATCCGGTTTTTGTCTTTTTTTCATACATAAATTTTATAACACTAACTAGGTCACATACACACCACCACTCAGCTGCTCTGGAAAATTGTTACTTTTGTTTTTTATCTCTGCTTACCTCGAGGTGAAACGTTCGTTAAGCCTAATTTTAGATGCTTTTAGCTTTTACTCGGGCGTCTGTGAAATTTATCCCAAAAGCAGATGTACTGCATATGTAGTTTTTGATGGGAAATATTTTTAAATGGAGTTGTACGAGGGAAGTTTCTTAGCAAGTTTTCATCAAGCGCTCAAAATATTAGATGACAATCCTTAAGATTCTTACAACATTTTCCTCCCTCGATTTTCGCCATATTCTTTTTTTGTGCAGCCATTTGGGTCCCACCATGACATCATTGTGCCAACGCTTTCAGGACCTACCGACACTCCATATCCGCCTGTGCCGTCAACCTTCCTGGATTTTCCCTCACTACACGTCTATTGTCATTTAATTGTGAACTAGGGCAGCTCGAGTCTCCGACTTCGATGCTCCTAAAAATAGAAACGCAAACCTCTAACAAACTCACAATACTTCTCAAGTACGACTGCGAGCTTTGAAAGCCTTCGTTTCTTCCATCTTTTTTTCCCTTAGTAATTAGTGGTTTTTTGTTTTCATACAAAAAAACCCTTAAAAAATATATCAAGACTTGTTTTCGCAAATTACTTCCATTTAAACCAGATTTTTATTACAAAAGGAAAAACCCCCGGACAAAGGATTATTGTTTTTTATTCGCGTCGTTCTCTTTTTAGGTCTCCAGCCTCCCGATACGAAAATAGAACGCTCTCCTGCCACGAGAGATCGAAAAAACGTCACGTTTTAAAAATTTAACGTTTATCAGTTCCATAATTAAAATGATTCTCTTCCACCCCTCCCGCTTACCCCTCTTATTTAAATATGCATTTCAGGTGAGGATCAATCACCGATTCCCAGATCTTTCAGTTCCCACGTCGATAATCCCGCATCCCCGCATGTAAAACCCCAATCCAAGAAATCGTGGTTCGGGTAACCTGAGAAAAAAAGAAAGAAGAACAAGTGAACGAACCTACGAGATCCCGCGACAATGAATGGCTCTGTTCGTGACAGAATATCTAGCGGTTGTCATGTGTTTTCGATTCATCGTCCTTCGTTCATTCATTCATAAATTTACCGCTTTCTTTTAATTCAAAACTGAAGTACACAAAAACGTTAAAAATTCTTTGATTTTAATCCCGATGGCGAATTCAGCGAACCGAAATGGACGAGATTGGATAAGATCCAGATTGGGTTCGTTGCGGGATGAAAACGGCTACGGTGTGTGAAATTTTAGTAATCAGGATTTTGTTTCATTGTCAGTTTTCATAACTGAATTTTTGATGGTGTTTTGAATTTTTTTTGGCGCCGTTTACGTCACACTTGATCTAGGGTTGTGGTGTCACCTAGCAATGGTGACGCAACACGTCGTTATTGCTGGCAGTGTCGGCGCCAGAAAAAAATTCTGGATGGCGCTAAGGATGAGTTACAAATTTGCATGTGGATTACAGCAACGTTACTGTTCTTCCCAAATAGGGGGGGGGGGCATGGCCCCACCTTTCCCCTCCCCCTTGGAGCCGTCCCTGATTGCTGGGGAGCGGAGTGCAAACTTTGCTGAAACGTCTGCTGTATTAAGGTACGCCATTTTAAAACTGGAAGCTGCCGTAGTCCAGAGTCCGCCATTCTCAAATTAAAAAGCTGGAAGCGCAATTGGCGGATTTCTAATTCGAGGTCATTGCAGGTTCCAGTTTGAAAAGAGTGTACTCCTATGTGGTCAGAATCTTCCTGTGTGTTTCCTCTACATATCCAAATTTTTTAGTTATTGATTTGACCATGATTGCGCTGGCGGAATCGGGAGGATCTTTCTTGTTGGTCCTTTTTCTAAAACTAGAAAGAGATTGAAAATCAATAGAACCGTCGACATCTTCGTAACTCTCAAAAGCCACAGCGTCTTCGCCGACCTCATTCGAAAGCAAAAGTTGGCAACTTGGTGAAGACACTTCTGAAGCTCAAAGTTTCTGATCGTGCTTTGGTGCAGACGATTCATTGAAGTGTCTACTCCTCATTTGTCGCCCTAGGTATTTCAGAGCGTCAAAGTTTACCATGTCCACTGAAAGAGAGGGACCTGCCCAGAATCCTTGTAAGTGTGTTTGGTGTCCAACATCTGGCTAGACTCCTGTCTTTTAGGTGTGAGTAGCTGACAGTTAATAAGCAAGATTAAGTTTGATAGAGCTGGCTGATGTCTGGATGTCGATTACTGGCTTAATGATAACGACTCTGACATGAGTACGCTGCGCCTGTCTGTGGGCGCAACTATACCAGTAAGTAAATCCTCATACTTTAAAACTCTTAGCGAAGCTAGTTCCATTCGCATTGCAGAATCATCGAATATGATTAAATAATCGATCAATCGAAAACCAGTCATAAAGATCAAGAACTAATAAAGCATGCCTTGGCGATCACGCGGATGACAGGTTACGAAGGAAAAAAAAGTTGTAATTTGTCAATCTAGTTAATGAGTCGAGTATACGCTCGACCAATTCACTATTTAACGACTGATGGTAACAACTTTTTTTTTTGCTTTGGCATTGTCTCAAAACCAGCACTTGGATGTTTTCGATATAATTATCCATAAATGGTAGCAGTTGCACGGGGGCGTTCGTAAAGCATTCAATTTGAACAAAAAAAAAAAACGCGTCGACCTCGGGAAACACTCGATTGACCATTATCATCTTCCTTCTCATCGTAACAAACGCAAAGATACCGATTTGTCGATTTTGGGTGGGGGGGGTATATTTAGATTAATGACGTGAAAATAATCCCGGTACCGTATGTATATAATATTTAAAAGCATTTCCATGTTTAAATCATTGAATGTGACACTTTGCAATCTGGATATATGGAAATTTTGGAATTCGTGCTCCCGATAAAATTGTTTCCAGTAGCTCGATATGTGGCGCATCGAAAAAGGGCAATGTCACCCGACGCCTATTTTCTCTCTTTGTCTTCTCTCTCTCTCTCTCCCCCACTGCCACAGTTCGAACAAACAACGAACGAGTCGGAATATAGTTGAAGAGAGAAGTGTCCCCATAAATTCGAAACTGGTAACTGGGGAATCACGATAACAACGACGGCAAAACCTCCCCCGCCCGCTTTATTATACTTGAAGCACTTAAAATGGGGTAATTTACATTTTCTCTTCTGGGGTAACACATATGAAAACTGTTCCCGTTGAAAATGGCGCGTAAGCGGTTTTCGAAATGAAGGTCTTCGTGGATATTACATTACGAAATTTGATGCGTTTATTGGGGTTGACTTGAGAGCGAGGAGCTCGATTTAGTTCTCAAGCTTATTTTGAATTATGCCTTGGAAAGGATTTGTGAGAATAGATTGTGCGAGAAATTCGCAAATAACAGTTATTGGGGTGAGTCAGTGCAAAGCGAAGAACTTTCGAAGTCGCTGATAAAGTGATGAGGGTGTTGTTGGAACTCAGTGAGTGTAATAGGTGCGATGGTCAATAATTGGTTTTGGATCGATTTGAGGTCAGTTGCTGAGTGCTAAGGGGCAGGTGATGGTCTGTGAATGTGACCACATGCAGTAATTTTTCCCATGTACAAATTGGCACATTGGTCAATAATTGGTGATTAATCTATATTTAGTTATAGCTGCTGAATGCAGTAGTTTTGCCAGCTTGCCTGCTTCTCTCTTTAGTTCACACTACGGACTACTGGGGGAGGGGGGGAGGGGGGAGGCCTTGGGTGCTTGCTTGTAGATTGTTTTCCCACGGAATGTAAGGGCTTTTTTGGGTGGTTTAATTGCTAGAATGTGTGATTGCCTATGATTTTTCCTACGTCAGTTAAGGTCCACTTTTTGTTTTCTCCCTTGGGACACTTTTGGCACAAAATTTTCACCATAGACTTGGCAAATCCGTCTACCTAACACCAGTTATCGGCTAGAGAGGCAATTAACGCTACCACCCCTAGAGTGCCTGAAAGAAGAGAGTGCCCAACTAAAGTGCTGCTTTTTGATTGGCTGCAACCAAACATAAGTTAAGCACCGGGCAGCAGAAGTAGCATGACGTCACCGCCAATCATCGGAAGTCGATTGAAACCGATTTTGGTTGCAGCCAATGAGAAGCCTGGATTTCGATATGACTCTCTCCTTTTAGGCTCTCTAATTATCCCCTCTCACCGTTTTAGGCGAAACAGTGGACACTAAGGCTATCCAATTGCTATTTCCAACTATACCTAGGGAGTTCATTTATGAGTCGACACTTCGATGAGTCGTCTGCTACATCCCAGACCGCAACAACAGTTTGCTGCAAGTTGCAGCACCTCAAATTTGCAGCAAACTACCGTAAGTGTTCTTGCGGACCGAGATACGATATTGCCATTTGCAATCTTGGTACCATGTTCTTTAGCTATGATTCCATGATCTCGAACTGGAAGTCGCCATGATGGCTGTAATACTTAGATTACAAAGCAAACGTAATGATCATGGTACCCTTAGTTTGAGAACATGACAGCTTCTAGAATTGCACCCATACGGAGCATAGTGCATATGAAGCAGAAGTGTTCATTCCTATTAGGCTCCCCAGTCATTGTTATCCGCTCTTGTACGGTCAATACGGGCAATGATCTGGGCTCTGTTCGGGTGGTCTGATATCTTCAAACTCACTCCCCTCACTTACCCGAATTTCTTGTTTTTATCGAATACTCAACTCTGATCTCTGATATGTCTTTATCATTGCTACGATCATGTAAAAACGTTTTTTCGCTATTTTATTATGGCATTAAAATGTATCTTCCACTCTTCGCTTCGGTCACGCCGTCATCAATATCGCATACTCTTTATTTCCTTATTGCCCATTTTATATTCTGTCATCGCATTTATTAGTTTTATGATCTTCTTTTTTAATGTTTTATCCGTTGCAAACGTCGAACATCATGTCGGCCATCATCACTTTATTAACTCCGACTAAAAAAAAAAAAAAATTTCTTACGATGTAATTTTAATTGACAGTAATAAATAATACTTTACCAGATTTGAGAAACGCCACATTACCAAATTTGGCCTTATAAATGTTTTTGCTAATTGGTTTCTATATTTGTGATTTATTTCTTGGCATCGAATTCATAGCCGAACGTTGACTTTCTTTTTAATAATTCATTTTTCGATACGAAAAGGTTAAGACAGGTTAAACTGAATTAGTTTTGAAAAAAATTTCAACCGGCTGGCTACACAAAATGACAGACGTACGATATCTCCCCCACTTTATCAAAACCGATCCTTGTTTTCGCCTTAAGGGATCCACGTCTCGTAAGTCACGCCATGTCACATTTACGCCCTTGATATTTTCCATCTCCTCCGATTGTGTGTTTATAATCCCGTCAATGCATTAATCAAAAAAAACGTCAAGACACCGTCTCGCGTTTGTTTGCAAATCAAAGGGAAAAATATACTCATGTAACTTTCAATTAAATGTCAAAACACGATTCGGTGCCTTAAGGCATGGAGAAAAGGAGGGGGGAGAGGAAAGAAAGCTCCTCATGACGCCTAAAACTTCTGCAATAATATTTTTTTCCCCGTTGAGCTGCTTGAGGGTTCTTTGTTCAAAAACGACCATAAGTCATCTTCCTTGACGTCAAGATAACTTAAGGCTAAATATTTTTTTTTTGGGGAGAATTATAAAAATTGGATCGATGATGAAATTTTTTTTAAATCTTTTAATTCGCATTTAGAATAATATTTACCCTATATGTGAAGTTGTTCACCTACATTATTGTTTATTGTATTAAATTGCCGTCTTCCTTAATGCCATAAGACGATAAATACTTCACTCGTCGAACCGGGTTTTCCAACCCACGCTGTATATTGACTATCACACAAGGCTACTCACTTGCATTTTCTCTATTAATTTTTATTTTCTTTTGTTCTCAGGTGACATCACACAAAAAGGTTATGAAAAGAAAAGGACGAAGCTTCTGGCACCATATGCACCAAAGCAAACACAAGGTGAGTTTTAGACAATTATTTGGGGGGATTTCTTTTCGTTAGAGATAAGGGAACAGTGGCGGGCTGGGACTATGGTCGTGAAGTTTGATGGAAATGTCGGATAAGAAAAACTAGATTAGGCTCATGTGAGAAGTTTCAGAGGGGGTCGTAGGAAATTTATTTTGAAGTATAAAGACTGGCTGAAAGATCCTCTGACTGAAAGGTCGAGAATATTTTTATATCCGAGATCCTATCCGCTTTCGCATGCCTGTAAGAATTAGTGTTCAAAATCAGATTTAAAAATGAAATTTTGAAATTAGAATTCGAAATTTTAGATTTTGATTTTTATATATTCAAGATAATAGATTTAAAAATTTTTGACTTTAAAATTTTGCATTTGAAATCTTAGATTTTGAAAATTTCGATTTTGAAATTTTTGATTTTGAAATTTTTGATTTCAAAAATTTAGATTTTGAAATTTTTGATTTTGAAAATTTAGATTTTAAAATTTTTGATTTTGAAAATTTAGATTTTGAAATTTTTGATTTTGAAAATTTAGATTTTGAAATTTTTGATTTTGAAATTTTTGATTTTGAAAATTTAGATTTTAAAATTTTTGATTTTGAAAATTTAGATTTTGAAATTTTTGATTTTGAAAATTTAGATTTTGAAATTTTTGATTTTGAAAATTTAGATTTTGAAATTTTTGATTTTGAAAATTTAGATTTTGAAATTTTTGATTTTGAAAATTTAGATTTTGAAATTTTTGATTTTGAAAATTTAGATTTTGAAATTTTTGATTTTGAAAATTTAGATTTTGAAATTTTTGATTTTGAAAATTTAGATTTTGAAATTTTTGATTTTGAAAATTTAGATTTTGAAATTTTTGATTTTTGAATTTAAAATTTTAGACTTTCATATCTTGAATTTTAGATTTTAGACTTTCAAATCTTGAATTTAAAATTTTAGACTTTCATATCTTGAATTTTAGATTTTGAAAATTTAGATTTTGAAATTTTTACTTTCAAATCTTGAATTTAAAATTTTAGACTTTTATATCTTGAATATAAAATTTTAGACTTTCAAATCTTGAATTTAAGATTCAGACTTTCAAATTTTGAATTTAAAATTTTAGATTTTGAAATTTTTAATTTTAGCTTATGGAATTTTGAATTTGAAAATCTTCATTTCATCGAAAAATTATTACGTCCCTAAATCGTCAACTTGATTTTATTAGTTTACCGAAGCGAAACAAGACAAAACTTTGCAAAATTTCCCCATATAGTTTCGTCAGTCTTGGACTCGTATGGTCTCAATCAAGACACTAGGACTCAAACTCAGATTTTTCTTATTCTCCATGCACGAGCCTGGAAGCAGTAACCATCTGAGGACCTTACCACTTTCCGAATAACTTTCAGTCCGCCTCTGGAAAACGAAGACATAAAATGAAACAGTTTATATTCAACCGTTTGCGTCAGTTTGATGGAATCGGAACGTTTTTTTTCCCCGATTCGGGGAGTGAAAAAGGGAAAAGGTCGAAAATAACGATATGGAAAATTGTCGAAAGGAACGGAGTTTCGTAGTATATCATTTAGTAAAAGACTGTTTTTCCAAGCCCGGGTGCTTTACGAGTTCACGCAAGTTTCTCAATAAATTTCCAGCCGTTGTATTAGGTGTAATTATTATTTCAAGAATTCCGCAGTGTTTTATTTCTAATGAGAGAGCCTTTTACGTTTTATCTTTAAATTTATGATTTCTAGCTTTCGTTGAGAGAGAGAATTAAACCTTTTTCAAAGAATTATCGTTTTCTTTCTTTTTTTTTTAAATTCTAATAACACAAGGGCAAGGACGCAGAAAAAATATTTGCATGAATAAAAATTCCTGAGCTAGATTTTAAAACGCGATTAATTTTATTTGATTGTTATCTCTTGTGTAAAGGTCGTTTTTGTTCAAAATATCCTTATAGAACAGGAAACGGCGAATCTGATTACCAAGTTTGAATGTTTTAAGCTTTGATACTGACATATCGAGGATCTAATACGGGTAATGATAAAGGTTGAAAGATGAGAAGAAAGATGGAAGTAGACATTAGCAATCACCAATGGCATCCCGCAAAGTTCCCCGGCTAAGTTAGTAATGTAATTAACATCAGCATCCATCAGTTATATATCGGGGGGATGAAAATGTATCTTTGTGAAGCTATTCGTGGATTATCTTTGAACTGATTAGTGTTTAGCCATATGCGCGGGGTAATAGCTTTCGGGTTGTGATATGAGTATTAAATGTAGAACATGGAAAATTGGGAAGGTAGGGATTGGATTGAGGCGATAATGAGAAATAAAAGGTAGAGCTGGCGAGGCAAGACTTACTTGATTTTTGATTGAGTCTTTTGTTAAGTTCCGTTGATTTTCTGTGTGATCAACTCACCGAGCGCCCAACATGCACCGCTTTCTATTAAAGAACATTTTTGGACAACACCTCCGCCTCCGTGGTCGCTGTGGAAATTCCTAGTTTCATGAATCCGGATGGGCAAGTTTACCATCATGGCTGCCAAATATTCTTCTTGTAGAAGTAGCCATTGGACCAAGGCACTAGAGAAGAAGTTGGCGTCATTTGAGATGTGGCTTTTCCTCCGCATTCCCTGGACCGATAGGGTGAGGAATACCGAGGTGTTAACTCGAATGGGCAAGGAGATGGAGGTGCTCTTTAAGGTTAAGCGGCGGAAGCTCCAATGTTTCGGCCATGTGTTGCGCAATAAAAAATACCGGCTTCTGCACCTAATCATGGAAAGGAAGATCGAGGGACAGTGCAGACCAGGCAGATGGAAAACCTTGTGGCTCTGGAATTTAAGGGTCTGGTATGGACTAGATTTCTCGTCCCTGTTTCGGGCAGCGGCATCAGATGAATAGGGATGATGATTGCCAATCTCCGACGCGGAGACGGCACTTAAAAAAGAAGAAGAGAAGTCGCCATGACACTTAATGTAGCGGCCTCTTTTAATTTAGGATTTCTAAATGATACTGATTCTTAAAACTTCATGAACTTAACCAAAATCTCGATACGATTCAGTTCTGACTTCTACATCATCTTTAATCCAAAAAAATAAGACTTGCGTCATGTCTTTTACAATTGTAACTACGATGGCAACATGTGCTTCGAACAAAAAAAACGAGCCAGCATAGCAACACGTAATATTATAAAAGCGACAATGGGGATAACGTTACAGAGGAGGTGGACAGTACTATATACACATCCAACTCGCTTACACAATGATTATCACATTTGTGATATTCTCGCCCTTAAACCAAAAGGGCAAAAGCCATCTAGTTAACACCCTACGTCAAAATTTATTAAAATACCACGCCATTTTTATTGCACACATTTTCTCCCGATCGGGAAGTAACAATACGTAGCCAAATTAATTAATGGGAGAATCTCCGTTTATTCTTCAAAATTAATTCCAGTTATTAACATAAAGGCTTTAAAAAAGAATTTCATTGAAAGAATTATCGGATTATTAAATAAAAACGACGTGGAGTGATTTATCTTTCATATGTTCGAGATTTCAATTACATCGGTGAAAAGTTCAGCCGAATGAGCATCACACGTGGGTGTAGCTTAATTATGACATAACCCGAAAAATTGCGCGGGGCCCAGAAGAAGAAAACTTTAGGGTCGATGAATTTGCCGCCCCCCTTAGTGAAAATAAAAGAGACGTTATAGTTAACGGTACATTAAATTTAAAACATGGGGGGGTTTAGATAGGAGAAGTTAATTAAACGGAACAAAAGAAGGCCGGCTGATGTGAAATATCTGACATGGGCCCCCGATACGATATTACCCAATTTCGCAAAAGATAAAACTCGCTGGAAGATAAAGCCCGTAATTTTCCTCGAGGTTTTTCGATGGGCGCTTCACAATCCGCCGACGCAATAGTGTGATGGAATCTAGTTTGATGTTTTTATTTCAGAATGATTGATTGATAACCGACCACTTGATGTGTATTTACCTTACGATTTGTTACATAATCCCCATACTTATTGTTGTATGTATCACCTGTTGAAAGGATACCGCCGATAGGGAGGTCATTCTTTTATTTTACTTTCAAGATGGCAACTCGTTAAAAATTTACAAAAAATTTTTTTGTAAAAAGCTTTTGTAAATCTCTCAGAGAATCCAAATATGTTGCTATTTTTTATCATTTCTACTTACCGTGAGAGTTTAAATCAGCAAGGAGCGCCCATGAGAATACTTTGTAGTTTTTTCAAACCGGAAACTTTTCCTTGGGTTTTTTTTTTTTTTTTTATTTCTCCTCTTCTTTTTTCTTATTTACTTTTTAGTTGGTTTTCCCTCTTATTTTTTTTTTTGAAGGGTTTTACCGTGATTAGGTCTTGTTAGGATTAGCTAATATAACGCGGGAATCCTAAGTAAAGCCCAGGTAACGGGAAATTCCTCGAAAATCCCGTTAATGTATGTAAAGCGCGAAAAAGGGAGGAAAGAGGGAATGGATGGGAATCAGAATTCGTTTGCTTCCCTGTTTTTTTTCCCGCTTTTATATACCAGGTTACCTTCTTGGCAGGAGCTCAGAAAACATTATGGAAGATGTTTTGGAATCTGAATATATCTCTTCGCTCTGTGTTTTTTTTTGTTTTGGAAATTTACAGTCTGCTTAAAATTCGTAACGATTTTCCATTTTCAAGGCCCATTTAGTGCGGTTGTCACGTTTTCCTTTTTCTCTTTTCTTTTTTAATAAACTTGTCAGTTTTGGGGAAGGTATATGCGATAGGAGATGAAGATAGGTAGTCGTGAGCTTAGAATAAGTCGACTTAACTCAATACAGCACGTATGTGCTGGGAGTTTTATTTTTTTTTTTTAAAGAAGATAAAAAAGATGAAGGTTGTAAATGGGGTGAGTTAAAATAGAAAAAAACAACATGAGAATACTTAACAATTTCGCTTTGATCGCACGTATTAAGCTGGCTCAGGATGTGTCGGGCTGAAAATTTTGAGCAGGTTTCGTTGGAAAGCGAACCTGAGGAGCTGAAAATGATGGCCTCATTCATCGACTTACAGCTTTGAGCCACAGACCCTCTGATTCAATGTGCTGTGTGATTTCTTAGTGTAATAGTTCTAGCTTCTAGCCTTGAGGTTTACATACTGAAACTTTTCGGTTTTGGGGTTTTAGCTTTCGAAATTCTTAAGTTGTCTGACGTCCCAAAATGCCAAAATTTGTTGGACTTGAAGGAAAGACAAAATTATTCTCTAGTTAGTTCTCTTTGAAGATTAAAGATGGATTGCTGAAAAAATCTAAACTATTGTGCCTAAATTTTTTTTTGCATTTTTTTCTCATACATTAACACATTATTCTCTTTTATTTTCCAATGCAGCGCCTTCCCAAAGCCGTCAACAACCGCGAGCTAGAAGGACACAACGACGTCTTACACATAACGAAAAACGATATCATTCAGGTAGAATATACCAAAAAAAATTTTCCGCACGTCGATGTCGTATAAAAATTATTATCAAGCACTTAATATTACTATTTAGTAGCTTAGATTTTTTTTAGTTTTTTTTTTTAAATGTCATAAAAAGCATATTAAGCATGAATGTGTGAATGTTGCACGGTAACTATTAATTTTTTTTTTTGCAATAGTGGATTTTTTTTTTTAGCAAAACAAGGAAAAAGCGTGTTTGGGGAGGAAAATAGTAAACACGGCAGTATTTACATTCTTTTTTATTGACGGTTTGTCACTTACGACTCCCCTTACGCCCTTATGTGGGTCGTTAATATCATAAACCATCGTGTCACAGTTTCATGACTCCCCGAGGGAAACGAGCCAAGGTCTCCGTCTACTTCCTTACGACTTTTTGATCCAGAAATGAGAATTTTAAAACGCGAGCAGGTTTTTTTTAAAATAAATATTCAGTCGCGAATCGGAAATAAAATTTCTAAGCGATTTTTCGACCTCAAAAAAAGAAAGAAAAAAAACTGAGATTAGGATTAGGACTAATGTTGAGAAATTAGAGTGATATTTTTTAATCAAAATGAGAAATTTCTTTTAAAGACAATTTCTGGGAAAACTGATTATTTTAAAGGAATACACAAAGCGAGGGGGGTAACTTGGGCAGTTGCCCCCATTCAAAAATGTTAGAGACCCTAAATTAAAAGAGACTGGCAAACTGTCCGCCATTTTGAACTACATAGAAGAAAATTTGGCAGCCATGACAGTGCACGTGGCCATCCGGATTCAGAATAAAGTGAAAAGGTCGCCGTATTTACTGAGGCTTTGTTCTAGAATGTCTTCTGCTTCTTTCACATTTTTTAAAAAGTGGAAGCAGAACAATCAGAAGACATTTCAGAACAGAGCCTCCGTAATTAAGGCAGCTTTGTCACTTTTTTCTGAACTCGAATGGCCACGTACACTATCATTGCTGCCACTTATATGTAGTTCGCCATGTTGCTCAAAATGGCGTTCAAATTTTTAAATGTCGGACAATTTGCCAGTTTCTTTTAATTTAGGGTCTCTAAAAAATGTTAGCTCATCGAAATATCTTTTCCCCTCTTGAGATTGTTGAGGTTTATGCCTCCCCGAAAAACTCACTGGAACGACGCCCTTCTGAACTCCCGCATATCCTATTTTCGCGTGAATCAGGAACCCAAACGTCATAACGAACTATACTATACGAGTTCACACCAAAACGTTCAATTAGCCTTTCATCATCTTTTAAAAAGATTTTAATTGATAATAATGAAAGGGATCAATTAATTTAGGGAAAGAATTCCATGACCCTGTTGAATTTTTTTCTTAACGACTCATATGACTCATTTTTAAGAAGAGAATAAAAGCGCCGCATGCGTAGTCGGGAGCAGTAAACAAGTCAGAGCAGGTAAACCCGAAAAGTTGTTTTATCTATCGAGGATGTCGCAATAATGTCCTTTTACAATCGGGGGGAACATTCAAAAAAAAAAAAAAAAAAGAAGAAATAGACGTGTTGTAACAACGCATGCTTTAAAATCCACAAGACAAATCAAGTATGAATGGATGTAGCACGTGTGGCGGTGCCTTGAACGTCCTTCAAATTTCAGGTTCATTGATCACCGGGCTATTGGAATTAATTTCAGAACTGTCGGGCTATTATGAGATGTTGATTATTAATTAAAATTCTGCGTTGAAAGGATCCAGAAGGGTATGCGGGATTTTATACGAGCCCAGTGGCGGTTTTCGAATTTAAAATTTCTAACAAAAAACGGTTCGCTACTGATTGTCTGCGATATTTTCCTTTCGTGAAAAAATATCCATTAAAAAGTTAAAGGGAGACAAAAAACGAGGGAGCTTTTATAATTTTTCTTTTCTCTTCTTCCTCGACATTGTTTGAACAATTAAATTAGATACGGGAATTTGTACGAGAGCTTTTGGTTTAGTCGATTATGCGATTTTTGTTTTTATTGCCCTTTGAGATGTTAAAATCCTTTTCTTTGTTTCTTGTTTTTTTTTGTGTTACGGCTGGCTCGTCCTTTTTAGTAAGTTTGTTTTTTGTTTATTGGGGTGGCTTGTTGCAGGGGATGTTTTTGAGATTTTTATAGGCGGTGATTTTTCCTGAGTGGGGCCAAGGAATTCAGGGTTGGTTTTTATTATCAGGAAGATGAGATAAGTTGTTGTTGGTAGTTATAGATAAGAGAATGGATCTAGAACGAAAAAGTTAACGGGGTGGGGCTAGTGAATTTTTCAGGTTTGAAGAAAATAGGCCATTAGGGTGATTTTTATATCGTCCAAATGAAGGATTCCTGTGATTTTGTACAGCTGACTGTTTCACGAACTAAAAGGATAAACTGATGTCATTCAGTAAATAATGCATCATTTCTGTTTATTTAGTCTAAGATCTTTCCCCGATTGCAGCTTTGAAACATCATTAGCGCTATTAGTCACCATTTTCTGTATTGAATTTCATTCGAGCCCTACAGAATGTCACACTGGCGCCATCTGGCAAAATTCTGTGGAAAAAACTGGCCCTTTTTCTTTTTCACTTCAGATTTTTTGTTTCTGCTTTGCAGATCATTCGCTGAAGCTCCATTACTGTCTCTCAATTGTTAAATATCTCCAAAATAGGCCAATAGGTCGCTGGTGTCGCAGTTACTTCCAGTCTTATCATTGTTTAAAATATCATTTTCCGACCTATTTAACCATACCGCAAAATCCAACAACCACTATTATTAGATATCTTTAGCTAAAGTAACAATAATCCTCCTCCTCCTCCTCCTCCTCCTCCTCCTCTTCCACTTTTCCACTCCCAGTCCAAATAATAATTCCAATACAGAAACAAAACGCACACGCACAATATTTCACCGAGAGATAATTCGCTTTTATACTTTAAAACAGGATTGAAAACCTAGTCCTCCGTGTTTATTTCTCTTTCAAAGGGATGAATTTTCCAGGGGAAAGGGGAGTTTTTGCAGCGGGATGAGGAAGGAGACGAAGACAGTCGCTTCATAAAACGCCCCTTATCCTGAAAACCAGCGACTTGTGTTCGGCGAATTGTTTTAATTTAAATGGGAATAGGATTATGCAATGACAAATTATAATAACAGCGTTAAGCCTTGTCTAAATAATTGTACAATGTAGTCCGCTCTCTGTACAAGGTCTATCTGTCTGCCTGTCTTAAGAAGATGTGGTAATTCTTATCGGTGTCAATTGTTTGTTTCCTGCGGTTTTCTTTGCTTCAGGGGGTATATTTTTTTTTGTTGATATTGAACTAATCTATATTACAATGGGGCGTTGATTATGTCATAGACTTCCCGGGCTAATGTTCATATTTTTTTTTTATACTTAGAGCTTTTTATTTAGAAAATGTTTGTTGCATGGGAATGTTTGTGTTTTTCGCAGTTGCACGCACGTTCACCCCGTACCTGCCGCCTCCCGCACCAAACAGTCCTGGCACGAGGGCGAGGCACAGAGGCAACCGCCGACTTACGAGGAATGAAAGTCGCTACCATTCCGGTAAGTGTCGTGTAATGTTTATCAGTTTTTTCGGCTTTGGTTTTAAATGTCGGCATGCGCTTACATAGAATTTTTTTTAGGCAATAAAGATGTATAAAATGCCTTAGAGTAAACGATTGAAAAGAAGTACTGAAAAACTTTCTTTTCAATTGCTAAAGTTCAATCAAAAGAAGGTTGTATTGAGCCCCTAAAGGGGCTATGATAATGGGATTATTTGATTCTTCGTTAATGCCTTTGATATTGGTAATGTTTGACCTGGAGGAATTTGATAATCCTATTTTTTGAAAAGAAAAAATAACATAATCGTTTTCAGAATCGATTCGAATTTAATGTTTAGATTTCAAGTCAGCTTACCACAATGCCTAATCCTGCTTTTTCTCTTTTCCTTCCGTTTCCTTTTCGTAAATTTGGGTTAGTGTGCTAACTTTATCCTTTATAGAAAGATTTGAGGGTTTCGTTCGGGCTTTTAATGGCTATGATAAACTTAGATTCGGCTCTTAGGACATTGTTTAAACCATCAACGTTCTAAGCTCTTAGGTAGTCAGCAGGCTGGGTCTGGGTCTGTGACAAATTCAAGACGATTTTCATCACTTATTTTTAAGTTATATTAAAAATTATATGTAATTTGTAATAAAAAAAAAAAAAAATTGAGTGGCGAGCAACAGGACTCGCCTCGCCTTGCCTCCATGTGGCGTTGCTTGGAAATTTTTCCCTCTGAAATAAAACGCAAAGACTCTTAGACCCGGCCCTGTTTTCTAAAGAATAATCGAAGGGCCGAACGAAGAAAAAAAACATAAAGGTTTAAGTTTCCTCTTTTTTTAATGGCTCTCGAAGAAGACAAAGTTTACCGAGGCAAGTTCACAAATGTTACCAACAGAACGATCCAAACTTTACACAACATATATTAAATTTTTTTAAAGCTTTTTCCCGGTTTTTTTCTTTCTCTCCCCCCTTCCCGATCCATGACCTACTGTTTTACTTCGAGTTATATCTTCGCCGCAGCTTGTGAATTTCTTCTCTTTCCAAAGCTTTGCGCCTTTTTTTTTTTGTATATCGAAGAAAAAGGGGGCGAGTATACGTCTCGGGCCGGCACTTTTCCTCTCCCGTAAGCACTGACAGGCATTAAATTACAAAGACAGCCTCTCAAGTTGCTGATTTATAAGGTCAAACAACGGCGGAATCGATCTTTTTTTTCTTTCTTTTTCTCTTTCTTACTTTTAAGGAAGAGTTATCTAGAGGATTTCGGTGTCGGACCTTATCTCCACATATCCGGCCCAACGCACTATTTCCCTTTTTTTTCCATCCCGTTTCTTCTTCATTGTTTTTTTTTTTAAACTTTTTTCCCGTTTAATTTCATTCGATTAATCCTCAGACAATAAATATACTGGAAAATGTACAAAATAGCGGGGGCGATTCTCGATACAGAAAAGATCTTGTGCTATGACCTTTAACGTTTAATCAATGAAGGAGGAAACATTTTAAATAACCCAGGTGAAGCT
The DNA here is from genome assembly GCA_023512825.1 of Liposcelis brunnea. Taxonomy (NCBI): domain Eukaryota; kingdom Metazoa; phylum Arthropoda; class Insecta; order Psocodea; family Liposcelididae; genus Liposcelis; species Liposcelis brunnea. Next base: position 7,494,278 of record CM042073.1, on the reverse strand, counting down.
ATGGATTACCGGACCCGATTCATTCTGGTTTCCTAATCGAAGAGGGAAAGAGAATACAAATAAATCGCTAAATTTATTTCGGTACGAGGGAAAATAATTTTTTTTAACTCAGCAAATTAGCTTAATTCCTTTTATTTTAAAAAACGGGGGCTTAGCCAATCTTCTTTAAGTTTACCAAACTGTAATCGCTTCTTAAGTTGTCATGAATGAAAAGTAATTTAATTTAATTTTTATCTCGTTTATCTTTTTTTTTTCTTAAGATTTTTCTTTCTCGGGATGATATTGCCGGAAGAGAATTGGAAGGTGTGGCAGAAAAATAAATTAAAAGTTCAGGGTCTTCGGTTTTGTGAAAAGTGAGAAATGAAGGAGAAACCTAAGTGGACGTTATTAGCATTTAAAAAATTGGAACTTTCGGTTCGTGCTTTAAAGCCGCCACTAAGAGAAAACTAAATATAGTGTATTTTTTCACGAAAGAAGTTGAAACATGCTGCCACTTTATGTTTCTGAGACGTTTCAAAGGGAATTAGATTAGGGTTGTTTACCTTTTACCCTCGTAAGGCACATATCCGACATCCTAACAGATAATTTCTATGGATAAATTTAAAATCGGTCATAATGTACCTAACAGTATCACTGTGATTACATGCCGTAAATGGAGCGAATGATGACTTAAGTTTTTCATATCTGCGCACTGTATTTATGCAATACGGAAATCCTATATTCATATATGATTCCCATGCAGGTACCAATTTTTTTGTAAAACTGGACAGTGGACCTATTTCCCATGTCCGCAGTTGAGCGTACGCCACATCCTAAATGTGCATAACTTTAAACCGTTTAGGTTAAATAACGTATTCTTTTTCACTTTAATTATACCCATTTCGTAACAGCTGAATCCGATATTATGCCCACGAAAAAACCGTTACAGTTATGAGAAAAATGTTTTTTTAAAAAAAATACGCTCATTGTTTACACAATGCGACTGAGAATCCCATTATATGAAGCAGAACAATATTGGTTAAGGTAACAAACGGGTCTCCGTACTTGTAACGACCTTGATTACATCCTCACTAATTATAATAATCACCCATAAGAAGAAGAAGGATTACGAGGGTTGGAGTCATTTTTACGTGCTTCTAAGGCCACGGGATGATCTTTCAACAGTTTCTCTCCTAACCTAATCAAAAAAAAAAAACAACGAAATCATGAAATTTATACTATTTTGATCATGACTCACGCGCGTCGGGGTTTCGATTACCTTTGCGGCTTTTAAATTATCTTATTTTAAATTCGAAGAGAGATCCGGTGACTGGGCATTTTAGGATGTGCACCAGTGTGGAGATCCAAAAGCTTAATTGGCTGATTCTGATGATCAGATAGGCCGGGGCAGATTCTGAAAAGAGTCTAAAACCTCGACTTTCTCGAGGACCTCGACTCGAGAGACTTGAAAGATCTCGACTTTTTTTAAGAAGACAACGCGTCTAAAGATGAGGGCCTAGAATAAAGCCGTCCAGAGGGGAATCTGCAGTCGAGAACGGCTTACCTGCAGAATGTTTACTGAAGACTCCTTGCTCAATTTTTTACAGCTTTCTATCTAGAAATAAATTACTTTTCCATTACAGAGCTGAGACCCCTTCGACCCCGGGCCGCTCGCGACAGCAGGGGTTGTTGCTACACCAATGGGAACCTGTGCCAATAAGGCTTCAGACCCTGTAAGGCCGTCGATTTGATCGGAGTCCAAAAGATGAACTTGCTTATTAACTCATTAAAAACATTAAGCTTTCGTTCGAAACTTTTTTCCACTTCCCCCGACCTTTCCTTTCTAAAAGGTTAGGAAATTCCCCCGACGAGAGACTTTAAAAATTAGAATCAACAGGTATTTCTGATTTCTCGATGGAATGATTAATTACGCGGATTAAATGTTAAAAACAAAAAGAATTCGTTAGCAAAATTTTATTTTTTTAAAATCCCCCATTTTTTATAATGAAGAAACGGTTTTCATGATTCATTTTCTTCGGAAGACAAGTTTTTCCCGTGAAAAAAAGATAATCGGATTAATAGCACGGAACGTGGAGCTTGCGAAACACTAAACTCTGCCACTTGGCGGGAGTTATTTATGAAAGAAGCTCTTGAAGGAAATAGCTTTCCTATTTCCCGCCTTTAACGCTCGCTTCTCTTTCTCTCTCTCCCCGTTTATAAGGAGGATGAAAGAAAGGAAAAAAAAGAGGAACGAGAGGAATGGTTTTTGTAAAAAAGTAAAAAAAAAAAAAGAGTTACGAGTCGCTGCATTCAAACGCCGCGAAACCATAAAAATGAAACATTTCAGAAATTAACTTCGGGTTTTCCCCCCTCCCCCTCTTTGCCCGTCATTATAAAAAGGAAAATTTTGCCGGTTTTTTAACGTCTTTGGTTTTTTTTTGTGCCCCTGCAATATACAGTATACAAGAGTAAAAAAAATGTATAATTAGGTCATGCAAAATTTTTATTGGGGAACAACAAAAGAATGGAGATGGGTTTTGAGTTTTGTAGGAAAAAAAGAAACAAACGTTTTCCTGGAAGGAAGAAATTTTTTTTATATAAAAATCGTTTTTTAATGAAAAGCTTGGAAACAAAGCAGTACCTGGAATTAAGAATTTCGTTTTCAACTTAAATTTTCATTAAAAAGCAAAAAAAAAAAAAAAAAAAAAAGTGAAGCTGACACGTGCTTAATACTTGAGAATTATAATTGAATTAATTAGGCATTAAAGTAGTGAAAATGAAATGTTTTAAGCCGTTTAAAAAATAATAAAACATTTTCCAAGAAATTTAGTTTTAAATGTTTTGATGATTTTGGTTGGGAAAAGGAAAGGTTAGATGTCACAAAGTGACCGAAAATATCTTTGCTCAAAATTGACGAAATATCGACGAAAACAAGTTTTCAGAAGTGAAGAAGTTTTCAAAATTTAAGAAAAATTAAGATGACAGTAAAATTCTAAAAAATTTAAGTTTTTAAAATTTTTAACTATCTCTTCTTCCTCGTTAGTATTTTTTTTAAAAACCAAAGAAAAAATTTTGCCCAGCAAAGGTAATAGATTAAGTCGGCGAGGCCTTTAGGCCGAGCCGAAGAAGGGCCGAGAAATTTTCAAAAAGCGCCATTTTCACTGTTACTTTTTTTTAAATTTTTTATAGTTTACACTATTTTTTTGCTCTGACCATCTCCGTAAAAGTCGAAATTTTGTAATTTATTGTGATTTCTTACTCTTATAAAAAATTATATTTTGTGCAAATAAATTCCGAAAGAAAATTTTCTGAAAATATCCGTTGAAAAAAAATTTAAAAACACTGTTGAATTTGAAATTGAAACTTGAAAATTTGCAATTGTGGCTAAGATTTGCGGCTTGCTAAAAAAAATTTTTGTCTTACGTACAAAAAGATTCGAAAATTCCCTGTCCGTTGAAGAAAATGAGACAATATTGAAAATTTCAAACAAGGCGAATCGATTACTTTTCTAAACTGCGTCATCTTACCAACCAACTGCGCCATTTCCCCTTTAAAACCCAATCTCCACTCATCCCAAATCCCGAATCGCTTTAAATTTTCGAAAACCTTTTGGGGCAATAGATAAAAGGGGGGGGCGACAGTAAATGTTAATATGAAATTATGAAACACTTGGTTTTGCATGAGGGAAAATAAAAAATGGTTGCCGAAGAGAAACTCAAGGGATTGCGCTTGAGACGGTGCTTGAAATATAGAAGCAACATTTCACTTAACTGGAAATGTTTCCCCGTAGGCGAATATGTTCACTTTTACTTTTTTTTTTCGCTTTTTAACCTTTTTAAAACCTTCTCACACTCTCATCCCTTCATTTTTTCTGTCGCATTGTGTAAAAACAAACAGCGCAAAAATAAATCAAGATCACCCGTCCGGCATTGCTTTTTCGCTAAATAAATTTGAAAAAGAAAGAAAAAAAAAAGGAAGATAAAATTAAATTCTTTCTATTCAATTGATTTGATCCTGAAGAGTCAATCAATCCTCGTGGGAGTTTGGGTTGGGAGAAGAATCGACTGACCCCGTTTTACAGTTAAAATAAAAAGAGATCAAATAAGAGTCGCTAGGAAAAATAAAATAAAATAAAAAGGAATTAGGAAAGAAAGGTGGAAGAGCTTAACACTGAACTTTTTTAAAATGATAACGATGCTCTAACGTATCGTTTACATTTAACGACTTAGGTTTTTGGAATACTTAAGTAAGGGGGAGAATTTGAGAGAGAAAGCAAAAAAAAAAAAAAAGGTATTTAAACATTAAATTGCTAAACCTCTTTAACATGTTAATTTTTTTTTTTTTTTTTGCTTGACTCATCGGGATTTTTTTGTTTGCCGTTTAAGGTTCTCAATGACGTCATTAAATCTCTCTCTCCTCAAAAACAAAAAAGTGACATCTGGCCGACAAAAGGAAGAGAAAATTAAAAAAGTAATAATAATAATGTTTGAGGAGAGATTATATTTTTTTAAACTTTTAATTTTGAATCGGCCCTGATGTTTGTGCATTTTCTTTTCCCCCCTCTCTTCCCCGCTCGTTCGCATTTCCGGGAAAGCTCGTCAGAACATTCCGCATGGAATTCCATGTCATTTTTCCTCTTTAAGATAATAAAATGTAACATATTTTTTTGAAAACTTCTCGCAGGAACTCAATTTATTTTTGAAATATTAAATGGAACATGAAAATGGAAAGCTTTTAGCAGTATTTATTAAAAAAAGAAAAGAAGCCATCCAGCTTTTTTTTCGATTTCTCTAGACGTTGACTTTGACTCGTTTCCTGTCATCGTTGAGTTAATAATCTGTCACTTCTCCACGGTTATTTTTCTTAGCTTCCGGTTGTTAAAAAAACAACAGCGCGGGGTGATTATTTTTATTTATTTATTTTGGAAAAGTTTGTAGTTGCGAAAAATTTATTGCGGGGGTCGAATTTTTGCACGTTTAAACTTGTCCTGGCTAGTTTGGCTATTGTTTAGTTGAAAATTAGCTCAGCTAGCTCGTTTCAAGATGTAGCTATGATCTTATGCCTTTAATGTTAGAACGTTTCTTGCTTTCCTTCCACGATAAATATTCCCTTGATTCTTTTTAGGGACGGAGGTACCTCCTTGCCTTCCTCCTGTGGATAAAGGTTCCCTGACTTCCTTTCGCAAACGGAAGTTCTCTCAATTCTTTTCGCGGATGGAAATTTCCTTGATTGATTCCGTGGGCGGAAGTGCCTTCCCTTCTTCTTACGACTAAAGGTGCTTTCCGGGTAAAAATCCCTTCCATTCTTTCCGGAAAAATTGACTTTAGAAATAGCCGATCTAAACTAATAATCAAACCAGCTCCATAAATACGTCAGTTTCATATTTTCAAAAGCCATTAAATCCGAATAAGAATTTTCATATTTAACATCTTAATAATATTCCGACCTTAAATTCAAAATCCCACGAATTTTAACCACGAGGAAACCAAAATCATTGTATTCGTTAAACCTACTCATTTTCCGGTGAAATCGGGTTATCGTTTCCAGAATTCTCCCCAACCCATTGACTATTGTTCAAACGTTCAAATGTTCAATATCATTTCCCTCCGATATAACTTCGCAATCATTCCAAATTTTAAATACAATTCCTTGAAAAGGAAAATACAAAAGTTTCCCTCCCGTCAGGTGAAATGACTAGAAGAGAAATCTTTCGGGATTCGATTTGCGTATACGTGACTGTATAAAGTTGATCGTAAATTGGGATTTGTCACCCAACAACGAATCTCCTGTCTCTTACCTTCAAAGCGTTATTTTCCTCCCTTCTCCTTCTTTTTCTTCAATCCTAATTATTTACTGTGCTTTTCCCCTACTTCCCCAATTTTTTTTAGTGTCACGGAAATTGCATTGTTCGATTAAAAACGACATGCGCCTTCAAAGAGTCATTAAAACCCATTCTCCCTTAATACCCCCCCCCCCCCCTCGCTCCTCTTCCTACCCACGTTTTAATTTAATAGTAGTTGAACCTTAATTCACTCGCGGATGCTATATATTTTTCAAGGCTGACGTTTTATTTGATCCTGAAATGATTATATTCGCGAATATCTTTCTCATTTGCCTGGTACAATAACCTAATTTCCTATGTGACATTCATTTTAATCTGCTTCCACTCCCTTTTTTTTCGGGCGCTTTTTTTTCCATTAATGTTTGGTTGTTTTTTTTTGTTCGTTTTAACAGAAGTTCGGCAGGAAGCTGTACAGCAGGCCTTGGCAGCCATGCAGAACAGGCCGAAACCATCGTTGCCTATGCCATCGAAAAGAACGTCAGTCATGGCCAAGAGTCCAGATAGGGAAAGACACGACACCGGTGAGTAATTTGTTACGCTAAGAAAAATCCATAGTGAAAATAAACGTAGTGTGCTAATGGCAAGCGACAACACAGCTGAATTCAAAAAAATCAACAAGGGTCATGTGATCAGCACACATCGGCATAACAGAACAGAGATTGGAGCCAAAGAGGACGCACTACGTGCAAGTTTATTTAATAAAGGCATAACCATCATTTTGCCCGAATATTCGAAATGATCACACAATTCAAAAATTTGAGATTACAGTCAGATTTGTATTTGGATGAAATGTCTATTTTCAAAAAATTAGATGTTTTAAGATAATGCCGGAGTTGCAGTTGTTGGAAAACGACGGCTTATATTTTCCCAAAACTCCAGCCGAGTTCTTTCCCGAATAATTTTAAAATTTACAAAAACACTCTATCTGCAAATTCGAAGTCGGCCATAATCTGGAATTTTCGATTTATTTCATTATTTGCAAGTATTTGACAAGTTTTTCTTCCACGCACTTGCTCTTACTGCTCCTCTTTGCGGTTAAGATTTTTGTAGACTCTTTAGGGTCTGTCCTCAAATTACTCAACTAATTTTTCTTTTCGTAATTTTTACAGACTCCAGCTCTGGCGACGACAGCGCCGGAGAGGGTGGCGATATACAAAGTACACCAGAACGAGAAAGAGCTCGGACGACACCTCAAATGCTGCCGCAGTCAGATACAAGCAGCACGGGTTCCGCCCGAGAAACTCCGCCTCAACAACGGCAAATACATAGAAATACTAGGTGAGTACAAAAACATACAGTATAAACACAATCGAATATTGTATGTTAATGAGCACACGGCGCAAAGGGACGTCCACACGTCAAACATTTTAAACAAAATTCTTAATTCGTGCAATCAGTAAAAAGCTTTTTCCGCCTCACACCTAAAAATGAAAAAAAAAAAAAACAAATTCCAGAGAGAAAAGAAAAAAAAAGAGAAAATCGCTGTACCAAAGTGTTTTTTGAAGTTATGGATCTATTTTCCAGCTCAGTCGCCGTTTCCATTCGACTCATAACATCTAACACTGCAACATGGAAGGATTTCGTAAATGGAGCGGAAGGAACTCGGTTTTTCGAGAATAGGAAACTTTTTTTCTTACTCCATTGCGATTTTTTTTCCTAGCTAACCTGAGAAAAAAAAAAGTTTAGTCTCCCACTCTACTTGGAAAACTACTTCCTTTGAAAAAAAAATTTCCATAACTCATCCTCGTGAACTAGATGACACCCAAATAGGCGTTTATAGTTGCAACCCATTTTCGACAATAAAAAATAAAATCGAACACGTTTAGGTTCCCCCACCTGATTTTTTTTTTCGCCAGGCAAAATCCCCTTAACATATTATTAAACCATTAATTTTGGATGATTTACCTTAAATTCTCGGATGTCAGGTACATATAATACGGGATTGAGGTGTGTGCTATAGCGATTGATTCATTGCCATGTTTTTTTTCTCCTCTCTCGTATTAATGAGACGTGAATTTTTTTTTATCAGGATTTTAGTATGCGATGTCGTTATGCGAAATTATACGTGAAAGTATTTTTTTTAAATTTTTTTCTTTTTTCTTCACGATTTTTTTTATTATTAGAAAAAAAAAGATTCCGGGAAATGTTTTGAATGATCGGTTCTCGGGATATGATTGCACAAATTAGAATTTTAAACGTGGTTGTGGATTTGGTATTCTTATTTCGTATCCGGTAATATTTTCTAAAATTCATTGGATTTTTTTTTTTGATTTGAGGGGCGTAGTTGCTATTATTCATAATTTTTCATTCGGTGTTATATTTTAAAATCAATTATTTTAAATTTTAATTTGCAAATAAGTATTTTTTTTGGGGGGAATTAAATCCAAAAAGTTTGCCCAAATTTCATATTTTCAAGTTTTTTAGAATTTTTGAGTCAAGCAAATCTTAATTTTTTCTTGCAAAACAAATTTCTTCTTGTCAAACAAATCTTTTGATAAATTTAATCATTTTCTCTTGTCGAACAAATCTTTTGATAATTTTTTCTTGTTGAACAAATCTGATAATTTTCTCTTGTCGAACAAATCTTTTGATAATTTTTTTTTGTTGAACAAATCTGATAATTTTAATAATTTTCTCTTGTTGACCAAATCTTTTGATAATTTTTTCTTGTTGACCAAATCTTTTGATCATTTTTTCTTGTTGACCAAATCTTTTGATCATTTTTTCTTGTTGAACAAATCTTTTGATAATTTTTTCTTGTTGAACAAATCTTTTGATCATTTTTTCTTGTTGAACAAATCTTTTGATCATTTTTTCTTGTTGAACAAATCTTTTGATAATTTTTTCTTGTTGAACAAATCTTTTGATCATTTTTTCTTGTCGAACAAATCTTATGATCATTTTTTCTTGTCAAACAAATCTTTTATTATCTTTTGATAATTTTTTCAAAGTAAAATATTGTAAAGAAAATTTGAAAAAAACTTGTAAAGCACAACAAGATTTCCCTACTTAGTAAAGACAACAATGTGAAAACTACAGCATACATAGTTTATTAATGACTCCTGGAGGATAAGTATTTCTTTCACTCACGCCACTAAAAGCTTTAAATATCATATTTTTAGCTCTTCCTATGGCAACGTTTCATGTTTAAAATTTCAAACTCATATTTAAATTTAGAATATATCACAGTGTCTGCTGCCTTACCGCAAAATGTTATCAATAAAACATGTTGAACGCGAGAACGTATCTATAAAAAGAGCAAAAAAAATTCACGTGAGCTGTCGTTAAACATTCCCACCTGATCATCTTCCAATATCAACACTAAATACATTATTTTCATCGGGAAAGCAATCTGACAAAATAAAAAACGCGAGCGTAGAAAATGATCCGAGAGGGCGCCGTATTAATTCTCGGATATGAATCTTATCTTCAGTATCGGATTTACTGATACGCCGATTAATTTCCGATCTGACACTTTATGAAATATATAAGTGGATATTTTGTTTGGTGCGAATAACAGCCGCGTGATCTATAACAACCGATTCTCAAATAATGTCGAAGGAAAAAAGATGAATCGCTGTAGACTTTATATATTTGTGTAGTACGACGAAAGTAAGAAAGGGCGTGAGATTTGTGGGAGGGGAGGATAAGCTTAATGGTGTTGGTGAAAGAATTACGCGACGAGAAGAAATATATATTATTGGTTTTTTTTAATAGGTTAGCAAATGGTCCGAGTCACACCGTTTGGGAAGAACAAATTTCTAGGGACGATAGGAAAAGGAGTAAACCGCCACCGGAAATGACTGATATATCGGACGGAATGCACAATTTCAGACCTTGTAAGTTGAGGGGATTTTTTTGTAGCGTGAAATAAGTCAGGGTGATTAAATTTTTGTTAATTTTTGTAGATTCGCAGCCACCTGATGTGACGCACAACACTGCCCAATCTAGGAGACTGACGGCAGCCGATAGAGTCAATAGGTATAATCAATCAAGGCAGTCGTCAGCTTCGGATGATAGCATGGGTAAGTTAAAAGCCCCAAAGCCACCTTTATCAAAGGCCAAAGATACCTCTTATAGCGCTCGCCACGCTTGGATAATGAGTAGGGCACCGCTTAAGCCCACATGCGTGATTGTAATAGCACTCAGTGCTTATGAGCGGAAGTGTGATAACGTGCTCGTGATCGCGAGCGAAGCTCATGTGCTCCACTGCTGTTGTGCTTACAGTAAACGAGACACAGGGAGCTATTGCTCGCATTGCTCCAGTGAGCTCCAATCCCTCTGAGTCAAGTAAAAGAAGAAAATGATTCTTCCTAAAAATATCATGCCAAAAAGTTAAAAAAAGAAAGTAAATTATACGCGGTTCACCTTATAAGTAATCTAATCGGGTTAGCCGTTTCATTTCTAATTATTTTCATCCATTTCAAATGTATTAAATGGATAATCAAGTTTCTTTTTTTACTTTTTTAATGGTTAATTTTGTATCATCTCAATCGCATCTCGAAATATTTTTTTTTTAAAAAAACGCTCAGTCATGAAACGTGAATGAAAAAGAATATCAAAGGCGAGGCGTCTGCCCTTTCTCCATAATGCACTAACCAAAATCCAAACCGGTTTTTTTGATCTATTAATTTTTTTAATCTCGATTACAGGAACGCTTACAGGCACCGGAAGGTGGAAAGTTTCAGCTAAAATTCAACAATTATTAAACACGTTAAAAAGGCCAAAAAGAAGACCATTACCAGAGTTTTATGAAGACGATGACATCGAATTGGAAATAGCGGCGAATCCAAAAGATCCGAACGCTCCTAAACCGGAGGGGAGTACCATGACTCCGGCTTTAGGAGAGCAATTAGTTGTAAGTATTGTTCTGAATTCATTTTTTTTTTATTAAAAGAATGGTTTTTATAAATTTTTTGCTACTTTTGCAGGTGCCATCCGGTTTACCAAGAAATTTAGAAGCTGCCATTCAAAGATATGGATCAGCATCGTTTAAAGCTCCAGTGGCGACAGTCCTAGATCCGAACGGAAAGCTCATCACTTCACTCTCTTACGGAAAATTGCTCAGTAGATCTCAAAAAATAGCTTATACGTTACTGAATAGATCGTTCAGTAAAGAAACTTCGCTCAAATCTGGTGATAGAATAGCTCTCGTTTATCCGAACAATGATCCAATTAATTTCCTATGTGCTTTCTATGGTTGTCTTCAAGCTGGGATTGTACCTGTTCCCATTGAAGTACCCTTAACAAGAAGGGTAAGTTAATTTTTTTGTAATGAAATAAGTCCAGTGTCCAAAAATCCTTCCAGCCACTGTCAACTGTTCACGACAACTTTAGCTCTCTTCCAACTGTCATATAAAAAACTAGAATAGAGACCCTAAAAGAGCCAGGCAAACCGTCAGCCATTACAAAAATTGAACGCCATGTTATTTATCAGGGCGACTGCCACAAGAAGAATATTCGGCAGCCGTGATGGTAAACTTCATCCCCATCCAGATTCCATTGATCTCCTCTCTTATCTGGATACAGTAACTTGAAAAATCGAATTTAGCGACATCTCTAGTTGGAGTCATTGAAATCATTAAACAAATGCCTGCTTCTTTTACTTAGCTTATGATTTTAAAAACAGTTACCGTTTCAAACACAGATGCCGCTAGTGGCACACTATCCCAGAATACTTCAAGTTACCGTATTTAGAGGAGATCAGTGCCAGATTCATGAAAATAGGAACTTTCGCAGCGATCATGGAGGCTTTGCCCAAGAATTGTCTTAAATAGAAAGCTGTGTTTACCATCATGGCTACCAAATATTCTTATGGAAGTCGCCATGATACTTTCGTTCAATTTCTTTATTGGCTGAAAATTTGCCAGTTTCTTTTAATTTGGGGTTTCTAACTAGAACAACAATAGGGCCTCAGTAATGGCTTTTTTCAAAACTAAAGCGATGATAGCGGTACCCAGTGGCAATCTTGAAAACTAAAGCGACACTAGCGCTTGATGGACAGTTAAAACTTGTACTAGCGCTTTGCCAACATTCATTACAATAACTAAAAAAAGAAACAAACAAATTTTAACTGGTGGCAATATCTAAAATTGAAGAGGCAACAGCATTTCCTTAGCGGCCATTTTCAAAACTTAAAAAAAAAACCAGCCAAAAGTTAACAACGCTTTAAGTGCTTATTCAACAATATCCATTTTCCTGTTTCAGGATCTATTTGATCTCTGGTAGAAGATTTAGTATTTTGTAAAAAAAATTAAGGCAAATTAATATTTTGGTGTAGCTCCAAAAGAAAATTTCAAGAAGTTGGTTTAAATCTTCTAATCAAGCATCATTCCAGCGAACTGCCCTAAATCCTTACTATCCTAACCTGTTAGTTTGAAACCTGTCCGGTAAATCATTGACCTACATTCTTCTCCGATTGCATTTCCACGTTGATAGTTAAAATTCAATATCTTTAATTTTCAGGACGCCGGTTCTCAACAAATCGGATTCCTATTGGGTAGCTGTGGAATATCAGTAGCTTTAACCTCGGAAGCATGTCTTAAAGGATTACCAAAGACGACCGCTGGAGAAGTTGTCGCGTTTAAAGGATGGCCAAAACTTCAGTGGTTCGTAACGGAGCATTTGGCTAAAACACCTAAAGACTGGTTACCGCCTCCTAAATTAACGGATGACACCCCGGCATACATCGAGTATACGACGGATAAAGACGGATCCGTTATGGGAGTCACGGTAACGAGGGTAGCAATGCTTTCACATTGCCGAACGTTAACAATGGCTTGTAATTACACGGAAGGAGAGAATATGGTCTGCGTATTGGATTTTAAACGAGAAGTCGGGCTATGGCATAGCGTTTTAACGAGCGTTCTTAATGGAATGCATGTTATTTTTATACCATACGCTTTGATGAAAGTCAATCCTGCGTCTTGGATGCAAATGATAACAAAATATAGAGGTTAGTAAAAAAAATTTATTTTTTAAAAATTTTTTATGGCCTAAAATTTAAATATATTTTTTCTTTTTTTGTAGCAAGCGTAGCTGTCGTTAAATCTAGAGATCTACATTGGGGATTATTAGCTACGAAAGATCATAAGGATATCAGTTTATCTTCGTTAAGACTATTATTAGTAGCCGATGGTGCGAATCCGTGGTCGCTTTCTTCCTGCGATCAATTTTTATCTGTGTTCCAGTCTAAAGGTTTACGTCCTGATGCAATATGTCCATGCGCATCGTCTAGCGAGGCACTTACGGTTTCCGTTAGAAGGCCTGGCAGAGCTGGTGTGAATGCAACTGGTAGAGGCGTCCTATCCATGTCTGGTTTGAGTTATGGCGTTGTAAGAGTCGATCAAGAAAATTCATTAACGTCGTTAACTCTTCAGGATTGCGGACAAGTGATGCCTGGTTGTAAGTGTTTTGATATATGATTTTTTGTAATTGATTTTTTTATGGGATTAATGTTTCAATGGGATTTTTTTTGTAGGTGTGATTGTGGTTGTGAAAATGGAAGGCACGTCGTACCTGTGCAAGACTGACGAAGTCGGAGAAATATGCGTTAACTCCGGAGCAACAGCTAGCCAATATTGGGGATTACAAGGATTGACGAATACCACTTTTAAAGTTCAACCGTTGCAGGCTGATGGGAGCTTGTTAGGAGATGCGGAATATACGAGGAGTGGTTTGTTGGGATTTTTAGGACCGGTGAGTTGATTTATTTATACATTATTTTGGGTTCCTTAGAATGGGGACCCATCCTTGTGGTTGACATGAGGGGATATAGCACTCGACCACCACTTTGTCAAACCCACGTGTCAGTTCGAATTTTTCCCAACTTAACCTCACTTCTAACCATCGCAATATCTGTGTCATGTTTATTCGAGGTTCAAGAATCGAATTGTGCGGTGTCTTTAATTTGCTCAGTCAAGATTACACCGGGAAAAAATCTCCTTTTGAAATTTCAGTCCTTTTACGGATATTGTGTAGAATCCTTCTTCGCTGATTGCCAAGCTCCCCGAATACGCCCTCAACCATTTTAGACCAAACCATTTTTCCTCGAATATTAGAAGAAATCCGGCGTTCTTTTTAAATTCTCTTCGTCTTATGAAAAAGCTACAAAATTGTTTTAAAAACCAAGAAGAGAAAACAATGGCGTAGGTTTTGGCACAAGATTTAAGATGCTACAGACGGCAGCGTCATTCATGCAAAAATAAAATGGCCGTCATGTGTTTGATGCCATGTCGCAAAAATTTTACAAGAAAGCCTATGATAGGCTCTTCTCTTTTTATTACGACCTGGAAAAGCCGCTTTTCCGCCTCTATTGGACTTAGTGCTGTGATATTCATCAAAAAACATTTATTTCCGCATAATTATGCAATTTTCTTTTGTTACGACGGGACGTCGTTAATGTGTTTAGGTTAGGATTGAACCTTGTTCAATGGTTTAATTACCTTTTTGGTTTGGTTTCTAAACTATTCTTTGAAAAAAATTCTCATCACTTCAATATCATTTTCTTACAGGGAGGTTTAGTTTTCGTTTGCGGATCCAGAGATGGTTTAATGACCGTAACAGGAAGAAAACACAATGCGGATGACATAATAGCTACCGTCTTGGCTGTGGAACCCATGAGGTTTATTTACCGTGGTCGGATAGCTGTTTTTAGTATCAGAGTCTTAAGGGATGAAAGAATTTGTGTAATCGCTGAACAAAGGCCAGAATGCAGCGAAGAAGAGGTAATAGAAAATATAAACTTTATTGTAATTTTTGAATTTTTATTTTTATTAATCTTGTATAAAATGTTTAATGCAGAGTTTCCAATGGATGTCTCGAGTACTTCAAGCAGTCGATTCAATCCATCAAGTCGGTATTTACTGCTTAGCTCTCGTCCCGCCAAATTACTTGCCGAAAACTCCATTGGGTGGTATTCATTTATCAGAGACTAAAAGAAGATTTTTAGAAGGGACTTTACATCCCGCAAACGTACTTTTATGCCCACATACATGCGTTACTAATTTGCCAAAGCCAAGGGAAGTTCATCCAGGTAAGTGTGGTTTGCATTGTTGCCTGCTTTTTTATTCTGTGTGCTGAGGGAATTTTTCGAAATTGGTAAAGAGCTCCCTTAATACTTTTTTTTTTTAAAACGGCATGCATGTCATGCAATGTGTGGGTAATTTATTAACTGAGAATGGGATGTGCGTTTGCTTGATTGATTTATTTATTTTCCTTGCGAGGAAAGAAAAAAAAAGAAATATAGCACGGGGGAGACTAACAGACAGTGAAAAGAAAAAAAAAACGCTTTTGTTTGTTTGGTTTGCCATTTGCTATAATTGCGATTTTTTTTATAATGTGGCTTCCCAGCTGCGAACTTTGTTACAGACATCGGTCCTGCTTCAGTCATCGTCGGGAATTTGGTTCAAGGGAATAGGCTTGCATCTGCTCAAGGAAGGGATATGGGGATCGTCGATGAGGACTCTGATGCAGCTAGAAAGGTAAATTAAAAAAATTGAAAGTATTTTATGTTTAAAAAATGTTTTTTGCTAATTTAATTTTTTTTATAGTATCAGTTTATCTCGGAAATCCTTCGTTGGCGAGCTGCAAGTACTTCCGATCACGTTATATTCACTCTCCTAAATGCCAAAGGAACTGCTACGACCCTCTTAACTTGCTCACAACTTCACAAAAGAGCGGAACGTGTGGGAAATTTGTTGTTAGAAAAAGGAAAGATAAATACGGGTGATCACGTTGCGCTTATTTTTCCCCCTGGTATTGATCTCATTTGCGCTTTTTACGGCTGTTTGTATGTAGGTGAGTAAAAAAAGCATAATAGAAGCCATATCAGCCTATTAGGCTAACATTGAATAAAAAATTAATTGAAATATTTGCACTTGGGGAGTGGCCTTAAATTTAAAACCAGAAACTAAATAATTTTTTGTTTTGTTTTCAGGAGCTGTTCCAGTCACGATTAGGCCCCCTCATCCTCAAAACCTTCAAACAACGCTCCCTACAGTCCGTATGATCGTCGACGTTAGTAAATCAGTCCTAGTTCTTTCAAATGCAAATGTAATTAAATTGCTTCGGTCGAAAGAAGCAAGCAATGTTGTAGATATTAAGTCATGGCCAATAACATTAGACACGGATGATATGCCCAAGAAAAAACTGCCAATGCTGTACAGAGCTCCCACTGCCGAAATGTTGGCTTATTTAGATTTCAGTGTGTCAACGACCGGCATGTTAGCTGGTATTAAAATGTCACATGCCGCAGTTACCTCCCTTTGTAAATCAATGAAACTCGCATGCGAGTTGTATCCATCGAGGCACATCGCATTGTGTTTAGATCCGTATTGCGGGTTAGGATTTGCGCTTTGGTGTCTTAGCAGGTAATTTTTTTTAAAGTTTAGCTCATTTAAAAAAATTAAAAAAATAATTTTTGATGGTGCTTAATAATTTTTTATCTTTATTTTCAGCATATATTCAGGTCATCATTCAATTCTAATACCTCCGTCAGAAGTAGAAGTTAACCCTGCTCTATGGCTGACTGCTGTTAGTAATTTTAGAGTTAGAGATACCTTCTGTTCTTATGGTAAGTTGAAAATTTTTTTTCAATTGCCTAGAAGTTTTTGCATAGCCTAAGCTCATCTGTTCGAATTTAAAGCAAAATAGCAAGGGTAGGGTCCAAAAGTTTGAGCTCAAGCTTTATGTTTTTTAGGTTCATGCCGTGCCGTGCTATGGCCAGTTTTAAATTTCAAACTAATTTATTTATTTTTTCTTTTTAGGTGTAATGGAGCTATGTACAAAAGGCCTAGGATCATCCGTCAATTTATTAAAACAAAGAAATATTAATCTTGGTTGCGTGAGGACGTGCGTGGTTGTTGCGGAGGAACGGCCCAGGATAAATTTAACGACGTCTTTCTCGAAATTATTTTCCGCGTTAGGCCTCAGTCCCAGAGCTGTTTCAACAAGCTTTGGATGCCGCGTCAACGTAGCCATTTGTTTACAGGTGAATAGCCACAGTTTATTGCAAGACTAATTTTTAAAATTATGAGAAAAAATTAAGATGAGTGATGTGATTGAATTTTTGGTTGAAGCCAAGCTGAGTAAAGTACTAAAATTTTATTCACCATTCAAAACAAAATTGGTGCTTTTTAAAGAGATAGCTCATCGGATTAAAAGGGCAATAGCTCTCTTCAACGACCATTTTTGGAACTAAAGCGACAGTAGCTACCTCTATAAACAATAATACATTGCTTTAAAACAACACAAGCGCCTCCGGTGTCCTTTTTTCGCACTACGACGATCGTAGCGCCTTCAGCGGCGATTTCTGAAACTAAAACGATATTCGCCCTGCATGGGCGATAATCACTCTCATCAAAATATCATTAGCTGCCTCCAGCGATTGTTTCGCGAACTAAAGCGACATTAGCACTTTTATTTTTTATCACAACTAATCTCAAACTTTCGTAATTTATTATTAATTTTTTTCCTTTCTTTATTATTTAGGGAGCTTCCAGCCCTGAGCCATCAACGGTCTACGTCGATCTTCGAGCACTTCGAAATGATAGAGTATCACTTGTCGAAAGAGGAAGCCCTCATTCCTTATGCGTTATGGAATCAGGAAAATTGTTACCAGGTGTTAAAGTCATCATCGCTAATCCAGAAACCAAAGGCCAATGCGGGGATTCTCATTTAGGAGAAGTAAGTCTTCTATTATCTTAATTTTTTTTTTGTTAAAATTTTTTAATAATCAAAAATTTTTTTTGCAGATTTGGGTCCAGTCGCCACACAACGCTAGCGGTTATTTCACAATATACGGAGATGACAGCGATTACGGTGATCATTTCAATGCCAAACTCGTAACCGGGTCAACCGGTGAAGTATACGCACGAACTGGTTATCTCGGATTTTTACGTAGAACGGAAGGAACAGCACGTGATAATGATGCATTAGGTTCAGGTGGAGGTGAGGAGAACGATAGTTCCCTGCCCCCTGTCCCAGGTCCCGGGCCCGTCCCCGGACCTGGCCCTGGCCCTGCTCCAACCCAAGACGTCCCAGGTGCACAAGCTTTTTCATTTATTAAATGTTGTGATAAGTCTTGCATGCTCGCTACACATCTCATTAAAATGGTCATTTCATATTTTCATTTCGTACAAATCATTACGCTTACATTTTTTTTTCTACAAGTGAGGTAAGTAAATTTTGACCATGAGATGGAAGCTTAGTATCATAAGTAAGTGTTGTGGCGTGTGAAAAATAAAACCATTTGGCAGGAAAAGAAAAATTAGGCATGCTATGTTTTGATATGGGAACAACTTAATCTATGATAGAGATTTACTGAATTATATGTCAAATGCCCAAAGCATCAGGGAGATTTTTTCAATGAAAAAAATTTTTATTTTCCTTTTTGGAACATATATTGCTTCTTTTTATCCCCCTTTAACAAAATTCTCAATTCAAGTCTTAAATTTGCAACATTTGTCATTAACACCTGCTTTTAAACTTAAAGCTTTTATTGCTTTCCTAATCAAGCTTTTCAGACTTTATAGCATAAGTCGAACTATATTTTTAAAAACTCATTATAAAATCAGTGATCCAATCAGGCTTCTTAAACGGGTTAAAGGTCAAAATTATTAGTACTAAGCAACTAAAATTCACTTCCAACATCATTTAATTAACCTAACCTCTTTAACTTTCATCATTCATAAACAATTTCATATCCCCTTGTGCTCCTTCTTAAATCAAGACAACCGTTTTCTTCTATTAATATTCTAACCGAAAAGCCACCATGATTGTTTACATTTTGACAAATGACGTGGCATTTCTATTTTCTGACACGACTTTTCATCAGCCATCTTGTCAAATGGTTTAAAATATCGTAAATCTGTTGAATATTTTTACAAATACGAATCAAAAATTTAATTTGCGCCGAATCATAACATCATTCATTTATTCATTCATTCACTCATTCATGTTCACAACAAATCATTCATTTAACATGTCGCAATGGCAAATCACTTGTCGATTCCTTTCCTTTTTAAACCCGGTCACCTTTATACCTCTTTTCAAAATGGCGCTTAGAAAAAATTTAAATGTGACATTTTATTAATTTTTCTTTGAAATCGTTTTATTTTGTAGAATTACACGATGCCGTGTTTGTTGTTGGGGCCTTGGATGAGACTGTGATGCTGCGTGGGATGAGATATCACCCTATAGACATCGAAAATAGCGTGATGCGTTGTCATAAAAAAATAGCAGAATGGTAAGTACCCCATCTTTTTACATTTTAATTTTGTTTTTACTCGTCTAACAAAATTCTCATTTTTAATTTTAGCGCCGTTTTCACGTGGACCAACCTCCTAGTCGTCGTAGTCGAATTAGACGGTAACGAAAACGAAGCCCTCGACTTGGTTCCGTTGGTCACGAACACCGTACTCGAAGAACATCACCTAATCGTCGGAGTCGTGGTCGTCGTCGATCCTGGAGTCGTACCTATTAATTCAAGGGGAGAAAAACAAAGGATGCATTTACGAGACGGATTCCTGGCCGATCAGCTTGATCCTATTTATGTAGCTTACAATATGTAAACTCCCAACATTCTCTTTTTTTTCATAGATATTTATTTAGTCGAATGAATAGGATTTTTTAATTATCTTCTTAAAGAAAAATTAAATTTTTGAGGAAAAAAATTGATAAAAAAGCAATCTTAATATGTATGGTTAATTAAAAAAAAAAAATGAATTGTCATTTTTTTAGCAGCGGCTAATTTTTTTCAGAACTGTATTATAGATATTTTAAATTTTTTTTTTTTAATTTCAAAGTTTGGGGCCAAAATAAGGAAAGGAAGATGTGTTGTTGGATAAGCCAATTGCAATTTTTTTAATTTCTGGGATAGTCGTTTGTTTTTTCCCTTGGCCAAAGTATTGAAATAAAAAAAGGAAATATTATTTTAAAAAAAAGTCAAGTCATGTTTTTGTAGATAATTTGATATTGTATAAAGCCGTAATTTTTTTTTTTAGTTATTAGGAAAATTTATGAATGTCACCGCACACGACAATACATTACAGTGAGTTCGAGTGAGATTTGTATTAAGTGATATTTGTGTTTTAATTGAATGACTGATACAAGTAATATTTTGTTTCTTTTTTTTATTCGTTTTTATTATGATTATAATTACCATTATTTTTCGTTTCACAACTCATATTATTATACAGACTAGAAAAAATTTTATTGGATAAAAAAAACTGAACAAAACCCGCATTGTTTTATTTGTTACTACCAACACTTCAATAAAAAATCAATTAAACATAACTTGGTGGAATTGATTAATATGCTATATCCTACCTACTATTCTCCTCAACCTATATTCTCCTTAACAAAATTTTTACGAAAAACTACGAGCAAACCTTGCCACAATTTAAAAATGCATTTTTTAACACATTTCCCGTGGGAATTTCGGGATAATCTTTGCGTCAATCGATAGAGAGCGTCGAGAGCTAATGTTTAGAACCAAAAGCTCCCAAAAATTCCGCGTAAAAAGCTCCTTATTCAAAATAAACTGGACAATGAGAATCCAATGAGGCATTGAAATGAGGATCAGTGCTCCTAATTTTTTAGTTTTTTTAAAATTATAAACTTTTTATGAGGAATTTTCAGAAGCTTTTGGTTCTAAAAGCTAGATCTCGACGCCGTCTATCGATTGACTCAAAAATTATCCTGAAATTCCCACGGGAAAGGTGTTAAAAAATGCATTTTTAAATTGTGGCAAGATTTGCTCGTAATTTTTCGTAAAAATTTTGTTAAATTACGAGCAAACCTTGCCACAATTTAAAAATGCATTTTTTAACACACTTTAGATGCTACGAAGCTTCGAAAATGACTTTGGATTGTAAAATATATCTCGTATTTAATAGATCCTGGGTTTTGGATCGTAAAATTTTTGATTTTTGATCGTGGATCGTAGAAAAGTTGATCCTATCTCACCAAGCCGATTCCCGAAATTCCCCCGGGAACTAGATAAAAAATGCATTTTTCAACTTTTATGAGCTTTGCCCATGATTTTGATTATATTTTTCAGGGCAAAACTCATAAAAGTTAAAAAATGCATTTTTTTACGTAGTTCCCATGGGAATTTCGGGACTTTCAATGGAAGAAGTAATAGATCTCATCGCCCTCTACCCGATACTGCTATCAGAATCTATTTTTTTTAGTAACTTTAACTAGAAGACTTGACTTTTGAAGACTGATCGTGAGGATCGGCGATCCTCATTCGAACCCGAATTTAAAAAGAAACAATAACTTGAACGAATTTTGAAAAACATTTTATTGAATAAAGACATTTGAAGAATTTTTTTCGATAAAAAATATTTACTTTCTTTAAAATACAAATTAGTTTTTTCACTATTTTTGTACGTCCGTCAATTTAAAAACATACATGTTTTTAAATTGAAAATTGAAAATTCGTATTTGCTTAAGTGTGGACTCGGACGTACTTGTAGAGATGAATGTGACTCGAATGATGTAACTGGAAATTTTCTTTCTGAAAAGAAAAAATATAAAAATTTACGGAAGCCCTGAAAGGTTACACAGTTTGACGGTTGTTTACTGCTAGTCGTACAACTGACACTGGCAGTTCATCAACTGACACTGCTAGTTGATTAACAAGCAGTGTCGGTAAGTGACTGCCAGTTGATGAACTGACACTGCTTGTTAATCAACTAGCAGTGTCAGTTGTACGACTAGCAGTAAAATACCGGCAAACGGTGTGACCCTTCAGGGCTTGCGTAAAAGTTAAAGAACTTTATTAAAATAGGTTAAATTCAGAAAAGGAGAGAGTGATTGCATGACACTCAAAGCAATCACCACTAGGCAAATAATTTTTCGAAGTACTGTAAATCGTTTCCCATACGGATCGACCATTGATAAATCTTAATTAGTTGCTTTTTTTTATTTGTTTAAAATAAAACCCTATAGAGATAAAAAATCAACTTTGAGTATAATCAAATGACGTATGACGTGATTCTAGGGAATTCGCTCAGTATAAGTTTCGACCTTGGAATCAGGAAGATGTAAGTTATTAATTTTAACAAAAGCATTTTGCTTATTTTAAATCTCATCCGTTATTAAACAATAATTATCAAAGATAACGGTAGATTTTTATTTATCAATCAGATAATTAATAATTTATCATGCAAAAACAATTGTGAATTTCTTTGCTCGAAAGTGAGTCAAGAATCGTTATTCGTCTGAGTTAGTGCTAATGTACCGTCGATACCTAACCAAATCACGTTTTAAAAAAATATTAATTTTAAAAAATGACGGTACCTTCGAACGAAATCACGCAAGCATTCAACGACCTAAGCATAGACGTAAATACTCGCCAATTGGATTATTTAGAAGGTGATAATTTAAACATACAATGTACAAATTCATCAGATTTCGTAGTCGGTAAACAAACTAATTTCAACGGGCCAGTGACAATAATTAACTGCGATTTCCCGGAAAAACATTCGATATCTAGTTGTGAAAGTGATGCAAAAGTTCATAGAGCTCCAGACGAGAGGATTATTATTAGAGATAAAGTGATAACAGCATCTGCTACTAACACAGTTCAAAATCAAGCAGTGAAAGTAAATAATAAACCGTTAAACAAGCCTAATTTCTCGAAACACAAACAACAGGTATGGCTTGTTGAATTTTTAAGTAGAGATTTTATTAAAATTCCGGTTGGGGCCTGGATTGTTATTTTTGCGGTTTTAATCGGAGCTATCATTGCAATTAGCACATATTTGAGCTCAGGAACTGAAAGTGGTAAGTATTGTTTTTTAAGATGACAAAAAATTGGTAACGCCTAATTAAGCGTTCTGAACATCTTGAAGAATCGAAGAATCCTTTTTAATTATTTGATCAATATGCCTTTGGTTAGAGACCCTTTAACGGAAAAAGACTCGCAAAAAGCTACGGAGAATCTGATTGGTCGACCATGAACGCCATGACAAGTCGCCATATTAGAAATAGAAAGAAAAATCATGTGTGCCAACATCAAAAAATTCAGTTTTTCTTCCAAAAAGGCCCACAAAAGATCTGTCTTCTGTTAATAGCAGAAGCTAATTTTTCAAAAATGAGAACAGCAGACGAATTAAAATGGCGTTCAATTTCTTAATGGCTCAGAGTTCGCCAGTCCATGGTCGTAAAGGTCGCGAAACTCGGGTTCAGGGAGGAAACTCGATGTTGAAGCCAAAAAAATAGTTCACCAATTTTACCGCTACGAGTGCAAGTGAATAAAGGGCTGTAGGCGACCAATAAGAGTTTATACCGTTTTTCTTTTGTTGAATTTTAAATTTTCGAACACGTCTAATTGGTCGCCCTTTAATCTCTCACGCTCCCAGCGGCAGAAGTTGAACTATATTTCTGGCTTCAATAACAGATCGCCATTTTTTAGTAAAATCAACTCAAGTTTCCCGACCTTTACGACCATGCGCCAGTCTCTTTCTATAAAGGAGCTCTGCTACTTTTTGTTAGAGATTCTATATTAAAAAAGTTGGTGGAGACGCGTCTTCCGCTAATATTGGCGATTCACAAATTATAATTGCCCCAGAGATCGTATTCCTTTATTCAAAATTGCTTCTTAATTAACAGCTCTTTGTTTTTTTAATAGTTAAGTCACTTCCTACGGAACCTACAGAAAAAAGTGGGAAAATCATATCAAACGGTGATCAAAGTTACAATTTCTTCACTAAAGAAGACTGGGGCGGATTAAATGCATCTTCTGAGGTTAAAATTGCCCTGCCAGTGCCATACGTTATCATATCTCATACAGCAGGTAGAATGTGCTACGAAAAAGACACCTGCACGCAAATCGTCAGGGACATTCAAAAAGATCAAATGTCCAGGACTCCAGCATACGCAGACATAGCTTATAATTTCTTAGTAGGAGGTGATGGGAATATCTACGAAGGACGCGGTTGGACTAATAGAAGTCCGACAGAGGGATTTGTTAATAACAAAAACGTTAATATCAATTTTATTGGGGATTTTTCGGTTTATGATAGTCCTACGGAACCTCAAGTGGGAGCTGTGAGAGCTTTAATCGAATACGGACTTAATAAAACAATGATTGCGGAGGATTTCAGTTTGATAGCTGCTAATTCGACTTACAGCACTTTAAGCCCAGGGAAAAATGTATATAAAATAATTAAGACGTGGCCGCATTTTGATCCAAATCCAAGGGATCATGTTCCGGGTAAGAAAAACAAAAAGCTCAATGAAAATGTACAAGACTGATTTTATTTTAGAGAAATAAAGTTCTTAATTTTGTAATAATTATCGTTTTTTTGTGACTGGGGAACTTTGTGATAGGTGGGGTGGGTCTGTACTACCTTTTTTAACAGTTTTGTTTTTCAGCTTCCTTTTTAACAGCTTTCTTTTTCGGCCCTTTTCATTTTCGGCCCTTTTCTTTTTCGGCCCTTTTAAAATTTTTATTTTTTCAATCACGCGTAACTCTCGGGATCTTACACCTCAGTCTGCTCCTCTCGTTTTTAAAATTTTTAATTTTCCATGTTTTAATTTTTTTTTTCAAACCAGTTACGCGTAACTCTCAGCTTTTTACCTCCCAAACGGGACAAAAGAAGTTTCACTTCAAAAACTTCCGTGTTTAATATTATTACGGAAATTCTGAAATTCATATTAATTCTTAGTCTTAAACCAATATAAACGACAGAAATCAAGATAAGAATTTATAGCACATAAAATTAGAGATCCTTTGTCATTTTTTTAAAGCGAAAATGAGTCTAATCTCGTCGCTTGGCGAGTTCGGAGTCAACGTGCTGAACCTAACCTAATCACGTCAAAATATTTCAAAAAGAAATGGCTGGGACATCAAATGAATTAACTCAAGCGTTCAATCATTTTAATTTAGAAGTCGATACACATCAGTTAGAACATTTAGAAGGAGATAATTTACAAATAAAATGTATGAATTCGTCTGATTTTATAGTCGGTAAGCAAACTACATTCAACGGGCCTGTGACTATAATTAATTGTGATTCTCCGGAAAATTTTACTGAAAGCGAAGGGAAAGCAGCGTCGGAGGAAAGGGTCGTTATTAGAGATAAAGTGCTAACGCAATCGGCTACTAACACAGTCCAAAACCAAGCTGTGAAGGAAGAAGATAAATTATTTAATGATAGTCTCTTAAAATCGAAGAAAACTAGGGCTGTCGAATTTTTGAGGAAGGATTATATGAAAATTCCAGCCGGGGCGTGGATAGTTATGGTTGGAGTGTTTCTTGGAGCAATCATTGCCATCGGTGCATACTTTGCTGATGTCGGAAATTGTAAGTAGGCCTAACTAAATATCATGCATTGATGGGTGACCCATGTAAAATCCAGCTAGAGGGATCATGGTTACATTCCCTAGACGGCCATTCCAATTTCGAATGTTCAGTACTTTGAAGAATTTTTTCTATTTCCAGTTACAGCACCGAAGTCAAAAATCCTTCAGAAAATTGTTGCGTCCAACGGCGAAGCTTTTGATTTTATTTCAAAGGAAGACTGGAAAGGGTTACCGTTCCAATTCAGAACTCGGATCAACCTGCCTGTGCCTTAAGTTGTCATATCACATACAGCGGGTAAACAGTGCTTTGAAAGGGTTACCTGCACAGTAATAATCCAGGATATTCAAAAAGTTCACATGTCTTGGGGCTTCGGCGACATCGCCTACAACTTTTTAGTAGGAGGTGATGGTAATATTTATGAGGGGATAGGTTGGTTTCATAGAAGCCGGATAAGAGGTATCCCAAGTAACAAAAACCTCGACATTAATTTTATTGGTGATTTTTCGGTTTATGAGAATCCTACGAAACCTCAAGTTGAGGCGGTGAAAGCTTTGATTGAATACGGACTAAATAATTCGAGGATTGCAGAGGATTTCAGTTTGATAGCAGCTAATTCGACTTACGACACACTAAGCCCCGGGCAAAATGTTTATAAAATAATCAAAAACTGGCCGAATTTTGATCCAGGACCGGAGAAGCATATCGCAGAAGAAGAAAGTACCAATGCGACTGATGTATTTACTCCTTAATAAAAAAGTTTTGGCTGTCCCTATTTTGCGGGTCAGGTAATCCTTTTGCGGGTCAGGTATTTCCAAGCATTTTTTTGTGCGGGTCAGGCCGGATTCGAGTTCTACTTGACGAGCCCTTCTCAAATATGTAAACAAAATTTCAAAATTTTGCCCCCTTCCCCCCAAAAAAATTAATTTGGTTTTTCCCCCTGCGGGTCCGGTATTTCCAAGCGTTTTTTTCTGCGGGTCAGGCCGGATTCGAGTTCTACTCATCGAGTACTTCCCAAATATGTAAACAAAATTTTAAAATTTTGCCCCCTTCCCCCCCAAAAAAAATAATTTGTTTTTTCCCGTTGCGGATCCGGTATTTCCAAGCGTTTTTTTCTGCGGGTCATGCCGGATTCGAGTTCTGCTCGTCGAGTACTACTAGAATCTGCAAAAAAATTTCTAAAATTTTGCCCCCTTTGTTGCCCTAAAAATATAAATAATTTTTAAAACCAGCGGGCTGAGGTAATCCCAACCCTAATTACTGCGGGTCAGGCCGGATTCGAGTTCTCCTCGACGAGTACTTCTTAAATGGGTAAAAATAAATTCTGAGATTTGCCCCCTTGCCCCCAAAAAAAAATAATTTGATTTTTACGGTTACGGGTTCGATATTTCGAATCGTTTTTTCTGCGGGTGAGATTAGATTCGACTTCCACTCGTCCAATAGTACTGATAACTTGTCTCCATACTCTAATTAAATAGCACCGTTTATTAAATGACCGATCGGAGGAAACTTGCTTGTGATTTCGTTCAAACATTTTGAAATAGGAAATAGAGATTTGTTTTGTAAAAGAAAAGATTGCGACGAAAATATTCTTCTTGATTTTTTGATTTTACAAATCAAGAAATCAGGATATTAATGGAGCTTTCAACCTCTTCTAAGTCACAAATGTTTCTTTTATTCCATTTTATAGCTTTTGAATACCATATTAGAATACTTAAGCCGATTTATCTTTTTTAAATACTTAACCGAACGGGATCATGGAGGGAAGTACTTCCGGCGAGTCTTTTTATCAAGGGTTGCAATTAATGCTCGGTGCGAATTATTTAGAGTATGGAGACAAAGCAAAAAAAAAAAATTATAAATTTTGCTCCCTTAAACTGCCAGAAAAGTTAATCATTTTTCCAACCTGCGTAATCCCAGTATTAAATGTTGCGGGTCCAGCTGTTTTCTTATTCTATTGGATGAATACTGCTGACTTAAGAAAAAATAATTGGCCAATTTAGCTCTGTTTGCCCCTCATAAGATTATTTGCAGACCTAGCCTTACCGAATGTATTTTTTCACGGGCCGGGTCAGAACCCTCCGGGCCTGAATCTCCCGGGGCCTCAGGTCCGGGAGCGTGAACAGCAGTCTGGGATGGAGGTATTCATCTTTTTCCATAAAGATATTTAAATGTTTATAAAAATTTATAAAGAATTATAAATGTTTATAATTCTTTATAAATGTTTATAATTATTTATAAATGTTTATAACTCTTTATAAATGTTTATAATTTTTTATAAGGATTTATAAACATTTATAAAGAATTATAAAGTGTTATAAATACTTATAAAACATTATAAAGAGTTATAAACATTTATAATTCTTTATAAATTTTTATAAACATTTAAATATCTTTATGGAAAAAGATGAATGCCGCCACCCAAGACCGCTGTTCACGCTCCCGGACCTAAGGCCCCGGAGGATTCTTTTTTAAACCACGGCAGCGACGAGCGAAGAGAGCAGCGTGCCGCCATCCCTGACCACGGTTTACGCTTCCCGACTATCATCAGCCGATTAAGTTAGTGGTAAACCCGGTGGAAAAAATCCTAGGTATGAGCTAGGATTGAACCGAGTGTGCACATGGTTTCTCTGATTTAGAGTCAAGAACGCTGACCACTCGGCCGACTGATGAGTCACCTTACGTATGGAGTCACCCTACCTCGCCCTATTAGGAACAAGTTTTTCCTTTGGCAATCTTTCGTTAAAATTCACTCTAGCTCCCAAAAAATTCGGGAAAACCGCTTATCAAGGTTAGGAAGTTTTACGGATAGCGCTGACAAGGGACTATACGGATTAATGCGCTTGCGCAGTAGGTAAAAGTGCATTTTTCTAATGCAAACCTGCCCGCTTTAATTTTTTTTTGAATTCCTCGTTCAATTTAGAGTAACCCTGACCTTTTCAATTTTTTTTACCACCCTTAAAACCTATTTAAATAAGGGTTGAAATATCGTTAAGTTTGTGTAAATTTCCTGAAATTTGCACAAATTTCCTAAAATTTCTTGAACTTTGCACAAATTTCCTAAAATTTCTTGAAATTTGCACAAATTTCCTGAAATTTGCACAAATTTCCTGAAATTTGCACAAATTTCCTGAAATTTCCAGAAATTTCCTGAAATTTACACAAACTTAACGATATTTCAACCCTTATTTAAATAGGTTTTAAGGGTGGTAAAAAAAAATTGAAAAGGTCAGGGTTACTCTAAATTGAACGAGGAATTCAAAAAAAATTAAAGCGGGCAGGTTTGCATTAGAAAAAATGCCCTTTTACCTACTGCGCAAGCGCATAAATCATGGTATCGGATTTTCGACATGCTCAGGCCCTAGCCCTGATAAAGCCATTTAAGATGCCGCAATCGAAAATCCGATCCGAAGAGTCATAATTGAGTAAACAAAAAAAACATAAAACTTGTTCCACCCTGTATTTTAGATTCCACTCGACGAGAAAAACCCTAATCTGGTCGGGCCCGCAAGAAAATACTTTAAGCCATTACGGGGCCGCAACTGGGAAAACAAAATTAGATTTATAGGGCAAAGGGAAAAAATCGATGCGGGTCGTTCAAAATTCGGGTTCCACTCGTCAAAAAAAACGCTAGGAAATACCGGATCCGCAACCGGAAAAAACAAATTATTTTTTTGGGGGGCAAGGGGGCAAATCTCAGAATTTATTTTTACCCATTTAAGAAGTACTCGTCGAGTAGAACTCGAATCCAGCCTGACCCGCAGAAAAAAACGCTTCGAAATATCGAACCCGTAACGGGAAAAATCGAATTATTTTTTTTGAGGGGCAAGGGGGCAAATCTCAGAATTTATTTTTACGCATTTAAGAAGTACTCGTCGAGGAGAACTCGAATCCGGCCTGACCCGCAGTAATTAGGGTTGGGATTACCTCAGCCCGCTGGTTTTAAAAATTATTTATATTTTTAGGGCAACAAAGGGGGCAAAATTTTAGATATTTTTTTGCAGATTCTAGTAGTACTCGACGAGCAGAACTCGAATCCGGCAGGACCCGCAGAAAAAAACGCTTGGAAATACCGGACCCGCAGGGGGAAAAACCAAATTAATTTTTTTGGGGGGGAAGGGGGCAAAATTTTGAAATTTTGTTTACATATTTGAGAAGGGCTCGTCAAGTAGAACTCGAATCCGGCCTGACCCGCACAAAAAAATGCTTGGAAATACCTGACCCGCAAAAGGATTACCTGACCCGCAAATTAGGAACACCCAAAAGGGCTTTATTTTACAAGCAAAAATTTCTTTTTACCTTAATTTTACGATCAGCGACTATTCATTGAACTACCACTGAAAGCCTCAATGGAGAAAGTAGCCAACTAAATTGCTGCTTTTTAAACGTAAGTTAAGTAGCAGAAGACATATGACGTAACCATCAATCAACGGAAGTCAGTTAAAACAATTTTGGTCGCAGCCAATGAGAAGGAATGAATATACAGAGTTGGCGACTCTCCTTTCAGGCTTTTTAACTTCGACTGGAGCATTTCTTGTCAAAGCGATTATACAGGTGATTCCCTCTTTTATGGCTAATTTTGGGCAATGAATCCTGATAAAATAGTTATTTTTAATCAATGATCAAGATAAGGATTTATGGCACATCAAATCAGGTTCTCCGCCCTCATATCGTCATTCTCTAGATCAACGCGCGCCTAACCTAACCACCTTAACATTTTAAAGAAAATGTCCGTCTCTTCGAATGAAATAACTCAAGTGTTTAGTAATTTTAACACTGATGAGGGCTCCCATCAATTGGGACATTTAGAAGGTGCCTAATTTAAATAATTTTATTGTACGGCCTATAGGAGGAATTTTATTTATTCAGAAAATTATTTGTTTAGCAAATTAAACCAACAGCGAATGGAAAAAGAAGACTTTCCAAGAACTGACACAAAATATCTTTGAAATAAAAATAAAAACACTGAAATAAATTATAAACGAACTATTCTACTATTCTTACCTTTCAATGTATTAGAGGACTTGCTTTTTCTTTGCTAACAATTCCTTCTGCTATCCAATCGAGACTAATCTAGAATCCTGAGCAGTTCCTCAATTTTACTATATTGATGAATTATTCACAAATTTTTTCTTCACTTTATTCTGGAAAAAAGAAAATAGATGGATAAATAACAAAAAACTAACAAGTTAGATAAAATAAAATTTCCGAAATTCATTAAAACAAATTTGCCAACATTAAAAAAAAAGTGTTGCCAACTTAAAAATCATCCGATAAAAATACGACATTTTTTTAACGGTTTGTCCATTGATTCTATTTTTTGATCGAGGAAAATATAATATTTGCTATCCATAAAACAAACAAAGAATTCTCGTTTACAATATGATTCATCATTCGTGTTTTCCCTATCGCTTTTTTAACTTCGGGTATCATCGCTCGACCAGTCCTTGAAGTTTAATCATCATGCACAACCATAAGCGTGAAGTGTTTACGTGAAATGGAAAAACAGTAAGTTAATAAGCAAAAATCTTTTTTTATTAATGTTATCAATCCTCACATTACTTATTTCTTTTTTAAATTTTTAGGCTATTGCTAAGAGCTATTTATTACAAATGGCTGGGAATGAGAATTTGGGTTTTAAAAGCGATGAGATTACAGTGCCTATTGATTCTTCTTTCTTAGAACAACATCATTTTGACAAAATTAATGTGAAAAATAGTCAACAATTTCACATTGGTCACAAAATTGAAGTTCATATAAACAACGAAAGAGGGAAAACTTCTAAAATTGTCAACGGAGTGCTCAAAGAACTAAATCCAAATATCAATAACCAAACAAGGAGACATATTCGAATTTGGCCAATAATTATTGTGATTGCTGTAATAACTGCTATTATAGCTGCCATTGTATGTTTATTAAATTTAGGATCTCAATTTGATGGAAGCGATTTTCTTGTAAATAATTCTACAAGTCTGAATATATCCTACAATGGTTGGAACACTTTAAAAATAGTAACAAGGACAGAGTGGCTAGCAGAGCCACCGAGAGATGAGCTTACTAAAATCAATCAACCAGTCCCTCAGGTTGTCATTACACATACAGCAACCGAACCTTGTTTTACTCGTGTTAAGTGTAAATTATTAGTAAGGGAGATGCAAAGTCTCCACGTTGAAGGTAAAAAATGGTGGGATATAGGCTATAATTTTCTAGTAAGTACTTAAAAATTCTTTGCTCATTAAATCGAATTACTTTTTTTATGATTTTTACATATTTTTTAGGTTGGAGGTGAAGGTTATGTATACGAAGGACGAGGCTGGGATTTTGTCGGAGCATTTGCTCAAGGCTTTAACCATATTAGCATTGGCATTGCAATGATTGGTACATTTGTTAATGAAAAACCAACTGATAAACAATTTAATGCTGTGAAAGAACTAATCAATGAAGGTGTATTGTTGAATAAAATAGCAAAGGATTACAGACTATTAGCGCATTGTAATGTGTCTGAAACAGCAAGTCCTGGTTTAAGGATTTTTGAAGAGATAGAAAAGTGGCCACATTTCACACAAAATCCATACTAATACTCAAACGTTAAAAATTAATCACGTCAAGATTGTTAATTTTCAGAAATGTTTTTTAAATTTAATACTCTTTGTAGGCTTATTTTATACTGTTGTAAAATTATTTAAATTATAAAAAAATATTATTAATTACTTACATGATTTTCATTCAGATAGCTCAGCCACAAAATCATGAAGAACATCCCTCTTCTGTAGTAAAGATTTTTTTACCTCCTTTAAACATTCTAAATATGATAATTCTTCATCAATAGATCCATGTTTTAATCGAACTTGTTCCAACAACTGGTTCGAAGCTTCACACACATCACTAGTAACATCTGCTAACTCTGATGATTTTTCACAATTAAAATCAGTCACACTAATTGAAATCGGTTCAGTAGCTGCTTTCAATTTGGATGAAAGTTCAACACTTGCATTATGATACATTTGCAATTCTATATTCAAATTTTTAAGTTCAGATATCTTATTTTCATTTATGTCTTGTAAATTATCATCCGCATCCATTTTCTTAATAATGTCCTTATTTACAACTTTTTTTTTCATATGCAATAAATCCACTTGCATTTGATCATTTTCTTGTTTTAAATGAATACATTTCTTCCTAATATTGTTGATAGTTTTTTCAAAATCGTCCAAAGGAAAAAAATTGTTTTTTATTATTTTTTCTTCATGCAGTTGAGCATCCTTGAGAATTGCACACATATGATCCAACTCTTTAACAGTAAAATTGCCTTTTGAATTTTTTATCAAGACTGTAGGATCATTTAATAAAATATGTATGACTAAGCTTGTAAGGCTGAGAATAAAATCAAGAACTCTTTTCTGTTTCCCATGTGGTTGTAAAAAATATGATTCTGAAAATGAAAATGAAAACGTGAAAGTAGATAATATGGTTCCTTTCAACCACCATTTTCTTTACTCACCTGGTAATTTTTTTACATTAGCCCATGGATATTTTTCAATGAAATCATTTATCATTGTCAGTAAACCCTTCCTAAATTTTGTTTGATCTTGTTTGGTTAAAAGAGGCCATCGAATTAGTTTGTTTCTCTCTTCTTGATTAATAATTCCAGTAAGGAAGAAACATATTTGGCTGAATTCAGCAGAAGTGAGTTTAGTGTAAGAAACATCCTGAAAAAAATTTTGTATTAACCTTTAAGTACGTTGTTTTTATAGACAAAATTTTAAAATGCAACATAACCTACCTTGGTTAAAAATTTTATGAATTCTTGCCTGTCATTTTCGCTTGGCAATGTTTTAAATAAAGTTATCGATACTAAATGTTCCTTAACTGTTTCTGCACGCCAATCAATTTCTCTATCTATAGAATCCATCGTATTTACAAAATAATATTGATTTTTGAACAGCCAGGACGCTGAGAAATGCCGCTTTTCCGTTGAACTATTGACAAACGTCCGGTATTACAGTACAGGGAATGCGCACAACGTGTGTTCGAAAAATGTGATTGTCGTGAACGCCATCTGTTTCCTGTTTTTATAGAGGGGGAAATTGAATTCAGCTTTAGATCATTTTTGCATTACTACGTACGTATGGTAGGAATGGATTAACATGGATTTTGTTTTCTTTAATAAAATGCATAATTTTTAATACATAAAAAGCGTTTTAGTCATGAAAAAATTTTTCGTTTTAAGAAATCAGTGTATTTTTGACTCGGCGAGTCAAAACAACGAGAAAAAGAAAAGAAAAGAAAAGGGAAATGAAATTTAAATTAGGAAGAAGAAATGAGGCGGTAAAACTGAAAGGTTAATTTAAAATAAATTTTTTAGGTTTAAATAGGAATGTGTTGCCACTTGATTTTTGGTTAGAGCATATGTTATGAATGACGTCATACAAAAGAAAGAGAGAAATACTTATACTGAAATTCGCTTTGATTTTCAAAAATTGTAATTTTCAATAAGGTTAATGCTTAT
This sequence comes from Liposcelis brunnea, assembly GCA_023512825.1. NCBI lineage: Eukaryota > Metazoa > Arthropoda > Insecta > Psocodea > Liposcelididae > Liposcelis > Liposcelis brunnea. Next base: position 7,460,633 of record CM042073.1, on the reverse strand, counting down.
AAGTTTCCTCACAAAATTTCAAAACTGTCCTTAATTTTCTAATTTGGAATTGCAGCTCAACATTTTCCTTAACCTTATGGCAAAAATGATCCAGTGATATGAATAATGAATGCAAAAAATCATTTTTTTAAAAGCATAAAAGCAAAGCTTTAATAATTAATTTTTTAGGGTTAGAGAAAAAGCATAATAACTTGTCAGTAATAGCATTAACTTTATTTACATTTATAAATAAAAATCCACTTATAAATACTACGATATCAGTGGAGCTTTGGAGCTAACCAAAATTTCCTAACCAAAATTTCCTATACCTGTTGCAGTAATATTTCCACACTTTCGATTAACGAAGTGTTAACACCGGATTTTGATAGAGCTGAGATCACCTCCTCAGCGACGAAGGGTAGGATGTATTGGTGGATGATCGGGGAACTCATCGCGAACAGCACCGACATGTCGGTGCAGAAGGATGATGCCCGCTGTTTATATCCCTCCCTGTCGTATTTTAATCTCTGCCTCAGGAGGCTAACGTCAGCGTGAAGGCTTTTGTCAAGAATAAACATCCACGTTTTGTAGTGTTTATTAATTTTGTTGATTGTAAAGGCTGAATTTGAAACCTCCGCCTCCGCGCTCTGGTCTTTATGCCCTAATTTCCTCCCCACTTGTCTGAAGTCCTCGTCTTCGGCAAAAACGAAGGGTTTGTAGTCCATCGGTACTTCAGACAGTGGGGAGATGTATAGGGCCTCCGCTATTTGAATTTTAGCCCGCAGGAAGGGAAATACAAATGCCTGCTTACATCTTTCTTCTAAGTCCTCCTGCAAATGAAAAAAAAAACATAAATAAATAAATAAAACAATTGTAATTATTTCGTAAAACTACGGGAATATGGTATATTACCTTTTGTAATTTCAATCTTTCTAATTGGCAAGACAAGTCGTTCACCTCCTTGCTCTTTTCTTCGACTTTACTTAACAGAATTTCTTTGATCGTGTCGGTCCTCTCTGACCTCAATTGCCCCAATTGAAAAGATAGGTCATTGATCTCTTTGTTCTTCATCTCTACTTTTTCTAACAATTCGTCTGCGTGTGTTTTCCGCGCTGCTGTTAATTCCTGACTGAGTAATGCTAACTTTTCTTCGTATTTTTTTATAATACCAAAAAACATTTTCCCCTTATCATCAGGCAACCCCGCCGCAATGACATTTAAAACGTCCTGGAAACAAAAATTAACCAAAAATTATTGGAAAGAATCCATTTTCGAGGCTAATTAAAATGCATCTAATGCATCTTAAAACATTGCTAATTATTACTGTTAACTGGCTTAAATCAATAAATCGCGTTTGAATTATTCTAATAAATGAAAAATATCATAATGAAACGAATTATAGTAATTTAAACAATTCCGTTGCTCTCCTATGATAATAAAGAATTAATTTTTTTCATAGAGCCGATCACAATGTTTTGTTGCCGATTTAGCCGACATTTTCAAGATGGCGACTGATTACATATGATTTGCGTATGATAAAGTCACCCCACGAGCTTAAAAAAATTAGTCCTGATACCGTAGAAGCGGGTGACTTTATAGATTTACCCTCAGCTAATGATTTACTAAATATCCACGAAATCAAACTCGTGCAAGCATTAAAAAATTGAAATTGAAGAAAATGATCGTGATCTGCATGATACCATTTTTGTGAATAACATTTATAAATAATCTTTTGCTTTTGCTACTTACTTCGTCTACTTCCCGTGGCATCATTTTTTAAAAATGAAATGTCTTTCAAATATACGGAAGCCGAGGAGGCTCACAAACCAAATGTTATAACCTATTATTAATGTAACCTATTTCACGAATTTTAAGGAAAATAAAACAACTAGTGTGACTTTTTTTCCAAACACAAGCAGAAGCAGCTAGTGTAAGTGGAAGCAGAGCAGCTTCCACGACAATCAACCATCAACAACCAAGTTTTTCCGATCGCATGCTTAGCTTACCTAGAGAGGTCTTACACCGCTTGACCTTTGAATGCCCTTTTTACACGCATGTTCTAAAAAAAAAAGTCATATATTATAGTAACAAATTATATTAGTATGACTAAACAAATTCACCAAACAACTATTGACGCAATGTTGCCAATGCCAACTTTAATTACATAAAAAAACGGTTCTACCAACGGAGCGGGAAAAATTCAAATTTAAAATGAAGGAAAGCCTAAAAACTGAGCTTTCATTTTTTGCTTGGTCGTCAGAAGAAAATTAAAATTATTCATTACAAAAACTTGAACCTACCAGTTATTTTGAGGTGTCCGAGGACTAGGACCAGTCTAGTCTTGTCTTTTCAAAAACCTTAATGAGTACGTAAATTACTCGAAGGGGTGATATCAGCTCCAATTTTGGTAAGTGGATGCAGGATAATTTAGCCTAAAGTTGCAATGGCGGCCATAGCACATCAATAAGAAAATCTTCAAATTAATCAAAAGTATCATTTTTTTAATCAAATATTTGCATGATACTTTTTGGTTGATCTAAAGTGTCATAGCGGATAAGCTTTCATGTATCTTCAAATAGCGCCAAACACTGTTACCCTGCTTAGCTCGACTTATTAGAAAATATTAACATCCGACATCATAAGCAGAAAATGGATCACTAAAAAGCATATTAAAAAAAATATTTAATTGTAAAATATATATTGTTAAAAGAAGTGCAAGTTAAAAGCAAAGATAAAAGCATTGAATGTAGATCCTAATAAGGCAATAAGTGACTCAAGCAGGCAAGAGATCGAAATCATCGCTAACATGAACCATTGGCACGTGGCTATCGAGAATCACTGGCTTTGACTTAAATTCACATAGTCCTAATTCTTTCATTTTCCATTCCCAGTCCATTTTTTGAACGGCGTGTAAAGATTCAGCCTCGTTGTGGTGTCTTAACAACATCGCTTCCTAAAATTATAAAAATCAAGCGATAAAGATAAAATTCAGACGAAAAAATTAAATATTAAACTTTACCTTAATTTTTTCCCATTTATCGTCGACATCTTGCAGCCAACTTAAAAATAACCGGCCGTTATACCTAGATCTAGCATTCCTATCTTTTTCTTCTTGCTCAGGTGTTATGAGATTATAAACTTCCTCATCTTTTAATATAGTGCACACCGAAAAAGGTAATGACTGATTAGCTAGAGCCCTTGCAGCTCGCCCGTGAACCCGAAGAATTTCTTGCTCAACGGAAAGTACTAATTTTTCTTTTTCTATCACATGCTGTAAATAAAATAAAAAATTGATTAGTTAAAACTCTTTTAATAAACTCAAGAAAAGTAATAATCGACTAACCTGCAGCCTTAGTCGATGCCTCTCCTTTTCTTGCTCAGTAAATAATTCTTTAATAGCAGGAGTTAAATTCGGTGGGACAGGAGCACTCGGTATTTGCCTAGTGGATGCATTCCCAGCTAAAACGTACGTACACCTGTTCATTAAATAATCCTTAAAGCCCTGAGGAGGTTTTGGTTGCACTGGAAACAATCCTTTCCGACGCCTTTCAATCTGGAAATTCAAAAAAATTAATTTTAAGAAAACAAAGAGGGATTTTTTTGCCTTATAATCAGAAATTGTTTTCACCTGTTTACGGATATCCAAAAATAATTGATAACAATTTTTAACGGGTTGATCATGAGGATGAATCTCCGTTGAAGTATTAGCTGATTCATTCGTTTCTGATGTAACTTGAGCCGGTGGGGGTTCTTTAACTTCTTTATTATGTTTTAATTTCCGTTTTCTAGGGTGAAGCTCAACGGGTGCTGGATTCGAAGCCGGTTGCTGTGGAGACGTTGTAGCCGATTCCGTATTTTCCTCTACTTTTTTATCTTCGGTGTTAGATGAAGTGGAAGACGAACTCGAGGCGTTATTCGCCGGCGGGTTATTAGGTTTACTGTTTGCTGCTGTATTAGATCTATAATTCGTAGAACTAGACACGTTTGATGAGGAACTCTCACCGGAAGCAGGAGCTGGATTTGAATTTGATGAATTGTTTTCGGTTGGTGGATTCGGCGATGATTGATTTTGACTTTGAGGTGATGGGTTGTCGACTGTTGTCGTAGTTGAAGCACCACTGCACAAAAAAAATTATTTTAATAAGATCTTCTTTCTGATACTTTATTTAAAAAAAATTTTTATACAAACCTAGGATTAGTATTTGAGCTAGTTATGACAGTAACTGTCGTCCCTGAGTTAGGATTAGATCCTTGCCCGTTATTCCCGTTGGAATTATTCCTAGGTGTAGCCGCTCCGTCCGACGAACGACTTTCCCCATTACTTCCAGGTCCTGATCTATGCGCAGATCTCAACACTCTTTGGTGATGTAACGATCCTTTTTGATCCTCAGCTGATAACATCCCGATCGCCGGATCCTTTTTCTCATCTTTAAAAGAATCCGTTGGACTTACACTCCTCGATCTCTGCCCGTCTTTTTCGCTGTCGTTGCTGTTTGATGAAACAACATACGGTAAAGCAGCATGATGCCTGGAAGTGCTATTTTTCCCGTTACGAGTTCCCGGTTCGGGTTCTGCCACAGTCTGTTGAGGTATCACAATTTTTAAAGGAGGAACTTTCGGACCTGGATCGACTTTCTCACCGTCCGTGCTTAATTTATCCTCTTCGCTTTCCGATTTCGAGCTACTAGCCGGCGGTGTTTGAGTGCTCGAAGCCGCTGGAGTTCCTTTAGGTGAACTAGGGCTTTTTCTATCGTTCGAGACACTAGCACCGGTACCGGTTAAAACAGTCTTTGATGAATTTGTTGAATTTTTATTAACAACATGCCCCCCTACTTTCCCACTTTTATCAGAATTATTATTTACATTTCTAACTGCTGCTAAACGACCGGCTGTAGAAACCGATTTTGAATTGTTAATGTCCTTATTGTCCCCTTCTTTTCTTTTCTTCTTTTTACTATCATCTTCATTTTCATCGTTATCAGTCACTTCAGATATGTTTCTTTTAGCTGGTGTGGTGGATTCACTTTCTGGTCCTGTGAAACCCTCCCCACTTTTTTCCCCAGTTTTATTATCTGTGTTAGTTTTATCAACATCGGGGGATGTGCTGTTTCCCCTTACTGGTGTAGCTTCTTTACTGCTTTTGAATTCATAAACATCTTCTTTGTTACTAGTTTTCTCTTCCATATTTACGGAGAATTGAAATCTATTGCTATTATAGGCAGTTCCTTCCGTATTTACTTTACCTGATTTTTTCTTTATTTGATGAAGTCTTAAAGTTACTCTTGGACTTTTTTCAACTGAAAATAAAAAGAAAACATTCATTAACTACAATTCAAACGTTGATCGAACCAAATGAATTTGTTCACAAATTAAAATGCTCAAATTAATGCAACTCTGTCTAAATCATTTAAGATTCTTACATAACCTAATCTTGTTTGCAATTTTCCATTACTTATTCAAAAAAAATTGATGTTATCTTGCAATGAGACTACTACTCAAGTTGATTAACTTGCCATCTATGTCACATTGAATCAAGTACAATCACTGTGACCTAAAACTTAATCATGATTAAACTCGAAAGGTTAATCTTGATATAGCGTCTAATCTAATATCGATCAGCAAAGCATTTATTTACTAAAACAAATTAACCCTTGATTACTCATGGATATTTTTACTATTAACGTCCCTGATATCTTGACACATATGAAACATCTAAAAGGGATCAGCTTTGAAGTTTAAATAAATTACCATCGATAAAAAAAAAATTAAATAAGGACATTAGTTTCTGCATAATCTGCTTCACTAATAAACACAACAATGCTTACAAGCTTTATATGTCTGAGGCATTCCTCCCAATGTCAAATATTTTGGCTAAGGTCTTGCCTAATTAACAAAACCAAATGCTTCCTTTTCCAATTCACACATAAAAAAACATAATGAAAAACAAACAGGATGATACTGAGATTGATGTGAAGCAAGGCAACGTAGTTTAAAGTCTGCCACGCGCAGAAAAGGGCATTCAATAACATCCATTTAATATTTCGACCGTGTAAAGCTTATTATAAATATTCCATCCATGAAAGCCTTACTTATTGACCCACCTGCTATCACAATCAAAATTCCATTATTATTAATATTTGCATGTATCCCTTATTCAAAACCTATTTAACAATTGTAAATTGCACTAAACGATGTTTAATTGATTAAAATAAACATAAATATAACTATTTAATCTTAAAATAACAATAATAATCCATTTGGTTTTGTCTCATCGTCTATTCTACTGAATCAATCTGATTCGCTCACCTTTGGTTTGAGGTGGTGTCCGACGCATTTCAGAGATGGCAGTGTTGTCGGCTTGCGCACTGCCACTGCTCACATCAGATCTCTTCCTCCCAAGTTCAATGTTCTCTGTAATTAATTAAATATGTAAAATAAAAAATCGATAGCCCATTCAAAATTGTTTACACATTTTATTACGGGAGAGGATGGGGGTTTTTTTTCTCTATTATTTCGGGGATTTTTTTCCTCTCGTCAGGGATGCAGGGAATTTTTTTCCCTGCGAATTTTAAATGACGCCATATGGAAAATGGGGATGAGATTTTTTTCGGCGTCAGTCAAGATTTTTACATGCTTTTTTGGGAAATTAATTTCATTTTTTAATTCGAAAGGGAAAAAAGATAGGTTCTTATTTGACTTATAAACTAGTCAGACGACCTTGGCCATTGAATACGAACAAACTGGCTTTAATAATATTACGTGGGCGTGGATATGCAAGCGTTTAACGGCCGGATTCGCTAGGTAGATTCTGCGATGCATTTATCACGGACCAGTTTTGCTAATTGTTACCAGGAAAATAATTTAATTAAAAAAGGAAAAATGAAAAAAAAATGCGGTCCTTCCGGTAGAATGATTGTAAAATCGTTAACCTACGTTTTCGCCCATGTCTTGTTAGAATAATTTTCCGCCTTAAAAGGCAGAAACGATGTCAGAAAATAATGCAAAGGATAAGTTTTGTGTTTTGCAGCGTCAAGTTGGAGTCAAATCCTTTTTAATGGAGACCTAAAGCGGACAAGTTAGAAATGTAAAAAGTCATTAAGCTAATTTTTTGGATGCTGTGGCAAAGCAAAGATATGGTAGCTCATTTTAAATCTGTCAGTTGTACTAAAATGATTGGCGGGACTAAATTTACTTCGTATGAGATGTTTCAGGGATAAAATTAGCGTATCTTTTATAAAATGTCACAAGGCAGATGGACGAAATCCTGTTTAGATTATACAGAGAGAGCCCACGACGAACTAAACCTCATCTTGTCTACGAGTATTTGTGCTTGTAATGATGCAGCTCGAGCTACATAAAGAGCATTCAGTAAGGTTCTTATTCCCAGTTTTAGGCACGATAATGGTGACTTAGTTTTAAATTATTCGTTGTGATTTTTAAAAACTTTTCCAATGAAATCCAGATTTTAGGAGATAAAGAGCGCATCACTAATCGGTCTTAAAAAAATATGTATGTACATATGGACTAAGAACAAAAGCGAAATTCAGGTAATCTTCTTTTACAGCTAATTTTAACCACGAATAAAGTTTTTCTCAAATGTAAAATTTGCAGATATAATCTCGAATGGATTGCGACCGTCGCAAAGAGGATAACTGCACCTACTGAAATAACTAAGGTAGGTATTCTTAGCCTTAATTCGAAAATTTATAGGTTGCAATACTTTCATTTCAGAAGCGATTCATTGATACACATGGCAATAAAGCCAAACAATCATCTAGAGGCAAAACACTAAACATTGCCAAATTTGCCAGCTAGACTACGGATACTTTTACCAAAAAAATACCTAAAATATAAGCTTAATATCAGATTCTGAGTACAAATAAATTAACAAAGACATTATTGTGCTAAAATTCATTTTGTTCTCCTTTAATCTTTAACCTGCATTTTCCCACTAAATCTACAATATGGCATTGCAAGAATCCTAAAATCACAAATTTTACAAAATCCTCAACCTCATTCAAACGTTTCTTCCCATTTTCCTCGATTTAAAACAAGATGGTTTATGGTTTCAGAAAACGCAGTAGCTGAATTAAACCAGCATGATACAAAATTCAAATTTCCAGAACCTTTTAAAGAGAGATAGATCTGAGTATATTTGAAATTCAAACACAAACACAATAAACTTCCCCTCTTCACTCCGGCATATCACCCGTTCCCCCACTCCGAAAACGCGCCAGCGAACCTAGCAGATAAAATTGGAAACACTCACTTTGGTATCAACAGTTGTCGAGAAACGACGTACCACGATCCAAGGTGAATAACGACCCTTTCGATAACTCTATAAAGAGACTTCTGCCGCCATTTTGGGGAGGACACCCCTGCCAATTTCTAAAAAGCTCCTCCTATTTTCACGTGGAGAAACCGGAAAACCCGTTCACAGTTCGAGGAACAGTAAACTCTGAATTTTCGATTCGTGCCATTCTCGGAATTTATGTTAAAGAACCAGGTCGCGATTTCAATTCGAGCAACATCACCCGTCAACTTATGTTTTCTACAATGGAATCGTAAAATTACTACTGATGAATTTGGCGTTCCCGTGCTGATCGAATTTATGATTCCAGAATGGGAATTTTATTAAAAAACAGAACTAAACGGGCAAGGGTTGCGCTGCAGAAGTCATCTTATAATCCGTTCACGGATCAGCGTGGGTATTTTTCGTAAAATAAGGATAATTTAAGGATGCAAACACGATGAAACAACCGACTTTTTAGAGTTCGAACAGTGCGAAGTGGTTTTCACGCGCAGGAGTTTACGCAAGCGCTTGAAGATCACTTGAGAGGTTTTTGGGGTAGAAGCAGATAAAAATCATTTTCGAGAGCACTCAGAAGGGAGAAACGTCTCTACAATTTTTTTAAATGTTGAAATGCCCCAGCTTGCTATTGTTTGTACAAAATGTATCATTTTTAGACCTGGAGAAATGTACATAAAACCCTTCCGGTTAACATGATTATTACATTCGATTTATTGCTTTCCATGAAATTTAAAATAGGAGTAGAGAAAATAGTCTGGATGTAATGTTTAATGGGGAATATGTTTGTCTGAATTTATTTCTTTGAACATGATGAAATGTTATTAAATTATTGAGGATTCCTTGAAAGAATTTAGTCAATAGATTCCTGGAAAGGCATAAAAGGAGGAAGTTTATGAACTTCAAGGGTAGATAAAATGAAGAAATCAGATTTCTGACTGTGAGTTGGATTAAAGGCAGGAGGCAGTTTTTAGCTTAGTAGAGTGGTTGCATCAACTGCAGTCTCAATTAGGTAGAAACTGTAATACCTCATGCCAAACTTCCCAGAGCAAGCACAAAATTCGGTCCAAATTAAAGATCCAGGAATGATATCGATGAAAGGAAGAAATATAAAGATAAAATTCACAAGAAAAGTCTGCACTGAATAGTTTTTTAGTGTAAGCTCAACAAAGACTCGAGGAAAATTGGAGAGTAGACATACAGCTAGTCGCTTTCTTTTGGTCGAAACACAAAATGGCGTTCGCGCTCAGGTTTTTTTAAAATTTTCGAATACGACAGTTATTTTTTTAATATTTGTAAACAAAAACAGTGACCAAAATAATGAGAGATCATTTAAAAATTAAAATATTACCCTTTCTAAGGACTAGTAATAAGGCGAGCAAACATTACCACCTATTTTTGACTATATTAAGCAAAATTACATCAACTGAAGTTAATAAAAGCAAAGATTTAGAAAAAATCACATAAGGAAAAAATATTTGTTTACATTTTGTCGAGGCAGCCATTACGTTTTAACGGCCATTTTGTGTTACTTTTGGTCGCATGAAGAGGGCTTAAGTCATCTCATGTCTACTCTCTGTTATTTAATCTCTCTAGACCAGGACACCGATTCCAACTACAGGTGATCATTAGTTTGGCTCATGTTTTATTATGGCAACCGCCTTCCAAAATCTTCGCTAGAACGAAGTTAGAATCGGTCCCCTGAGCACCTAAATACGCAGCAGATACTTACAACGCACCTTTGTAAATCTTAACTACCCCAAATCTAACCTTTCTCAAAACGAGTTAAGTCAACAAAGAAACTCACAATTGAAATAGAAAACGAGAAATAAAGAAAACTAAAAAGAGAGATACCGTACCTAGGGGCTACTTTGTGTGGCATGGGGCTACTTTGTGGGTATCAATAAAACGTAAAAATCGTGATTTCCGTTGCGAAAAACATAAAAATATTTATTCGCCCTTATTCACGATGTATTTAAGAATAATTACACGTAATATGATAAGTTAAAAATGATTCGTAAAAAAGATATTAATTAATAAAGATCTGCGTAGGGGGAAAAAAATTTGCGCTCCCGAAATGCTAAGGTGTATTACACTACATGATACAACCTGAATCGAACTAAAATCTGAATAAACACGTTGCTAATATCCTTGGGTAATGATTTATCCAATTTTTTTAATCTCCGTCACTCATAAGTGTTAAAAAAATAAAAACGAAAAAAAAAAATTGCGATCGACGGGGCTACTTTGTTATAGGCGATTCAATGTAAACAGACGCCATCTTGTTAAATGTCGGCAACTTGCGTATATTGTGAGCAAAATACCTTGATGAAAAATTAAATGTTCCTAGAGCTGCGGGGGCAATGGGAATATTTTTATATAAGAAAAAGTTTTAGTTTAGTATCCTTCACAAGTTGAAACTTGCAAATCGAGAGGTTTTTTTCTATTTAAAAAGATTTTTTGATATAAAAACCCCACAAAGTAGCCCCATTCCCAAGCCTGTGTTATGTCCTCAAATTTAATTTATTACACGTGATCAGAAAATATTTTAGTGATGCAAACGGTGATTAAATGAAAGCAAAAGGATAGTCCTTCAATTTGGTTCAAGCCGATTTTTTTCCGCTAGCGAATTTAAAGAGTATTATTGGAAAATCTTGAAAAATCACACAAAGTAGCCCCTCGGTACGGTAGAGATATGAAGATTCCTTCCAGTCTAGCCAAAACGAAATATTTTTCTAATTAAATTCACCCCAAGTAATATTCCTCCCTTTTTTTGCGATATTGTCGGAGCGCATCCCTCATATACACACAAATAACTCCCCGTTTTCAAAAGACCATGACCTAGAACTTGAAAAGCAAAGGGAAAAGGATAACTTTGCCCTACTTTCAGTTTTCGCCCTTCCCTTTCCCGTTTATTAAACTCTCACAGAATCTCCCCCCCACCCCTCAATCGAAAAGGCATTCAACTTACCAGAGGAGTTCTGCTTAAGTAAATGAGGCATCAAACCGGGAGCAGCTACATCGCAGGGTGTCTTACCACCCTTGTTTCTTGAATAAACGTCAGCTCCTCTTTCGACGAGCAATCTCACCAACTAAAAAAAAAATAATAATTTTTATTACTATATAACTTTCCCATTAAATTTTTGTTTTTTAAAACAGCACATACCTTGGAATGTCCATTTATTGCTGCGTCATGTAAAGGCGTATCGTCATCAAATCCTCTTGCATTAACTGACGCACCAGCTTGAACTAAGGCTAAAGCTACACCGTACCAACCGTGATTACACGCTTCGTGAAGGGGTGTCCAGCCTGAAATTAAAAAAAATCAATCATGTCTAAAATAATTTTTCAACATCATAATCATCCCTTAACTCAAATATAAATAAAATCCCATTACATAACTAGGGAATTTGGGACTAAAATGACTTTCCTACTCCCCTTGAAATATCGATTTTCTAATTCATTGTGTTGGTTTTCGCTAGAGAGATTTAAATGCTTTTCTACAACTCCCATTACTTTATTCAAAAAAATATTTTTTCCTAGGAAAAGTATATCCCACGAAGCTTAAATTGATTATCAATACTCAATTGTCGTAATACAATAAAATAATTTTTTTTTTTGTTTTTTACCCGAATATAACCGTGGGCGATTTCCTTTCATAATACGTTTCCTATTTTTTAATTGGAAAACATTTTTCGTTATAAGGAAAAAGAACGGAAAACATTTTGATGCGTAATAAAATTATACGTTTATCTTAGCTCGTTATATGAGAGCTTCTCCTCTTATGTCTAAAGACATAAAAACATACAACTTCGGGATTAAACCTACAGCTGCGCTTTATAGTTTTAAGAGAAATGTTTAACGATTTGGCTTATGGAGTTTTCACTTAAACGAAAACGTTTTAGGATGATATTCTTTTAAACTGAAAGTGATACTTCAGTATTATTACATTTTCTTTTTATAGATTGAAAAGTGCTTAAGAGTAATGGGAAAGGTTTGAAAATTGAATGAAATAAGCTGTATAACAATCAGGGGAACCATAGACTATGATTATTTAAGAAAAACATCAAAACTAGATTTGAAAGCAAAATTATGAGTAAATTTTTTAAAATATTTATTCCACCAGCCGAAAATTGTTAATTAATTAGCTAATTGGTGCTGTTGTTTATTGTTTCTAAATGTCGTCAGTTTAAATTTCTGTTGTCAAAGCATGCTGTCCCAATATATTCGATATTTAATCATTAACAGGTTATGGGCCCAGAACGTTTCCACTATAATGACAACAATGAGCAGCCAAGTTAAGGCTAAATTAAAACCCAGTGCTCCTGAACCAGTTGGAGAGTTGCAAAGAACCGCGTTCGCGTGACTCTACGGTGCAGGCCAGAGATAAAAAATTTTTTTGAGAAAAATCTGCACGGATTGGTGCAGCAGTTGACATCCAATCAGATTTAGATAGAGAGCCTGAAAGGAGAAAGTCGCCAACTCTGTTGAAATCCTGGCTTCTCATTGGCTCTCACCAAAACCGTTTCCAACGACTTCCGTTGATTGGCGATGACGGCATACGTCTTCAGGTGCTCAGTTTTTAACTTACGTTTGGTCACAGACAATCAAAAAGGAGCAATTTAGTTGGAGAATCTCTAATTTCAGGCTCTCTGGATTTAGACAAAAGCAATAACTTTATTCTAGTCCAACAACTGGTGGCAGCGGTTGTCTCTCCATACTTTTATCGAGCAGTTTCAATTTTTAATTACTCCCTCAAATATTTGAGTAAGAAACGCGTATTGTTGATTTACAATGTCATTTTTTTCCTAAGAACCAACACGATCATTAGATAAAATATCGGGAACAGTATCAAGCACAATACTGCCTAAATTCGATTAACCATCCGATTAAACCCGTAATTGATTTCTTATCCAATTACCTCCTTTCAAGTATACAGTGTATAAATGGAGATCCAGATAAGTCTCCATCCCGCATTTTCTACGAAAAAAAGCACAAGAAAATTCTAGGGAAAACCATTATCATTTTAAAAACCTACTTCCGGTTTTGGCATCCTTATCCATGCTGGGATTTCTCAAAAATTTTGGCACAATCGTTAAAAACTCCCGGGGGCGAGAGATTCCTGACTCATTTCCAAGTAATTACAAAATCGATATTCGAGATATGTATTATACAATTTTTTTCTCCCCATTTCTTATTCCTACATTGTAAAGTTTAACATCTTCCCTGTTTTATAACCAGCAGAGGAAAATTCCCAAACGATGGGAAACCGTATACGTTCATATGCGTTAACTCCCCATCAATCGACGTTATATAAAAAATAAAGGAATTGAACAAAAAAGGAGAATCATTATTGCTATCCCTCAGGAATTCGGGAACATTAGCGAGATGATCCGTATCATGCGCCTATATCAAGAACCTATTCCGGGATATGAATGGGGAAATGAAAACCTTAAAATAAGGAATGTTTTCATCATGTTAAATGAGATGGTTGTATGAATGAAGCTCGAGTTTCAAACATGGAAAAGAATTTTTTGATGGAAACGAGGAAAAGAAAACGCTCAGTTGATGTTATCCAGGGTTGGGTAAGCCCTTCCAGCTATAGAGAAACAAGATGGACGTTTTGGTAAAATAATAAAAGGAAGATACGAAATCAGCAAGTTTTGGAAATAAATGCTGATTCCTTGATATTTTCGTTTTTTAATGGCTTAAGCGAATTTAAATGCGAATGATTCGTAAATCGGATATTTTTGGAAATCATTTGGGGAAATCAAAAACAATCGTGGGTTTAATTTAATTGGTTTGATTTTACTGCTTTGGAGGAATAAGGGAAATAGCTGAATTAAGCAGGAAAAAGTTGCTAAGAAGATGGGGAGATTTACAGGGAACAATAAATGTACTTTTTCTGGCACCGCCACTGGAGACTTAAGCCCTGACCACCCTTGGGGGCTACTTAAATGGCGACACTCTGGCTGAAGTGAATCTATGCCTATGAATGCCTTCTCATCTCCGGAAATTGGTAATAGTCACAGCCATTCGTACCTTGGACTAATTTTCCCTCTACTTCCCTCTTTAATGTTCACCCTCAATCCCTTAGAAACAAATCTCTTTAGTCTTTATGCCTATGCTGCATTGTAAAATGAAAAGTTTGATAAAAAATGAACAAGGAATGTATCTTCTTATGGAAGATACAAAGCTATAATTATTTAACATTGCGAGCTTGAGGGGGAAACATTAAAGACATCGATCCACGAACGACACGCGCTTGGTCCAAATATCAAGAGACCTAAAGCTGTAGGGGAAAAGCCTTTAGGGCAATATTTGAAACAAGTATACGAAGGCTCGTGTATAATCAACTCTATTATACGGAGTTTAGGAACGTTGTCATATTATGAAAATCTTTGCAGGGAATATGGAAGCTACAAAGCCTCACACAAAGTAAAATGGGAAAGCAGCATCATGGGGTTTTGAAGCTTTTCAAAGATTAATTTCTCTCAGGCAAGAAAGTAGAATGCATAACTGTTGCTTTAAGAGAAGAGGATGCGTGCTTTAGTTTAACTAAAGGCATGTCTGTTAAAGTGAGAGGTATAAAATTTTAAAATTTAACGATTCGGGAATAAAGTGGGCTACGTTTAATCACTAAAAAGTTCTTCGGGTACTGGGTTTTACTTATGACCTTAAATCAAGCAATTATAAACTTAATAAACTTAAACTTATAAGCAAAAAAAATTATAAACTTTGCTTCCTTAATCTGCCAGAAAAATTAATTACTCTCAAGGTAATCCCATTGATAAATGTTGCGGGTCCAGCTGTTTTCTTATTCTACTCGATGAATACTGCTCAAATATGAAAAAAATGATTTGCCAATTTAGCCCTCTTTGCCACCCCAAAAAATAATTTGTTTTCCCCTTAGAAATACTTCATCCGCAAAATAGGGACAGCCTCCGCAACTGGAGGTTGTAATGTTGCAATCATTATTCGTTTTTCGCAATTCAATATCCCAGCTAAAAATAAAAAGAAATCCCTGAAGCCCTCAAGATGACTCTACGAAACCTACAAAATGCAATATTCATTGATTTCGCATCCCGAAAGAAAAGAAAAAACTTAAATAACCCATTTGGTGACTTGCCAAGCTCCAAAACGAAAAAAAAATTTAACATAAAATAAAAAACAAACGAGACCACGAGACGGGGAAAAAAATCGAATCGACCGTGCAGAACGGCAACATCGCTTTCATCACGCCACACGAAAACCCGAGAGTCCGTGAGTCATGCAAACGATTCAGTTCGTGTCACGCCTCTCTAAACTCGACTCGTTTTCTATCGTTTTATCGCAGGTATTCCGTTTAAATTTTATTATTTATCCTGCTTAAAAACTTGTGATATAAATTGTCTTCCAAGTAATATTTTTAATTAAATAAAAAGCTGTGAACATTGAAACAAAACACATTGACGCCGCCATCTTGAAAAACAAAATGTTAGAAGCAGACGATAAAAATTTACAATCGGAATCGCTCAAACCGCTTTTAGAACATCTTTTATCGTCGAAATCGGATAGATTAGTGATAAAAACGAACGATAAAGGAAAAAATCGTTTAATGTGGTCTCATTTTGATATTGCATACTTAGATGGAAAAGAACAACAATACGCTTGTTGTAAATATTGCAAAGGATTCGTTAAATACACCGGACGTACGGGCACTGGAGGTTTGATGAGACATTTTTGTTACAAGCAAATATTAATTCTTCAAGAGGAAAAGGAAACACCGCTTCAGCAGTCACCCCAAATTTCCGTGTCGGAACCTGAAGCATCGTCATCGGAGCCTGAGAAGTTACCGTTGCGTTTACAAATAGAAACATTAATCGCTCAGAAATCTCCGAGGATTGGATACATTTACAATCACAAAGGGAAAAGTGGTGTTTGGTCTCAGTTTTATATGATAACGTTAGACAATGCGGTTGTTAATTTCGCATGCTGTATTGCATGTCATAGTATCGTGACGTATGTAAGTCGTACAGGTACCGGGAGCATGACACGACATAAATGTCAAAATAATAGTGCTTATAAAAAGTATGTAAGAACGTTAGAAGGTGGAGATGTAAGGCCAGTGATTGGGAAAAAAAGAAAATTCAGTAACGAAGGGTCTGATGTGGATGAAGATGGTGATAGCTTAAGGATTAAAACAGAAGACGATTGGGAATTAAAGAAGATTAAAGAAGAGGCTCAAGATGAAGGTGGAGAAAGATTACAGGAGGAAAATAATTCAGAGACTGGGTTTTCGGAAGATGATAGGATATCACCAGAAATAGAGAAATTAGTCAGAGAAAAACATTTTGCACTTGTTAAGAAATCTTTCAGCATGTTGGACATGTTTCATAATGAAGAATTTCTAGACTTTGCGCAGACTTTAGTGTGTTTAGGTGCTCAATATGGAAATATTGATTTAAGGAAAATAATTAAGAGTGGACAAGATTTAACAGGATTGTTAAAAAAGAATAGGGATTAATATAAATAAAGTTTTTGTCATTTTTGTTAATTTTTTTTTTGATTATGTCAAAATTTTATCAATGACAATACTACTGTACACACTTTTTTTTATCAAGCTTTGGTATATCTATGTTCTGTGAATAAGCTTATATTGGGATTACAGTTTAATGATGATTACGGACAGCTGAGCGAAGAGGCTATCAAACAATAATCAAGCAACCTGTCAATATGGTGTGGCATGACATTTTCTATCGAGGGAACCGGGATCTCTTTCAAGCATGCTCGATCTAAATCCTCGATTTAAGCTCACATGACATAGATGTTATCGGTCAGAGGGGAGCACAGCAGGAAGAAATCTTTACAGCAACGTGGAATCGAATTTGAGAAATTTTTGGCGTAACGTGAAATACATTATTGAGCTTGCCTGAAGAATATTTATTAAAATAAGAAAACCGAAAGAATGATTTCATGAAACCATCGAACTCGTTATTTTCTAGATTATTGACAAATAGCTAAAGTAAATTTAAGTAGGAAGGGAAGATCTTGGTGGCAGCGTCGAGAATCAACATGGTCGTGCTGCATTGGAAGCTTAGATTAGAGAATAAAGAACAATTTATAAAACAAGGCCCGAAAAGTTATGTCAATGTCAAATGGAAGAGATAAAAGAAGAGTTAAAGTTGCGAGAAGTAGCTGATTTGAGATGTATTGCATTAGGAATGTCAGTCATGCGGAAGGAGAGATTCGCGAATTAAATTTTAGACATATATACAGAAGAGTTGTAGAATCAGATGACTGGCATAGAATGACTTAAATCATTTTTTTGAAAATGACATAGTAAACGAAATCCTTTTTTTGTAAAAATAGAAATGCTGCCATATTAATGTAAAAACTGCTGGCAAGAATTCGTCCTTATTAGGAGACTTGGCTGAGTAAGCAATGAAAGTCGGGGAAAAATATTTTTTAGAGGTAATGGGACGATAAGGATTTTTACAGATCTCTAGGTCGGATTAGAGAAGAAAGTCAAATCAGAGATGTGTAAAAATCATGGTTTTTGGAATCAAGGTCGACAGTTTGGTGGGCACAGGTGACAGAGTTTAAACAAACGAATTCTGTGAGATGTCACTTTACACTTATAAAATAAAGAAACCTGGTAACGAAGAGAAGATAATTTCTTTCTTCTGATTAGCAAAGCTTTGCGATTCGGTAAATCGAATTTCAGAAAATGGATATAAGACATATGAAGCTAAGCTACTTCGATAAGGAAACGACTTAATTATTGCCATCCAATTCCATTTCAGCGTTTCATAAGCTTAACTTAAGAAATACCAAAGATATGCGATCTTTTCCGAATTCAAGCTGTTGCTTACTTTCACCTTGATTGGATCACAACAATGTAGCCGCTATTAGAGCGATGTAACAGTCGATATTCACTAGCGACCCTAGTAGATGAGTTTCCGCTAGACATCCCCATTCCCTATTTACTAAAGAGCAATTTTTAAGGACCTCATGTTTTCTTTGCGAAAATCTTTTAAGGCTACCCAAATTCTTGTTCTTAACGTCTAAAATAGTCGGAACTGGCAGTGGCGTTCTTAAGCCGGTGCCAAGTGGCCGTGGGCACCAGGTGCCAGACGTGCCGAAAATATCAACAAAGCTACTGTAGTTCAGACCAAATTTAGAGTTGAAAAGATTGAAAAAATTCAACAAAGGAATGTTCTCACAGTTGAGATTAGCCCATTTTTTTTAAGGTTATAAGCAAATAAGGGATAGGGGGTGCTAAATAAGTTGACTCGGCAGCGGGTGCCAAGAGGCTAGGAACGCCACTGGGGACTGGCTGTTTCTGATTTTCTAAATCAACCTCCTAACCTCCACAAAATGTTATTCTAGAGAATCTCCTCTTAACCAAGCAAATCCCTTTTGGGCCTACCAGGATCCAGAATCTTCACATAGGAAATGTTTGAATTCGCTAAATCAACCCTCTACCTCGCCCAAAAATACGTTATTTTAACGGGTCTTATGGATCTCGTATGAATGGTTCGAAAATCTTACGGGTCCACCAGGATTCGAGTTCCTCATGTCGAGAATAATTCGGATTACACTGTCTTCGATTCTCTAAATAAACTTCTAGCCCCGCCAGAAAATGTTATTCTACCAGGGCTTACAGTTCTCGTATTAATCATTCGCCCAATCAAATTCTTTCTAGCTCCTCTCACGATTTTCAAAATTTCAAAATATATAAATTTTGAACGGATTCATTCGGGTCTTAATTCGGCTACGTTTAAAAACTTACTTGCAACAAAACTAGTATTCCTAATAATCTTCGATCTCTATGAAATTCATTGCAAGAACAAAATATAGAACAAACTAAACCCCGCTCATCATGCGACATTGATTCAAGAGAAACACCCCTCGTAATCCAATAATTCAACGCATCAAAACGACCTTGAAAACTTTAAAACTAACTTAATCAATGAGTAAGACCATGAAGATTAATTTCCACTCATTAAACTCATTTTCTTTCGCTTTTAATTAACCACTCACCAGCAAAATCAGGTATGTTTGGATCAGCTCCTTCTTCTAATAATTTCCTCACTAATTCCTCGTCTCCTTTGATAGCGGCTTTATGTAAAGGGGTTTCTCCTCGTCCGTTACAACTTCTCGATCTCGGTCTATGTGGCCCGGATTCTTTAACGGATCCTGAATTTCCTAAAAAAAAAAGAAAAAAAAAATTATTTAAAATGATATGAAATGGGACGAACGGAATTAGAAAAAGAAAGAAAACATTTAGGAAAGAGACAAAACGAGAACCATGAGTCTTGGCAATCAATAACACGATTTTGAAGAGTAGGAAGAGGCTTCAGGCCAGTATCTAGTTTCATGACAATTCCAACGGCGCATCGGGTTAAGTTTCAAGCATTTTTATTTTGTTTTCCATTCATCTCTTCGTTTAAATGGGAGTCAAGGCTACCAACGTGTGTGTAAAAAACGAGAGTAGGGGGCCCTGAAAATGATGTTTGTATTAACGGCGTCTGGCACCGGCTCTGAGTCAGTTTTTTTTTTTTTTTGGATGACTAATTTTCCCAGTCAATCATCGATAAATAAATAATAAGGCCGTTTGGTTCATATTTTGAATTTTGAGAGGAATTTTATGATTTATTTTCGCGATCTTGAACTTGCACAAGATTATGCAATAGCAAGCTAGAGGTTGGCTAGCGGTTGCTAAAAAGTCTAGCAATATTTTTAGAGCGCCAAAAAATTTATGACAGAATTTTGAATTTTTCTAGGGTCATCGATTCCAAATTTCAAATCAGAAATCCAAGATTTAACAATTAAACTGTGAAGAACCCTAAGTTTCAGCTCAGGGATTTTTAATAGCATTTTTTAGAAGATTGGCACCTCCTAAAAATTTAAATTTCTTAGGAATGTCATTATATTTCACCTGTAGCCACTGGGCTTCACCCTCAAGACCTTCAAGAATAAACTACACTTGAAAAAAATTAATTATGACCAAAAACTTTCCCCAAAAACAGTTTTACGAGCTCATAGCATCTTGAATTTTTGCCATTTATTCAGAAGCCTTGCCTTGAAATTCTAGCAAAATTGAAAATTTCATGTTATTACTTTTAAAAAACTTGACATGCTGTAAATTTTTTTCTTGCGACTGCTTGACTTTCATTAGGTTTGTCTTTTCATATTTAATTCAAGCAGAAACTTTATTTTCCAAATTTTGATTATTATTATCATTGATTCATTCCCAAGATAAGCATTCATGCCAAGCAACACTTGAATGCACTTTTAGCGAATCAGTTACTTAATTAAATTGTTTTTGCCAACCCTGCTCCACAACTTCGATTATTTCTCAATAATGCCTCCCTTAACTGCTAAACATTTTAAATATAACTATTTACCTCCTCGATTATCACAAGTTTCCAATTGTCTGACTAATTTAAGTTGTTGCCGCTCTGACATAGGTATTAGCGAAACATAGCAATTCCTTGATGACCTCGATGGTGTGCTTCCCGGCATTACAACACATTAACCTGAAACAACCAAAACTGAATAACTAAAAACATTCTTGAACACTGATCAAACTCCATAATTTTCAATTCATTTCACATCCAGATGTCATGAAAACGAGTAATTTCCTTTACACTTTCACAAGGACATATCTATCACATGGACATCATCCCCAACCTCCCATAAGGGGATGAAACTTATCAACAGATGTTTATATTTAACTTTTCGGGATGCTTCCACGTAACACATCAAATCCTCGTGATCTACCTCATTAATTAATTCAAAATTTTTCTATTTTCGTATGAATATTACCATATAAATAAATAAATCTGACCTTTGAATGTTATGTTTGCAGACCTTGATTTTGAAACAAAGTTTAATGCGTTATAAACAAAATGGGTTATTGACAGTCGTTATTATCGGAAACTACGACTGAAACCATTGTAGAATTACATTTCCCATCTCCTTCGAACCCGTATTTAATTCACACATTTCGCCGAAAATAACAAAACGTGAATCGAGAGATGTCAGTTTAGGAGGTAGGGTTATGTTGTTTATTTATACACTTCGCAATTTCGATTTATGGGTTATAAACAGTTTTTAACGGCACCATCGATTAGTTAGAACATTTACCTTCGATAAACGTTTTATTTTAAACGTATTCAATCGTTATTAATAATAGAAATAAACGTAATCGATACATATTTCCGTTTTCACGCGCGAACTTAGACAAAAATGTAATGGCGGACATTAGAGACGCAGAAAAAACATTGTTGTTGTCTGCAGATGGCAGCACCTGTCGAGGTTTGGTTAAACGATCAATTGAGGCCCCAAATATTCCTAGGCAATTTTAAAAACACTTACGTTAACGGTTTTTGATGAGATACTGGAGATCGAGCTACTGCTTAGTTCTAGAATCTGTTCTAGAATAGTTTGTTTTTAGATCGTCTTTTTAATTTATTCAGTCATCCATTGTTTTTAGTTTTGATAGCCTTGTTTACCTTTGATATATTCTTTGAAATCGTTTTAATATAATATATTTATTATTGAACTATTCTATTGAACAAGAAATGGTAGCAGAGCGTGGTTAGTAAGGCGGAATTGAACCCATTGATATTAGCGAAATTATTGCGCGGACCATCCAACAAAATAAGGGATGGTGGACTTCAAGGGAATTAATGCACTAACGGGTGCCGAGAATTATCCGGTATGGCGGATGAAGATTACGGCAGTTTTGAAAATGGAAAAACTATTCGAAGAAGTAATTGTCGCAGACCCCCCAAGAATTTTGGATCCGGGTTACAATGACTGGAAACTGAAAAGCGAAAAGGCCTTTGCAATACTGACATTAACAATCTCAGAAGGAATATTGGGGATGTTTATTAATGAATCGCAACCAAGGTCCCTATGGAACAAAATTCGAGACATGTATGCCGGACAGGCAGAAGACCGGAAAGTCGACTTAGGATACCAAATCAAAAGCCTTAAGTTGGAGAAGGAGAAAATGAGTGAATATTTAACAAGAGCGAAGAGCTTACAGGCGAAATGCGCAGCTGTTGGACAAGTCATCACAGACAGAGAATTGGTGTTCTACACCGTGAGAGGAATACAGGATCGTTTACCGAACCTCGCCAACTCACTCAGACCACACAGAGGATTATCTTTTGAAGAAGTGTCACAAATATTATTAGAAGAAGAACAAATTGCATTACCACCAGCTCCGAAGACTGAGACAGCACTGGAGACACGACATTATTCTAGAACACCAATTAAATGTTTCAACTGTGGGAAACTCGGACATAAACAAAGGGATTGCTACAGAAATCAACAAAACCAACCAGCTAACCAAAACAATAGATTCGCCAGATCGAAAAGAAGAGAAAATGCACGACTTGCTTCGGAAACGGAAGAAATAATCGAAAATGCACTCTTCGTGAAGGATGATGAAGACAATTCTCATCCAGAAACAAGCAATTCATGGACCGTGGACTCTGGTTCCACGAGCCACATGACAAATAGAGAAGATTGGTTGATAAATTTTAAGGATATTTCGAAAAAAATTAGCGTAGCAGAAACCGGAAGATACATAGAGGCCACCAAAATAGGAGATGTAATAATCAAAACATACGTAGATAACGAAGTAAAAACTTTACGCTTAAGGGATGTGTTACTCGTACCAAAGTTAAAGGGAAACCTTTTGTCAGTTAGGAAAGTTACGAAAATGAGGAATTCGATAACATTCGTTGGGGATAATTTCAAAATTTACAACGAAAAAGGAACAATTATCGCACAAGGAATTGAAAGGGAATCCATGTATATTTTAAGGACCATGACTGCAAACGAAATAGAAACCAACAACAAGCCAGAAAATCCGGAAAGTTGTTTGTTGACAATTCACAATGAAAGTAAACAACTTTGGCACCGCCGCCTTGGACACATCAATGAGAAGTATTTGGATGAGGTCAACAATAAACAAGCCGTATTAGGAATTGATTACAAAAATTCTAAACTGAACTTCTGCGATGCATGCGTTGAAGGAAAGATGACTCAAAGCCCATTTGACCACAAGGTAAACAAACATACATCAAGACCACTGGAATTAATACATGTAGACTTAATTGGACCCATGGAAGAGATCTCATTGGGAGGATCAAGGTACGTCCTAGATATTGTTGACGACTATACCAGAAGATGTTTTTCTTTCTTTTTAGCTACCAAAAGCGAAACATTCGAGAAGTTTGTTGAATTCAAACAAAGGAGGGAAAATGAATTGAATTTAAAAATAAAAAGGGTTAGAAGCGATAACGGAGGCGAATTCATCAAGAGAGATTTCATCGAGCTATTCAAGAATGAGGGGATAAAGTGGGAGTTAACTGTCCCGTATACGCCTCAAAGCAATGGAGTAGTTGAAAGGCGCAACAGAACCCTAACAGAAAAGGCCAGAACCCTCCTAATTGAATCCGGCTTAAGTAAGAAATTTTGGGCGGAAGCATATTCTACGGCTACATACGTTTATAATAGTACAACTCCCATACCACCAGAGGGCAAAACGCCAATGGAGTTATGGACAGGGCGCAAACCAAGTGTATCGCATATGAGGGTTTTCGGTTGCCTAGCTTACTATTACATACCTAAACAAAAACGCAAGAAACTTGATCCAAAGGCAAGGCCAGGAATATTCTTAGGATACTCATTCAAGCGTAAAGCTTACAGGATTTTTGATCCTCATAAGAACACAGTCAAGGAAGCAAGGTCCGTAAAATTCGACGAATCAAGAAAAGGCGTAACGATAGGGGAATTCGAGGAAATTGATGATCCGGAATTTGATTCACCGGACGAAGAGGAAGAAAAAGACTTCCTAGAAGAAATCAAGCAGAAAGAAGTTAAAGTCAGATTACTCGGAAGTGGAGGATACGCAGGAGCAAATCAATACGACGATCAGATGGAACAAAATGAAACCCGAGCTGAAGAAATACAAAACCAACTGGAAGGAGGAAACAGAATAGAGGAGATTGGTGAAATGGAACGAAACAGACCAGAACAAATGGAAAACCGAGTAGAAGAAATTGAACAAGACAGACCTGAAGAAAATGGAGAAGGAAACCAAATTAATAACAGAAGAGGAAGAAAAAGGGGGAGCACCAAGGAAGTACTAGAAACACAGAACAAGGAAAGAACGAGAAGAATAGAAGAACTTGAAGTGGAGAGAGGAGCAAGAAGGTCCGAAAGATTGAAACAGAAAATAACCGAAGCAGCGAATATGGGAGAAGAAATGGAAAAGAATTACGACGATCCAAACTTTGTACCCCAAAACTACGGGGAAGCCAAAATGACACCTTATGCAAAGCAATGGAAAGATGCAATGAGAGATGAATATGAATCGCTTACCAACGAACATAAGGTATGGATATTAGAAGAGAGAAAGGAAAACACAAAACCGATCAAATGTAAATGGGTATTCGCAATTAAAAGAAATCTAGATGGAACTATAGCGAGAAGGAAAGCAAGATTAGTGGCGAGAGGATTTGGTCAGCAGAAGGGAAAAGATTATGAAGAGTCGTTCGCGCCGGTCATACGAATGGAATCGTTAAGGTTACAATTAACACTTGCGATAAACTTAGATTACGAAATCAGAACTTTCGATGTCAGGACTGCATATTTATATGGAGATCTTTGTGAAGAGGTGTTCTTGGAACAACCGGAGGGATTTGAAGAACCTGGAAAAGAACATATGATATGCCACCTTAAGAAAAGTCTATATGGGCTGCCACAATCGGGGAGGTGTTGGAATATAAAGCTGGATAGCATCCTGAAAGAAGCAGGAATGGAAAGATTGGATGTCGAACCCTGTATTTATCAGTGTAACGATGTCATATTGGGAACGTACGTAGATGATTTAATGATAGTAGGGAAACAAAAGGAAATGGATAAGGTAGTGAGTAGAATTAGAGAAAAATTAGTACTTAACGAAGTGACAGGAAAATTTTTGGGAATCGAGATAATCATAAAGGAAGACATGATAGAGCTAAGCCAGAGAGATTATGTAGAAAAATTGTTAAAGCGTTTTGGAATGGATAACTGCAAAGTAGCAAAGTCACCTGGTGATTTGGATGTAAAGTTGAACGAGTACAAGGGATCGAATACAGTGAATAAGACAAACTATCAGGAGTTGATAGGATCATTGATGTACTTGGCTACGTGTACAAGGCCAGATATAGCATTTCAGGTGACGGCGTTATCCCAATTTAACCAAGATCCAAGGGAAATACATTTAACCGCGGCAAAGAGAATATTGAGGTACTTGAAAGGAACAAAGGAAGTGAAGCTGCAGTTGAGAAAAGAAAAGGAAGGATTACGAAGCATAGAATTAAAGAGCGATGCCGGATGGGATAAGACAGAGGACGCAAGATCTTTTTCGGGGTATATAGTAAAATTGGGAAACAGCCTTATAGCGTGGAAATGTAAGAAACAACAGCAAGTGGCAGATTCAACTTGGGAGAGTGAACTAATAGCAATGGGGGAAGGCATGAAAGAACTGAAATGGACTGTAAACGCACTTTCAGAACTGAAGAAATGGGAGATAATCAAACTTCCGATTTTAATCAAAACAGATAGTATGTCCGTGATCACTTGGGTTAAAAACCCAGCTGCCAAGGGAAGGACCAAATACATAAATAGGAAACTACACTTTGTGAGGCACGACATTAATTTGGGAAATTACAAGTTGGAACACGAGGGCACGGAAACGATAGAGGCGGATGGGCTAACGAAGACTCTGAGTGGTCAAAAGCTACAAAATTGTTTTCAAAAATTTTTGTCTTTTGAAGGGGGAGTATGATGAGATACTGGAGATCGAGCTACTGCTTAGTTCTAGAATCTGTTCTAGAATAGTTTGTTTTTAGATCGTCTTTTTAATTTATTCAGTCATCCATTGTTTTTAGTTTTGATAGCCTTGTTTACCTTTGATATATTCTTTGAAATCGTTTTAATATAATATATTTATTATTGAACTATTCTATTGAACAAGAGTTTTCAATATTTTTTTTTATAATTTTAGGTTTTATTCTAATCTCACAACGATGTGGCAGATGAATCTTTTTTTCTTACGTAGCCTTGATGGGTGACGTAATTTTCATTCAAGAGGGGGTGGCCTTGTTTTAGGCATTAGCCCACAGTTCCAGGTGGTACCTGACCTTGGTTAATAACCATTGTCCCAAATGATACGCAAATTCAGTGGCGTCGGAACCCTAGACGCACCCAGAAATAAAATGATCGCCTCTGGGAAAAAATTGTCAACTAATCTCGTCGCTTTTTTTATTCTCGGAACTACAACAAACGGAGATGATAAAATCTTTTGGCTATGTGTGATTTTTTACGAAAAATTTAAAAAAGAGCAGATAGTCTTGAAACATTTACAGTAAAAGAAATTAAGGGAAAAAAATTATAACGGATTTTTGAGGAAAAGTTGGTACTATTGAAAGCAGAAAAAAGGAAAATGGCGGGGATAGAAAAAAATTGCAATAAAATTTAAAACATATAACATTTTAATGATTTTTTTGTTTTTTTTTTCATCTTACCACTGAGTGTATTGCACTTTTTCAGATTTTGGTTACAAGAAGGAATAATTTCAGGTGTACACATGTTCGCCATCATACAACCCAATATAATATTACGCGTTTTTTATGTCTTTACAATTAATTTAAAAAACAGGCAATCTTTAATAATTTTTTTTAAAATCATTTTTGATGACATCAGAATTAACGAGCCCCAGACCTGCTGGGACTTTCTTTTTTATTTATCTGGACGTTATTCAGTACAAATCCGCTCCTCTTAAACAAAAAAAAAAATGCAAACGTACAGGTACACATAGAGCGAAAGATAAAAAGCCTGTTTTGAGAAAAAAAACTAAAAAAAAGAGTATTATTGAAAATGTCAATTCATACGAAAGAAATCGCACGACCTATTCTTTTTTTTTTTTTGTAAAATCCAAAAAATCTAAAGCAGAAGGAATATTTCTAAGAATTAGATTATCTCCTGCCGCATCAATAAACCTTCTGCTGCTTTAAAAAAAAATTAATTTTCTTTAAATCTGATTTGTAAATATTTTATATACGAGTATAAACGGTATCTATACATAGAAAAAAGGCAAAACTTGACAGTTATGGTCCGTCACGAAGTATTAAAAAAATTGACCAAGAATGAACCCAGGTAAAATTTTTCACGACCGTTACAACATCAAAAAACAATCAAAATTTTTTTTAATTATTATTTTCAGCTGAGCTCAAATTTCTACGACACATTAAAAATTACACGATTAACTTGTTTTCAAATAAGCCTTTTCACGTTATTGTAAAAAAAATAAAGTTGGGCTTTTTTTTTCAAAATAAAATTACAAAATACTAAATCAAAAATAAACAAGTTAAAAAAATCGAAAAAACTTTTTTAAAAAAATGGTTAAATCTTTAACAGTTAAATTAATAATTAGTTTCTTAAGTAAATTAAATCTACAAGCAACATAAAAGACAATTTTTAATTAAGAAAAAAACTAAAATTCGGTGAGAAAACGATTAACCCTTTGGCTTAAACTATTTAAAAATGGCCTGATGAGTTTTAATGATTAAACCAGATTTAAACTCGAACCTGATTTGAAATTGTTTTTGCAACAAAAATTAAAACCTTCCTATCTCAAAACTTAACGAAAAATGAAAGAATTCCTACAAAAAAAACCAAATTAATAAGAATAAAAAATCATTTTGGAGAAAAAAATTGTAAAAAAAAATAAATCTACTGTTCTTTTAACAAAAAAAAAATTTAGCCCAACTAAAAAAATCTTACACTCTCAATTAAAGACCTAAAATTATTTAAAACTTTAATTGCACACTGTTAATTTAAGAAATATTGGCCCAATCTACAAATTGAACTCCTGACTCCTGAATTGGCTGATTAAGAATATTTATTTCTTAGGGCCAGATTGTTCGAAAACCGTAATTTCAGGTCTTTCCCTAAACCTAAGCTAATAACTTGCCTTTTGCTAATATTAAAATGTCAAAAAAGTTTTTTTACAACAACGTGATTCCATTTCTTTATCCTCTAATTAATCATAATCCTAATCTTCAACCGGGATCTTTTATTGCCATATCTGATCAATACTAAATCCTAATCTTAAAGCCCTAATTTTATGTTTATATAAAAATTATTTATACAACAATATTTCACAATCTTCCTTTGAATTTTTTCAAAGAAAAAATTTCCCGAAGGAACATCAATCGCCATTCCAGGCAGATCTCTCAAAATTTTATCAAAAATATTTGAAGGAATTTTTATTCTCAAACAAAAAATCGTCGATTTATTTAAAAAGATTCATCTTTCAATCAAAGGAAGAATGTAAAACGAAATAAAACCGAATCCTTTATGCATAAATGGCGCCAACTAACGGGCCCATCGCCCTTTTTGCCTTTCTTATGACTTCAAATCCATCAGAATGGGCTGAACCCAATCACTGGCGCCACCTACGCACATCATTACGCGAATAATCGATCCCCTACAAACAACGATCCAAAACTAAGTGATTATCGTTTATCAATTCAACAAAACGAAATGCTATCGATACAAAATAAACCTTCTTCCAATTGCAATCAGTGCTGTCTGGTTCCAGACCTTCCGACTCAGCCTTAACTGGAAGGGTTTAATTTTATTAGCTATTTTATTATTTTTAAAATTATTACTTTTTTTAAATGGGGGGGCTTTTTTTGGACCACACTTACATTATTTCGACTTGAAATGACGTCATCACGTTAAATTTCTTAAATGGGAATATATTTTTTATTAAAAAATATTTGGTTTTTCTATTTATTTATTTATTCTTTTTAAGCAACAATAAAATATCCTTAAGAGGCCAGCCACTTAAAAATATCAATGTATAAAAAACTGTATCAAAATCTTGATGTGGGAAAAATTCTCTTTTTCAAATCATTGTCTCCGGAGCAAAACGAAATGACGTCATTCCTCCCAAAAAAAAATTTTTTTAAAAGTCCATACACTTTACAGAAATTCTTTTTTTTTCGAAAAATTTATTAAGTTAGTCTTTATTTTTTTCTTTTTTTAAAAAGACCTCTTCATTTTTTTTATCACATGCGATGGTTAAAGCGATGATGAAAAATGATGTGGAAGAAATCGAAATGGAGCAGAGCAGTCTTATTTTCGTTTTTTTTTTTTTAATTTCCCTTTTTCCTTGAAGGTGCCGATCGCATTTAAACTGTCGGTGGAGACGGTGAATCCTCCTCGTCAGTTAAACAAGACGCCATTGGCTAAGAGTCCTGCGTTTCTCTGTGGTCCCCTGCCAACATAAGGGAGGGAATAAGACATAACACAAAATTAATAAACTTTTTTTTTTTTAAATTTCAACAACTGATTAAACTAAAAATTAATTTTTATTTTTAACGAGTCCGTCAAGTAGCCCAAAATTATTTTAAGCAAGAAAATTTTTATTTGACAAGTAAAATTGGCCAAGTACTTTATTCCAGTTGCAGAAAATTTTTAGTTCAATAAAAAATTTTGGCTAACCTGACTAAAATATTTAAATCTTGAATGATAAGAATCACCTGAATGAGTCGCAAGAAGAACATCGATTGGCAGTGACCCTCTTCTCCTTGTTGTAAATGTATCCGAGATGGGCTCCCCACCGGGTCTTCTAGGAAGCATTTCCCGTCTCCACCTCATATTGTCATTTCCATTTTCGCTACAACAAAACATTTCCGGTCCGCCGGAGCTGCGCCTGCGCAGTATTTTCTTGCTACGACTCCTCGATTTTCCGGTGTCCGTCCAATTAGTTTCAGTCGGAATGGAACCACGTCTTGGATATGGGCAGTGTTGTTGGCTTGTGTACGTTTCTTGTGATATTCGAAAATTATTTTCTTCATCTGTATCTGCATGAAAAACAAAACAATCAGATAAGGCCGACCTAGCACAGAGCTGTGAAAAGCTCATCAACATAAGTTCGAAAGGATCGTTAATCGATCGTAACAAAACTTTTTCTTTATTTTTTCTCCGCCTCGTTAAATTCATCAAAAAAAAAAGAACAAAACTGTTAAAGCTGGGAAAAAAACTTACTGTATGTAGTGGCATCTATTGGAACTGAGCCCCTGCGGGAGTATCGGTCGCCGCAACCCCGTAGCGCCAGCGCTGCGGGGCATATAACCTCGGATCCGACCGGAGCAGAGCCTCTACGTCTTGCGAGAAGTCCCTGATAATAAATATTAATTGCCATGATTAAAAAAAACACATTTTTTATCTAGAGGTTGCAATAATACGAAATCGTCAAAAACCAGTAATATCAACCGATGAGTCGATGCTGATTTCTTTGGCAAGGAACAAAATAATAGCTCTTGAAAATTTTTGCTGGCAAAAAGAATTGTAAAAAGATCTTGGGCATGTAAAAATTTTTTTTACAAGGAAAAATTCTTCTCGAAAGAATATTAAACGAGCAAAATTTCATTTTTTCTTGTCAAATAAATTTTTTAATAAATTTTTGTCATCGAATAATTTTTCCCGGTAATTTTTTAGACTTTTTACTTGTCGCTCAGATTTCTTTTCAAAGTTTTTTCTCAAAGAAGAAATTTTTCAGAATTTTTTCTCGCCTCACAAAATTCTCACTACTTTTTTTTCAGACAATTCTTTTTCTCCCCTTGACAGGTAACTAGCGTCAAGAATTAACCTTCCTGAAGACTAATTTAATTTCCATGAAGAAAAGTGCGTTTTATTTAATATAGGTCCATGAAACTTGAATAGAAATATCGGATTCGCACTGCCAAATATTTTAATAAAAAACAGTATTTTTAGTTTGAAGGTGCATAAAAAAAACATGTAAAAAATTTTTTCAAAAAAATCCTTGACTTCAAAAAATTTTTTAAATACTTTTTGAAGCGGAGACGAATCCTCGAAAAATTGAGAATCAAAACAAATTTATACAATTTTTAATTCTGAGCACACGGAAAAGAATTTTTCAAAATTTTCAAAAGCATAAAAATTTTACAAATATTTTTAAATATTTGAACATGAACATAAAAAAATTTAAGTTTAAAAATGCATTTATGCATTAAGGAAATTTTTAGACCACTTAAAAAATTTTAAAAATAATTTCAAACGCTTCTACCGGAGCTTATTACCAGCCAAATTTGATTCTCGGTCAAATATTGACATTTCTCGTATTGCAACCCGTTAAAATTTTCTTTTTGACAAAACCCAACTAACCTGAGTTGAATTTCTCCTCACATTCCCACATTTCAAAGAACCATCCAAATCCAAATCGCTCCCCCTCGGATCAACATTTTCCTTTTCACATAACCCGACCATACTATCATCGGATAACTTGGCCACTTTAATACCTTTTTCACGACTAGAACAATCAGTTTCACGTTTGCTACCACTTTGCCTATCATTATCACTTTGTTTCGAAGAAGATCTATTACTCTCCCTCAAAACGCAACCCCTCGATAAGGGCGGAGTCCTGCAACCGTGTTTTGTACCGCAATGCGTTTCGGAAGGGCTATCACCCGAACCTTCCCTACTTAAACCTCGATTACTACTAACGTCCGTTTTTGAGGAACCTGAGGAATTTGATTTTTCCAATAAACCATCTGAGCAAGTTGACATTTCCGCTGTTGTCGACATGTAACGCTGCCGCACGTACGGTTGAACCGGTGGAAACGTTTGCTGCCTCGTTAATTGAGATTTAGGCGTGTTTCCTAACGGGCTCGTTCCACCGTGTAAAACTGACGATAGACGACTAGCTTCCGTTACCGTAGTTATACTAGCAATACTCGGCTCGGGTAGTAAATTCTCAGCGCTGACCGGTCTTTCCTCGTGCACGCTACCCTCATTCGATTTATTAATATTAGCACTACTAGACGATAACAACGAAAGAGAACTTTGACCTAAATTAGCTAATTCTTCTTCCTCCTCTTCTAAAAGACCGGATTGAAATTGCCGATTAGCTCGTTGCTCCCCCATTGCCAAACTTTCACGGCGAATTATGGTTCGCGTGACGGCCGGTGGACTCGGTACGCTTAACGGTACGGAATGCCGTCTGCCTACTCGTTGGTGACATGAATTCATATCAGGTATGGTTAAGAAACTTCCTCTTCGAATCGGCTCTGATAGGAGTTCGGTGCTCTCCGTTTCTGGTAATATGTCTTCGGAGTTATCGCCTAATATGTCTTCGTCTAATACTTCAGCGTCGGATATTTCCGTTTTTGTTTCTTCAGCTAATTCTTGCTGGACGAGAGCATCCCATTTGGATTGATTTCTGCGGAGATTTTTCATCATGTCGTCTGATAAACCGGCTCCGAGGAATCGATGCCATTCTTCGAATAATGGATAAACGACGAATTTGAAGAAACCTGGGGAGGAAAAAAAATAAAATTAGACGTTTTTCAAGGGTTTTGGCTGAATAGCAGAATTGTTCACAGCCGAAAACTCAGAAAAAAATATTTTGAGAATAGTCAGGTGTGAAATAATTTTTTTTTGATGATACTCAAGCGAAAAAATGTAGATTCATGATTTTAGGGATCGAACTCGAGTTCTTCCAACATGTTAAGGGCTTAAGGGTCTTCAAGAAGGGAAAATACGAAGACATTTATGGGACTTATTGAAAACACAACGTTTTTTGCCCAATCTTGATTTTTGATAGCTTACAGCATCAAATCATTCAAACCCTAAAGCAGGAATCATTCCAGAAGATTTTTTTTAATGCAACAAAAGTAATGAAGTTTAGCCATATTTTCTTCACATTTGAAATTTTCAAATTTCTTGTTGAAATAATTTTTTTTAAATTTCTAAACTAACAAATCTTTCAAATTTCTTTTGGCTCAAATTTTTTTTTAAAACGTCTTGTCGGGCAAATTTTTTCAACATTTTTTATCGAACCAATTTTTTTAATATTTCTTGTTGAGGAAATTTTTAAAATATTTTTTAACAAATTTTTTCACTATTTCTTGTCCAGCAAATTCTTTTAATTAGAACTACAGAAAAAAAATCTATCTGAAAATGGCCAAAAAAAAAAAAAATTAAAACAGATTACAGCGAAATTTAGCCGATCACGAATTTGATCGGCGGCTTTCTGAGAATTTTAAGGCTCTTTAGTCTCGATAGGTGAAATTAAATAACTCACCTGCTTGAATCTTTGGCACAGAAGTAGACTGTCTATCACAGAGAGCAGTAACGGGCAAGTTGAGCTGTCTTTCATAATCTCCTTGCCTAAAAAATTCCTCGCAAACTTTTTGACTCCATTTTTTACTAACATCCCACGGCCGACAAGGATTTGAAATATCCGCACATTTAAGAGCTATTTGAAGTATAAAATGCCGATCGTCTTCGCGTCTCATGTCGAGGAGATCTTGATCAAGGTACCTCTGAAAAAAAAAATTAAAATTTTATTAATCGGAAAAATTTTTTAAATTAATCAGAGAACATCTAGCTAGGGCCACAGAGTCTCCAGCTCGAAATAGCCCTCATCTCCCACCAACTTTTAATGTATTGGGAAATAGTTCTTGAACTCGTACTGTATAATGAGTCTAAAGCAAATAACACCAAAAAAAAATTTTTTAGGGACAATACAGAAACATAATATTTACCTTAAAGCGCATAAGGAACTCTTGCTGACGAGTAATGTCAGTGGCAAGTATCAGAGAGCTTATTTGTCTTTGGAGTTCAGGCCTGCAGTCTTCTATTTCTTCAGCTACGTGGCTTTCTAATAAACAACCAATAGCTGAACGCCAGTGATGATTTTCTAATACAGATGTGTTCTAGAAATGTAAAAAGTCGCATTATTAGCAAATTTTTCAAGCCTTAAAGTACTACAGAGGTCATGCATTTCGTTTTACGCTTTAAAAAAAAATCACTATTTAGCAATTACAGCTTACTTATTAATTATAAATGTCAGTCACTCACGCGTTGGGGAATGCACAGGAAAATTCTGCCTATTCATTATCACCTTGAATCATTTTTCGAATGAGAATATGAATGAATAAAAATATTTACAAAACAAAATACAGGGGATTTGAAACGACTTTATCAAATACCCCGATTCGTGGTTTATCTGATGAAAATATATACCAAGGGATTGGGAAAAAAGGGGGGGAGAGAAAAGGGTAAAAAGAGGGATTGGAAAAGGCAACACGAAAAGGAGTAAAAAAAAAAACAAACAGGAATGAGATTTTTCCAAGAATCGAAAAAAAAGGAGAGAAGAGATCGAAAGCTACCGATAAAAACGGAAAAAAAAAAAAAACGTAAATCAAACCATCCCCGGAAAAGATCAGTAAAATTAGGAATCGTCGAGCCGGGAGGGAAAAGCTCCGAAGATTAGCACATAATCGGAATAAGAGGGGGGAGTTTTGAGGGGGGAAGAGGAAGGGCGAGGAGGGCTTTAGGCGGAGGCGGAGAAATCCGGAACGATGACGACACGGGAGTAAAATTTCCTCCTACTGTCAAATTCGAAGTTTTCGTCAGAAAAGTAATTTAACAAGAAAAATTATCTGAGTCTGATAAAGACAGAAAGAAAACGAGGGAAAGGGAGGGGAGGAAGACGGCGAAAGTTAAAAAAGGGGGATTAAGGGGGAGACGAGCCGTTGACTTTTCGAATCATCGTTTTGGGGGAAGCGGCGCCAGCTTTTTGAAAAACGGAAATCAATAATCCATCACAAAAGATCCTTTTTTTTTGGGAAAGGGGTGATGGTTCTATCGAAAAAAATCCAGGATGAAAAATTTAAATCGCTACTTCTTCTTAGGGAAAAACAAAAACACGAGTTTCGAATTACGACGACAGAAGGAATAAAGTCCGAGTTTTTAAGCAGTCAAAATCACTTAATTAAATTAAGAAAAAGCATGGAAAGCCATCAAGACACGGGTTTCCACTCACCTCGTACAGAGCAGCTAAGTGGTTGGAAGTAGCAATAAGGAATGGTTGGTTCACGCCAGGGTGATCCAAATCGTGAGTCACAGCCGCAATCAACGACGCCATGATTTCTAAAGGGGTTAAATGTTCTCGTATCTGGAAAAAAGAACGGATAAATAGAACACGAAACAAAATCCATTAAGAAAAAAAAAATTCTAACCAAACTTGGTTATGTACCTTTTTCTCCTGGAGGAAGCAATGCATTGCCTGAGTTACATCTGTGGCGTGTATTGAATTATGGTAAGGATTGGTACTATGGTAACCTTCTTCTATCAAACCTGTAAAATAGAAAAAAAATTTTTTGTTTATTTTATTTGATTTTTTTTCAATAAGAAAACGCGTATCTTTGTCTTATGTTTGCCGTACGTATGAAATACCAAATCTTTGGCAATGTTACAAGAAATAGCTTTGTAATGTCTTAATTTATGTTCACAGTTCCTCTCTCTCTTTCTTTTTCTCTCCCTTCATCTTTCCTCCATCGCCTCTTCACTCGTAAAATCAGATACTTAAGTATCGTCGTAATTAAATTTTCAAACTAGATGCTGTTAATGATAAAATTTTTCCAGGGCCTTTTTTTTAGATTTAAGTTCAGCCGGGAATTCGAAAGCTGAAATTATTTGTCAATAAATATTCGCTAAGCATTTGTGAATTGAAAAAAATATAAAAAGTATTGTTTGTTCAAAAACGAATGGACATAACCTTAAAAACGAATCGCCGAAAGGTTGAAACGTGTAAGAAAAAATGGAAGAGAATTTTTTAATAACAAAATTGAGACCTTTTTATCACAAAGCAGTTTTTCATTTCCCATTTACAGATTACGGTAAATATTTAAGTAATTATCAGAAAATGAGAATTATAATCGCACTCGCGAAAATAAGAAAAAAACCTTCTGCTTTAATCGCAAACGGTTACATGTTTCCTTTGACAACAAGAACATATTTGCCGCGGCCAATGAGATTTCAGAACTCGATTAATGACGTCACAACGGCATTATCGCACCATTTTTTATTCTGCTTATATGAATAATTTGTTACAATGGCAATTTCGGTTTCTAATTAGATTATTCTTCCTTTTTCAATTAAAAAAAAACAACGAATTCCCGTTTTTCGAAAAAAAAAAAAATTCAAAAATTGCTCCATGAAAAATCTTTTACCTTTATCCAAAGGTTTATACCTCGGCTAAACCGCGATTAAAATTCGAACGTTTCCAAACGCTTTGCTTCCACGTTAAATAAATTAATTAATCGTTTCCAGCGAGGAAAATGAAAAGCATATACAAAACAAACAGGAATTAATAATAGGATTACACGTCATGGGAGAGTATGGGTGGGAAAAATCGGACGAAATCTCGCGGCTTTATTTAATTACAAAACCGTAAAAGAAATGACTGCTGTGAGGTCGTTCATCTAGCGTTAATTTAACGTTCAACGAAAAGTAGCATAGCCGACTTGATAAATTAATTATGAAAATTTATGCAGTAAACTGAAAAAAAGGTGCGAAACGTGTGAACGATGCTTTGCGATTTTTTTCCCCCCCTCGCTTTGGGTGCTAATGGCGGAAAAATAAACTCAAGATGTCATTTACAGTCGGGTTGAAAGTTCAATTCTTAAATCGAACAAGAATTAAAGGAACAAAAGCTTCTTAGATAGGATTTGTCTAATGGAGAATGTTCCGGAAGAAACGAAGATGTAAACCGTGATCGAAAAATCGGATTTTGCTCTTTTCTTCTTTTCAAAAAAGGGACGAGGCGGGGCTGCATTTTCAAAAAAGAACAGGCCGCCATGTTGGAATTTTATTTGACAGTATTTTGCACTGAAATAATTTTTTGATTTGTCAAAAGTTGAACGGCAAAATACACCTGGGGCTACATGGGGATGATGATGATGATGAGGGGGGGGGGGAGTTAAAAAAGGGGAGGACAGTTATAAATAGTCTTATTAAAGTTACAGTTACATCATTTCAACTGTCATAAATCGAGAGGAAACTTTGTTTTCGTGACTTTCGCTCCATCATCTTTCCTAACGTTTTTTAGTGTGAGTTTTTTGTCGCGGAGTCTGGGAAAACAAGAATTTGATGAATGAATAATGTAGGGGGAAAAAATTCAGTGGTAGAAAGGTGGAGCCAAAGGATTACAGAATCGAGAATATTACGGTCGTGTTAATTTATAATATTTCAAAGCTCAGCTCAGACTAGGCTAAATCTTCCGCATAGGTGAACTTGGTCTCAGTCACGATAAAAAGCCAGAATTTAAAGAAGGGGGGTTATTAATACTTACTAAAAAATTTCCAGCATCTAACCACGTCCAAATTAAAATAATCTAGAAGACCATACCAATGGAACAGATGAACACACAAAACTGGCAGTGATCTACCTGGAACAATAAATAAAGAAAACAAAGGTGCGTTCAGAAATTCGTTTACGTGAAAAATCTCTGTAAATATAAAGTAGCTATGCAAACATTATTGTAAACTCGTTAATTACTTTTTATTTGATCTGCCAGATTTCAAAAGAATTTTTTAACCCACAAATCCGCAAAACGCATTCGGGAAAACTCATTCACATTTATCTCTGAAAAATCAATACGGCAAATGCGAATTCCCTCTTTTTATTTTGGGTAAATAATTTTTTTTTTTAATATAAAAAAAAACTTGGAACATTAACCTAGTTGTAAAACTCGCAAGACAAAGTTAATTTTACAACGCATCAAATAAATCTCGATTAGCGGAAGACAACACCTACGTTCGGTTATTCTCATGGGGGGTTGCTTTTCTAATTTAACCCGAAATCAATGTTAAATTATGAGGTTTTTCCTTTTTAATTTTTTTAATGTTAAAAAAAAGGTAAGAATCTTTTATTATTTTTTTTTCCCATAAGCTAAACTGACTTTAGAGTTTGGTTTAGGACCATCTTATGATTGAAAAAGCTCTGGCTCCTTCAAACACGATCACAAAATAACCTCAAAAAATTCTGGCGCCAAAAAAGGGCAATTTTATGAATTAAAACGATCCTAGCGATCATTTTACAAACTAAAACGACTAGGGCGCTGTCAAACGGTCACTTCATAAACTATTTGAATCTTAGCGTTTTTATTACGGCTAAGCGCCACAAAAGCGCCACTATTGCCGTACAAGATTTGTCTAATGATCACTGGAAAGCGCTAGTGTCGTTCGAGATTTGTTTAATGACCGATGGAAAGCGCTAGTGTCGTTTGAGATTTGATAGTGATCACTGCAGAGCGCTAATGCCGTTTGAAAACTTTAGCGTTATATAAATTAAAACTACAGCAAAAATTAACTTACCTCCCGTCACATTGTCCAGGGTAAATGCATTAAACGGCCATTGATTAACCCGATCCAAAACGCACTGCAAAAAAATAAACCATTTCCCATTAAAATGACGTCATTTCAAACGAAAACAATTAGCTTTCCCAAGGATTTATATAAACTCACTTGAACCTGGCCATGGTGAATGTCATCTAGCAACGCGTGATCTTGAGTTAGTGACCTAGTTGTAAGTTTCTTCCGTCGTCTTTTATGCATTGTCAAAAACCTTCCCGTGTGAAGCGGTCGTTGGCACCTTGTGTCTAAAGTCTCTAAAAGTAACCAATCTGATTGGGAAAGACGTTTCGTTCGAGCAGAAGGCGTTCCTGGATCTGTAAAGAAGAAAAAAAATTTTAAAACGAACAATAAATATATTTATTTTTTCTTTCCGATTGGAATTTTTCTTTGACGTTTTAAAAATATGTTATTTACAACTTGACGTAAACGTTTACGGATGAAATCAGGTCAAATCGACAGCAAATTTCTGATTAAAAAGCGAATATTACATCATTCCCATCGGAACATATGTATCTCGGACGGGATTTTAAAGGATGATTATTGTCGTTTATCCCCGAGTGCCCCCCCCCCCCCCCCATTTTAGTTTCCAAACTCCGGCAAGTCTTGTGCAAAGCTCTAGGTACAGAGACTGAAAGGAGAGAGTCACCAACTGTGTATATCGAAAAACCTGGCTTTTGATTGGCTGTGACCAAATTTGTTTCAATCAAAATCAGACGTCTTCTGTTGCTCTTTGCTTGACGTTTGGTCGCAGCCAATCAAAAAGCAGTTAATTGAGTTGGCGACTTTCTCCTTTCATGCTCTCTAGCTCTAGGCAGCACAAAGATTTACCCTCGATAAAGTGACATAGATCAAATTCAATCTTTCGACGAAAAGTTTTTATTTCTTTTAATCCATCTTATAGAAAAGAAAATTACAAATTATTTGAGAATTGAGATATAATCGTTTCTTAATTACATCTGTATGCAGAATATTTTTCAAAAAGGAAACGATTTTTTTCTTCTTTTTTTCTCCCATTTTTTCCGTTTGAAGCGTGGGACGACCGTTAACTCGGAACAAATGTCACCGATGAATTTTTCTTTCTTTTCCCTTTTTTTTCCCTCCTTTCTTGTCGAGATCGAGCAAGGAATAGTTCCGGAAAGACAAATCGGAGAAAATCTATCTAAAACTGAGAATTTTTTCCAATTGTCGGACAATTTATTCGATTTATCAGTGTCACTTATCTCCATTTTCTTTCTTTTTAACCGATCATTTCTTTTTTCTTTTAAAAAACGAAACGGGATTTTTTTCTTTTTGCGTTTGTGAAACTGCGCTTTGATATTTTCTTTTCATTTTTTCCGAATCGCTACCGTAACATCAAAATAAAATAAAACGTGTAAAAGAAGACGTTTCATAAAAAAAAAAAAAAAATGGTCTTTCACCTTCTGTTGTCAAATTTTCAAGGAAGAATTCACGTTATATGCATCAACCTTTACATTTTTCTTTTTTTGTTTGTATCGAGATAAGAGAGATAACATCTGCAATGTCAACTCTGCCATATTTATATTCCACGACCTTGCTAAAAACGTAATTTTACACAACGACAACTCTATTTTTGTCATTTTACACTTTAAGCCTTTTTCCCG
Source organism: Liposcelis brunnea (assembly GCA_023512825.1). NCBI lineage: Eukaryota > Metazoa > Arthropoda > Insecta > Psocodea > Liposcelididae > Liposcelis > Liposcelis brunnea. Next base: position 7,420,437 of record CM042073.1, on the reverse strand, counting down.
CCATTTTTTTTTCAAACGGAAAAATTTTCCGAATCGCGCTTTTAAAAAGAAGAAGAAGAAAAAAAAAGTCGGACGGTATAAACTCCACCTCCGACTAATTAACTAATTTCAATGTTTCAACTTGCGTTTCGGGATGGATCTTAATTTTAATTTCTCAGTCGTAAAGAAGAAGAAGATGAAGAAAAAGTTTTTATTTAATGAACTCTCGTTAAACTTGTCAATTAACTAAATGAAAATAACTTTTTTGTTGGTATCAATGATTTGTAAATGGAAAAGGCTCGGCGAAAAGGGGTCTTAAACGGAAAACACTTGATGTGAGGGTAAAAGCAGGTTTTTAAGTCCCCAGGGAGTTTAGCTCCGAGGCATTGCAAGTTCGAACTTACTATCTGTAGAAATTTAAATGAGCTGTCATTTTCTTTGTTGGCAGGTCTAGATTTAAAAACAAAAGCAGGGGGGACTTTATTGCTGGATAAATGGAATTTAAATCGCAAGGAAAATGTAAATAAGGCGAGTTTAAGAGAGTTCTACTCAGTTAAAGCCTGAAAGGAGAGAGTCGCCAACTTTGCCTATCTATCTGCTTTACAGGGCCTAAAGCTTTATCGCCGCCGATTACCTTCCAGACGACTCTATCCTGGCAGGTGGCCCGCCAGTCGGGGACTTCTGAACGACCCGCATCCTCTGATAGGTTGTTCTCCCAATGAAGTCGCAAACTATCCTGAGGTATTGAACTTGTAGGGCGTCCAACAAAGACATGACTTATCGCCCGGGAGCTCGCGTTATACGTCCCGCCCACTCGAGCCGACGTGCCTTGATCGTACTAGTGATCAGCGGCTGTCCCATGAGCCTACGGATCTCTTCATTCGACCACATCCTTAAAAACCCCGTCACCGGATTTCTCTTTGGCCCCGTTTGACGCAGCACCTTATTTTTGAAGACCTACAACCTCTCCCGATTATATACGGTGAGCTTTGCTCGGACGGAGAGGACTCTACTGCGGAGAATATGGCGCAAAGCAAATAGACAACGGTCTCCATCCACTCTGGATCCAGGCGGCGACCTTCCTGCTGATATCATAGTCGCTCGTGACAAGTGTTCCAAGTCCAACTCTGTAAACAATTGCGCATTCATGGCTCTACAGAATACGAAGCCCTATTGCCGCATCACAAGCACCGCTCCAAGCGGCCCTATCATGGCAGATGGCCAATCAGGGATTCCTCATCCACCAACACATTATCCTCCTGCGGTCTTCCAAGAGATCTAGGGCTAGTCGGGCGTCCATCCAAGATCTGCCGAATCTTCTGTGTTGGGGCGCTCGCGCTACATGTCCCGTTTACTGAAGTCTCCAAGCCACACTAGTAATCAACGGTTGTTCAGTGGGCCTTTGGATTTCCTCATTAGAGGCTTCTAATTAGCTAATAGCTACGACCAAATTCGTTTGAAATTGGTGATGAAGTCAGACGTCTTCTGCAGCTCCATGCGTAACTTACGTTTGGTCACAACCAATTAAAGGTCTGCACGGGCCGGGCTCGGGTTCGGGTTTCGGGTTCGGGTCGGGTTCGGGTTGAGAAAAAAATTTGAAGTCGGGTTCGGGTCGGGTTCGGGTTGAGGAAAAAATTTGGAGTCGGGTTCGGGTCGGGTTCGGGTTTTGAAATTTTAATTCGGGTCGGGTTTGGGCCGTTATTTTTCGGCCCGTGCAGGTCTTTACAACCAATCAAAAAGCAGCAATTTAGTTAGCGACTCTCTCCTTTCAAACTCTCTAGTTATGCCGATTGCGGACTCACCTGCATTGAGACCGCAGCCACGGATGAGTTGGTAAGTCTCCTTAGGGGCCCTAAATTAAAAGAGACTGGCAAACTGTCAGCCAATAAAAAACTTAAGTATCATGGCGACTGCCACAAGAAGAATATTCGGCAGCCATGATGGTAAACTTGCCCATCTAGATTCATATAAATAATGGAACTTTGTCAGCGATCACGGAGACTTTGTTCAAGAATTGTCTTTATTAGAAAGCGGTGTATACCATTACGACTCGATTTCGGATTTAATTTTCGTAATGGCTGACAGTTTGCCAGTCTCTTTTAATTGAGGTTCCCGTAAAAGATGGACAAGTCTCTAAAAAGAGTTAATGGCTTACAGAGGTCAAAACCGGTGGCTTAACTGGCCTACGAGCTACAAACTAGGCAGAGAGCTGATTTTGAACTAAGAAAATATGAGAAAAATCCTTTTATCATTTAGTTTGAAATTCCCGTTCAATAGCTCGTAAGGGTGTTTTTCAAAAATTGAAAACGGTAAACTCGGGGAAAACGGAACCCAAAATGAGGGAAGGAATTGACGCCCGTACATCCAATCAAATTCTCCTACAAAAAAAAATGTGTTCCCGGGGATTTTAAAACCGGAAGAGAAAACGGAAACGCAATTAGTTTGCTTTCCAATATCGAATTCCACTTGCACCTCCTTTTGAATGATTACTTGATTAGTACAATTAAAAGATACGCGAAAGACCTCCCCACCCCCGCAAAAAATCCCCTTCGACTCTTTTTTTTTTGCAAAAAAAAAAAACATCGCTTGAGGGAGGGAAAAAAAGATGGCGACATATTTACGATACCACGGTGGTTATTTTCTCTTATATGTTCGTAAAGTGAATTTCCGATGAGCACGCTAACCGGAAAAAAAAGCTCCTTTGGGATCTCTCGGAAACCCGTACAAATGAAAATATATTTAAAAAGAATGACCGTTACGTTCTTCTTTTTTCCACCTCCCTTCTCATTGTTTACACCATTTCAGCTGTCGTAATCCCTGATAAATGTGGCTTTCATCGGCGGATCGATATTTAAAAAGACGAGGATTTTTTCCCCCTACGCAAGACTATTTATGTAGAGAGAGCGAGCTAAATAATAAAAAAAAAAAAAAAAGGTTATTAATCGGGAATTTCCCATGCATAGAATGAAAATCCTGTTTATATCACGCAACATAAAACTTTTCCAAACAATTCTAACATGTGGTTTTTCCGGGGGTGATTTCAAATTGAAAATTCCCCGGCAATAACTTCATGCATAAGTTATTTTCATTATTTTAAAAGCTTAGTTATTTTCTATCTCACTCTCTTATCTCTCCCCATCTCCATTTTTTTTTAAAAAAAAAAAAGGGGGAGGGAATGATGGGGGGGTCTAACCGGGAAGATTAACAAAAATCATTCCGATTGAATTTTTCGGTTCGAGAGATGTCCGATCCAATCATGCCTAGTGCTCAAAGGGAAATAAAAATTCCTTTTTTTAGCCGAGACGAAATAAAGGGTGATTACGGGGGTCCCACAATGGGATTAGGCTCTCTCCGAAAGAGAAAGAGGAAAAACGATGCGACACGTCAGGTTAAAATCCTCTTGCCCTTCTCCCCGCGCACTTTCAGTTGACTTATTTTAAAATATGTATGTGTTTTCGTGCATGCTGCGATATATCTCTGTAAAATTTACCAGGGTATCAGTTGCCAATGGAATTATTCCTTTTGATTGAGTAATCCGACAAAGCAGACATATTGTTTGGGAACGGATTTTGAAATAAAAGATTTGTTGAAGGTTAAAATTGTTTTTAGAATTTTGTGACTAGACGGCTTAGGGGCCGTCCAAATATTACGTAACGCAAAATAGGCCACTTTTTGACTCCCCTCCCCCCCCTTGTAACGCAGCCGTAACGCAGACTCAAACCCCCCTCATAATTACGTAACACAGGTCAAGACCGCCCCCCCACCTGAAAATTTAAAATTTTAAAAAAAACGTAAAAAAGTAAAATAACAATTAAAAAATCTATTCATACAAGAACAACGAAATTTTTTTTTGAAATAATTAAGAAAGTTACCTAAAAAATTTTTAAATTTTCTAAATTTTGGAATATTTAAAAAAAAAATTTCTTTTCTTGCAAAATAATTAGATTTGTAACACTAAACTTAGCGTTACGTAACACACTCTCGGACCCCCAACCCCCCCTTCGAGCCTTACGTAATATTTGGACGGCCCCTTAATCGGAAAGTTTTACAAAAGTGCTATTAGGGCACCCACTACAAACATGTTGGCTAACATGTTAGGAAACAAAATTTTTTTTTGAATTTGTTGAAAAATTTGTTTAACAATTAAGCTATATTGAAAGACGGTGCGAGATCTTGGTATGAATCTGGGAAAAAATTAAAGGGAATTAATTATTCTTTGACCAGAGGCGCCATTTCACCGAAATCTTGGAAGGGGGGGGGGCAAACATTCTTGACATTTGGGAGGACCTGGACCTTTGGGGGGCATGCAATGCTTAGCTTGAGGAAAAATTCCAGGGGGCAATGCCCCCCTGCCCTCCCTAAATGGCGCCACTGTTTTTGATTTAAATTTTACTCCGGGTAAGTTTTCAGAGAAAAGAGATCATCGTTAAAAATGTTTCCAAGTTTTCAGAGGGTTAAAGTCTTTAATGATTATAATAAATTTACAATGTGACTAACATTTTACACTTCTTAACATGTTTCTTAACATGTTAGCTAACATGCTTACTAACATGTTAGCTAACATGCTTACTATCAGACGGTCAACCGTACCATCAGCCGGTCTCTGATTATCGACATTTTTAGATAACACTTATGTAATAAATTGACCTTTTAAGAGTTCAATAAACACCTTTAGTCATCATAACATCTTTTACTTTTTCTAAAATTAGCATAACCCCGTCAAACGTGAAAAAAAAAAATAACCGATTCAACTCTTCCGGAGAAGAATAACATAAAATAACAGGTTCATAAATGATTTTTCTAAACATTATTAAGAGTCATTTAAGCCCACAAATATTTAAATTGAAGAGTCAGAAAATGCAAACCAAAACTTCTTTTTCAAAAAAGAAATTCGAATTAAAAAAACGACTGCAATTAAAAATTTACACCCAAAATTTTTCCTCCTAGCAATTTTCACCGATAAAGGTTTTAATAATTACAGGATAAAAGAAAGATTTTTTTTTTTTTTGATAAAACCAGAAGTAAATTCGGGTCAAGTACAATCGTATTTAAAACACAACATCTAATTGCCGCCTTTTTTTTTTTCATTCGTTTAATTATCGTTCACATGCCTTTTAATACTTTAGAAACGCACTTTGTGTTCGCACTTGAAAAACTTTCTTCCTCTTAATCTCTTTACCTTAATTTTCGCCATTTATTTTTAACTCTTTTTAATCTTTGACTGATATCGTTAATTTATCTCGTACTCTAATTATTTTGGCATCTTTAAAAAAAAATTGAAATGTGATAATATGCTAATCACAATTCGTTTGAAGGTGATCACAAAATGATCTTTTTATCCCGTTTGCATTGATAGCCCGTTAATTAATATTATCACGTTTTTTCCACCGTTCTTTTTCTTAATCTAATTCGGGTAAAGCGAAAAAACGGATTGAAAAGAAAACGCAATGTGGTTGGTCGCGTTTTTTTAAACGTCTTTCTGCACGCAACCAAACTCTCGAAATCGGCCACGAACTATAGTGAGTGCAAACGAATAGATAGAACAAGACGAGCAGTGACACCACAAACTTTCTCGTTTTTCCGAGAATCGCACGGTCGACATCGAGGATCATTGAGCCTAAACGCGTTTAAGGGACTTGGTTCAAACTAAACCTTGATTTCCTGTCTTGGAAACTCCGGAGCAAGAAAATAAATAAAAAATCGGAATCTACGACCGAAAATGTATTGAAATTGATTCCCATATCGCGTTTTTCGGTAAAGCCAAATTTTGAAAAACTATGGGAAAAAAGAAGGGCCTGAAAATCACCCCAAATTGAAAAACTGAATGGAAATTTGGAATTTCTGACCCCTTTTTAGTCGAAATCGAGTACCATGAACGCATCATTCGAAACCTCAATATTATAAAGTTCCATCTCCTGTGAGAAGGTTGACACCTGCTCGCTATAAGCTAAACATAAGGATTGATGTCAACAACCGCAGTGGACATGGGACCTTACTGATGTCGCGAAATTGTAAAAACTAGCTCTGATTTTTCCGGATTATCTCAGAAATATGAATTTTCTCGAAAAAGTCACAGAGGAAAAACTTGTAGGAAAAGGATTTTAGTTTCTATTTATGAAAAAATTCAAGACACATTAGGAGCCATTTTCAAGAAAATGCAAAAAGAGTAATTTTTTCTGAGCAGTTTGGCCTAAAAAAAGATCTGAAAAATTCACTTTTCCGCACGCCAAAAATCTCTAAATTTCATCTAAACAACGAATCCTACTTTAAGCTGAGTCTTACACTTTATACCAAACTCAGTAAATAAAACTAAAAATTAGGCCAAACCCAACAACACACTTCAACTCACCCTTCATTTTCCTCTTTAAAATATTTTTCCCCAAAACAAAGTTGAACGTTTTTCTCCAAACACGCCGAAACTTGCGCGTGACGATTATCCCGAACATTTTACAACTGAAAAAAAGCAGATCACCGACAAGGTGCACGTACGTTAACCAGTGACGCACTTTTCCGACTAGAATATGATGAATGAGTGCAATTACAATTAGTGATGGTCGTGGGCAAACAACATACGGAGGAATCATAACAGTTTGCGCTGACGCACGACAGGAACGCGACTAATTGCACCAATCAGATGACCAATAAAGAATGATTCATCCTCCCGCGATCGCTAACGGTTTTTTTTTCTAAACTTCGTAATTAGCGGGCTTCGAATCATCAAAAAACGATAATACTGAGATTATAAATTATCACCGCGTCCAGGAACAAGTTTCGAATTTTTAATTATTTTCGAGTGTTGGCAACATTTATTTAAAAAACAGGTATTGTTATCACGGTGAATCGTTTTATATCAAGGATTTTTTCAAATAAATGGGCTTATTATGATTTTAAGGAAATGAATTAATCGCTGCTTTTTTTTTTTTTTTTTGCTTCTTTTGTAAATTATATGCGGCGCCAAATAAAATTAAATCAGATGTAGATGTTTAATGACTTGTGTGAGAAAATAACAAAGGGATACTTTATTCTAAGGCGTAAATTGAATGAGCAAAATGATCAATGAAAGAATCACTTCATAAAATACGATTCTCATTATGGTCTTACTTGGGTGAATAATAGTAGGGCACGAAATCGTGAATAGGGAATTTACTTAGTGATATCTCAAAGAGTTTTTCAAAACTAGAGCTTAGTTTGCTGAAATCGTTACTGTGGAAAGAGAAGGTCAATCTTGCCAAAACCGAAATAAGCCAGAATTTATTTTTCTTAGCTGCAGCCTCCAAATCAGAGATTCGTAAATAAACGGCCTGTTAGCGTCCTATTGGACGTAGTCTTAGCCAAGCTCCTGCAGCTGTTTTCTACTGATCCTATTGTCCCAGTAACTGACGACTACTGACCCTAGTGACCACGTAAGTGATGTCTAATGACCCTAATGCTCTATTATCTGTTGTCTACTAACTCTAATGTTCCAGTGGCTGTTGTCTACTGACTCTAATGTTCCAGTAGCTGTAGTCTACTGACCCTAATGTTCCAGTAGCTGTAGTCTACTGACCCTAATGTTCCAGTAGCTGTTATCTCCTGACTTCACTGACCCTGTAGTTGTAGTCTATTAATCTTATTGTGCCAGTAGCTGATATCTAGTGACCCTATTGTACCAGTAGCTGTTGTCTACCAACCTCAGTGACCCCGTAGTTGTTCTTTACTGATCCTATTGACCTGAAATCTGATGTCTGCTGACCCTATCGTCCCAATAGCTGTAACCACCTGGCCCTCAAGTCCTAGAGCTGCTGCCCAATAGCCCATTTGCTTCTATAGCTTCCACTATTTTGTTCAAATCTCCTCGTAGCTGCTGTTTACCAGCATAAAGAACCTTAGGCACAACCTTTAACTTCTTTTCAGCCTCTACGAAAACTTAGCCTAAGTCACCTAAAAATTCCTAGACATCGAGGAAGATCTCTGACCGGACTGTGCTGCAAGATTCCAGTCCCAGTTTACATATTACCGCCTAAATCGCTGTCACTTAATACATCCGCGTGCAAAGAGCTACTGATCTCCCATGCAGGTTTATTACTTTTTCGGGACGATGAGTCCGGAAGTAATTATCAAACGATATCTTACTTCCCTTACTTAACCTTATTTTCTGATATCCCCTCTTACTCATATCTCTTTAGGTCTTTCTAAAAACAACAAGATTTATCCATTTCTAATTCTGATTAACCATACATGCACTTTTAAGCTTATTGCCATTTATTTTTCTAGGTCATCATTATCATCTCCTGTTAAAAAGTGCATTACCTACTCGACCTAATATGTTAAATCTTTCCATTTCCTACTCGGTATCACGCGTTGTTTTATAATCAATTATTTTGTCAACAATGACATTCAAACGAATAAAAACGTAAATGCATTTAGCTTTTATCTTATTCCCTTAGCTACCTTGATTGGTTAACTAGCAATTAATTTTAAATCTTGGAAGTAGTAAAAAGTTATCAGTTGCAAGAGTCATGGAAAAATCTTTGCAGTAAAGGAAATGTACGAGGTTTTTGTTTTTTAGAAATTGAAGCTTTAACTCAGAAAAAATTAACCTGATGAAAAATGCCGATTTGGCCGTTTTGGGGCTGTGAAGCTGATGCTCAAAATCGATAACAGCAAATTTGTTTCGCGCTCATGATTTTTTTTAAAAATATTTCTCTGAATATTTTCTGTGCTCAAAACTCAGAATTTCTAAACTAAGCCAATGCTTGGGCTCCATAATTCATCAGCCAGAAATGTCCTCAAATATTTTTTAAAAAACTACTGCTTTCATTTAAACTTTTTCAACTCGATTTCACCCCAACTCATTAAATTCTCTAATTCTCATGAGATTAATTCTAAAATTCGTCAATCTATTCAAAATTGAAAATATAATATAAATTATTCAAATTAAAACCAACCATTTTAATATTCATTATTACTTACAATCCCATCCCGATCCCTTCGGGGGTATCCTGGATCCTTCGTTTCATATTCATCATAACAATTCATCACAAAAGGAAAAAAGAAAAACCGCGAGGACAGATGAAAAAGACCCGAAGAACCGCACATACCAGAACACAGAGGAAAACCTGCACGACATATTCTCTTAAGGGAAAAATAAATAACTTCACAAAATACCAAATTATAAAAATAAAAAAATTTTTTTTTTCTCCTTTGCCCAAATAAAATCTAGCATATTACGGACACGTACACATAACAGAATTGTTCGCATATATTAGGATAATAACACGTACTCGCATTTTTAAAATAAAAAAAACTCAATAAAAAAAGACACGTTCGTCGTATTATTATTTTTTTTTCAGCTTAAACTTGACCCACTTAAAAAAACTGCCAGGGACGAATCGTTAATGCATTCAAATTTCCATCGTTACGAAAAAAAAAACGTAAAAAATAATCGAAGAAATCCTTGCTCACCTTTCATTTTGTCTAAAATTTCAAGTACGGTTTGAATTAACATAATTTTTCATAAATATTTTCGTTTAAAAAATAAAAAAATACAAAACACTAATCAAAAAAAAAAAATCCCGAGTGCACGACACGAAGGAAAATGAATAATAAAAAGGAAAAAACAAAACTACAAAAGAGACTCGTCGGTCCCGCCATGCACACATAGACTGGGCCGTGCGATATTCGCTTGTTATTTTCACTGAATCTAATCTCTTTCTAATCAATTCGTAAATATATTGTCGGGAGAAAGTTCATGTTTAACTTATGCCGGGAATCGTTTAAAAAACGTCCCTCCAGTTACCTCATGCAATCTTTATACCTGACGCACATACACACTTATACATCCACAAGACAACATAGCATTCGACCCACTTACTAAAGTGTGACATTATAAGATGAATTTGTTAGGAGGAAAAAAAAAGTGGCAGGAATTTTTTTCCCAAGCGCTAAATTGTTTAACCTATACTTGAGACGCCCATTGGTTCCCTTGTAGAAATGATTTTGGTTTAGAAGAAAAAAATCAAGGAAGCTTAAACGTTGAGTATGTTTAATGAATGGAAAATTTTAGATTTTTAGAGACTTTGAATTTTTTTGGGAGATCAGGGATTTTCTTGGATTCTTTTTTGAAATTCAAAAAATTGATCACAAGTTTTTTCAGTGATCTAAAATTTTTTAGAATTTTTCCCAAGCTCTAAAATTTTTTTAAATCTAGCAAAATTTGACCAAATGTTTAAAAAAATTCTTCCCATAAAATAGTGTTAAAGACTGCTAATTTTTGCTCACAAGGTATTAAATTTTAAAATGAGATTCTTTTTTTTTTCCTGAAAAAATTGAGCAAACGATGGGTCAGGAAAACGGATGCTAGGAAAAATTTCTAGCTCAGAAAAGACTATAAGAAGAAGTAAAATTTTTCCACCGAAGAATCACTAAAAAGGGGCTTAATTTTTTTTGCGGTGAAGCCCACAAAAAATTTATCACAACTTTTCTCGCGAAAAGATTATTTTTCAATTAAATTGCCCTTAACGATACTTTTATATTTTCGAAACTAAAAAATTGAGGTCTGAGAATCAAAATCCATTATTTTAAAAAATATTCACACGACCTACGCCTTAATTAATTATTTAACTATAAAAATATTTTTAATGCAAAAACAATTCTCTTAAAAAGATGCAAAAAATATCGTTTCCAATTCACATGTATCCATTTTACATTTAACATTCAAGCCCCTCCTTGTTGTTGTCGTAGTTACCGTTCCTACCACCAGCAGCGCCACCGTCCCTCCCTATATATAAGCAACTTAATTTCCCCGCCACCGGCAGTATTACTCGAACTTCCAAACCGCTCGCATCGATAGTGTTCGCTTCAAAACTATTTTAATAAGTTCTGCCTTTTTAAAAAAAGTATTTAACATTCAGCAAAGTATTTTTTTGACGAGTTTGCATGAGTTTCTAGTCACGAAAAAAATGAAAATCGGAGTGAAACAATCAAATACATAATAACTAGATTAACTATAAAGGTTTTTTAAATAATAAATAAAATTTGTAAGACTAAACTCTTCTTCAATTTCTTCTTCTTTAAATGCCAGCTCCTTTGCAGAAATTCATGATCATCATGGCAACCCAGACCTTGAAGGCCCCGACGAACAAATTTCGAATGTTTTTCCAAACATTATTCTCTCTCATTAAAAACTCAAATTGCACATGTTCCAATTTTCTCGAACATTTCTTTTTAAATTTTGGCCATTGTTATACAGTCGAACCCACTTATAACGAACACGCTTATAACGAAATCCCGGATATAACGAACAAATTGTAAACATTTGGTTGGCCCGCTATCTTAGTAATGTAAAAAAATTCGGTTATAACGAATTCGGCTATAACGAAAATTCGGATATAACGACCGAAATTTCACCGGAACAACTCTTTTATAACGAACAAATTTCAAAATTACCGCTTCTTTTTGCTTAAAATTGACAAATAATTAATTTTTTCCGTTTGAAAAAGTCTTTTTCTTCTTGTTGGAAAATATGCTTACTTATATTTCATTTAAATCAAAGTTTCAACTTGCTGAAATACAAACAATGAAACCAGGCTAACTGCTACAATGTTTAGTTCCATTCACGAAGTTCCATTCACGATGTTTAGTTCCATTCCAAAGCCACGAAGATCGGAGTTCGAATATTTTATTTACCAGCTAGGCTTAAAAATTAACAAAACTCAAACTTTACATGTTAAGCAACTAACTCTGGATACGTATTTTGACCTCCAAAAGTAAGGTAAGCTAAAGTTTAAAAAATATGAAAAAATTTCCAATCTCGGTTTTAACGAAGATCGGTTATAACGAACCAATTTTCCCGGTCCCTTCAAATTCGTTATAACCGAGTTCGACTGTAGTTCATTCTTGAATTGTTACTTACCGACCATCCTCACGAAAATCCCATTCTCCGGCCGGTCAACGGAAATACCACCGCGTCTCTGCAACAAAAGAAACAAACGAAAAATTAAAACCTAAATCTTTCCGAACCCGAAAAAAAAAACAACATTTCCATCCTTTCGCTTTTAAATCCTTTTCAGCTTGTTTCCCCACATATTTCCCATTACTAAATAAATAATACTCCGGGTCAGATAAGCTTTCCGGATACACGATATCGTTACAAATTACTCAGATTGTCAAGCAAAAGCGTTATTGATCTGGCAATAGAATTAGGTCGTCACCTCGATCAGACTTTAATTAACGTTACATTAATTATCATCCAACGACGGGGTTTGGCAGACGAGAGTTCATTTTCGCCGATCCCGCGATTTTCCCGAAGAACTCCCACTATACATATCGTCCCGCAGCCGCGATTAATATTTCCTTTCCCTTTAAATTCGAAAAATTCACGAAGAGAGAAAGAGAATGGAAACGGGGAGAAAAAGAGAGAGAAGCACTGAGTCTTTGTCCCCGGAAAATACCCCAATGAAATGGAATCCCTGCTGACTGGAAAGGGAAAGGAACGAGAAGACGGAAGCCAAGATAAATTAATTTTAGGATCTATATGCATACATTTCAAAGATGGGATATAAAATCCAATTTTTTAAAATAAAATTTTGATCAAAGGATCTTTTTTTTTTTATTAATAATTTGACGTTTTTTTCTCTTTTACCTTTTATTCTTAAGAATGAAATAATGACGTTTTCTTTTATTATGAATATATTAATATATGCAGATTGGAAATTTTTTGTCTGTAAACGGGAGGAGCCCGAAGTTTAGGTCCCCGTTTCGCATCAACTATTTCCGTCATAATTATAAGGAGTGGCTATTAAATGCAGGGACGGATTGAGCTAGTGTCAAATTGGGAATTTCATGGCAGGCTGACTTTTTAGTAAAGTGCCAAAAATGGGATCGGGCTAAATTTTTTGAACGTAAGAATTTCAGGGGAAAAATAAAAATTGTTCAAACAATTGTTTAACAACTTCTTTTAAAGCTGGCGAATTATTCAACTACTACAGTTGCTAATAGACTGCCTCTAAGGGCTTTAACCGGGTAGCCGGTTAGGAATGTTTTGTCTTGCTCAAGGAATGGCGTCCGAGGCCTAGGCTCAGATAGCTAGTCTCAATACAAGAACCCGTAAATAAAATGGCGGGAAAAAAGCGCGCCAAATTTTTTATCGTCCGTTACTTCCTCCCTGTTCTTTTAAATGGGCATGAAGGGTGGACGTTAACAAAAGTGCTGGAAAAAAGACTGGCGGCTTTTGAAATGTGGATATATCGCCGAATTCCGTGGACCGCACGAGGAAGCAATGTCGAAGTCTTGAATCGTATGAGCAAGGAGATGGAGGTGCTCTTCGAGATCAAGCGGCGAAGGCTTGAATATTTCGGCCATATTATTCGTAACGGGAAATATCGCCTTCTGCAGCTGGTGATGGAGGGGAAGATTGAAGGCAGGCGTAGGCCGGGTCGGAGGAAAACATCCTGGCTCAAGAATCTAAGAGACTGGTACGGCCAAAATTCAGTATCCCTTTTTCGTTCGGCAGCCTCTAAAGTTAGGATCGCCAATCTCCGACGAGGAGCGGGCATTTAAAGAAAAAGGGCTTTAACCTGTTTACTGACTTTGCAGAGTTTCTCCATCAGGCGCAGTTCGCCTAACAGTGGTGTATTTACTGGTAAAAGAGCCAAGGTGCACCAAGGCAAAAAAGTCTTATCTAAACTCCATTGATTGGTGGCTACTTTCCTTCATGCCAAGAGCTTGGAAGTCCCTTTTAACGGTAGACTATCCATTGAGAGCCCCTGAAACTAAGCGCCCAACAGACTCAGGCACCCCAACAAAATTTTTGCTTCTTCTTTCATACCCCAGACAAAAAATTTAACATTTTCAAACTGGTCAAACCCTCCCCATCCATCATCAAAATGTTTACTTCCCCCTCGAACCACCCCTGACTTAACTAAAAAGAAATACTCCTAACCCTCACTTTTCTCGTGCCTGATTCCTTCATATTGTTCGTGACGTCACTTTTATACAGAGGATCAAAAGAGGAAAGTGTAAACTTAAAACCCCGGTGCAACACATCGGGTGACGTTAATCTCTTTCCCCGATAAAACAACGTTTAATGACGTTTTAAGAGGAAGTAAATTTAACGGTCAATCGAGATGTTCATGGATTTTCGTCTCTTCCCACCTTTCATCTCCTACCCCCTCCCTCCCTGTCCCCTTCTTTTGTCTTTGATATCGATTCCTACCGTTTAATTAATCGTGAAAAGCTTAGCACAGGCGAATTCGTTTCTTTTCTCTATTTTTTGAACGGAGGAATTGAACGACGAGAATAATAAACTCAACATAACCTTCGGGGCTATTCTAAGAAATTGAAGAAAAGCCAAGCTCTTGTTAATGTCGTCACACAACCCTGATTTTTCTTTGAAAGTGTTTTTCAGGTAGAAAAAAAGGAAAGAGAAAGGAGGGGAGAAAGAGGTTTTTGGATTTTTGATTGAAGAGGATTTCAAGATGACTGGCAAAGGCTTGACCTTTTAATTTCTTGGAATCGCTTTTCCGACATCACCTTGTTTTTATTTTTATTTTATTTTTTTTCTCTTTATAATAAAAAAATAGTTTATAAGTTTAATACCTAGTTTTGAATTTATTTGGCTGCTTGGAGAATATTTTCTAAAATATTTTAATGGCTGGTGCCTGAATCCCATTAAAATCCTGAGCATTTCAATTAATTTTGCTTCCTTTATATTTAGCTCTGGCTACGAGCCTGTAAAGGGAAAATCTATTGAATGAACTCAGATGTCTTATAAAAGAGGTTTGTAAAATATAACATCTCCATTCAAGCTTTATACACAGGCGGTCAACTTTTTAATTGAATTTTTTTCAAAACAAGATTCCTTTTATTCAAATGTAACTTTCGTGGGAAAATTGAAAATATCAAAGGTCAGTGTCGGAAGTATACGGAGAAAAAAGGTTGATTACTCGTATTCACCTAAAAGGAAAATCACTGAATTTTTTCCAACATTTAAAAAATCCGGTCTTCGTTAAAAAAAAAAAATCGAGGATTTTTTTACTGGAAACACTAGATTGATGAAATTCATTTTCGCGGAACACTTTATCTTTTAATTTTACTCAAATTACTTTTTTAAGGCCCAAAAGAAAAGGTTCGTTTTTAGGGATAGAGAAGTTCAAGAAACCTCGATCATTGTCAAGAGGGTTTTTTTTTTCGTGTAGCATCAAGACTGATGCACAAAGACCGAACTCAAATTCATTCCAAATGGGAATTTCAAGGACTCTAGAGGGGAAAATGAGGACATATCTGAAACTTTTTAAAATTCAAAGTTTTTGAGGTTAGGTAATCCTGAATCTTAACCACGGTCTTATAAACAAGTCAGGAATCTCTTGTTGATTACCATGGTTACGGTGTCCTCCCTAAATACGCAACTTTTTTAGTTTTCGAATTGACCGTGATGGCGCTAGTGGGATTGGGAGACTCTTTTCATTGGTTCTTTTTTTAGACCGTGGCATTAGTGGTAACAATTGAAAGTCGATGGAATCAGTTGTTTATGGACAAAGGGGCAACTGCATAAGAAACCTTCGTCTCTCTCAAAGATAGCAGCGCCCTCACCGACAGAATTAAGAAATAAAAGTTGGCAATTTAGTGAGGACGCTTTTGGAGGACGAGTTTCCTCACCCTAACTAAGTTAGTTAATCAACCTACTGGAAGTACTTTGATTTTGAAGATGACGGAATTTCCCAACATATCGCCGCCATCTTCCTCTCATATTTCAGGGTTTAACATCACTTTTATTTAAATCAGAGTTTTAAAATCAATAGTCTTATATACCTTTCGAAAGCTCCTGGCGAGAGCTTTCTCCTGAGATCCATTATCTTATATAGTTTTCTCATGCACAACGATTTTTTTAAGTGTTTATTTTATTTTCAATATAAACATTAGCAGACAGCAACTAAAGAATGGAACGCGAACAAGTTGTAGTTTCTAATGAATTCGTCTAGCTGCATTCCTTTGTATTAAGAAAAACGTATATTAAAGCCCCCCCTTCCAAAAAAAAATCGCCAAGACGCGATCTTTTCCAGACACCTTTCTTCTCCTTTTCCCTTTTTTTAAATTCAAATTTTTTAATTAATTAAAAAAACGAATCTCGTCTGTTTTATTTTAATAAAAATTCTAAAAACTTTTTTTATAGTAATAACAACCCTGTCTGGTAAAAATCAGCAAAAATAATCTAAATTGAGTTCTCGCGGACGATGATGGAAAAAAAAAATAATAATCCCCCATTCATAAAATCGATACATATACGAATCGACCCGGTAAATAAAAAAAATGAGCTTCATTAAAGAATCGTTATTGTTCGAACCCCTTTCCCCCCCATTTCCCCAAAAGAGAAAAGGAAGAGAGGGAAAAGAATCATTTTTATAATCTCTTAATTAGTACCGCACACACATCCACACACCCACAGAGAGGTTAGGTCATTTTAACAAAGTTGGACCAGTTGATTGGTTTTCGGGAAAAAGAGGAAATATACGAACGGGGAGGTAAAAATGAAGGAGGGAAGGAGTAGAGGGTAAACAGGAGGGTAAAAGGTCGCAAAATCCTCGTTAAACGCGAACCAAGATAATCGAATTGGTTTTCATTCTTGCCGCCAGGCGCTGATAACTCTGATTACGTCGATTAATCTACGCGGGATCATTACCGCTCTTATATTTCCTAGTTTGAAATTGTGAAGGGGGTTTACGTTAGCCAAGTTTTGATTTCCTGGTGTTTTGTTTCATATCGTGGGTGGATGTCGTAGATTATAGAGAATTCTAGTGAAGTAGTTTGAGAATAGAGTAGGTGGAAGCCAGAAGGTAAAAGTTTCGGAAATGGCCGCTAGTAGTGCTGGCTACAGAAATGGCTCTGTCTGCCACAAGGCGCTAGTGTCGCTTGTGGACTGGGAAACTGACTGGACTACTCACTTACACATACTTTGGAGACTAGCGGTCAATCCCCCATTAATAAATCATTAAGACCTCGATGGCGCTTAATCCTCAAATGTCAATTTGGCCACAAATCGCAGTCGCTGGAAGATTTCGGTGGAAAAGTTTTCATGTCTTCAGCCTTCAGAATTTATAGACCAGAAAAAACAAAAACTGTTTATCTAAAAAATCACTCGCTACTCAACACCTACAATAAATCATACATTTACCGGAACGAAATAAAATGACAGAGCATCAAGATTACAAAACAGGCTTGAAAACGATAACATTGTCAAAGTTTGTAATCGCGATCTATAAAGTCGAGTCACATGTCACCTATTTGGCCTGAAGACAACCTTCGATTGTCAAGTCTTTAAATCATGGAAATCGATGCTTTGTTCCGAATCGTAATTGATGTATTAAACTTCCCTTTTCATTCATACATATAAAGATTAAAGATATGATTATAAAGAGTTAAATCCTAATTATACGAAAAGAGCAAAAAAAGGGAAAAAATATGAGAGAGAACAGGGTAGTGAAAAAAAAATCTCTGGGAAATAGGGAAAGAGAAGGCGTAATATATAATGGATGACTTGAGAAAAATAACATCTGTTCAAGATTCAGAGATGATTTCCGTTTTCACTTTTTTTTCGCATGAAAGAAAAAAATGGCTCACAAAAATTAAAAAATACAGTTTAGTTTAAAGAAAGAAAAAAAAAGATGAAAAGGATATTTCTTTGTGAAAAAACAAATGATTCCGTTCCCCTTTTTCCAGTAATCAAGTGATAAATTTGATTATAGGTAATTGAAAATATAGACACTCAAAACAAAAACAGAACAAGAAGATAAGATTTTCCAATCTTTTTTGTGTATTGTTTTGTTATTAAAATTTTATCGAAGAAATAATACTTTTCCATGACAGTCTTTCGAAAGTTTCAAAACTGCTTTCTATGGCAGCGACTATGGAATTTAGTTTTAGGCTTCTGCCACAAAATCCTTAAGAGCTTTCATCCATATCGCTTTATTGAAAACCTAGTGCCAGATTATGGGGTTTTTCTCACAGCCTGTGCCACTCTGTGAAATGGTTGTACGAGGTTTGATGGATGCTACGGTTACTACTTAAGAATGACTACCCACTTGCCAACAAGTACTCTAATTCAAAATACGCAATAGAAGCAAGAAAAAATTAAGGGCTTTGATGGGCCTTCTTACTTGTTACGGATGCTACTTCTCCTTCAATACCCTGCTCGCACACGAGACGAGATTCTCGTTATGATGATTGTTCCAAGAACAATAAATAGTGTAGTAGTGTCCCTCTTGCCTTTAGCACCCCTGTACTGACGCCGCACTAACGGTTGCCACCCCGCCGCCAGATACCCAGATTGTAGCTGTTCCGATCTTCCTGATCTCGGCCTACAACCGATGCTGAAGTTCCAGCTGCCGCACTACACTTGGCTGATTGCAGTGGTTAACCACTGGGAGGTAGGAGCGCCACTCCCAAAACGGGTGCTACCGAATGCTACAGAATCCCTTTATTTTGTGATATGAATGCAACATTCAACTACAGATAATTTTTATTAAACTTTAGTAAGTAGGACAAAAAAAGAGGCATCAAAGACAAATTTTAATGGATTGAGGTTAATAGAAGTTAAAAAGAAAATGAAGCTTGGTTATTCAACTTTAGATTATTAGCGATTGTTGACACAGAGCTAATCAGAAAATTCGCTTCTTTAAGAGAATATCTTTGTATCTAACGGAGTTTAGCCGTTTCTTTGATGCCGTTGTGAAATTGCTACTGGTTCCTACTGATTCTGCTGCTTTGATGCACAAGGTCTCCACTTTTCGGGTCCTGCGGATTTAGTCTGCCCATTGCCATTCAGCTGATCCGAAATGATACTCACTACCCTCTTGATTCATTAAGACGGCCTCCAAATGCACGACTTTATACTGAAAATGGTTTACCGAGCACCGCAAAAACTGTCAGAAGCTCCCTCTTACTTTCAAGTAGAATTTGATGAAAACCGGAGAAGATCCAAAGACCTGAAGTAGCTTAAGTATCTCTTAGTGGATTCAAAATTTTTTGGCTCATTTCAGTAAAGAGTAAAATAAAACTTTGAAGATCTCGAATTCAGCCGATGAAAAAATGAATGAAAGGAGCTCCGGTAATGGTCCCATTTTCAACTGGGTTTTGTTTTGCTTTTTACGGTGTTACAAGGCTTGAAGCCTTCTTGATGCATCACAGAGCTTCCGCCAATCAAACCTATCCTAGTCTGCTCCAATCCGGCGCCCCCCACTCGACCTGCATATCTCGCAGCGGTATCCTCCCACCTCAGCCGCGGCCTTCCTAATAGCTATGGCTCGTTCGCCTGGATAAACGCAAATTATTTGGAGTTGGAGTTGGACGACCTTCTAGAACCTTTTTTGATACGTCGGTGGCGCACGTGCTACATGTCTCAGCAGCCTGTGTGGTTTAATCACGCTTGTAATAAAAAGCTGGTCGGCGAGCCTCCGAATCTCCTCACTGGTCCTCATTCGACTGGGTTACATAGCTCAATCTGATCGTGTTTAAGTTTAGGTTTACCCCTTTCTTTTTTCCCCCAAACAATAAAAACATTCCCATAAACATTTTATCTAAAACGTCTTCTTTGACAACCAAAAAATTCTATACTTTCTTAATCCTTTCTTCCTTTCATATTCCTTCTCTTTGATCAAAATTCTCTACTCATCCATTTGTAGATCCTAATCAGAAACTGGATTAGGAATCAGTTTCGAGTTCATTGAAATGTAAAAGGTTCAAGTTCGTAGATCTTGAAATTCTTTACTTCGGGTCACGGGTTCAATCGAATTCTCAAATTGATGCCGGGTTTCCTTTCTTGTTCCGCCATTTTTTTCCTCCCTTAAATCCAGGTTCACTCTTTACCCAGAATTTTAATCCAAAAAATTTTAAAAAAATATTCATCGATTTCAAGCTAATTTTTATTTTCTTTTTAGCATTTTATTGATTTTATTTATTTAAATTATAATCGATTTTTAATTTTTATTTTTTTTAAACACCCCCTTTTTGCCGTTAAAAAGTTTTATGCGACGAAGTCCAAGTTGTAAAATGTCTAGTTCCGTCACATGATACAGCCTAGCAACCGGATGCGAACCTCACGCAACGACGGGGACCAGAAAATCAATATACGCTCGCGCGCGCTGTTGCTCGGGACTTTGAAAAACCCTTAAGCTTCTTAGCCAACCGCTACCTCAATTTTGAGGGTAATCTTTGTAAGAATTTAAAACGAAAAAAAAGGGAGGGCGGTAGGATTTACCGGAGAAAGAACGAAAAAAAATAAAAATAATAATATAATTAATTCGAAGTTGCCTGAGTTTGTGTTTTGTTAAAATCCCTGTATCGTCTGCTTTCGTTTTCTTCTAAACTCGCCGCGACTAAACGAAAGCTGAATGAAAAGGAGAGGGAAAGAAAAGCCCGCCCGGAAAATCTTATACATCCCCCCCACCTCCTTCGGCGGGGATTTTTTAAAAATGTCAATCAGCATGAGGATTATATATACCTGAAATTCGTAGAAACTTACCCCGACTTACGGTTCTTAAACGTCAAATCAAAAGGGTATTGATTGTCAGATGTTTTCCTTTTCGGTGTCAAGAGGAGAAATCGTCGAGGAGCTTTTGTGCGTTTGGGGCTTTTTCGTGAAGCATTCTGTACTTTTCTTTGATTTTTTTTTATAGGTCATATGTAAATGAGGTTTATCAAATACACAGAAACCGGAAACGGGGAATTTTCCCCCCATTATTTTTTTAAAAAAGACGAGCGAGGGTCGAGAGAGGAAAAAAAATTTCTTTTTTCTTAGGGCGACATCGGTCATCGTTCCGTTAAGCGGGAAATAAGAAATGACGTCATCAAGAGGGGGAGGCGTGGCACGGTCACGTGACACGGAAACTGGCACGGAGCCAGTTTGGAAATTTTTTTCATAAGGTGCATCCCAATCTTTGTGAAACTTTTCAGCAACTGCAACCCTTTTTTAGAATGAGTTTTTTGCTGGAAAAAAATATTCAGGATCTTTAATGGGTGAATAGTCAGTTGCCTACGCTAGAGACACGTGTTTCCGGTAATGGCTATATTTGTCCAGTTGAAAATAGGGCTCGCTTCTTTTGGTATTTTTAAATAATAAATTGAATTATGTGGTAATTCAAGTATATTAGAAGGAACCCATCTTTTTATTTTGTCACACCCATATGGAGCGAGTATCACAATGGCCAATATAGTATGAGTCATTTAATGTTTGTATACAGCTTGGGTGTTCACTTTCCGCCACCATAATCGGTTCCAATTATTTTATGCAATAGTCGCCTTGATGTCGGTGTCGGTATTCGTCTTCTTTTTTAAATGAAACTGAGAAGCCACTTTTAATGAAGTTAAAGAAATTAGTGGAACATGTATGCAGTGATTAGAAACCAAACACACTGTTTGTACAACTCTCTACCAGCTAAATAGGGGTACGCCATTTTGAAAACGGGAAGCTGCCATGATCTCGAATTTGGTGGCCGCCATTCTCGAATTGAAGAATCCGCCAATCGCGATGTTCTCTTTTCAATTTTCTCCTTTCTCTGCCCTGCGGGCAGAAACACCCCGAAACTTGGCATCTTCCTTTCGAATCTAAAAGTTCTGCAATCTATTTAGTTGGATCGATTTCGCCTCTAAAATGTCCGTAAGGCAAGGCTGGCTGACCCAACATGCCTACTACATACATTTTCAAAAAACCTTTTTCGCTCCTTTTCCTATAAACATCATTTTACAAAAAAGGTGAATTTCATTCATACGATAATATCAATAATTCAATTTTTTCTCGAATCCGCGTTTTTTTTCCACGGGAAAAGTCTACATTAATTTCCTCAAAATATTTTCCAGAGACTTTTTTTGAACATGCAGGCAGACAGATACTACACAAAGACAAATCTCTATACTTCGTGCGTATACGGCATAAACCCTGGTTGGAAATGAGAGAGCTTCGGGAATATTTCCTCCTTGGAAAAGTGATTCGGCTATGAAAATGTTCAAGTTTCAATGTTAAATTACAACTCTTCCCATTTTCGCAAGTTTTGGGGGAAAACTGAATTACCGTCCTTTAATAACGGTTTCGGGACGGGTCTCTCTTCGATCGTACATGCTTGAAATAAATTTTCTACCCTCTCCTACCCCTCCCCCCCCTTTCCTCCCGCGCCCTTTTTGACTAGTTTTGAAATTGGCGTTATGAAAAGCATATGCGTGTAAATTTATTCGTGCGTTTAAGAATATTTTATGAGTGGAAATGAGAGATGTATCAGAAGTTATGTTCGTTAGAAAGGGGGGAAGGGTTTAGTAGAATTTAAGAGAAGGGATGAAGATTGGAGATAAGTGGAAGAGGTAATTTTTTGAGGAACTTGATGAATGGCAAGTGTCAGGAGAAAAGGGAGGAAATAAACGTGAGAGGAGGAAGAAGAGGAGGAAGAAGAGGAGGAAGAATAGGAGGAAGAAGAGGAGGAAGAAGAGGAGGAAGAAGAGGAGGAGGAAGAGGAGGAAGAAGAGGAGGAAGAAGAGGAGGAAAAGAGGAGGAAGAGAGAGAAGAGCCAGGGCTATAAAAATTTAAATACGGTCGTTGAAAACAGTGTGTATGTAAGCAGAATACTGAATGCCTCGGAATCCGTTCGGCCAGAACCCTTTTTTTGGTAAAATTCAAGAAATATTTACATTTTCCTCTGCCGAAAGCAGTTCTAAAATGGACTCCAGGATGCTCAATTAACTTTTTTTTGGCTTCAAATCATCCATTTCAATGCGCAATCTTGAACCTAATCTTTGGCCAGGTCATTTTGACACTTCTTCTTAACTCAAAAAATTTACTTCTGGAAAAAATATCGCTTTTACAATTCTCACTCATATCCAAACCATCTGCTTCATTCTAAAATTAATTTTAAAATAAAACTCAAGCAGGAAAAAATTTTTTCATACATCTCTCTCATAAGAAAACCCCTAAACATATTATCCCTATCCGTTTCAAAGTCTAAATTTTTTAATTTATCTCTCAGTTCCTCATTGTAATCTCTTATCTTCGAAGCCTTTTCACATATCCTTTTTTTTTGTCGTCAATTTTTTTCATTTTAAAAAATTTCAGGTTCTTCCGCTTCTCTTCACGATAAAACTAAAAAAAAAAAAAAGGAGCGAGAGAGAAAAAAGTTCAAACGAAACATCAGAAAGCTTATTCCCCGGAAAAAAAGACGTGGAATTAGATATGCTTATTTTTATCTCCCAATCGATCTTTTTTTTTCCTCTAAAGGTGACAACAGTAACTGATTTCCCTACTAACAGAGTACGTATTCCTTTATCTTTTTCTACGCCCCCCCCCACTTGTTTTCTTCTAGCCCCCTTTCCCCACCATCTCTTGTAAGCAATAAAAAATTGATGCTACATTAACCCGCGTTAACTCTTCTCTACGGGAGTTAATGTACTGAGAAATGGAAAATTTTTGCGCCGTTAATAAGATGATCCTGTTTTCCCGTTTACATTTGACTTCCGGCGAAAGGTTTCTGATAAGACGATTCAAACTAAGTCATCCTTTTGCTTTTGACCCCGGGTTTACCCCATGTAATTGATATTTGATCGATGTGGCGATTTGACTTTTGCGATTGATCGAAGCTCTCTGGTTGCTCGGTTGATTCTAAAAGATCGCATTGCGCGGATCTCTCTCTCTCTCACTCTCCGGGAGCGTGGATAACTCCCCCCCCCCTTTCAGCCCCCTTTTCACCTTCATCTCCGTGCTTTTTCTCTTTTGGCTTCCGTTTCCCTCAGGGATTGACAAAACGTAATATTGACAATTTTAAAGCTATGCGTCATTATTTAACCGTACGATAGATTTTTTTTCCGTATTGATTTGCGGAATAAAATCAAAAGTAAGATCAAGATTTTTACTCTTTCTCTTTTTTTATTTTTTTAATCGGGTTTATTACGATAAATTAACTTCGTAGTGGTGATGGACTAAAAATAAATTTCTTGATTATGATTAATCGTTTCTTAATTAAAACGAATTACAGCGCTGTGGCCAACCATCATTTATAATAGAAACATGTGCGCTAAATTTGTTTTCAAATATAGTGAAAGGAATCCCTTTTTATTATGATAGCGCACATGGATTTTTTTTTTTTTTTTAGATTAAAATATTCGAGAAAAATTTAATACGATGTGTGATAAATATTTATAGAATAAATTTTTTTAAGCGAATTTTACCATTTAGTAAAAGATAGATTGATAACGGCCTTAATAGGATTACATCCATTTTCATTAAGATTCATTAATCTCGGGAAAAATATTTCGCTGATGGTGTGTGGTAAAAATAATATTTAAAAATTTTTTTCTAGAACATTATTTAATTAAAATTTCATTATAGATACATAAAGGATTGTCATGTTTGATTTAAAAAATATTAAAAGGTCATAAAATTTGAAAACTGGCCAAAAGTTTGTTTCAAAAAGAGTTTTCAGGATTGAAAAGTCTTTATAAATTTATTAAAAAGAAAATCCTAGAAAAGTTTTTGGGATTTTTCAAAAAATTTTGAAAATTTTTTTTGTGAAAAAAAATTCAAATATTTTCTCTAAAAAAATAAAGAAATTTAACCTAAAATTTTTAGAGTAATTTCACGACAGCTTCATTTCGATTGATGGACGTCTGGAGAAGAAAGTTAACAGAAAATAAACAGGCTAGAGCCTATTTTTAAATAGAAGAAGAAATTTCAGTTACTTTGTTTTCGGTAAATATAATCCCTGTGAAATCCAGGATCTGCTTTCGACTATGAAGTTGAGACTTTGAACCCTTTTAAAAGGGGGAATTCCCCTTCTGCAAAGGTAAATCAGTCGGCCATGTTGGAATCTTTGCCTTAAGTTTAAATAGGCATTGAATTTAAAATCAGGGATTCGAAAACTAAGAAAAAACATTTTTCCTTAAGCAGTTTATTTTAAGACATTATTTCTCTAAATGTATTTCAGATTTTCATTGCTTTGTTGCCACAAACAAGTTGCAACCAACTTGAACAGGTTTCAACAAATGAAGAACGGTTTTTTTGCGTGAAATTTTGCTTTAACTTTTAGATTTAAAAACTAATATTCTCCATACCTAAGAGATGTAAACATATATTTATTAAGCGGTGCCTGAAAATGTGAAAATGTAAACGGGTGACGTTTAACGGAATTCGAGCCCATTTGTTTCCATTAGAAGATCATGTTTACACAGTCAACAAAACAACAACATCAAAATCCAATGTTAAACAAGTCGAGATTTAATTACCCTCAAGAATTACATGGAAGAAAATAAATGGGACGGAGGAATTTGAAGAGTTTTCATACCCCTCCCCTCCCCGCCTCGCGCTAAATTATTTTTAGAAAGTGCTTTCCAGTTAAAGTGATTGTAAAGTGTGTAAACGTACTCTTATGAGAAATGATAGTGTAATTATACGTTAGGCTGATCTTATAAAGCGAGATTGCTTATTTCTTGGAAAAATATTTTTAAAGTATGTATTAAAAGTTTACAGGGATCTGATAATTCGATTGGGAAGTTAATACCGAAGCCGTATATTCGTTTTTCGACCAAAGCCATACAATTTCCGTGCAGGTTAAAATAAAGTTTGTGATGGTCCTCGTAAATTAAAAGTTTTCAAATTTGATATTTGAAGGGCTGTTGAGGTAACAAGAAGGAATCAATTATTATTGCATATTAACCGCGTACCGGGAAATTCCGTTTGAGAATTGAAGCAGAAATAAAATTTTGAGGAATTTTTGATTGGTCAACCTAGTCAAGAGAAAGTAATTTGATGTTGGGGAAGAGAGAAGAAAGAAGAAAGAAAAGAGAAGAGGGGGGAGGATGGGAAGAGGATATGAGGAGGGGAGGATGGGAGGATGGGAAGAGGGGAAGAGGGGAGGATGGGAAGAGGGGAGGATGGGAAGAGGGGAGGATGGGAAGAGGGGAGGATGGGAAGAGGGGAGGATGGGAAGAGGGGAGGATGGGAAGAGGGGAGGATGGGAAGAGGGGAGGATGGGAAGAGGGGAGGATGGGAAGAGGGGAGGATGGGAAGAGGGTGAGAAGAAAAGAAGGGAAGAGGGTGAGAAGAAAAGAAGGGAAGAGGGTGAGAAGAAAAGAAGGGAAGAAGGTGAGAAGAGGAGAAAAAAGGAGGAGAGAAGAGGAGAAGAGGGGGGGGGGGAGAAAATGTATGAAAAAAAGAGTAATTCAAAATTGCGCTTTCTGTGCTTTCAGCCTTGACCAAAATATTAAAACTTCTGCCTTTCAACCTCATTCAGCTCGATCATCTCCTATCTCTTCTGTATTTCTTAAGGCTAATCCCACCACTGAAGTTTAAGGAGATAATCGTCGAAGGAAAAAGACTCGTTTTTCTTTGTCCTTAAGTTAACTGGTCGATTCGAGCAGTCACAATTTTTTAACTCGTTCTTCTCTTAAAATTTTAGTCGTGGGATCGGCTCTTAGTCTTCGGTCCATTGGATCCAGAAAGAACGATAGTAAAACTCGATTTTTGCTAACATTTTAGCCGACATGCTACACGTTAGTAATTCCTCTCGCGCAATTTCCACTCACAGCTAACATGTTAGCTCGTGCATTTGCACCCTAAAAAGCAGAAAACCTAAAAAAAAGTTTTAAAGTAAAACCCGAAAAAATCCCCGAATCTAAACAAATGAAAATGGCTTCCATTTAATAATAGTTCACTCTTTCCGATAATTTTTTCCAATCGACTAATCAAAACTTTGCTTTCAGTGAGAAATGAACCGTGGATAACTGTTTCTATTGCTAGATTCCTGCTGTCAGGAAAAAAATAACGGGCGAAAGAATTAACAACCGTTTTTTTTTCCCTTCACGTTATAAACGATTCACAACTCCCAGACAAAAAAAACTTCCAACCCACCCAGTAAAAAAAATTTAACGTAATGAATAATATGCATTATAAGCTTAAGAAATTTTCCTGAAAGATGAAGCGAGACGGGAAGACAGTCCCTGGACGGGGGTGCTGCTGGGAGAGCTTTAAGCGAGAGAAGAAAAGGGGGAAGTTCAACGAAGTTCGTTCAAAAACTCAACTCCTCGCTTTCTTTCTTTTTTTTTTTTCGAAATTAGTAATGAGAATTTATCACGGTGTTTAAAACCCCTAGTTCGCGTCCAGTTTCAATATTTCCTTCCCGGTGCATGATTCTTCGGGGAATTAATTTACCAGGAATACGAACAGTGGCGGTTCCCAGTTGGAAAAATGGAAAAACATCCTTGAGAATTGAATTACACACCTTGACTTGTAATAATTATAAAAAATAATAATTACTTGAACTCTGACATCATCCTATTTATAAATCGCGCATTTTGCTCCCGTGAATCTCTTTTAATTTTTTTTTTTTTTCATCATGTTCGATAATGATGATGGTTATGATTATGATGGGTGATGATGAGGAATTTACGGCCAATACAAAACACTTTTGTTTTCATTCTAAACAGATTAATTTGTACGAGCACTGCGGATATATACGCGTCCTTCCGTCAATCAAGTTTAATTTTTTAGAAAATTGATTTAATAACATTTTTTTTTTACGTTTCCGCTATTTTCGTTTCCTGCGAAGGGAAAATATTTTCTTATACTAGACCAAATCATATTTTTTTGTTGTTTAAACGAGCTTATTGAAAAAGAGTTGATGGAAAAAAATTAAAAGCGGTATTCGATGAATGGGATTAATTAATGATTCTTTTTTTTTTTTCAAAAAAAGTTACGCGGGCCAGAAAAGCTCTAAAAAAATTAACATAGGAACAATGTAAATTAAAAAAGTTACCGACGGGGTTTTTTTTTTCTCTTAACAAAAACGAATCAAGCTAAAATTTTACTAAAGGGTCAGGGGAAAGCCTTTCATCTACATGAAGGAAATAAAAAAAAAAGCGTAACTAAAAGTATTAACGACATCCTAAGATGTAGAAAGGATTTCTCATTCTGAGAAAAAGGATTTAACGATGTTTCTTTTATTTTCTCGTTACTTTCCCTCCCCATTTAATTATCTGAACCGTAGGAGGCACTCAAGAGGTGAAGGTTATATTAAAAAATAAAATAAAAAAATCATAAGGTTAGGAGAAAAACGAGGAGGATTTAATTCACGCCGATCAATGAAATCGGCGATCGAGTATAACGAAAAAAATTTTTGATTGAAGGAAATTTTAATTTTGATTTATATAATTAATTGGGTGCAGATTATAAAATTAATAATCCGTTTGAATGAAAGGATTTTTATTTTGAATAAAAATGTAAAGAGAAAGTAAAATGAAAAGAATTGTGAAACTAAATAATTCTAATCTAATCTAAATCAGGACAAAATTCAACTGGTCGAGCTAGTCACAAATCCAAGTTAAACACTTCTAACTGGTCACAAGCCCAAGTTTAACTTGTCCCACTGGTCACAAAGTTAAGTTAAGCGTACAAAACTGGTCACAAGACTGAGTTGACCTCATAAAACTGGTCACAAGACTGAGTTGAGCTTATAAAACTGGTCACAAGATTGAGTTAAGCTCATAAAACTGGTCACAAAACTGATTTAAGCTCATAAAACTGGTCGGAAGACTGAGTTGAGCTCATAAAACTTGTCACAAGGCTGAGTTAAGCTCATAAAACTGGTCACAAGACTGAGTTAAGCTCATAAAAATGGTCACAAGACTGAGTTAAGCTCATAAAACTTGTCACAAGGCTGAGTTAAGCTCATAAAACTGGTCACAAGCTTAAGTTAAACTCGTCAAACAGGTCACGAGTCCGAATTTAACTAGATAAACTCTTTAAATTAGTCACAAACCCGGGTAAATTGACCAAGCTGGTCACAAGACCGAGCTAAGCCTATATAATTGATCACAGGTACAGGATAAACTAGTTAAATTCGTCCAACTGGTCATGTGGCCAATTTAAATAAGTTACGCTTGCCAACCTGATCACGGATTCAAGTTGAGCTCGTCAAATTGTCTTCAGTCTTAAACATAACTCTGCAAGTCTCTGCTTGTAGATCCAAGTAAACTAGAGAAACCATCATCAAGCACAAGTCAAAAGATCAATCGTGATCCAATTGGTCACTAGTTTAAATGAAACTAGTAAAAACTGGAAGCAGATTAGTCTATTGGTCAAATAACGAGGGTCAAGTTAGCCACTGTCAAAGTTAAACTTGTCAAAATATAGCTTCAAACCCATGTTGAATTTATAAAACCGTTCTCAAGCTTTTTAACTCTATAAAACTGGTTGTAGATCCTAGATCAACTGAAAAAACTGGTCACAAGATCTAGTGATCTACAAGATCTATATTCTTCCCTAAGCTTTAACAAACTTACCGCTTCCTCATCCTCTAATTCCTGATAATATGATTCTCCGCTTCCTCTTCTACTACCTCCAATGCACATGAGCCTCCTGAAGACTTCAGCAAGTGCAGAACAAAGTCCGCACTGCTGCATGTCCAGGCTCCTCCTCCTTCCTTCCGTATTTGCGAAATTTTTACGATTTATTAGGATCCCTTCTCTGCCTCGCCATTTTTAATTTTTTCCTGTACCGGTTAAATGTTCTACTAACCTTCGTACACGTCATTTTTATTCAATTATTTTTTTCTATTTAAATTCTTTGATTAATAATAATAATATTTTTAAACTATTAAAAATTTTCCGAGAATCGGATCAACAAACATAATTTCTAATTTTATTAATTTTTTCGCAGAACAAAAAATCAGTCTCTAATGCATTTATCACAATCACTATTAAAAAAAAAAGAAATTTTATTTAAATTGTGAGTTTTTTCTCGGTTTAAACGTGAAAAGGGAAAATAAGATACGAAAAAAAAATTAAATGGAAAAATCTGATGATAGTAAAGTTGCGTCTTGGAAAATATGTTCGTGTGTACGTAAATCAATCATAAACAAAAATTTTATAACGAATATAAGCGAAACGCTGGCGGCGCTAAACGTTTTCTCGTACGAAATGGGTTCTATATTAAAATTGTTTTTTATAGATTGAAAGGAAGTTCGCTTTTCCCGCTTGTGCTTTTTTTTTTTTTGATATTTTGTGGTAAAACGAGGGAAAAAAGGATGTATCTCCCGTCCGCAATCTTTCGCGAACGCTTAGGGAGTTTCGATTCGAAGAAAAAGTAATAAATAAAGAGTTATGGTTTTTTTAAAAAAAGTAAAACCTTGAGGCAGTCGGGTTGGAAAATAAAATTTTAATAATGGATGATGCGCTAGGAAATGGAAGCATGATATTGCAAGAATAACAAAAGATGAGGACAGAATAATGAGAGGCAAAAAAGAAAAAGAAGAAAGAAAAAGTCAAAACGGGAAGAAAGATGAGAGAAGAGGAGGAAGAGAAGAAAGAAGAGGCGTTAAAAATGATTGAAGTGGAGAAACGAGAAAGGAGAAAAAAGAAGGGTGAAGAGGAGAAAAAGAAGGGAGAAGAGGAGAAAAAGAAGGGAGAAGAGGAGAAAAAGAAGGGAGAAGAGGAGAAAAAGAAGAGAGAGAAGAGGGGAAAACGATGATAAATAAAGAAGAAAAGAGATGAGAGAAGATAGGCAGAAAAATTGAGGAAGAGAGATGAGGGGAATGAGTAAAAAGAAAGACAATAGAGGACAGAAGAAAGATGACTGTTTTGAATATAGTTAAAATAGTGAAAGTAGTAACTGTAGGAACTGCTGACTATTGTAAAAAGTACTTAAAAACTGACGCTCAACCTTCTCCCAAATCTCTCTTGTCTCAAAATGCATAATAACTACCTGATCCTTCCTTGATAGTTTCTTCCTATACAATGTTAGTTCCACGTGGTTACTGCCACCACCGTAAACAAGTAAGTCTATTATTCAAAAAACTAGAGTCTAAAATCTAGGAAAAATTGCGAAGAAATCATAACTACTGCAGAGAACGCCACACTAAAGCACATACAATATCGACTATTTAAAACGCACTGGCACACATATCATTTCCCCGCGGGAAAACAAGCTAAAGACCTTCTTAACAAACCAAACCAGATTGCAATTAAAAAAATTAAATGAAAAAAAAGAGGCACCCCCCAAGCAAGTATTGTTCTTTCAACATAATTAAATTAATGCAACACGTATTATTATAATTAATGAATAATGATTACAAGATAAATTCCTGGCGCTTATAAACCCGGGGATACCTTCTCGACAAACTCACAAACCAAAATTATCGTCATGATCATGACAAAGACGATATTTAATAATCCAAATAAAATAAGGAATTCCAAGTGCGCAACCAGGAGGGCAATCGAAGTCAATCAAATTGTGTGCTTGTTTCATTGATTGGCTTTTGATGGGATAAATTGAAAAAAATTACTCAGAGCAAAATAAAAATTAAAAACAAAAAAAAAAAAGGGAATAGGAGATTGGTAAAACTGATGATTGATGAACTTTGGAAAAGTTTCTCTCGCACATAACGACGAAAAAGCAAATATGGTGAAGGAGGCGCGCGCGCAGGAATGTTTAAAGCGCATACGCGATTTAACTTAATCATCATTAAAAACCGTCCACGCAACCCAAACACAACTTTTAAAGCGATACTCAAGGTCGCCTAATTAATTATAATTTATTTATGTGAGATTCTTTTTGTTTTTTTTTTTTGTTTTTAATTCTTTTGTTTTGGTTAGGGATGACCATACGGATTAGCTCGCGGATGTATTGATTTATAAGACTAGTTCTTAAGTCACTATGGCTTTTTAAAGGATTCGAAGTCAGATTGCCGCATAGCATAAAGCTTGCCAAGGCGATCCTCTCTTGGCTTGTTTCAGTCTAATCAGAAATTTCAAGCCGATCCGCATCTTTCGGCATGTTTTCATCATATGGGGCTTCAAATTTTTTTAAAGCTAAAAATGGTTTAAAAATAATTCTTTGAATTTAGTTGGAATACTAATCAGTAAGTCAAGCTCTAAAAAATTCTTTTCAACCACTTTTCGAGCAAAAAAAAAATTAAAAACACATGCCGAATTTACAAGCAATTATTTTTCTCCTCATTTATTTCAATAAAAAAAATAAGAGATCATGGCTATTTTAAGAAAAGATTCATAAAAAAATAAAATTCTATCCATGTATACCCCTTTTTCACTAAACTATTCTCGCCCCTTCTTATTGTTTTTGTAGTTGCAATTTCTACTACCAGCAGCGCCACCATCATTCTCTATATAAATAACGTCATTCCTACTTCACCGTCAGTCGTTCTCGAACTTCCGAATCGCTAACATCGAACATATCCGTTCAAAAATTTTTTATTTGATGAATTTATTTTTTCTTTGATGTAAAGTCATACGCCCCTTAAAATAGTTTTTAAAAAAAGCCAGAAAGAAAAAGAAATTTCTTTATTATTAATTAACAATAATTAAACGAGTACGCGAGAATATTTGCATGAGTTTTTAGATGACAAAAAAAAATAAAAATAAAAATCGGGATGAAATTATAAAATACATAATTTATAGTAATTTAAGTATAATTTATAGTTTAGACATTTTCAAGGCCTCCTACAACTTTTTTCATGGACAACAAAAGCCCCGTTCAATCGAAAATTCGCAACATTCTCAACAAGCCCTCCGCTTAAGTCTCAACAGCCCCGACTTATGGTAATTCGTATTTTTTCACTGCGCAGCGTCGGAAAACAAGAAAAAGAAAAGTTTTGACAACTTGATAGCTAAGGGCGAAACAAACAAAAGAAAAAAGGAAATAAAGAAAAAAACGAAAAGGTGGATGGGGGAGGCTCGGTGAAAAGGAGGGACGGGACCAGGATTGGAAAATCAAAACATCATTAATATCACCCATTAATCTGACATATTGCATTTACTCGGAATATTTGTGAAATCATTAGTCTTCGCAATTCTAAGCAAAAGGAAGGGTATTGTTTTCGAAATAGGCAGCAGCAGCAGCGCAGCGCCACCTGTATAATTTAGCAATACATGGTGTGACGGGTTGTAATTTAATTTCTTTTGACAAAATCGTAACGATTATTGCTTTGAGACAGTTTAATATGAAAGGAAAAACGTAAATCGCGTTTAGGTTGTAAGCGTTTGAAGAAAAGCACGTTCGTTAGGAATTGTTTCCTGGTTGAACGTGCTTTAACCGTTGAATTGTAATCAGCAAATGAAATGGGACTAAAAATAGAAAGGGATCGCTATCATTATTATCATTATTGTTATTCAAAAACGTGATGTTAAAGAAGTGACTCACGTTTATGTGAAATTACGGTATTGATATCGTTTTCATTAATAAGTTGAGGAAAACTCGCCTAAGCGGGTTTTAATGGGTTTTAAAAAAAAACTTTGGCGATATTTTTAGGGTCTGGTAATTTGGGGATAATCACTTTCACCTTGTCAATGGCATTTGAAATTCGAATTTATGGCTGATTGAATGCTGATACTTCTCTTTATGACAGGCTAGGGATGTGGTAAGTTGGTAACAGGCTTTTTTCTTTAAGTGACTCACTCAAAGTTGCCAAGATGGATCGTCTGGAAGCGTTCGAGATGTAGTGTTACAGGAAAATCAGGACCCAACATATGACGAACCCAATATATCGGATCTTGTGCTAGAAAATCATTATTCTGCCGGTTCTGTCAGACACCAACAAACATCTCTGCTGTTTTTTTTTTTGCCTAAATCCTGTAGTTGAATCTGATCGATATACCTCTGTCGAAAAAATAATTTAAAAACTTAAGTCCCTGTGGGCCGATTTAATCGCAAGTTAAAAACCACTTCCTTTCAAAATTTTAAAATTTCCTCTACCCTTTTTTCCCAAAGTATAATATATATTACTCCCGGCTCTGCCATCTGAACAAGCCAGGAATAACAAAGTCTCTGTTTATGTAAAACGATAACAATAAACTCATGGGATTAATATTGTTTTAAGTTTTCTAAAACTTTCTCTTTTCCCCCCCTTTCTAATTCAAGCTTTATTCGGTATATCAGTTCATCGCTTTTCATATGTTAGAAGCAAAATTTTAGCAGTTTGCCCCCTCGGAGAAAAGTCAGGAGACTTTCCCAAACAACTTTTAAGTACTTGTGTAAACTTTTTTTATTAGCTTCGCTCGGACTCCCCAAGGGGTTCCAACTTGTATTGATTTACTTATGCGTTTATATAAAAGATACAGCGGGCCCCTATTGGGTGACCTTTTTTTTTTTATTATTTCACCCTTTTGCATTCCGCATCAAATCAATCTCAGGTCAGCGATTTCGATATTTTTTTTATAGGAGGAAAACGTGAAAAATCTTTCGGATTCTTATATTGAAAAAGTCTGATCTAAAAAAGAACGAAGTACATATATTGTATATTACGTATATTTTTTTTTTTTATTTGAGTTACCCGCTGACAGTCCATTAACCTGTCTTGACTTGCAATCCACCCATCTGTCAGCAACTGGGAAAGCCAATTTCGTATATAGCGAAATCATACAACGTTCCGTATTTTTAACCCTCCCTGCACGATATCTTGTTAGTTTTCTTTATAATAACACATGAAATATATATCTCTTTAAAAAGAATTTTTTGAAATTAAAAGTTCAAAGGCATTAAAATTTTAAAATTTAGAATTGAAAAGGAAGAGTTTGTTAACAAGAGGATTGCTCGTTGACATATGCATTGCTGATTAAGCAAATTTATCCAATTAAACGGCTCCGTGAATGAAATGAATCATAATAAAGTTAAAATTGTGGAATGAGATGAAAATTTTAATGCGGTAATTTATCGAGCTAAAACGTTTAGTTCTTTTTTGTGAATAACAATTCATTCTTGTGATGAAATTTTTAGGTTTTCTAGTAGTTGGGATTTCTAAATTGATAACGGGATAATTCGAGCTTCGTTGTAAAGTCAATGTACAGCACATTTAGGCAAAATGCACTTATTACCTACCACCAGCCTGACTTAAATCGCCTGATATTAAATTTTGGGCGCCACGTAATCACTACAATAATTTTTCTTGACTAAAAAAAAACAATGTGGGAACAAATTAATGAGCGCCACTTGTCGCAGGTTCTTGGCGTTAAACGTATGCGTTCCGAGTATAGTGCGTGAATGCGTGTCGTAGATTATTTTAAATCAAACAACGAAAATAGAATCGAGTTTAGAAATCCATTTGTTTGTATAGTTGTAACCCGAGCTCAATTATATCGCATACATCATTTAATTCTTCCGGGATTCGGTTAAATGTTAAAGAATACGAAGACATTTTCAATCCGTCCTTAAACATTTCGTAATAATTAAAACTGGGGAGAATTTTGCAATTTGATTACGAATCCATCCAGGCCCGCCTGAAGCAAGCAAATTTTCGCAGTGACGGAGGCTAAAAATATTAGAATTTTTACTCAGCGGCTGCTGCGGAGCCTGGTATTTGCCAACTATAGAGGTTCATGTCAAACCTTGATAAAGAAAAAGCGAACTCAGCCAATTAAAAAGCAAGCATAGGGTTTTTTAAGTCATTCGCTCGAATTTCAAAAAAAACTGGTGGCAGCGCTAAAAAGACTAAAACAAATTTTGGCTAAACGACGGGTAAAAATCACGAATAGGCTTCAACAATTAATCACCAACAGCGCTAAAGCACAAACCTAAGATCTTATGACTCACCCGCTTCTAAATCCCTTAATCTAAAAAAAAAAACGATCAAGAAGAAAAATTAAAAAATCATTTAAGCTTGAATTAATTATACTTTACCTTGCGAAATTAAATTTCGGAAAGGTTTAAGGTGGGGGATGACGTAAAAAATTCGCAATCATTCAAATGCATAATGAGACCAGATGTTTTGATATCGAGACGATACTTTTTTTAATTAGTTTATCACAAACGCTCAAGAGATCTGTCGTTCGCATCATGCAAGTCACTCAATTCATGAATTATTCATGATTTTTCCCGCTTCGGAAAATTGTTTATTAAAAACTTTATATTTTAAAAAAAAATTTCTGATCGACTATTTTTAAGGCAATGGTAAAAAAATATACCAAGCTTTAATCCCATTTCGAAAAAGAATGCGGTTTCTCAAATACACACATTGAAAAGTGATGTGTGGATTCAAATTCGGGTCTCTTTTGTTTACAAATAACTAACATACATATGCTATCTTCTCTTTTCGTTTCCTCTCTTTTTTCCCCCTTTCTTTCCCTCTTTCTCATTTCACTTCGACCGGCTCGTCTTCCCCTTCTCCTCTTAGTATTATCCTCTATTGTCTTGTATTTCACATTATCTATTTTCGTATTCATTCTGTCATTGGATTTGTAGACAGCTTTTTCCATAAATTTCTAAAAATAACGTGTGTTTTAGAGTAAAATAAGCTTTTTCCCTTTTTTTTTTTTTTTTACAAGATGGCGAATGAGAATTTTTTTTATTTTAAATCTAAAATTTCTCCGAATTCTGTTTAAACCGTATTTTGATTTATTAAATAGGATAAAATGCAACGCGCACGGAGTTCATCCCCCCGGAAAACCCTGGAATCGCGGTGTTCAAAACCCAATTTTAACACGTTAATAGTGAGAAAGATATTTAACACGGCGATATTATAAATTTAATGGAATAAATTAAAAGATAAATATTTAGAGTCGGGTGTCGGGGAAATTGAAAAAGAAACGTTGCATAAATATTATGAGATTTAATTTTTTTTTTTTATTATTACTTTCTTGCTTTAAAGTTTTATCTGTAGAATTCGTCACGGTTTATGACTTTATTTAAATTTTTTCCCCCGAATCTTTCAACAGTTGACACTCTTTCCTCTGTCTTCTTTTTCCTTTTTTATTTCGTGTTTTTGTCTTTCTTTTTCTTCAGCGTGAAATACTGACGTTATATTAAATTTCAAAAATAATCTAGAATAAGCTTACGTCAACAGAAATATTAGCTTGTCCGACTTAAACGGTATTATCTAGCTAAGGCGATTCCAGACAATGGGGTGCCAGACTGAAACCTGAAGGAATTCTTAAAAAATTTGCAAAAGTGAGCTCGAAACGGAAATAAAGCAGTTTAAATGAGGTTAGGCCAGAGCTTTTCAAAATGGCCGCTGCAAGCGACACCTAGGTATCAATTTTAGTATTAAAGACGACATGAGCGCTATTTACATATCCAGAATTAACAGCGATCTCAGCTCCATCTAGCGGCCATTCTCACAACTTTAATTCCCCGCGTTCAACATAGAAATTTTTACAGGCTTTTTTGGCCATTCTCCTCTCTCCACAATCCAACTAAAAATCAATTACAGGATGAATCTTGCTTTGATTTTTACAAAAAATCACATTTTCTGCATTTCCTTTGAAATTATTTTACAGGCAAAACTAAGCGGAACCCAAGAAAAAATTCTTGAGATCTCAAACGAAGCCTTCTTGGGGAAAAAAAGTAACTCTCAACAAATTACTCTTATCGAAATCCTTAACCAAACAACGATTTTTTCCAATTCGTTTTCTGATGGAAAATCGTCGCTTTTCAAACTCCACGGGGGGAAAAAAATAAAAAGCGAGGATTAAATGGTTTTAAATTTTTAATCCACTCCACTAAGAATGTCTTGAGCCGTTAATTCGAGTGGTTTAAGAAACAAACCCGCTTGTTCATGAATATTCGATTGTATTCCTTTTTTTTTTTTCGCTCTTTCTCTTTTTACTTTTAAAAAAAAGAAAAGGATAAAAAGGAGTAAACGAACGACTCAAGAATCGAACGGAAGAAGAACGTCTCTTTATGCGAATTTATTACGTTCTCCAAAATAATAGTTAACGTTCATTAAAATTTTCAAATGACGAATAATGTCAGACTGATAAATTGTTTTAATTAAACATAGCTTGCGGCTTTCGGAGAAATTAATGTCATTCACATGGTCCTCTTTTTCCGACTCATTTAAATAAGATACAAGACTGTGAGTAGGTTTTTTGAAACGATCAATTCAACGTGCAAGAAAAATTAGAATGAGGATTTGGGCTTTAGTGTTATAGGTGTGCAGATATAAAGTTTTTAAGGAATTACCCATTGGAGGCAAGTCCAGCCAAGAGATTTAACTCTTTGATAGGTGATCGTGAATGTAAGGGAGTGTTCCAATGAAGAAATTTGAAGGCTCACCAGGGAGTTTTTATCACCATTGTGATCAAGGTACGCCAACCTCCGTGGATGGGGTATGTAGCGCATGCTTGATGAAGAATTTTAGCAGAACCTCCACTTTGTGGGGACGTATCTAGTATCTAGGGATGTGAGAAGGGTTAGGAGTTCACGACTCGCGTGTCACCTCGGAACGACAGCGCTAGAAAGAGGACCAGGGGGCTAATCAGCTATCGGGAGGCCATAACAAATCCTTCAGCTTCCCTAGTCTCACCTCTAAAAGTCGTCACTGACAAATCGTTTCCTGACGGGAAATTAGTGGTGCGTTGCAGGACATGGTACCCCAGAGTAAAGAAAATGGGAGACTGCATCTAACCCAACCAAATATAATGCCCAGCACAGCCGATTTCCTTAAAATTCAGACATTGCATAACGTCGAAATTTTGTAAATTTGGCGCATGCGCAAAAACTGTTCTTCGCGCCCTAGTGATCTCAACAAAACTAGCTCGAGATCTAATCATATCTCAATTTTCAGATACTTATCACCACTGCCAAATTTCATAGCTTGGACCCCATTGTTATGTTATCATAACATGATACAACAATAATACCAAGAACTTTCAAAGGGCGAAAAGAAAGCTCACAGATCAACGTTGAAACATGGTTTCGTAAAATTATTCTTTTGGGTCAAAATTCAAACTTATAGTTCGCAGTTCTTGGGTCAAAATTTTGGTTAGGAAGAAGCCTTTTACAATCAGAGGCAAAGAAGAATAAAAATGAATCTCCCTGCATCAATTCAAACTAAACGATTCGTAACTTCTCATAACCATTCATTCATAAATAACATTAAAACTCCTTTGAACTCGAATTACCCTAAGGACGTCTATGCTCTTTATTTTTTCAGAGATAGCCAGTGCCGCCACTGAAGACAAAGTAATTTTTCTGGCCTGTTTTTCCGGGGACTACAAGAAATGGCTTCCTGAGATAAAAATTTCAGGGCCCAGGGATTGGGCCCAATTTTTCCAATTTCAGACTGATCCAGAATTGGGATCGAAACTGGCGCCAGCTTTAGCTTGCACCACAAGAAAATTTTGCTTGAGGAGCACTTCTGTCGCGAAAATCGCGAATTCAGAATTTCCAGGTTGGAATGAAAGAGTCGCACACTCTCTCTTAAAAAAAAAACTACGATCATCCAGCTAAAATTCTTTCACTTAACTTACGTTAAACATTGATTTTAATCCTTTCTGTAAATTTACCCTAGCGGTGTAAACAGCCTTTTCCCAGGGACCGAAGGGAGGGTTTTATAAGTTTCGAAGTTACGACCCCGTATCCGGAGGAAATAAAATAAGTTTAAAAATCGGTAAAAAAAAAAAAAGAAGAAAAATTGGCGAAGGTTTTTTTATGAATGATCCCATAAAACTAGAGAAGATGGGTAAATAACGTTGCGAGAATTCGGATTAAAAAAGCCTCTGAGCTTCCCAGCAAGCACACGCACACATATACGACGATCATGATAGATAATAACAATTCAATCTTTTCAATCCCAGTAGGAGTTGTTGTCGAGTTATCCTCATTAAGGCCCTCTATTGTTATGACAGTTGACATTAACGAGACGGGAGAGAGAGCGCGAATTTTTTTTCTCGTATTTTTTTT
Organism: Liposcelis brunnea; assembly: GCA_023512825.1. Taxonomy (NCBI): domain Eukaryota; kingdom Metazoa; phylum Arthropoda; class Insecta; order Psocodea; family Liposcelididae; genus Liposcelis; species Liposcelis brunnea. The sequence continues at coordinate 7,380,827 of CM042073.1, read as the reverse complement.
TTTCCTTTTGGCATCCGAGAAATAATAACATCAACAAAAATGTAACCAAGTTAGGTTAACGATCCCGAAAATAAGAGGTCAGTCGATCGACGTGTCACTAACACATTTATGCTAATGCGCGTGAAAGTATGTGTGTGTAAAAAAAAAAAAAAGAGACGGGTGGCGCGGGGAGAAGGAGAATGTGGAAATTGAATGGTGGGGAGGTGGTTGTTTTCGCAAAGGGTCATTGATCCCAAACTTTTGATTTTTTTCGTTACCCCCTTTTAAAAAATAATAATTCTCCCTCACCTTTGTAAACCCAAAAAATAATAATAATAACTCGTGATTTAATCCATTAATTTGAGAAAAAACTCACATCAACTCTCACAAAAAAAAAATTATTTAAGGCACTGTACTCAAAAAAAAATTTCATAAATTTTTTCTAACTTTTTTTTTTGATTAAACACGCTATATATGTTAAATAATTAAATGAACTAATATTTCTTCAATGAGAAAAAAAAAGGAAGATGTGATCATTAACACGGAAGAGCGGTTTTTTTTTTCTATGTACGTGAGCTGAGCTCGTCCTCCATCGTCCGCCGCACTTGCACTAGGAGCTCGGGGAAACGAACACTGAACAGAGAGCCGATCCGTGCGAGTCAACTGAATTGCGAAGAGTTGGATTCGGTGTGAAAGAGTCTCTACGCAGCTTTGGCTCCCTGGGATGGGAATACAACGCACGCACCAAAACGCACACACACATACACACGAAACCATATATACGTACGGGATCATCGATTCCCATTAATTTTGTATAAACGGACGTTTGATCTTCCCAATTATCCCCTTCGACAATTTTTATACTTCCCTAAAAATCTGGGTTAGATAATTTTATCCAGGAAAAACGTAGAGTGGTAGGAATCGATTCAGATTTGTGAGTGATCGCGGTTTTTTAAAAACTGAAATCGTGGAATCAAGGGCTGCGCCCCAGGTAAAAATTTTAAGAAGGGTTCAAAAATTTTTGAGAGCGGCTGAAACGGGGGAAAATTTTTGGATTTCAATTTTTTTAAGCTTTTTAATAAATGGGGGGAATGGGGTCAAAATGAGGCTCAATAAAAAGGCCCAGCGCAAATCGCTCAACTAATATTGATAGTTATTATGGCTTGTTATAAGATCAAATGGTAGCTACCGAATAAAGCAAATAGCAGAATCGAATCAAGTGGCAGCTAAAAAATATTCGGCAGCCATGGTGGCGAACACCTCTTTCCAACAGTAACAGTTCTTGAACAAAGCCTCCTTGATCGCTGTGAAGTGAAAGCTTCTATAAATCTGGATTAACAAGTTCATCATCATCACGACTGCCGAATATGCTTCTTGTGGAAGTCGCCATGATACTTAATATGGCGACCAACTTTTCTAATGGCTGATAGTTTGACAGCCTCTTTTAATTTAGGGTTTATAAAGGGATCACAACAATGTAGCCGCCATTTAACGGCTATAGCAACCGACATTCACAAGTGATCCCAGCGAGCGATTTACGCTGGGATCGCGAGCATTTAAATACTCGATCTAATTCAGATTCCGATTCTGATTCCGATTTCAATAACAAAGGAAAGCCCATGAATAATGATTTGCATCCCTGTTCACGGGTAAGCCATTTTCAAAGCGACAGTTCCCAAAATTTGAGATCAAGCGTGATCTCAAATTTTAAATCTGCCATTCCTGAATTGAGAAGCTGACATAGCGATTGACAGGTTTCCAAAAATTGGTAAAATTCCAAATTTACCAGAGCGAACCTTTATAAAGTTTATAAAGAACCTTTATAAAGAACCTTTAAAAAGTTTTAGAACTGGAACCAACACTCACAAAATATCTAATTTAAACTGGGGTTTGCTTGGGGTTTGCAATGAGGGGCCCCCTAGAGTCCCCTTATCCTTATTTTTCTAAAAACAAAGTTTCTCAGCCAAAGGCTGAAATCCCACGCTTAAGAGCCAATCAGGCTGCTTAAAGAGAAAAATCTTAAGCTCAGGGCTAATAAATCTTAATCTTTGTTCTTAAAAGTAAGAACAAACTTAAGATCCGAAAAACTGAAAAAAGTCCGGGGAAGAGCCTAGAAAATATAATTTTAAGATTTTCGAGTTAAGTCCAGTCACATAACCGAGTTCAGTTTTTCCCCTGAGCCCCAAGTCGTTTTCAGCTCCCTCGGTGGACTTGTCAATACATGTTTAAACTTTCAGAATATTTATTCATATTGTATCTTCGGCACATTCCAGTTTCTTTCATTTTTTTTTTTTTAAACTTACGAGCGGTTTCATTAGTGCTATAAAATCTTTATTATTAAGCTATTATTGCATAAAGCATAGCTGAACAAAATTAGGCGCTTCAAGATTTCAAATACATGAGTAAATTTAAATTCCTAAATAGCCAATGAGTTACAATGGATCACTTTGTTGATAGATCTCTACGGAGCCTCATAAAGCTGACAATTCGATAGGTCGTCTGCTACATAAGGCAGCATCATTTTCGAATTGAAAACTGCTAAGTTCTCTAATTAAAATCCGTCAAGATCTCAAAAGGAAAATCGCCATGATGGTCAATAGAAATAGAAAACTTATGAAGCAGTCATGGCTACTTTTTACACCTCACTTCTTTCTCTAAAATTTGGTAATACTTATTAGCTCAGTGGAGTCAAAATTATTCCTACTTTTACTGATTTTTTTTCACTTTGCCGGGCTGAGCTGAGCACAAGCCTGACGTTAAGGGCACAGCGGATGGGCCCCCTCTTGAGACCGTTTGTATTGAGCTTGGGCCTGGTTCAGGCTTTATTTTTTCAAACGGTCCCGATCTTGGGCAAAAATTTTCAGCTAAAGCAGGCCTCAGGTTCAAAATGTAACAACTATTACTCTGAATAAGATAATATCCTTATGTCCGACTATTTATCCGCCAACTACTGCTCAAATCAGGTTTCCTATTTCTACTATCGATCCAGTCTCTTTAACGAAAACTTCTCCTTAAATCTTTCCTAAGGTTTGAAATTGAAATCAGCAATGCTGAAAATTTATTTCAAAGGGAAAAATTTTTTCCCTTGAGGTAACGTTTCGGGTGAACTCGTTCACAAAATAAATCGAAAATAAATCTCCTTTTTTTTCCTATTTTCAGGTAAAGCACAATTATTTACTTCATAGAAAAAGACGGAGACGGGAGGATAGGAAAAAAAAAAATAGTAGCTCGGTAAGTAAATGTATAATATCAATAAATAAAGACGAAAGAGAAGAAGGGGGGAAAAAGAGCGCACGTAAATCAAACTGATCGTCATTATTGAAACCCAAACGGTTTCTTTGCAGCCAAAGCTGCGTAAAGAAGTACGTTATTGATAAGACGATGTTGCCCGATAGCATTCAATTTAGAGTCGTTTCTCCCGTCTCCCGAGATCACCCGGACGGGCTCCAGCGACTCTAAAGCAGCTTTTAAATAGTTTTTTCCTGAAGAAAAAAAAAATCATTATGAAAAACTCCCGAGCGATATATTTTTCAAATAATAGATCGCTTGCTTTTGAGCTTATTTTTGGTGTTTTTCATTTAAAAAATCTTTTTCTAGCTCGCTCCTTTTAGAGAAATAGATAAATAGCGATTAACATTAATTGAATGGATTTTTATTATTTTACTTTTTTATAATTTTAATGATGAGGGTTATGAAAAATTAAAATTTTATAATCTAAGGCGATTGAGTACTTTCAGTGAGGCTGAGGTTTACTCAGCAACAGCAAAAGAAACTCTTAAGTGTCTCAGTATTTGCAAAGAGTCTTCAGCCACTTAGCAGTGGCAGAGAGAAGTCTTGAGCATGAAGAGCAAAGAGGACTCTTGAGCTTATTTAAGGCAAGAAGGACTCACCAGCCATTTATTAGTCACAGAAAGGACTTCTGAGCCACTAATTGGTAGCAGATAGGACTCCCAAGCTCCTAGTAAGTACTGTATCTAAGAGAATTTTCCAGCTATTTAGTCTTAACAATGTTAGTGGGACCTGGTCATTAGCCCTGGCCTTTTAATAAGCTAATTCGGCATTGAAGCCAATTTCTAACAGCAATATAAACACTGGGGCCAATCTATAACAACGTAAATTTTTATTGATACCACAAAATAGTGAGAATGGCAATTAGTAGTAGGAATAAGGTCATCTGGGTCTTTGGAGAAATCTTCTGAGCTCTTGATAGTAGAAATAAGAACACTGAGGCGATCAATAGCACGACTTTGGGAAATGTAGGTTGATCAGTAGCAGCAATTACGAATTACATATTATATACCCGGGAGATGCGCACTTTTTTTTGTTACACCCTGTAGAAAGAACAATTTGGTGGAACAATATTGTAGTGTTTGCATGTAATGTTTGTCTAATGGGTAACCGTGGCAGCCGTAGCCACAAAACCGCCAGTAGTACCACATTTGAGACATCTCACAAGCAATGGCCACTTTTGATCAGATTTGTTCCGGAATGCCCACCCTGATAAGCTTATCGACACTTACCTGAAAAAAAAAGAGAAAGAAAAATTAATTTTTGATTTTTAGATATTTCCAACATTGGCAAGAAAATTTATTAGGTCGTTTGAAAAGTTTTTGTTGGTTAAGGTCTTAAATTATTAACAGGAAAATATTAATGGGAGCACCTGGAATTGAGTGGCATCAAAAGAACTTCGGGGTCGAATTACTCCGAATTTCGTAGTAATGTAACCACCAAGTAAAAATCAAGAATGTAGCAGGTGAAACACCAGACAATCAATATCTACAATCAAGGAACCTGGATCAAGATGTGGTTCTGTCTTCTAATCGGTTTCATAAAATATGAAGTTCTGCTTCTGCATCACAAACTCCACCCTCAAGCGGCTTTGTGACTTCAAATTCAGATGCAATCCTCTCACAGATTTAAGACTCAATCATTGGTAATGAACCATCAGATGGGTGCTTCCTAAATTATAGGTCTGCACGGGCCCTGCTTCTTATTTGGCCTTAAAACGGCTCAGTCACTGTTGAAAGAGATACAGGATGAAACTCTGCGATAAAAAAAGGAATTTTTTGTGAACTTGAGTTTGCTGCGATAGAAAAAAAAGGAACTTCCATTAAAAAAAATTTTCCATCTAAATCACAGTACTTTAATTTTAGAAAAAAAGATTTAAATCCCTACTGATTTATATTCCTCTTCACAGTTTCTAAATCTCTAAAACTCCGAAGTCCTTTAAATCTTAGCAGTTAAATAGGATTGCAAAAAAAGGTTAATGGGATCAGAGACCTCACTCAAGAAAAGAAAACTTGATTGAAATGGAAAATATGGAAAAATGGCGTTATCGTCGTAATAACGAAACGGATATTTTTACAATTTGGCACGATATTAGTATATTGTCTAATGGAGCCTCATTTTGAAAGAATACCACGTGGGTGTCACCGATCACGAGACTGTTGTTTCTCGAATAGCCCAAATGGGACCCATCAAAAATAAAGAGGTATTAGAAAGAGAGAAAACTATTTTCACTACTTGATTTATTTACACGTTTGATTTGTAATTGACACGATATCATCCGGTTATCGCAATCTTTCGCAGCATCGATTCTAAACAAAATACCTTATATCTAATCCAAAGTAAATAATACAATTTTTTTTTCTTATTTGAATGTCAAATGTTTGGCCAACTTAAATACAAGATGGGTTAGTTCGATTACATCCCTAATGACAGGCAAAAAAAACTTTTTTTCTGTCCACGTCCCGAGGAAATCGATTTTTGCGAAGGCGTCCTTTCTCGTACAATGTTTCTTTCCGGTCGTTAAATTCCTCAATGGGAAAGACAAGGACGGAGAGAGTGTGTCACCTTCATTAAACTATATGTCCCGGGTCATAAAACTGATTTTCTTTCATCTTTTTTTTTCTGGCAAGAATTTTTTTCAAATTAAAACAGTCGGGTTAGGAGTGTATATAATTTTTTTATGACGGCTTTTTTGACTTCATATACAGGATGACCGCATGCATCAGCAAGCGTTTGAAGAATGATTTATTGCAAAATTATTTCAGGACACATAGCGTTGTTTTTGCTTTCTTTCTGGCTCTTTTGGACGAAGGACGAGGAATAAAATTTCAAGTAAAAGTTTTAACAATAAAGAGAACGCATTAAGCTGCAATAACAGGAGTAAACTGGGTGCAGATATCTTCTTCAGTCTTTCTGGCGTCCCCTCCAGGACGGATACCTCTTAATCTTTACCATACCGTTTGGTCCTCGACTCTTCGAAATCAGTCTCTTCCTGCTATTATAATCATATCGTCGAGCCATTCTTTTTGAAGTCTTCCTCAGCTTCTCGTAGAAAGTCGTGGCCTCATTGTGTTAACGTCATCACCAACACTTTTGGTGATCCCAAAAAATTGGGTTTGGAGATCAACGAAGCCAAAACGGAATATCTCGTTATGTGACCAGTAGTCGTCAGTACCAGAGAGGGAGATCTGACTTTTTTCACTAAATCCGAATTTACCTGGATCTACTATAACGACAATAAGCGGTCCACTTGATATATTCCTCTATAAATTACCATGCCTGCTCTAAAAATTAGAACGATTCTCTGCCTCTACTCAGTCTTAAGTTGAACTTCGTAGATTGTTCGTTTCTACGTGCCGCGGGTGAATCCTTCATGGACGAAACAACGGGTTGGACGTTGATGAAGGTGCAGAGGGGAAGTTAATGTTCGCGTTTCAGATGCGGTTTAACAGTGACATGTCCCGAATACCATGGACCGACAGGATGAGAAATATTGAGCTGCTGAATTAGGAAAAGAGGTAGAGCTGTTCCGTATAGTATTTAAAGCGAAGCAATAAACTTCAATATTTTGATCCCGAGTAAAGTAAAAAATAAATACTACTCATCATGCCAGAAATCATGCAAGATTGCTCAAAATTTTTTACAGAATCTACACGGTAGCCTAACTATCGTCTTCCTACTAAGGAACCAATAAGAATAAGCAGCTTTCGAAATTTCAGCCATGGTTGAAAAATTTTGAACAAGGAAATATTTACCCAACTCATTTTTAGGCCGAAAACGGAATAGTCCGAAACCCAATTGCAGCTCAAAGGAAAAAAATTGCAGCCAAGTTTTTTTTCTGCTTCAGATGAAAACATTGAAAAATTACTACCCGAACCCAAATCTAGCTCAAGCCTCTCAAAGAAAGTCCCAATTTCTAAAAAAAAAATAATGAATCACACTGACGACGTAATTCATAGATCGCATTTATCCCATTAGCCCATGCGTCAAAAAACCTTTCCGACCATCAAACAGAATCAATTCAACTTAAACCTGATAATTCATAAATTATTAACGCTAAAAAAATTCTACTTATTTATTCATGTCACGGAAAATCAAAATCAATCCGATTTTTTCCTCGCTCGTAATTTCCAAAGCTGATTATTTACAAGCTGATAAGATAAGAACTTGACTCTATTCATCGGGGAGGAAAAAAAGACGGGAAAAAAAGAAATCACTATAAAAAAATCAAATTCATCGATTTCTTCATTAATCAGCCCCATCAAAAAAAATTTATCTTTGACCATCTTAAAGCGAGAGCTTACGGGGGGAGGGGGAGGACACTTTTTATACGTGGGGAGAATATAAAAAAGATTGCCGATATTGAAAAGACAAAAATAACAAATAGAAGAGTGTAAAGGGAGGGGTGCTTGCTGTCTTTTTGATTTCTCTTTGATCATCCTACCTTGAAAAGCTAAAAAGCAAATCCATCTGTACGAAAAAAAATCAATTTTACAAATTGTTTGAAGCTTTTATAGAAAAACGAAAAAGCAGCAGCAGCAGCAGCATCCGACCAGTTGCATCTTGTTATATAAAGAATGTTCTGTAAATATTAGTGAACGAACGCATCCGTTTTGTTTCTAAGTCCCTGACCCGGTAATTTAATTAACTCGATACGAAATCACAAGGACCCTTCAAGCTTTGAATCGGTCCTACGTATGGGTCGAGTATCCACTCTTGAGCTCCAGGGAAATTCTCGATCGATAGGTGAAAACTATTTTTCCTTTTTTATTTTTTTATTTTTAAAAAAAGATGAACAATGGTGAGCGTGTACCACTAACTTCCTCGCTTTTCAGTTTCTTGCACGGTTCAACACTGGTCATCAGAGTTGATGGCCATTTGCAATTCCGGAAGCTGCCATATTCTCGAAGTATGGGTCTTCTATGATCTTGAAGTAGCCAAGAAAGATAGCATTCAAACCCATGTTAATGAAGTCGAGTAAATCCCTTGCCGATTGCCGAAATTATCCCCCAAAGTATCCTGGATGACTTTCCCTAAACACCTACAGACATTTCCTGGTCTAATCTAAGCTGTTGTTCTAAAACATAATTTCCTCAACCTTTATTAATGTGACAAAATACCGCAGATCTTTATGTTATATTTACACCCATCCTTCCCCCGTGCTATTCATCTTAGGCGTGATGTCCCACACTTCATAGTAAAGTGCCAAATAAGCCTCCTGACCGCGATGAATCCCATTGACGTTATATACTTTTATATTTTGTTGGCAATAAAATAAAAATTCTGCATGGTTTGTTTGTTCAAGGCTTTATAACTTGTCATAACATAATTTTTCAATCCGTACAGAATAAACGATTATAATATACATTCGCATATTACAATTTTGAATTGATCCCATTCTCTTAATATAATTTATTCCCGCAACATAAACAAACGTATTTTCTAGAGAGAGAGAGAGAGAGAGAGAAAAGCGGAAAAAACGGATATATAAAAAAAATTCAATTTAACGTATAAAGTGCTTTGGTAATTTGATTAATTTAAAGAATTTTCATTTGAGAAGAATCTCTCTCCGGTTAAAAGAACACTATACTTCCTTCGATTTAATGGTTTCATCACAAGTATGCCCCTCTCCACCCTTCCCACTCTTCTCTCTCTCTTCTTAAAGGAAACGAAACGTCCATTCAGCAAAATCGTAACAGGAGAAAATAGAGAGAGAAAGAAAAGGATTTTCTTCTTTTATTTAATTTTTTTTTTCTTCATCTTCCACTCCCGCCTCTTCCATGTCGTCCCCCCTCCCTTAACGGAAACGGCAAGGAGGAACACCACGACTGCCGTTACACATCCACAGGCGACTTCATTCGACCTAATTAACATGAGCAATTCTATCAAGTGAGATTGCTTCCGGTTGAAGATTTTTTCTGTACTTTCGAGCGGTAGAAGAAGTGCTGCGGTCTTAAAAAAATAGAAATGTTGACGTTTGGCTCATGTTGGCTCATCCTGAATGATCGAGAGTAAAGATTCTTTCCCGTACCGGGATTTCCCAAGATATAAATACTATGCTCTCTAAATTTCCCGGGATCACTCACTAGATGCTATCTTCCCGAACCAAGGGATATTGCGGACAATAAATTTTCAAAATTCCCATTTCCCGGGAAATATTACCGGGAATCCCAAGAAATATTACCGGGAATCCCAGGTAAAAATGATTACAAAAAAAGGAAAATGATAATAACAAAAATTTAATGAATTTATTTTATTTTTCTAAATGAATTATACATCGAGATTTTTCCCGGGAATTTCAGTCCCGGTATTAACCGGAACTTCAAGCCTATGTTTCTAAAAACAATTCCCATGATTTTTTAACACGTGAATTTCTAAACCCAATAAAATGATTCAAAACGGTTTTTAAAAAATCGAGAAGGGCTCTGAAAACAAGACTCCCATTGCCTTGCTCTTAAAATTTCCCAGGACTTTTGAATCTAACAATTGAAATAACAAAAAATATAGTTCTGGAAGGCCGCCCGTTCGTCTGTGTAAGTTTGTAGATCCGTATCTCGGACTCATTGCGTGCATGGCTAGAAATGCGAAGGAGAACTGAAGTCTGCACAAACTTTCTTCAGGCCATTTCCCAGAAGGGCTCATAAAAGCCAATGCCTTAGGCTTATATTAACAGCTTTGGTGGCCTAAAAAAAGAGTCAGAAAATCCCGCTTTTCTAAGATTTTCTAGAAAATGGCTCTTACGACTTCTTTTATTTTTCATAGCTCAAGGCCTTTTTCAAACAAACCTTTCCTGTTAGACTTTCCAGGCAAAATTTGTTTTTCTGAGATAATCCGGGAAAATCGTCAATTTTTAATTTTACGGATAGTGCGGATATGGTACTCGATTTCAATTAACCAAGGGTCGAAAATTTCGAATTTTCGGTCGGTTTTGTAATTTGACACAATTCACAAGCTCCTCTTTAATATACCAAATTTTAACTTCTCAAGAGGACTCTTCACCAGATTGGATTTAAATAAATTCTAGGCCGTAGATTTCTATTTTTTAGTATTTTCTCTTCCACCAAGATTTGGTCCCCGAAATTACAGCTTATTAAGGCGTAATTTGAAAAACTCAAGCAGACGAAAAGGAAAAAGATAGTGGTGCACATTTGTGCCTCTTATCACCTTGTTACACTCCGCGGTACTCACACTAGACGCTATCTAGCGGTCATCAGTAAAATCAATATTTAAAGTAGTTCTCAAAATCCACTACTCATGGCTTTAGCACTGACTTGAACTATATCGCACTTAACCTGTAAGCTTTGCTGAAGCATCAAAATTGATTAACATTCAAATGTGCAACCTTTGGCTCAAGACTTCAGATGTTTCGTATCTGAATAGTTTGAATATTTAACAGATTGACAAAAGCTCATCTCGTATTAGGATCTCATCCAAATCGTTCAGCTCCTCCATAAAAATATTTCCCCTTTTCTCTGCCTCATATATTGACGAATTTTATTATTTCTACACTAAAAGAGAACGACTTTTCACAGTTTTAAATCATAATTTTTTATTCAGCAATAAAAAAAAAAAAAAAAGGAGGCGGATGGGTTGATGAAACAGAGAGAAAAGAGATGAGAGCGAAAAAAATTCTCTGACACTTCTTTTCTTCTCTTATTTCTCACCTGTCTTTGTCCCCATTCCCCTCCCTGTATTATTTTTCACAAAAAACGTTGACAACAATGTCGTCTCATAATCTTTTCGATAAGAGACGATTTAACATTATGCTGTATCTTCACGTTAAAATACGACACGTTCTTAGCATGTGCCACCTTTTTTTTCCGGAGGAGAGAGGAGGGGAGGCTGCTGTTCTTTTTTTTTTCATCCTTTCACAATTGAAAAAAATAAAAAGAAAAAATCAAATGACATTTATTTGGCATTTTAAATATGGAAGGTGTCTGACATTCCTTATAGGAAGGGCGTCAAAATGGCGGATGATGGCAAAGCTATTTTTTATATAAATTAATAAATGATTTGCGAAGGAAAGCAAAATCAAAAATGGAGGACCCCGTTATCGAAAGCTATTTATATGACCTCATTCTCGGCCGCAAATAAACGGCTCATAAATTAATAATTTGTTTTAATAGGTAATAAAATTTCCTCTTATAAATTACAACACTTACTAATATTAAAGTTAGCTTCGTCTTTCGACGCCGTTTAAAACGCTATACGATTATTTTTCTTCATCTTCTTCTTTTTCATTTTATGTATGACGGAAGAATATTATATTTTTTTGAAATATGCCGGCGTGTAGAGCCCCTTCCCCGATCAACAATATCGACGTAAATCGATTTTCAATGTGTCTGAAATTTGTCATATACGAGTCTCAAATTTTTTTTCGAAAATAAAATTATATTTGTCCTGATTGACAGGCAGGATTCTATACACAGATGATTTTTGTTCCCTAGAATTAACTGACGGGTGTAGTAAAGCGTTTTAAAAATAAGGTCTTTTTCAAAATTGATATTTTGTCAGAATCTCGTAGGCTGAAAATTTTTAACCAAAAAATTTCTTCAGCCAATTAATTCCTGCTGAGTTCAAGAAATTTTCTTTTAAATTAAAAAAAAATCTGTCGAATTATTCTACAGCATTTCAATAAACCTCTTCAGTAGCCAGAAATTTCTCTCCAGAACCAAAATGAAGTACCCAACAGAGCTCGCTTTGAGTTTAAAACGATTTTCTCCTAATTTGAGCAAAATCACTTCCGAAAAAAAAAACTGGGGGGGCAGGGACTTTTATCAAAGAACGTAACAAGAAGCCAAGACAAACAAAAGTAACCTGTGTTTGACAAGACTGTCTGTATAGATTAAACCAAGTCGTTTTCCTCGATTCCAAGTTTGTTTAACCTAGTCTGTACAGTCTCCACTTTGTCATGTCATTCCTCCTCAAATGATATATTGTTTTCTTCTATTGACTTTGACAACGGCAAAAAGAAAATTCTCCCGTTTTTTTCTTTCGTCTTGTCTTTTTCCTTCCTCCTTTTTGCTCCCGACATTCTTTGCCAGTTAATTGGCAAAAAAAAAATGCATTCAAGAATGATTTATGTATTTTCCTCGGAGGATCAAAAACCGACCATTCATCACTAGGCGTTTTCTAAAATAATGTGGGGGAAGATTTAGGTCGTGATGGCGTGGCCTGGAGCAATGTCGGATAACAAATGCAGAACAATTTAACGTGGCAGCAGAAATAAGAAATAACCTACTTCGACTGTTTTCATTGCCCCTTTTTTTGGTAGTCTAAACCCCCTCTACTTAAATCCACCATGACTAAATAGTTAATCATGGTGATGAAAGTTAAGACACCCTGACTTAATGCAAACACGATGCGTGTATATGTGTATGTATGTGTGAACCACGCCCTGTCCAAACATCGATTACTGTTATAAGTAGGTTATTTTTAATTTGCGTTTATAACGTCCTCTGGTTTTAGTTCTCCAAAGGTTTTGCCGACAGAGAATAGCTTTTCTTGTAATTAATGCCAGAGGAGTTCAATGTCCTGACATCATTCCTACATATTTTGAAAAACAAAGGTAGTAGACTAGTACTGTTTAGAGAGACTAGATAGAAGAGAATTGACGAATTGAAAAGCACAGTGCCGGATCCATGGAACATCTCGAAGCGAATAGTATATGGAACGAAAACAAATGAAAAACATCACAGTGTGGGATCCACTATCTTATACATAGGCGCAACACGTTTAACTCTGACAACCAATCGGCAGACGTCCCATGTTGCCCATGTTGGTTTATCTAGTTTCTCTAGTGCTGTCTTGGTCATTTCCATTGAGGCCAGTACTGCTGCCGATAAAAGGCAACAAATAAATCTGAATTAGAATCTGAGTTTGAACTAGAGTTTAATTCTGAATCTGTTTCAGTCTCTTTGCGTCCATTTCTGAACATAGATCCCTCTCAGTACATGCCATCTGTCTCGCTTCTCTGCCACTCTCATCCAATGTAACTCCTCCTTCAGTCTACTTGATGTCATCATACCATTTATTTATCGATCTTACCCTGTGTTGCTGCCCAGTTCATGGTCTCCACTGCAGGATTCTTCTACTCCACCTGCCATCCTTTACCCTCGCTAGATGTTCCCCGTAATCCCGATTAAGTTTCGCTGTCCGATCAATAACGCCGAAACATTTGGTCGTCCTTCGGATCGTTTTATTAGTAATTCGAGCTAAAATCCTAAAAAAAAAAACCGAGAAGCAAGACCTAGAGACCCCCAACAACGACATGACTATAGCCACGGAGGAAGAGGTACTGCACAGTTTTCCTCATTATTATATTATTCAAGACACGAAGGACAACAAATCATAAAACTGAATACTGAACGGAATTTTTAATGAACTCTAGCAGCAGGGAGGTAATACTTCTTAGAACTTCTATATCAATTCACAAACTGGCCGAATGCCAATGTACGGTACATTACTCCAAAGAGGAGCGCCACTGAAAATGGTTTTAGGACGACAATCTCGCAGAGTAGTTATGCCAATCAATTAGAAGAATGGTACCTATAATAGACTTTTCAGTTGCCACCTTACCTTACCGAAGACTAAGATGTTCAGGAGGATTTACCTAAGACTCTTTGGCTCTGCCAGCAACGCTGGTTACTGTCCTGAGTGAAACCTGGACCATAATCACGCAGTTAAGCGAGCCTCTGACAGCAAGAAATACAACCACAATTTACCACCAGACCAGAAATGAAATGATCCGCAGGCAGACACGGGTTGAACGTGGAAAGGCATGCTGCAGAGCTGAAGTGGAGATGGGTAGGACATGTGACCAGGCAAGACCAGGAGCCGTGGGCAGTAACATTAACCTAATGAAGACCGGGTTTAACATCGAGAAGTAGGGGTTGAGGGGATCGATTTGAGGGGAAGACTTCAAAAACGGTGGCTCGACGATATTATTCAAACTGCAGGAAGAGGTTGGGGTTGGTTCCCGAAAGCGGAGAACAGTACGACATGAAAAAAGGAAGAGGCCTATATCCAAGAGTAAATGCAAAAAGCCTGAAGATGAGGAAGAAGATTTTACTACAGACAATATGCCCAAAGAACTTGAAGTGAATTCTGCAAGTGCAGTGCAACACTCTTCTGTCAGTCGATTTTTGCTCTAAAAGACGAAGCTTCACATGGTTTGCCTCTTTCCATTTGTGGTAGTGGGAGGACTAGTGTCTGATAGGTGTATACTCTAGAGCTAGCTGGGGGTGTTCCAGGTAGATTTCTCGTTCTTGTCCCCACAGTCAACCGAAGTTTCACTAAATCGACAACAATCAAGACTTTAATGTAGCCATATTTAGTGGGTAGTCGGTGGGAACATTGACAGTCCTGCTTCAGTATTGGCGCACCGGCCTTTTACGAGCTTCAGATTCCTTCTGACCCCGGAGGCAGCTTTTGGTTCTAATTGGGGGTAGCAGTCCTACCAGTACTGGCTTAAGGCTGAAGCCACGTAAAAGATAGCTAGGCTTAAGTCCAGAAAGAAGGAGGCAGAGTCGAGGACTGACGGTTTGGACCCTGTACTGCGATACGGAGATGTAGGAAAGCCACTGCATTAATTTCCCTAGTTTAGCCATCATGTCCGAGGGTTTGCTGTGCAAGACCCAATGCAGTCGATTCGGCTAGGTCTCTTGCACGGCGCAATAAGCTCTCCAGTCATGATGGTCGCCAATTCTTGTCATGGGGAAGCACAAAAACAGGCCAAAAACAGACCATTTTTGGTTCCAAGTCTGTCGGTCGATGGTTTTTACTATCTCCCAATTCAAATCCGTACTCGATCTCAACAATTTTCCATAAAGAATACAGAAGTCTGGGGCAAATATACTCATCTGCACATTTAACTATTACTCTTGTAATCGATTTAAATACACAACGAAAAAAAGGAAATCTTCCCCCATCCGTTTTGCCATTAAATAAAAAAAAATATAATAAATCAAGAGAAAAAGAGGAAAAGTTTCATCGCGAAAAGAAAAGTCATTAAGTTTTATGTGTACAGCTTTATAATGTGACTTACTCGACTCGATGTCACATCCTTAACAAAGAGTGACGTTCATACTTATTCAAGGTTGAAGGGAGACGGGAGGGAAGAAAAAGCTTCGGGAAGGTGGATAATAATTCATTATGAAGGGAGGAGTCTTAGTACTTTTGCCTAATCTGTCATACTTAAGCTAGCTTTTTCCCGGGGGTTATAAAAGCCGAAGAAATCTTATGCCTTTTTCCCGACGACCCAAAAAGGAAAAAAAAAAAAAAGAAAACGAATTTCCCCGTTTATGATTTTTTATTACGAACGTTATCACGGGATTCGATAAGATAACAATATTATTTTCGATACATATGAACTCGAGAACATTTCGTTATCTATATTAATGATCTTGGGTCTTGTTATTATTAAAAGAGGATGGGGGAAGAAATGGAAAATAAAAAATATATTAAAATGAGATGTGTAAAGAGAAAATATGAGGAGAAAAAGTATATGGCATTGTGTCGCATTTTCCCATGAGGGTGAGGAAAGTATAGAGTTGCTTTTTACACAAAGTAATGCTGTCACACTTTTTCCAGGCACATGCCTGATTATATGTAATGTATAACTGACGAATTAGAGTTGTATTGCGACTTTCGGGGTTTCCCAAAGGGACTTGCATCTTGTTTTTATTCTGGTTTTAGCTTTTTTTATTCTAAAACGAGGAAAATATCAGCTACTTAGGAAAAAAATGCCAGTGCAACACTTCAGACGGTTTTGAGTAACTGAAGACTGCTTAGGAGGAAGATCAAGTGTAAATGCAGACCAGGGCAAAAGATTCGGTATCGTGGTTTCTTTGGTGGCATCGAAAGGTCGCCATTATAATCACCAATCTCCGTCCATTCAAGCGTCACAAAATAGGAAATTAATCTGTAAGCTGCTGTTCCAATAATTCGTTTAACACTGAATCCGCCTGTTGTCCAGCAAAAAATCGCAGGGGTCACTTCAAAACTTTTTTTAAATAATGAATCACTCCGGTAGGGAAAAAGGATTACACACGTAGACATCACACATACAAAAAAAGAGAGGTCGATTTAACATGGGCGAAGGGGGAAAATGAGGAGAAAAAAACTACACAACAAAAGTGTAATTTATCTGGTTTTGACGTCAAGTCACTCAGTTTTTTTTTTTTTCATATATTTTTTGTGCTTCACTTGATATTCTTCCTTCGTCCTTCATCGTATATATTCATCCGAGTGCTTTTTATTTCACATCTTATAGAAAACATCCTCACCTTTCCATTTTCTCATTTCTCTTGCATAAACAACCAAGAAATCGAAAAAAAAAAAAAGAAATTTATCTCAAAGATGCAAAATATCAAACTTTGCACTTTCATTCAATATCAAAAAGTAAAGGGGGCCATCTCCCATCCTCTTCCCTTTTATTCTTCAAACTGATTACAAAGATACATCCCTTGAAAGTAACTAATTAAATACAATTTCCAAGAAAATAAAAATAATAATAATAAAAAAGGGATAAGAAGGATTTGTTTTAAGAGAAAAGCGGAAAAGAGGGAAAAAGGGAAAAAAGGAGAGGGAGGTCGGACGAGGAGGGAAAAGAGGAGAGAAATAAACTCCCAAGGTCTGTTCCACTTCCGACTCGCGATGACGTCACAAACATCCTTAACGGTTATTAAAGAGTTTTCTAAAATAATAAATCACTTAGTCAATAACTTCGCCGCACGAAATCTTCTCTACATTTTTCTATCCCTCCCCTTTGCACATATATCGCGCGAGTAGGAACATGCTGATAATTATAATAAAATAAAAATAGAATTTTTTTTAAATATTCATAATTTTGATAATAAAAACGGTGCTGTATACGCTTCTCTATAGGAGAAATAATTTAGGATAATACTTTCAGCTGAACGGGTCATAGTTCGACCCAAGAAAAACGTCATCAGGTGTTAAACTAAGTATGACTAGGGAGCCAAATTAAGAGTAAGCCATTTGATGAGTCGTCTGTTACATACCGGGTCGCCATTTACCGCCCAGATCTTGAAATGGGAGTCGCCATTTTTGCTTCATAAGCTAAGTGTTAGCCGTCATGGCGGCTCCAATTTCGAGATCTTGGTGGGCCTATAATTCCAGAATATGGCAGCTTCCAGAATTTTCAAATGGCGATTCATGATAGTGCCTACTCCCTATTAAGCTCTCTATGACCCTTGCAGAACTTTAAGTCCTACTGCCGCATCATACACAGCTCACTTGAGAGTCTTATCTTGACATGCTTCCTTCCAATCAGGAACTCCAAGCAAATCCGGATCATTTTACGCGTTAACCTCCCATAAGAGAGGCTGCCAGTCTTGAAGAAACTTGTAAATCTTGGTCTTCCGTTCACGACCAGAGATATACAGCATATCGCGTAGTGACATGTCCAGTTCACTGGAGCCTTAACGATTTAATGACTCCAGCGATTAAAGAAACCCTGTGGGCCTTTGAACTTCCTCATTATGATAAAAATCCGAATCATTCGATCAGATTCGAAAATCTGGGAAACACTTTATTGAAGGAAGAAGAAAAATCCACATATTCGTTTCGAACTTCCCCCATGCTCACAACAGACTATTATTCAATGTTCCAGCTTCAACTTACAACAATGAACAGCTTAAATAAAAAGGAAAACGAGAAAAAAACCAAAAAGTTTACAAAAAAAAAACCCAACTTAACTTTTCCATCCATTGAAATAAAATTATGCGTAATACCAACAAAAATCCAGGAACGCCAATAGTCTCCAACATAATCGCCCACGACAAAGGAAGATTATCCTTCGAGTATATTACCCCAAATTTAAGTCCCCCGAAATCCAAACTTCGCATTATAAAAGATTTCCCTCATAATCCATCCTGTATATAAGGGTACAAAAAAAAAACCCTCACCCGAAAAAAAAAATAGGTCAAAACTCTTTTTTATCTTCTAAAATTGAAAAACACGAAGCGTGTTGGTAATCAAGGATTACGTCGGAAGCATTTTAGGTTAGAACGTCAATAAATGAAAGCTTCGGTACTGAAATTTAGATCGAGGAGTCCCGTGAGAATTTAAAAAAAAAAAATTGTTTTTGTCTTACCTCTTCGCTTTCAACGACGACCCACGAATTCGCAGGCGTCTCTTCTCTCCTCCGACGCCGAAAGCACAGGCACGACGTGAAGGGAATCATATTTCTTTCTCTTTTGCTTTTTTCCCAACTTCCGTTCAACCGCTTCCCTTTCGAACCATTTTTATTGCGTCGAGTGTTTTTCTATCCGAAAGTTTCGTGTTTAACCACGTCATTTATACTCCATCTCTATCTCCCTTTTTTATTTTTAAATTTAAATCACGTGTTTCCGACTGGAAGAAAAAATCGAATTGGATTTTCGTTTTTTTTTTTTTTTTGTGTTCCGTGCGGGGATTTTAAGACAACACAGGAATATGACAAAATGGTATATTGTCAGCTATACAATCAAGGATCGAGTTAGTTTCTTCCCCTATTTCCAGGACTTTAGGATCTTTTGAAAAAAATAAAAGGACAGAAGCTTTTTCATTACAAAGTTTTCAAAAATATTTATAAATTTTTGTAGTCAAAATTTTTTGTAGGCCTAGTCAAACAAATTTTCAAAATTTTTTGTAGTCGAACTTTTTCCAAAATTTTTGTAGTCGAACAACTTTTTCCAAAATTTTTGTAGTCGAACAACTTTTTCCAAAATTTTTGTAGTCGAACAACTTTTTCCAAAATTTTTGTAATCGAACAACTTTTTCCAAAATTTTTGTAATCGAACAAATGATTTAAGAATTTTTTTGGTAATCGAACAAATGATTCAAGAATTTTTTTGGTAGTCGAACAGATAATTTCAAAATATTTTGTTCCTAAGCAAGTTTATTCAGAATGATTTGTTGTCGAGCAAGTTTGTTCACAATAAATTTTTGTCAAGCAAGTCTATTCAGGTTTAAATTTTTTAATGTCGAACATTTCTTTAAAATAATTTATTGTCAGAATTTTGTTTTTAAAAATTGGTTCCACAAGAAAATCTGTATTTTATGTTTCAATCATACAATTACTTTCACGGATTGTGAAAGCAGAAACTTCGTTTCAAAAAATAAACTTTTCCAGGAAACAGGAAACAAGGAAATTTAGTTGCAAACTTGAAATATTAAGTCAACCGAAAAGTATACAATTTATAAACCGAAAAGGGCTAAATCAAGAACGTTTCGTTTACACATACATTTCCTCCTAGAATCCACTCAAGGGAATAATCATGAACGACTTTAACATCGAACGTAACGCATCCAAGTTAATATTTACTTTCTAATTAAAAATTTAAAATGGATGAGAAAACGAAAATGAGCGGAAAAAGTTTCCGAGAGAAACCGAAATTGATTTTCAAAGATTTGATTCCTGTCGCTAAATTCGAAATATACGCATTAGATCCATTGCTAACCTTGCCACAAATGAAGTCCCTTTAGAATTTCCTCATCAAATTCGAGTTGTGTTTTAGAATCAGATTAGTGAAAATCAAAGTCAAGTATATAAATTAGCAAGAAAGTAAAGTTCTCTCGTGTAGATTCTGCCTCCCAGGCTTTTATAAAACGAAAATGTTTAAGTTTACTCATTAAGACTCAGTGATTTTTACCACGAGATTTAAACTGACTTATAACCGCAGCGCCTATATTATAACGAGCTAGTAGATTAATGATCTACTTTCATCTTTTAGCGTAGAATAACCCTGAAAAGGGTTTTTTAATGAATTACTTGGAATGTTAAAAAGTTCCGGGAATTTGTTTTCGTTATGTTTGCTTGGAAAGAGAGCTTGTGTGATGAGGATGTTTCCTGAAAATAATTCGGTATAGCTGGATGAAAAACAAAATTGAACAGGAGTTTCAATCCGGTTAGGTGATTAATTAGAGCCGATAAGAGGTGTTTAAACTTGCCCTCCAAGTTTAAAGGTTATGTTTTCTGGGAAATTTAAAAATTTATAAACTAGGAGTGTTGGGATTTTTAAAAATTCCAGGAATTCAAATTTCCAATTTAGAGAAACATTATTTAAGAAATTTAGAAAATAAGCCAAGCGAATTTCTCAGGATTTCTGAGAATTCAGGGACTTTTTTAGGCTTATAATAAATCTTAATCTTATAGTTCAAGCAGAGATGAGATTTTTTTGAGGACAGCCTAAATCAAAAAAAATTTTAGACGAACAAGGCAGACCAAAAAAAATTTCAAAAGAATTGCCTAAGCCGAAAAAAGTAAATTTGTAACAACACTTAACTTTTAAGATAGTGGCTTTCACAAAAACAAATTCTTTAAAATGAGGCGAAAAATATTTAGGAAAAACAAAGCATACTTTTTAAAGAATGATCCTGGCTAAAGAAAACCTTGAGTTTCACGGAGCTATTTTTTTTGCATCTAGCTCGCATCCGAACAACTCACTAAAACTTATCCCAGATAAAACAATTACTGAGCACACTTTTAAAAAAAAGTCAGGGCTATTCTCAACGATTTTTTCACTCCATAATTACTTTTAAAATTCACGAGAAACGAATTCCAGGAAGGAAGAAAAATATCTTTAACGGAAAATAACTAACACAAGAGTTCTGGAAATTGCAAAAAAGTTGGCTGACTTGGTTTGCAGGAAAGAGGAATTAATTTCGCTTTTATGAATTCCCGGAATATCTAGGGATGGGAAATCCCTGGCAGAATCTGAAAGCAGGTTCAAATCCACTGTAGCTATTGCATTAGCCTGAGCAATGGCTATTCAGCTGCCCCAGCAGGAAGAGCTCTGCTCACAAGGACCCCTCAGGATTTGGACTCTTCCCCCGGAAAGATTTTTAATGCAACAGCGAGCAACTTGAAATCAAGTTTCACTCGGCTCTTTTAAAAAAGGACCAATATACGCCACTAATTCTAAGGCCAGAACTAAGGCCACAAGGAAGCTTTAGATTATGGTATTGGCCAATCAGAGCTTAACTTGGGCAAGGTGGTAAAAGTCTGTCCTCTGCTTAACGGAGACCATGTCAACCCAGGTACTCCAAGTTAAGTTCGTCAGAATTAAAAAGGAGCCCACTGCCCATTGGGCTTGGCCTTTTAGAAAATATTACATTAGTATTTCACAAATCAAACGTCAGCCAAAAATTAAAACTGACGCTTATTGACTTTATACGGATGGACTATTTACAGAACAGACCTAAAATCCGATAGTTTCCAAGCTTTCGGAAAAAAGGTCTCAAGATATTTCAGTATAAAATAATAAAAGAACTAAGATGCTAAAAAATTTTGACAAAAAAATGGTTAAAAATAAAAAAGTCGGCTACATTAAAAAAAATAACAACATGAAAACACTTGACGGGGTCCTTTAGTTTTAGGCGGACGCAATAGATCACGAGTCATTACGAAACCAATCGAAGGAGACACCGAAAACATCCGAACAGAACGTTTCATTCGTCTGATCTCGTTCCTCATCACTAAAGACTCAGGCAACTTTTTTGCAAAAATTTTTGTAATTTTATATCAAAGCTATGCGTTAATTTTAAACCAGAATCCTATTTACTATATTAAAGCTCGCATCTGCACTGAAACCTGAACCAATTTCATTAACGAATTCACCACCATGAATTACCCGTCAAGAAAAAAACGTAAAAAGATAATAAAAAAATCGAGGAAAAAAAAATTCACGCCAACCACGAAACTTACACTTTTTGAAGGAGAAAAAAAAATCCCCAAGAGAGATTTTACTCGCGCGATTTTTTCCCCCCTCCCTCTCTCATTCCATTCCCTTAAGGATTTGATTTACGATTATGCGATGCCTAAAAATCTCGCATAAACTTTCCTACCGAAAAAAGCAACACCATAATCGCTTTCCTGGAATCACTTGACTTGCAAATTACTTTTCCACGCTTCGCCGTGATAAAAACGTATATAATACGAAAAACAAGAGAGCAAAATTTTGTGAAGAGTCCCTATTAATACTAAAGCGTATAACTTTTTAGACCGGAAACAAGAGAAAGGAAAAACCGCAAACTTGTAAAGATTCTTCATCAACCAGTGTAACCAACAGGCAAATTAGTAAAATGGAGGAAACTCGGGGAAAAGTTGAAGGTTAAAACCGAAAACATGATACCTTCTCGATCTCCTCATTCCCTTCCTCCTACTTTCCCATCTTTAATCCCCGCGAAAAAGGGGAGGGTAGCACCTTACACGGTAATGAATAGCGCCAGCTAATGCTCCCAAGAAAGATAACGCGGGAGGGGGTGAGGGGGGGATGAATCTTTCAAAGAGAAATAGGTCGAAAGTTGCGGGAACGTGATAAAGGTTAAGTTTCTCTCCCCCCTTGCCTCCCTTAAAATCGAAAAAGCCAAATATAGTTTGTAGCGGTTTTTTCGAAGACCGTCGATATGTAGGTTGACGAGAAGATGGATGAGATAGGAGGAAAAGAGTGTCGAGGGGGGTAAAAAGAGGTGGAATAGATCCGGAAATTCGCCAACGACGCCACATACTCTGTCAATCATTTCCCATATAGGAACTTCCTGTTCCCCCTTTTTCCCTTTAACAATGGCACCACTCTCCCTCCCCGTAAGAAAACGAAATGTGTCATCGATACTTTTTTTTTCTCTCTTGATGAATGGCAAGTCTTCTAGACCGGATAAAAATTCCAGAGGTTTTTCCAGCGAGGGGCGAGGGGAGGGAAATTTTTATCGCTCAACAACGAACCCCGTCCCTTTTATTACCTCAACGTGGAAGAGAGAAAATAATTTTTAACATAGAAAAGGGGAAGAAGAAGACGAAGAGGAAAGGAAGGGAAGATGAGAGCGTAAGAAAATAAAGAAAACGGAAAGGAAGTGCTTTTTAACGAAAAATCCAGCATCAGTCTTTTCTCTGAGCCACCCTCTCACCCCCTTACATCAAAATAATCATACTCCCGTCTCGGATTCACACAATACTGTCAGTTTACGTTGAATAACCTACTGTCAGCGTTTTTTTTTTTTTACAACCAAAAAGTAGAGGAGGAGGAGAACATTCCTCCCAAAACTGTATACGGCGGCGGAGACGACGACGACGTCGACAACGTGACCGCGTGCAAACGCAGGTTAATTGGTTTTTACTATGGTAACGAGCTCTCGAATATTAAATCGAACGCATATACGAAAAAGGGGGAAAAGAGGAAGAAGCGAATGCAAAAGCATCGTTATTATGCTTCCCCCCACAGGAAAAAAATCCCGTGATTACTTCTCTCCTAGTAAAAAAAAAAAAAAAAACTAATAATTTTGAAAGAAGATTTAAATTAAAGTTACCGTGTTAGAAACAAATTTTTAAGCACGCTATGCTATTCCTGTTTTTGACATTTCGAGAGAAACGCGCGGGGGAAAAAAGATGGGAAGTGAAAAAAGAGAAAGAGGAGGTCCTTGAACTTTTTTTTTAACCGACATAAGGCATTTTTCGTATTTCTATAAATAAACAGCCATTGATAAAACGCGCAATATTAGGAATAAACAAAAAAATTTCGGCGCCATCTTGAAACACGTGGAGCATGGAAATGATTTATTTTATTTTTTTGCGAGGAACACTTTCACTCCATTCACGGATTTTAAAATCCCCTTTTGTTTGAACTTACTAATTTCACCACGAACAGCCCCATTCGACAAAAACCTAATATTTATTACTTTAAAAAACCTAAACACCGAAAAACAAATCACAGCCTACTCTAAATCCACAAAAAACACACAAAACATTATTAATAATTATTTAATCAATATATATATAGATAAAAATATGGAAAGCGTGAAAACAACGTTGAGTTTTGTGTTATAAACATAAGAGCCTTGCTTATCAGCCGTAGCGAAAGCTCTCGCGTACACTGGACCAGCTACGGCTGCCAGGGTGTTCGTGGCATCCCCGATTCCAGGCCAGGGGAAGGAGGGAGTTCCCGAGAACCCCCCCTTGCCTTTCCTCTCTTTCCCTCTCTTCGTTCCTCCCTTCCATCTCTCTTTCTATCTCACTCTTTCCTTCACTTTTCATATTATTTGTGAATTTCCACGCTTCTAGTTGCAAAGCGTTTGATGGGTCATTCCGTGTCGATCCCCCCCTTTAAAAATTTTTCTTTCACACTATTTCCTAAATCGGGGATAATCCATCATTAGCGGTCGATCTTATGTAGGAGGGCGAATAACAAACATTCCTATTAAGTTGATTGCAAACTTTGTATAATAATTTATAAATTATCAACTTGTTATACACTTGGAGAAAAGTTTTCCCTGTAAACTTTTCTTCTTTCTAATATCTCTTATTATTTTTTAATGCTCTTTTTCACTCTTGCTCTCTTTCGCATTTGCTTCTGCTTATAAGCAGCAGCGAGCCCGCAGTCTGGAAGAGATAGCTTTAAATAAAACACAAGAAGCCAAGAAGCTACTCAAAAAATATTTATCCTTCAGTGAACCTCTCAAATTATTCAAAAAAACTAGCTATTTCACCTCAAAATCTCAAAACGAGTCCATTCTCAAGCAATATAAAGCCTAATCCCTTTAAATAATATTCACACAAATCACTTAAATGCTTAAGAGTCCCATCAGCTTATCCCACGGCTAGAACTTCCTTCCCCCTACCCTAAAATCATGTACACATCAAATTCGATACCAACTTTCAAATCTTTTGTTTAGATTTAATAAAACATAAACAGCACAATTTTAAAAAAAACCAAAACAAAATCCTTCACTTTATCATTAATCCTCCTAATTAGCATGAACATATCAAATAATTAATTTTAATCTAGGCTATACATTCATATCACAAAATGAAGGAAATGAATAGGTATCACGATAAAGCATGAAACTAGGCTAAAATTAATTGGAACTCAAAAATAATTCAACAATGATGGTAAAAAATTTTTTGCCAGCAAAATAATCATGAAGTTAGAAGCTTTTAAAATAAAAAAAATCTTGATTCTTCCACAAACCTTTCACCGATCCTAATTAACACTTGATTATTCAAAACAAAGGATGTTGTAAACTGTGTAAAATTTACCAATCATTAGTATAACATAAACAATTAATCACTATCATCAGATGAAGCTGATGAAGAATCAGAATCTGTCATATTCACAATTGGTGAACATGCAGCATCTCTTGTGTTCTTATAATTTCGATAATTTGGAAATTGAACACCTTTATCAGCAACCTTAACACTAGCTTGCACACCACAAGATTTTTTTTTTGGTGAATTAAAACTGTCATGATTATCATTCCATGAATTTCTGCAAGATTGTTCAACCACACTGTTAAATAATGTTTTACCACTATTTGAAAACTGTGAATCTAATTTATCGTTGAAGTATTCTTCATCTCCTGTTTTTGATTTTTCAAAATTATAATTCTCATCAATTACCAGATTATCAGAGTCAGAGGAAAAAACAGATCCAGAGTCATCAGTACCACTCTCCCTAAATCGTTCCTCCAAAATTTGACCACCAACTATTGTTCTTATTACCTTATCATTCTTCCTTTTTGTTTTTGCATTTTTTGACTTTTTAGTGGTCTTCGGTTTGCATTGCCGACGATTTATTACCATTTTTAGGGATTTGAATGATGTTTCTGGGCTACAAGAGAGTTCATAATCAGAATTTCCTGCAACTGCTTTCTCAACAATTTCATCACCATCAATAACAGTCAAACTATTTTTTTTGGCCTGTCTGGGTTTGGGTTTGGGTTTACGTTTGGAAGTTGTTATTTTAATCTGGCAATCAAACTTATGAGGGACAACATGCTTTTTTAAGAAAATAGGTCCTCCAACCATGGAAAATTTCATAAAGTTTTCAACGTCTTCTTCCAGCTAAAATATGCAAATCAATTTAAGAAAAAAAAAATGCATGCAATGAAAACAAACAAAAACTTACATTGAAATGATCTTCGCAGCAATAATAAGTTGATTTTATTGACATATCCTCCCTTTTCATTGCACGTAGCCATTTTTTTCTGATGTCTTGTTCTCTTGGAACCGTAATGAAAATTTTATTCGGAGTACGAGCAGTTGTATTTTTACACAGAGGAACCACGCACCATTTATGCCTCATAATTTGAGGAATTCAGTTATAAACTCGGAGAGATATTATTTTGTCAAAAACTAACTTTATAAAAGGATAATCAAATGAAATTGTAATGCACACGTTTCGAAAATAACCTTGTTGTCCGAAAGAGAGCGTTCAAGAAATCAACATTCAAATGATGACTGAGATGACTTTGCAACTCTTTTCTGATTGGCTAAATTTGTCAAAGGTATCAAAGGAAACAGCGAATGGTGAAACACGTGACGTCATATTGAACAGTCGCTCGAGAATTTCTAGAATATTCATATTTTCAAGTGATTGATACCCAGTATTTTTCATG
Source organism: Liposcelis brunnea (assembly GCA_023512825.1). Classification (NCBI taxonomy): domain Eukaryota; kingdom Metazoa; phylum Arthropoda; class Insecta; order Psocodea; family Liposcelididae; genus Liposcelis; species Liposcelis brunnea. The sequence goes on along the minus strand of CM042073.1, from coordinate 7,354,166 downwards.
TTCATTTGGTGCGAAATGATTTTAATAAAATGAAAATTTTGATTAAATCTAAATATCGAAATCGTAATGTGTAACGGGCGTTCGCGTGTGATTTTAAAAATGTGCAATTTATAAATAAGATTACGCAATATTCATGTGCTTTATTCAAACATGGCCGACTTTGGTTTGAGGATCTAATGGTAAGTCAGATAAATAATATAGAGACGAGTGTTTGGTCTGTCTTTAAACGCTAAATTAGGAAGAAAACTAATGAAAATATGTCAAGAAAAGTATTAGGTCGATTTTAAGAATTACAGGGTGCACATGGGCACTTATTGATGGATAAATGATAAATGTCATGAAAGTCCTCACTTTCAATAAAAGAGAGGAATTTTTTTTTCTCGTTGTAAAAATTTTAAGCGCCAACGCAAGCTTGACTTTTCTTAAAGATAAAACATTGTTATTAGCTTACTTGAGCTTTGATGTTGTAAGTACTTAGAGTTGAGACAAATATTCTATATTTTTAGATGAAATTGAGTTTCTAATTTTTATGAGCTAAGAAGCACAGCTGTAGCTGTATATAGAACTTGCATATGGAAAACATTTTTTGTTTTAAATTCTAACGTTAAAAATAATTTTGCAAAACTGATATCAACTTTTTAAAGCAGGATCTTGAACTTTGGTTGAAAGTCTCTGCAGCCTCAGGACAAGTATTTAAATGCTGGGTCTGACCTTTACTACTGAATCTTTAAAAATGTTTCACAAATGAAAACTTATTTTGAGTTGCACTTGAACTGGAGGAAAAAATTTACCTACAAAACAGAATTTACCTTTGGTCAATAAAATACCTGAAGCATTCAAAACATTTTACCCTTTTGCAATATTAACACATATCTCTAAGCTTTTATAAATGATCCTTTTAATAAAATTTATGAAGATAAAGGGACCAAAGACATTCAATTTAATTTATCAATATTACAAATTCAAGTTTAAATTTTTAAAGGTCTTAAAAAATTAATTTTTACTTTAAAATGGGATATCTAACTAATTCCAATTTTTTATACTTTAAAGGGAAAAAAACTCATTACATCACGTCATTCCACAAATTTGTCAAAAGCTCGGGAAGCGCGGTATGTGTGTGTACATGTGAAAAATATTCCCTGCTCTTAACTCCTGCTGCCAATCGATACAGCCCTCGGCCCATTCTCCATACTCCGTGCGACCCTTCAAACCCCTTTACACTCGAAAACCTCCTCTTCAACCTTCTTTCCTCTTCTCCTCTATCCTAACCATTCAGCTCTTCAGATAACTAAATGTTACAAAGTTTTTTACTCACTCTCAACATTCTTTTTTTTTTTTTCTTCTTTGAACTCAAACTACTTGTCTTTTAAACCTTTCGCAAAATGTTAACTAGTTCCATGTCACGCATACGGTTCATCTGACAAGGTTTTCGATAAGTTTTGAAAAGGAACCAATAAAACGAATGTCGTTGTAGTGTGACAAGAAGTGGCTCAGAACGACAACACGCTATGTCAGAAATCTTAAATTTAAGTACACCTTTTTCCAGGAGCAAAAATTAGTTAAATGAGAAGGGCAAAGACAACGGAACAGCTTCCATCCGGAACCGATTTATATGCAAATTAACCTTCCGACTAGTAAAACGACCTCTTTAAGACCGGAACCCCTATCAGTTGATATTGATCGGGGGGTGAGGATATAAAATTGCCCACGTGCTTGAAGATACAAATGGTAAAACTTACCTCGAAATGGCGGCGACTTCGAGGAACCGGTCTAATGGTGCAGATTGCAAATCGTCTTTTTAAAGCTGATGGAGGTACATTGATGTCTCGAGGAAGGAACGGAATCATCTTATCTAGAAAATTAAACATAGAAGCTTTTTACAATTTACTTTCAGAGGAGAATTTAAAGATTTTCGAAGACGAACGACTTTGATTTCATCCTATTCTAAATAGCGTTATCATGATGTTGTGAGTAGATTGAAATAAGGGTGGGGGGAACCCTTAAAAGACACTTTAAGAAAAGTAGAGGCCAGATCAGTGTTACGGCAAAATGCCTTTTCAAACAGATAGTAAGTTCGTTTTGGAGACTCTTAAGATTAAAATTATTTATCCTTAAATGAGCAACTATTTCAGGATGTCTTAAAATATGAATCCTTTGATTCAAAATGAAATGTGGCTGAGTCTAAAAGTGGAAAATAGACATGAATAAGTTTAATGAAGCTTGGTATTTATTTCCAGGCTTCTTGGAAACTTTTGTTAATGACAGGATGCCCTATATAACGTTCTGGATTACATAAAACCATACGGAGTATTTCACCTCATTCATTCGGTTTAAATATTTTGCCAGGAAGCATCGAATTAGATAAAGACATTTTTAGGCAAAAGCAATCACGTTATCGAAGTCAGGAAATCAGCAAAGCCTGCAAAGTAAAGGCAGAACCGTCATCTTGATTGCTGGCTTTTCTATTGGTGGGCAGCCATATTTGTTATGAATACTTTTTTGGCTTAAACAAGAGTCACTATTACCATTTTCTAATAAAATGATCAGAATTTCAAGACCTTCACAGCTATAAGCCTGCTCATTAAAAGATTTGTCGCCCAGTTTCAAAATTTACTGCCTTGAAAAAATTTAAGAGCCCTGAAAACAACACAAAACATCAACATGGCCCAGTTCCTAAAATTGTAAACATATGCATAACCTCATTTCGTTACCAAAAAGAAATAAACTAGCTATGATCAACTAAATGGTTCTATTCACAGTTACTTTTTTACTGGGCCTACCATATGTACCTACTCGTCACCATGAGAAAAAGAAGAGGAAAAGGAAAGGTAATGCCACTGAAGAGAAAAAAAATTACACAGAAATAGAAGTTATTAAACCAACATTTACCTACCGCATAGAATACGTTTTATACCCAAATCATTTAAAATTTGTAAATGTCATTTGTTGGGGAGATACGGCTACAATATCGACGGATGAATCCTCTTCTTCCGTGGGATTATTCATCATTGAAAAATTATCCTGGATTCATTTTCGCATTCAACATGACATAGACGATATTATTATCTCTACATTCTGCGACCATAAGATTACATTTTCAATCATTCCAAACCCGAAACAAATTTTAATTAAAGGGAAATTGCTATTCAAACCAAAAATTAGAAAATATATTTTCGAACCGTTGTGTGATTCTCCAGGAAGATTTCAAGAGCTTGCTGCAGGGAATTTAAATGTGATAGCAGAAACTGGACCCCATTACAAGTTTGTACAAGAAGTAGTCATGGACCTAACCAGAAAATATCACACTTATGGGTTTAAGCCAGAAGACAGTAAGGAATTCGAACTATATGGCGGCTCATTTTTAACAGGTTTAAATGATTTTCAGAATTTTATGAATTACTCTGATGAACTGCCTTATTTTTGTACAATCACAAGGGTGAAGGAATTAATAACGAATGAAGAAGCCGAACTCTATAATCCCTTATCAATTACAATTAACAAATTAGATAATTTGCCATGCGCGGATATGAAACTTAGTGGAATGTCCCGAGTTAAGCTTCGTTATGTTATCTATGGGGAATCAACGGAAACAACCGCAATGAAATTAAGCAAGCGTATTGTAATAAATCATACAAAAACCATCCTCACTAACGATTTAGAAATTTTCTCTTTGGTTGAACTCCTTCAAACGAAAGGACTTAAAATTGAAATAATTGGAGAAGGTAATTTTAAAGTTGGAATGAATGAAATTAAATTAGGCGTTGCGGTAATCGATTTATCATCTTTGCTGTATAAACCGCATAGAATCATTGCCAAGTATAATTTCAAACCACCTGAGGAAAATTTTGATCTTAAAAACGATACAACCATTAACTTGAGTGAAATTAACACGTATGCAGATCGGAGATTATGTCAATATCTAACAGCATCCTGTGCTACATTAAAAGTTTCAATACGACTAGCAACCATGTTGAAAATCCCACCAAAACCATCCAATTTATTGAATCGAATACTTATCATCTTGTATGATGTGGGATTAGCAGTTGAAATATTAAATGTTATATTTGATAAATTCCCAATAACAATTGATCACTCAAAAAGTGGAATGAGAATCGAAAAATCAATAAGTAATGCCTATAACAAGAAAATTACACATGTAGAAAGCGATAAGACTGGATTCTTAATTGACTGCATTGATAAAATATTAATTTACGTTGAAAGCTGTTCATTTGAACGGATTTGGGAATCAGTATTAATGATTGATCCAGCTAAAGGTCGAATTTTATACGATAGCTCTTTAGTTTTCCTAAACCGATTATATAAAGACTTCCTTCCATATGGTGGCTTCTACATCATAACACTTCGAGAAGAACTAGAGGTGTTAATGTCAAAGCCAAAAACTTACATCAAAGATAGTTTACCGATTTTAGCTAAGGAAGCTTTGATTTCTCTTCATCTATTAAGTTATTGCTTGTCCATGAAAACAGCTTGCAGGGATAACCTTTTCCCTTCTCCGCAATCTCTACACAGTTTGAATATTGAATTCGGATTGCCTTTGACCTTACAAAACAAATTTGAAGAACAAAATTTATCCTTTTGAAATCCCATTCATAAACCCTTGTATATCACTTTTGAGTCACATTTAACACTAATCCAGGATATTACTTACATATTCTAATTCAACTATTATGAATACAAATCCTCATAGAAATAAAACATAACACATACTACTTATTAAAAATTATAATAATTTTCAAAAGCTCAAGGTTTTTAAAATGTCAATCCTTTAAAAGTGTAATTATTATTCAAGTTCTTTAATTAAAATAATAAAAAATGTTAATAAAACTAGCACATTACTTGGGAAAAACGTTATCAAAATCGTAAAATGTAAATAATAACAAAAAATAAAGCTTACCAGTTGAGGTTATGTATGTGTTTTATAAGTGGATTAGAAGCATTCCGGTGCAAGATTATCGATTTTTGATAAGAACATTGATTCATTCACGTTTAATGTACGATTAAAATTAATTGTAGTTATTGAGGAATGAGTAAAAATTAAAATACGGAAAAAATAAAACACTTTGAAATAATTTGACCTAGATTGAATGAAAGTGCTTTGTACTGACATTTGTCAGGGCATTTTTTTTTGTTTCTGGGCCATATTAAACGGGCGCGAAGAGGCAGAATACGAATCTTCATTTTTTTCCTCTGAATATATATTTTTTTGTTCAGTTGCTGCTTGTATTTATAAAAAGTAGCTAAAATTAATTAGCAGTATATATTGGACCTTGGCTATGGACAAGAAGAGCTAGGGGCCTTTTTGGGTTCGTGGTTTGAGAGTTGTGACGAGCAATATTCGGCTATTCTGGTAAGGTCGTCGAAAGAATTGATTTTCCTACTTCAAAACCCTTATTAAAGCAGAAAAAAAAATTCTGCCCTTTTGCTCCAAAGATTATATTGCCCTACTGTGCCTAGCTGACATTTTTCTAGGGAAACATTAGTTGGTTCTTCGCTTATTCTTATTTAATATATCATGTTCAGACTTTCACTTTTAAAAAAACGAATCAAAATTCAACAAATTATTTTATCTATTACAAACAAATTATTTCCAAACAAAATTCAATCATTTATTTCTACTACTAAAGTCATTTCTTTTTGGTATTTCATATGCATTAACCTCCTTTGTTGGATTATTTTCAAGACTTATGTCAATCGGCTTATCATAGCCCTTCATTTTAATGTAATGACTAACATCACTGAAGCATTCTTCAAAAAGTATTAACGGTTCTCCTTTTGCATAGCAAGATGTGAATGTTGCCTCTGTAGGTGTCACATCCTCAATTTTAAAAGTAACCTAAAATTCAAAACTCAAATTAAAAACAAACTTTATAAAGTTTTTATACCCAACTTTTCTACTTACGTATTTCTTCCTAAGAAAAAAATTAAATAATGTAGCAATGTATAATTTATTTGTTTCGTCATATGTGATTTCAGTGACATATCCTCTTGTAAATGAATGAAGAAAAATGGGCATGACAGTCATGAAGCATAGAGCACCTTCCAGTCCATAAAATAAAACTCCTTTCAGAGCTAGGCCTTTTAATAGTAATAAGGGTTGAGCAACTACTGCCATTGTGCCTATTACTAATGTAGTTAATTTCATTCTTTTCACTATTTTTGTTTGTGGGGCATGATATATAATTTCAACCTCAGAGCTAAGTTTGTCAGTATTTACAGCTAATGCTTTGAATGAATTATGAATATTTCGAATATTAAGTTGAATTACATTATTAGGATAAAGTTTAAGTTTACTGTATGGAATAGAATAATGTGGAATATGAGTATTTAAAATTGATCTGCTGTATTTAAGTATCTGATTGTAATTAAATAAAATCCGCTTCATGTTTGAAGAAATTTACCTGGGAAAAAAAAATATTGAATCTGTATGAGTATTTCAATCAACTTAACCTAATCTGGTCATCTCTCCGGTAGTTTTAAATTGTTGAAACTTTTTCTGCATAAAATAGCACCTGCTGTCCCAATTTTATTCAAATATTAAAACAAATATATAAAATTGAATAATTATCAACTCACCATTTAGAAAAAAAATTATTTTTTTAAAAAAACTTGCAGACAGCAATTTTTTATTTGTTTATATCAAACCGGAAACGGAAGTAAAGCGTATTTCGTCGTATGTAGCAGTGCATCGGTCTCGGTCGCAGTCGCAGAGAGAGGCTTTTGAATCTTTTTATGCCGAAAGTATTTTAAACTTAATACTTTATTAGTTCTGTTATTTTATTACGGATATTTCATTGATATTAACGTGCCATTTTTATCGATCTCTTCTGAATATTTTCTAATTATCCGGAATCCGGATACAAAGAAATCCAAAACAATCGATTCCACGCCATTTTACATCGTCCCGAATTGATGTGATTTTTTGAGTGTTTTTCATTAAAAGAACACGTTTTCTTCTATCATTTAACCATGGTAAGTAGCCATTGTTGATATTTAACTTATTTATTAATTTTCCGGCTATTAAGGTTGTTGTTTATTCATGAATTTATTTATTCTGAAAGCTGATGTTACTGGCCAACATAACCCATGAATGAATGTTCATTTTAAAATTTTCTGTCATTTTGGCCCTAATGTAATGTTTAAGATTAGTGATCATTGTTTATCATTATTTACAGCTGAAAATGTTTTAATTTTGTTTTTACCTCAAACCTTATTTTTTTTTCTGAATAGGACAGTCTTATTTATTTCCATTTTTTTTCCTTTATTTTTGTTGTTGTACTCATAGTTTTAAAAATATTTTACATGAAAAGGGGAAATCAATTTATTTTTAGTTAGAAGTTTGCTATGTCTAAGGGGAGTTCTCAGAAAACGTGAAAGAAATCTTAACTCAAGGTCAAAAACATTAACCAAACCTGATCAAAAACTTGTTTATGTTTATTTTACAGGATAACTCAGATTCAGAGCTGTTTTATCTAAAATGGAACAACTTCCAAGATAATTTGGCTTCTGGTTTTGCTGATTTACTTCAGCAGGAAGCAATGGTCGATGTTACATTAGCTGTTGAAGGCAGAATAGTTCAAGCCCATAAAATAATACTCTCAATTTGTAGTCAGTACTTCAGGAAAATGTTTCAGGTAAAAAGAGGAAAATATTATTACTAAAACTGTATTGTAAAGGTATTTCTAATTTTTTTTTTTCCATTTTAGTTGAATCCATGCAAACATCCCATTATCATATTGAAAGACGTGGGATATGAAGAATTAACAGACATGCTGGATTTTATGTACAGAGGAGAAGCTAGAGTCAAAGAAGAAGATCTCCCGTCATTTTTAAAATTGGCAGAAACTTTAAAAATTAGAGGGCTAGCAACTGGTCAAACTGAATCAAATACTATCTCTAAGAAAAGATTATCTAGTACTGCATCTAAACAGGATGGAGCAGAAAGTACTTTGGAAAATACGGAAAATAAAGAAGTTGTAATTAGAAAAAAAAGGAAGAGGTCAGGATGTGTGCTTAAACCTTTAGAATCAAAAAGTGGATCTCATAATGAAAAAGTTACAGTAGTTGAAACCAGTGAAGTTCCTGAAAAAAAACAGTGTACTCTAGTCAGTGAGGAAGAATTAAAAAGTGAAGTACTAAGTGATGATTCTTTTGGTAAGTTTCATTTTTTATTATATGGCTTCTAAAATTTTCTTCAGTGTCGTTCCATAATGTGGAACTTCAGGTGAAAACTTTCTTAAATTAATATTTGTGTTTTTATTTTTTGTAGATGATGAAAACTTATCCAGGACTGCTAAATTCGACACCACAACGGAAGATGATCTAAGTGCAGGGCCATCAGGATTTGAAGAGGCAAGCGATGCAATACCACAAGGTAAGAAAATATTGTATTACATATGTACACGGTGGTGCTTTTAGCTGTAATAAGCCTTAGAAGAATTTTTTAGCTAATCCACCTAGTATATTTTTTTCTTCATCGGTTTCTTTAAAAATTTATTTTACATCACTCAAATAAATAAAGTAGCTATTATGGCGCTAGTAGCAGCATCAATAATTGGTGTAATAATTATTGATGTTGAGTGGAAATACATAATGAATAGTCACAGGTCTCTTACATGTATGTGATAACATTTTTTGAAACTGATGTATTGTATCCAGTATTGTAAGTCCATAGAAAAAAGTAGAAGAATAATAAACGCTGCAATCGCCACCCATTTTTGAACGCTGCCACATTGTTCCACGCCCCATAAGTTTGAGAAGTACCACCGCATTTTATTATTTTCTGTTTCTATGTTGAAAAACATAAGCTAACATATCGTCCAGTGGAAAAAACTAGTATGGGGTAGGGGCATATTTCTTGTTCATTCCTGAAGCAAATGTGACCCTTCAAAAGTAAGAAGCTCAAAGCGGGCTACGTGACAACACTGCGATAAGCGTTTTTGAAAAAAACCAGAACATATGAGAATAACGTTGCCAAAATCAGTGACTTTTTAACGTGGATTTTATTAAACTTTTTAATATTTATGATTCTAAAAAAAAGAGGCTGGAGGAAGAAAAGGCTGATAAAATTTTGTTATTGGCAGATGAAGCGCAGGATATTGTCATTCCAGAGAAATCAAAAAAAACGTACGAAAGTACTTATAACGCATTTCTAAAATGGCAAAAGGAAAAAAATGCCATAGATAACTTCACGGAAACGATTATGCTCGAATATTTCAGAGAAATGTCTAATACATATGCTCCTTCATCTTTATGGGCGAAATACTCGATGTTAAGAAGTGAAATTAAAATAAAGCACGACACAGATATAAAGGCATGCATTAGTTTACAAAAATTTTTGAAAAACAAGTCAAAAGGCTTTAAACAAAAGAAAAGTAAAACTTTTTCAGAGGAAGAAATAGAAAGATTTTTAAGAGAAGCTCCGAATGAGAAATATTTATTAACAAAAGTAAGTGAGATAAAATCCGTTAAAATAAGATTCAAGTAAGGCAATAAAAAAAGAATTATTTGCTTTTTAGGTTGCGACCATTTTCGGGGTTCGGGGCGCTTGCAGAAACCAAGACTTATCTGACATGCTGCTTGAACATGTTAAGGATTTAGGTTCAATGTATCATGTGACGGTACCTACTCCTACACAAAATTCAAAGGAAAAATCATTCATAGTGTTTGAAGACCACGCGAAGATTGTAGAAGAGTATCTAAATTTCAGAAAGGAGATAAAATCCTCTGGTCGGTTTCTCTTACAATTTAGGAACAATAAGTGTACGCAACAACCCGTGGGAAAATTATACATTAGCAAAATGCCTTCCTCCATTGCAGCCTTTTTAGGGTTAGAAGAACCAGAAAAGTACACTGGACTTAGTTTTCGTCGTGCATCGGTTTCTTGCCTTGCTAACGCCGGAACACGACTTGGAGCATCGAAATTCTCGAGTGTAACAGAAGGCTTTATAGACCAGAGTTTAAACGAAAAAAGAACAACTGAATCCATGATAACATCACAAATGAATAAAAATGATTCTACTGTAGAAAAACAGAAAGGTGATTCTGATTATGAGCAATCAACAGAAGATGAAGAAGAGGAAGAAAATTAAAAGGATGATGAGGTTGTTTAAAATCCGTCCAAAGTTTCTTGAAATTCGAAAAGCAAAGTAACGTCGCATTATTATGGTAGTAAGAGATTTATCTGCAAGAAAAAAGGCGCGTCTCCGCTAGAGACCATAAATTAAAAGAAACTGGCAAAATGTCAGCCATTACAAAAATTGAAGGCCATATTAAGTATCAAGACGACTGCGACACGTGCCACAAGAAGAATATTCGGCAGCCATGATGGTGAACTTGCGCACCCAAATTCATGAACGCAGGAACTTTCACAGCGACCACGGAGGCTTTGTCTGTGTCTTCTTGTGCACGGTCTTTAAAAAAAGTTCGAAATCTTCGCTCTCAGATTGGTCCTTGATCATGTCGCCGAAAATAGTTCATTTTTTAACACCTGTGTCGCTAGTGTTTCAATTCAGAGCCAATAGCAGTGGCAGTCTTCTTGGCAAAACATGGCCGCCTTCAACATTGGATTCTTATTGGTTATAAATTGTACATGCAGCGCCAGACATGGAACTAAATTCGGTTGCAGAAGGACATGGTTACCACGGAAGTAAACAAGAGTTTTAAGACCGTGTTCTTGTGGAAGTCGACATGATACTTAATATGGCGTTCAGTTTTTATAATAGCTAACAATTTACCAATTTACTATTCTCTTTTAATTTATAATCTCTAGTCTCCGCCAATCCTTATTAAAAATAATTTTAAGTGAACAGACTCTTAACAACTCACTTGATTTGTTTGGCTTCTGAGTTAAAGATGAAAATGGTTGGTTCATTAGTAAAGGTTTATAGTAATTATGTGCAAGCGGCCATACTTAATTGCGTTCAATTTTTGAATTTTCCTACCTCTTTCTGTATATAGAGACTCTATTTTTGTCTTCCCCATTTCTTATAAATCAGATAATTTATTGCGTAAGAGTACCTAACAGCGCTTATGTAGCTTAAGCTTATGTAATCGTATTTCCAAAACGTTATGCATGCTATTTGTTGCTACATTTATATAAATATTTTTATACTTTAAAATTTCTAGATGCTCAATATAAAAATTATTAAATTAATTTTTTTTATAATTTTATTTTTAAAAAAATAATTGCGGAAATAAAAGTGAAAATAAGTGAATCAGCAGTTATTTGAATATACTCATTTTATTATTACAGGTAAGTTTCATAATATAAGAAACAAATTAAATATAAAAGTTTACTCGTTAAATTAACTATTATTAACTGCTATTGTGATTCCCGTAACAATTTTTCAATTAAAAAATTTGCTTAATGAAGCTTACGCGGGCTTATTGTAAGTGTGCCGTCTTAAATAATATTATTTTGGGAAGATTTTAAGGGGCTTTAAACTAAAATTTGGTTTTTCATTTTCAGATTGCTGGAATATTAGAAGAACCAGCAAGCCTTTATCAGCAATATGGTCATTTTTTAACTTCGATTATTTGGAAAATAAATCGCAATGTAAAATATGCGGGAAAATATTCAAGGCTAGCCCGAAAACCGGCACAGCTTCTGTTAAATATCATTTACATTTCGCACATCAAATTTTAAAAAATGAAGGAGGGACGCAATGATTATTATTATTATGCATATTATTAATGACTGATCTTTTTTCATTAAATATTGTAAATTGTTTTGTTAAGAATATAAATTTTGGTATTTTATAAAAATAATTGTTTTATCGTATAAATTAAATTGTTTTATTTATTTTTATTCATAGAGAATAGGTAAGGTACTTTGGATTTTGGATGGATCTTAATTAAAATTTACTAACCAAATATTGCTTTTTAGGAGCAGATAAACTTCATTCGTTTATGGCAGCTGGAGTACCTCAACGTTCACCCATTTGGAATTTTTACTTATTAGAATACGATAACGTACGATGTCGAGCTTGTGGATTATTGTTAAAAGGTTTAAGAGCCAGCAACGCTGAAAAACATTTAGTATTGAAACATCCACACGAAACTAAACTATTTAGAAGAGAGAAAAAACGTTGGCTACATTTGAAAAGAGTCTATGGTTATACAAAAATGTGAAGCCAAAAATAATATTTTAATAATAAAATAAAAATGTAACATGTTTATTTTAAAAAAAAAAAAAAAATATTCCCATTCCAGGGTTTCAGGTACTAAATATTTTAGCCGCAGTTTATTATTTTTCGTTGTGTTATTTTCTTTTTCAGTAACTGATTACATATTCAACCCGAGGAGAGTCCCCATTTGGGATTTTTACCACTGGGATCCAAAATTAGAAGAAGTAACTTGTAAAGTTTGCTGTAAAACTTTAAAAGCTAAAAAACATCATGGGAGTAGTATATTAAATAGGCATATGAAAAGACATCCGGATGAAAATGTTATTGCTGAAACTTTAAAGAAACAATGGCTGGCTTTAAAGAAAGGGGAATTTAGTTAAAGTGATTTAAAGATTTTTTATAAAAAAATTGTGTTAATAATTAAAAATATTTTTGTATATTTCAAAATAATTTTTTTTTTGTTTCGAATTTTCCTAATTTTATTGTTATTGTTATTATTTTTATACTTATTAATTAATCTTCGTTTCAGATTTTTTTAGCTTCGATAGACGACGAGTACCGATTTGGCAATTTTTCGAAGTTAACAGAGAAATGGAAACTGCAACTTGTAAAACTTGTTTCAAAACATTTACTAACAAAAAGGAATGGGGAACGATTTGCGTTAAAAGACATCTTCAAAAGCATCCGAAAGTTAATGCTATCGCTGAAGAATTAAAAAGACAATGGCTTGCTTTGAAAAGACATGAAATGGAATTATATCTTATGAACAAATAATCATTTTTTACAATTTATTATTGGCTTATACGTTATTTTTTAAAACCCAGCTGATTTTTGTTTTTGTTTTTTCGAAAAATGTAATTATATTTTATTTTCAGACGAAAATGTTATTCCTCGGAGAAAAATGCCGATATATGATTTTTTCGTGTTGTACAAAGAAGCGGAAATTGCGATTTGTTTAACGTGTAACAAAGCTATTAAAGCGCGGAAGGATGGACCTTCGAAGACAATGGTGCAGCATTTGAAAATACATCCAAAGGAAAATGAATATCACGCGAAATTGAAAAAAGAATGGGCGAGAAGGAGAATTGATCATTTTAAAACTTATTTTAATGACGTGGATGCTTTAGAATAATTTAAAAACTTAAAATGACAAGTGTTAAATGTTTCATTTGATCTCACGTTCTTAATTTTTTAAAAAGGCTGATTTTTGTTTGTATTTTGTTCTTTACCGAAAAATTTAAGCACTGAGTCACGCAATTTTGGCTATGACGAACACGCTTTGAAAAATTTTCTCTATTGAATAAATATTTTTTAGAATAAGCCCAGAAATACATATTTGAACCGATTTTAAAAGTTCCTTTAAGTAAAAGTAGTTGTAGTTTAATAAATGGCCGAAGGAGAGCGCTAGTGTCGTTTTACATTGTGTGTATCAAACATTTTTTGCCAAGTTTTAAGTCGTGGCACCTGCCATTGTCGTTATAGTCGCGAAAAAAGAATTGGCTATATCTTTTAAAGCCCTGGTCCCTCTTAAAGCCGATGGCGTAGCATGGAAACGGTCTCATACAAACAAAACAAAACCTAACCTAACCTTGTTCACTATAGAGCCCTTTAAAGATCTTTTCACTGTCCGGTAATATAAGCAGTCGAGTTACAACCTTGTGTCGCCATATTAGTTCAATGTTAGTGACATCTATCGGCAAACACTTGAACTACAACTAATCCACCATTTTGCGAGCAAACACAGTCTTAATCAATTTTCATTTCTTTCAGAATTTATTTTCAATCCAAAACGAGTTCCCATTTGGGACTTTTATCGTGTTAACTACGACATGAATTTAGCCTTTTGTAAAGTATGTAAAAAATCAATAAGGACAAGAAGAAAGGACGGAACTAGAAACGTTTTAAGCCACATGAGAAATCTACATCCTGAAGAATATGCTTTATCTCTTCGTTTTAAACAACAATGGCTTCGCAAAAAACATGAATTAAGCTTATTATACGTCACACAAATATAACCAAACAAATTAATCCACCATTTTGTTTTTTCTTTAAGTCCTCACAGTAAAATTAACTTTTACATAAACTAACATTATCTTATTTTCAGTAGGATCGCATATGCTATCACAAAGATCACCTATCTGGGCTTATTTTTCTCGTAATGTAGCAGAAAGGAAAGCTTATTGTAATTTATGCTCTAGGGGAATAAGTAATAATGGCACAAGTGCTATGATTAGACATTTGACTTTGCATCCCGTTGAATTCGCAAATTTTATGAGTATGAAAAAAACCCAATGGGAACAAAAGCAACAAATGCAATTGCAATCCGGTGTTTATCAAAACTGTTGATCAGACGCCATATTTAAATTGTAATTCCTTTCAATTACCAAAAATAAATATTTTTTTTATAATTATCTTGTATTTTTATTTTATATCCCTTACCGATTTTTCTTTTTAAGGTAAGAGCGTCGAACCAAGTTAGGTTAGGTTGTAATTATAATGATTAAAATATATTTTTTCCTTTCTATCCTCACCCCTCAGGTTCGCCAGATAAGAAATCAGCCAAAACGCCGATATGGAGGTTCTTTGACAGATGTAAAGAGAATCGTACCGCCTTCTGTAAAGTCTGCGGCCGGGAAATGAGTTGCATCGGAGGGACAACCACTTCGATCACAAAGCATTTATTAACACAGCACCCAATGGAGAAGGCCATTTATTTAAAGGAGAAAGAAACAACTAAACGTCTTAAGAACAAGAAAATTACAGAAGAGAAAAAAGGCGAAAAAGTTAGTAGCCAAATGGTAAAAAATTATACTGGCATGGGTAAAATGACTCAATTTTTTTTTTTTTTTTTTTTTTTTTTTAGGTAAAAAAGAATATGGTCGTTCATGATTTAAATGATTTTCAAAAATTGACGCTCCAAGTCAAGCCTACTGTTTTTAATTTGAAGTATGTCGGTGACTAAGGTAAGTTGTTTCAACAAAAAAAAAAAAATACTCTATAAAATATTAATTAGATATATTTTCTTTGATTGCAGCAGAAGACTCTCACCCCGTTTATACACCGGGCATGCGCGATTAGTTTATACCATTGACACTTAACTGCAATAAATTATTTTATTTACTAGAAAGATTATAATCATTGTTCTTTGTTAAACCTTTCGTTGAACACCGTTTTTCACACTTCGGATCTTGACATTCAATTGTTTTTGCAGATTTTGAGTTTTTGACAAATCTTCAAGGAAATATAGCTTTGGTATTTAGCGGCCATCTTTTTCTTCGGTCACAGACTTATAATAATACTTCTTATTGGAGATGTGTTGAGTATAAAGCTCAGTCTCATTACTGCCACGCTAAGCTTAATGTAAGTTAATAGATTTTTTTTTAATGAAGAAGAAGATTGCAAAAGAAAATTCTTTTAGGTGAAGGAAACTCATGGAGTTTGTACGACTATTGTTGTCAGAAATGGATTCCATAACCACGACCCTGATGAAAAACGAATAGAGGAATGGAAAGTTCACCATATATTGAGAAATAGTGGGATTTTGGAGTGGGAAGGAAATCCAGAGTAAGTTGTATTGTTGGTTGCCGCAGGGACCTATTTTAGGCCCTTTGATCTTATGCTTCTAATATCGTTTATTAATTTCAGAAAAGTGAGATCCAGAATATTAGAACTAATTCCAGACTGCCCAAAACGCCTTATACCTAAAATCGTCCACACCGTTACATTCGAGAGGATGAAAATGGATTAAGAAAAAGCTCAGCATTATCGCAAACAATATAATTATTTAATTTTTTTTTTAAGAAACGAATTTTTCTTTTTTACCTGTCAAGTAATAAAAATCCTCCTTTTCTTTTTACTAACAAATAAATTAAATATTCTTTTAGATGGAAATCATCCCTCAAACTCGCAAACGAGGAAAAGATTTCGTCCCGGAAGTAAATGCTTAAGCGATCCAGTGTTTAAATTTTTTAAGATGGACATCGAAAACGAAATAGCCATTTGTTTAAGTTGTCAAAGGCGTTATAGATTTGAAATAGGCTACACTAGATGTTTTAATTTAGTAAAGCATTTAATGAGGTGTCATCCGAGCACAACGTTTTTGGAGTATAAACTACTGAAAGAAACTTGTGATAAAGCTGCAATGCAAAAACTAACAGTTGGTCTACATTCATTTCAAGATAATTTTCAGTAGCCAAAATTAAAAATAATTGTAAAATAAATGTTTTTTAATAAAATCATTTTTGTTTCATTAATCATTTTTTTATTTTTAGATTTGTTTCTTAATTTTTTTATATAGGCCTAATTGTAAAGTATTTCATATTAATATTAATAATTGTTACTGTTTCTAGGGGGAGTGCAAACAAAGGATTATCGATTTGTTGAAACTTGCTTCGGAGGATCCTTCTTAGTCTACAATGGTTACAGTTACAGGAAAAGAAGCACAGTGGGCCACAAATCTTATTGGTTTTGTAAGGATAAGAAAAAATGCCCTGCAAGGGGGATCCTGTTTGAAGATGGAACGTTTCAGCTTAGTACCATACTCCACGATCATAATCCGAGTGAAGAATCTGTAAACAGAAAGGAGATATTAGCAAAAGTAAGTATTTAAAATTTATTTAATGATTTCTGCACACTGCACATGTTAATCTGAATATTTATTTCAGCTTAAAAAAATGGCTTTAGAATCACAACTTCCAGGATCAGCATTATTGGAATCACTAAACGTTACTGGGAATGTAGAAAGATATTTAAGTTTTATTCGAACTTGCAGAAGTCGAGCAAAGAAGAAAACTAATGTTGAGGAACCGCCTGTAAATGCTGTTAGTGGTACGAGATTTTTAAAATAGAAAATATTATCTATATTGCTTCAAAGTTTTATGAAAAGAATTTTTTTTAGCTGGATTAGATTACCAAGTTATACCGTCTAGAAGTTCAATAAAAGATATGATTTACCATGAAGGATATACATACAGGCAGGATTCTATTAATAAAAAAACGAATGCTAAAGATCAAACTTTGTATTGGAGATGTAGGATTAAGACCTGCAAAGCTAGAGGAAAAACTGATGAAAAAAGGAATTTTTTTATTATCCGGCCAAAACATTCTCATCAGCCTGATTCGTCGGAAGACTTTTCAAGTGAATTAAAAGAAGTGGTAAGTTGTAAACGTTAAAACCAATCCAATAGTCAGAAAAATTTTTAGCATAAAATTTAAAGCCCCTATGCGTATAGATGTTGAAAAATCCTCTAGATGGTGCTGATGTACAATAACAAAAACAATATTCTTTTTCTTTCATTCTAGCTAAAAAATGAGGTCATGACTACTGATAAATCAGCTAAGGCTTTAATAGCGAAATACAACATCAGAAACCCCGACTTAAAAAGATACGTCAGAAAATTAAAGAAAGACAACAACAAGGAAATTTTTGAAGATGTGGAATCTCTACAAAATCCAATTGATCCAATTGATCCAACTGACCAACCTGAGGGAATAGTTTTGGCAGATACTGAAACTTTTAGTATTGAAAAATTAATGGCGGAAACTTTAGAAGAAAATTATGGAGTTACCTCGTTAGATTTGTTATCAAATAAAAGCAGCTTATAAATATTTTGTTTAATGGCTTATTTTCCTTCGCCAATTTCTTCTAATTCCTTTGAACTCAATACTTTGTAACAATATTTTAAAATTATAGGAACTTTAAATTATCAACTTTCGAGCAATAAAGCTGGACGACGCCGACTTATTTACAGAGGTTATCACTTCAACATGCAGCAAACGAGCTGTGGAATTTATTGGAGATGTAGCCAGAATTGGTCTTTAAATTGTAAAGCAAGAGGGAAATTATATGATGACGAAAGGGGATTCGTTTTAACTCATGGGGAACATAATCATGAAGCGCCTAAAAATGTTTATTTTTAATAAAATTTTCTTTTAATTAAATAATGAATGTTTTTTTAAGCCTGAAATTCCTTTAAAATTAAGTTTCATAGGTATTAACTGCTTTGTAATCGATGCACTTAAAAATTAAGATTATTTTTCCTTCATTTATTTGTTCGGGACGGCCTGTTGGAACTTGAGAAGTCATATGCCATGTGGAGACAAAATCTTTACTTTTAATGAAGTATTCCGTTTTCTTTACTTGGCAAGAATGCTTAGTTTTAGACTCAAGTCAAAGGTCTAATTATTTTTTAGCTTCAATAAAATATTTATTAATCAATTCTGAAACGATTATTGTGAACTTTAATTAAAGGCTGATTAAGGTCAAGCATCGGCCTTTAAACCAAACTTGATTTTATTTTGATTTATTAATGAATGAAGATCTCCGTACGAAATATGAGATAAACTTTCATTTTATTCTCAATTTGGATAGGAATAAATCGTGTGCAATAGCCCCAGCCCGTTTTTTTCATTTGAAAACATCTTTAATCATAAAAAATTGATTTTTATAATCAAGTCTTTAAAAAAAGACTCCATTTTGTTCTGCAGTTACGACAAATGCTTCCGAGATATTCTGCCACGATTTTCTAAAAACATGTCTCCGTTGTCTCGTCTCTGCCATTCGATTCTATTATTGTATTTTTTTCTTTTATATTCATATAATAAAAACTTGTGTCCTTATTTGTTTATTTATATTTTAATCAGTTTATTAGTTAACTATGTGAATAAATAACATTGCCGATGATTTTCTGAGGTAAGTGCAACATAAACACCGAACGACCATGCATTATTTAAATTTTCTTAACAATAGACCTCTCCAAAAGGAAATAACGCTTATCAATTATTAAACTGATCAATTCAACAATTTTCAATTGCCGAAAAACCCATGCTTAATCATTCAAAACAAAATCAATACTTTTTCTAAACAATTTTCATTCAATCTGTTCAATCTAAGATGGACGCCCATCAAAATCGTCTAAAATACTGCATGTTCATAATACCATGTATTATTTCTCGATTATTTGGAGTTTTGGGTTTTACCGTAACTTCAGATTTAAACGTAGAAAATAGCATAATGTCTCGAATATACGGAGTCGTCATTTTCATCGGATGTTTCATTTATTTCATTATTGAATTTAAATCATCAAACGAATTTTACAACGACAACTATCGTAAAAGCATTATTTACTTCGAATTTCTCGTTTATTGGTGTGTATCGTTAAGCTGTATATTTTTAACCAACATAGCTCAAAATAAGCTTTTCGATTGGGTTAAGGAAATTTTAGAAACGTTCAAAAAAATGAATTTGGAAGAGAAAAGATTGAAGAGATTGCTTGGTTTTGTCTGCGGGAGTTATGTAATTGGTTTTACTCTCGTTCTGACTTATTCTCAGCTTTCTTTTTTTGTACGACAACAACCTAACATGACATTTTCGGCTCAGTTATTTTATTTAGCACTTTGCTCAGATTTGATGGTTATTCTGTGCATATTTTCAAATGGTGTGTTTCTAATTTACATTTTCTTCAAAGAAATTAATCGCGAATTGTTAGGAATATTCCAGGAATCTACGAAGAATCCAGAAATTACAAACGTCAGCATTTTGATAAATGAATATAAAAATTATTTATTAAAAGAGGAGCATAAAAAATCGACGAAAATAAAAGGGATTCAAAATTTAAGCCAGAAGCATCATTCTCATTGCATTTTAGCCATGAAGCTTAATGATTGCTTTTCTTTGCAAATTTTATTGTTCACTGGGCTTTGTTTTATTGAATTGACGTATAGTATGTACTACATGATCATGTCAACGAAATGTGCGAGTGATATCTGTATTAATGTGCAAGCAGCCATGGCTTTTGCGTTTTCCTGGATGATTTTCTATGCAGCTCAATTGGGCGGTTGTGCGATATCTTGTCAAATTCTTAAAGATGAGGTAAGATTATATAAATTGAAAGATATTACTAAAAAATAAATATATTTTACTGGAATGTGATAAATTTGTACATCAGGCAAATCACACGGCTTTGATCATTCATCAGATTTTGAATAAAGAAACGGATAAGAAAATAAAAAATCTTCTTGAAATATTTTCACTTCAGATTCATCAGTGGAAACTTGAATTCACAGCGAACGGATTTTTCACGGTTGATAATAGTTTACTCTACACTGTAAGTTAGTTTTTACTTGAATCGCCCATTGAAAAATAATTTACACGATTGGAAAATTTCAGATGGTTGGAAGCGTTACATCAGCACTTGTTATCCTCATCCAATTTCAGAGATATTCATCATCCTCTTTCAGTATTTATTACAGTAATTTCACAAGTCAAGTCTTTAAGGAAAATAAATCAGCTTTTCCATGATTTGGAAGAAGATCCGTCGAAATTATTTGGAATTAACAATTGGCGGTCGGGATCTTTGATTTTTTTCTCGACTTTCTTACGTTTTCTATTAACGACGCCATCTTCTTCGTCCATCATTTTAATGACTTGGACAGCGTCGGAAGAATCGAGTGGAGCAACGGATATGTCTCGGACGGCTCGAAATTTACCGCAGTTGTTTAAATGTTCGTTCTCTAAACGGAAGAAATTCCAAACGAATCTTCTGAAAACTTCCAATGGAGACAAGATGGAAGTCATTAAATCGTGAGAGACGAAACCCATTTCTTGAAGAGCCAAGGAGAGTATCCAAGAGAAGCGGATGAATAAATCTTCTACTATTGCGAAGTAATAAAAACTCTAAAAGAAAATGAAAGTGTAGATTAGTGGATTTTTTTAAAAGTATTTAGCGGAAAAAGGGCGTATATTCAAAGCTAAACAATACTTATCGCCCTTTTTTGCGCTTTCAAATAATTACCGTTGTGCTATAAACTATTTCCTCCCTGAGGAATTTATTATCACCAGCCTTGGAATCAAAGAGCCCCCAATCCATTTTAATGTCCCATGTGTACGTGTAGCAGGAGCTAATGAAAGATGCGATGATCAAAAGATATACGTATGGATTTTCAGAATTGCTAACATAGGCATCTGTGAAGAAAACATTTTTTTGAAATGTTATAATGTTCGATTGTGCTCGAGCCAAAGATTCATCCAATTTACCTTTATTCATAGCACGGAGAGACGTAAACAGCACCACGAAAAATGTCGTTGAATATTTAGCAGCGTTGGCAAGATGAGGAAATGCTTCCCTGGTATCAACATAACGCCTTAGACATTGGGCAAATCGAAACCAAGCAGGAAGGCAGTGAACAATAGGTCGAATTGCGTACGTGTAATCCATGCACATCGACGTATCTAAAAAATTCCAAGACGAAAATAAAAATTAAATTTAATTTAATTTTTATTTAAAAATTTTTTTAAATAAATAGTCTGCAAAGAAAAATGTAAAATTCTTACCGTCTGGTTCGATCCAGTTGTTATTATAAGAGTAGAAGCAAAACAGGAAATGGAAGTCGAGGAATGCAGCCGCTAAGCTATTCAACTGATCAGCAAGCCAGAAATCAGCGAATCCGACGTGGAAAAAGGGAGCAGCGACAATTCTGCCCTAAGAAAAAATCTTTTTTAAATATTAAGAAAATTTTAATGAGTAATAATTTTCAACTTTGTAGCCAGGAAAAAAGCAAAAGACAAAATAATTTTGTGGAGATCAGTATTAGAGTTACCTATCAAAGAAGGAGGATTGCACTAGAGGATCAAAGTCCCAGCTGCATTAGAAAATTTTTTAGAAATAAAGTTAAAAAAAATAGAAAAAAAAATTTATTACTTTAATGAGATACTAGCGCCATCTGACTACCATTTTACTGACTACCCTGGCTACGGGGTTGTTTAATTTATTTTATTTAAATATACTTACTAGAACTCTAAGCACCCAAAACCTAGCTTCATGCCTGAAGACTTTTATAGGATTGATTAGAAAAACTACCATAATCAGCGTCAGCGCCGCTGGGTTAACATACGGCGGTATACTTAACGAAGAACTAAAAAGAAAACTCAGAAGACTTAAAGTCCACACGACTCCAAAAATAGCAGCGATCTCCATTAAATCCTGCTCAGATAAATGATTCCTCGGATCAAGTTCGAATATAAGAACGTGATTAACTCCCGACGACCTCCAGCCATAAACATTAACACCAATCAGGAACAAAAATTGAACTAGGAGGAACGGGCCTCTATATAAACGTAAAGCTACTTTTAGGTTTTCTCCAGAACCTTCATGGAATATGGCTGAAACGTAGAAAAATAAATTAGGGCCGTGAAGGAAATAACGGGAATGAATTTTTGGATTTGGCCTTACCTGAAAGCACGACGGCTATAAAAAGTACGATGAATGAACCGGAAAATAAACCAACTTTAAAAGTGGTCCATGGACTTTTTTGTTCGCCTAACGGAGGTACTCGAAGTCTTTTCATTGCTTTTTGGCGGTCTCCGCCTTCTAAATCGGTTGTGACTGCTGATTCCGTTTCGCTTATTAGCCGATCTATGTCTTTGTTCGTGTAAAAATGTGATATGTCTACGTTTTGTTCTCGCCATTTTGCACCGGAGTTCACAGCTAGGATCTGGAAAAATAAAGAGTAAAGTAAAAAAATTGTTTGCGTTTTAAAAATGCAATGTGACTTAAACTAATATCTCTTCTTACCTTATCGTGCTTTTTCAAAATCTTCCTAAACCCAGTAAAATTTAAATTCTGATAATTTTGCAGTAATATCAAACTTAGGTAATACTCGCTAAATGCCAATTTCAGTTCCTGCATTTTCCTCGCTGGCAAT
Source organism: Liposcelis brunnea (assembly GCA_023512825.1). Lineage (NCBI taxonomy): Eukaryota > Metazoa > Arthropoda > Insecta > Psocodea > Liposcelididae > Liposcelis > Liposcelis brunnea. The sequence continues at coordinate 7,331,319 of CM042073.1, read as the reverse complement.
CGCTTCGGAGTTTTCCCATGCTGTGAATAAGGCTGATTTGCATTGAGCTCTGCAACTAATGTCGAATATTTACGTGTAGCCTCCGCTAACTTTTCTGCAAAGAAAAATTAAAAATTAATTTAAAAATGAGAAAAAGATTTTTCCTTATTATAAGCCAAAGTTTAGGGCACGAGTAAAATTAGAAATTTAGTTTAGGGATTCAAGACAGTCTAATTACTTTACTGACCACTCATTTAAAGCGCTAAAAAATAATATTTTTATACTAACTAAATATAATTTTAAAATGCCTCATCCATATCTTAACTAGTTTTATGAACCTGCGTGGGGAATAAACTCCTACTCACCGGAATAAAACGTGTTAATTTTTTTCAACTCTCTGTCACAAAAACTGAAAAAATGTTCATCGAACGCCGTGAAGTACCTGGCTATATAATCCTGATCAGCTGATTCCGGCGATGGTGCTTCTTCGACCACATGGTATAACATCGCCTTCATCTCCTCGTAATTTATGTACTGCTTCCTCCATTCCGGAGTTATATGAGCCGTCAAATGCTCAGCGAATTTCATTTTCTAACCGTGCCTAAAAAAAAATAAAAATAACCTTCAACCACATAATCGCGCATGTGCTATCTCGCCTTAAAACCAAACACATAAAATATTTAAAACTCACCTTTTCATTACTTAATGCCCAAAAATAAATAAATAAAAATCCATTTTTTTAATTTAAAAAAAAATTAATAAATAATTAAATATCCAAAACTACGATTATGCTACAACACGCGCAGCTTATTTTCACATGATTAATAAGTTATAAAGACGACGTCACATGAAATTCAATATTTAATTTGTTTTCATAATTCAACGAAAAAAAAGTAAAGAAAAATAAAAATTCCCATGTATTTCTTATGAGAAGGTCGATACACGAAACCGCACTCGCGATTCCTATGTTTAACCAACGGTTCGATTAAAAAAAAATTCTTTCAACAAACGAAAGCGATAACGAAATGAATCTCTCTATTCATAAGTTCAAATTCTTAGATTACATTATTAAATATTTCCCTTTTCCTTTTTCCCTACGGAAAATAAAATGAATTTTCTTTTTTCCTTTGGCGGCTAAGTTTATCTTTTTTCTTCTAATAATTTTTCTAAAGTATCATTTAAGGTTTTTTGGGTTGCTTTACCGTCCGCGGTTTTAAAAGCTTTCTTAGAAAGTATGTCTAAAATACTGGTTTTCCCATTTAAATATTTTCGAACGCTTTTAGGATTTTTTTCGAGGACTTCAGCGCAGATTCTTCGTATTTCAGCTTCGTCTGTTATTAACTGTAAATTTTTTTCACGGATGATTTCTTCTACGGTTAATGTACTTCCTGATAAATATTCCTCGAAGATAATGACGCAGGATGTTAAATTTATTTCTTTATTTTGGTAACGATCGGAGACTTGCCCGAGGAGAGACATGTCGAGTGAACTAAAAATAAAAATAGGATTTGTTAAAATTTACAGTTTTGTTTAAAAATTCGCAAGATCGCGCTGGATATAATTTAAAAAGTGGTTGGTAGATGAGCTAGTATCAGCTTTCTGAAGACTCGTATTTGCTACGAGCTCCCTGCACTTGACTGAAATTTTCTTGGTGGATCCTGAATTCTTTTAGATGGTTAAAAGTCCAAGAAGACACTTAAAATTATTTTTAAAAAAATAAAATCTAATCAACTAACGTTTCTTCTAATAAAATATTCCTCTTCTTTAAAGCTGACATTAGAGCTATATGTAGCACAGAGTAAACAACTCTTGCCATCCTGCTCTTATTCTTCATTGCTTCCAAAAACCAAATACGCTCCGCGTCATGATCCTAAAAATTACAAATTCCCAACAAAATTAATTTTCATATCATACCAACTCACTTAAACCTGACAAAAAAATCTTACCACTAATTTTATTGCATGTTCATCTAATATTTCATATTTCTCTACAAGAAAATTTCTGTCATCCTGTGGCAGTCTTGGTACCTTCTCTTTCAAATATCTAACATCAAGTACAAAATCTAAAGACTGAACATTCTTATGATAATTATATGAATTTTCATCAATAATTAATCTTAGAGGCGGTAAATTTGGTTCCGGCATAAATCTATAATCCTGTTTTTCTTCTTTATCTCTCATTACCACAGTTTTATTTGCCATTGCATCCCATCCTAATGTCTCATTAATAACTCTTCCCCCTTTTTGAATTATTTTTAACTGTCTAGATATTTCATAATTAACAGCATTGGCTACACTTCTAATACTTCCAATATTTTTAACTTCAGATCGAGTTCCAAATGGAGTTCCTTCTTTGTGTACTGAAATATTTGCATCCACTCGTAAAGCTCCCTCTAGAAAAAAAATATTTATTTTACTAAAACAACATAATTTAATTTTGATAAAATTACTTTTTACCTTCCATTTTGCAACTGCAGATGCCAGCTCTCTCCAAAATCATAACAACTTCCTTTACTAATGCTGCAGCTTCCTCCGCATCCGACCATTCAGGCTCAAAAACTATTTCAATAAGTCCTATGTTAGCTCGATTTAAATCAATAAAACTAATTTTTTCTTCTTCATTATGTAATGATTTCCCACTGTCTTGTTCTAACTGAATTTGTTTAATTTTTGCAGACTTGCGGTATGGTTTGGTTTTTAGAAAAACCATATAATCTACTGAGCCATTCACAGCCAACGGCAAGCGCTGCTGAGTGATTTGGTAACCTGCCTATAAATAAAAAAAATCAAAACTTATGATTGTTAAAAGTAATTAAAAAGAATTAATAAAACTTACTGGTAAATCTGAATAAAAATAATGTTTCCTATCAAATGATGAAACCGGATTAATTTCACATTTTAAAGCTAATGATGCAAGAACTGCTAGTTCAACACATTTTTTATTTAAAACTGGGAGAGTCCCAGGTATGGCAGCATCAAATAGTGATACTCTACTATTCACTGGTGCTGCATAAACGTTTTGAGCAAATGAAAATAATTTGCTGTCAGAAGCTAACTGTGCATGTATTTCCAAACCTACTACACTTCTCCATTTTACTCTGAAATAACCAAAGTTGATTAGAAGTAATGTTTAACAAGAAAATACATGAATATTGATTAGTTTACCCATCAGAATTCAGTATTTCAGATTTTTCCAATCTTTGAGCGTGCTGTTTCCTAACAAAATAATATTGTCGAGTTTTTGGTTTTATAAAATTTAAAATTTTAGGATATCTCATTTTGTTTACATGGCCAGTCGTAAATTACAAGTCAAATTAAATATCAGAAGTCCTGACTCTTTTAACATTTCACTAGATCATCTTCTTCTGTTTATAACAGGAAACTCTAATTATGAAATAATGCTTACAATTGTGAATAATTAATAAAAAAAATTAAAAATATAAATGAAAAAACGTTGAAAACCTTGAAAACATAACCATTTTTTAAAAAAGTTCACAAAATCGATTCACCGGAAGTCTCAAAAAGGAAATGAATCAATGGAGGAAAAAAAGAAAATTTTCCGTTCACACAAGGCGGTGAGCCGCCATTCAATGCAGCATACAGAATAATAGTGGTCCTTGTGGCGGTTTAAATTTTTGGATTAAATTTATTTGGTTTCGTTTTTTTTAAGTTTTATTATTGGTTAACAAACAAAAATGGATACACGGAAGCTAATATTTTTGTTTCGTGCAACGTTGGATCACAACCAAAGGCAACAAGCTGAAGAAGAAATAATACAAGTAAGCTACACAACGCCCGGACATGTGGCGCGGAATTGCCACAATCAATTTTTTTTTACAACTCTGTCCTTGAGTTATTTAAGGGTTGAACCAGTTGATTTTGTAAACAAGGTCACGACCTACCCTCCCCTATAACATTTGCGATCCCCCAATCTGATATGTATGGAATAACCACGAAAACCAGATGCGAGTTTTTCTACAATCTTTACGATAGGCTTAACGTATCCATTTTTTTAGGCACACTACAGAAATATCAAGGGTGGAGGAATTTCGCATGATATTTTAACATCACCATCCCTAATTTTTTTTCTATTTGTTTCATTATAGATTCACAAGATTATTAGCTTCACACCATCATTGTTACAAGTCATAATGTTAAATGATGTAGACATGCCTGTTCGGCAAGCTGCTGCCATTTATTTGAAAAGGGAAATAGAACAACATTGGGTAGATAAAGAACCTGAACCTGGACAGCCTTTACCATTCACAATCCATGAACAAGACCGAGCTATGATTAGAGATGCAATTGTTGATGCTGTAGTTCATGCACCTGATTTAATTAGGCTTCAATTGGTGCAGTGTGTTAGTACAATCATAAAACATGATTTTCCTTCAAGATGGACTCAAATCGTTGATAAAATCAGCATTTATTTACAAAATCCTAACGTAGCTGGATGGTCAGGAGCATTATTGTGTTTATATCAACTTGTGAAAAATTTTGAGTGAGTATAAAGTGAATCTGAAAATTCAAAAAAAAAAAAAATTTATTACAATGGATTTTTTTTTGTTTAGGTATAAAAAAGCAGAGGAAAGAGCCCCGTTGAATGAAGCAATGAATCTTTTATTCCCAATGATGTACCAATTATGTATCCAACTCCTACCAGATCACTCCGAACAGTCCGTTCTATTGCAAAAGCAAATTTTGAAAACTTATTTTGCTCTTACTCAATATACTTTACCATTAGATTTAATAACGAAAGAATTGTTTTCAAAATGGATGGAGATTTGTAGAGAAGTTGTAGATAGACCAGTTCCTGAACAAACAAATCAAGTCGATGAAGAATATAGGATTGATTTACCATGGTGGAAATGTAAAAAGTGGGCCCTACATATAATGTATAGAATGTTTGAAAGATATGGCAGTCCAGGGAATGTAGCTAAGGATTATAAAGAATTTTCAGAATGGTATTTAGAAACATTTTCTGGTGGTATAATAGAAGTTTTGCTGAAGACGCTTGACCAGTACAGGAGAAAAATTTATGTATCACCTCGTGTCTTGCAACAAAGTTTAAATTATATAAATCAGGGGTAAGTTTATGATCATTTTTTTTTTATTTTTGGGTGTAAAATGTGGCCATATTGGTTTTTTTTGAATGTTAAATTTTTGAGAGTTAAATCGTGACTCAGCCAAAATTTTATGTATGAGGTCTGGCCTACAATGAAATTTTATTGAAAATGAGCCACACATCAACTAGGAAGACTAATTTTTTGCTTTTTATTTTTTTTTAGAATCAGTCATGCATATTCGTGGAAATTTTTAAAACCACACATGTTCACTATTATTCAAGACATCCTTTTCCCAATTATGTCTTATACAGAAGCTGATGAAGAATTATGGGAATCCAATCCATATGAATATGTCCGAGTTAAATTTGGTAAGAATTATTTTGAATGTTGAATTTGTGGGGGAATCGGATTATTTATTTTTTTCTTGCCTACAGATGTATTTGAAGATTTTGTATCTCCAGTCACTGCTGCACAAACTTTATTACATTCTGCTTGTAAAAAACGGAAAGACATGCTGCAAAAGACAATGATGTTCGTTATGCAAGTTTTAACATCACCAAATGCTGATCCTAAACAAAAAGATGGTGCCTTGCATATGGTTGGTACTTTAGCTGATGTTTTAATTCGCAAGAAAATTTACAAGGAGCAAATGGAGCGGATGTTATGTCAACACGTGTTTCCAGAATTCGCCAGCCCACACGGACACATGCGTGCTAGAGTATGAAAATTTTATTTTTATAGAGGGGTTCTTTATCTAGATGAACAAAAATTTCTCTTGAGGTCATCAATCAGTATTTTTTAAAAAAAAATGGTTGACCTCAAAGGCAAATCTTGTTCCCACCAAAATTCGATACATTAATTTTTGCTTTTCTTTATTTCCAGGCATGTTGGGTTTTGCATTATTTTAGCGAAATAAAATTCAAAGACGATGCGATTTTAGCTGAAGCAGTTCGATGTACGATTCACGCACTCTTAAACGATAAAGACGTCCCCGTAAAAGTAGAAGCAGCTATAGCCCTTCAAATGTTGCTCAGCGGTCAGCCAAAAATTCAAAAATTCGTCGAACCCCAAATCAAAGACATTACCTTAGAATTATTAACGATTATTAGAGACACTGAAAACGATGACTTAACAAACGTTTTACAAAAAATAGTCTGCACTTATACGGAGCAATTAATGCCGATCGCCGTAGAAATGTGCGAACATTTAGCAACAACATTCAGTAAAGTTTTAGAATCAGACGAAAGCTCAGATGAAAAAGCTATCGCCGCAATGGGTTTGTTAAATACGATAGAAACGTTGCTGTCTGTGATGGAGGATAATCCTGAAATAATAGCTCAGCTTCAACCAATTGTATTGCGAGTCGTCAATGATATTTTCGTTCAAAGCGTTACTGAATTTTATGAGGAAGCATTATCTTTAGTTTATGATTTAACTAGTAAGAAAATTTCACCGGAGATGTGGCAGGTTTTAGAATTGATGTACAAGGTAATTTTTTTTTTTTTTTTCAAATTTTTTGGCTTAATTTAGCTAAAACTAAAACGGATTTTTCTTTGTTTTAGGTTTTCCAAAAAGACGGCTTCGATTATTTTACAGATATGATGCCGTCTCTTCATAATTACGTAACAGTCGATACCGAAGCATTTTTATCGAATGAAAATCACATATTAGCAATGTTTAATATGTGTAAAGCTATTTTAACTGGGGACGCAGGAGAGGACCCCGAATGCCACGCTGCTAAATTATTAGAGGTTATAATTTTGCAGTGTAAAGGTAGAATTGATCATTGCATACCACCTTTCGTTGAACTTGTCCTACAAAGATTAATGAGAGATCTTACTACTTCCGAATTAAGAACGATGTGCTTGCAAGTTGTTATCGCAGCTTTATATTATAATTTCCAATTATTGTTCGAAACTTTGGAAAAAATACAACAGCCTGATGGATCAGGGGAATCCATGATGACTAGATTTATTAAGCAATGGATTATTGATACAGATTGCTTTTTAGGGTGAGTTTTTTTTTTCTGGTTTTAGTAATTTTGCAAGAAACGACTTGAAAATAAAAAATATTTTTCTTTTTTTTTTCAGATTGCACGATCGAAAACTTTGCGTACTCGGTCTTTGCCAATTAATTTCCATGGTACCTAATCGACCACCGATTTTAAATGAATTAGCTAATCGAATTATTCCATCCTTAATTTTGCTCTTTGACGGATTAAAAAGAGCCTACATCGGTTAGTTTGGATTTTCGAATCATGCAGAGATCGAACTTGGTCCTTATTTCTGATCAAATTTGTTTTTACGGGGGAAAAAAGAATGATTCGACTAGAAATATTCTAGAAAAAATTAACAAAAAAGTTTTTTAAATGTAAAAATAATTTTAAATTTTGTGCCTTAAAATTCTTTAAAATTTGAGAAGGGATCAAGTTTGATCACTGATCACGATGAATCACAACGAAAAAATAATAATTTTCTCCTTTTTTAAAATTTTAGCCAAAGCACAGGAAACAGATGAAGAGGAATCGGAAGAAGAATCCGATGGAGAGCAAGGTTCGTGTTAAACCAATAAATAATTTTTAATGCTTTTATTTTTTTTGAGAAACCATAAGGAAATCAACAAGCTTAGGAAATAATTTTTTATTCGCTCCCTATAGGAACCTCCCTCGATACTGAAGATTTATACTGTCAGGGCGATAATAATCAAAGCAAGATGAATCCTAAAGCCCTGAATAAATTAGCGAATCACGCTAGAAACAAAATGGGTATTGTTTTCCCGCCCAAAAAAAAAAAAAATACTAAAAATTTTTGAACTGTTCACTTATTTCATTTTTATTTCATTTTTTTAGATGTCTTATCAAGCGACGAAGATGAGATCGACGAAAGCGGTGCTGAATATTTAGAATCCCTCCACAGTAAAGATTTAGCCGCTTTGGGTGTTACCGCAAGGCTTGAAGACGATACAAGCGACGACGAAGATTATGAGCCAAATGAAGAAACAGCTTTAGAAAGTTATTCAACTCCTTTAGACGAGGATACTTGTGAAATAGATGAATACGTTGTTTTTAAAGAAGTTTTCCAAAGTAAAGATCGATTATTTAAATTTTTTATTTAAAAAAATTTTGTGATTTTAATTTATTTAATTTTTTTTTCAGATTTGCAAGTTAGCGATCCGACTTGGTATCAAGCCCTAACCGCGAATTTAACATCGGAGCAACAAAAAGCTTTGCAAGAAGTTATCGTCCTTGCTGATCAGCGGAAAGCAGCGGCTGAAAGTAAAAGAATAGAACAAAGTGGAGGTTATGCGTTCCAAACACAAACCGTGCCTACGTCCTTTAATTTCGGGGGTACTCCATTAGGACGATAAAACCAAGTCAAAATTTTTTTTTTAATTCGCCAGTTAGCCTCATTTTAACTAGCGGAAACTTTTTTTTAAAAAAAATATTTTTCTCTCTAGTTCGATTGGGAAAATTTTAGGAAAAGTAATCAATCAACAAAAATATTTATTATTATATGTTTATCATCAATAAAAAAATCCAGTCGGCGAAATCTTTATTGATAATTCGGACCTTATATCGTTTCTTTTTTTTCAAGAAATGTAAATTTTGTAAATATTTTGCTTTTTAAAATGAAAAAAAGCAAATGTTTTTTTTTGCATGATGTTAATGAAAGTGGAACCAATTTTTTTTCCTTTTTTTTTTTTTGAATGCAATTCCGACGCGTAAGTCTCCGTGCTGACTTATATATTTTACGAGAGAATAAAAGAGGAATAAAAAATTATGGAAGTTATTTTAAGATGTGTTATTGTTTTTTAATTACCTTTATCTTGATTCATTTCTCCATCAATCAAAACAATCAAAATTGATTTTGTTTTTAGGATTTGGAATAAAAATTGGAAAGCTAGATTAGAGTTTTCATTTTTCATATCTTTTTTTACGGATATCAATGACTGCATGCCTTAGACAAAAGACCGCGCCGGTTTTAATTGTAATAAGCGAAGAGTGCTGACCAATATTTCAAAAAATACCAGCCACGTGTTACCAATTTGAAAGACACGGCTTCCTCTGAGGAAGACAATGATTGAACCGAAGTGATTTCCAAATCTTAACACGGTTGATTGACAATAGCCCTATTCGTCTCTGCGCGTCCAAGTAAAAAAATTTGGAACTAAAGGCTTGACCTTATGATGGCCGACCGAAATTTAAACTGTTCCGTAAAATAGGATGAGTTTCCAGACCTTATCAATCGTTCTTTTTAGTGTAATCATAACCTATTTTCTCAAGCTTACACATAAGACCTGGCTACGTAGCAAATAGACACCTATTTTGCTTATGAACGCGATTTTCAACAAAGGCATCCTAAACTTGAAAAATTTCTGAATACTCTTCACGATTACAGGAAAAATCAAAAAGAGGATGAGGATGAGCATGAGGAGAATCTGGTTTTAGTTCTAATGATTGATGAACAATAACTTCAGTAAAACATTGATTTGATGAGGAAAATGATCGAGTAGAGCAAATATCTATTAACCGGAAGTTAAAATCGCGTTGCCGGATGAACAGCCTGTTTTTTTCTTGTTCAATAATAATAGTCGCTCTAGGAGATATATTTTGGTCTTGACAATATAAACAGCATATAATTCTTGTTTTCTCATAAATAAAACGGTTTCATGTCTTTAATTTAAGAAATTTAATCTTAAAAATAGTTGCGGCAAATTTTTTCATCGGCTTCAATTCTAGTGCCACGACAAACGTTTCAAACCGTTTTCTGGAGTATCCAGCTTATTAGTTTCCTTAAATTTTCAGTGTTTTTATAAATTATAGTGGAAAATATGAAGTTTAAAGTGAACAGGAAAGTAAAGTGAAAATGTAATCACGAAAAAAAAAATAATTATAACCCCAATCAAGTGATTTAATAACATTCTTGCATCAAATTACACAATGTTTACATGAAAGGATATACGGTAAGAACGACAATTTTATTCAAGACAAGATAATTTTTTATAAAATTCTTGCATGCTCGAAAAAAAAAGTTTTCATAAAATTCGGTAAGAGACGAAAAAAGAAAAAAACAACATTTCATATTAGAGTTTTAATATTTCTAAAAAAGTAAAAAATCTGTTAAAACGATAACTATAACCTCTAAAAAATTTTACTTTTTTAATAAAATATTAAAAAAAAATATTTTTACAAATATATTAGGCGTAACCTTCATCTGATTTTTGTCACAAGAAATTAAAATATTAGTTGATTATAAAACTGAAAGTCACAATTTCACAGTTACAATAATTTTTTTTTTTTTTTGAAATTAAAATGAAACAGTCATGCATTGGAAGATCAACAAAAAAAATACTTCTGAGTCACGCTTTTAAAAATTCGATTAAAAACGTGGAATTCGATTAAAATACCCGAAAAAAAAAGAACCTAGAAAATCGGATTTTGAAACACTTTAAGACAAAATTCGAATTAAAGCACTTCGACATGCGAATTTCTCTTTTCCTCGTGTCCCGGAGACATTAAATGATTTTCTAAATCATCCGCATTTTTAAAAGTAATATCACAATAATTACAATGCAATCTTTTTTCATGTTTAGTTATCTTATGCAATTCCAAATAATTCAGAGCATAAAATCGCTTCCCACATTTCTCATGATTACAATGATAAATTTTCTCATTTTTATGAAAACTTTTCTCGTGTTCTTCGACTTCTTTATAAGAGTTAAATTCCTCAGTACAACGCCCGCATTTTTTCTTCGTCGGCTCTGGCTTTAAGAGTTTTGCAGGTTCGATAACTTGAATTATTTCTAAATCGTCTTCGGTTGATTTAGCTTCGCTCGTATCTACTCCAACATCCTTTTTAGGCGTTTCGGCTCCGCCATGTTTTTCACTCGTATCGACTTCATTTACTTCGACCTGAACCGAAATGCTTCTTTTTTCGATTGGTGGTTCTTTTTTGATCCCCAATTCTTCCGTTGATTTTGAATGATCTTGAGGTGACAAGGGTTCAGGTTTAATTTCTAGCTTATTATCTTTTGTAATAATTACTGTTTTCTTTTGAACACAAGGAAGTCCGACTACATCTTCTAGTCTATTTAAAACAACCACAGCTTTGCTCGTAATGCATGCGCGGTATACCTTTTCCTGATCCCAAAAATGCTTACTTTTTCTTACTGGTTCTTCATCGGATTCATGAGTCGTATCAGATTCGCATTTCGAAGAATTTCGAGATCTTGATCCCATAAATATCCTTGGAAACTTTAACATAAAATTCGTATCATTTTTACTCTCGTCCGAGCTGTTCTCCTTAGAAGCTCTTGGACTACGTCTACTTCCATTTAAACGAGTTTCCTTATCAATCCTTGGACTTGTAGTCCCATTTGACATACTTATCTTTTTTTCATCCAAAGTTTTCTTGTCCATTCTATTCAACACAACCGAGCAGCTTTTCAATTTGCAAGAATATTTTAATCCTTCATCCTTCTTCCTCTCTAGTTTTATAAATTCCCTTAGTGGCATTAATTTTGGCATTTTCAAGCTTGGATTATCCTCAGGAGTTTCCCCTTTTCTTTTAACTCCTTTATTCATTTCTTTTTCAGTTACTAATTGCTCTAATTCTTTTTCCCCAACTGATTCCTGCAACACTCCATTCTGATTATTATACTTATTTTCCAATTCCTTATAAATCATGCACTCCATTATTTTCTGGCATGTTACATTTGTAAAATGCATTTGTAAAGAATTATAAACATGCTCCAAGAAAGCTTGAAAGGATCCGCTTCTATCAGCCCCGCAAACTGCATCTTGAAATCTAATCACCATCAATGACGTATCACTTGTTTCATCTTTATCCAAAATCTCATTTGGATTTTTTTCAAAACATTGCTGTAGAGATTCCTTCACAAACGGCAAAAGTTTCTTTTTCACTTTTTCCTTATCAATCGCACCACTTTTCAATAACTTAACAATTGAATCTTCATCCTGCAGATCTTTATTAACTTCCTTTACCGAAGCGTTTATCTCATCAACACTTTTCGTTTTCAATAACGGTTTCTCATTATTCAATTTCTTATCACTGGTCTCATATTCACATACATTTTCTAAATCTAAAAAATTTTTTTTGCTTTGAGAATAATCCAATAAGCATTTTAAAGCGTTCGATTTTGACTCATCGTTAATATAAAAAAACTGCCTATAATACTGGATTAATGAAATTGTTGATGTAACTGGAGTTTCGATGTTATCAATCATGAAAGTGAAATAATCACCCCGACGAAGTGGTGTAAATTTAAGATATAATGCAAAATCTGCAAATGATGCTATTAAGAAAATTGTATTTAATTCATTTAGCTGTTTGATCTCACTGATTTCAATTCGATGGAGTGTTAAATTAGCCGCTACCTCTCTGTTACTGAATTTAACTGTTACATTAGCTCCGGTTTCCTTGTTAATGAGTATATTTGGACTTGAACTAGTAGATTTCACCCATTCTTGAAGATATCCCCATAATACATGATTATAAACAATAAGCCTCTTGATTTCTGTCAAATGTTGCTGGACATAGGGTTCAAGTGATTTGCTTACATGAATTTTAAAATTATCTACCCTTTTATCATATCCTCCTTCTAATACAATTCCCACATCAAAAGACACTAAAATTTCTTTATTATTTACATCGAAGAACACTCTCGAGTTCAATTTTTCACATTTTCTATTTACACTTGTATTAAAGTTTAGCATGAAATATTTAACACTGTTATTGTTCTCTCTGTAAATGAATGGTAAAGGCAGGCAAGATTCCTGATCGATAATATGTTTTAAACTTTGAAAATCAGTGGTCGAAAAAATTTCAATCTCCTCATGAACTCGTGTGAATGGAATGTTAGTTACTTCGCATTTTAACAATAACCAATCGATAAATATTCCATTTTTGATAATCCTATCAATTGCTCTTAGTATAAATTTTCCGCAGGCGAGGGGACGTGTTAATCGAACGTCAACTCTTCTCACCGTAGATGAACTTCGAAGTTCTGATAATTTTTCTGTTCTTGTGTTTACACTTTGAAGATTCTTTCCCCCTCCGGTCCATAGTTTAAGTTTTCCTTCATTAGCTCGACAAACAACCTTTTTAATTATTACAACCTTAGGAGGTAAATTGCTGTTAACATTACTTTGGCTTGTTACAAGTCTTCCGTTTTCGTAATAATTGTTCATGTAAAGTTCCATCTTACTTATAAGATCCTGAAAAAGAAAATTGAATTTAAGATTTTTGCATTTACATCGATACTGCTGAATATCGGAAATTTTCCGTTACATCTGCTCTATTCGCTGAGTTCTAAGAAAATTGATACCATGAATAAGAGCATTTGCTTTAATAGAAAGTCAAATAATCAATTTCGAAAATAAACAAAGCTAGAGGATTTCAGTGTTAAAAAATACCTTAAAATTTTTTTAGTTAAAGTTTAAAAAATGTTTTACAGTCATAACTAACCTAATTTTTAATTGGATAACCATTAATAACTCTTATTTTCAACATTTTAATTTGTATAAAGTATACCAGAATATTTCCAATGCCTACTTTGCTCCATTCCATTTGGCAAAATCAACGCTGCCAACTTTTAAAAAAAAATTCCCTAAATTTGCCGCCGTGGATTTTGTTCGTAAATCAAACGGGTTTCCGCGACGCCATTTTTAAAAAAAACGGCAGCCATGATGGTTTACTGATTAATTTTCGAGACTTGTCATCCACGGAAGTGAAGAAAAATAAGATATTAGCACGAATGCGTTTTTTTTTAAGAAAACCACTAATGAATAATCAAGATATTTAGGTAAAAATTGATTAGGAAAGTTTTAACATGATAAAACTTTTTTCATTAAAACAGCAAAAAAAAGATGGGGAAGCAACTCCCAAGGCTGGTACCCAAAAGAAGGCATCAGCTGCCCAGCTGAGAATAACTAAAGGTGGGTATTTTAATTATTTTATATCGTAATTTGAACTGTAAACACATTCATATTCATTTGAATTTTAACAACGCAATATTTCGCGTTGGATAGGCTTAATTGACCTTTTAGGGTTTTTTCATTCCTTGCCATTATCATTTTTTCTTTGTTTTCAGATATCAATGAACTTAATTTACCGAAAACATGTACTACAGAATTCCCTGATCCAGATGATCTCTTGTCATTTAAGTTGATCATATGCCCGGATGAGGGATTTTATAGGAATGGAAGATTTAGTTTCAGCTTTAAAGTAGGACCGAATTATCCTCATGAACCACCTAAGGTTAAATGTGAAACGCCTGTCTATCATCCAAATATTGATTTAGAGGGAAATGTTTGCTTAAATATATTAAGGGAGGACTGGAAACCTGTTCTTACTATCAATTCTATTGTATATGGCCTTCAGTATTTATTTTTGGTGAGTGAATTATAATATTGCAAAATAAATGTAAGATTTAAGCAAAGGGCAATAATTTAAAAAAAAAATTAGTATGTTTGTTTCAGTATGTTAAAAAAAATTTAGTCTAAGAATTCTAAAAAGTAGATTTTTGTCATTAATATACTTTTTTTATTTTCAGGAACCGAATCCAGAAGATCCATTAAATAAAGAAGCAGCTGAAGTCTTACAAAGCAACAGACGTCTCTTTGAGAATAATGTACAGAAGGCTATGAGGGGAGGCTACGTCGGATCTGTTTATTTTGAAAGATGTCTAAAATGATGAAAATGTGAATAACTAATTTAAATTAATCGAAACAAAAGACTTTTGTTTGCAAAGATGAATTTTATTTTAAAAAAAGGCCGTTTACGCCGTTTTTTGCTAGAATAAGTTTCATTTTTATTGTTTTTACGCTTTTAATGCGTTAATGTCAAAGATAAGAAAAAAAATAAAATAATACTGTAATCCGCAATGTTTCGTTTGTTCAGGAATTTTTATAAAAAAGTTGGCAGCAAAAAAAAGCTAAAACCAAATTTTAAAAACTAATAATCTAATGCTTCAAATAAAATAATACAATAAAAAGAAACAAAAAAAAAACGGATACATTAAAATGTTGAGAATCGGGGCTCTCTCTTTCATAACGCTGTCACAACATCAAGCTACTTCGATGTATATTATAATAAATGTGATAAAATTGTAATTTTTAATGAAATTGAACAGTTTCAAGCAGTACAGAGATTAAAATAAAAATACAAATTTAAAAAAAAAACCAAGCTAACAATAGCGAAAACAATTTTTTTTTTTATATAAAACATTCATTTAATCTATTACTAAGTCTTTTGAAAAACAAGACTTAACGTCATGAAAATTTTTTTTTAAAGCTTTAGTTTTCTGTTAAAAGGAATTTATTTGGCTGGAATGAAACGTTGCTTTTAACATCTTCACCGAGGGATTGAAGAGAATTAACAACGTGAGGCTTGTACGGTGTTTGAAGTCGGGTTGATCTTCTGACTGGTGTAGCGATGTAAAGCTGTTGTCTTGCCTTAGTACCAATTTCAGGACCTAATCTGAAAATTTTAAGTTGGTTTTAGTGAAAAGAAAAATTAATGTTATGGTAGAAAAAGCAAAATTGAAGCTTACTCTTTTACTGCTTTTTGCTGAAGTGCAAATTTAATAATCGTCGATTTGAAAATATTTTTAGGATCAACATTTTTGTCAGGTTTTGATGGCGTCGGTTTATTTGAATCGATCACAAGTTTATCAAATAATTGCTCTAAAGATTCCCCAACCGCTTCCACCTAAAAAAAGATGAAAATTAATTTATACTCAAGAATGAAAACCAAAACTTATTAGTTAACTTTGTCCATACCTCAGCTCCTTTTATAATCGCCCTTTCATAGTACTCAATAGCGGAATTCATATCTCCTCTTGATTGCTCCAAAGCAGCTAAACACTCCCAATAAACAGGAAGCTGCGTACAACCAATACATTTCCTTCTAATAGCAGACAACCATTCCTCGCAGCGATTATGAGGATATTTCAAATCCACGATCAATCTATGCAAATCACTTAGCCACCCTTCAACTTCTTTAATATCAACTTTTTGAATTGCAGTCGCTGGCGTTACGTTTTCTTTATCAGAATCCTCCATCAAAGACATATTTGGCGAATTAGGCGCTGTAGCATAATGAGACGTTTCTAAATCATTAAAGCTGCGATTCGGCGTTTGAAAAACTGAATTATTTTGAGAAACACCAAAACATTTTAAATGTCGATATCCGCTGATTGAATGCCCTCTGTTGTGCAGCCAAGTTTCCAATTTATCTCGAAGATTTAAAGGAGTTGGAGTTTTATCTTTAGGCGTTAAAAACGAAACGCTTTTGCTTCTTCGTCTAGCAGCTTTATCTACGAAATCATGATTTGCTTGAGGTTTTTCAATTTCTGGTTCGGTAAATGATAAATCTTGCTCGGAAATCGCTCTGTGTATTGCTGATTCTACGTTTCCAACTTTTTTACGATGAATCATGGAAATCGAGCGCCTGATTCGATTTTTCGGTTTCTTTTCTTCTTTAACCGCCGGAACTTTGATTGGTTTTTGAGGTTTTGATATTAAAAGCGGTTTTTTGGGATTTTTATCCATTGGTTTAATTTTCGGAAATGAAAATTTTTTCTTAGGTTTCTCCTCGCTTGAAAATTTAACGCTCGGCTTTGCGGCGGGTTTTTCTTCTGATAATAAAATTTTTGGAGCTACTACTTCAGGTTCTGAAATGATGATAGCTGGAGGGTTTTGAATTACAGGTGTTTTTTCATCAGATTCCAAAATTTCATCATTTTCAATTTTTTCTGGTTGTTCGGTTGGGGTCTCATTAGTTGAACATTCTTCTTCCATTACTACAGTTTCAATCGGTTCTGAAATGATCTCTTCAAATGCTTCTGGCTCAGGAACTTCTTCTGACTGTATTAAAAATGTAGGAGCATCTGAGACTTCATTGGGTTCTTCATATAAGTCCATCAGAACAAATTCAGATTCATTAGGTGCTTCTACAACTTCTACAGGTGCTGGAAAATGCTCAATTTCTTTTAATTCTTGTTCTAAAACTTCTGCAGGTGCTGAAAAGTGTTTGGTTTCTTTTATTTCTGCTCCTAAAGCTTCTCTAAGCGCCGAAGAAAGTTCAATTTCTTTTGGTTCTACTTCAGAAACCTTGACAGGTGATGGATGGTGAATAGTTTCTTTTGTTTTTAATTCAGGTGTTTTCTTTGATGCTGAATTGCTTAAATTTGACTGACGTTTCAAATTGGATGAACTATTTGGTTTTTTTGGTTTCACGCTCAATCTTGAATTTTTTGTAGGCTCCATTTTAGGTTCTACTTTCTCCACTACTTTAGCACTGCTAACACGAGTTGCATTTCTAAACAATCTGCAAAAAACAAAATTATTTAGTCATAAAAATTATTAATTTTCTATTATTTCTTACCCAACTTACCTTTCAAAAACATTTTCTTCTTTCTTAACATTTTCTTTCTCTTCCTTCTTAGTATTATTAATATCTGTCTGTTTGGTCATGTTTACTGCAGGTATTTTTGGTTTAACAATAGCAGGGACTATACTCGGAATTTTTGATTTTCCAACAACATCCTGTTTTGCTTGCAATTTCTGTTTTCTATATTCTTCAAGCCTGCTCCTAAATTAGTAAACAAAAAAAAGATATTTTGTATGCCCTTTTTTTGATTTAAAAAATAATAAGTGCTTTAACTTACAACAATTTCATTTTATCATCTGGGGTCATATGAGCTGGAATTTTGTTGCCAAGAGCAGTCACAGGTCCATGGCCGGTCGGTGTTATAGGTTTAGGAATAACAGATTTTCTCCCTGAATTACTTCCAGATGAACTTGCCTTGTCCATCTATAACAAAAATAAGGAAAAATAATCATTGAGATATCAAAGCAATATCATGCAAGACCTGACAAACCTTTACATGCAAAAGCATCAGTCATACTGGACATTAAGGCGATGAATTTCATCGATATCTGAACATAATAACCCCAATAATACCTTTCTATAATGAACCTTATTAATAACCATGATGCTGTACATTAAAATCGTTATTTATCCATATAAAATTCTCAAATTCAAACACGAACGCCATGTTTATGAAGCTTCATTTTGAATCGTGAAAAACGATTGAAAAAAACTTACCCTGAACAAAAAACCGAATTGAAATAGCTAAACAATAAAACGACAAACAAAATAGACGCTCTAATTAGTGCTTATCTATCTGAATTATTCATCAAAATATAAAAAATTATTTTCCACATTCCAACGGTTTTTCCAAGATTGCCAAGATGTCTTCTTTTTTACCCGCCTCTTTCTGGTGACACGACAAAATGCCGAACCCAATAACTTCTGCTCATTTATTTACAATGATATTAAAAATTATTTAAAAGAATCTTTAAAATGTCGAATTGGAAGCAAAGATCGAATGATCAGGTACATTATTTTAGTAATTATCATTCAATACAAGTTAAATTCTATTGAGTTCAAACTTTCATTGCAGTATGACATACGAGAAGACGAAGAACAAAATGTCAAACTTCAAGAAATAATAGATTTGTTAGTCGCTGCTGGGTATTTTAGAGCAAGGATCAAAGGCCTATCATCGTTTGATAAAGTGGTTGGAGGAATGGTTTGGTGTATGGAAAGTTGTAATTTTGATGTTAATGTTGATCTTTTATTTCAAGAGAATTCAACAATAGGTCAAAAGATGTTAGTGTCATTTCTTGTTGACAAGTTCATTTATAGTGTATTCTAATTTTTTTTTCTATTTTTCCAGAGCTTTAACTGAAAAAATAGTAACAGTTCTTCCTAAAATGGAATGTCCTCATAGAATTGAGCCTCATCAAATTCAAGGATTAGATTTTATACACATATTTCCTGTTATACAGTGGCTAGTTAAAAAATCTGTACATGTAAGAGAAGAACGCAGGGAATTTATTAGAAGTCATGCAGTTTCTCAGTATGAAAATAAATATGCCACTGTTGATAAATCTAATGTTGCTGTAGCTGAAAATATTAAAAAGTTGAAAGAGAAGTATCGCAGAAGAAGATTATATAAAAGAAAAGATAATTTGCCTGATGATGAAGAACTTCAAGTTGAAAGTACATTGTTAGAATATGGTTTTCCTCAAAAGCCTGATGCTGGTGATAGCGAATCAAGCAGTACGGATTTATATTCAGAAACTCAGGAACTTGAAGATGTAAGTGTTTTAAATTTATTTAAAAAAAACTTGCCTTCATTTGTAATTTTTTTTTTACAGAGTGTGCCTCTAAAAATCATGGGAAATATTGTTAATTCACAAGTTCAAAAAATAGCACAAGTTTCTGAAAAATTTGCCAAATTAAAAATGGAAGTTGAAGATTCTGGTTCTTTAATACGAAAGCAGAAGGATATGATCTTGGAAAAGCGAAACATACTTTTAGATCAGAAAAAGGAGCTAGAAAAGGAAATTGAAAAGGACAACCAGAATCTCTTGCAAATCAAGGAGTCACTTAAACAATTTGATGAAGATAAAATCAACAAAGAAAATGAAAACCATTTTAGGTTTGAATTTTTAGTACTTACTTTAAGCTTTTTTTAAATACTTAAATTAACAAAGAAAAATATTTTGTAGGATTTATGAGAAGTTGCAAAATTTAATTCTACTTGAGGATAATTTAAAACGGCAAGAACAACAATTCCGAGAGCAATGCAGATCAGAACTTGAAAGATTACAGCAACTCGTTCAGTAAGTCGTTTTTAATTTTTTAAAAAATTGATCTTGATTAAAATTATTAACAAAATAAATTTTAAAACAGGGAAGCAAACGATAGAAATCAGTCTCAAGAGAGCAACGTAACCGAAAATCAGTGCGAAGAAGAAAAAGAAAGAGTTCAAGCATTAAGATTACAAATAGCTAAAAGAAATCGTTCGATTGCATTTTTACAAAGGCAATTAGATGAAATTCCTGGCAGAGGAGAACTAGCCCAATATCAAAGACGATTTTTAGAACTCTATAGCCAAGTAGCGCAAAAACACGAAGAAACTAAACAATTTTACACTATGTATAATACTTTAGACGATACTAAGTTATATTTGAGTAGAGAATTATCTTTACTCAATTCCGTCCTGGATAATTATTCAAAAGCCATGACAAATGCCATTGATAAAGAAGAATTCATGAAGCAGTTTGAATCCGCAGTAGCAGCCATTAAACAAAATAAACAGAAAGCAGAGAAGCGAAGAAGTGAAGAAAGAAATCGACGCGATAAATTAAGTAAGCAATTGTTGGATTTAGTGGAACAGCAAAGAAATTATGTAGCGATCGTAAAGCAACTTCGCATCGAATGCAAAAAAAATGAGGAATTATTAGCTCATTTTCGAAAACAGCCCTGAACACAGTTTTGTAATTTTATACACAATATATCATTCCATATATTTGTTATTATAAATGCGTTATTATTATTATTATTTAAAAATCCGAGGCATGAAAATTAATTTTTTTCTTGCAACGGATTTTCATCGTAACAAAGCCTCCGTGATTCAAAAATGGCGCTTCTGCTACCACGACAAAGACGGCAAAGGAAATCCAGGCGGCATCAGCATTACGTAATCGAAGCAGAAAGGAAATGGCGTCTGTCTTGTTTTTTTTTAAACTTACGTTTTACCAAAATAAATAAATCGTGTTATCACGTAGGATGATAATGGTACGTAACTTATGTTGGTTTTTTTAAAAGCCCATCCGCGAAGTTTGAATTAAAAATTCAAATCTAATTTAATTAGAGTGATTATTTTGAAATGAGTACATAGTATAGTAACAATTTCACCTAGTCTTAACAAAGGATCTTAAATATTTCAATATGGAATCTGATCAAGAAGTTGTATATCGGACAAACGAGGATTCCCACGTTGTAATGTCCGAAAAAGTGCAATCATTGGCTGGTAGCGTTTATCAGGAATTTGAAAAAATGATTTCTAAATACGATCATGATGTAGTCAAGGATCTTATGCCATTAGTTGTTAACGTCCTAGAATGCTTGGATATGTCATATACTGAAAATCAAGAGCATGAAGTTGAATTGGAATTATTAAGGGAGGATAATGAGCAATTAGTGACACAGTACGAAAGGGAAAAACAGCTGAGGAAAAACACAGAGCAGGTTAGTTTTTTTGTTGTTTATTGTAAAATCGTAAACCATAACAGTAGTTTTCACTTTTACTCAAGAAACCTATTAATTATATGAAGCAGAACAATTTCTTACCATTGTGGGTTTTATGGCTTTTCCTGTACTTTGTAATTTTATAGTAATAGAAAGGCTATTAATTTTTACTTTTCATTTAATTATAGAAACTCCTAGAAGTTGAAGACGCTGTAGAAGATGAGAGGAAAGACTTATCATGCAAAATTGAAAGTTTAGAATCAATAGTTAGAATGTTGGAACTCAAAGCCAAAAATTCATCAGATCATGGTAAGTAAATAAAAAGTTATATTATGTTGAGAAGCTTTTTATCTAGTAGGTTAATGTTGGGTTGTTAAACTTAAGCTAATTAGGATTCAAAAATGATAAGTGACATTTAAGTTGATAAGCATTCTTTCAAAAAGTGTTAGTTTTAAATTGGTTTTACGATATCAAAAATAAGAATTTTAAACTAAGTGAATCCTCCCTTTGTCAGAATTGGGAGTACTATTTAAATTTATTAGCCAATTAATAATTCAATGGTGACGTCGTTTCCTGAATTGCTCTTTTATTGTATTGTTATTTAATTCGACGATATATTCAAAAGAACGCCCACTTAAAATACTTTAGTAAATAATATATTACACAATTAGTCAATAAGAGAAGGAAGTGAAAGATTTTACACACCGAGATCTGTGTTTACAGTGCTTGCCTACAGATTGCACTGCGCTGTATCTCAATGCCGCCGCCATAATTGTGTTTCAAGCTGACAGCATCTAGATTTTTAGACTGCGGCAAAGATTTTTCAAAAAGCTGCAGCCTACGGAATTTTCTTTTTTATTTAATTAAAAACTAATTTCACTATTAACGAGCCTATTTACAGCCCAATTAAGTTTCTGACATAATGGCGGGTCGAGTCTTCGAGATATCGAAAGCCTTCAAGATTTTGAAAAATTTTTGGATTGGCTGAGAAGTTATTTTTTCTCTTTAAGAACATTTTGCAGCATATTTTTATAATAAGTACTTTAGGTATTGGAAACCACTACTTTCGTACGATGCGATAAGTAAAGCAAAGCGAAAGCGGGGCGAGTAATGTGAAAAAAAAACAAAAATTTTTGTTGTTAAGTTGGCAACACTGATTTTAATGGGTAATGCGGCAAACTCGCACTGGGAAACGTGTGACGCGCTCTCAAGCGGCTTACATGTGAACTATCGGAATAAGGATAAACACTATTGTAAACAATGGTTGAAATGAAAAAATGCCGCTCTAAAAAAGAGTTTTTAGTCAATTTTGCAGCTTTTAAATTACCTGATGGGGGTATTACTTTCTCACCAATGCCCCTGTAAAATGATTTTTAAAAAAAGCAGACCAGTCACTGAGAAAATGCAGAAAAAAACTGCACTATGTTTGAGTGTGTAATTTGTATACCTGAACATAAGAAATACCTGTAGGAATGATATTTTGTGCTAAAAATTTAAATATTTTTATGGTTTTAGCTTCTGCTTCAAAATGTCTTATCAAATAACTTCCAAAATTGAATTTGTGCAATATTTCAAAATATTTGAAAAGTACAAAAGTACAGAATCGGCTCTGAATCTAATTGAAAATTGAGATTATGCCGAGACTTCAGTGGAAATTCTAAGAAACCTTCGATAGATAGAGGCTCATGGTTCATTCTTTCCATAATAGCAACTTTATACACTTAAAATCTTGTTGTTGGTATCATTCTTTCTGTGTTATCTCATTACTCATTTGCAAGCAAAGGACACAGCATAATAATTTCAAGAGATGGCTGTACAGCTGGAGTGCAGCAGACCAAATCTCATTGCTTCAAAATGCTGTGAATAGCAGATAATAAAACTCCTTTGCACAAAAATTGTTCCAAATTGAATTTACAATGACACATGCTACCTTATTTCAAAGGATTAAGACTTTTTTAATGTAAGAGAATCATTTCTCTGGAGTAAGCGATTTGATTTCCTCTAGATCACAGGAACACATCATAGACTGTTATAGGATTTGCATAGATGAGGCCTCTCTTTCTAATAAAAATCCTTTGCCCTTAAAGGCAACTTCTTAAATAGCTAAGAAGCAAAATCCAGAATTAAAACCCCCCTTAAAAATGAACCAAACACAGCATATAAGATTCACAAACACAGCATATAAGATTGCAATCCTCAGAAGGAAGCTCGAAGATTTCACATCAGTGTTAGATTTACCAGTTTTAATTACTAAAAAACAGATGTCACATCAAATAGATGACCCAATAGAATGTGTATAATGTTTTAAGGGTTTTTTCTGTGAACCAAATAAAAAAATTAATGAGTATTAAACGGAAAAAAAATTAAAAACGCTATTATGAATATATATGACAATGTTGTTTATCCTTATAATGGCAGCCATGATGGCGCGATCGAACTGCCATCTATAGTTCGTTCCCAGTGCGATCTTATCGTTTGACTGACATTAGAACTTCTTTGTGAATCACAAACTAATTTAACTAATTTCTTTTAAATTTAGTGTTCAGGCTGGAAGAAAAAGAAAGTGAAATGAAGAAAGAGTATGCCAAACTTCATGAGCGATATACTGAATTATTTAAAACACATGTCGATTACATGGAAAGGACGAAACTCCTGATGAGTACAAGTGAACGATTAGACGCTCCTATGAATAGATCTTCCCGTCTTCCTAATGTGGGAATAGCTCAATTAAACAGGTAAAGTATTTATATAAAATGTTTTCTTCCTGCTAGGCCAATTTCTAAGTGTAATCAATTTTCAGGTCATCAGGGCCAGTCTCATTCGGTTTTCAATCATTAGAAGAAGTTAAAGATTTCAATAGCCCAGAAGAATTGATTCCAGGCTCACCACCTGATAGCACTAATTCAAATACTAGTCTACGAAACGAATTAAATGTAAGTTTGTTATTTTTTTGTGTGTGGAAAATTTAATTCTTATAAAATTTTGTAATTAATTAGGAAACTCAAGATATTAATCCTGATGAAAGCACACCAGAAACAAACAAACCGTCCGATAAGAATTTATGGTTGAATTTATCAGATCAAAACAGTAAATCCAATTCTCCTGAAGATGAATTACCAGATGATGGACCATCATCAATTGTTATGACACCTATTGGTAGAAGTACAACTAAAAGAGAACAGAGAAGTGGGAATACATTATACCAAGAGCTTAGCTTTCAGGATGCAGAAGCACTCGGTGATGCTGATGAAAGTGGTGATATAACCGGAAGTTGGGTTCATCCTGGAGAATATGCATCTTCGGGTAATTTGAGCGGCTATTTAAAAGCTTGGAGTTTGATTTTTATTTTTTTTTGCTTTTAAGCTTTCATTAATCCACTCTCTTTAATGAAAAAATAATAACTTAAATAATAAATTTTTTTTGAAGAGGAAGAGTGGACTAACGTTTGCATATGTGTTGATTAATTTGTTTCGTCTAATGTTTTTGCTAATTTTTTTCTTATTTGGTTTTTTTTTGCTTGCATGGATGCAGCGAATGATAATTTTTTCGGTAAGTGGAATTTTTGTAATTTTAACAAAGAAATTTAGTGATGATTGTTGAGGGTTTGGTTAAAAGGAGGGGAATTGATATAATTTTTTTTAATTTTTTTAGGCATGGGAAAGGAAGTAGAAAATTTAATCATGGAGAATAATGAATTATTAGCGACGAAGTAAGTAGGATTTTGTTTTTACTAATGAAGTGTTTAAAAGGTAGAAAGTATATTAATTTCTTTTTGTGTGTTTCAGGAACGCTCTGAATATTGTAAAAGACGATTTGATCGTTAAGGTCGATGAGTTAACTAGCGAGCAAGAAATCCTGCGGGAAGAAATGAAAACTTTACAAGCTGTAAAGAATCGGTTAAAACAAAGAGTAGCGGATCTTGAGGAGGAATTGAAGAAAGTTAAAGAGGAAGCTGCTAAGCAGGCTAAAAGCAGTAAATCGGACGATGAGGTGAGGATTGGTTATCGAAGGGGATTTTATTTCGAATTGCGATTACTCAGTGGAAGGGAAAGTAGTGGAAATGAAAGGAAAAAAATTGAATTTTTTAAAATAGTCATTTCCCTTTATTTTTTTGCTGTAACTGGTTTAAGATCGTTTAGCGACATGTAGCAGTGCTGTTTAAAAATCCGTTTCTTATGTTTTAGGACGAAGACGTCCCAATGGCTCAACGAAAACGCTTTACCCGCGTTGAAATGGCTCGAGTATTAATGGAAAGAAATCAGTATAAAGAACGATTTATGGAGCTGCAAGAAGCCGTGCGATGGACAGAAATGATACGAGCTAGTAGAAGCGATATTTCCATGGATAACAAAAAAGATAGGCAGACGATATGGAAATAGTAAGTGTGAATAATGAATTTTTAAATAAAATAATAATAAAAACAAATCATTAATTAATTTATTTTATTTTTTTCAGTTTTAGTAATTTATTTACAATAAGCAGGGAAAAAGAATTACCAACAACTAGGAGACCACCCATGAATATATTATACGGTCCACCAAATTATCACGCCACACCGGCTTTAGCTCCTGTGAGGGAGAATTTACCTATTGAGAAAAAACGTGGGGTTGACTACATGGATAGAGGAAATGTGTAAGTCAACCTAATCAAACCAAGTTTTTTTTCCCGAATGATTTTCGTTTAATAAGGGAGAGAATACCGAATAACTTTACCCTGAATTGTGCCATTTTAAAAACGAAAACATTCGTATTTTTCAAAAAACGAAAACTGTGATCGTAGTTAATTTTTTCTTTTGTTGTTCAGTATTTTTTTTAAAAAAAAGAAAACTACAAAAACCAAAAATATCGTTAATTTCTAGTCTATGGCGAAGCCATAAGATTGTATTAAATAAATTTTTTTTCTTCGATTTTTTTTTATTATTATTATTAATGGACCGGAAGTTTTTATTTAATTTCACTTCCATGATTTTTCCATATCCATTAATTGTTTAATTTTTTTAAAAATTTTATTTAACGTCGAGGATTGGTAAGTATGAAAATGAAAAGAGAAATAACACCCTTCCGTATTATTTTTTAATATAGTTCTAGTGAAAAATTCTTGCAAAGAAGAGCTAACGAAAGGAAAGAGCAATACAGACAAGTTCGAGCCCACGTGAGGAAAGAAGATGGAAGGCTACAAGCTTACGGTTGGAGCTTACCTGCTAAAATACCACCGATTCCAGTACCGGAAACTGGAAGTAGATCTCATGTTCCTGTTCCGGTACCTGTTTATTGCCAGCCTCTTGCCGCTAATGATCCAGCAATGAAAGTTAGTATTTTTTTGATTGAAAATCTTGTTTTGGGGATGATATTTTTTAATTGAAAGAAAAGAATGCAAATTTCCAGATTTGGTGCGCCGCAGGAGTTAATTTATCAGGAGGAAGGACGAAAGATGGAGGATCGATTGTAGGTGCTAGTGTTTTTTACTCGAAACCGTCTACGCCGGAGGAAAAACCGGAGAATGATGATCCTGATGCAGAGCCTCATATTACAAGATTGGAAGAAGAGTTAAAGGTGCAAAATTTGATTCAAATCTTTCATCAACTTTGTAATTTTTAATTGAAATTTAATTGAAAAAATTGAAATCTTTACTTTTTTATATTCTAAATTTTAAAAATTTTTTGAAATTTCAATTTTTCAATTTTTAAAATTGTGAATGTCAATAATTCTTTTATCTTTTTTTAGGAAGGAAAAAAGGTGCGAGAAGAAGGCGAAACATTAGAGCAACGACTCTCATCACTAGTTTGGATCTGTTCGAGTAGAAGAGATGAAAGTCGCGTTACTATTATCGACGCTAACAATCCCGCAGACGTTTTAGAATCCTTTACAGTTTGCGCATCATATGTATTATGCATTGCAAGCGTTCCGGGTGCAACTGAAGCGGATTACAGAGAAGAAAACGAAACTAATAATAATTTAGTTGAAGAAACTAATTTAAAAGATGAATCTACAAAATCGGAAGATGGCGGAGATAACGATGAGAATTGCAATTTAGGAAGAATTAATTATGTCGCTAGTGTAAATGTTGAAACAGAGGAAGAAATTGAACCAGAAACCGAAAAAGGTAAATAATTCAAAATCCAAGCGCTTTGCAAAACTACATTAATTTCAATTGTTATTATTTTAGATGGATTCATCCAGCTGGAAAAAATGAGCAGTGTGATGCCAACTATGTGGCTTGGAGCCCAAAATGGCGTGTTATACGTTCATTCAGCAGTAGGGCAATGGAGTAAGAGTATCCATAGCGTAAAAATGAAAGATTCAGTTTTATGTATCGTGTAAGTATTTCTTTAAGTTTTTTTTTTTTTTTTTAATTTTTTCTATTTGTATTTTTTATTTTAGCCACTCTTGCGGCCGAGTATTAATAGCACTGGCCAACGGTACCGTAGCCATATTCCGTAGAGGACCAGATGCTCAATGGGATTTAAGTCATTATCATACGGTCGACCTTGGAGGTCCTCATTATTCAGTAAGGTGCATGAGCGTTGTCCATGGGACCGTATGGTGCGGATATAAAAATAAAATTCACGTATTAGATCCTGTATCTTTGATTTTAAAGGTAAATTACTTTCTTTGCTTTCAATTTACGAATGGATCAGATTAAAATTAATATTTTTTTTGCGTAATTTTAGAAATCGCTGGAAGCTCATCCTAGACGAGAGAGTCAAGTTAGACAATTAGCATGGCTAGGGGATGGAGTTTGGGTGTCAATTAGACTCGATTCCACGCTTCGTTTGTATCATGCTCATACTTATCAGCATTTACAGGATGTGGATATTGAGCCATATGTCAGTAAAATGCTTGGTTAGTATTATATTATATTATATTACGTTTCGTCTTTACTAATCTTTGAATAGCTCCAAAAATTTAAAAACAATTTTTTTTAATTTTTTAGGCACTGGCAAATTAGGATTTTCATTCGTAAGAATCACAGCTTTATTAGTTTCAACTGGAAGATTGTGGATCGGAACCGGAAATGGAGTTATTATTTCAGTACCATTGTCCGAAAGTAAGTAGCCATGTTTGCTTAAAAAAATTTCATCCTCGCCCATTTTTTATTGAAAAAAATTTTTTTCCCTCAGATGCAGGTGCGTTAGTTAGCCCAGGATCAGTAGTCCGAGGTCCAGGCGCCGTAGTGCGAGTTTACACCGATTCTACATCCGATAAAATCCTCCCCGGTAGTTTCATACCATATTGTTCTATGGCCCAAGCCCAATTATCATTTCACGGCCATCGAGAATCCGTAAAGTTTTTCATAGCAGTACCCGGCTCGAAACCCGGCGCTACAAATCCTAACATGTTAGTCATGTCCGGCGGGGAAGGATATATTGATTTTCGAATAGGAGACGGATCCGACGATGATGGGAGACCTATTGAAGAAGAAGACATCAACGAAGACGATTACGATAAGGAAACCGCAAGGAAAGGAGATCTCAGCCATTTAATTATTTGGCAGGTTGCTCTACCGACATGACTTACAACTAAACGAAGCGGTAGTTTATTATTCAGTTGAGTATAAAATCCAATCAAGACTGGTTTCATGTTTTATATGAATATTATTGACCTTTTGCCCAGCCCAATCTGTGAAGAGGAGCAATGTGTAAAAAAAATATGATCAGCAGTATTATAATTTTTCCAGTTCGCATCACAATTGGGACGAATGGCGCAAAACTTTGCAACTAGAGGCGCTGTCGTCTGCTTTGGTGGCCAGCGCTACTAGTGGCAGAATTTTGCATCAGTCTTGCCCACACGCATTGCTTTTCTAATTAAAAAAAAAAAAAAATTATTGTTGAATAGTTTTTGAATAGAAGTGTAAATATTTAAAGATCTAAATATTAAATATGAATGGTCAGTTGATTGCTATGTATAAAAAAAACAAAGTAGGGAATTTTTTTAAAATTAGCGCAAATTTTTTTTAAACCAAACCTTTAAATTTTTTTATCAAATTTGTTAAAAATTTAGCTCCTACTTAATTTTTATCTTTTTAATTTCTAGTCACTCATATGTGATTATTGTTTAAAAGGAATGGCTAATATTTCTTTTAAACAAAATTGCAGTTTTAAATTTTTTTCAATAAGCTCATTCCTTTAAATTAAAATTTTTGTAGATATTTAGGCACTGAATGGGAATACAGAATGGAATCTTACCTAAAGGAGAAAAGGAAGTCTTTTTGATTTGTGTACTCGAAAAGTTTTGCTTATCCTTTGAATCAAATTTTTCCTATGTTTGAGTCCCCAGCAGCTCATTTATGTTGAAAAATCTAGGCTATCAGGGATATGAAGCCCTTGCTTGCAGAACATACTATTCGAACACAAATAAGAACCACGGAAGGCCCCTTCCCATATTTAAATCAAAGTTCCATTATGTACTTTTTCCATCCTATAATTTAGGGATTTAAAAAAAATTGGCTAAAAATATGCTTTCAATTGGGAGGGATTTCAAATTGAGTACAAATGTATCTGTTTGGGTCCAAGGTCTTGTTACTTTCTACTTTTTTGCTAGTACAAATCAACAAACGGTAAATCTTTTCCATAAATTTCATTTTTCTCTTATCGCAATCAAAATACTCATACTCATAAACATAGATGACATAACTCAAGGGTATAACCCTCCCTAATTATTAATCATGTGCTAAGAAATTCGTTAAGGATATGAAAATTTATTTATCGGAATATTTATTGTAACATAAATCTTTGGAAGATATTTTAAGTGGTTCCAATATGAAAGGTTTACCAGAATGTGTAAAGTGGTATTTGTTGTGTGATAATATTGTAGCTGTACCAAAGATGTTTGGAGTATAAAAATAAGAATGCATTTTATAAAATAGGTTTTAAAAAATATACATTGATTTTTTTTTCATAATGTAGGTACAGCAAATCAATTCAAAAAATTTTATACCTGGTTTTTTTCCCTAGAAAAAATTTTGATAATGCTGATCGAGATCGATTGTAATTAACAACGAAAATATACGTAAAATGATTTTAAAGAAGAAATAATACTTGGCTTATGTTTTCGTTCCTCTCCATTTTGAAATCAAGCAGAATAAAAAGTCAACATCGCATCGCCATGCGGGCAAACGATGACGTCATTCTTCCAGGCATTTCAAAAAAAAACGAGGAAGTCTCAGTTCGCAGTCGCCATCTTTTAAAATGATCGTGTTTATTCTTGTTCTAAATTGCATGGACAATCGATGAAATTGCTTATTTTTTCCGTTTTAATTGTTTTTATTTCAATGAATTATTGCATCTCGGTTTAACGAAATGTAGATTTATGTCTTTACCATACTAAATTTGATCTAATTAACCATTATAGTGTGATACAACTGAACGCGTCATTAACCACAATGTGACAGCCGGGTAAGTCAAATGGCGATCAGAAGCCAAGTATTGTTTTCTTCCTTTTCTTTATTATTTTCAACATCAGTTATGAATAACTATAATTTTCAATCGATACAATCAAACGGTATGATGTTATTAATCATTTTTATTGATCGAGTCCTGAAATAACCTTTGAGATTGAAAGTCGTATCGAAGAATCACTTTGGCTGCTTTTAAGATTTTAGAGTCGTCTAATACCTGGAAAATGGGTAAGTACGAAATCATTAATGCCGCCTATAAATCGGGATTACCTTATTATGGGCTTGGACGCAACGTACGTGATACAAATTTCTTATCTCCTTTTGAATGTCGTTGAGATCACCTCCATGCCTTCGTCTAACCTCTTCTATCGTATAATGCAGTTCTATAAGAATTAAACCTATAACAAAAAAAAAACGCAAGCGAGTAAAATGAGAATCTAAAGAATTCCAACAGAATTTATTCCGCTCAATTAATATCCACGCTTTGAGAAAAAAAAAGAATAATTAATTGTCTTTTGAAGAATTGAGGAAATTCTTTTTTTTTTTAAATTTGCTTAAATGACACCATCAAATTAATTATCTTAGAAGTCTGGTGTGGTCACAATAAAATGACTTATGACAGATTATTTCTTTTTTTTTAGGCAGGAATCCAAACTGCATGTGCTAAATACTGACCTTCGGCTTTATCACTCCACGTGCGATTAAATGGTTTTTTCTTCAACTCAAAAATTGTTGAGGAAAATGCAATATCAGCTGAATGGTTCAAGGTAAGATAAGCAGAATGTTATCTCGATTTTATTTTTTTATAATTACCTTTTAATCGACAATCTCCCAGTTTCAAAATTTTTAAAGCCATTAATAATTCTCTGCAAAGAAGTTCCTTTAATATTAACTCGTCATCTGTAAGATCTGTAAATTATAATCTTGTAAATGTTATTAATGATGAGTTGCTTTTTTTTTTTAGATAGAGAGAAATAAATATTTTTCGAATGTTTCAAAGTAATTTTTGATGGGGCATTCTGTATTGAAATGAGAAAAACTAACCATATATTTTAGTTTGTCAACAACAATTTGTTTATTCTTTCAAAATATGTGGATCAAATGATTTATATCGATTCAAGGTAGTTCATTTTTTTTATTTTTCTTTCTCTCTTTATTTTTTAAGAAAGAGATTAATGAATTTGATAATTAGTTATTTAAAAGTTTTTGACTTTTCATTTTCAGGAATGCTGGCTCTGTTAATAGACTTGTATAAGAACAGGAAAGAAAAATCAAGAAACTGTCTGGCTGACATGAAAAATATTCTTGGTAAGTCAAAATATTACCTGGATAATGGTAGCCATCTTTATTCCCATACAACCACACCAACTTCAATTTAAAATCCATAGCCATTTGATTCGAATTCGGTACAACTGACATCCCTTTCAAAATATTACACATATCCCTTAAATTCTTCGAATTCGACGATTCTAACAAATTCCCTATCATACTTTGAATCATTCCAATTTTCATTGCGTTGATTTTATATCCACAGCGGACGCAGCACCATCCGCTTCCGTTTTTTCCCATGGGCAACAATACCCCCGTACATCCTTTTTTCAAACAATACAATGCTTGCAGCCGCGCTCCAAATTCTGCTGGATCCCCGCATCGTTCGCAATCGCATTGAAATTTTTTCGTAAGGGATAAATGTTGATGCCGTGCCTGATTCCCCCATATCAACGAAGTATAAGTCGTCGTTATTTCTTCCCCTTCTTGTATTTCCCTACAGGATTCCACGATCATATTATTAGAGGAATCGAAGGAATGTCTCGTATTCGGTGAACAATTGTGATTCATAATGGCGGCTAGTGGATAAATCCCTCTGAGGCTTCCTGGATTTTTTTCATGAGGGGAAACCGTCTCGAAGGCGGTCGCGTCTAAGACTTCACAGGCGATTTGAATAATTTTTAATTGGTTAGGATCCGGCCCTGGATTTAAATGATCCTTCATAATTTTTATGATTAACTCGTGTTGAGGAGCTTTGTGACCTTCTAAACTCTCCAAAACTTTCAAATCACTTTCGTTTAGGAATAAGCAACGGATCGGAGCTAGGCACATGATTGATCGTTTATCCCAAGTCCCTTTTCCGTTTCCGTTTCCATTATTATTATTATTCCCAGATTTCCAAGAATTTAATAACTCGCACTCGGATTTATGCCTTTGGGATTTTTCGCATTCGAGTCCGCAAACCGGAAATCCGCAATTTTTCGAACACGTAATTAATTTACACGCTCGATGACATCCGACGCATATCGGTTGGCATCGGGTATCCGATCGAGGTCCAAGAACTAACGGAGGATCGATAAATAATAATTCATTAGACGGAATCGGTTTTTTGGCGAAAATTCCCCGGCCTCCAAACGGAGAGGGTTTTATCACCCAAGGGAGATTATTTACATCCCCGTGAACTTTTTTCCCGGTCACGTACGACTCGAAAATTTTAATATCTTCACTTAGCCTTTTAGACATCGCGAGACTATATTTAAATCGATAAGGACCCGATAATGAAGAATCGAATCGGGGGAAAGTTAAAACAATTTATATAACAAAGAGATGAGTTTAAAAATTTAAGATAACGGGGTTTGGGGATTGAGAGACGTCGGCTCGAGACGATATTTAAAATTTTTAATTTCCTCGTTTATTTTACAGGATTTGTAATTAGTCATTTGTATTTTTATATGCACGTAAGATAACTTTGCTTTTTGTTTTAAAACGACAGGGTCAGCGATTTTGGCCGAAGAAAAATTTGACAGTTGACGCAATTTAATTCATTAATCATTTTTAAAGATCGGATTCTGTTATGGGCGATGGGAGTGCAGCCCCCCCCCCTCCTCGATAATTCATAAATCATATCTCGATAATGCGATGTTAATTTTTGAATCCGGAAAGGATTTAATTTTTGCGTCGTGCTTTGGGAAAAAGGGTTTTTACTAGAGGGATTTCGCCAGACAATGTTTATGGTTATTTAAAAGCTGCTTTGTTTCATACGACCGATCCCAGTTGGTAATTTTCAAAGGATATATATGAAAAGGTTGTTTGCTTAAGCGAAACCGGGTTTGAGAGTTGCCTTGTTAGATGAGGAACATTTAGTTTGCGGGGGAATATGTACGAGAGATCTTGTTAGCTAGAAGGTTTAATGTTAGAGAAATAAAACAAAGGAAAAGTTACAGCATTAAACTGAAATGTATATACTCTCGGTTGATGTTTGAAGTTTAAAAAAAGTATTCGAGAGGAGAGAGGATATTATTTAAAAAAAATTTTGAAAAGTTTGGAAATTTTTTAGTATTGGGATTATAATGAGAAGTTTTTAATGGACCCGAGTGGAAAAGAGGAAGTCTTATGAAGTTTTTAAAAAGGTTTAAAAGGAGAAATTTTAGAAGTCTTGAGTTTTGGCAGTTGCATCGGAAGATTAAGGTAGTTTGTGGTTAAACTTACCGAGGCAAAATATTGCTATGAGTGTGATGCACGGTCATCAGAAAGAGTTACAGAAACAAACGTCCTAGGTCAATTTGATTTTAGGTATTGAAAAAATCTTATCTCATTAATCTGATATTAAAATGAAATCGTAAAGGCTCAAAGCTGGTACTGGAGATTCAGATATCAAATTAGTTTCTATATGTTTTATGAGAACCAATAGGCAAGGATTACTTGCCTTGCCTCGAATTTTCCGTCGGATTTTTAGAATTAAAAATCCGACGGAAAGCTACAGTCTTTTTTAATGTTTTTGTCCTTGAAAAAACGGAGAGAACTTTTGTCTTTTCCTTCTTAAACAACTAGCAAATACTTTTTACCAAAAAAAAAACGTTATTACTAAAAATAATTATTATTTTCTTGGAAAAAAATCCGAGCTATTTTTCTTCAATCAAAAATTCTGGAAGCAATTTTTCTTGGCAACAGAAAATTAAAGAAAATATCACATTTTTTATCAAATGAAATTTGGGGGGAGGGCAAAAGCATCACTCAATACTTAGCTTATGGAAGAAAAAATTTTATGGGGAGGGCACTAAATGACGGCGTTGAATTATTTGCCGAAATTGTTATTTGTCTCTTCCTTTCCAAAATCCTAGCAAATGCTTTTTGCCAAAAGATTTTGCTAAAAATTATCTAAAAAAAATTTTTAGAGCGATTTTTCCACCGGAAATTCTAAAAAAAATGTCTTGACACTGAGTTTACAGTAAAAAAATCTTAAGAAATAGTTTGAATAAGTCTAGACAATAAAAAAATTTTTCTAGATTAGAAATATTTTACAAATATTTTTTGCTATAGTTGCCTGTGAAAAATTTTGGTATGATTTCCTGCCAGGAAAAAAAAATTCTTGAAAAAAAATTTTGCCCAGAAAATATTTTTCCTGTTTCGCTTCCGCCCTCTCTCCTCCAAAAGTCAATTGCTTTAAAAATTTAGAAAGAGTTTTTTGCCGAGAAAAATTTGTTAAAAAGAAATTTGCCGCCCAGAAAAATTCTGCAATAAATTATGGAAGAAGAAATATTTAGAAAAATGAGTTGTGGGAAAAAATTTGAGGGAGCCCAAAATTTTATCTGCCATGAGCCCACAAAATATTGCCAAGCTAATTGATTCTGCACCGGAAAACTAACTCTGAGAGAAGCAGCTGGAACCATCTCCACAAAAGTTAAGCTCAGAGCTGAAGCTTTTTTTTTTAGAAAATAACAGGAAAAAACCAAGTGCTTAGAGGTTTCATTTAAATGGGGCAAGAAGTCGCGACCTAAATATTATATGGTTCTACCTCTTCTGCGCAGGTTGACACCAGCTCTCTAAAACTTTACCATATGGACTTGATGTCAACCTTCTCAGTGTAGTTGGAACCTTATAATATTAAGGGAGTGAGATACCTGAATAAAGTGTGGTCCTCGCCCTCGAGGATTACCCCCACCTTCCCCTTACTCGCCCCCCTGAAAAACCTTAAACGAAGCCACTGACTTTACTTTAGCAAATGCAAGAATAAATCTCGTAATTATCAGCACTCATCTATGTAATTATAACCAAAATCCGAGCTTTTCAACGTAGTTCTAAGGTAAATCCTCTCGGAGGAAAGCCCTTGTACCAAGATCACAATGAAAACGTTTTAATTGTTAACCATACGTTCCCTTTAATTAAAACCGAGCCAAATTTTATATCCTTGTAATATAAATTAAGGAAGAAATGTTCCTTTTCTCAGCGAGCCAATCACTACACTCGCGAATGGATTATTATCTCCCATCTGACGTTTTCACGTTGTCTACATTTTTGAATATGAAAGCACAGATGTTATTTCAAGGATTTTTCTTCGAAGTATTATATCTGGGGCAGTTTGGGATCAGCCACCGTCGATGACCTTTTTTTTCTTTTGTAAATAGGGTTTCCCAAGGATTTTTCACTTGAAGGAAATAACCGATCAACCTGATGTTCATTGAAAAAGGTGTAACTTTGAAAATATATTTTTTTTTATTTAAATATTTAACGTTCCAATAATCTCTGTATACAATAAAATCCCTTAAACTAATGGTTGCTCTTCGATCACATAATAAATATCAGTTGAGTTAGTTTGATTATTAGTTGAGTTGTAGGTTTCATTTTGAAATGAAGATTCGGTTGTTATTGGTGAAGATGAAGGTATGTTTGGTATTGTTATTATGTTAGGGGTGGTACTTGGTGCAGGTGTGGTGGTGGTACTGGTCGTTGGAGGTGTGACGGTGGTTGTTGTTGTCGTTTTTTCAGTTTGTTTTTTTTCAACGAGCCTGAATGTTCGTTTGATTTTACATTCAGCTCCAACGTCTGTCCATAGTCCATTTTTTTGACATCTGGGCCGTGATCTCATTGACGGTTCGTAATTTTCGGAACAGTTCAATGTGATTCTCTCTCCGACTTCGTAATCAGGTTTCGATGGAGTGTATTTGCCGTTGGGAGGATCACCGGGATGCCCGCATCTTACTTTGCCTGAAGAAAAATAGGAAAGAAATTTTTGTATTTTAAAAAAAAATTGGGGATTGTCTTGTGTGTTTAAAAAATATTCCATGGACGGCGCTATTGATAAAGTAGTCCGTTTTATCCAAGTTCCAATCAGAATCTTTTAGAAATAGTCGCAGTGGGACCTGTTTAATCGGCGTGGTTAGGTCCAGGCAAGCTTAGTTACTTGTGCGCATGCTCAGTTAACACTCTGCGCAATAGGCCATGTCGTGCTCCTTCCTCCAACAGGATAGGCAAAATCAACTCTGACTTTTTACCTATTCTTAGCTTATGCAGAAGCAAACTAAGGCGCAGGTTATGCAAAATCAACTTTGTTTTTTTAAACCTAACCATTTTTAGGTCAAATAATTAAATCCAGTTTGGTTATACTTACAAAATGGCGGCGGATTTGACCAATATCCTGACTCCTGGCACACAATACTCTGATTCCCAACGAGTTGATAACTTCCTTGGCAGGAGTATCTGAGAATCGTGCCTACTTTGAATGGATAAGATGCGGATTCGTTTCCGTATTCTAATTTTGCATGGGCTGGGGTTAATGGTGGCGGGCAGAAGATTTCTGAAGAAAATTTTTTTTTTATTAAAGTTCGTTGTTTTTTGTTTCAGGTATGAGAGTAGCCGAATGTGGATACCTTTGCAAGTTGGTACCGTCCCGGACCACTTTTCTCCGTGCTGGCAAA
Source organism: Liposcelis brunnea (assembly GCA_023512825.1). NCBI lineage: Eukaryota > Metazoa > Arthropoda > Insecta > Psocodea > Liposcelididae > Liposcelis > Liposcelis brunnea. The sequence continues at coordinate 7,294,069 of CM042073.1, read as the reverse complement.
TTAAAGTCGGCGAGCCAATTAATTTATGGCCGTATGGGCATTGGAATATGGCTTGACCACCGAAGCCTGGATCTATTTTTAATAGTTTAGCACTGTCTTTTGATAATTCTAAGTCTGGACAGACCATTGGGATGCATTGTGGGGTGTAACTTGACCAGACTCCTGGAAGAAAATTTACTTGTTGGGTAAGTTGAAATGATTAGAGTTTAAAAGGTAGGAAACTAGTTGAAGATTCCAAAAATAGCTGAAGTAAAGAATGAAAAATAGAAAACGAAAAAAAGAAAAACAAAAATAAAGAAAATGGGGAAAACAAAAATGAAAAAAAATAAAAACGACAAAAACAAAAATGAAGAAAAATGAAAACAAAAATGAAGAAAATTGAAAACAAAAAAAAACAAAAATGAAGAAAAATGAAAACAAAAAAACAAAAATGAAGAAAAATGAAAACAAAAAAAACAAAAATGAAGAAAAATGAAAACAAAAAAAACAAAAATGAAGAAAAATGAAAACAAAAAACAAAAATGAAGAAAAATGAAAACAAAAAAACAGGGAAGAAAAATTTTAAAAAAATTAAATATTTTAATTTTTCTTTATTTTTGTTTTTTGGTTTTCATTTTTCTTCGTTTTTCTTCATTTTCATTTTGTTCTCTTCATTTTTGTTCAGGAAGAAAAACGGGGAGACAAAAGAATAATGTTTGCCTTTTGTATTTCAGTTTTCTTGAAAACTTTTTTTTTTTTTAATTTTTTTTTAAACTTTAACTATAGTGTGATCAGTTTCTAATTTGTGTTTCTTTTCCCAAAATTTTTTTGGTTTTTTTTCCGATTATTTTTTTCATTTGTAGAAAAATTCAAAACGTTTGAAGATGCAAAAACCTAGAATATTAAAATCGCTGACAAAACCAAAGAGAATGATATATGATAAATTTTACCCGGATCCCCTTTTTTGCTCGCTTAAACATTCATATCACTTACCACTGGCTTGACATGTCATATTAGCAGTCCCATTAAGTTTAAAACCTTCCCTGCACGAAAAAACAGTCTGCTGTCCCAGCCTTGAACCGTGAACTTGCGTTAACAGATTCGGATCAGTCGAAATAACCTTCGTTGCATCGCAATGGACAGCTATAACATTTAACACAATGCTGTGTGTTTTTCCTTTCGGGGTGGCGCACGTGTAAATCCCCGTATCTTGAGGCTTTATGTAATATATTGATAAACGATATTTCCAGTCTCTTTCATCGGGTGATATCGACCATCCTATTTAATAAAAATCGGATTATTCACGCGCCCTCATATTGGGGGCGAAAAAAATTGTATACCTGTGGCATATGGCCTGTAAGTCGACGTCCAGGACCATTCGGGTTCGCCAGCCGTTCTCGGATACAAACATTCTAAATGCACGATGCTACCCGGGTAAACAGCTAATTGTCCCGAGGGCTCGATCGATGCAGAACCGGAAGTCACTTTCGCCAAAACAGTCGGCGGAGCGGAATAATCCGTGTAATTAAGAAGTGATGTCGTCGGGATGCAAGTCGGTATTCGAATTTTCCAATCCCCGTTTTCACATTTAAGATGTGTGTCACCGATCAGTTTATAAACTCCAAATTCTTTACATCGAACTTGAACTATGGTGTTGTGTTCGAATTCTCGAACGTCCTGAAAATAATGTTTTTTGAAGTTTGAGAATGGAGGAGGGAATATCGCGCTTCTCGTTTTTAGATCCCGCGGGAAGTGGGAAAAGTTCCGATACGACTTCCTTCCACACCGGCATGGGGTTTTGGGGATATTAACGTCGTTGAATTTAAATTTTGAAATATTATCCCTAGGTTTATACGGATGAGTGAGAAATTTTCGGCGGTGGAGTATTTAAAAAGAGGAACGTCTTATGGCGCTATTGCAGTAAGCTTGTGAGCCAGAAGGGAGTGTCATTTGGAGAGGGAAGGCCGTACTGGTGCTCATACGGTTTTAGTCAGTGGCGTAGCGATGTTAGGAGAGGCGCCCCAGGAGAATGTTTCCTCGAGGTCCCTTCCTCAATTTTTTACAGCTTTTTATCTAGTGCAAAATTTGTAAATCTGAAATATTGGCGGCCGCCACATTTCATCTGCCATTTTCAATTTTTGAAAGTTAATCTTACTTAGATTTGAAAATATGAATGACCAGAAAATCCCTTGAAGGAAATTTAAAATTTTAATGGCTACATCTGTGAACTGCCATTTTGGATCCGCCATTTTTATTTTTATACTACTTTTAAAACCCTTAATAGTAAAATTATACTGTATAGTAAATGAATAATAACTCTCAGCGGAATAGTTTGTGAAATTGTCCTCACTGTTCCCCATCATCTATTACTCTATTTAATTTTTTTTTACTTTCGAGCTCCTTAGTGCGAGGAAGTATTGCGGTTGCTTCAAAAATGAAACTTTGCCAAACTGCGTATTTTCCCGTGAAATGGCCAGAAAAAAATGGTTTTTGGGCTGACGTCCTGTCCGTCCGTTCATTCGTTCGACTATTTTTGAAGTCGAACGAGCCAGCTCAACGAAAATTGGCAACCGCCTTTCTCAGGCAGGAGAAAACTGTTATCCCAAAGTCAAGACTATCTGGCCAAATTTAATGTTTCCGAGAATTTTCTCAAAAACAGCTCTAATAATTTTTTTTCCCAATTCTTGTGTGGAGATCCCTGACTCTATTAGGAACAACTTTTTCCTTGAAGGTTTTTCCAGGAAAATCCGGAAAAACCGAAAATTTTGCAGTTTTTAAGACATTACCGACATGGGACTCGACTTAGACTAAAAAATGGTCGGCAATTTCAAATATTCGGTCCATTTTGTGATTTAAAGGCCATTCTGCGAAGTTTACGACTTTGGCAGGGCCAAAAAAGGCCAAATAATTAGTTTTCAAAGATTTTCTCGAGAATGGCTCGAACGATTTTTCTAATTTTTTGTGTGAAGATGCCTGACCCAATAAGAAACAACTTTTCCCTTTGGCAATTTTTCGCTAAAATTCGTCCTCTCCGAAAAATCCGGAAAAACCGAAAATTTTTGAAGTTTTAATGATGGCGCTGATATGGGACTCGATTCTGACTAATTAATGGTTGGAAATCTTAAATTTTCGGTCCTTTTTCTAATTGCCTGCCAACCCATACACCCCCTAATTTTGTTTCTAGTAAAGTCCCCAATGATGGCTTTAATCGAACTAAGCTATACTCCGACCGAGTGAGAAAGCGAGTGGTCCTACCCGGACTGTTATTCCCCTAGTTTATTTTTATTTTATATTAATTTCTTTTACTTACCAGAATCGTTTTGTTTTTGTAGGTTAAAATAAACTTGGTGAGAAATATTACTGAGCTACAACTTTTGTAAACCGGGAGGAACTTCCCTTCAGTTGCGCCCTTCTTACCTGGAAGAAAATTGGTAAGTGCTTTTTGATTTTCACTTAAAAAAGTAAGCCCTAAAGGCATCCCGTATTTTAATCAGGATAAAAAGAGTCGAAGGTAAAAATAGAAGATGTTATACATTTTTAAGATGAAAAGGTGAAAGAAGGTTGAAGGGAGCCCTGTGGGGGGAGAGAAGGGAGAAGGGCCAGCAGCAAAGTAAAACGTCCGAAGGATGAGTTCCCCACTACTCTTGTTAATTAAAAATCAGTTTGCCAGAACCTTTCCCAATCTTTTGAGTGTTTCTCCGAGCGGTTTTTTAGATTATTTAAACCGGTCGTGAATGTTCGAAGTGGGAAAATCGGTTTTTTGTAATAAGTGATGCGGAATCCCGATAAAAATTTTCGCTTGGATTTTTAAAAAAAGCGAGGTTTGGAAGTTATGATCTTGATTTGAAAACGATAAGAATTTTTAATTTTGTTGAATTTTAGTAGAATTGTGTCAGTTTCTCCGAAAGCAAGAAAATCGAGTTCTAATGACTTCAAAAACTTTGGAATTGGGAGTTTTATTTTTTCTGGAATAGATAAGTGAATAATGATGCCTATTATTGTGGCCCAGTTTATCTCAGAGGGGTTTTATTTCATTTTTGATGGGAAATCGTAGGCAGTGGCGTACAATTTTTTACCGGCCCCACCGCAAAGAGAATTCCGGATTTTCTTACACGGTACATACTTTTTCTCCCATATTTTTGGTCTTAAAATTTTTCCTAAGGGGAAAATTTTTTTTAAGCAACTTTTTCTCGACAAGTAAGAAAATGAAATTGCCTATTTTGCAAGACAAGACAAGAATGAGATTTAAGTTTTGCCGGACAAGAACAGGAACTATGCACCTCTCATTTTTAATTGTTAATTTTTACTTTACTTTTTGACTTGAGCCGATATTTTTAAAATTAAAAATTTATGGCTTGTGTAAGATAAAAATAAAATAAAAAATAAAATAAAATAAAATTGTCTTGCCTTGTTTTGCGTCCATGACTAGCGTCAACTCAGAATATTTATAAGAATTTTGTTGCGATTCATGCAGAAAACTATATTTCTTTTTTTTACAAACCCACAAAATTTTAATATTTTCAGAGACCCCACTCGTAAATATTTCCACTGAATAAAAACCAACTTGAACCCTGAGCTATTTCTAAACCCCTCGTAAAATTCAAACAGAAATTGAAAAAGGTACGTTTTCACTCACACATGAGAAAAGAGCAGGTGTTCTATCGTTAGGACCCCCATCTTCACTTTATATTTCCACTTTGCCATCAACTTTTTTATCTACCGAACTATCTAACTTTATTTTTTTTTTAAAAAAAAGTCTAGGAACGTTAAAAATTTAAAGCTTATAAAATGCTGACGCTTCGCGATTTTTATCCCGAATCGTAATTTTCAAAATAACTGACCTCGTCGATTTCTTTTTCTCCTTTTTCAATCGCAAAAGGATAAACGGGAAAAAGATTTATGGGATACTTTTTCTACTTTTCTTTTATTTATATATTTCTGCTTGATTGATTACCTCCGTCGGCCAGACACAAAGGTCCGACCCATTCGCCATTAATGCACTTGAACTTGCAGTATTTCTTGGTTTCCATTTTACCGATGAGCCCGTTGAATTCGACCTCGGCCACCCTTTTGAAATTGATGAGATTTTCAATTGAAATGTCCGTGTCGTTTTGTAAATCAAGCGCAGGGTACGGACATTCTTTTTCCGGGAATTCTGGAAAAAAAAAAAGAGAAAAATAAATGAAATTTTAAATCAAAGACGACCTTGACAAACAAAAACAGAATGTCTTTTTCTATGGAGAGAAAGAAGTCGATTTATCCCGGTTTTTCTTTTTCTGGAATCCGGTCAAAAATTTTCCTTATGTTTATCTTAAGGAGAGGTGGAAAACGATAAACATAAAAAAAAAGAAAGGAAGACGAAACGAGATGAAAAAATTATGTGGTCTGTGTCACTCAAAAACTTGCCAAGAATGGATTTGCAGAGATAAAGAGATTATCCGGGAAAGGTTTTATTTTTTTTTTTTAAATTCGGAATCCCCTGCAGATTTCAGAGGATTACGCATGCATTTTCGTAATTGAAGTTGTTTTTTTTTTGTTTACGGTGTTCGGGTTGCGACTGCATTTGAATAATTCATTAGGATGATTGATTAGTTTGCCCATTTTGAGATGAATCTGGTGAATTAATATTTATTCATGGAAGGGAAAAAATTAATTTGTATTTAGCATTGATTTTGTCTTTTTTGGTTTATTGAGTTTGAAAAAATTTTAATGAGAGTTTGGAAGGTTTTTTTTGGCTGTTTTAATTATTTGGTGGCAGCGGTCGAAAGTGATTTGTAGAGGTTTTAAGGTTTGAGAAATCGTTTTTACCAAAAATGATTTGTTTTTCCTGAAAAGCAGGAAAATTTGAAAATTTGAAAAGCTGAAAATTTTTTCGGCCGACCCGGCGGAAGTGGCATTCTGAAGTTTGCCAAGGGGGGTATAGGGAGCGTCAAAAAAAATGTTGGCGATTGTGGTGCCCGCCTAGAAAACATTTTTGTTTTGATGTTAAAACATGATTTCGAATGAAGAAAATTATTTTAAAGCGCTCAGTCCTCACTAGGGGTGGAAATGTAAATAGCAATTTCGGAATTTTGGCGCCGCCACTAATATTATTGACAGTCCTCAAAATCGGCTATTTCTTTTGCTGCCCGTTGACAAGCCACAAAAATATCCAATTATTTCACTATTTTAGAAAGTATTTTTAAAATAGTATTTTCTATTTGAAATAATTTTTACCATAAAAAAAACTATTTTATATTTTATATTTTAATGGAGAAAAAATATCTCACTATTTTTATTTTCTATTTGAAGTAAGTCTCTTCGACTATTTTACCCAACCCTGGTTTGAAACCTTTCTGTGTTATAATCTCTATATTCCGAATTTTTTTATTAATTTTGGGGATTTGAAAACTTTTAATCTTTATTTCATTTCCTCTGAAAATTTTATTGCTGGAGCTGAATTTATTGATTTCTTTGTAATTAAGGGTATATTTATTGGATTAAGGATCTTTGATTTCGAAATGCAATACCGTAAACCGGGGTGGGGTGGGGTGACTTTATGCTCAACGTTTTTCGGCGAATCTCGATCTAAAGCACTCGAAACTTTTGAAAAACGGGTGGCACAAAGTCACCCCGGTTTACGGTAGGCACTTACGACCATTAAAGTCTTTTATAAAATTATATCCTGAAATGGCTGAAGATCAAACTGTGGCACTGCCAAATCATAAATATGCAACCCTCAATACATGGCTGTACTTGTTGCCACCATGTAAAAACTTTTTGTTTAAGTTAAGCAAAATTATTTTTTTTTTTTAATGTAAAAATTTTTACTATTCCTCTTTTTTTCACTGTTGACTGTTCCTATGACAAGATTTTCGAATCTTACCTGATTTATTTTTCAAAGTTTTCGATGGGCATATTTTCATCAAAGCGAAGCATAAAATCAAACTCAACATCCATTTGGAATGCATTTTCTTTAAAAAAATACACATAAATTTTAATAAATTCGATCTATCGACATGTTGTCACGTGCTCCGATTAAAATAACGGACAAAAATTCACCGCTAACCGTTTTCCAGCTCTGAAATCCGACTGGATATATATTTATACGTGGGAATTTTCCATCGCGGAAAATAACATAAAAACCGCTCATGCTCAGAAATTTTCTTTTCCGGAAAATTTTTTAGGCGGGAAAAGGATTTGAAACAGCGACGAAAGCGTCATCTTTACGAGGGCCGAAGCAACCGCGTCCTCATTATCATAATTCTCGTCCTACTTTCAAGATGGCGGTCCGATCGGTTAAAATGACGCGTTGCGTCGTTTCACTTTTTATTTACAGATGGCAAGTCGATAGCTCTCTTGGATCGGGGTAAGAAATTTTCTCGAAATAATTGATTCCGTCGAAGGGGGGGAACGAGGAAAGAAAAGGGGAGGGTGGAGTAACCCTGGCTGGCGCTCCGCCACTGATTTAAAAAAAAAAAATTAAAATAAAATAACGTTATCTAGGAATGGGTTATCGCGGCGTATGTAGGACAAGAAGAAACAAAAAATGCGAAATTTTTTCCGGACTTTTTTTCTTTTCATTGGACGTAGCATTTTTTAGGTAAGAAAAAGGCGTTGAAGCGAAGTAAGAGAAAAAAAAAATGTAGAAGATCGTGATCGCTTTAGGCTTTTTATCACACATAGAAGGAAAAAAAGAAACTGCAAAATGTAATAAGAATGCAGCGTATAATGCAGACTTCACAGAAAATTTCTCATTATAATGAATCAAGAAATCGGTTTGTTGTCTTGAAGATGTTGAGGTTGCGGTGGGAAGTGGGACGATTTGTTTTAGGAAATTATTTTTAGTAATAGTTGATGTATAGATTTTTTTAGGGCTGAAAATGCTTGGGAAGTTTCAGTGTGGAAGTTTTTTAGGAGGAAAAAAATTGTATTTCGAGAAAAGGAATTAGTTACCTGGAGAGGAGAGGATGCCTGTCATTGTTCATGAAATTTTCAAGGCTTCAAGATTGTGAAGGCGTCTGTCGTTCCTTTTGTTTGCTCTTGTTTCCGAAGTTTCGAAATTGCGTTGGGTTGAAATCTCTATAGGATTTGTTTTTTTGTAAGGTTATCCCGTGAAAAAAAAAGTAACAGAAGTATTGAAAGGTTTTGTTTTTATTAATAAGGATGACAAAAGGAAAAGTTGCAAAGAGCTTTTTTTACAGACAAATCTTTGTGACCAGTGGCGAAATAATTATTCGAACAAAGCTCAGTCGATTTTTAAAAGCAGGAACGTAAATAATATAAGAATTTAAAATTAAATTTTTTGCTCCTTACTAAGGTAAGCTGGGCCTCTATTTAGTTCTTTGTATAAAAGAATGATTGTTACTAAACCAGAGGCCGAGTCAAATTGAATCAGGCCCGTAGCCAAGCTCCCAAAAATCAGCTCCCCCCGACTGATTTTTGGGCACTCGCTGAATTTTTTTTAGCCCATCTTTTATCTTTTTATGAGGCTTTTCCTAACATTGGTATCTTGCTATGGGCCTGAATTGAATTATGGCTGGAGCTGGATCCAAAGCCTTATTGACCAGAACATGGCGGACATGGCGTTAAAGATGCGATCATGGTCAAAAATAATTATGAGCTTAAAAAGTATACTTGAATTTTTTATTTTTAAATATTGTTTCATGGTCCTCGAAAAATTCGCATTTGGTGATTGGTAATATTGTCTATGTTTAGATATCTCAAGAAATGTTTGATTCTTTGAAAATGTGGCTTGAAAATTTTGGGGAGGGGACTAGTCGAACAGTTTCGCAGAGAGAAATGTGCGGGGCCTTAAGAGAGGTATTTTTTTTTTTACCAAAGTTTGTGTCGCTTCCAAGAAATCTATTAGAGAAACTATTTTTTTGGGAAGTCAGTCTTCCAGGAGTTTTTATATACTGCAAGACTGGAAGAAAAGATTGACACGTGTGCCGAAGAAGATTCATCTTTATTTATAGAAATTACATTTTTCGACAAATTTTGAAATGTAAAACAGCTCTAGAAAAAAAATTATGAAAAAATGATAATTTTTTTGATTGAAATAATTTCTTGGAAATTATTTTGCGATGCGATGCAAATTTTTTGGAGGAAGTGCAAGTTGCTCCCAAATTTTATTTGGAGGAAGTGCAAGTTGCTCCCAAAATTTTTTTTTGGAGGAAGTGCAAGTTGCCCTGAAATTTTTTGGAGGAAGTGCAAGTTGCTCCCAAAATTTTTTTGGAGGAAATGCAAGTTGCTCCCAAATTTTTTTTGGAGGAAATGCAAGGTGCTTCAAATTTCTCAAATTTTTTGGAGAAGTGCAAGCTTCTCCGAAATTTTTTGGAGGAAGTGCAAGTTGCTCCCAAAATTTTTTTTGGAGGAAATGCAAGTTGCTTTCAATCTTTTTAGAGGAAGTGCAAGTTTCCCTGAAATTTTTTGGAGGAAGTGCAAGCTTCTTCGAAATTTTTGGGAGGAAGTGCAAGTTGCTCTGATTTTTTGGAGGAAGTGCAAACTGCTCCGAAATTTTTGTTTAGGAAGTGCAATTCTGAGGAAACACAATGCCGTTGTTTTGCATCTCTTCCATACCCTTTTTTAGAGGAAATGCTTTTCGGATGTACTGCTAGAGACCCGCATTTTTCGACTAAAAAATTCTATAAAAATCTCTCGAATAGATTTTTTGACTTCGATAAATCTTATCAAAAAAATATATTAGAGAAAAAGTTTTAAAAAAGGATTTTTGAATAAAAATTTAAAGTAAAATTTTGTGAGTGCGAAGACGTAAAACTTATTTCGTTTCATTTTGTTTGTTCTTTTTCAATCACTGCCACATTCTCCTGTTTCAAAACCGAAAATTTCGCTACAACAACTTAACAGAATAGAAAAATGAAAAATTTGAAAACCGTTCGAAACTCACCTTGTTGCACCACCAGCCATAGTAAGCATTTATTCCATTCCTGTGTCGAAATGGGTCATAAATGAAATCTTTCAACTATGCTTGGAAAAAGAGGCACGGAATGGCGAACATATGCATCAGAAAACATTTTTTCGATTCAAGTGCCATGATAAATCTAATATTGTGAGAGCTGAAACCGTTTTGATTGCACACGGGAATCGCTGGGAAATCTCTTACTTTCGTCCCTTAATGTAATTTACAATTGTAGCTCTTGGATGGAAGAGAAGAAATCCAATTAGGCTTCTTGTGCTTGTCCTTGCACGGCTTTTCAGGTCTCGAAACTCTTTGTTGATTACCAATGACTACGCCTTGTCTAAAAATCTCACTTTCCCCAGAAAAAGGATGTCGAAATTTTTTTTTTTTTTGTGATTCGTGTGTATTAAAAAATAATTATGGATTTCTGTTCTAGCTGTTCTGTTCTGTAGAAAACTTAAATACGTTTCTATTCTGGCTTGCAAGATTTTCGGAAGACAGAAGTGGCGCCAGAAAAAAACTCAAGATGGGGCCAAGGTGGGGGGGGGGGGGCAAAAATTTTTATGTGGGGCCAAAGTCGAACAGTGTTAAATTACAGCAATATTTCTGTTCTTCCAAAATAGGTGGGGCCAAATTTTTTCCATCTGGGGCCACGGTCCCACCTGGCCCACCCTTGGCGACGTCCCTGAGAAATGCTACAAATTATTTAATCCTCGAATAAATTTTTTTTACAGTAAATCAAGACTGGAGTGGAAAGAAAGCGGAAGGATCAACTATGTCAAACTCTCCCTGGACAAGTCCATAAAACGTCTTCATAAACTAAATAAAGGGAAAAAAAATTCTTTTATCCAAAAACTCATTTAGGCGAAGTAAAAAAGTATAAACACCGATTGGAAGGGGATATAAAAATTAAGGTAGCTATGGGATTATCTATAACTAATGAATAGAGAGAACAAAAAGACGGATGGAAGTAAATGAACAAACGGAGTTTATCTCGGTTAGATATGAAAAAAAGTTAACAGGCAGCGCGATTCAAGAGAGAATCCAGTACCCATGTGGAAATTAGCGAAGCGAGCATGCGCACTGCGCAGGGCGGGTGATTCGATCTCTTCACTTCAACATGTATGCAATCGTAGTTTTACTCGTTTACAACTTTTGCATTTAGGATTTTTTTTTAAATTTTAATTTTTTTTTAAATAATTTGGATTAATTATTTGAAAACTACGGATTGTTAATTAATTTATCAGTTTTTTTTTTTCGTGAAAATTAAGTTGAAGTGTTTTTATTTTAATAAAAGAAATTCTTTCCCCGCAAATATGGCGTCGTTATCAGGTAAGAAACTTTTTTTAAAAATAAATTTATAGTTTTTAGATTTTTTAAAAGAAATGATTTATTAATAGGACGAGGAAAACCAAGTTTAGAAAAAAAAAATAATGATGAAGATTATTAGATCTACGCGTCGCGATATTAACGAATCTTTTGTTCGCCATATTCGCGAACTTTCCATTCCGTTTGCGGATTTCGCAGTGCTCGCTTCGCAATTTTTTTTTTCCTGTGTTAAATTTCGAAATTCTGGATTTGATTTATTTTTAAAAAACCATCGAGGTCACATGCATATCGATCAAAGGGCAAGGCAAGCCTAAACGAGGTTAGTTCAAAAAAAAAAAAACTTTTTTAGTCCGATTAGAAATAAAAAAAAAAATGATAGCGACCATATACAGTAGTTTATAATTTAAGTGGGGAAAAAAAAGGGGGACACGGGGGGCCCTTATTCCCCTCTACTCTTTTTTTATATATTATTTTTTCTCCCTGTATCAACGTTCAAGGTTTGCTAGCTCCTAATTACGAAATTGCGATTAATTTCGAGAAGGTTCACCGTTTTTTTTTTAAATCAAAATGGCGGACGTTGCGAAATTTTTCTTAAATTCGAAAACCCTTTTGGGTTTTTTTTAAAAATGAAATCTGGTGGCCAATGCACCTTAAGAGCCTACACGTGTCTGTTATACATATTTATGGTACCGTGAAGAATCATAAGGTCATTTTTTTTTTAGTTGGGAACAAGTGCAATTGCGTTTTTAAACATCCTATAGTTGTATGACTGAAGGTCTTTTCTCTCTCTCTCTCTCTCTTTGAATGCAATTAATTCTTGATGACGCCGTAAAATTAGAGAACACGGAAGTTGCTTATTGTATTATTATGATTAATTTTCGTTTTTTTTTCCCCCGTAAGAGAAACTGAAAAGTTTTTTTTTTTTTGGGAAAACGCCATTTTGTCGGTTGTCCGCCATTTTGTTTTTTGTTTTTCGCGTTTGAATGAATTTTAAAGTGAAAGTCTAGTTTTCCTTGACTCGGATAAAAATGCAGTTTTTTTTTCTTTTTCTTGCGAAATTAAATATGAAAATGGAATTGCGGAGAGAGAGAGAGAGATTTTTTTTTGTTTTCGGTCGAGATTAAGTTTTCAAGGGAGAAAAGGGTTAATAAAAGAGGGATTTAATATTTTAGAAAAGTCGGTTTTGGAATATTAGGAAATTAATTTTGGTTGGTTCCAGATTTTCAAAACCGATTTTGAGAAGTTTTTTTTTTTTGGACAGGAGAGTAAGAAAAGGAATTAAAATTTATTAAGTTGATTAGGGATGATTTTTAAGCTTAAATTTAGATTGGGGTTATTAAAAAATTAGAAAAACTTTAGGGTTAGTGATTTGTGAAGCTTCAGTGGCAGTAAAAGTTGGTTTAGTTCATGGGACTGAAAACTGAAGAATTTTTAATTCTTGCTTTTGCCTACTTTGCCACCCCACCCTTAAAATTTTGGTGCTGCAGTTTACTGGGGCCGCCTACAAAGGGAAATTCTTAAGGACCAGCAGACAATTTTTTGACTTAAGCCAGAACGCTGTCTTTCCCTTTGGCATGGACTTGGGAGCCTAATAGGGAGTGGACACTTCGATGAGTCGTCTGCTACATAGAAGTACGCCATTTTGAAAACTGGAAGCTGTCATGATCTCCAATTGAAAAATCTGCCGATAGCGATGTTTGCTTTCAATTCGAGAATGGCAGTCGTCAAATTCGAGTTCATGGTCGCAAAACTCGGGTTGATTTTACTAAAAAAATGGTGATCTCTTATTGAAGCCAGAATGCCATCAGCATTTGCGCTCGTAGCGGTAAAATTGGTGAACTACTTTTTTGACTTCAACGACGCGTTTCCCTTCTGGACTCGAGTTTCGCGACTTTTACGACCATGTTCGAGATCATGGCAGCTTCCAGTTATCGAAATGGCGCACCCTTTTGTAGGAGACGACTCATCCACTTGTCTAAATTGATTCAAAATAAATTTTTAGTCACCTTGATTACTGATTAAAAAAAGCTCGTGCGAAAATTTTTTATGGTGCGTAGTTAGAATGAAAATGTAGCTAGAATGTTTGTGGTGGTTCATTGTCCGCTAGCAGTCCAAGCATCTGAGATTTTTTGTCCAGTTTTTCGCTCTGAGGGTTAGAAAATTTCGCCTGACACTCTAAGCCTTCTTGATCTGACCTTCGGCAAGAGGCTTGAATTTGAAAACGGTTCTTCAACCGCAGGCCCCATGAATTTATGAGACCCTTCTTGTACGCAGCCAAGGGGAGCTTTGGTGGACTTTTGAGCCTTCCTTGCAAGAATTTTTGTTCCATGTTATAAGGGGCCGTTTGGAGCCCCTTAGAGTAAATTTTGGCCTGACGCCTTCTATGGCTGAGATCCTAAGGCTCTTTGTTGCTGGTTATAAGGCTAAATATTTTTCTTCGACTCAAGTTTCCGTCCCAAGCTTGAGTTTTTTGAGTTGGAATCTGGGTATTTATTTTTTTGTCTAGCCAAGCTGACGCAGGTTCTCTGACTTGAGGAAGAGTCCTTTCAGTTATCTGGCCGCGTTTGATTTTAAGTGTTTTCAGTTAATTAGACGTTGCTTGAGTCAGCCCAGTCGAGGTTTACATAGAGGCGAGTTTCTAGTTTGGCCGTCTTAGTCAAATTTTGAAAGCTTGGAATGTTCGGATTTAGGTTTTAAGTCATAGAGTCCGCTTTAGTTTCAGCCAAATTTCAATCTTACGAAGTTCAAGAGTTTAGAGTCAAGTGCGCTAGCTCGAGTTAGTTCAATTTAATTTTGAGTTGAGGTCTAGCCGAGCTTAAACTGAGTTAGTCGAGCGAATTTCCCAGTCCGATTTCTGTATTGTGTGGTCAGTGTTGAAGACATGACGTGACTCGCCTTGACTAAAAAAAAAATGAAATAATCGCCGAAGACAACTTGGCCAAACCTAAATTTCAAAGCCCTCTTGATATGATTCCCAAAGTCCACTGCTGATAGCACCTGAAAATTCTTTTTACATTAAGTTTTTTCCACAAGACAAGACAAGAAACGTGGATGTTACTTTTGTCTCGTCTTGCTTTAGAGTCTTGCATTTTCTCGCCTCGAAAAACGCAATATTTTTCTCGCAAATTTCTATAAAAAGCGACTCGTTTCCTTTCCAGTCTTGTTCTTGTCTTGTCTTGGTTTTTGTCAAGACAGGACGAGAGTCTCGCAGTCTCGTCCATCACTAATATATTTCATGTATAATTTTTAAAATTTTTAAACATTGCCTCATTGCCTGATTTTTTAAAAATTCCGGAATGGCTAAATTTTGTATTTCCCTCTCGCACGGACAAAAAATTCGCAACTTTTTAAATTTTTAATCATACCGTCGCCTCTGAAATCTAAAACTGAATTTTAAATCTTTAAAGTTACAAAATTAAATAAAAAACTGTCCATCATTCATTTTTCTAAAGTCAAGTTTCTTTAAAAATGCTTGATCTCAGATTTTTTTAAATTTTTTTCTGAAATCATTCATTCTAAAAATTTTATTTTTTTTAGCCACAGGAAAAAACGATTACTCTAACATAAATGTTTCACATGACGCAACCTTTTCCAAGAAATGCAATGTTGTATGACGCATTTCCACTGCAATTTAGCTTACAAGCCTATATCTCGATCGCCTTGTTTTTCATAAAAATTTCATAAACGAAACCCGAGCTCGAATATCAAAAATAAGCAAAAAACATTTTTAACAACGATTTTTATTATATTCAAAATTTTTATTTTTCGAAAACAATTCAAAGAAAATTCAAGATATTATCAGCCTGGATTTATTTGACAAAACAAGAAATCCATAACTAAATTAGATATTTCCAACTAATTCGATATTCAATTAAATTGAAAATCTCCTAATTTCCCAAACGATTTGGCCCCCAGAAATCCTCTTATTATTATAAATAGCATTTCTCTTAATTAATACATCTCGAATAAAACAATATTTGAAATTTAATCTGGCTCGCTGTCTTACGCCCGCCTAACATCGATGCATCCGTACACACGAGACTGAAACTGAGGTCAAAGGTCAATTGCCGTGTTTTTTCAAGACTTGCAGCATTTCCCGCTTATATAAAAAAAAAATTCTCTCCGTTGCGTTTATTTTTTTTTAAAATATATTATTAGCGAAATGCATTTTAATTCCACCTCACTCCCAATTATTTTTTATTTTTTTTATTAAAAAAATTTAATCTTTAAAAAACAAAATGGCGGATACGAACATTTTTATCGGAACGAATGATCTTCTTACACGCTCTTTCGCCTTGTTCCGTTTCTTTAATTTTTTTTTTTTGGTTGAAGCTCCTGATTTTAAAATTTTTTTTAATGAAAAATCCTGTTTTTCAACTCGGTTTCCTCTCGGATAATTTGGCAACGTCGCGTGCAAATAAACCCCCCTTCTTATTATTTTTATGCTAATGCTTGCAAATTTTTTTGTGTTGTGTGTTTCGCCCAGTCCATCTGTCTCGGTGATTACACGTCATATTTGGCAGTGGCGACGCAAGAAAAACTAATAAGGTTTTCAGTGGCGACAGTTGGGAAAATCAAATGAGTTTTCTTGGTTATTTAAACTGAAAACCTAAAAGAATTCTTTCTTTCCAACTATTGCCCGAACGACTCCCCCCCCCCCCCCCCCTCTCCCCTCCCCCGTTTACGTCACTGGTTAAAAATATTTTGCCTGAATACTTTGATTCCCATGAGACAAGAGCAAGTCATAAGTCAAGCAAAATATTTTACAAAAATTTAACTTAATTCGGTTTCTTAAACACAAAAATGTAAAAAAAAACAAGAAATTGAAGCAAGACAAGAAATCTTGTTTAAGATTTTTCGTCTTGTAATTAATTGTTTTGATCGGAAATGACTCTTATCTTGCAAAAAGAAACAGTATTAAAAAAATTTCTCGGCGAGATTAAACGGGATCTTGCGTGCATCACGAGACAAGAATCACGAGAACAAGCCAAGCAAGAATATTTTACAAGACATTGTTCAAATTTTGTTTCTCGGAGCACACTGGACGAAATGGTTCGAAACAAGAAAACAACACAAGACAAGAAATCTCGTACAAGACTTCTCGTCTCGTTGAAAATTTTCGTTTTGTTTATTTTTATTAATAATGCTTGTGGTGTTCGAAAATAAAATTTTAACA
This sequence comes from Liposcelis brunnea, assembly GCA_023512825.1. Taxonomy (NCBI): domain Eukaryota; kingdom Metazoa; phylum Arthropoda; class Insecta; order Psocodea; family Liposcelididae; genus Liposcelis; species Liposcelis brunnea. Next base: position 7,277,684 of record CM042073.1, on the reverse strand, counting down.
CCTCCTTCTTGGCAAGATTAAACAAGATCTTGTATGCATCAATACAGCAAACAAGACAATATTAGGATTACGAAAAGCGAATCTATTTTCGGAATTTTTGGTGAAAAATCTTTGAAAATTTGTCTTTTGATCATACAAGTCTTAACAATTTGAAAAACAATACAAGAAATATCCCACGAGATTTGGAACGAATTTGGTTTGGGAAAAAAAATCTGAGGGATTCCTAGAAAAATTTCTTGAGTGTTAAACGAGATCTTGTATGCAATATTTTTGCATACGAGACAAGAACATTACAAACAAGACAAGCAAATTATTTCCCCTAAGTTTCAAATTTTGAATTTTAAGTTTGAGTTCGCAGCCTCAAATTACAAGACGAGAAATTAAACAAGACAAGAATTATTGTACAAGACTTCTTGTCCGAATTTTGTCCGTCTTTTTCAATAGTGATGATTTCTGTGGTTGAAAAAGGAAATTTGAGCAATTTCTTGTAAAATTTCTTGACAAGATCTTGTTTGTATCTTTAATTGTTATAGAGGGATTCGTTTCAAAGGCGTTTTAGAAACATTGTGAAGCGTTAGAAACATTAGCTAAAGTTAATTTGCCTCTTTGGGCCAAATAATTTTTTTCTCATTCACAATTTCCAAATCCAGAAAAGGGGACCAAATTTTTATTTATTCACACGTATACTTTCATGTATGAATATACATCCAAATTATTATAATATTCACGCGTGCGTGGAAACGCTCTCCGCGGCCATTTTTAATTTTTTTATCGGGGGAATTTTTTTTTTCTTTGTTCAGAAATCTTTTGTTATTATTATTGATATGCGACTACGATGGTGCTGGTGCTAATAATGATGATAATAATACGGTGAATTTTGTGATTGCAGAGATTTCGGGGATAGAAAAGAGAGAGAGAGAGAGAAAGTCGGAAGGAGAGTTCAATCGAGTTCAAAGACCTACATACCAATGATGAAATGTAGAGAAAGAGCGAAGCGTTTGGCAACGCAACGCAACGACTCCATGTCAACGACCTCAGGTCACAGAAACACGTGGTTTTTCTTCTATAGGACGTCGACCTCTTCTCTTTGCAAGGACGATCGATTCCACGTGGGCAAAAATTTCTCAAGCATCGGATTGGGATGCGGCTGTTTTAAAAACATTTTCCTCCCTGAAAATGAGAAATTTGGGAGTTTTGTAAAGAAATGCGAGTTAGATGTAGAAATTTTTAAGGTGGATGCAGTTTTTTTTTGGGGGGGAAGTTTTAAGGGCGTCTGGGAGGTTTGGATTTAATTTTTTTTTTTTTTTGGATGAAACGGGAGAAAGGGGGCGCGTTGTGAATGGGGGGAAAGGCGTCCCCAGTCCGATTCTGCGTGAACTAGAAAACATCGCAGAACAGGTCATCGACCCCACACGTGCAACGTTGTTTCGTTAGCCTCCGCTTAAGCGCTTTGTAACATCTTTTGCTCTTTTTTAGGACACATTCGTACTGCAACGTCCGGACAGTCAAGTCGCATTCGCTAAACTCGCGTGATTTTTCCTTTAAAAAAAAAATTTTTTTTTGTGAGTGGGGGATTGTTTATTTGATTATTTATTTAAACATCGTGAATATTTTTTGTGCAGTGAAAGAAAAAAATTTTTTTAGTATTTTAAAAAAAATCGTTTGAATTAGGGTGGAAACCGACGCCATTTATTAATTTTTTTTTTAAATCTTCCCTCTTTATTTAAAAAAAAAAAAAAAAAGAGAAAAAGGTGTTTTCGTTTCGATTTTAACCAATCAGGAGATAAGTTTTATGAACCAATTGGAATTGTTCGTTTCCGCGCCGTTTAGGCGAATCGAGGTCGACGTTCTGCTTTTTTTTTTCACAAAAAAAATAATTTCTCAAGGATACGATCAATTAAATCGATCGAGGGAATTTTTTTTTCCATTAAAAAGTGGAGAAACGACAGGATATGACGTTGATATTTTCCCATCCCTTTTCTTTTTTTTTCCTGACACGCCATCATTTTGTGCGTTACTTTTTTTTTTTTTTTGTAAAAAAAAGACTTGCGCAAATTCCCTGCACGCGTAACTGACCTCTTCTCTTATTTGAAAAAGGGGGAACTTTTTTTGTTTGTTTGTGACTAACGGAAATTCTTCGCAGAATTATTTTTTTCATCATCATGATCGTCATACACGAAAACCCCCCCTCTTTAAAATATAATTACGTAGAAGAGCTCAAACTTCAAGGCTAACGAGTTAACAAAAACTAACCAATGAAAACGTTTCCCTCTCGCGAAAATCCCGCCTTGCGTGCAAGCGCATTGGGAGAGGGTCCCGCGTTAGTCATTTGTATTTTTTTTTCCTAAAAAGAATTTTTTTCGTTATTTTCCTTCCATTCAGTCTGTAAACGGACGCGAAAAAATCGAAAACGAACGTTGGGTATTTTATATTAAATTTTTCACTGATTTTTAATTCATTAGCGTCGTTTTTATTACGTTTGACGTCATTAACACGTGACAGTTGTTTAATCGTTGTATTTTTTATTATTTTTTTTAGTGACGCCGTTGAATCGATTGCTTATATTTTTATTACCAGAAGGAAAAGGGTAAATGCGTGTAGGTGAGAGAAATAGGCTCGGGCTGTGATATGAAAATAGTCAGTCTTTTTCTCTCTCCTATTCTGTTTTGCCGTATTCATCGTTATTGCGACATCTTGCGAAATGTAAACCGCCATCTTGAAGACGAAAGGAAAACGAAAATGGAAAGTATCGTGTAGATTTTTTTTAAAAAAATCAAATATTTCACATGATAAAATTGCATGTAGGTTATGCGTAATGCAAATAAGGCCGATTTGATAAGAGAAAAAAAAACACTCCCTTTCTCAACCTTGACATAGTTGTCGGTCGCCTCCTTAAAAAATAAAAAAATAAAACCTTGAAGTACCCCCATTTTTTCAAATAGTTTTCATGAATCGATCGAATGGCGCATTTTAAAAAACATATTTATTCTTCGGAAGACGTAAATTTTTAAGAAATCGATACCGCGTCTGTTTTCTTTCCTTAGTTACGAATTTTCTCGTCAGATGGAGTTAACCCCAACCCCGCGCTGGAAATTTTTCTAACGGAAAATGATGATTTTACAAAGGAATGTTAAAAATGCTTCAAATGCGAACGAAGGTCATTTAAACGATTTTTTTTCCTTTTATAATAATTAGTTTCGATCGGAACTAGTTATTAGTATAAAAAAATGGTGCAATCGGATATCATACACATCATAAAACGCTTCGTATAGGATTTTTTTTAACCGACGATAACCGGTTAGTTGAAACAATTCGTATCGCCATTTTTCTTTTGCAATTACTTTTAATATCCCGCAATATTTTCCTTGTTAAATTTATATGCAAAATATAAATAAATATCAAATTGGTGGATTTTCATTCATTCATTTCTTTTCCTTGCATCCGATTTTTCCTTAGGAAGAGATCGGTGACTATAAACAGGAACAAACAAGCTGTGACGTGTCAGCAGAATTCAACGGCTTTTGTTTCAAATTTGAAATGGTTTGATTTTCAGAAATAACTTTTATAATGAAAAATATGATTTCAAACCGGAAATTTGATGGGAATGAGTTAATTTGATTCCTCATTATACGTAAGGTCCCTTCTAATAACTACTATGGATTTTGAAGTACGTAGGAGCACAACAAATTATATAACCTCGAATGCTTGCGTCCATGGAATCAACTGTTGCAAGTTTTCAGGTTTAAGGAATCTCTGAATTTCAACTGCAGAGGTTAGCGCATCAATGAATTTCTACGGAAGCCCTGAAGGGTCACACAGTTTGCCGGTTGTACTGCTAGTCGTACAACTGGCAGTAAGTGACTGTCTCATCAACTGACACTGCTAGTTGATCAACTAGCAGTGTCAGTTCATCAACTAGCAGTTTCAGTTCATCAACTGGCAGTGTCAGTTCATCAACTAGCAGTGTCAGTTGATCAACTGACAGTCACTTAGTGTCAGTTGATTAACTGACAGTCACTTAGTGTCAGTTGATCAACTGGCACTGTCAGTTGATGAACTGGCAGTGTCAGTTGTACGACTAGCAGTAAACAACCGGCAAACTGGGTGACCCTTCAGGGCTTCCGTAAATTTCGACTGTAGAAGTTAGTGCTTGAGTAAGTTTCAAATGTAATTCATTTTAAAATTTTTTATGAGTTTTGCCCGCGACTTTTCTTAAAAGTTATGGGCAAAACTCATAAAAAGTTGAAAATGAATTTTTGTCGCGGTTTCTGCAGGAATTTCGGGATTTAAGAGGATGAATTTTCTAGATTTTGGCAATGGATAGAGTATCCATTGCCATAACCAAAATGGCTTGGTGAGATATGATCAACTTTTCTACGATCCACGATCAAAAATCAAAAATTTTACGATCCAAAATCCAGGATCTATTAAATACGAGATATATTTTACGATCCAAAGTCGTTTTCGAAGCTTTGTAGGATCTAAAGTGTGTTAAAAAATGCATTTTTAGAATTGTGGCAAGGTTTGCTCGTAATTTAACAAAATTTTTACGAAAAACTACGAGCAAACCTTGCCACAATTTAAAAATGCATTTTTTAACACATTTCCCGTGGGAATTTCGGGATAATTTTTGCGTCAATCTATAGAGGACGTCGAGATCTAGTATTTAAAACCAAAAGCTCCCGAAAATTCCTCATAAAAAGTTTATAATTTTAATAATATTAAAAAATGAGGAGCACTGATCCTCATTTTAATCCCTCATTGGATTCTCATTGTACAGTTTATTTTAAATAAGGAGCTTTTTATGAGGAATTTTCGGGAGCTTTTGGTTCTAAATACTAGATCTCTACGCCCTCTATCGATTGACGCAAAAATTATCCCGAAATTCCCACGGGAAATGTGTTAAAAAATGCATTTTTAAATTGTGGCAAGGTTTGCTCGTAATTTTTCGTAAAAATTTTGTTAAATTACGAGCAAACCTTGCCACAATTTAAAAATGCATTTTTTTACACACTTGGCTTGGTGAGATAGGATCGACTTTTGATTCTGGATTCTAACAAAAGCAACATTTGATTATAGATTTAAGAAAATTTTACCATCCATTTTAGATCCTACGAAGCTTCGAAAATGACTTTGGATCGTAAAATATATCTCGTATGTAATAGATCCTGGATTTTAAGGAAACAGTGATAAAGAGAAGGAAATACAACATAATGAATATAAATATTTTTAATATGCAATACATGATTTATTAAATTGTACAATGGAGGATAAGTTAAGGAAGTTTACACCAGCTGCAGCATCAGGGAATAAATAAAATACCGCCGGGAGGAATTTATTAATCGACGCCATTTAAAATTATATAAAAAAGAACATACCAAAGCTGCAAGCTTAAAATAAACTTCCTTAACCTCGACAAAGCCAGAAATATTATAAATAATTGATTTTCACTCACATCGTTTTTTTTATTATAATTCTGCTCTAGCTTAAACACAAACACTCTGAGAAAAAAAATATTTTTCTGCTTTCAAGCAATATTTAAATCAGCCTTAGAACGGTTATTGTTCTTAAAAAATTCGCGTCTTACAACTAAACACGTTTTTCTAAACCGTATTTTATGTCAATAAAACGTAAAAATTAGATATGACCAGTACTATAATGCAAAAATTTTAAGCATCTTCCATTTTTTCTTCTTCGAATTAATTTCAATTAACGTACATCCTACGGCCATACATTAACCCTTTTAAAAAAATTCTATAATTTCAGTCGTACCAGATTTCTTTTTCTCGCAATTCTTTCATTATGCGAATTTCCTCTTTATTGATATTATCACAGACACTACGAAGAGGATTTTTTTTGTGCATCAGAACGATGAACGTTATCGTAAAAAAAAAAGAAATAAGTTGTAATATATGAAAAAACGACGATAAAACAGAATGCGCAAGACTTAAGCTACGGATTTAAAAAAATTTTTTTTTTTTTAAATATTTATTTTTTAGCCGTGCAGTCGATATGATCCGGTTTTTCTCCTCTCGCGTATCGTTCCCACATTTTTTGGAATAATTCTTCCATCCCTTGGGCGTATTGTTTACAATCGAATAACGGGCTGTCTGTCCTCGCTGCCCACACTTTAGCTCGTATGGCTTTTAAGCTACGAAAAAAATTGTGAATAATATTAATTAATCAATTTAAAATTACATGGAAATCTAAATTAGATCTACTTACAATTCTCTATCTGTTCCTAGACGAACCGCGATATCTTGATATTCTTGTCGTGTCCTTGCAATCAGTTCTGGACAACCGAGGGTTGCTAATTGGGAAGCGGCTACTCTCGAAGCTAAAGTCTCACCTAAAAAAAAAAAAAAAATAGGAAAATGTTAAATACTAAGTCAAAGGTCACCAACCTGGGGATTAGAATTTTTTAAATAAGGCTTCAAGTATGGATTCCTTTTTTTTCTTGCAGTTAAATGTTGAGTATTGTGCATTCTTAAGAATTTGACTCGTTTCATTCATAAAATAGCCATATCGTCAGCGTCGACTAGTCGGATGAGTCAAGTTGACGTCAGCAAATGTGAAAATTGTCTGCCTCATGTACTGAATGTGATTTTAATTTAAAAGCTGTTTCTTATTTATAGATATTAATTATAATAGCGAGATTTTGCATTTGTGAAGTTATAATAACGGTTTTTATTTTTAGTTGACGTTTGAAAATGGGGAAAATTTTTTATTTTCGTGATCATGTTTAAAATTTTTTAATTAAAGATTTTTTTAGAAAGAGGTTTTTATAGAAGAGAAAAATGCGGATTTGAGTTAAATTAATTTTGTATTCTACTACATTTTTTTTTTTTTGGATTTTATTTTTGGCTATTTGCTTATTGAAAATCCCGAAATGGTGCTAAGGGGCAAACCTGCTCAAACCTGCAGCGTTTCTGATGAAATTGGATCGGCCTAAGAAAGACCAAGTCTGCTAAGACTCTAGAGAGCTTGTTAGTTTGAGCTTACAATAAATTAAAAAATCATTTTTAGAAGGCCTAAGAAAGGTATTTGGTTTTCTTCCGACGACAGGAAACTTTACAACCCTTGAACCTTTTTTCCCAGGTGTTGTCAAGAGCAAATGATTGCTTCCTATTACTTTAGTCTTGTGAAAGGAAAAAAAAGAACTTTTGGGGAATTATTGAAATTTGGCCAGACTAGATTTTGCTGGTTGCATCAAATCCTTTCGCAATTTTCAAGCAGAAATTTTCCCATCAAATTGCTGTGAGCAAATTTTCCAAAATTTTTTTTATGTCAAACATGTTTTTTTCTAAATTTTTCTTGATGAACAAATTTTTTGCAAGATTTTTCTGGTCAAAGGATAAATTTTTTTTGTCAAGAAGTTTTTCAGAATTTTTTTAGTCGAACAAATTTTGTCAGATTTTTTTCTTGTTGAACAAGTTTTTTCCAAATTTCTCTTGTTTAACAAATTTAATCAGGTTTTCTGGTCAACTCTTTGAGGGAAAAATATGAAAAATGCATCAAGTTCTGACAAATGACAAGAAACAAGTTCTCAAAAAATAATAAACCTTAAAAAAATGGCAAATAATGTCAAAGCAAAAAAAAGTCTAAAAAGTTTTTTGAATGTAGCAAAAATTTTACAAAAAAAAATCTAAACCCACAAAAAATTTTGAGCACTAAAAACTCTGAATAATTTAAGGAAGTCCAAATTTTCCTAATGTAAAATTCTTTCAAACGCTTTTTTTTACTTTCAACGGTCAATTAATTTCAAACCAGGACCATTATTTTTGTCGATATTTTTTTTACTAACCAGGTAAAGTTACAACTGGCGTCCCGGTCCAAAGTACATCCATACTCGTAGTATGGCCATTGCAAAGCGGAGTATCTAAACAAACGTCAGCCAGCTGACCCCTTCTCACATGCTCTTCTTTAGCAGCGACATTGCTGAATAAAATTCGACCAGGGCTAACGCCAAGCTGCTGAGCAGTCGCGTGAATATTCGATTCTCCGACCGCTGGGAATCTTAACAACCACAAAACTGCATTCGGAACGTGTTTTAAAATCTGCAAAATCAAAAAAAAAAAAAAATTAATTCAACAATCTATATTATTTTTGAAAAAAAATCTAAACTCACATTCATCCACATTTGTAACGTCATCGGATCAATTTTATAAAGCTGATTAAAATTACAATAAACGACAGCGTCATCGGGTAAACCGTATTGTTGACGAGTCGTGATTACGATACTTTGAGGTACTTCTTCTCCTGTAGCTGCTTTGTTGTTTGTTTGATTTGTGGCTAAACCGTTTTGAAGGACGACGCCGTTTACGGATGTTTGGATTTGTCCAGATGCAATCATTGTTTCGATGGGTGTGGTCGTTGGTAATTCGGCGACTTTCAAAGAGATTTCGAGTTTTTGTTCGTTGTCGGGAGCGACCAATTCTCGGATTTCTTTGATTTCTGTGTTTTCCATTATTGGTGATAAATCTGTAGCGTTGATTACTGCCACGTTATCAGCAAGATCTTTCTTCGATGTGTTCTACAAACAGAAAAATAAGAAATAAGAATTTCTCGTCTAACAATTTTTTTAAAATTTCTTATAGAACAAATTTTAAGAATATCTCACCTTATCAGCGAGAATGACTCTTGCTTTCAGATGCGGAAACATTTGCTTATGATCCCCAATAAAATATGTATGAGGCATGTATGCTAATTTTTCACTGTATTGACTGGCCAATTCCAAAGGAGACGTAACAACATCCGTAATTAAATAATCCATAAACGATGCTCCTGACGTCCCTGGATATCCCAACCACATAACTTGAACTGGAGCGGGCCGGAGAGCGAAAATTTCATTTCTGGCTCCTTTCGTGTATCCGTTCATATTTACCAAAATCTGAATACCATCCGCGTGGATTCTATCGGCGGCTTTTCCATTGCACGGAATCTAAAAAAATAAAAATCAGTAATTAAGCCTTAAACAACAAAACTCTAAAATACTATGGCAATAACTTACTTGGGACAAATCAATAAAATGATGTGCCTCACGGGCGATTTTAGCTCTGAATGTAGTTCCATCGTCAGGACTGAGAGCGTAGCAATAAACTTCAACTCTTGATTTTTCATGTAAACCAGGAATTGACTGCATTAAATGAGATGTGGGGTGATTTCCGAAATCGCTTGAAACGTAACCGATTTTCAATCGCGGACCTGATTCTTTACTAAATTTGTATGGAGGTTTATGTAGCACGTGGATCTGGAAAACAAAAAATAATTAGATATTTGTAATTTTTTCATGAAAATAATCAGCGACGGCAGATTTCTATGCTTGAAGGCCTCGAACAATAAATCATAAATACATTAGTTTACGTCGTTAGCGTTTCCTAAAATCATCAAAATTTTTTTAAATTAAAAGAAATTTTTTTTTTTGACATTTTAGAATTTTTAAATAATTTTTTCAACATTTTGGAAATCTAAGATAATTTTTTGATATTCTAGCCATGAGTATCCAAATTATTTTTCCAAAGTTTAAAATTACTTAAAATTTTTTGTTCTAGAATTTGTGAAAATTCTTAAAATGCTTCGTCAACATTTTCCAATTTCTTGAAATGCTTTGACAACATTACCCAATTTCTTAAAATGCTTCGTCAACATTTTCCAATTTCATAAAATGCTTCGACAACATTTTCCAATTTCTTAAAATGATTCGACAACATTTTGCAATTTCTTCAAAATGATTCGACAACATTTCCCAATTTCTTAAAACTTCCAACTCACCTTTTCAATACACAAATTAGCGTGCCTAGCAGCTATAGCTTTCCGAAATTCATGTGACAACGGATATAACATGGAATGATGAGGATGAACAGAAGGTAAACGATTTTTCTCCAATTGTTCGGCGACAATGCTTACTAACTTCTTCATTCTCGCTTCGTAATCCGTCCAATCGCAAACGATTTGCAAACAATGTGCCAAATTGCAATACGCATCCGGGAAGTCCGGTTTTAATTTCAAAGCCGTTCTGTAGGATTGAATGGCTTCTGGAGTATTTCCGGAATCTTTGTGGATCGACGCTAAATTACTGTGAGCATCCGCGAAACCGGGATTGATTTGTATAGCACGTGTGTAACATTGCAGGGCTCCTTGAATATCTTGCATCTCTTTGAGAGTGTTACCCATGTTGCTGTAGGCGTCTGCAAACGTTGGCTGAATCCTGAAAAAATAAAATTTTGATTAATTTTTTGGGTGGAAGCGGTGATAAAATTATAATAAAGAGGAGTATGGGCGTTGAGATTACTAGAAGTTTCAACTGAGCTTGCCAAATTGGTCAAAGACCTTAGACGAGCTTGCCATGCCCAATAAAGACTTAAGACTAAACTGACCTTATAGCTTCTTTGTAATGCATCAAAGCATCGGTCAACTTCCCCTGTTGCTGTAAAACCGAAGCTAAATTCGAATGGGCTGCAGCGAATTCCGGGAAAACTTCTAAAGCTTTCAAATATAATCTTGTCGCTTCTTCTACGTATCCTTGTTCACGTTTTATGTTGGCCAAATTGTTAAGGGAATCTGCGTGAGTTGGGCAAAGCCGAAGCGCCGTATTGTAACATTCTTCGGCTTCCAACACTTGACCTTTCTCTTTGAGTGCGTTGGCCAAATTGCAATAGGCGTCCGGGAAATTCGGCTGAAGTTCGATGGCTCTTCTGTATGTATCAATGGCGAGATCAATGAGGCCTTGCTCGTAGTAAACGCATGCAAGGTTTCCGTGGACGACGGCATTGTTTGGGCTGAGGTTTAATGCTCGGAGATAAGCTGCGACGGCTCTGAAAATAATAATAAAAAAAAGGTTTTTCAATGATTTTAAATTTTTAGGTGCAAAAAGATAGATCTAAGTAAAGTTTTTCGTATCGTGGCTTGCTAATGGATTAGGACATATTTCAAGGTCATAAGAGCGAATTAAGTTTACAAAAGCCTGTAATAGTTCTTGTTAGCATTTAAAAAATTTTTCAAATTAATAGTGGCTTGCTTAAGATCGATAGAAGCTATTATTTTTTTGAAAGTCAATAAATCAAAATTTATCGGCTATTTACGACTTCTTTATAAGCTGTGAACATTATTCAAAATTAAAAATAAAAACGAGCAATCACCTCTTTATCGATTTTTTCGCGAATAGCACTAAACAAGAGCACCAACTATTACCAGACACAGATTCATCAAAAAAAAATTTATCTTCCTTCCACACATCAATTTTTGTTACGGTGTAAATCACCACCACCTGACAACAACTCATGACCGACCATAACTAACGACTGGGTCAGTCCCACATAATTTAAAAAAGAAAAATCCCCCAAAAACTAGATCACAATTTCCGGTTATAACTTGTAGGCGACAGTTCACTCAAACTCTCATCTTCACTCTCCCAAAAAAAAAAAATCAATCGACCTAAGTGATGAGATTAAATGCCAGATCATCTGTTTTATATCATCCAACAAGGATAATCCAAAAAAATTGGCAAATAATAAAAATAATAATTAGCTTATGGCTAAATATTTTCTTAATTCACCACATAAATAAACTTTCTCGATTTGACGCTAACGTTAAAATTGCTAATTCGAAATAAACCAACGTACGCGACAGTTCTGGCAATGAACCAAACTTAATCAGCAATGATGAGTAGAAAAAAAAAATAATAACTAGAAAGTGAAACACATGTTAAAATTTTTTTTAAAAAAAAAATGTCATAATTGACCCGACCATGAAAATTTGATTTATTTATAAATTTTTTGTATAGCACTAACCTATCGAATATCCTCGCTTCCTTCAGGACGTTCCCAAGATTAATATACGCGTCTAAGAAGTTCGGATCGAGAGCTACAGCTTTTTCGAAATGATGTATCGCCAACCATATTTCCCCGGTGGCGTTGAAGACGCATCCTAAATTGCTCCATGCGACGGCGAAATCTGAATAAGTCTCTATCGCTTTTAAATAGCAAGCCTGAAGTATCCATAAGAAAAGGGAAAGAAAAAAAAATCGACATGATATTAATATGAGGAGTTAAATAATTTAAGAAAAACGCTAATCGCTCGTACGCAAATTCGCAAAGCGCGATAGTGCCGCAGTCTCCATCCGACTAGAAATAAATAAAAAAAAAATTTACGTTACGCCCTAAAGCCGAAAAGTGTGACATCATTTTACAGGAAAATTCGTCCGATTATTTTTATGTATTTCCTGATAAAATGACTCGATTTTTTGTTAGCAAAGTTTAAAACAATCTTAGCCCGTTTAGCAATAAAAATATGATTAATTAATAAAAAAAAAATTTTAAATATTGATGGCTAAGAGCAAACCGCAGCAGCGAGGTTATGCGCGTCAACCTTCCTGGTTTAAAAAAAAAAAATCATCTCGCTTTAGCAACCCGTTCTTAGATTATTTTAAATAAATTAAATACATCTACGATCTGAACCATTGAAAAAGAAAAATCATTTTTTTAAAAAATCAATTCATTTAAGCAACGGTCCAAATGTACAGAAAAAAAAAATTAATTAAAAAATTTACACGGGCTTTGATTGTATGAAGGATCGAGAAATAATCGCAAAACAAAACAATTTTTTTTTTTTTTGGCCACACTTAAAATTTTTTAAAATGAGCTTTATTCCTCAATCCTTATTATTCGCACTAAGCGCACGCAGCAGCGCGTTTTATGTTGTAATGGCCATACAAAAAATAACCGTATTTTACAACATAAACCAATTTTATTCGCAAAATTTTTTATATAATTTCGTTTTATCGAATGGGCACTTATGGCACAATATTTTTTTTCTCTCAACTTAAAAAAAATAAAAAATTTATATTTTGTATATCTTCGTAACCTAAAACACAATATATATATTTGCATGAGCCAGTTTCCAGATGAAAATAAAAATTACATAAAGAGAAAAAATTATATGTATAAAAATAATTCGAATGATCGAAAATAAAAAAAAACACTGAAATGAAAAAGAAAAAAGAAAAATGGAAACTGACTAAGGGATTACATTACCTGGAACCATAGTGACCCATAGACAACCAATCACGCTGCACTGCATGACCACCTGACCAACTTGATTACAACATAAATCATATTGTTTTAGTAATTCAGTCTACTCCAAAATAAAATAATAATGTAAAAAAAAAATTTAAAACGACATTGTGGCTTCAATGATGTTTCAAATTTTTTTTTTCCGTGGAAATCTGAACATTGATTGGAGCGTTTGGTACTCCAACTTTCTTAAAAATAGAAAAATAAAAAATAATTATTAAGAGTTTTTAAATTTGGAAAGTTCGAAGAAAGTTGGGATATCAAATATCAATGTGGACAGATTTTTTTAAAGCGCAAATAAAAATAACTTTTTTTTTTCAAAAACATGATGAAAATGATGTAATCCATTTTCTCCCAAATTGCCCATAAACCTTTTTAGAACTGAAAAAATAAAAATAAATGACTTCATAAATCATTATTTCTCTTTAAAGCGCTTGTTATTAATTTAAAGAAGAAAAGAAATAATTAACTACCAAAATCAAAACATTGAACATAAATGGTTCTTGCTATCAATGAAATAATCAGCAAAGCTCGAATTTGATAATTTGGATCTGTAAAATTTTTCTGGACAATCAGATAAAAAAAAAATGTCCAGAATACAAAATTATGTTATTTGTTTTTTCATGCTTAGAGAATTTCAAATGAAAAAATATCTTCAGTTAGGCTTAACTTGCCCATTAGCATGAGAGAACATTCTTGTTCCAATAACTACAATCATCTCTTTTCCCATTTAAAATCAATAAAAAATCCTGTTCACATAACCTCCATTGCATAAGTAGGTCACATAACAAAAAACAAATACGCACACAGCTTCGAGCTTTGCCTCATTTCAATAATCGCAAAATCATTTAAATTTAAAAATCTACGCAATAAACCCTATTTACATTTTGCATTGCATATAGCGCGTTTTATAAAATAATATTTTTACTGCATGTTGAAAGCGCTTGACTGAGTCCCCTTTAAAAAATAGAAATTATTCATTTTAACGCTGAAAAATTTTCAACTTACTTTTGCTTCATCTAATCTTCCTAATGCTTTCAATAGATTTCCAAGGTCACTTCGTACGCAATATAAATCCTGCAAATTTTAAAAATTAAATGAATCCCACATTCTCCACTTCTAGTTTAAAATTCTGAGAAAAAAAAACTTACAGGATTATACTGCAAAGCTGTAACATATGCTTGAACAGCTTGTTCCATATCACCGGCTGCGACTAAAGCAGCTGCTAAATTAATATAACCATCAATGAAATCAGGTTTCAGTCTTACTGCATGTCTGTAATTTTCCAATGCTTCTTGTAACTGCCCCCTTTCTTTGTAAACATTCCCCAAATTACTGTAAGCTTCTGCTAATAATGGATTTTGTTTGATGGCTAATGTACTGAAATGTGCAGATCTATTTAAAAAAAAAAAAAGATTTAAATTAGCATGTGAACTCAAAGTATAATTTAACAGGCCATGGGTTATATGATTCACTTACTTATCTAACCGACGACACTGAAAATGTATTGAAGAGAGAAGCAAGAGAACTCCAGTATTATTCGTTTCTTGCCTCCATAACTGCATACAATGCCTTTCAGCATTTTCATATTCACCAGCTTGATACTCTCTGTGTGCCAGGTCCAACAATCCTAAAAACATGACATTGTGTTTACTTACATTATTTGTAAGTAATAAAACACTCATAAATATAGGGACAATGATGATTCATTTCACTCCAATTAAATTTTTTTAGATGCATTGTTTCAAATGTTACAAAATTTTCGCTTTGTTTGAATTTGAAATAAAGAAAACATGAATTTACATATATTCATACACACTATTCAGATGCCGCTTGCTTTCTTGCGTAATTTTCCAAAATAAAATCGGATTTAATTTTTACTCATCGGAATTATTTAGCATAAAATGATTCATAAAAAATGAGAAAAAGGCGATCAAACCCGAATGAAAGGGTTAGAAACAATGACAGAACCGTACAATAACACCAAAGGAAGACGTATTTTGATGTTTCATTGAACCAAGAAACGGGATGCTAAAATTAGACGAGCATACTTCAATTTTTTATAAATTACTCACCAACGGATGAGAGCTGGATATCGTTCATTTTAAGGATCACATTCGCTGTGCCTAAATGATGCTGTGATTGCTGCTGTGCCTGCATTTATATATTTTAACTTAACAAAAGCACTTGATTGAAAAAAAAAGGTTATATTAAAAAAAATTAACACGGAATCGATACCGAAAACCCTTTCCCGTCCAGCATCGCACAGCCATTCGATTTACAGTAGGTGCCAACATGGCGGATTGAAATTAAAATTTGCCGCGCATTGCCAACTTTTGAAAAAACGGTGAAAAAAAGGAACTGTTATCCGGATCCGGAATAAAGATTATTTTTACCGAAATCTTGCATTTTATGAACTGGGAATGAAAAATGAAAATAAATAGCAAGCAAATAATACAGGAGCTAATATGCTATGGGAATTTTCCAGGGGAATTGATTTATTTTGAACTTCTTTTAATTGATTAGCTATGAGCTTCTTTAGTTTTCATTATCACTTTCCTGGACATTTCTTCTGAATATTAAAGGCTTTGCGGAGGCTAGATAAAATGTTCAATAACACGAACGGACTTACATGTGCCTTTAAACGTCATAAATGACTCTCTTAGGCACTTGTAGTGTTTAATGCGGGCTCAGATCGACAGATATCGGATGTTGTAGCTGTACTATAATCAGGGCTCAGGCTTTAGAGAATGCTAACGGATTCAGAAAGGGCAATAAATCTTTGACAGGACTATCTAAAAGTGTGCAATTTATAAGTCTAATTCTAATATTAACTAGGGTCTCTTACAAATCAAACTCAACTTTTGAGCTCTGAGAAGCATGAGCTTTCACTGGTGCTATCTCACTGGATTTCAGACCTTAATCAGGATAAAGGAAAACTGAAAGATCAAAGGATTTCAAAAACGGAATAAAAATAAAAATCAAACAAAAATAAATCAAATTTTTTCAAAATCATTTCAATTTATTTTAATTTTATTTTTATAAATTAGGCCCCGAATAAATTTCATTTAATTTATTAATAATTATTAATTTTAAATTACAGCCCATTTAAATTATTTTTGGCAAGAACTTATCAATCCGATTAAAAACGATTACATTGCTTCTACAAATTATCGTTTTTGATCGCTTGCCTTTCACTAAGTCTTTTCTCAAATCCTTTTCAATTAACAACTGATTGCATTTTAACGAGAAAAAATTCCTAGGCTAAACGATTATAGCCTGCCTGAATTTTTCTTTTTTGTAAAATTTTAAATTTCATTCGTAAAAAAATTCCAGTTCAAAATATTGTGCATCATTGTAAAAAATTTTCTATCAAAAAACGTTTTAAAATTGTAATTGCAATTATATAATATTAAATTCCCTAATAATCGTAATAAACAAACTCGATTAAAGTCTCGGCAAAAGAATTTTTATTATTTCTCGAATTTCGATATATCAAGCCTAATGCATAAGAAATTCATACTTTTAAAAGCTTTAGATTTGGGTAAAAGAAGGTAAGCTTACAGCTTTATTAAATAGAAAATAATTAGGATAAAAATTAAAAAAAAATAGCGCACATCCCGCGGCGCAATGGAAATCTACAAAAAATTAAAAAAAGAAAAAAAATAAGAGCGATAAAAAACAATCGAACAACGTACAACGTACGATTATTAAATATAATTATTACAAGGCTCTGTAAACGAAATCCAGTACGATTCCCTCTCGTTGCAACATGCGAAGAAAAATTTCTTATGTAGAAGTTGTAGGCGTTGTTTCTAAAGTTTCCGAAGTCGTTTCGGTTGATTCGGTAGTGCTATCGGCTAGATGAAATTCCGCAGATTCAGGCGAAAACTAGAAAAAAAATGTTTTAATTAATGTCTCAATGAAATCAATGAAAAAAGATTTGAAAACCATTTTTTTGTCTTTAATGTTTCCAAACAGTCGACACACGTATGAGACGATACCCATCATGCTTCCTAGTTGGAATTTCATCTACCCTCTTATAAAATTAACTGGCAATCTTTTAATAATGATAGTATTAGAAGATCGTGGCGAAGAGGGAAAAGATTCTTGAAAATTGAGGCAAGAAATTGAAGAATTTGTTTTAAGCCAGAAAAGTTCAAATTTTTTTTCTGCCTGGAAACCAAAATGAGATTTCTTTTGCTTTGTTTTTTCAATTGAGTCATTACATTTTTAGGGTAGCCAATCTCTCCCAATTTCTCTTACTTTTTTTTAAAATATACTATGATCCGCTTTTTGTGTAATTTTTGCAGCGCTAACGCCCTAAAACAATTTAAATCCTTACCGTTTCCCACGAATTATTTAGGCTAGTCATCTCTCCTTCCTCATCCCTCGCCCCAGCATAATAACGCACATCGCTATCTTCATTGTCTTTTAGACCTTCTAAAGTTTTAATGATTGTTTTATAATGAGGACTATCTACAGATATGTAACCTTAAATAATAAAAAAAAAAATTAAAATCTCTCTTCAACTGATCTTTCCTTCCTCCAAAATTTTTTTAAAGGAAAAACCTACCAGTGCATACAATGTCATCGGCTAAACACCTCGCTACGCACAGCCCTACATTAGGTATGCTATCGTTACTTAATTTGAGCAAATGACCTAGCATCATCGTTGCAAATGTTTCGCAATCCAAAATTTTCTGCCTTGACAATTCGGAGCACAGAAGAACGAACACTTGACGTCTCCGCCACAGCGAATGCTCCGCAAACTCCTCGACCAAATGATCTAACAAAGCAATTTGAAAATGTGACTCGTCGGATAAAAACACAATTAGATCCGACATCTGAAATAAAATTTATTTTAAAGCAAATTTTCAAAAAAATTTTTAAAATCTCAACTTTTAGATTAACTTACCAGCTGTAATGCTTTCTGCCTGACAGCCGCTACTTTATCACAGAGAAGGCACGTTGCTAATGGTGCTAAATGTTTTAAACAATCAACTGGGCTAAACAACGATATCGACAAACGTAATTGCTCTCCTAATTCCTCCCTATACCTCCAATTCCGATCGTTATCGGTTTTTAAAAAATCTTTAAGAAGAGGCAAGAGCATGTTACGAGTATCGGAATCTAAAAATTTTAAAAAATCTGCTAAATGCTCGAGAGCTCCTATCCTAACTTCGTCTAAATCTCGAACGAATCCTCTAAATATTGGAACTAAATCTCTGGAAGCGATATCTTCACCTAATATAGATGCTAATTCGTAAATGCTTGAAGCCACGGTTTTTCTCACTTTCCACTATAAACAAAAAAAAAAATTATATTAGAAGCCATTTTCTAAAATTTTAAAAATACAATTTTCGATTTAAAGGCAACTTACTTGGTAATCTAAAGCCAGGTATTTATAAGCTTTCCTAAGAAAAACCCAATTATCAGGTCCTAAAGTAAGTGCTACAGCAGGAAGAAAATAGGCACAATGTTGAGCGATATCTTCGTCTGTTTTCTCAGATTGTAATGGCTCCGTCATGGAAACGAAATAATCTAATAATAATTGTGGAACTATTTCTTGAACTGGTATATATGTACAATTCCCTCGTCGCGGTAATTCTTCATCGTTCGAACCTAATACAAAAAGAAAAAAATTGTTAGTTATTCAAAAAATTAGTATTTAGAATTTTGCTCAGAGCAAACAGTTTGAGCCCTAAAAAATACACTGCCAAGACCGAGGCAAAGAAAAATTTCAGTTTCTCATGGTTCTCTGGTCTGTGCAGACTAAATTCTAACAACTACTAAAATTACCTGAACGATCTGCAAAATTCATAAATTTAAATTCTGAAACAAAATCCTTTCCCTCGAAATTCTCCCCCAATAGGCCGATTTTAGGAGGGGTTGTACTTGCACTGTTCCAACCTGAGTCGGGAGTCGATGCACTTGATATCACAGTTTCGGTTTTAATTTTGTTTTTAAGTTCTTC
This sequence comes from Liposcelis brunnea, assembly GCA_023512825.1. NCBI lineage: Eukaryota > Metazoa > Arthropoda > Insecta > Psocodea > Liposcelididae > Liposcelis > Liposcelis brunnea. Next base: position 7,258,637 of record CM042073.1, on the reverse strand, counting down.
GAAGGTACTTTTTGTCGAACACGCGGCTATTTTGTTAGACAACGTTGTAAGCTCATTCTAAAAAAAAAATTAATAAATTAATAACTGAGGACTCGAAATTTAAACTTCGTTTCTAGTTTTTTCACTTACATCTAAAATATTTAAATTGGTTCTTATTTCATCCTGTTCAGGCTCCAACTCTAATAAATCCGTTTCTAAAAGCGGAGTCCGCCAAAATCTAAACGTATTAAATGCGTCGTCCACTTTATTATCGGCGTCTTCGCTACTGCTACTACTAGAAATGTCCTCGCTATTATTGCACCCGGATTCATTATCGTCTTTGGAATCAACAGCCTTTGTATTATCACCTCCGCTTGAATTTTCTTCGTCTTCTTCTGTAAAAATAAATAAAAATTAATAAATTAGAGAATGAAAGCTTTAAAAAATATTTAGGGTATCTAAAGTATTTTTTGGTAAAATTTGCCATTTTTAAAAACTCACCTTTTCTTTCTTTTAATTCATTCTTCTCAACTAAAATCCCCCTTTCCTCCCAAAATATCCTTAAAGGAGACTTTTGTTCCCTTTGATAATCACCAGGATCATCCTCCGCTATTCGAAAATTTATTTGAGGACCGAAACTTAAAAAATTTGAGTTGGCATTTGAAATCTCTTCCCGTTTAGGTGACCGGAAGCTGAAACAACCAAACATAATAAAATTAATTAACCTCCCATTATTCCATCTTAGTTAGCAATAAAAAAAATATATATATAATTTACCTAAATTGGAAGCCATCCCGACTAACGAAATTAATTTCCCCATTCCGCTCGCATTGCAATCCGGTAATTCGAGGATCGGCAAAAGTACAAATGAAAGCTCCTAAAACTCGATACGTCAATTTTCTAACCAACTGAAATGGATCGTCGAGAAGATCGGCGAAAACAGGAGCTAAAATCGTCCTGCGAGTCTCCAGAGAGCAAGTACAAGTAACAGCAATGAAAACTTCAGCACAGGATATTCGAACTCCGTGATTTCGATCGCGGCATAATTCCACAAAAATTGGTAACTGAAAAATAAAATTTAAAAAAATTTAAAAATTGCAGGCGTCTAATGGGAGGAAAAGGATTAATTTTTTTTGGCAATTTTTTAAACTTTCGACCTTCCTGGGCTACTAAATGCAGTGATCGAACTTGATTTCTCCTCCAATTTTCGGGGCTTAAGGGTCTTTTAAGGGAAGAAATAAAGACTTTTCAGCGACTTACTAAAACCAAATAATTTTCTGACCAAATTATTACTTTTTCAAATATTCTTGCTTTAAGATAGTTTTTCAGAATTTCAAGTCGAACAAGTTTTTTTTAGATTTTAACAGTTGAACATGTGTGTTCAGAATTTTAACAGTCGAACAAGTTGAACAAGTGTTTTCAGAATTTCAACAGTCGATCAAGTTGAACAAATGTTTTCAGAATTTTAACAGTCGAACAAGTTGAACAAGTGCTTTCAGAATTTTAACAGTCGAACAAGTGTTTTCAGAATTTTAACAGTCGAACAAGTGTTTTCAGAATTTTAACAGTCGAACAAGTGTTTTCAGAATTTTAACAGTCGAACAAGTGTTTTCAGAATTTTAACAGTCGAACAAGTGTTTTCAGAATTTTAACAGTCGAACAAGTGTTTTCAGAATTTTAACAGTCGAACAAGTGTTTTCAGAATTTTAACAGTCGAACAAGTGTTTTCAGAATTTTAACAGTCGAACAAGTGTTTTCAGAATTTTAACAGTCGAACAAGTGTTTTCAGAATTTTAACAGTCGAACAAGTGTTTTCAGAATTTTAACAGTCGAACAAGTGTTTTCAGAATTTTAACAGTCGAACAAGTGTTTTTAGAATTTTAACTCTGCCCTGTTAGCATAGCCAGAAACAGGCCAGCCGGCGATAGAATCGAATTTTCACAGCCTAGCTTGGTCGGTCAATAAGGGATTGAAATTAAAAGTTCTTGGTCCAAATAAATGTTTTAATTTTCCCTGACCAAAAAAAAAATTAAATCCACTAACACTAAAAACCTAAAAATCTTACCAATTTTTTTTCAGTCGTTTCAGTCCCCAACTCCTCGCAGACATTTCCGAAATTCGAAGCGCACAACTCTCGAGTATAGACGCTGTCATCGGAGCAGAAACTGATAAATTTATCTAGGAAGAATTTTTCAATCATATCTTCGCCGAGATAAAAAGCCAACTTCCCCATTAGCTGAAATTCCAAAATTAAACCAAATTAATGAATTTTCTCCCCGTCACATATATAGAGCGAAAAGGGGGGGGGGGGAGTGAAACTTTTCGACGAACAAAAGAGACTTTGGGCCATGTTAATTTGCCGTCCACATTGATCGATTTCGGTTTATTATATTTACAGTGCGGGTTTTGAACCGAACCCATTTTTAGTTTCCTGGACTCGGATCTATAATATAGTTTATCGAAATAGATCGAGGGGATGAAAATGAAAAAGCGAGGGTTTCGGGAAATTCACGGAGCGTGGACTTTTTATACTCTTTATGCTTTTCGGAGTAACAAAAAAGAAAAATCTTTAGTACAGATTATCGGCATCTATGGAATTAGTAAGAGTAAATCTCTTATGGGATTTTGATGGATCGGTAACAAGGAGAATAGGCAAATATTTACTTTCCTTGCCAAACATCGAATCACGAAGGGAAAGAGAAACAGAAAACGTATAGAAAAGTTGATTTCGGAGAAAAATTGTCGCTCGGGTAAAACTGAAAGGGGTGGATTAGTATTTTTAGTTTTAATATAACTGCGGAGACTTCGTATTTCAAATTGTAAATATAATTTTTTAAAATATGAAAAAGGGCGGATTAAATAGTCAGGTTTAAGTCTAAAGAACTTGAAGACTGATAGCCGTAAAATAGCCGGAAGTATAGTCATTGTTAAGCCACGTCCTTTTTTAAAAAAATTATCCCAAAATAATTGATTAATCAATTAATTGAAAGTTTTACAGAAAATTTAACTTAGAGTTGATTTTTGATGGTTTTGATTTAAAACTTTATGTGAATATTTAATTGAATCCTAAATATTTAAGCTCTAAATTGCCATTTTGTGTTATAACCAATCATGCTCACTGGGGAACCTGATAGGGAGTGGCTTATAAACAAGTCTGGGAACTTCGTTTCCCAACTAGTCCTCAACCATGTCTCTTAACAGTTTACTTTTTGACCGCTTTGTGTCGCTAGCTGTTAAAGACCAGCCAGTAAGATTGTAGTATTTTCAGTTTAAACTCCCGATTGGTCGGGTTTTGTCAGCCAGCGCTGTCTAGGGCCAACACAAGTAATCACTCGCGACTGGGTTAGGGACTTACAGCCATAGCAGCTAAGGTGAAATTTCTAGACTTGGTTCTACAGTTCTTAGAACCGAAAATGGATGCGGCGGAAAAATTTGTAAAAAACCGGTGGATTTGGTTAAATTAAAAAATTGCAATTCAACCTCAAAGAGTCTCCCATTCAGCAGTAGGCCAATGAGCAGTGTACTTCCTAATTGGATGCACACCAAATGTGTGCTCAGAGAATCATAGAGAGACTCTTGACATTTGAAGGATGATTTCTGGTTGCCTATGACCAAATCCGTCTTCAATAAAATGTTCCGGCAACGAAATTAACTTAAATCTGGTCATTTAAAAAGCTGACTTTTGTCATTTAAGGTCTCTTAAGAGAAATGTTTATTATTTTTGCTCCTGAACTCAACTCTTGGGACATTCTTTTGATGTTGAACCGGAAGGACGTTTACTAAGCTAAAAAAAAACTAAAAAAAAAAAAAGCTCTAAATCGAGATCTTATTATAAGTATTGTCCGCCCTGGTTTTCTTTCAATTTTCAAAATTTAGAATTGTCTTAGCATTCTCGAATTGAATGGACATAAGGCTGAATAGAATGAACATAAGGCATTCTCGAATTGAAAAGCGAACATCGCGATTGGCAGATTCTTCAATTCGAGATCGAGAATGGCAGCCACCAAATTCGAGATCATGGCACCCAGGTCGGGAAACTAGAGTTGATTTTACTAAAAAAATGGCGATCTGTTATTGAAGCCAAAAATGTAGTTCAACTTCTGCCGCTGGGAGCGTGAGAGATTAAAGGGCGACCAATTAGACGTGTTCGAAAATTGAAAATTCAACAAAAGAAAAACGGTATAAACTCTTATTGGTCGCCTACAGCCCTTTATTCACTTGCGCTCGTAGCGGTAAAATTGGTGAACTATTTTTTTGACTTCAACAACGAGTTTCCTCTCTGAACCCGAGTTTTGCCACCTTTACGACCATGTCATGGCAGCTCCCTGCTGCAACCGGAGTGCTCCCTCACTCCCCACCTATTCTCTCTACAATACAGCAACGATTCACAGAAGCGCCCACTCCCTATTAGGAGGCATTCTCAATTTTCGTTACCTTGTGGCTATGGCAAATCAACAAGAGTTTCCAGATCTTAACTCACTTGGTAACTTTGAATCATACCCAAAAAATCTTAAAGGTTTTTCGTGCTAGTAGGCCCAACCCTGCGTTTATTTTCAGCTTAAGAAAAAGAACTAGGAGCATTCGAAAATTCGAACGTTACTACGATACTCCAAATGTTCCGTCTAGTCATCTGAGAACCGTAATTTCTCTTTATAAAAAAAAAACTAAAACTACGACTTACCGTAACTTCCCCGAAAACCCATAACCCGTCGTAAACAAGCCGAAGTCCCGCTCATCAAAGCTGGCTGTGATATGATATTAAAAAAACCAACATATTCCAACCACTTTGTGAGCGGAGCCGCAGCCTAAACAACAAAAAGCGGAAACCGCTCAAGGTTACCACCCAAGAAATTCATAAAAGGGATGAAAACGGGGAAGGAGAGGGATGAGAGGTTAAGATTCTCAGATTCACTTATTTGTTTTCTCCCGTATATACACGGTTGAGAAGGGTCGTTCAGAAAACAATTTAACTAAACTCGAGAACATTTTCGTCGACTAGGCTCTTGACGTTCTTATTTCGCATGCCGCTCATCAAAGCTGGCTGTGATATGACTTCAACATATGACAGCCACTTTGTGAGAGGCAAAGGAAATACTCGCGCACAGGATTCCTCAAAATCTCCTTTTAAAACAATACAAACACTCGAAACAATAACCAACCAGATTTCCGTAGGAGAAATTTCCGCATCGAAGATCAAACCGAAAACCCGACTCGTCAAATATGGCTGTGATATGAGGGTATTAAATGTACAAATCACAGCCGATTTGACGGGTGGATCTCCGATTCCCCAGAAGCTCTAAAAACGAAATTTCCCCCTTCCGAAGACGATACTCAGCACACGATCAAGGTCATCAAAGTGGCTGTGATATGAACCTAAAAATCCACATTTCACAATCACCTTGTGACCCTGATCGTTGCTTAACCAAACACGTGGAGACGCCCGAAAGTAAATCGATCCTCCCGTTTTTTTTCTTTCCCTCGTCGATAAATTGAGCAATTTTCTGCTCATCAAAGCTGGCTGTGATAGAAATGAAAAAAATCTATTACAGTCAACTGTAATGAAAGAACCTTGCCCCTTTTCAATCTCTTCCATCCTTTTTTTCTTCCTCTTCGTTCGTTTGATGATCCGTGAAGCGAACCGACCTCGTCTTCATGAAAGACAAGGTAGTGAGAGGTAAAAATAAGAAACCAACATCTCACTACCCATGTCTTTCAAGACGCCAAAGTCATTTGACAACCCGTTTCCCGTGCCTTACAAAATAAATAAAAAAAAAAAAACCAAATTCTTTAGGGAGAGAAAGGAAATCTTAAGCAACTTACGTTTATCCCGGTCGGGGGATAGAGCTCGCTGACTTCAACAATGGCGGGACAGATTTCCTCTTCAACGACGCTTTTATCTAAATCGTATTGCATGAATGTCGATAACAGGAGTGAACTTTTTGTCCTCACCTAAAAAAAAAAAAAAGAATCAATATTTACAGTTATGTAGCCAGGATGGACTTTTCAAAGAAGCAAACAGATTAAAGAAAATTTTTAAAAAGGTTTACAAAAAAATCCGCAAGGTGGCAGGCTAGTAATGAACGGTCAGTGGATAGACCTCTTCGAAAATGGCGGATGGCAAATAAAAGAGGGGCCTTTTAGTCGCTTGAAATAGTTTTTTAAGAGAGCTGGTTGTCGTTTAAATAGTGAAATGGTCTCTCGAGAGCGCTAAGGCTAGTTTTAGTTCGTATAAAGATCATAATTTGATTATTGTCTCTTTTAGTTCGTGAAATTGCCGTTAGACAGCGCCAGGGACATTTTAGTTCCCCAAACATTAGTTTAAATCCCTCAGTTTGACGGCAGAGGACATCCTTGGCCCTTTTTAGTAAGGGAAATGATCGCTGAAGAGCGGTAGTGTCGCTTTAGTTTTTAAAATTGTCACTGGAGGGCACCCAAGTTCGTTTTAGTTACAGAAATAGCCACTAGAGAGAGAATTTGTGAATTAGCCACTGGGAGTTCTATTGTCGTTTTAATTTATTAAATGGTGGTTGGAGAGCAGCAGTGGTCACAAGTTTTGTTTCCAGTTCGTAAAACGGCCACTGGAGAAAGCTAAAGTCGTTTTAGTATTCGAAATTATTCAATAATTTCTATAATTAACGGCTATAAAATAAAATGGAAAATTAAAAATTATTGAAACTTGTCAAAATATAATTTTTAAGCTTTAATTTGGATCGAATATTTTTTGACTCTCCAATGGTCATGGCACTGACTAAAAAGACTTCGCCCTAACCAGCGGAGTTTTTCATCTCCATTTTAGTCGTGGTTGCTAAAAAATTTTCTAGGCGTAAAAAAAAGTCTCTCAAGCCTGAAAACCTTCCCCAGCACTCTAAATTTTACACAAAACCATAAAAATAAATTTCAAAAAAAAAATTATCCTAATTTTAATGTATGAGGATGAAAGACCTACCATGCTCGTGCCGAATTAATTTATTTACTCTCGTTAACATTAATTCTCATATCAATCAGACTCTTTTTGTTTTTGTTTTACTTTTCGTATTTGCAAAAAAAAAAAAAAAAAAAAACCACTAGATTTGCCATAGTTATTTAAAAATCGCGTTTTTTCTTCAATCTTATTATTAATATACTTTATGGCCTAAGTAAAATATTATCGTTATATTTAATTAAAAAATAATTTTGCATTTTCTAAATGAACATGGTTAATACATAATTGAGGTCTACAAGGTTCATAAATCTTTGTGTAATAAAAAAAAAAAAGACCGGAAGGAAATTATTATAAAATGATTATTATCTCGATATGTATATAGCAAATTAAAACTGACCAAGGTTTTAATCAGAAAAAGTTTATAATCTCGAGATGCGAAAATTAAGATTTTTTTAGGAATAACTTAAAGGGTTCAGAAAATTAAGAAAAGGGTCCAAATGTCCGAAGATATTTCCAAACAAGGTCTAAAATGTCTTAACAAGACCTAAAATTGAGTTTTATCGTAGGCGACATTGGTTGTAGTCAACAAAAGAGGCATCTTAAAGCTCTAGCAGGGTTTCTATTTCTCAAATTTGTATACAAAAAATTTTGTTTTCCGATTCCCTCAAAAAATCTAATTAAGCCTCTGTTTGTTTCAAACCGCATCTAAGCTTATTTATCGTCGAGGAGTCCATAAAAAAAACTTTCTGCTTAAACTTCTCATTGATAAGTATCTTTCATGCAAATAAATCGCACCGAGCATATTCCTTTATTCCGCCCTATTACCCCCATTAAAAATCCGATAATTATATTCTCAAACTTACTTCGCTAACTTCATCCGTTAAAAATTTAAGCAAGGAAGGCAAAAGTACTCTCGTTATCTGATATGCGTCGTCTTTCTTCCCGTAACGGTAAAACGCAAGGCAAACATCATTCATCTGATCTAGCATGTTTATCCTCGTCAAGGAATCTGCAAATACAAAAAATAAATAAAAATAAAAATAAGATCCTGATTTTTCAGAGAATATCCAAAAATTTCAAAACTTACCCAACTCCTCAGCCAACTTCAGAAGCAAATTTGAATCTGGAACGGTGTTTCCATTTGACCTTACATAATCCCTTAAAATGTCCGTGAATAGCTGACCCGCCATGAACCTGCAACAGAAAATAATGAAAAAAAAATTAGTAAAGCCATTTTTTCGCCGAACCGCATGCGCCGCCCATAATCATCTCCATTAATAAAAAAAAAAAAAACCCGTAAGATCGAGTGATATTAAAAAGACATAGTAATCCCGATCGAAGTTATATTTGCTTCATGATTCGTTTACGACTTTAGATTTACAATAAAAAAAAAAAACGTATTAAAAAAAAGTACATCTTGTTGTTTTACTCCGTTTCATTGGTTGACGCAATCTCCGCCTATTGCATAATTCGGCGAGTCAACATGCAGCTTCTCCTTCTTTTCTCTGTGAGCCGCGATCGAATTACAAGTGCGCAATTAGTATTAGTTGGCGATTTCTCGCCATTTTATAAAACGTTCGATTATGAGATTGAATAAATGGATGCTGCGTGCGCTAAATATTTTTTAAAAAAAAATAATTAAAAGCCGCGCGGAAAATTTTATTCTAGAAAGGGATTTTTAATTTTTGTAATTTCATTTCTATGAAGCTTTAAAACTTTTAAAAGCTGCGATAATCTAAATCAACAGGTTTTACTTTAATCTGCAGTGAACTCGCTCGAAAATGCTATCAACACGTTTCCACGATATTTTAGAGCATGTTATAACCTGCATTTTATAATTTTTGAATTCAAGTTTTAAAAATTCGTTTTCTAACAAATAAATTTCGGGATTTACGGTAGATTTTCATCGATTTTATATGTAACAGTTTTGGGAGGTTAAAATAAGATGAGAGCTGAAATATTCCCCAGGAATCATGTACTTTGAGCTTAAAAAATTTGAAATTGCGTGGGCTCTTTACGTTATTTTTTTAAATTCCCCATAATGATGCCTGAATCGATAACTAAGGGTAAGGTAAGAAAAGTTCAACAAAAGATGTATTCAAAAGATCAATTTAGTTCAAAATTGATTTTCAAGAAAGCCCGCCAAAATTATTATCCGCCATGTTTGCGCGTCATAACTCACAGTTAAATTCTTTCACATTATTGGTGGTTAATTTTTTTTGCGCGAAATCTACTCCAATAAGGATAGAGAATTTAACTAAGCTGTGACGTCATTAACTCAGACGCTGCGAGTGGTTGTTTTGGCGGGCTTTCTGAAATTCAAATTTTAGGAACAAGAACAAAAACTGGTTGACTGGCAAAAAACCATTTCAAGTTTTTCATCGAAAATTTTTTTGTTAAAAAAAAATTGTGACGAGGTTTTCTTTTTCTCAAAAAATTAAAATTTCGAGAAATCAAGAATCTCAGTTTTTAAAACAATCAAAATTGCGAGATTCAGGAATTCTTTCAAAATTTTAATTTTTTCAGAATCAAGATTTTTGAGATTCTTGAAATTTAAAAAAAATTTCGAGAAGTTTTTTTTAAGATGTCTTTTTTTTGACGATAATTTTTTTTTTTTTAAATTATTTGTAAAAAATAAATTTTGAATTAATTGCCAAAAAAAAATCTGAAAAAATTTTGCGAAATATACTCTATCCATAAAATGCTGTAAAGTAATTCTAAAAAGTTTTCGGCACTAAAAAATTTCCTTTACATTTGTAAAGAAAATTCTTAAAATAAAATCCGAATTTCTCCCCATTTTCCGTTTATTTTTTTTTTTAATGAAAGAAAACGGCATACGGAAATATAAAATCCAGCGTTAAAAGAAAACAAAAGGTTCATAAAAGTTGTGAGAGATTTTGCTGATGAGGGTAACATGTAAAAACGTTGCGTATTCTCGGAATCAACAGGTGTCGATTCAGTTTTTTTACCTCCCCCAATATCTACCCCCTCCCCATGAGTCCTGCATTTCAAAAAGTTAAATTGCAGAAAAGCGATGGGTTTTAAAAAGTTGGTTTTCGATCGATTTAGTTATCCCATAAATTATTATTCCCCCTTTTGGAGTTTAATTCATTTAACGGTAAATAAAATGAATTTAAAAATTTAGTAAAGAAAAAAAAAGAAGAATGGCGCCATTAAGTTTTTTTTTCTAAGAGGTAAATTTTCAACAGGTGAAGGGAAAATTGAGTACGGGCTAATCCCAAAAAAGCAATTAAAGGAGGAAATTTAGTTTTCTCCTCTTTAGCTATTTAAAAGATTGGCTCTGTACAGGATTAAAATTTTGGTAAAGTTTTTGCATTTTTTAAAAAAAAATGGTTAATGAAAGAATAGTTTAGTTTGGTTCTGACGTCACTAGCAGCAACATGGAATACTGCCTTTCTTTCTTTTTACGAAAATTAAAACTTTAAGCGGCACGCTAAGCCATTCATTCAAACGAAGCCATTTCTCTCAACTAGCGTTTTCTTTATGATGAATAAACCGGAAGAGACTTGCGTTAAGATATCAACAATACAATTACTACGACATTAGTTCAACGTATTAAATACGGTTCCCACGAAAAGTAAAACTAATTTTTTCAAAATGTTTTTACGCAATGGCCAATTAATTTGTACATAATTCAAAAGCTTGAATCTTAAAACATTTTATCGCAATTTAATACTAATTATCACAATCAAAAAGTTTTCCTGCCGAATTTTAAGAATTCGCCAACGAATTAAACTCTTCGAAACTAGAATCGACTACTCAACTCAAATATTTTTCCAGGATTTTTAAAAAAAAATTCTTCGAACTTGTCCTTTTTAGAGGTGCCGGTTTATACATGAAAAATTTTAAACCGGGCATAAAAAAAGACTTTTTAATCTTCGAGCACATCATAAGCACCAATTAAACATTGAATCAATTTAATTAGAGACTCTAGGCTCGTATCAAACGAAAGCAAAAACTTTTTGTAAAAACAAGATTTCCACGAAAACAACAAAAAAAAAACTTCGTTCAAATTTCAGGCAATTTTTCGACTCGTTTACTCTCGTTTCCACTCGTCTTCATCGCCATGGAAACATTTCCATATGCACTTATCAACATTCTAAAATCACGAGCCGAAAAGGTATTACCGTGCTTGTTTGCGTTTCGATCTCATCTCAATTTTATAATAGAAAAACAGTAGCGGCGAAGAAGGAGTGCCAGAAGGAATTGGTTTGAGGTTTTTAGAGGTTAAAGCTTTTAAGATGATTTTTAAACTTTCAAGATTTATCAGAAAGAGTAATCGAATTCGATTTCTTCTCTCATTTTCGAAACTTGAGGGTATTTTGAAGGGAGAAAAAATAAGGACTCTTCAGGGATTTATTAAAACCAAAACATTTTCTGACAAAATTTTAATTTACCAGATTTTCTGGCTGTGAGCAAATTTTTATATTTGAACAAGTTTATTTAGAATTTTGATAGTCGAACAAGTTTATTTAGAATTTTGATAGTCGAACAAGTTTATTTAGAATTTTGATAGTCAAACAAGTTTATTTAGAATTTTGATAGTCGAACAAGTTTATTTAGAATTTTGATAGTCGAACAAGTTTATTTAGAATTTTGATAGTCGAACAAGTTTATTTAGAATTTTGATAGTCGAACAAGTTTACTAAATATTTTAATAGCCGAACAAGTTTACTAAGTATATTGATAGTCGAACAAATTCATTTAGAATTTTGAGAGTCGAACAAGTTCATTCAGAATTTTAACAGTAGAACGAGTTCATTTAAAATTTATACTTGCTGACTAAATTTTGATTAATTTTTCTTGTCGAACAAGAATGTTAATGATAATTTTTTATTCTGACTAAATCTTTAGATGCATTTTTCTTAATTAAGAAATACTATGATAATTTTTTTCTCTAACCAATTTTTTCATGCGAAAATATTAAAGATCTAAAAAATCTATGAGCCCAAAACAGTTGTGAAAAAAAAAAAAATCATCTTGGTATCTGCAAAATTCTGAATTCCTTGCCCAAATATTCTGCATCAAATGTTTACGGTTATGAAAATAGGGATTTTTACGGACTTTTCGTAAAATTAGTAACCTTCAAGGACTTAGTTTAAAAGGCAGTAGAAACCAAGTTCGATTTCTGAAAGGAATAATTTTTAGTCAGAAAAAAATTCGAGAAAAATTCTACTGAAGAAGAAAATAAAAAAAAAAATGTTTTCCGCTAAAAATTGAAGATAAAAATTTTTCTTGCAAAAAAAATCTTGTCTGGTCAAAAAAAATTTTTTAAATTTTTTAATTTTTTCTGACAAAAAAATTTTTCTAAAAATCTTTGTCCAGAAAAAATTCTAAAAAAATTATTCTAAAAAATATAATTTCATGAAAAAATTTTGTGAAAATTTTCTTTAAACTTTTTCAAAAAAAGAGAGATAAACTTTGAATCCCTTGAATCTAAAATCCTCTTTTTAGGATAAGCTGTAAATCCCTACAGACTTCTGGCTGCACTCAAACCCTTTCCATAACCTTTCCGACCTATCCCACGAACCTGCCCAACCTACTCACCCTCTAAACTCCCTCAAAAAATGTTAAGACTCCGCTACTGTTTAAAAAAAAAAAAAATATCTTTCCATAAAACAAGCTAAACTCGATTAAATTCCATCCATTTACATGAATAAAAATAAAATAACGCAAAAAATGAAGGCGAAGGAAGAAGAAGACCTCATGGAATCCTCCAAGGAGGGAAAAACATTACTATCATTATTATACACACGATGGTAATAAAGTAGGACTGTTACAAGAGGATGGGAACAATTTCACAAACGGTAATGCAGATTAACCAGTTTTTTTCACTCATTTAAATTTCGTTCTTTTTTATTGTTATCATTATATCCACTTACAGGGTGTTCTATTTCTTCATCATTTTTACTTTCAACCGAAACACGAAAAATTATCAAATATAATCAAGGAATAATAATAACAAAAAAATTTCCGCGCGGGGACAGGTTAAGTAGTAATCAAACCGCCCTAGGGGCAATCGTGACATTTGTCCAAAACGATTTAAACCGGCCGTTAAATTTCAAACATATTCGTATACGTCTATTTTATTTTCTTAAGTCGAGGAAGACTAACATACAGTCGTGGAGGAAATTCATTACCAGAGCCATTAAGATTCGCCGGAGATGACGTTTTACGTTGCGATGCGGTAAACAAAAACAAACTTAAGTCAACAGGTGGCTTGTATTGCAACGGCAGCATCTTCCTTTTCATATATTTACACGTGTAAGGATAAATTTCCTATATGGATATGTTAGAGTCGAGTATCGTATATTGAAATTTCATGAAGGTGAAACTTAACAAGTCAATTAACCTTTTGGAGTCGAGATTTTCTTTATAGCAGGGGCCTTGTTGTATTACAATTTCAGGGCAAAAAGATGAGGCAATGCTTGGCTTAGTAATTGCTAAATTTCGTTGCTCTGGATGTTTCGGTTTCGAAAATACAGTCAAAAAACGAAAGTGCACTAAAAGACGAACGGACAGACGTCAGCCCAAAAACCATTTTTACAATTATTTCTCGCCTTTTCACGGCAAAATACACAGTTTGGAGGAGATTTCATTTTTGAGGAGACCTCAATACTTCCTCACTCTACGGAGCTCGAAAGTAAAAACTAGTGCCGCTTATAGGCCAGGCCCCCTCTGGCTACGGGCCTGGCGGCCGAACCTTGGGCCCCCCTGTAAAATTTCTTGGCCCTTGTGTTTTCCCTATTCTCCATGTTATAAGGGGTCATTCCTCCAGCCCCTCCTAACCTGGTTCTCTGGCTACGGGCCTGTTATGAGCTAATTATAATCCAAGACTCTACTGACGTTGTAAGTTCTGCAAACAATATTATTTTTCAAAAAAGGCTAAAAGAGTTGGGACCAAACACTACCTCATCTACCCTTTAAAATTTTTGTCATCTCCACTTTACATAAAAAAAAATTACCGCCCTTAAAACATTAACCCTAAACTCAATTCACGAGCTATAAATAATTCCTGAAAAAAATAAAATCGCAATTAACACTTTCAAAGAAACATTCAACTTCCCAGCAATGAAAATGGCACGTTAACAGTTTTTATTAATTCTTCAAGAATGTTAAAATTTTATCGATTAATCGTTTCCATCGAACTGATTAATTCTTCTTCTTCTTCGAACCCCACATTAATCGTTCCTTTCATATAAAAAAAATCCTTTTCCATTGAAAAAAAAAAAAAGAAACCGATTAAAATCTTTCGCCATAGGAAAATCCACGCCACTTTCAAAAGGTCTACGTCCGACGTTGATTTGGGAAAAAGCTTCAAACATCATAACAAGAGCGGAGTAACAAAGAGGACCGCCAAGATATGAATGGAATGCCATTTCCCCTCAAGGCAGGAACAGCACTAAAGAGTTAACTCACAAGAATGCAGTTTTCGCCTCGGGTTGTTTTCGATACAATTTACTTTTCATTTCCCCATAACATAAACGTGGTTTCATCTTCTTCTCGACTGTTTACCGTTTTTAAACCGCTTACTCTTCCATCGAACCTGATTTTTCTTTTTTTTTTACCCCCACCAAAAAATTTCAGGTCTATGTCTTCTTTTTTTTTTTTTAAATGAGAGATAGTCAAGCCGCACAAATCACATGTCAATTAGGTATGTTAACATGATATAAGAATAATAAAGAGACAAACTAAAGATTTTTTGAGTTCTTCAGAATAAAAATGAGCAGTGACTTTATTTAACCCTTTCCCTCCCACGGGTCCCTAAAAATGCGTTCCCTCCCAATAGACCCTAGTTAAAATGCTGCAGCTCTTTTATTTTTTATGATATCAAGCTGAAAATTGGCTTACACCGTTTAACGGCTGTTAATTGTAAATCTGAAGTCAGAATTTTGATTTAACTAAAATCCAAGGTGGCGGAACACTTTAAAATAGACCTTCTGCGCCTTGCGGTAGATCAATATATTTTTTTGTGAAACTGTTAAAAAGGTAAGTAATTAGAAAGAGTTTACAGTAGATCCTTAAAAAGCTCAGTTTTAATTGGCAATGCATATGCAGTCATGTACAACAAATTGCATAACTAAGATCCAGACATTTTTATATATCCTGCAAACTTACTCGGCCTAGCACTTCATTGTAAGGTAGTTGGTCCTTTAAGATAAAATTTGGGAAATTCGAGCTCAAGAATAAATGGCCAATTTAGAAGGGAAAGGGTTAATACTGTCAAAATTTTTTGCAGGTACGGAAAGGCATTTCAGAATCAAGTATGAAAAATTCAACTAGTAGCAGTGTAATGTAAGGTCGATGAATAAAGCTAAGGTTGTTAAGTTTCTGGAATGGGAAGTTTAGTTTCAGAAATGATCGGCGGAGCGCTGGCGCCGTCCTTATTGCTGAAAATGACGCAATAGACTCCAAGTGTTCAAAACGAAACTATTGTAGTTTGGTTTCAGAGATACTATTAGACAGCTCCGACGTCTACTTAGTTTCTCTGATAAGCTAAGAACAGCGATAGTAGAGGTCTGCACACAGGCTGGGCTTAAAATTTATTATTTGTTAAGGGTCTCTGCGGTTTTTTGGTTTGCTACCGGGCCAGGTGCTAGGTGCTATAGGTGCTAGGGTAACCGGTGAGGCATGTTTTGTCTTGCTCAAGGAATGGCGTCCTTGCCCTGTGGTGAGCTCCCTTCTCAGGGTTATGAGTTAGTGGAGGGCAGCAGCTTCGCTAATACTGACCTAGGGCTGAAAATGGTAGTAATCGGCAAGGCCTAGGCTGAGATACCGGGAGGCAGAGTTGGATCAATGGTTTGGCTCCCGTACTGCGATGTGGAAGATTATGGAAAGTCACCACATTATTTGATATTCCTAGTAAAATCATCAATGGTTGGCCATGATGATCGCCAATCTCCGACGAGGAGCGGGCGTTTAAAGGCCCGGTCTTCGGGCCGGCCTGGTCGGGTCAAGCTGGGTTGGGTACGGGCTTCAAAATTTTGTTTAGGGCCGGCCCCGGGCCCGAGTTTTTTGGCTCGTGCAGACCTCTAAGCGACAGAGTCTCCATCTTAAAATTAGCAGTGACAAATTTGGTGTGTGAAATTGTCAATAAGAAACCCTACACCAACTTAGTTTCTGAAATAATCCTATCTGCAAATGGCTGATCGAAGGCGAGTCTACATTCAGTTTCAACAAAAATTGGCCAAGAAGATGAATCGATACACTTTCGCTATAAGCTAAACTTTTAAAAAAATGCCTCTTTTTGCACATAACTCCTCGATTGTTACTTGACAAGGGTTGACCGTCCCCTGCAAAGTCAACATTACCAAAAAAAGAAGGATGCAATCCTGTCAGCTTCAAGTCAACTTTTTTCAACAGTGACGGCGCCAGAAAAAAATCCTGGATGGGGCCAAGGGTCCCACAAAATTTATGGCCCCAAATTAGAACAACGTTACATTACAGCAATATTACTGCTCTCTCCAAATAGGTGGAGCCAAGGTGAGCCAAATTTCTCCCCCTTAGCGCCTTCCCTGTAATTACAAACATGAATTTTTTTTGAAGATCTGACTTTCAGACACACCCCTGACACTATCTCACAGTCGCTACTACACACTTTTCATCTAAGCCAGCACTTAGCAAGACCTCAAAATCGAGCCTGATCTGATAAAAAAGGCGAAATACTTCGGATAAAATCTAAACCTTGCTAGCAAATCCATCCAACTAACCTTCAAAATCCTTTAACCTTATTAAGAACAGTTGCCGAATGATCGTTTAACATCGAAGAAGATTCGTGATCTTGGATAATTTAAATTTTCAGGTACGAAGCATGATCGTTTAATCAGTCTTCCGTTGAAAACGTAACAAATAAAAACCGGCAATAACCGTTACGTTTAATTACACCACCCTTCCATTTTCAATTCCCCTTTCGCCGAGGAAAAAAAAAACAGCACGAAATCGAGAATAATTTCTAGCCAGACAGAACAGAGTGAAAAAAAGAAAAATGCGTCTCGTTTCAGGCCGATAAGTAAAAAACCACCAACGGAATGTCCTCTAAAATGAATGAATACAAACCTTGTACGTCGTTGTTTACGCGCATTGTAGCGAGTCAATTCACTTTGTCTTTGACTTGGCATCAGTTAATGACTCGAGCTTCGAGTCCAAACCGACGGTGAGAAAGAATAGACGTAAACAGGTGCAGTATAAGGTCAATGCCTCCATGCTTGAGTTGTACGATGTACAGTACCACTATTATAGTTCAGTCGCTATAACTGACAAATCGCTTGATAAGCAATTTTTATACGGTACTCAAGCATTTTTCTTCGCATCTTAACATTCTTTTATTTTTTTTTTCAGCCGTGAGTTTTAAAGTACAAGGTCAGACGGCTTAATCATCGCAGTGGAATTGCTTAATCAGAAAAAAATTTTAATGGCTGGTAGAAAAGATGTTTTAATTCCTGTTTTGCTTTGCAATGAAAACATTTTGCGGAGTTGGGGAAAAAATATACTTCCTTGTGAACAATTATATTTAAAAGGGAGCTTGGATTTGTTTGTTTAAGCGATGAAAGGGGTAAAAAAGATGATTCGATAAGAATAATATTGATATGAAGGGCGTGAAAGGAAAATAACAGGGCGAGAAGAAAATTCTTGGAAAGGCTAAAGTGGGGCAGAGCAGGGCCGAAGAAAGATCAAGGGGTTATAATTATAATTCTTGGAATGAAAAGTGGGAGAAAATGATTTTGCGAGAATAGTCTAGTGATACATCTAATGCTCACTCGGCCTAAATTCTTGGAATTTGGCGCATTTGGGCCAAATTCCGAGAATTTTCAAATGCAAAGGAATTTACACTCATTAGACTAACACGTTAAATGATAGACAACGCACAAATTATTTCACTTAAAAACCTCTACAAAAGCTTAACTAGCAAGAGAAAAGTCTTCAAATGCACAAATCTGGTCGAATTATTGCCTTTTCTAAAAAAAAGATTATATCTTTATATTGGAAATTCGTGAAAAAGAAAGCCACAGATGATGGCCGCCAGCAAATTTTAACTCTAGGGAAAGAAACAATAAGAAATCCAATAGAACAAGTGGAAGCATTCAAAAAATATTTCGCATCAGTATATGCGCCACAACCTGCAAATATTAACATAGCAGAGATACTAGAAGAACCTATATTGGAAGTGTTGGATGAACTTGACATAAAAACAATCTCAGAACCAGAAGTACTTGCGGCATTGAAAAAACTAAAACCGAAGAGATCAATGGGAGTTGACCGCTTACCTCAATACTTCTTTAAGTATTATGCAGAACCTTTACTTAAACCTCTTCATTACATTTTCAACCTAGCAATGGCACAACAAAAATTCCCGGACAGATGGAAGAAGGCCATAGTAATACCGATTCCCAAAAAAAGCCAAACAAAAGAAATCAGCGAGCATAGACCGATTTCAATGCTATGTAGCCCAGGAAAAGCGCTAGAAAGCATTCTACATGGAAAGATACTCCAACATCTAAACCCAATTATTACCGAACACCAATACGGCTTTATTCCGGGCAAATCAACAGTCAGTAACCTCGTTAACTTCTTCCAAAAGGGCATTCAAGCTTTTGAAAACAAAACCCAGTTAGATGTAATTTACACCGATTTTAAGAAAGCCTTCGACCTGGTAGATTTCGCCGTCCTGTTAAAAAAGTTAAGAAAATATGGATTCTCGGCCAACTTAATAAATTTTTTCTACTCATATTTATGGGGAAGAGAGCAACAAGTACTCTATAACTCTAGCATGTCTAGTCTATTTCCGGTTTACTCTTCTGTTCCGCAAGGTTCAAATCTAGGACCACTACTATTTCTCGTCATAATAAATGATTTACCAAATATAATAAAGTCATCAAATGTCTACCTCTTTGCAGACGACTTAAAAATATCAAAAGAAATTAAAGATGAAACCGATTGTCAGAACCTTCAAAAAGACATAGATTCAGTAACCGAGTGGGCAAAAATAAACAAAATGCAATTCAATTTAGACAAATGCACAGTCATGACCTTCTCTCTCAAAAAGAATATCATACGGACTGAATATAAAATGGGAAAAGTCAATCTAAAAGTAGAAAATGTAACGAAAGACCTAGGAGTCTGGTTTGACACGAAATTCACCTTTGAGAAGCATATTAGCACAGTAGTGAACGAAGCATTCAGAATGTTAGGATTTTTGAAGAGAAACTGCCAGGATTTCAGAAACGAAAAAACAGTAATTACGCTGTATAACAGCTTTGTAAGAAGTAAACTAGAATATGCATCGATAATTTGGAACCCCTACCACGACAACAGAATCAAACAAGTCGAGAAAGTTCAAAAAAAATTTAGCAAATATCTTAACTATAAATTTAAAAATGCTAGACATAATACAAACGTAAAACTAAACTATGACCAACTACGCCAGATTTACCAACTAGACACACTGAACAAAAGACGTGAAATCGGATGTTTGCTGTATCTGTATAAAGTAATAAACAATAAAGAAAAAAACCAAGAACTATTAAATAATTTGAAATTCGAAGCCAATACAGCAAACACCAGATCCAAAAACTTATTTTACGTACAACAAACTAGACTGGACATAGCAAAGCACTCTCCTTTGAATAAAATGTGCTCACTAGCAAATAAGTGCCAAGATGCAGATTTTTTTATACAAACATTTAAAGACTTCAAAAAAACAGTATCAGAAATTCTTTAGAAAATGTTAATATGTTTAGAATTAAGATATAAAACTGTAAAATAATATTGTGTAATGTAATGGGCCGCAAGGCTGTTTTACACAATCAAAATAAATAAATAAATAAATAAATATCGCACATTAGCACAGGACTCGAAACTATGTCCCCAGACCTGCCCTCCTTAGATGAGCTGATTTCAGTTTGGAATTTCCCCCTGTTAAATGCGTTTCGGTGGCGCTGGGGTTTTTAAAGATGTTTTTGATTAATCGATTCAGAAAACGGGCTTGAAAAACTGCTCAGCCATCTGCTTCCGAACTTGAATAGCAGGATAGCATATCCCATGTATTTAAAATGAGAGTCTCGAGATCTGTTTAAAAGACCATGGCCAATAGTAAAATGAGCGCTAGCCATAGTGTGAAACAAGCGCGGATTGGCCCATCGAGCTACCATGAAAAACCCCGGTGCCCCCCTTGATTAAAAGAGCTCTTGCAGTTTTCAAAAATAAAACTGAAATATTTGATGCAGCAGATGCAATTTTTTTTGCCCAAAATTGTTGTGAATTTTTCTTTAATCAAAAAAAAAAGATTGGGAATCGGCGTTTATTCTCAAAAAATGCGAGAAATTCCCAAAATTTCTGCATATTAAAAAAAAATTTACCCGCATTTTAAGAAGACAGGGCACTTATGGACTAGTCAATGATTCGCCCTGTCTTCTTAGAGTATGAGCCCATTTTTTCCAAATAAATAAAAGCAGCTCTACTGGAATTCTGCAGTCACCTAAGGAAGGGCATCCTCTGAAAAAGCCAGTTAGAGCTTGGTAAGAAAAAATTCAAAAACAAAATTTTATCCAATTTATTTGAAGTAGCACTCATATTTTAGCTATGAGTCCGCTTGGGCATCTCTTAATTCGCTTTGTAAAAATAATTTTCCCCCCCACAACATTTCCCCGATCCATTAAAATTTTTCCTATACTTCCAAATTACGAACTTTCCAGTTTCGTTCCTCGAAAAATTAATTAAGACATCATTATGATTTTCCGTAATTATTCCAAGAAAAAATTTAAATCCAAAAACGTAATGCCCTAAAGGGACGTTAGCAATCCCAAATTATTACTGCCGTTCTTTCTCGACCCTTTTAAAAAAATTAAAATTATTCCCCCAATTAAAAAACTCATTCTCACTTACTTTATTGATATTTATTATTATTCTACGTTCATAAAGTTTAAAATGTTATCAATGACGTGTCTTCAATCTGTCATTAACTGACGTAGAAGATGTTATCACTGGCCGTGCTTGGGTTATTATTATTACAAGTGATCGACTTTGAATGAATTAACAAGTTAACCCGGGTCAAGTTCCGCTCTTATAAAATTTTTCGGGAGAAACCCGAATCCCCACAAAGTCCTACTCCCCAAAATTTTTACAAAAATCAAAATCAAAAAAATCCCATAAAAAAACCTAAAATCTTTGAATTTCAAACGAGACTAAAAATACATGAAAAGCGGTATAAAAATTAAAATTCCAATCTCAAGAATATAGATATTTTTAAAACGTCATCAAATACACATGTCCTAGGCTGACAATTCTTAAGTAACTCATCCAATCCACCAAGCAGATGTACAGAAAACATTTCATTCATACAATCTATCAATGAGAGACATGTTGCCACATCTCGCCACATGAGTTCATCAGAGATTAATGCACAGGGGGAATCCAAACGTCTGTAACCGCGAAATCCAACCTCGGTACATCTATAAAAATGACTTATGTTCATTTTTATACAAAATAATTACTTCTTTATTAACCGTCTGGGCAAAGAACTTTTTATGACGCCTCGTACGGGATGGTGCGAGCTTATATTTATTTTTTCATGTCAACGTCTTGGAAAATTTTTAAAACTAGGAGATTAATTTTATCGAGAGCGTGCTTCCAGAAAAGGCGGCTAGGTAAAATATTTTTGGCTTTTAAAAATTTAAATTGAAAGGAATCAGAAAAATTAAAGACAGATTAGTGCTACCTCAGGAACTTCCGGTCCCAAAATATTTCTCTTAAAATGCGACGTTGAGGCCTGGAGGAATTGCGGATGATCGGTCAATAGTATCACCTAAAAAAACCTTAAGGCAAAACACTAATAGCTTGCTTAGTTTAGGAAAGATACTGGCATCTAACAAGTAGTCAACAAGAAGAGGTAGCAGGCAGATAACTTTCCAGCTTAAATTATTGTACATTGAGCCGGAATTTACAGAAGCGACTGAAAAAGATATCTAATACACCAAAGCGATGTTACCAGATAGAACTATGAGACCCTAAAGCTGAAAATGTGAAAGAGCACATATACCACATTTATCTTTCCAGTAGCAATGTATGAACTGGAGGCCATGGCTGCATGACGCTGCCAAAAAAGAGTGTAAAGCCCCTTAAGACAATGTAACGTGCCACTGAGCTGAGTATACTAGATGTAGCCTTTGATATAGCATCCGAAACAATGAAACAAGATAACATTGCTGCACTAAGGACATCATAGAGGGAGCTGCAGAGAGGAAGTGGAGTTGTGCCGGGGATGTCGCAAGGAAGAGTACGGACAATTGGGCGCATCAGGATAGCAAAAGTTGGCCTTAATCATTGCAGTGAAGGCCGCCGAACGAAAAAAAGAAGCAAAACCTTGGTCAAAGAAGGCTCCTAAATTCTTGAATTAAGATGTCTTTTATCGATATAGTCTGCGCCTGCCCTCAATCTCTCCCTCCATCACCATCTGCAAGAGGCACTACTTTCTGCTGTGAATAATATGGCCGAAATAATCAAGCCTCCGACGCTTAACCTCGAATCTTACATATTAGTCTTTTCTAAAATCCTGATCTTGCCCACGACCCTGCAACTTCCCTAAAGCTCATTCTCTATCCCAAGCTTACTCTGAGCAAATTGACACCGATTTTTAACCCAATTATCTTAACTAAAGTTCTATTCATTGATTTCTGCTTCAACTTTCCTCGCAATCATTTTTTCTTCTCCCAGACAGAATTTCTTCTTCAAGACTGCACTTGATACAACACGATCCTTTTCTAGCTCTCCCATTCCCGCAAAGGTTTCCAAGCCTAATCTCTTGAACCTACAAGTCCTTGCACACTTCCTTCTCAAATCCCACAAAACCCCGCATGATTAATAACCCAATCGAATAATGCAAATGTGTCCAAAATAAATCATCTTACAAAACTCTTATTTCCACTTCCGGATGGCGGGTTTATAAATAGCCAAGGTCGACTCAACGAAGAAACTTTTCAACAACAAAAAAAATTGGCAAACTTCCGGTTTGTCGGAAACTTTATAACACAAAAGAACAAACATAATATCCTAGCTTGGACTGTATTCAATGAGTATCAATCGATCGGGCCACAACCACAAAAAAATTGACAAAGGAACAAAAACCCAAAAAAACTTCCCCCCCCCCCCCTTCCCAAAAAAATTTTTTTTCCCCGATTTTGTTAAATAGACAAACGACGTCGGACGTCGGGTTTTGTTGTCGTCGTTTAACGTTTTTCAAATTCTTAGACGAATTCCCTTTATTTTTTATCCTGACGTGGAAAAACGGTTCTCGGACTTTGATATCAATCTGTCGGTCACGTTTTCGTCAGTGACTTGCTAATTGTCGGACAAACGGTTTTCTCGATTAACTTTTTTTACCCGCATAATAGCGGACAGGGTTAAAAAAAAAATTAATAAAAAGAAGAAAAAAAATGGGCATATCGTCTAATACGCTGTATAGTTTCCTGCAGCTGTCGTGGCAACGACCTCTACCAAATGCTAAAATTAATCGCGTTTATTTTCGTTCATTCGCGTTCTTTTTCTTTTTGTTTTATATTTCATTGGATTGGTCAGGGTAAGATTTTGCCAAAAAAAAAAAAAAATGAAAAGTTTTCGGTATAACAAAAAAAAATTGATTTTTAAAAAAAATCCTCCCGATTTCCGGTTTGGCCGTGAAAGTTTTGAATTTAATTCAGATGGAAATTAATGCCAATTATAAAAGCCTATTGTATACGAAGGATGAGTTCAAAATATTTATAGAATCTCATGATTCATCCCGCCGCCGTCTGGTGACCATGTGTTCGGTCTCAGCGACGTAAATATGCGTTCGAAATCCATGAGATTTTTAGCGCGATTTTGTTTTTATTATGTTACTAGAGAGCCTGAAAGGAGAAAGTCGCAAACTTAATTAACTGTTTTTTGATTGGATGTGGCCACACGTAAGTTAAGTACGGAGCAGCAGAAGACGAATGGGTTTAGCTGACTAAACCCATTCGAAGCTCGAGCTAAGACTGCTAGCGGTCTGCTGGTTCCGCAGCAGACTTAGGCTAGTTTGCCAGTATTTGGGGTTTTTACTGCCTCCAGCAATCAGAGCCTTAAGGAGGCAGGCTATAGCCTCTCAAGCCATCAGTAACTGAGATTCTTCAGGCGGGTTCAAGCGTCCTAAACCTAACCATAACAGCCTCAAGATCGATTTCGGGTTTTTAATGCAGGGATCAAACTCAATATCTTTCCATATTTTCGGAGCTTTAGGGTCTTCTGAGGGAAAATAGGACATTTCAAGAACTTAATAAATCTACAGGATTTTTTTGGTTATTTTTTTATATCTGCTGGTTCTGAGCATTCTTTTTCAGAAGTTTTTCTTTTGGAACAATTTTTTTCAGAAATTTTTCTTTTGGAACAATTTTTTTCAGAAATTTTTCTTGTCGAACAATTTTTTTCAGAAATTTTTCTTGTCGAACAATTTTTTTCAGAAATTTTCTTGTCAAACAAATTTTTCCAGAAATTTTCTTGTCAAACAAATTTTTTCAGAAATTTTCATGTCAAACAAATTTTTCCAGAAATTTTCTTGTCAAACAAATTTTTCCAGAAATTTTTTGCCAAATAAATTTTTAAAATTTTTAGACAAACAATAATCTTTTGACAATTTTATTGTTTTTGAAAAAAATTGATCATGTTTCTTTAATCAAACAAATCTTCTGATAACTTTTTCTTACTGAGCTAATCTTTTGATAAATTCATCTTCCTGAGAACCAATCGTTTGATAATTTTTGCTGAAAACATCAATTTTCTCAAAGGAAAAAATTCCAAGAAATTTTTATTATACTTAACAGTACAAGCACAAACAAGATTAGAAAAAATTTTTGAAAAGAAATTCCTGAAAATACATTATCTTGCTTGAAACTCAGAACAAATCTTCCTTGCCAAGAATATATTCTGCATTCTGCAGGGACTTTTCATAAAAATAGTGAACTTTAAGGACTCAATCTAATAAGGGAATTTTACTTGAAATATCGATCAAGTTCTATCGCAGTAATCGGCTTAACTTGAGCACATACCACAAGACCCGCCCACTGCAGCCTCTTGGACTTGATCACACTCGTGATTGAAGGCTGGTCCGTGACTCTCTAGACCTCCCCTTTCGTTCAGACTGGCTCTCGACCTGCTGCTCAATCAACATCCGATTCGACAATATGGGAAAAAACCTAGCAACCGGTAAAAATAACAAACCCATAAAAATATTTATCATATTTTCGATTAGGGCATTCGAAAAACAAAAACTATTTAAAAAAAATTTTAAGGCCAATAAACTTTTCGAGAATGATTCAGTTAAAAATCCCGAGAACATGAGAATATAACAAATAGTAACATGAATCTTTCTTTGATCCTATCTCTCTTCTTATCTTGTGCTTGCAGGTAAGATGAGTTGCGTTATTTTGCGGCAACACGGGTTTTTCACGTTCTCCGTAAGTTTTTTTTTTTTTTGACATTCGCCCGCTTTGATAGTAATTAAATGGATTGAAATTAATATTGTTCTCGCGGGAGATGCATTTAAAAAACGTTGCCTTTAAATGGTCATTCATTAGAATTAATATAAGTGCAGTTAACAAATTGGGAAAAGGGTTTCATTATTTTTTTTTGTCGTTTAATCAGGATGATTTCGTGTAATGTGGGAATTTCAGATGAACGTATTGGGATTGCTCTTATTCATTTACGTGTTGATGCATTCAGTCGAATAAAAGGTGCGAGTTTTTTGATTGTAATGAAACGTAGTTAGGGTTATGGTTCATTGAGAAAAACAACGTAGTCGTTTTTATGAGGATGACGTTTTTGGGAAAGAATAGAGATGTAGATTGAGGTTTAGGATGTTTTGAACGGTTTTTAACGACATAGTAGTTCATTGCTTAACAGGCCAAAGTCATATTCAAGGATTCTTAAACACGGGCTTGGGTTCAAAATAAAATTAAAGTAAGGCTTTTTGATAGTGTGGATGCAACATCACTGGCCAGATGGCAGTAAAAAAAAATAAAGAGGCAGAATAAATATCTAAGGGCCGGAACTTGCCGAATCTAGGCCTTCCCTTGATTTTCCACATAAAAACCAACACCTGACGAAATAGTTATTTACATCCTTCTTCACATAAGATCAAAAACCTGAGCTGCCCCCTTACCAAAATATCTCTTTGCAATTTACTCGTGAATCATAGGATGACCAATTATAACTTCAGCAACTAAGCTCGATCATCCCCCACTCACATGACATTTTGAAAAACAAAAATAGGATTCAGCGAGAAAACCAACTGAAAATAAAACCACTTCTGATACGTCTTTAATTAACACGGAGATAAAATTCCAGCTCGTATCATCTATCTACCCACTAGTCCCATCCCATTCCGCCCTGATGACAACATATCGAGCCAGCATCACAGTTCAATAAATAAAGTGCCCAACTTAACACTCTCAAGCTCAAAGATCTAATCCACTCTTCTTTTTCCCAGCTATAAAGGTTCTAACATGTTCGCCACCTTCGCAATTATCTCTGTTCACCTAATTTCATCTGAACCGATAAAGCAAATGCCACAAGCAAAATTTGCCCAATAAAAGATTAATTCATTTTCCCGCCATTTTTTTTAAATTCCACGAACTTTACTTTAAAGCAGTAAAGTCGGCTAGAAACATGAATGGCGCTTTTAACACTCCTCATTCACAATCACAGGATTCTAGTTATCAAACTAGATAAAAAAAACATTCAAAGGGGGAAAAAATAGCCCGATGACTAACTCCTATTTATTAATTTTCTTTAAATGTCAACCAATCACAATGAGAAAAAAAAACTAGCTTTGCTAGTTTTTCAATTCACTGGAAAAACTATCAAAGTTTGTTTATTTTTTTTTTAAACTTTTTATCAACTCGACCTTTTCCTCAGGTCGATTTGGCATTATCAGAAACGATTACGATGATGAAAAATGGAAAAAAAAAACCAAAACAATAACAATTTTAATTGATGCATTATTCCCTTTCAAAGCTAAATGAAATAAGGCTGATGATCTTCGCATTACGCACTGCAGTGAAAAAAAAATTGTATGGGTTGAAAACGCCGTTTCCGTTTTGTGTCATTCGCGGTCATGCTTGATTCATGCATTCGATAGGCGCATCTAAAGAAAAAAAACAAGCAGACGTCTCGTTTAAGTAAAGAGAAGTAAAAAAAAAAGAAATATTTGAAATTTAAACTCCATAACTGATTCAACAAACTCATGTCTGAGAAAGATAAGAATGTTATGGGAATTGCTTACTTTTCGTCTGGTTGAACATGATACAAGTTAACTAACACCGAAAAATAGCCATTTTCAGTGAGTCAACTAATGAAAAAAACCCGTGTCGTGGCGAAGGGAAAATCGGGATTAGGGCGGCTATTTTTTTCTCTCTCTCTCTCGGGGGTGGAAAAGAGCTTCCTTCATGATAAGAAGTGACGTCATCCCCGTAATGAGCGATTTCAGGAGCGAAGAAAGGTCGGGGAGAGGGGGGGAAAAATAAAAAGCTCAATATTAATGTTTGTTTTCTTTCGCTTTTTTTTATTTCAAGATCAAGTTCAATATTAAAAAGCATCGTGAGCGCCATCTTTCACTCCTCCTCCTCCCTTAGGACAAACACGCAGGATTTTTTTTCCTTATAAATAAAAAATAAATGCCGGTGGATCATTACGTTTATGACACGTGCGGTGGGTGAAAAAAATGGGGGTTTCGATAAGAGGCTGTTCGAAAATATTTTCTTCGGCAACCACGTGCATTTTGGGGGTTTTGAGTGGGGAAAGTAAATTTTTTCAGGTCTAAAAAAATTAAGATAAACCATGGACTGCACTAACATGTCTTCCTTCCAGTTTCCACGAGGAAAAGTCAAAAATCAAAGGCTAATTGCACTTTGAGCACTTAGAAAAATGCCTAGCATTGTCATTCTTTTAAATTAATTCATACTAGATTTTTAGGAGAATTTCCAAAAATTTTCTAAAAGCAGATGTAAAGAATAATGCTGCTACAGCACTTCAAGAAAAATTAAAAATAATATTACAGCAGAAATTGAACAAAGTAAAAAATCTAACCTAACCTGGTCAATCTGACATTTTGTCAAAATCATGGCTCTATTTATCTCTTTGCATTTGACTTGAACATTTTTTGGACAAAATTATCTCTGTGAATGTTTCACAAAAAAATTCAATCCATCTGGACAGATTTCAAAGAATTTACTTGAGTCATATTTAAAAACAAACCCTCAACCTTCATTTCCGATCACATCCATATTGCAAAATAATGAAATTCCTAATCTACCAGAACTAAATAACATTATGCAGGTTCAAACGTAACTCAATAATAAATCCAAGCCTCAGCCAACAAACCATCATTAACTCCATTTTGGATTATTTTTCTGCACTAGTAATTAAATTGCATCAGTTTTTAATTAACACAATAAAACCCACTTAACCTTAAATTTCTTCTAATTTTCAAAAACTAATTCAATTCCTTTTTGCAAAACCATCTTCAGTCTTGGCAAAACAAATTTAATAGCTGACATACACACACACATTAATCGTCAAACATTGCTTTTGGATGTTACATCATTCTACATTGTCACCTATTAGGTCTTTCACCTTAGTAAATCGTTTTTAGCTTTAACATGAAACATGTTATTAAATTTCATAATGTAAGCGTTATTTACTTTTTGAGGGAAGAAATTCTTCAGCAATTAATCCTGCCTCATCTTTACAAACTCTTGGAGGTTTCAAATTTTTCAAAAAATTCATGGCCATTTTCTTTCAATAAATGAAACCCCTAAGATAAAACATTAATATTTCACATTTAACTGAAAAAAAAAAAAAAAAAAAAACACCGGTATATCATTGCGTTATGACACGTGCGTTGCGACATTGAAAAAAAAAAAGGAAATACGCATTTACGCCGAATTGGAGCCGCCGCAGAATGAGAAAAAAAATTACGTCGTTTATTTTTAAAACCATTTCCACAAATTCAACCCTTATTACTAAAATGGCGGGGGATTTTTCACATACGTTTTTTTCGAAAGAGAAAAAACGAAAATAATAAACGACGCAGTTTTAATCACGATGAAGTTTCATAGACGATTACCTTGAATTTCATGTAAGATGTCCAAAAACGTAATCCAAAATTTTGATAATCCATCATTTTTGATTCACTCGAAAAAAAAAATCATGTATATCCGAAAAAAATCACTTAAATTCTCAAAACCACGTCACAAAAAATCCCGTAAACAATACCGGGACGTATTGAAAAATGATTAAAATTAATCGCATTGTTCATTATTTTCAAAAATCAATACTACGCAATTCCACAACAAAACGCACGTCGCACGCCCAAACTTTTGAGCCACCATCTTGAAATCATTCTACACAGGAAATCACCGTAAGCATGTTGTATCGAACATGAGGCGTGGATTTTTTTTCCTCTCTCTCACTCTGCCTTTTCTCCACAGAAATTTCTCACTCACTCCCGTTTCATCGGCGGACATAAAACTCGTTATACCGCTTAATCCCGACGCCCCCGAAGATCCGCAATCCTTTTTATTCACCAAAGGACCGGGGGAAAAAGAAAACGCACTAAAATTTCACATTAAAATGGTTTGGGAGAAAAAAAATGTTCGTGCACGAAATCCATCAACATGCTAGCACTTCAGTCGTTTCAACTTGAATGGAGGAGAGATCGAAGCCGAAGTTTTACGAACTCTTCCGACGATACCCGAACTCGCCCGCTCGGAGTTTTCGTTTCGATTCGTTGTCGTGCCAGCGCCGGAAACTGGAAGTCGCGTTCTGGAATTTTTGAACGGACTCTTCGTCTTCCTGTGGGAAATGTTTTTTTTTTTCGCCAGTCACTACGGATTCAAAAATCTTTTTATAATTTTTTTTTTATTTTAATGTTGGGTTGAAAAAATTCGCGCCAAAATCCTTCAAGGTCATTGCATTTTTCTCCAAACATTTCATTATTAATCCTAAATAATCAGAGTCATTCCGCGTCAAAATGGCCGCACCACCCTCTATGGTTTTTTGAATTTTAATCATTTGTAGGTTCAATTTTCTAAAAACGAAATGAAATGACTAAAATATTTTTAATCCAATCTTTTTTCATTTCTGGAGTAAGGAAATTACCTAAATTAGGCGTCAGGCACCAGCGTTTAGTAGCCGCAATTTTATTGAAAATGGCCCTAAATAAAAAGAGAAAGGGTTTCGTGACGTCACTTTAACACCTGCAGTACGGAGATGTGACGCAAAGTTTCATCACAGCAGCGTTGCTTGTCATTATAGACTTCTGCGCATGATTAGGGGAATTTTTTGTGTGCGCACGCGTTTATATTTCTCCTCAATTTGTAAAGTTGAGGTTAGGAAATTCAGCCTCAGCGTTATTGCAGACAAAAAAGCCGGATGAAGTGAATTCTTTAGTTGTAGCTTATAGTGAAGCTGTTGCCGTCATTTTGTCGAAATTTCGGCCATATTTGTTGCATTATAAACCTATTTGGGACCCCAGAAAACAACAAATGTATGATTTTTATGAAAATTTTTGGACTTTACTACCAAATTACCACATGAAGATGTCTTAAAAAAATCCCGTCTATTTCCAGCTTATAGAATGAAAAAAGACGCATAATAAATAGGAAGAAGTCAGAAAATTCGATTTTAGAGCTGGGAATTAAGTTCGGAATTTATTTTTCAAAGTGCTTGCCATGATTGCAAATATCGAGTCACAATTCAGCAATTTCTTATTTCTTATTGGTGGAGTGTTCGCACTAGAAAATATTAGTCAGTATAGTCATTACGTCATCGGCTGTAGTGTCGTTTAGGCGTTTCTGCCAGACTTTTAATTACACTACAAAAACGCAAATAATTTTATTTCTTTGTTAAAGAATATTTTTCGATCTATTTCTTCTACATCGAAAACTTCAAGTTGGCATTTTTAAAAGTTACATTAACAGTATTTTAAATTGTTTAGCTTGAATACTTCCGATTATAATTTTCTTTAAAGTTTTAGCTGAAGCTTTAAGAGTTGTAGCAATCTACTTCTCAAAAAAATTTTGAAACTCAACCAGCTGAAATCATTCAAGACATTTTTAAGGAGAATCCAAAGTTTTGAATGGTTGGTAAATATAAATTTTTATAGATTGATCATCTTTAAAAAAAATTAATTTTCTTTCTTCAAAAAAATCTTTTGAAAGGTATTGTTTAAGCTCTATCATACTTCTTCGGGAATTTTTGATCATTTTCAAGAAAAATTTTGTGCAGGAATTATTTTTTGGAGTAAAGATAACCTCAAAAAAATTAAAATACTTTTTTTTAGAAAATATTTCCAACAAAATTAAAAATTTTTTTGACGATCTTCAAAATTTGAGTTTAATCAAGTGAAAAAATATTAATTAAGGTTTTAGGTAAAAAATGCTTTTAGCCCTTATTTTAAATTAAAATTTTTTTTAAAATGACTAGACACGATCAGGGCACAACAGATCATTTTCGACAAAAATGCTTTCGGCCAAAAACCACCGAAGGGAAAAAAAATTCATACGACCGCATTGTAAAATTTAACATGGAATAACCCATTACCAAAATAAGAACTGGAAATGCTTTCAATACACGATTCTCCCTCATCGTGAAAAAATTAAGAAGACGGCCCAGGCAACCAGATCGAATACGAAAACCATTTCATTTAACGGTACTATTGACCATGTGATTTTTGGCGGGATGCCTAAACCAATGATAACGAAGGATTCTTGGGCGGGAGTGAATAAACCGTCTCACGTTTAAATGAACTTCATTTCCAGTGATTACGTTTCCTAACGGTTTAGTCTTTTAAAATAAAGCTCAAAAAAAAAAAAAAAAGAAAAAACAATTCTACGACTAACACAACCAAGTTGTACGCAGTTGTATTTTTCTTATCCATCAAATTTTTTTTTAATAACCAAAAAAAAAAAAATTCCAGATAACTGCGCATTTTTTTTAAATAACAAAAAAATCCCGCCAAAAATTTATTTTCTCAAACAAGGACACAGAAACCTTGAGGCAAAAACGAAAAACTCTTAAAAAAGAATTTTTATTAATGGAACGGACCCTAATTCCAGGAAATACGTCGGTGGATGGAAACGAAATAAAAAGGTGGTTTCGAGTTTTTATATTTAGCTAATGACGAAGAAAAAAATTTCTACGAGAGGAAAAAAAAATAAGGCACCATCTACCTGAAAAAAGATACATTTTTTTCTCCCTTCACTTCTGGAAATTCATACCGCTTCAGTAGCGATTTCAGGTATTGCCTCGGCGCTCGGCCCGCATATCAGACGCCATTCAACCAAACAATAATAAAAAAAAAAAAATTTACGGCTACTTTGGAAATATTTCAATAACAACACATATGAAATCCTCACACTTCCCGTCTAACTAGCCGTCGTCTTAAGATGCATCCATCGTCATGTTATGTGTTGGAATTTGGAATGTCCTATTTATCTCTTTTTTCTCTCGTTTTCTTTTTTAACGATCTTAAAGAGAATAGGATGTGGTCGGGGTCTCCTCGCGTTTGTCTATCAGCCAGTTTTTTATTTCCCCCCAGTGTGCTCATTCATTCTTCTTCAATTAATGATGTTTTATATCGCGGGGTTTTTTGGAGTTGGCATGTATGGTGACACTTCCGGTTTTGGTCCTAGTTCCAAGATCCATCGGAGTTATAATTGAAACTTAGAGAAGTTTATAAGTTACAACCAGAAGTTCACCGACATAAAAAAATTGAACAGTGTTAATGCGTTTCAAAAAACAGGGAAGAAGAATATATTCAGGAAGAACCAGAGAGCTGGGACAATAACAGCGAGTAGCTGCAAGTCCGAATGGACCATCTGCAACTTCGTTCTGCGTCAAGGAACAAGACACGAATCTCAACCGTCCGAGCACGAACAGGAACAACTAATGTCCTTCGAGGACAAGATCCTGATGAGGATACTGGGGCCAGCATAGACCCTGTTGGCAAGAGCGCGCTTGGGTAATGACAAATGAAGAAATCTCAAGAATTATCGGCCAGCCTCTCATTACGAGTGTGATTAAGTCACGAAGGTTACAATGGGCGAAATATGTTGGACGTGCGTCCCCAACGCGGGATATTTAGAAGAGTTCCTGGTAACCACCTAACAGGTCTTAGAATCATGGGAAGACACAGTCTCAATGGTTGCAGATCGAGCCAGGGTGCCAATTGCAGGACTGCGACCCTGCGCCCTTGGCGAAGCCTTTGCAGTACGGTAATTCGGCTTCCAGTCCTCTAAGTAAGTAAGCAAGCGAGCAAGCTGTAAGTCCGAAAACCGAAGTCGATTTTCGAAAATCAAGTCACTTCTTCCTCTTTTTTTAAACCGTGTCGTGTTCCTCCATTTCTCAATGTAAGTCTTTCCAAATCCTTTCAACATATCCACACTCTTTTCTCTAAGACTCTCTGCATCCATAAGGATCTCTACACTTTTTTTTGCCATTGTGGCAATGCTTCTGGAATCTAGAGTCGACTGACGGCTCTTTTTTTGATGCACGTGGCTTCAACCTCGCTACCGGTGACATGGCTTGTCTATTGCCATTTTAAGAACACTTCCCAGAAATATTTTAGGACTCACTTAGGATTCAAATGCTTTTTCTTCTTTTTCAGCCTTTTTCTAAAAATTCCTAGACATAGACCTTCCTCTTCTATGGTATTCGGTCCTCCGTTTTCAAAGCAAGCCCATTCCTGAGGATTTCATAACAACGTCGAGCCACCATTTTTGCAGTTTTCCACCGATAGCTCCAGTGTACATTACGATAATATCACCGTCCAGCGTTTCTGGTCCTACCTCACCACGCATTGCCATTTCAGCTTTTGAGCACGCCT
This sequence comes from Liposcelis brunnea, assembly GCA_023512825.1. Lineage (NCBI taxonomy): Eukaryota > Metazoa > Arthropoda > Insecta > Psocodea > Liposcelididae > Liposcelis > Liposcelis brunnea. The sequence continues at coordinate 7,224,825 of CM042073.1, read as the reverse complement.
CATAATATTTACCGCTTGAGTCTACTCGTGGATCTCTTCATCCTTAATTCCGCAAACTTATCTCCAAAATAACGCTCTCTTTACAAGCTGCACTAGCGCTACAATGAGATGATTGCCAGATTCATTGTTTCGAAGCAATACACAAGCATCGAAGACCTTTTTTTTAAAGTTTCTGAATCTCGGCTTACGATTCAAGTTGAATTCGAGCAGATTCTTTCAAGCTTCAGTTTTTCCCCCTTAAAAAGTGACTGGCGGCTTCGCCCAGTAACTCGCTACGAAATTGGAATGCCAAAAAACTACTTTTAAAGAGCTTGAGGAACAAGAGCAAACTCGTCACTCATCTTCGTCTTCCCTCAGACAACACGCGCTTATAAACTTATTCTAAGCCCTTGAAACCTAATTAGCCTAATAAGTGAAAAATCCCCTTTTAAACATCCAAGAACTTTAACAATTATCATCATCCTACTTATTGATTTTTATTTGCAATTATATTAAAAAATTAATCGCATAATTTCAGTACATAACACTAATTAAGTTCATAACTCCGTTAATTGTTAATTTTCTAATGCGATTTGGTAAACTACAAGACCTTATTAACTCATCGAGACAAAACTCATACTCGCAAAAATTAACCATCAAACTTTCACATCAGAATTCAAATCTTACAGCTACAGCTAAATTTTCCCGCCATTTCACTGAAACTAAAATGCGCGCGCAGAACGATTATGGCTTCATTAAGAAAGAAAAAGGACGTTTACAAAAAAAAAATGAAATGTTGTCTATTTTAATCATTATAATGGTGTTTTCTAGGTTGTTTTTCGTGTTGTATTTAACACGGACTAGATTCCCATGTTCTTGTTTCAACCCTTGTTTTCTTTCTCTCTCTTTTTTTTTTGGTTTGGTTGGTGTGTGTACGCATCAGACAATTTCTAAGGGTATCCGATCTCAAACAGGTCGACCAGTTTTAAGAAAAAAAAAAAATCTTAAATGGCGGTGATTTCAAACTTTCAATATTTTTAAAGTAAATATTATTTAGTTATAGGTCAACGAACGCGAAAAAATGCGCGTTACTTTTTAAAAATGCAAATATGGCATCAGATCGAAAATTAGCATTAATTTATTCAAATTTTTTTTCCAATTTTTTTTATTATTAGAAAAGCTTCTGGTTTTCTTCGTTAATTATTTTTGTTAAGATTTGAGGCAGTTACGGCAATGAATAAGGCTGTAGACAGAGTTGATGATCAAAAGTATATCGAAACTTGCGAGAAGGGAATGTCAACGAAACAAAAGTCAGAAGAACAAGACAAGAATCTCGTAAAATATTCCTGGTCTTGTTTGTAATTCTCATTAAAAGAATTAAAAACGCTTCTGGAGTCAAAAAAATTAATTTTATAAATTTTCAGATTTTTGAAGAATTTTTGTTTGAAAAAATAATGAAACAAAACAAGAAGTCTTGTATAAGAGTCTTGTACAAGATTTCTTGTTTTGTTAATTTTTTTATTTCAATTTTCGATCAATTTCCCAAAGCATTTTAAATTGAAAAACAAGACAAAAAGTACTGCCAAGAGTCTTGTACAAGTTTTCTTGTCTTGTTAAATTTCTTGTTTTTATTTTCAAACCAAATTTCGAAACATTTAACATCGAACAAAATAGGCGAAATTTTTTAACGAGACGAGAAGTCTTGCGAAATATTTCTTGTTTCAATTTTCGAGCCGAATTTTGATTAAAACAAAAACTTCTAACAAGATTTTTGGTTTTGAAAAATTTCTTGTTATTTTTTTCTCGCGAGAATTACGATTGCTATTGGTGCAAAAAGGGAGCAGGAGCCCAAATCAACCAAGATCTTTAATTGAAAAATTTTTTTTGAACAAATCCTTTTTTAGGCCTATTGAACTTAATTTTTTTTGTCCTAAAATGAAACTATAACTTGAACCATTTTTTACGATTCAAAAATCTTACCAAAAAGGCGATATATCTAAGTTGACTACCTATGGGAAATAGGGTATGTTCTATTTGGAATAACAAGTTATACAAGGCTGTTTATTTGAAATTTTGGAGGTCACCCTTATCGCCCTTGAAGCATTCTATGAAGTATAGTGATGCGTGTTGATTCAAACTTAGCTTCTTTCATTTTTTTTTCGTTCTTTTTAATTCTTTCTTTGATGGCCTCGAGGTTGTTTTTCATTCAACCCCCAATGGCGGGTTCCGTTCGTCCCTTTTTTTTTTTTTTTTTTTTTTAAACTCTAGCTACAATACTACACATATTTTTTCTAGTTATAACAGTTGTTCGGTACCTTTTCAGAAATGTCAACAACAGGAAAATTCTGAGAGAATTACGTCACGAAAACATTTCCCTGAAAATGACGAAGGAAGGAAAATGTTTGCTCTTCATTTAAAAAAAAAAAAAAAAAAAAAAAAAATGGCGGGTTCAAAAAAACTAAGGGCAAGATTTTTGAGGTCGATGAACTTTACCCCGAAAAAAAAAACCCTCTTAAAAAACACAACGGGATTAAAACTGGAAATTACGTATAATTCTTAAACAATGCCCTTTTCTAGTTTTTTTCCCTCTTTGTCAGCGGCGCACTGGCTACAGAAACTAAAGTCCGAGCGAGCCCCTTCGTAGCCCGATCCCTTCTTTCCGCCACTGTTATTTGAACATAACCTTACCTGGACAAAAAATTAAGCGCAAAAAAAAGAAGAGAAGCCGTCAAAAACGGTTCGTCTTCGAGATTCTTAGAATCCGTCATGTGGGTGTGCCATTTTGATTTATCAATGTCTTTCAAAATTCTTTACAAATAAAAAGGAAGCGAGCTCTCAAAAAAATTTTAAGTTTCCCATAACGATGCATTCACCGTATGATCATTAGTTAATCGGAATAAACCATTTTCGCCATCTTCAAAAGTTTTTTTTTTTTTTTGTTTCCTTGAATTTGGAATCAATGGTTGAGATGTTTCTTGGAATCCTCAGACATCATGCAGAGGGTGGGTCAGTTATGTCGTCAAAAAAAATCTGGTGTTGAAGGGAGGAAAAAATCGTTAGTTATGTTTTGCTTTTATAACACAAAACTTAAGCCAAAAATTTTTTGTTAACATTAATGGGTGTTGTAATGGAAGAAGAATTATTGATCGGTTTCTAGTTCGCTTGTAATATTTTAGCAAAGCTTCGACGTTCTTTCTATAAATTATAAATTTTATTACGTGACTTTTTTTTAAAAAGCGATTTTTCAAGCAAGCTGCACTAAATTCGTTCGTCAGAGGCGTCAAGAGCTACTTGGACCTCGGAAAAGAATCATAAGCTCGCGTGGAGCTTTAGTAGAGTTCTGCTATGGAGCTGTTGACTCTTGGGAGTGTTAGGAGGGGTTGCAGGCCCAAGCAGGGGCGCCGAGAAGGGCTGCTACAAAATTAATTGCAGCAAATGGCCTGCCTATGGTCCTTTGACATCTTCAACCAAGTCCCAATCAAAATTTGAGCCCAGAAGCCCCTTATTACCCTCAACTCCTTTTAGGAACTCGTATGAAAAATTTCCCCGAAATCTCGCCGGACTCTCTGAGGTCCTGGGCCAAGACTAGGATCAGTTTTGGCTGTCAGCCCTCGGACGGCCCTGTCACAGGGCGACTACTTTGATTCCCTCTCCCTATTTCCGTCCCTGCTACTACTCGATTCACATCCTGCAAAATTTTTTCTTTCATCTTCCATCCCGTATACCTCACATATTTTAAAAACGATAAAACCAAAGTTAATCTTGCGTAAGCCTTCTTGGTTCACTATAAAAAAGCAAAGAGAATCCTTGTTGAATAATTGACGAAAACCTTCTTCCACATGCTAAGTACTCGTGTGAAAAAAAGCGATTTCAAATATGTTGTTTGTTTGTAGGTGGATTACCGGGTACTTGAAACTCCGCTTTTTAAAAAATTGTGTTTATTTAACGTCAAGTTAAAAATCTGGTTAGCCTCCTCTATATTTATGACAAGAGACGGAGCTAATTATCTGCAAACGTTGAAACTTTACTTTTTTTTTAGGCACACTTACGTTCTCCAACATAATTTCAACTCTTTTTATCCTCGATTTGTAGCACATACCTGAAACAAAAAAAAAAATAAATAAATCAGCAATTTGTATAATTCAAAAGAAAAAAAAATTAAAAAGCCATTTCCCTTCCCGGCGGCTGCATCAAATATTTTTTTTCTGTTTCTAAAGTGGAAATCGATCGCAATCGATAATACACCGAATCCTCGACCGCAATAAATCAAAGCATCTTGAAAAGATGAGGACAGTGTTTGGGGGGGGGAAGGGGGAGAGGAGGGGGATGCAGGAGAGAGTGAGGAGGGAAGAAGCGAAGAAAACGCTACGGCACCAATTGATTTCATGTTCTCTCACCTCAAGCAACTGCATTTGCATATAATTGGATGATAGCACCCAGGCGAGGCGCCAGCGCCATTTTTGATAGTAGAAAAGAAAACAATTCCATCATTTAATACGATTCCAATACCTTTAGGATTTATTTAAAAAGAAAAAAAAATTCCTTTTGATTCCCGCCAAAAAGAATATTCAATACACAAAAGGGATGGCAAGATAATAGATGGATTGGATGTCCGGTAAATTTCGGGCACAAAAACAAGATAATTGTTCGTATCTGACCTTGACCCCGAAAAAATATAAAGTAGCCTGCTATACAAGGCACTTCGCATAGAATACAAAGTTTTTTAGTGACGCCTCCAACCATGCGATGCCACCCAAATTTCTTTTATACCTGTCTTCTGTCTCCGCTTGGAAGAGAGAGGGAAATATGCTCTTCACCTTTACGAGCAACTTGACAAGGTGGGCCCCATCGATCGTTTCCTTACCGTTATCGCCAATCAATATTCATTTCAGGTCAATAATTTTGTTTTTAAGGAATTTTCAAGATTGCTCGAGTAGCTCAAGCTTTAGGAATTAGATGAACCGAGTGATTTTAGTGTTGATTTAAAATTTCGTAGGGTAGAAGTAAAAAATAATTATTCAGAACGAAAAATTAACAGTGCGATTCGTGTTTATATGTGCTTGAATTAAGCTGGAAAGGCCGCTGCAGAAGGTTCTGCTTTGCCATATATTCAAGTTACCACCTGTCAATCGGCTAAAGCAATAAAAAGGGAAAATTTGCTATAGGGGTTGTCTAAACGTGTCTGAACAAGCTCAGATTTGTTCAAATGTGTTCTATTTTATAATTTTCAAGTTTACATCTGTTGAGATTTACTAAAAAACATAAAAGGTAAATATACTTTGAATTATAAATCGTGTTTGAAAGTGTCGGCACATGCCCAGACTTGTTAAAATTTGAAATAATGCTGTAGAATATCCTGTTTGTGATTTTCAAGTTCAGACCTGTCAATTTAATAAAGCAACAAAAGCGAAAGACCTGCTTTGGGAGTTGTCTGAACATGTCCAAACATGCTCAGATTTGTTAAAACTTGATCTACTTCATAGTGTTCAAATTTAGAGCAGTTATAAAGTAAAGTCTGTTCTAATGATTTATGTCTGAACGTGTCCAAACATGCTCAGAACTCGACAGTCGTCTTCTTTCAACCGATTGCCGCCCACTCCTGAGCGCAGGCCAGGTTCAGACCTGTCAAAGTAATCAAACAACAAAAAGGAAAGACCTACTTTGGGAGTTGTCTGAACATGTCCAAACATGCCCAGACTTGTTAAAATTTGAAAGAATGTTGTAGAACGTTCTGCTTTTTAGTTTACAAGTACAGACCTGAAGCAACAAAAAGGAAAGACCAGCTTTGGAAGTTGTCTGAACATGTCCAAACATGCTCAGATTGATAAAAATTTGATCTACTTCATAGTGTTCAAATTTAGAGCAGTTATAAAGTAAAGTTGGTTCTATGATTTATGTCTGAGCGTATCCAAACATGCTCAGAACTCGCCGGTCATCTTCTTTCAACCGATTGCCGCCCACTCCTAAACGCAGACCTTTCCCAGCCCTTGCAACACTACTTTCTTGGGCCTTTTGCTCTGCACCCATCGAAATCCCGCCTCCTTTTAGCATAGTCCTGACAACAAACTTCTGACACCTTACCAATACTCCTTGAGGTCTGTCTATTGCCATTTAGCTGCAGCTTAGCGTGTTGCAACATCGCCTCGTGCACTCTCGAATCTCTTCATTTGGCAGAAGTCTTTCAAAGAATTTTGCCTTAATAACAGTGTTAAACTTACGGAAAATTGCGTACCCGCTTTTCAGTTTTGATGAGAAAAATAGTAGTTAGTAATTTGTTCATCCTAGAACAATGCGTCATTCTGTTCCGTGTCGATATGTCCGCCAGTTGTTAAAGAAAATAGAAACAAAGATGAAAAACTCTCAGTAAGACGTTGCCATTCAATCTTTAATATAAAGGTAATCCGATATCGGTAAATCATCAGGAAAGAATCTAGAACCCTGAACCGCAAAAATGGTACAGGCTTCAATCACGATACATTGCTTACTGAAACGTGAAGACATGCAAGAATACCATCGTTGTGTGTACGCATTTTTTTATCTTCTCATGGCTTCTTCTTTCTTTTAACCTCATTTCTTATTTCGAGCAAGATGAAAAGAGGGTAATGATGCGGATTTAAACCGTTGACAATTTGAAAAATGCATATTTCAAAACTTTTCAAAAATTATAAGAAAAAAAAAAAGAGAGGGATAAATAAAAAGCACAAAAAGTTTGGGCGTTGTCCTTTAAGCTTTTTTGTATTGAGCCATTATAAAGATGACCGAACTCTTAGCCCCTCAACCAACCCTGTTTACCACCTACGATTTAATTTACTTCTCGCGGGCACGAATATCCATTTAAAAGGTTATTGACTATGTTCAACCGTCCATAATCGCCAGCTTTGATGGGAAGATTTTCCACAGTAAAACCAAATCGATTTTTTTTTTTGTAAGATCAAGTGGGAAATTCTCATCAATCGATTCAAGCGACCATTTTGATTGTCTTTGTTAAAAAAAGAAATAAAAAAAAATCTTGGGGGAGAAAATTTTTGAACGCCGATCGAATACAAAAACTGACACTTGTAAAACCACAGTTTTAGATGGCTTAGTCTCATTTTGTACTAACTTTTGAGATATGACGTGTTCGTGAGTCAAAAACTTATGGCCTTGCGACGGTTCCGTTTTCCCTCTTTCTTCCTCATCCATTTTTCTTTCCTTTCCTTTGACGTATTTCTTTGCATTTTTCATTATCTCATTGCTAAAGGGTATTCCCGTTAAAGTCCGATCGCACATGTTCGCAGTGCATGCATCGAATATCATTTGTATTCCGGTTACTATTAAAAACAATTTGCAGACATTGCATATTTTGATACTCATCAACTCTTAACAATACGATGCGTTCAGGGAGACGTTTAATAAATGATCGAAGTCATCTTATGAGTCACATTCCGTTGAGACGTTGCAGGAATGCAATCCCCCCGATGGGAATTTAAAAATGCAAGTTATGCCGATTAAAAAATCGTATAAATTAATCATCTTCTTATTATAAAAATGAGTGTCTTGTCATTCGTGGAAATCCTTAACAGGGACGAGTGACTCCTTATGGAAACCTTCATTGTCAAGGTGTTTTTCTCTGGTCAATGACTCATCTATATTCATTATTAAGAGACTATATGTGTAGCAAACATGAAAGTATGCATGGATATCTTGTAATCAATTAATTCAAAAGGAATTTTTAGTGAGAAAAAATTTGATTCATTGGATATGTTAAAATTTTGAAGACTTTATCACTTCCTGGTAGTGAAGTTTGACTTCTGGGAGCAGATTCTTGATTCTTGGCTCGATGTTTTCGTGAAGAGTTCTGTAGTCCGTATCTTTAGGGGTGTGCTCTTTACGAAGCAATACAAAGGCTTCTTGCTGAACATTGTGCTGAAGGCATGCCAATGGTGGGATCGACCCAGATGACACGGTAAGTTCTGAATGGTCACCCGAGGAGTCTCCTCTTCAGGGAAGACAGCGAATTTTAAGGGCAACGTTTCGATTGATGCGGGTCAGCTGGGAGTCTTCATGCACCTGCCAAAAGAGACTTCACAATAGGGGTACTCTTCTGCAAAGCCAAAAGAAGAACAAGAAGTTACCAGACGTATTCTTTGAGTACTCCGAGTCAGACAGGCAATTAAAGCAGCAGCAGCAAAAGTACCATAAGGCTCTAATGGACTTAACCACGAACCTCTCCTTAGCCGCCTATAGACTACCAGTGCATCAAATATATTAGACAATAAAATAAAGCAAACAACTCTTTGAAGCCGACTAGAGAATTTTATTTCCTCACAATCCATCTCAGCACCTCCTTAATAACTGGGGTTAAAACCTAATTGATCCATCTCGAAAGCGCTATTTTAAAACGTCAATTCCTAATCTCATTTAACGATTTGTTAATTATTTTTATTAATCCAGTAAGGTTCCCCTGATGCGGGTTTCATTACTTTTCATTTTAAAAAAATGTGTATTAAACTCCATCTTCGCGCCCTGGAAATCCTGATCATCCTACAATTCGTTTAAAAAGGCCTCCGTAAAAGGTAACTTCCGGCCGATCTATTTTCGGTAGATACTAAAATCATTAGCTGCCATAACTTCGCCAGCTGTCACGCTCATCTTTTTTTTTTTTGACATCTGTTTCTACAAAAGGGCATTCAGGCGTTAGGTCGGATCCCAAAAAAAGAAAATTTAAAAGAAATAAAAAGTGAAAAAAAAAAATGTATTTGACCTTTCGAGATTTTACATGAGACTTTTGTTTCGATCCACCCCTTATATTGTCTTTATAATGAAGACGAATGCCCTCGATCTTGAAAAATTCCACTTCTTTCCTTGCTACGTGACTCAGCTAGCAAAAGCACACAATGTTTCCTTGAATTTTTATTTTCTTTTTCTCGTTCTTCTGCTCTTCCTTCTTTTTCCTATCTCTCTTTAGCTCTCTCTCTCCACTCCCCGCAGTTTTCTTTAACTTTTCTCGTTTATGAAAAATGTATACTTGAAAACTCATTATAACATATATAAAGGAGATTATGCTCACTTTCATTTTTATCGCTGGTAATATTGAGAATCGTTTGGTCAGAATGAACCCTTTTTTTTTTTTTCATGTAAAGGATTTTCCCTTCGTATTTATCGTATGACTTAAGCAGAGGTTATGGGGATAAACGTATTAAAAAAAGTTTTGTAATAAAAATGTTTACCAGAAAATTTTAGAGAAATTTTTCGCCACATTAAAATTTTTTTAATAGAAAAATATTGTTGAGGTCAGAAAGAAGTTTCAAAGATGGGAGTCAGACTTTGGGCTTTCGTGGTGAACCCAAACATAGTGCACCAATGGTCACGTGATCAGGATTGTTCTACCAATAAGTTTACAAATAGCTGACGTCATAGGATCCAGGCCAATCAAAAAGCACAACGGATTACAGACAGATGACGTGCTTGTTACTTGATGTAAAGTAAGCACCCATTGTGACCCAAAGGTTTTGAGAAAATGTTGGTCCGACTCAAGTCAGAGAATAGGCTTAGCAGCGCAACAGGCAGAGCAGAGCAACAGGGACAAATATCCTGGGCGGTCATACAGAATTTCCTATTTAGAGTCTCGATCATAGAGTTACCTGGAATCGTCTTGAGACCAGAGTGGCTGTCACCAGCTCCACAAAACACTTCTTCGGTGCTTACCCTGATTTAAGAAATATCGGAACTTTGAGGTCTTGTCAGGATTTCAACTACAGGTCACAAGGACCCACCATAGAAATTAAAGAAACCGGACAGGGAGACAGTCAGAATAGCTAGGATGAAGCCCTGAAGATCAAGAAACAAGCAAATCCCAGATGGATGCAGAGGGTTCAAAAGAAAAGAGTGTGGCAAGATTGAAGGTGACCTAAGTTCAATAGAGATCAGCGATAGATTAAAAATTAGGTTAGGCTTAGCTTAGCTTCGTATTTTCTTAATTTGCTTACAGCAACCTTAGTTTCGTCTATTCGGTCCATCACAGCTATTTTCTAAAAACCAGGATCATCATAAAAAAAATCTACACTGAATCCACACTCTCCCTTGTCAAAGGTTACATGAAATATACCTTGTTCATAATCGACAACACTTTTTATTACAATTTTAGCATTCTCGTTATCTTGTTACCGTTCCCTACTATCTTTACCAAACAATTATTTTAACCGTAAGGGGCAATTATCCTCCATAACAGGCTACTTTTCAAAATAAATTAGAATATTTAAAAAACCAACAATGCGGCATTATAAATACCAAAGATTATCCTCTGAAAAAATTAGCACTTGATGACCAATTTTTTCGCTCGTAAATTTTTTTTATTAGGATACTCAGAGTGGCTAAAAATCAGATTAAATTCACCCTGATTTTCCCCAAAGAATTCAAATACAAATACAAAAAAAAATCTTACACGAGTCCTCATATCCAAAATCGAAAATAGCCATTTCGAAAATCCCTTTCGTTATAAATATATCCAAATGGGAAAAAATATCCGGAGACGGAGTTTAATCCCGAAATAAACAAAACACAAACGAAACACATTTTCACACCACACTTCCACTCCACGGCTGGAAATAAAAATTCTTTCAGGCCCTTCATAATATAACCCCTCTTTTGCTACACTATACGTATACGTACATACACCGTTCAACATTATTAACATGCGCGGAGCGCATGAGCCAAGTTTTACACTCACCCCGACCGCGACGCACAATGTTATACACGAACAAGAGAAACACACATAATCGTCATTTTTAACATTAAATATCTCAGGTCAGGGTGCTCGGATCAATTTTTTTTTTTTGAAATGGTTCTCGGGCAGCCCTTTTAAAGACGCAAACGAAAGATGAAGTTCCTACATCAATCCGGTTGGCCGCAAAGAGACCCTTAAAAAGCTTGTTTTTGACCTCATGTATAATCATTTATGATAATAACTCACTGATCTACCAAAATGTTTTCGTGTTTCTAGTGATTGGATGGAAAAAATTTTTCCAATGTAGGTTCGATTCAGCAGTATAAGTACAGGAAAAATGAAAAATGTTCAAAAACTGCTTTACTTAATTACTTGAAAGCAATTAAAGATCGCGCTGCGTTAAAATCCATAAGAAAAAAAATGAACACCGGCCTTGCCGAGTTTGGACGAGTATGTTTGGAAATATTCACAACAAACAGATAACCATTTTTGTTTTCACAAAATAATAAACACAAAAGGACTCAATAGTTCGCAGCATGGTTGTTTTTTTAAACAAGATGAATAGTTCATTTTTTTCATAGGGTGATCTTCGTGGAATTGGTTTAATAACTAATAATATGAATCCATTACTCGTCAACATCTTTGCATTTTTTTATAACCTGAATTTCTTTCACTTTAAAATTGATTTCTTTATGCAAAGGGGTCAAACCTTTAATTTTTTAGTTTTTGAAATAGGACTCGTTCACATCTAAAATATCTATTTATAGTGAAAAATCGTACAGGGTGAAAAAAAAAGTAATCGGCCCGATCCCAGGGGGCGATTCTAGGCACTATGATCGGTCGACATTTGGCAAAATTTTATATTAAGAAAGCTATCAAACGTTAAAGCTCTGCCGGAAATCTTAAATTTCGCTTACGGTGTGAGCTGTTTTTATGAAAATTCCGATTTCGCGGGAACAATGAAAAGGGTTGCGCAGGCAACCTCAGGTAGCGAGATGAGTGAAGACCCTTTTCTCTTTATAAAAAATGTCAATCTCATAAGCGAAATATAAGATTTTCGGCAGAGCTTTAACATTTAAAAGCTTTCTTAATATTCGTTTCCGACCTATGGTTATCTGGAGACTTTTTTTTGGCTTGTCAAGTAGAATCTTAATTCCAAAAAAAAAATTTTTTCCCAAATTTTGCCGGGCTAAACGAATTTTGCACGGCAAAATTTTGCCAAATGTCGACCGTGCCCCCTGGGACCAACCTATTTTCAACAGGGCCGATTAATTTTTTTACACCCTGTACATGCAAATTTTTCGCTCCTCCGAACTAGAATTGTTGATAATTTTACTTGTTATTTGTTTAAAACCATATCGCAAGAATCATGACAAAACTTGACGCTCGTCTTTAACCTTTTGCGAACCCCCCCCCCCTCAATGGAAAGAATTTCCCGATGGCCTTTAATAATTATTACGTTAATTATTACGTCTACAAAAAGGAGTGAGATCCCCCCAAAAAAACATTCTGTAAAAAAAAAGCCAAGTTTACGCAATTCTCTTTTTCATTCAGTCTTAATTACTTTGCCCACAAAAGGCATGAGATCAAATTTGTTGGCCAAGTTTTGAATCATTTCGCCCACAAAAGATGTGAGATCAAAAGTTGGCCAAGTTTTTCCATGACTCCCCGTTCTAATTATTTCACCACTGGCCAAAAAGAACTTGGCTCCGGGCTGCAGTAAAATTTCCTAGGTGCTAAGCGATTCTAATTCGGATGTTGGAGAACTTTGACAGTTTGAATTATACCTGACGGAGGCAAAAAGGATTTTTAGGAGCAGACAAATCAAAAATCAATTGTTCTTTAAACATACGCTGAGACGATTTACTGTTAGAAGAATTCGTCTTATTTGAAGTGTTTGGTCTTTCAATAGGCGTTACAACAGATTGCAGTAAAGAAAACTAAAAGATCGTTTTTAGAATAAAATCTGGTTGTGCTTAGAAGTACATTTGTTTGAAGTGTTTTTATCTCTTTATGCACACCTGCATTAATTTTTGAATTACAATTTTTCTCACACCATGAATTTCACTTACTAGTTCACGTAGATCCGGCTACTAAGCCAGACGACTGGCTACTAAGTTGCATTTAGCAGACAAATTGCTACGTCGTATTGTTGAGGGTGTGCTCGTATCTGTTGCTGGATGAGCAGTGGCGTAACAACCGGGCCCGCTAGTTCCCTCTTGCGGGGGGGCCCCCGGCATAATTCATTCTTCATGGGGGCCCCCAGGAAATTTTTTAAATCTTTAACGGGGGCCCCACTTATTGAATCTGCGGGGGGGGGGGGGGCCGAAAATATTGTTACGCCACAGTGGATGAGAGAAAAATGAGAAACTAAAAATTCCCGCAGCTGTAAAACCGCTTTTATTGAAAAGGTGCACTCAATGAAGTTTACTCACAGCAATTTAAAGTTTGCAGCCCGGAGCCAAGTTCTTTTTGGCCAGTGGTGAAATAATTAGAACGGGGAGTCATGGAAAAACTTGGCCAACTTTTGATCTCACATCTTTTGTGGGCGAAATGATTCAAAACTTGGCCAACAAATTTGATCTCATGCCTTTTGTGGGCAAAGTAATTAAGACTGAATGAAAAAGAGAATTGCGTAAACTTGGCTTTTTTTTGCAGAATGTTTTTTTGGGGTACATATTACCACAGCCTATCTCTCAAGTTTCGACTGCCTGCCTTACACCATATTTCCCCCATCACACATGTGCAACATATAACAAGGCCTTTTATAACGTCCGATTCAATCCGACCGCATTATCATCCGATCTATTTACAACGAATCCTTTAAAATGGTCCCGCAAAAGGCAGACGATACGATGAAAAAAAAAAAAAAAAATTGAACATCTGCCGTCCCCGGGCCAAAATATCCGAACAGAAGCATCGAGTATCTCTGCAGATATTTATATTTTTAATTCTCCCGCCTTTTTTTTTTTTTTTTTGGTGTGGTTATTATTACCGGTTCAACCGGAAATGAAATGGAAAGGGATAAGGAATAAAAAAAATTGTTTTTACCTGTTGCAGTGTAGTAAAAGTGCAATCTGCTTAATATAAATATTAGAGGAAATTGCATGTGTGTGTGTGTGTGTGTGGCGCTCGTTTTGAGATTTCATTGACTAATATGATGGAGACATGATAACGTGGGATCGATTGAATCGACCTTCAGAAGCGTATTATTGAGAGATTTATGGTAAATAAGGAGATTCTCATTTTAATCGAAAAGGCAGTAGTAGAGAAATAAATTATGAAGCAGATAACGTTGGAAGAATGATTCGTATGTGGAATAGTCTTTAGTTCTTTTTTTAATTAGGATGAACCAGCCTAGTAGAGAGGTCGAGGGGAAAGGGATTATTAGCGAAAAATTGAAAAACTGAAATGATAAGAAAAATTTTTGAAGAGCAGCCAAAATTTTGAAATTGACCCAAGCAGATTTAAATTAAATATTATTTTTTGAAAGCGGCCATGACAAAAACTTTAGAGAATGACCCAAACAGAGGCTGTATCAAAATTTTACATCCGCGGTCATTATGATGATGGTGATGAACATCATTCAGTATTTTTTTTCTGCTTCCTCTTCTTCACTGTAAGTATAGGCTTTCGCCTGTTTTAGCTCTATTCGCCTCCTTCTCCGAAGGTAGATGTCCACTATTCTTTGCACCTCTAAGGAGGTCTGCCTTGAGCTCCTAATCTTTAGTTGGCCACCAACTTATGGTCTTCCATTCGCAGCACTTAAGTCAGCAATCGCGATATCTGAAACCTCACTGAACAGCCGTGGGTAACCAGTGTCGTAAAATCGCAGCGGCTTCATTGGGCAGGTCATGTGGTGCGATCGGACCATTGTCAAAGCGATGAATGGGAGGGTGAATGCTGTGCGGCCGATGGGGCGGCCTAGGAAAGGTAGTCGGACAACTTGAGGGATGATACCCAGCGCCTAGGGGTACGAGATTGGCGGAGGGTGGCCTCAATCGCGGCGATAACTGCGGCAGTAGGACTGCAAGTCCTGTAGAGCCACCAGAGTAGTATGGTCTTCCATTCCGTCCAAGAGCTCATGCCATACTCCTCGACCTCATAAAACAATTCATGTTATCCCTGCTCTTAATACCATGATGATAATGATGGGTACACATAGTGTAATTATTGGGCACAAAGTTCGTTGAAACCTTGCTAAACTTCGGCCATAGTCAAGAATAGAAATAAATCATACATTACTGACAAAGCCAGACCCAGAATTTTTACACTGAAGTTGCTCAACAAACTTATTTTCAGACCCGCTGTAACTTGCCTTAAAGTTGAATCATTTTGACAAATCTGATGTTATTTTGACTAAAAAAAACAAACGAATAATCACCTTCCATACAAATCTGAGATGTACGACAAGTGCACTTCCCTTGCAAGCCTTTTTCGACTAATCGATCTCTGGCATTTTAAAAAATGTCCACTTATTTCAATTACCTAAACAGTTAAGTCCTAAATCCATTCCCCTGCTTTCCCGATTTATTTTTCAACCCTGTATAATTAAATTAAAAATATTCTCCGTAAAAGATTTCATAAATGTTCCTTTCCTAATCTCCCCCCTCAGAAAAGCGGACAAACAAACTCTAAACACAAACATTTAAACGTGAAAGATGACCAACAATCCAAACAAAAACGAAAATTTCCCAATCTCTAAAAAACATTCAAAAACCTCAACAAGTACTCACACATGTAGGGTGTGGTTATAGATAATCCTATTCACACCCGAGCATCTTGTAATCTTCTCATGTATTCGAAAATCAGCAATGACACATAAGGCAATTTCCCGTCCCCTCCTCCCCCCTCCCTTTTCAAACCTCCTCCTTTCTCCTCCCCGGCATAATGAAAAGTTAAACATTTGCGAGGCACGGTGTAGTAGTCAAAAATAATATTTAGCGAAGGAATTCGTAGGCTAAATATAGTGGGAATACAGAGTAAAACTCTTCACTCTCCAGTTGGGAAATCGGATGTGCCCTATCGATCGGGATACAAGCTGAAGTAGCTGCGCACTAGGGGGGAACATCTTTTGGGCAGGGTCGATCCGCACCTTTTCGGGAGAGAAAAAAAAAAAGAGGAGAAAACCGAAAATTTTCCCGAATTAACATTTCGGGATTTTATATCAGATGATAATCATCATGATGCAGGGAGAGGAGGGGGGAGGTGGGGGGGAGAAGATCAACCGGGGGGAAAGGGAGAAAAGACCGGTTTTCCCTCATGTAGTAGTCGGGATCAGTCAGCGATGATGCTTCCGAGCTTTCGCGTCGAATTTATATAAATTTCTCCATAATATAGAAAAAAAGCTTCGTAGAAAGGATATTATTTTCCTTTCCTCCCCTTTTTTTCTAACAAGAACCGCTTCGCGGGAAAAAGGAAAGGAAAATAAAAAAAAAAAGTTAAGGGGGATCCATTTCGTATGGTAAGATGGTTCATTAAGCATAATTAAAAAGGGTTCTCTGACCCAATGAAAATTCTTAAAGTGCTGGGAAAACGTGTTCAGCATGTTTATAATCGTTATTTTCGGGAGGATACAAGACTCTAGTAATTCGCTTTTGATATTTTAGGTTGGATTATAGGAGACTAGCAGTTTTTTCCAATTCAATAATTTTAGAAAATTTTTACAAAAACTTTTTAATTCGAGATGTGGCCAAGTGATACGTTTTCTTGTATATGATCATAAGAACTCTATAACAATTTTTTCCTTACAGGTTTTCAACATATTTTACAAATGGTTTAATAGATTTTAGCCGATTCTTTAAAAAAATGTTTTGTGATGATTTTCTTCTTCTTTACGTGCCTTATCCTCAATGGAGGTTGGCGATTATCAAAGAGATTGTTTGTCTCTTGGATGTAACTCCCCATAGCAAGTACAGGCCGGTGTTTTCAATTCTAGATTCACGAGATTTTTTTTTTTACCTGGCTTGGTTTAAGCCAACGCAATTGGTTTTTCCATAATTAGGTGCCAGAGGGGGTGTTTTTTATTGCATAGTATATAGCTGAAGTACTTCTGGAAAGGAGCGAGGACGGCTCTCTGTCAGGAGTGGCCGGATGTTGGAAAGGGTGCGAAAGCAGAAGAGAGAGAGAGTGGTGAGCGATTAACTTTTGTTGTTCTCATTGTGATGTCATCGATTGTACGGATTGTAGACGTTGACATATTGATGTGTAAAAGTATAATAAATAAATGAGTAGTTAACAATACTGAATCTTATCATCGATCACTTTCTTGATATACTTAATGAAACTCCAAAACCAAGCTAAGATTTACCCGTTGCTGTCTGTACTATTTGTCTCCTCCTCAAATTTACTCTGGTAACTCAGGGTTGACACTCGGACTACTCTAATCATCCAGGGCAGTAGGACTACAGGGCCTGAAGTCCAACTGCCACAGTTACTGGAGACTTCCACTTAACACGGTTG
Organism: Liposcelis brunnea; assembly: GCA_023512825.1. NCBI lineage: Eukaryota > Metazoa > Arthropoda > Insecta > Psocodea > Liposcelididae > Liposcelis > Liposcelis brunnea. The sequence goes on along the minus strand of CM042073.1, from coordinate 7,207,679 downwards.
AGGATCTCTTCCGCTAGCCTCCAACTCAAAACGGTTTAGGCATCCTGCAATACATTGCCCGCCAGTTTTTCAGGCATTTTCATAAACCTCACAGCGGTTACCTTTTCATTCACATAATGCTCGACATCGCACTGTCTAAAAACCTCTCCTACAATCAATCAGTTCTTCACGAGCTCAACTCAGACCACAGACCGGTGCTGCTTACCTGCAATACTGCGAAAATATCTCTCACCCTGCATTGACTCTGAAAACTGTTGCTCCCACCGCACTGCTGGTCCGCTTATTGAGCAGCTCAGATTTAATGATACTCCAAGATTTCAGGAGATTTCGGACACACCCCAAGTAGCAAAGAGAAAAATTCGCACATTGAAGTGAAGAAGTGAATTTTGCTCTGTGCTACTTGGGTTCGTTTGTTGACAGAGCGTGGGTTCCAATTCAAGACCTAAGATAGACTGAAGGATACGATTTTTGAACGAGAGAAGGCGCGGTTCTCCACTGTAAGAATCCGCCTTTGCACCTATCCAATCTCGCTTTCCGGGACACAGACCAGCAAAAGAGAAGGCGAAGTTAAGCCGGAAAAGCTCTGTTACTGCTTTAAAGTTTGGTCAGGACTCTGTTCGACATTTTGTTGTAGCCCATGAACTTCGCTTTTAGCTACCGTAGTCAGCAAAAGTGACTTCGTGCCACGGTTTTATCAGCGGGTTTCGCTTCTAAGTGTTTAAAGCGCTCAAAAGAAGAGTGCCACAAAGCCACCCCACCTGGCACAAGTCCCTTCTGTCAACGGTGTCTGAAGTTGGCCACGCTTTTAGTCTCCAGTTATCCCACTCTCATCTTTCCATCGTCATCAACATCCCTCCTATTCCAAAACATCCTCAGTGCTTGACTCTGGTCTACTTTTACATGAGCTATCTCTATCCCTTAAAATAAAACCTTTTCCTATTCATAAATTTTTCCCATTTACTTCTCTCATACTCCGAAACTATTGAACCCATGAAAACCAAAACGATCAGTAATTCTTCATTACAGAAGAAAAAAGATTGGCAATAACTTTACTATCCTTCTATATGATTTACTACCGAACGCAACGTGGTACATTATAATTATGTTAATCGTGCTTATTTCCCGTTAGAATATTTTTCAAAGGCGCGGCAACGCGAAGTCTCTCGTTTTATATTATTAATAAAAGCTTACGTAACGGGTTTCTCGTTCGCAATGAATGAAAACATGAAAACGGCGCGAAACCTTTTTCAAATGACGTCACCTTTTTTTGTTTTACATTGTTCTCGGAACGGGATGCGTCATGTGATTTTTTTTAAAGCTACTGAGAATATACACACACGATTCTTGCATATAATGACGTCACCTTCGCAATTCAAAATTGTTATATTCAAACTCCAATTGTATAATTATGTGTGCTTATTAGTATTTAACGTATTATTTGCCTATCTGCGGCACGTTAATTACCTACTGCTTTGCAAGCCTATCTGTATTCAGCTTTTATTGGTTTAAGATATGAATGGAAGTTATGCTATTAATTTTTAAAAACAGATTCACCTCAAAAATTTGACTACGTTTTGGTTGCAGAAATAACGGAGATACAAAATATACTGAAATATTATCCCATTGCCCAACGGTCACGCATGGCTGTGAATCAAGGAATCTGACCGTCCGTGCCTAGGAGAGGCTGTTGATCTTCGAAAATAAGGTGTTGCGTCAAATTTTGGGGCCAAGGAGAGATCTGGTGGCGGGGTTTTTAAGGATGCGCTCGAATGAAGAAATCCGTAGACTGGCGGGGCAGCCACTGATCACTAGTATAGTTAAAGCACGTGGAATTCAATGGCGGGGCGCCAACTCCGTCTCTGACGATTAGGCAAATCCTGGTCCTGGATGGACGCCCTATAAATCTAAGACCTCAGGGTAGACCGCGGTTTCCCTGAAGGACAACGTATCGAAGGATGTGGGTCGATTAGGAGTCCCCGACTCGCGGGTCACCTGCCAGGACAGAGCCGTTTGGAAGAGAATCTGCCATGCGGCAATAAATCTTCAGGTTCTGTATATTATCCCACTGATGAAATAGTGCCAGCTGAGTCAGCTGTGTCTGGATATAGTTCTGGAATTAGGTTGAGTAGTGTCCAACATCGAAGGAGTGGTCAGCAGCGTCAAGGGATACATTAAGCAGCTCGAGGTAGCTTTTTAGGACCCTCTGGTTCCCTGGGATTCGTCTTGTGCTCTAAGCATAAATCCTCTTCGTGAACTTTGAGTTCCACTCGCCTTGCAGCCTCAACCATTCTTCCGCACATGCAACACAATTAGTTTCAGTCTCATTTAAGATATCGCCCACAATCTGCATCTTACTCGGTCTTCGAATTTATATTCCCAAGTCTTCTGTTGGTTAATACCAACTTCTCCCGGTCCTTTTTTATGTATCTGATGGGTGGCTACCGACCAAGGCACTAGAGGGACCACATACTTGAGATGTGGGTTTACCGCAGCATTCTCTGCATCTCGTGGACCGATTGAGTGAGAAATACCAATGTGCTAACTTGAATGGACAAGGAGATGGAAATGCTCTTTGAAATTAAGCGACGGAAGCTCCAATATTTCGGTCATGTGTTGCGCAATGAAATATACCGGCTCCTGCATCTATGTGTGGAAGGGAAGATTGAGGGACAGCGCAGACCAAGCAGAAGAGAAACATCGTGGCTCAGAAATTTAAGGGGCCGGTATGGACTAGATTCAACGTTCCTGTTTCAGGCAGCGGCATCCAATATCCGAATAGCTATGATGATCGCGAATCTCCATCGCGAAGACGGCACTTAAAGATTGATTTTCTTGCCACAACTTAGTCGATTCGGTTGAGCGGACTCTTCTTCTTCAGCCTTTTTTACCCAATTCTGCACATAGGCCTTTTTACGACGTTCGATCCTCCGTGTCTTCGCTCAAGTTCTTTCTTGCGATTCCAAATTACACCAGCTGGTACAACCTGGCCAACAACTGCGAGGTCTCTTCCTTTCTGACAGCCTCTCTGTTCAGCAAACTTTGTCCTTTCTGGCTAAATGGCCGACCAAAGACCAATTGAGTCCTTCAGCACTTCTCATTAAATGTTTTATGAATCTGCCTGCTGATCTTGTCATTTTTTGATGCAGACTTACTCCTCAATGTATCTTTCCATTGCATTGATTCACGCTAACCTTATTATTAACGTGGAACAACCAACGTGCCCAACATAACGAAAAGATATTTACAAAAAAAAATCTATTCCTACCAAAAGTTCCCCTCTTTGATTATAGCACGCGGTTCTAGATTCGTATAGGACCCCACGAAGAACACACTCGGCCTAGGAAATACATTTCTAATGATCATATTACAGGAAATGACCGGAAACGAAAAGGAAGATTGTTCACCACCTGGAATACCTTCCGTATGATAAATCGTTTGAGGAAACATCCAAGTGGTGTTAAAAATTAATCATTTATATCTCTCCTAATCATTTCTTCAAAGCAATTTTTTAAAATCAGTTTAAAATTAATTCTTGAAATTTTTCTTTCTAACGTTTCTTAAAATTAACAGCAAAAATTTCCTGTTCACCTTATTAATTGGCTAATTACTCATAAAAAAAAAAATAACTTTTCCGTCCCTGACTGAAAACAAACGGGACATCTTCAACGTCGCCACCTGCCTATTCTCTTCCTTATTCGGATGTTAGTCGTCAGTGATAATTTTTTCAGCTGTAGGCTTATTATAAAATCTTTCAAATCTTTTAAACAAAAAAAAAAAAAAAGTAAAATGGCGACCTAGTTTAATAATAACAACCCGTGCTTTGAAAAAAAAAACAGGGTTTTCAAAAGAGATTATTATTACTTAGATGATTATTTAAGGAAACAGATGCGTATATTTAGGAAGAAGATATGAGATAGATAAAAGTATACAATACATCCTCAATTATGTAGTCGTCTTTTTCCAGGAATCGCAAATGTTTTCTTTAAAACGGTAAAACGATTATCTGCCTTTTTAGGAGAAGTAGCATTTTTTTTAAAAAAACGCGAAATTTCTCACGAGTAAAACGTATTAAAAAATGTTTTTTGAATGATATCATTATGACAGGGAGTAGTTAGAGAGTCAAGTGACTCTTAAGAACCCATGAAACTAAGAATACAGTAACAACAGGTTATGGGCCCAGGTTCAGTTTTAAAGCTCAAGAAAAGGCCATAATAATTGTGTAGACGTTAGAGTGAAAATTAAAGCCTAATAAGGCCTTCTTTGATTTTCATTCCATTACTCTTAAAGTAACTCCCCCTATTCCCAATAATTTTCGTCATTAAACATATTGTCTTCCTGCTTTTAATCCCCTGTACACATACCGTCTACAACGTAATTAAAATGCATCACTTGCTCGATAATCTTCCCTTTTAATCCCAATTTACACCTCACCGGGGTTGATTACCTATCAGGATTGCACCGTTAGCGCTGCATGCTAATAATATTGTCTCCTCTATTTTACATTCTTAACCTTACACAATTTATTCATTGATATGTTTATAAGGGAATTTTCTGATATGCTCTTTAGGGAAAATCAATTTTCCGTCCTCTCTCTCTCTCTCTCCCTTTCTTATACACAGCATATCGTACCCTTTTTGAATTATTAGAGAAATATCAAAGCTGATTCATCCTTCATCCCTGCGATTTTTCACCCGGCTCGTATGACAAGCCTACCAAGCTAAAACCAAGGGATATTATTAGGTTATTCGATTCCGGGGTGACTTATCTTAAAAACGTCAAACGGCGGGTAGACAAATGCAATCAAATCTCCCTATATGTGCTTTCGATTGATTTTCACGATATTTTTATTTGTAGTTTAATTCTACAGAAAGGGCAAAAATTCCAAAAGCTGGAAGTTTCGTTGGTAAAATTTTTGGTCAACAGCCCTACAAAAAGCAAATCTTTATCTGGGCCTTAGATAAAAACAAAAAGTACTTTTTATTCAGTGGCGTAACTAATGTTTGGTGGACCCGCCCGCAGACCTGATTTTTTGGGCATATTTTGTCCGCAAAAATCATCCAATCCTTTAATTTAGCCGCGTTTTTAAGTTAATGGGCTTGTTAGTTACGCCCCTGTTTTTTATTCCACTAAAGCTGAAGGAACTAAATCTTCGGCATGCCTCTGAATTTTTCAAGGTATCATTTTTTCCTCAATCCGAGAAATACTATGAATCAGTTAATTAGACACAACTAATGATTCAAAAAAAATAATTTATGAAGTAAATAAATATTTTATATGACTAACGGTATCTGCATCTTTTGCAATAAATTTTCACCGTTCAGGTTAACTTTCTTTCAGCCTAAAAAACTTTGTCTTAGATTCTTTTTCTTCGAGTGCCTCCCCGCGACGGGAATTGGCGACCATCGTGGCTGGAGAGCTTATTGCGCCGTGCAAGAGACCCTAGCCGGATCGACACAGGAGCCATACCGTCAGTCCTCGACTCTGCCTCCTGCTTTCTGGACTTAAGCCTAGCCCACTTTTACCGTCTTTAGCCTTAAGCCAGTACTGACAGGACTGCTGCCCCCTACCAAAACCGTTGCCAGATCGCTACCTCCCGGGTCAAAGGAATCTGGAGCTTGTGAAGGTCAGGTGCGCCAAACCTGAAGCAGGACTGTCAATGTTCACACCGACTACACTTGTCTTAGCTAACACATTACAAATAGGGGTTGATGGCTTAGCTTCTGCCATAGAGCAAAATTTCTAGTTTCAGTGATTCACAACAGAATATTAGCTTTACACGTCATGAAAATCAGTCTTAAAACTAATTAACATAAAAATAAAATTCCTTCCTCAGCTTCACTGGAGTGTTGAGGGACGAGCAACTTCAAAGGTTCTAGAAGCTTAGATGGCGCTAGTGAGTGAGTAATAAATATAACAGTTCTAGGAATGGCCGATTAGTGTAGCTGATGTCGCTGGATTGGAATAATAGTTATGGGAATGGCTGCTAATGGAATGGAATAATAGTTTCAGAAATGGCCGCTTGATGGCACTGTTGTCGCCTAGCCCCGAGAATGACAACTAGAACAGTCGGATAATCTTTCAGAAAATGACCATGCTTAGTTCTCAAAATGGCCGCTGGGGTAGCATGGTCTCATACTGATTCCTGCAAGTCCAAACTCGTTCAAAATTAAATCGAATTCAATGTCAAGACATCTTTACTACAGTGAAACCTGTCTATAATGGACCTGTCTATAATGGAAACCTGTGCTAATGGACAAAATTTCTCGGTCCCGTGATCTTGCAATATGGCTATATGAACCTGCTTATATGGAAAACCTGTTCGTAATGGAAAAATTGGCCGGTCCCGTGAGTTTCCATTATAGACAGGTTTCACTGTATTTTTAAACCATGCAGCTCATGATAATTCAAAAAAAATTTAGAACATTATAACATCTTTTACGGTTTCACAGCAACAACACTTCCCTCAATGCTGGAGCATTTCCGAAGATAAATCAGCTCGACCTGAGCCCGACTTTTCCCCCCAGGCCTAAATTCACTACTGGCTCACAAAACACACCGGCCTAATAATTAATCGACATTTCAAAACCACAACAGCGTCGACTGCCATGTTCTTTAGACAACAGTCGAAAACCTGTCTTTCAACTTCGATGCGGGTTAGAATTTCTTAATCAAAATCGATCGCCTTTTTTTTACCAAGACAATAAAAAAGGAAATCCAAAATTTTTTTCACTAACAAGTCTTGTTCATAACCATCAAAGTTTCTTTTAGGAATTGATAGACAACCCATATCTATCGCACGAGGCTTCCCGCTTCATCTGTCGATCAAAAACTTAATCGTAAATTTTAAATTAAGTTTTCCCATAAACTATACAATGATTATAACGAGTTTTAGTAGCCTAATAAAAAAATCACGATAAATACGTTATAACAACACCACCTGTTGCAAAATTTGATGACTTATCAACCCCATGCGATGTATGTTCGATTATGATGGCTTGAAATTAGAATTTTTAATCCGATTTAAAAAAAGGTCTCCAGGGCTAAGAAACAGCAAAAGATACCAAAGGCTGGGCCGGGGATTATTATAAGCACTCTTCCTACCCTTCAAAAAAATTCTGGGTCTGGCCCTGGCTAAAAAAAGCAAAACTATCAAAAAAATGTTTTAGTGCAGTCAAATTAAGTTCAGTCCAAAGAAAACTCAGGAAAACGATTTTTTTTTTCTAATTCTAGGAATGGCCCTAGGAAAAAATTAATGGCTACATCTGAAGAAGAACTTCGGCTTTCCACTGTGGCCTAAGGTCTCTCTCAACACGGCCACCCCTTCGAGTTTCCTTAAAAAAAAAAACCAAACTAAAAATAACGGGGATATTTGACTAAATGTATATCATTGCTGACTGCAATTTGTAACTGATATAATCGAATAATAACTCGTTAAATAATGAGCAGGAGTCTGGTCAATCACCGGCACGCGACCATCATTAATAATCGTGTACACAATACATACGGCTCTTATACAACATTCAGTGCTAAACCGTACTATATAATCTTTCACCGGGGAATATGAATAAAAAATTAAAACGGGCGGATCAAGAATTTAAGAAAAAGAAAAAAAAAATTTTAAACCTTGTGCCCTTATAAAAATTTTTACAAATTTCAAGCATCAGCTACATAAAACATTCTATCGCTCATCGGTCAAATATAAAAAAAAAAATAAAATAAAATTAGAAGCCAGGTGCAAAGCACACATACAAGGAGGAAAAAACGTGCAAGAATTAAAACTTAAGAAAACGGAAATCCGCACCTGAAGGGAACCCCCATTCGGGTTCATTTAAAAACTTCTCATATGAACTCGTTAACTAAAAGAAACAGTATTGCCGGATTAATTAAAGGAAAAGGAGGTACTTTCCAGAATGGTGAAGTTTTTAAGGGCACGAGCTCAACTTCAACATGGAGCTACTTTAAATTCTTCTAAAAAAAAAAAAATTTACAGTAAGCCATCTGCTTTTTTTTCTTTTATTTTTTTTTTTCTCTCTCTCCCCCCGTCCGTCTGTCTTTCCCCTCCTTCTTCCTTCTATTTATGGAGAATTATATTAAAATCCCGAGTATACAGGATGGACTTGTAGAGTCATGGAAGCTCGGGGTATATGAAAAAATATAGAAAAAACGCACCACCTGCTCCTAATGCGCAACCAATGAGAAAATAATCCGGGACAGTCCCATTTGCAATTCTAATGGTTATCGATGGCCAAGCGCTGCTATTAATGAATCAACAAATCAACATATATTAAAGGCAGATATATGGGTTTACATTTGATTTGTAAAAATGGGGAATTTGTCAATTCACGCATGATGTCCGCGCATGATTTACTATATATCGAATATTGTTTTTTTTCCTTCTTCCCTGGATGAGCCAATGAAACTAATGGTGACTCTATTATGCTCAGCCTATGTCTCTAACAATTCATATTTTGCCAATAACAGACAGAACTGGCTGGTTTGAAAAACAAAAAATCCTCGAGAGAAAAAGTTAGGAAATCTAGAAACTCTAGCCTAAGCTTAAAATGGGTCTCTAAGCCTCCAGAAGAGCTTAGCTCAAGTCTTAAAGACTTGAGCTAAGCTCTTCTGTCTTTCCACAACTCGTTACACTGGGACACTGTGCGATGGTTTTAGTTTCTGCAGCCGCCAGTCTAAATTCGATTCTATTTTAAAATTGCAATTTCAGTGCGCGGTATTCTATCTGTCGGGATTTAGATCACAAGAGAGAGGGAATAGGTTGGCAAGTATAATAAATTAAATTTAGAGGGTTCGGATTCGGGAGATGGGGTGAATTCAGAAGGACGGATGCAGGTTAATGTCTGCCATCCTAGACAGATCTGAGTTAAATCAAGTGTAAGATCTAAAAAAAAATCTGCTTCGTTTTTTTGGAAAGCAGGCATGGATCTACATCGGGCAAACGCCCCACCCAACCAAACCACCACGGCTTTAGAAAACTTGGCTTTAGCCCGATCCCGAAAAAACAACTACAATGCAAACCTCTGGTAGCGACTCCCTAGCTTAGTTAATCGAACACTTCATTCGTGCAAACTGTGTACATTCCTTTAGAAATATGATTTATCTTCTGCAATTCAAGCATTTTACGAGGGATTCTAAGCTTTGATAATAACGAATTGGATTTTTATTAACGGAAATAAAAGGCTGACGAGCATAAAAGTATAAGGGAATTAATATTTTTCTGCCGAACACTAAAAACATCTTTTTATTTCTGGATTCGACCCTGATCAAAAACCCGAGTGTAAAATTTCACGAAAAATCAAAGCGTAATTGAAATAAATGGGTTTCCTTATGAATATCAGTGCACCAAAAACTAACTACCTGGGATTTTGATAAAATAACGGGAGGGGAAAAAATAATCTATAGGGTGGTGAGCCGAATTTCATTCGCTATAATCGCAAAAAAAATTTATCAAATTTTCACATCCCTTAAAAAATTATCGAAAGCACCCCAAACCCTTCTTGTTTCATCCTCTTAATACCTAATTTTAATGTAGAATTTTTTTAAAAAAATAAAATGCAATAATGAGTTTTAAAAAAAATCAAGGACACCCTGTATACAAAAAGAAAAAAAAAGGTTCAGGTAAACGGTAAGAACGTCTGCGCAAGCAGGTGAGAAAGAGCCCATCGCAACAAGATTTATTTTACGGTTTATTGTTTCCCAACATTGGAAAGGGGCCTCTTTGTAAATCAGAAACCATTTATTTTCGTCTAACTAAAATTTTTCAGCTTACGCACGCTTTAAATCCCCTAGATCAAAATCACAGGATGCTCCAGTAAAAATAACAAAAAAAAAACGATTTAATTCTCTCATTCCTCGTAAATAACTACCACGCATACAAAAAACTCGACGAAGAAGAAAAAGGTTAAGTTTAAGTCATTCTACTGATAACATTTTTCCTGACCTTTTTATACTCCCTTTTTTTTTTATCTCTTCCAGAAGAATCTTACAAACACGACATACTCCAAAAACTTTTAACTCGACGATTTCTATTTGTTTCTCACGCGGAAAATTTTCCCAAAGGCAATTGAGAAGTGAAAAAAAAAATGGAGCGAAGTTAACGATAAACATAGGATTTGCGTAGTTTTATGCATACCAAGAGCTAGTAATTATATCAAGGGTCAGAATACCCATTTAAACGAGTATCTTCATACAAAAGAAAAAGATGTTTCCATGCACGGATCGAACTTGATCTCTTGTCAATCAGACTTTGGAAACTTCCGAAGGGAAATTTGTTTCCCGAAAGCCAAAATTTTTTTTGACCCATTTCGACTTTCTTGGCTTATTTTTTTTTAATAATAAAAAATTTTCTGAAATATTCCCCAAATTTGTGAATAAAGGATTTTTTAAATAATTTTGCAATAATTTTTTCAGTTTTTTGGAAAAAATCTAAGACAAAAAAAAATTATCTTTCTAAAATGTTACTCTACAAAAAACTTAAAAAAAAATTTTTTGTCAAGAAAAAATTCTCAAAAATTTTTGTTCAAAAATAATTTTCAAAAATTTTTGTTCAAAAATAATTTTCAAAAATTTTTGTTCAAAAATAATTTTCAAAAATTTTTGTTCAAAAATGATTTTCAAAAATTTTTGTTCAAAAATGATTTTCAAAAATTTTTGTTCAAAAATGATTTTCAAAAATTTTTGTTCAAAAATGATTTTCAAAAATTTTTGTTCAAAAATGATTTTCAAAAATTTTTGTTCAAAAATAATTTTCAAAAATTTTTGTTCAAAAATAATTCTGGAAAATTTTTTATCTCGAAGAAATTCTGGAATAATTTCTCTCAAAAAGAATGAAGTATTGGAAAAAAATTCTTGTCTACAAAAAGTTTTAAAAAAAGTTTTATCTAGAAGAAATTCTAGTTAAAATTTTCTTGGTTCTAAAAAAATTATTTCTCCAAAAGTTCTAAAATTTTTTTCGGAAGTTCAATCCCTGAATCGAAGAAATCCTTTTCCAGTCTCTTCCTTTCGAAACGAACCCGTACGAGAAAAAAAACCAACAATTCATTTCACAGCTAAAAAAAAAAAAATAACCCGGCGCAATAGACTCGAGGTCGATAAGCCTATGAAATTAGGCTAGAAAAACCCAGACGGGAGGAGTAAACGTGTTTCATGAAATTAGTGGGTCTAGCAAGAGAAACGGTACCGCCTTCAGTTTGTCGATTATGCATTTACGAAACACTGTCTGGTGGTTCAAAGGTCATTGATTGAATCCTACACGCCGAGGCGGTGTTTTTCTTTTTTAATTTTATTTTTTTTCTTGGTACGATTATTCATATGTGTCTTCGACTATTGACTAGGTTTAGGCTGATTTTTAATTTATGTAAGCATCAATAAAGCCGCGATGTCTGCAAGATTCGCGGTAGGTATTCTTTTCGCGAAGGACAAAAAAAAAGTAATAAAAAAAAGAGCTAACTGGCTTGAGTACCTTTTCAGTGAAGAGTGATTAAGGTACTTAAAATGTTTTTTTAAAGTGTTTTATGGGATTCTTTAAAAAATCAGACAATGATTATGACGTCATTAGCCCAAACATGGAGAATGATTTTCGTTGGCTGCGACCAAACGTAAGTTAAGTACGGAGCAGCAGAAGTCGTCTGACGTCATCACCAATACGATTGAAACAAATTTGGTGACAGCCAATCAGAGGCCAGGATTTCAACACACAGAGTTGGCGACTACCTCCTTTCTGGCTCTCTACTTTAGCCCACAGAAAAATGAAAGGCATTTCTTATACAATATTTGCATGCAAACTCGCCCTTGATTTTTCTTTATTTTCAATGTAATACTTCCCATCTTCTACTGCCCAACCCCAATAAAATCTAATTATTCCTCATAGCATTGCTTACTCACGTTTTATTTTATTGTCCACTAATGGTTGCTTAAATTCTCCACAATAAGTGTCTAATTTAAAATATTTTATAACTTTCTTTTTTGTTTGTAAAAATTCTATTGTCAATTTTTTTGTTAGATCCTTTCATAAGCCTAGCTCCTTTCTTTCCAATCCCGTTACCTTTTGTCATCAGTTCTATTCTAGCTTTATTTATTTTTTCCCAATATATTTCACTTAAAATTACAACGCTTATTCATTATTATGATAAATAAATGAAACGGTAAAATCTTCAGTGTGTAATGAAAACAACAGGCCCTAGACTAAAACCCTGAGGGACTCTCTTTGCTCTAAGCTTTTTTCTAAAACTTTGCCTAAATTCTTATCGTGCAAATACTAACAACTCTGATTTCTAAAAAATTTAGAGTTTTCGATTAGCTGAGAATCGCCAACTTCTAATAAAAATTGAAAAATATTTCTCAAAAAAACATTGACTAAAATTTCTGCTAACACAGCCATATGACGCAATACAGCTTCAAGCTTTAGCAAAACTCACCTGTCGCCGTCTGAATCCTCCGAAAACTCCATCGATGTCTTGACATTTTCCAAACGGTCCCTTTCATCAGGTGGAAGCTTATCTAAGATGCCTACAACAAAACAAGAGAAAAAAAAGCCGATGAGTTAATTTTCCCCTTTAATAAAAAATAAAAACAGACATAAATTACACAAAAAACCGATCGGAACCGGAAATGGTTGAAAAACGACCTTAAAGCCAAAATAAAATTAAGTTTAAAAATAGTTACTTTAAATACGTAAACGCTTCACGGAATGTAGCTTTACGGGAGTTTCATAGAACAGATCTCCTTCCCTCTTTACAGAGGGCCCTCCCCCCTCACGTATCCCCCCAAACTTCCCCTCCCAACCCTTCCACATGAATAAATGACGTAATTTCGAAAATTTGCTCTTTCTCTTTTGCACCGACTGCAGAAGGGAGGAAATAAACAATCTCGGTGAAAAAAATTTTAGATATCGAGCACCAATTTACATTTTTCTTAAAAATTGAATGTTGTTTTGCCTTAAAAAATCTATTCTCAGAAACGGAGATTTTTTTGAAAATAATCAAAGGGCGCCAAGAGCGATTAAGCGGAAGAAGACCTTATCTAGAAGAGCTACGGAAGTTTTCAATAATTCAGGGTTAGCTGCCACGTCCTTTCTACGGCCCTGTAAAAGATTGTAGGCAAAAATTATTGGGTAAAAAATATAGCTCAGTCCTACATCATAAAGTGAAATAACCTAGATTTTGAGTACTTAGCCTGTCGAGAACCCAAAAACCCGCGTATTGTGTACACTATTCATTTTTTTTTCCTGCGAAGGAGAAAACAAACCGTAAACAAGACATGATCGAAATAACAAATTTCCATTATCAATGCGTTTCTTTGTACTCTTAAAACTCGTTCATTTTTAAAGGATTGAAATGGCGTCCCATATAAATTTTCTAGGCAGTGACGGTGTCAGAAAAGGTTAAAGGGGCTCCTGAGCAGATCATAAGTCTCTTAGTGAAAAACAAGCAATATGACAAAATTGCAAGGCTTTGCAATTTTTTTAATACATTTTGAGCCCATGAGCTCATATCAAGTCACATTAGGCCATCTTTTCCCTTCCTTTCCAAAAACTTTAAACCGACACCACTCTCAAAAAAATTTTCCATCGTTTTCCCCGCATGCCAAGAAATAAACCTTGAGGGGCTCAAAGATTCGTTAACCGATTCCGAGCAAGCAAACTCAAAAGAGACAAAAGTCGGTTAGTATGAAACATGAAATTAAAGCGAACACGGCCCGAGGACATTCGATCAATATCTCAAATATCAAGACTCATAGTCAAACACAAAACCGAAAAGCTTTGTGACTGGCAAACTCAACAACTTCCCTACTAAGAAAACCTATGGTGTAAACTTTCTCCCATGCCAGGAAACCCGACTCGTACAGAATAAATCCTCCATAAAAACAAAAAGAAATCATCCTAAGATTGTAAATTACAACCGCCTGTTGAAGAGACAAAAAAAAAAGAAAAAGAAAAAAAAACGATTGAATAAATCAATCAATCAATCATTCAATCACTCACTTAAAGTACAGTTAGTATATTTTTCTTAACAAAAAAATATATAAAAGAGAAAATGGCGGAAGAACGTTTAAACAAAATAAAGAGGAAGAAGAAAAAAAAAATTATATCCTTGAAGGAGTAGAAAACTATTTTAAAACTAAATTGTTTTTGTGGCTTTGAACTGGTTTGAAAATAACTATTCATTCTTTCGGAACGTTATGTTGTTTGCTGGGGGTCCCTTGCGTCTAATTTTGAAACTTCCCACTGTCTCGCCTTCCTTCGATTCATTAGCCTCAAATCCTCTGCACACGCTGCAGCGTTCACTTGCATTCTTTCTAGATCGTTGACATTTTTAATTTTAATTAAAAACTAGTGGAAGATAGTAAATAAATCAATACGAGGATTGTGTAATGTTTGAAGACGAAAAAATGGCCAAATATAAGAAAATTGAGATTACTGAAATTGGTAGTGTTGACTAATTTCAACAATTTCCTGGAGCTCAATTTTGTAGTCATTAATCTGACTGAAAGGTTCCAAGATTTTCATAAATTTTTTATTCAGATAGAAAGATTTGATATTTTTTTCCATTTGGGAGCTCAGAACAAACTCTTTAAGTTGAAACCTGCCTGAAGCATTTTTGGGCCCATTTTTAGGCTTAAATCTATTCTTCATAATCATCCTTATGGTCTGATTGCTTTAAGGTGCTTAGCCTGAGCTGACTAGTGGCTATAATCTGCCATACTGCGAGAGAAAAAAAATTTACTCTGTACCATGAAGCTCTAAACTCCCAGATTTCGGTTTGGATAACAAAACTTTACTAAACCTTGAATTTCATGAAAATTTATTGCTTCAATATTCACCTAGGAATTATCTCAAGCTCTCTCATCTCAACTTACTAAGGTAAACAAACCGCAATTACACCCTTTAAAGGCGACAACCTTTGTTTTAGGTGGTAAGTCCTTCAAAAAGCAATTTACTTTTTTCTTCCCTACTGGAAGGATTAACATCTTCATAAAAAACTTTAAAAGTTAGCAAATTAGACCGAGGAAACGATTCTCTTTCTGAAAGAAAATGGCTGGTGGCACATCCCAGTTGAGTCCTGGTCCTCTAATAAAATCTCTAATTCGTATAACAAAATCCTTATAATGTAAAACCTGAAAAAATTAAAATAACCAAAATTTTAGAAAAAAAACAACCACATTGCACAAGTTCCTGCAAACCAGTGCTTAATATTTTCAATATACGGCTGCAGGTTGGCTTGTAACAAAAAATTAAGAAACAAAAAAAATACCACACATATAACCGTATTAATAGGGTAGCCTGGCACACCCTTACATATTCCAGTCCCGACCGGAAGTCGTTTTGCCTCTGAGGTCAAATGAAACCAGTTTCGTCACCATTTATTTTTAGAACTAATAAAATAGAACCACTCCTGTCACCTTATTCCCTTGTAAAAAAAATTTCAACGCCTTCATAGATTCTTATAGAAAACCCCAGACGCAAAACCAGAAACTGCGAAAACAAACATAAAAATACATAAAAACCTTTCCAAGGTCAAGTCGGAGAGCGTTTACCTCTCTGGCGAAGATATAAAAAGCGGAAAAAAGGGACACCTCAAGGGCAAGGGCGCGATCCAAGTACAATAGATTTCCAACCCTCCGTAGTTAAAAATCCCAGCAGGTCAAAATTTCCACGAAATCCCGCGTATTGTAACTATATACTAGATACGTGCTTCATATGTCTAAGAAGACCGTAAGATCCCATTTATAGGTTATGGTTATCGAGCCATCACATTGTGTTTTCGTTTTTATCCCAATATTACATCGATGGCAGAAAAAAAAGTATTTTTCATTCGTGGATACGAATAACGTTGAAAAATAAAAATTCCATTGAGAGAACATTTTTCAATGCTTTTAGTGTACTCACCGAGCAACCCCAATACGCATAAACAATCATCAAACTATCGGTTTTAAACGTTACCGGCTTTTTATAAACCTTTGTAGTACCTAATATTAAACATTCCATGAATATTTACCCATTTCAGGGCTTGCTTCAGGTAGTAATTTAATTTTTTCACTCTCGATTTAATAAAAACGGACGCCATTTTATTTTAACGGTTTAGGACGTGGCGCTAGAAAAAGAATCGTGGATTCAACGGATTTCTTTTTTTAAATTTCAATGGCCGCAAAAAAGTGCCTGAAAAATGGGAGACTATCTTTAGGAATATCAGTGGTAGGGCTAGTAATCGGCATTCAGTGACAATAAGAAAAATCACTCTGCTAAATCTGTGTAATGGCAGACACGACACTCGAAACAACGATTGCTCTTAACCAGATAAGGTTAAGACCCAAAGAACAGAACAACTATCTCAGTTTAAGAAATTATTTTTTGGCACGAAAACAAATAAAAGTCAATTTCAAGACTTAAATTAAGTGATCAATTGTTACTTAAAATCTTGGTCTCTGGAATTCAACGTCAAGTGCCTGATTCTCAAAAAAGCTCAACGTCTCAAGTTCACGAATTGTTAAATCTCCTCTCAGAGCATTTTGAAAACTTTTCATGACTCAAGACTCCCCAAGATCTGCCTAGCTTTGTTTATAGCTAGAGTCATGCCAGTTGGTCATTCAGGCCTCAAAGGCGATAATTTCAGAATCATTTAAAGGTTGTTAAAGCCTCATAAAGATAAACAGGAAATTTCTTGGGTTTTTAACCAAAAATGTATATCCACCTTGTTAAAAATTTTGTGCTAAAAGTCAGCCCCATAACCACGACAGATTCTTAAGGGGTACAAAATTTTTTTCTGATACTACAATTAAATATAAATAAGATTGCTTGCCTAAAGCCACTTTTAGGCAAAATGCACTAAATCTACAAATAAATTTTTAGGGCAGTTGTAACAATACTCGTCTTTCTCACAAAAGCAACGTCTGCCTTAAGCCCACACAAAATGAAGCCACATGGAAACACATGAATTTAATAAGGTCTAATTAACAAGCCAGTGATGAGTCTCCAACTAATTGCCATTCATTTATGGCTTCAGCTTGTTTATAAGGTGACTTGAAAGGATCATAACGGGTTGAACTGAAATGACAATATAGAGCTTAGCAGATTGCACAGAACGAAATGAATATAATTGGCAACTGACTCTCATTCAAAACTAAAACAGGCCCTGTACGTTTGACTAATTTTTTTTACCATCAGTACTCTAATATATTAATCCTGAGCTTTTGAGCTAAATCAAGGTCGGCTGCACTATGATTGCTTTCTCATGGCCTAATTATAAAAATATCAGAGAAGAAAATTTAAAACTAAGCTTAGCTGTAAAATTATATCTTTCGTCCACTTATTTTAAACTTGTCAACTGAAAAATCTGATTGGATAGCTTCCTACACATACTGATAATAGAAAAAGAGCAATAGTGTTTTTTCCCATTCAAAAACGAAATTTAATGAAAGAGCTTACAAAGCGCATTGGAAATCCATTTTTGGCTTAATCTTACATCATGGCAGTAATTTAGCATGGACTTCATTCAAGACATGGTAAATTAGACTTACTTTTTTTTCCTAAAACATTTAACAGGCTCATTAAATAATTTCCTCTGATTAGTCATAACCTCAAACATAATTAATATATCATATGGAATTTATTTAAAAATTCAGAATGGGAACAAATCATGATCCCAATTTATTTCCTCCTACAATTCCCTAACATACATAACAGTCATACACAAATCGAGTACTGTCAACAATACTGAATCAGCAAATATATTTATTCAATAAACAAACCTAAATGTTATCAATTTCAATTTTGCATAACTTATCCATCTACGATTATTATTTATTAATTAAAATCCTCAAAATTCGAAACCAATAAAAACATCAACATGCATATCTTGTTGAGAAATTGCAAAATAAAAACTCAATGTCAATGACTAATGGCATACAAAATGGAGAATGGGGTATGGAGAGGGGGAGGTGGTTTATAATATGCTTTCCCTTATTTTCACATCCAAATTTTTAAATCTCCACAAACACTTAGCTTATTCCCTGTTACTCATACCAGACTATACAATAAAGAAGCTTGTTTTTACACGAATAAGAATAAATCCAGGGCGTCAAGGATGCAATCAATTGAATGTGACAGAATTCAACATCGGGATGGCTCATTCGTATCGAGATTCACGTGTTATCTTTACCAAACGTCAAGCTAAACCGTGACGAAAATGTACCTAATATCAAATTGAATTAATTAATACGTTAAATAATCCCTTAATCACGCCCAATTTTAATATCTCATTGATAACATTTGACATGTTTAAACGAGAGAAACAAGACGCATTTTGGATGGATACACATCTGTGACATGGGAGTTTCTCCCAATTAAAATAACGTAAGTTTTGATTAAACGAGTACGTACCGGCAGTGTCCTCGAAATACATTATTACAAATCACATTCACTTTTTATTTAGCTAATATACAAACGCAAAAAAAAGACGGATATCGAGGCGAAAACATTTCATATACCGCAGACCGCCATTTTTTTCACTATACCCGACGTGTGTTCGGAAATTCGTTTTAAAGTTGATTGAAAATGGATTTTAAAACAAACTCAGAAAAAGGTTTACTTTTAATTGAAATTTAATAAAATTGAATAAATAAAAAATTAAAAGTTGTCTTATTAAACATTTTAAGTCTCTTTATCAAATACAATCCCATAAAAATTCGAATTTTACTTGTTTTGTTTTCAATCCGCTAACTGATGAATTTTCGAGCACATGTTTGCCGTCCATTTGTTTATGATGGTGCAAATTAATTAATTAATTTTTTTTAAAAAGTAATTCTAGTTCTTTAGGTGTTTAATTCTATTTATTGTTATTAAAGATAGCTGTCGCTAGGATTGTGAAAAAAATTGCTGTATCCTAGTGAGACTGTTCTGTTTAGTTAATCCAGTGTTAGTTTTTGTGTCCTAAAAAATCATGCACTTTTTTTCAAAAATTATTAATAACTTACTTGTTTTTTTTGGTTTAATTATGCAGTCAGAGATTTTCGACTTTTATAAATATCAATATAGAATTATGATTTAAAATACTTCTATGTATTTTCCTTAGCACTGAAAAAATCACAGCTCATAATCCTAACCAATCTCCGAGACTTCAACTAAAGGAAAAGTTGATATTTTTCAATACTAATGGTTTTATTTTTTTAGGTGAATTCTTGTATGATTATAAAATTGGAACATCAAGTAGAGGGCATCCAATTTTACTACATAATGGTTACGAATATCAATTTGAAGCTAATTTAAGACACATGGATAGGAGATATCTACGTTGTTCTAGGTACAGAAATTCAAATCCTGTATTGATTTGCAGAGCAAGAGCAGTTTTATTAGCTTCAGGAGGTCTTCAAGTTAAAAAATTACACAATCACTGACACTGGAAAATTTTAAATAATTATTCCTGTTAAAATTTTTCAACGGAATATATTTTTTTATGTACAATATTTAATAAAATATAGCCAGCTAAACAAAAATTAAAATGTTGCGATTTATTCTTCTAAACATTTAATTTTTTTAAATTGTTATCCATTAAAACTATAATTTGAGGTTACATTTCGTTTTGAAATTAAATTAGGAACAAAATAAAGTTTTTTTTTTTATTTTTATGACTGAGCAAGTTTTTAGTACTGCAGTTTTTTTTAAAACATTAATCCAGTTAAAATATATTATTTACATTCAAATTTGTTCAGATAAAACTTCTAGATGAAAGATGTATTAATTAAAACTGTTCTCTTTTTTTCATCTGTAAAAATAAAATAAATAATTTAAGCAATTAAAATTTTTTTTAAAAATATAAGTCTTATTTTATTTAGGACCAAGAAGGTTCAAAGAACGTCACTTTGCCTTTTATTAAGTAGTGATTAGTCTACAGTCTTGGCAGTGATTGAAAAGCTGCTGGAAAGTACACTTTGCAATTCCCTTTTGAAAATTTGGACATTGACGCCATCTTTGGGGCATTTGATTTATCTCTAGAGTAATATCAATGAGGCAAAGCTAAGTAGTGATCCGCAAAAAATTTTCTTCTCGTTTAAGTTTTGAACTTACCAATTTACATAGAAGCTAGAAGATATGAGAAAAAATTGAAAACCTAATGGAATATATCATCCTCTTGAAAATCCCAGATAAAGTTTCTAAAAGGTGTCGTCACGTGTTATCTTGAACTGTTTCGGAAATGGCAGCTCGGCACATTGGGCATTCGGCTAGTTGTTTAGTACATTTTAAGCAGAACCCGCTGTAAACATAATTCATACAAAAATAAAATTTAAATCCTACAAAAAATGAATTGTTTTCATTTTTTTTTTTTAAACCTCAGTTTTCTTTCCTTTTTAATTTATTTTCATGCTTTTTCAAAGGTTAGCACTTAAACACAGCATCACTGGCTCATTAAAAGAATTCATCGTACAAATATTGAACAATTTGATTTACCTGTGCCCGCATGGTATCAGTCTTACAGATGCTCTCTTATCAAAACATAACGTACACGAATCTTCTCGCACGCTAAGTTTTCGTAATAATTCTAATCGTATATGCCTTGGCAGTACTACTTTTTCCTCCGGCGCAAGCGTAGCATGAGCGTTAAAACTTTTAAACGATCTCGCTGGAGGATGTACAAACGGTCGACTACCGAAATTAAAACGACATTGTTGGAATGACATAAAGCTTGCGGCTGCGAAAAATCCAGTCCTGAAAAATTTTAAAAAGGTTAAAATTTGTTCTCTTCGGTCACAAAAAATAAATAAAATTTAATTTACCTTGCAGTTTCGAAAACGTGCGTGCACGATCTTAAAAATGAACCGTTTAAATAAAAAATCATTTCTGGTTTATTGAGATCCAACAAACAGCCTAAAATATCTCCCGGTTGCCAACCATTTTTATTTTGTGCTTCACTTCTAGCGTTGTGCCAAATTAATTTTCTGCAACCGTCGTATGCTAACGAATATTGATCGTCGCCTATACCGAAACCCTCCTGAAAAATTTAAAATATGAATTAGATTTAATTTTCAGAGTGTGACCTTTCTCGTTTTTCCCCAACTTACGTGATTTAAAAAAATACTATCTTTCGTTGCCCAACCGATTTGCATTACACCGGATGTTATAATATGAACTTCATAATACCAAACTCCTCTATCAACTTGAAAAGTGCATCTGACACTTTCAAATGAATAAGCATCGCATCGTGCTTCTAATCCATCCGGTGATATTTTCAGGTACTCGCTTACATCTTTCGTATTTAACATAACGTTTATTCCAGTTGTATCGATGCATTCGTAGGAGAACTTCCTACCTTCAACTAAGACTGCCGAAAAAAATTAAAAATTAAATTTTCATAAGATCTGAATATTTTAAAAAATAGAAAAAAGCTTACATAGATTGTCTAAACACCACTGAGCACAAAATCCGATTTGGCGTTCTAAATAATTATCAGAAGATACCCATTTCTCTAATCGTAAAAGTGGATTTTTCTCTTCTGCTTGAAGTCGTTTTTTTATTGTCACTTTATTTTCCGCTAGAAAATTATTTTTAATTATTTTGTATAATGGCGGGCAGGAACTTGTTCAGTTAATTAAAAACAAATTTAGGACAGCTACTTACTTGTTTGCGCAAACTTTTCTAAAGCTATAAGTGAAAATAGAACTACTGCAAGATGACTTCCTTCACTCTAAAAAATCAAAAAAAATTATGTAAGAATCTGATTAACATTTTAAAGTTACATAAAAGCTTACAAACTTTCTATATGGAAATCAAAAGCCTAATTACAAAAAATTTTAAAGCACTAACATAATTTCATACTTACCAAATTTTCAATCAGATAATTTAATGTCCCATTAGTTAAAATTGTTATACTACTAGGGCCTGCTAATTTCTCAGCTAAACAACCAAGAACAATACATATATTACGTTGTTGTGTAGGACTATTACGACCAGCAATTGAACTTTCAGCTGATAAGTTAAAAATATTTGATAATTTTAAAACAGACTCCTAAAACAAGAAATTTTTTTTTGTAATACCAGCGCTTGCAACTACTTACTCTTTGTATAAAATAAAATCTTACTTTCGTCGGAAGCGGGCAATCATCTAATAGTAAGGTAATAACAGAAGGTCCTAGAGGATCTACTATTGGTATCACATTAACCATTGAAGTGACGACTTGTATCCAACCATCTTCTTGATCAGCTATGGCATGGAGTTTAAGCATGGCAGGTGGCGGTTCTTGTTCACTTTAAAAAAAAAAAAAAGTAAATTATCAAAAGATAAATATGATTTGTAATACAAATAATAACACTTACTTTTCAACAAGAGACCCAACAACATTTAATGTTTCGAGTACGAGCTTATCAACAGTGGTTGAAGCTGGGAACTTCCATCTCATACTCCCCGACCTAGCAGACAAATAATTCTCATACTCGTCCCCTAACCCTCTTGCTCTTGTGATATTTTCTCGAATATTTCCTACATATTCATCTGTATCTGGCACGTCTTTACAAATACAAGCTCCCATCTGAAATTAAAGAACAAAAAAAAACTTCACTTCCTTATGTTTGTCTTCTACACTTGAATAATGATTCACAATCGAATGCACAACATAAATCTATTCATAAAAATTGTGAAATATCACTCGAGTCGTAATTTATGCACAAAGAAAGTACAATTTTTATCACTTATCAACATGAAAAAAAATAAGCCTATGATTGTTTCAATAGGAAGCAAAAAAATCCGAAGATAACGTTTAATTACACTTACCACAAATTTTTGTTAATTAGGCTGCATTCGAAGGCACGGTAAAAATTGTATTTCAGTTTGTAAGATTCATTCCCGGTCCTTATGACATTGCGAAAAATCTTTTAGAAAGAGAAATCCCAGTACGTATAACAGTAAACAAACAAGGTTTGAGATAAACACTGCTCATTGTTGACAAAAAAAACATAGCTGCAATTCACCGACGATCATTAAATATATCTAACGTAAATAGATTTTTAATTCTTTACCAAGTTGTAAATGTTGTAATTATCTTTGAAGTAATATAGAACAGTTACCTAAAGCTATCTCTTTTTCCTATTTAATCGTTCCTGTCATTTGCTCACGATTTATGCAAAGTAGCAAAGTGCAGCAAGAACGATACCAACATTACAGAAAAAAAAATGGCTGCCTTGCATCCGCTTTCTCAGATAAAAATCTTTTTTTTTCCTAATTCTTTATGCTTTATTTTCCCATTACTCACTAAAAATTATGCGAATCGATTTTTATTTTCATATATAATAAAATTTAATCGAGATCTCATGCTTATATTGCAGTTAATGAGCAGTGACTACCATGCTGCAAACTAACCTCAAAAAGACGTGGCGAGTACTGCTGCAATATTCTTTTTATTTTCTAAAGCTTTCCAGACAAAGGAAGTTGATCTTAATAGATTAAATCGAAGTATTCATCCCACAATTTATAACTTATTCCATGAACTAAAGCAGATTACTTTTAATTACAGAGATAAGGTTTATGTTCGTCAATCAAGGATTGATAAAAAACAAACATGATAAATATAGGACGTAATTAAAAAAAAAAATTTATTGAAAATAATCAAATAGATGTTATAATGTAATCAATGCAGAACATTTCAAGCAATACTAGATGCATTACTTGCTATCCTAGGCCATAAATCTGCACATTCCTTAGCAACTGGTCCAGTTATTGCAGAACCTTTCATTTCACCTTTGTTGTTAACTATGACCCCGGCATTATCTTCAAAATATATAAAAACACCATCCTTCCTCCTAAACGGTTTCCGCTGCCGAATAACCACCGCAGGCATTACCTAAAACCAAAATACCGATTAGCATCATGGCGAAGCACATGGCGACGTGTAAGCTAATCAACATCCGTAAAATTAACAAGTTTTACTTGTCAAAATCTAAACATACCTTTTTCCGGAGTTCCGGTTTCCCTTTTTTAACTGTGGCAACGATCATGTCGCCTGATCCAGCAGCTGGAAGCCTGTTCAAACGACCCTTAATGCCCTGCACGGCGATTACGTACAGATTTTTTGCACCAGTATTATCTGCACAATTAATTACAGCTCCTACTGGTAAACCCAAAGATATCCTAAATTTCGCTCCTGCGGAGCCACCACGACCTCTCTTAGACATTATAGAGGCCGGTTACTACGTCGAAAATCTATAAAATTATAACACCCTACGACACTTGATGAAATGGTCGAAAAACAGGGTTCCGTACCAACATTGAAAAAAGAAAGGAACTAAATTTTGACGCCATCGTGACTCATTTTTAAGTTGGTACCTACTGATTTTTTATTTCGATTTGGATGAGAATTATTTATGATAATTTTATGGATTTATAAACATTTAATGTAATAAAAATGAAAAGGATTACAAGTTAGTGTTATTTATATTTCCGCGGGAGTAATTTCGTGAAAATTTTGTGGGTTAGTTCCCAAGGATTTTTTATTCAAGATTAATCGATTTCGCGGGTTTTGTTTGATGTCATCCGAGTTCATTTTGATTTCCAGCGTCTATTTTGGAGGAATCCAAGAAAATCTTGTAATTAGCTATAAGTTTTTAAATCAATTAGTGATCGTGTAAGGTTAAAAGGTTAATTTAGCCTCAAAGGGAAAAAATAACGGCTTTATAACGGGAATGCAATGCACCGCCGTGCAGTGCACTTGAAATCCACCTGTCCCTTCGGTTGTGGTGGGTTGATGTACATGTCATCTGTACGATATAACAACAGTTGATCAATTTACATATTTAAAATAAAATAGAAGGCATAGCGCTGTTGTTAATTTTTTAATTCTGACGATTTTAAAAAGAGTTTTCAATCAAATCGGTTGACACCTCTAAAAAATACAAAAAAATATAGGTAGGTTCGATTTTTTTCATCTTTTTTACGCCCACTTATCATTGATGTCAACAATTCGTGATGTACTGTAAATAACATTTACTTCATTACATATATCTTCATAATTGCCTGATTATCATGTACCGTAACATGTAGAGCAGACTTTTTCATTAATTAAAAGAAACTTGTAAGACTTTTATTCCTTATTTGATCAGGTGTTTAGAATCATTTTTTTTGTTATTAGTGTCAATTTGCGTGGAGTGTCTTACTTATATTTCACGTAGAAGCCTAATTACATCTTTATTTATCAGGTCATTGTTCACCGTGGGTATTTGATGAACTTTAAAAAAACAAAAAAACACCCGTTAATTTCCCTAATACGTAAATCGAATTTTAAATAAAATTCGGATTTTCGAATTTATTCGATGTAGCCTTGAAGACCGTTTGTTCCAGCCTACATATTTTTTTTTTTTAAAAAGAGACATGTAAATCCTATGAGGTCATACGGTATAGTTGTTTATGTTTAATGGTATTGTTCATGTTCTCTTTTTTTATTTCTTTATTTTTTTAATTGTTTATAATTTATTACAGGTTTTCTTCAATTGGTTAGTTCTTTTTTGAAATGCAAAATCATACCAGACCGGCCTGTGTTCATGCAGGTCAAGCAGATCAGTTATGGACATAATGGTTGCTCATAATAATAAAGTCTGCGAAAATAAAACTACATCCCTTAACAATAATAATAATAACAACAATAACGATAGTTACCTTAATAGCAAAGATATTTCAACAGTAGAACTGGCGCTATTAGCTAAATTAGAAGAAGCCAACAGGTAAGCTTACTTTTGTTTTTTTAAAATCTTAAAACGATTAAATATTTACTCATTGCAAGACCTTAATTAATAGGCTCAAGGTTTTTTATTTCAATCGTTATTCAATCAATAGTTTACATTTTATTCTTATTCTTGCGCTTAAACATGAAGTACACTCAAATAATATATACAAAAAGGTATTTTTTTATTTATCGGAAAATATGGCAAGGAATTGTTGGTATATCAGAAATGTGGTTTTTTATTCCAGGCTGATCGAAGCGGATGCAAAATCATTATCAAACCTAACCTCGCTAACACATTCCAGAAAAAATTCGGATACGTCACAAATTTCATATAATTCAGGTGAGTTATTTTTGAGAATGATTTTTTTTTTGTGAAAAGGAGGAATTGTTTTTATGTGAGTGCTATTTTTAATTCAGGAAATGGATTTTCTTGCCAAGAAGATTCGGAAGAAAATAACTGGGCTTTATGGGGTCAGATAGTAACGGACTGGCCTAATTATAGTAAAAAACAAAGTGCACAATTAAAGGAATTGGTTAGAAAGGGAATTCCACATCATTTTAGAGGGATCGTTTGGCAGCTTTTATGTAATGCAAGTGAACCTTCTATTAAAAAGCAATATGCGGAATATATCAAAGCTACATCAGCCTGTGAAAAAGTTATTAGGAGGGATATCGCAAGGACATATCCGGAACATGATTTTTTTAAAGAGAAAGATGGGATGGGGCAGGAGAGTTTATTTAACGTAATGAAAGCTTATTCTTTACATGACAGAGAGGTATGTGCGGGACGATTTAATTTTTAGGTTATGATAAAGGATTAAATTTTTATAAAACTGTTTTTTATTGACAGGTTGGGTACTGCCAAGGCTCTGGATTTATAGTTGGTCTTCTTTTAATGCAAATGCCGGAGGAGGAAGCATTTGCAGTACTTGTTAAATTAATGCAGGATTATCGAATGAGGGATATGTTTAAGCCTAGTATGGCGGAATTAGGCCTTTGCATGTTTCAATTGGAGAATCTTGTTCAGGTATGAGGCTTATGAGTCATTGTTTATTCCACGTGAATAAATGATAAGAGCATGTTAGTCTTACTTTTTTTTTTTTTAGAAGGAATTTTTTTTTAATTTAAAAAACAACTTGATTTTTTGAAAAATGAGCAGGAGCTCTCTAAGATCCAAAAAAATGTTTTCCCATTTTGACCAAAATAGATTTCAATTGTTTTAGTGCTTTGTATTTTTTCCTAACGTGAATAAAAAATAGATCCTTGTAAGGCGTTTACGGAAAGGGCAGGAAATCTGATTTATATGCTTAGACATCCCCTGGAGTCAACAACTTTTTTGCCATCAACGCTTTTAAGCGAGGGCGTGGTTGAAATTTCTTATTGATCCTAATGCCGATGCAATTACATCTTGTTTAAGGATTAATCTTGATGGCGGATTTAAAATATTCACAATTTCAAATAATTTTTATATTTTTTTGCGGATGCAAAATTTTCTTTTTTCTAAGTGCACAAAAAGTTTGATGTCTAATCTAATTCTGATTAGATGAGTCCGTGCTGGACCAGCACAGCTAATTAAAGTTACAGAGTAAATCTGGCTGAGATCACTTCCAAGCCTAAGATAAAACCCTTTCGAGCGTTTAGGGCTGAATAGCTCAAAGTCATTAGGCCCGTTAGAGACCAAAGGCATTTATTTTTCAAAACAAAAAACTTTACAGCGCTAATTTTATAAAAATTTTTTCCTCAACTGATGATACCAAGCAAGGCTTACCTTAGGCCGAGGGGTCCTCATTAGTTGAATTAATTAAAAAATTTTGAACGCAATATAAATGTGCCTGAGAATATCAAATGAAGTGTTTATCCTTTGTCTTATGTAATATTTTTTTTCTTAATTCAGTCAAGGTCTACAGCAGTTTACCAAATTTTATTCTGTTTATTTTTATTATCTTTATTCATTCTTTTTTTCTAAACGTTAACTTTTTGAGGATTCTAAATTTTTTTGAATTTCGGCGGAAAATGACCTTTGTCAAGGCCATTTCCTTATCCACCCCCTCTAACTGTAAATCAAAAATTAATTATAAATAATAAAAAACAGTTATTAGCAACCTGGCATTATCTCAGCGTTGGTAGAGCAAGTTTCCAATTAGCTGCCCACACATTTATGTAATATCAGTCCTGAAACAAGTTACGCCCGGGAAAAGAAAACATTGTTTTGGACTTGCCTGCTACTCTAATAGAGTTTTCTTTTTTTTCCTCAAGGCTATTTCATGTTCTTTTTTTTGTGGCTAATTTTTTCATTTTCTTTTTTTTCGGCAGGAATTCCTCCCCGATATCCATGTACATTTCCAATCCCAAAGCTTCCACACTACAATGTACGCAAGTTCATGGTTTCTCACATTGTTTACAACCACATTACCTCTTCCGATGGCTTGCCGGATCATGGACGTGTTCTTGTTAGAAGGTATGGAGGTCATATTCAAGGTTGCTTTGTCTTTACTGACTCTTGGGAAAGAAGAATTGCTGTGTTTAGATATGGAAGGGATGCTCAAGGTAATCAAAAATTGAATGCCTTAAAATTAAAAGTAAAAAATTGGATATTTAATTTTTGAAAATTTTTTTCAGTATTTTCAAAAGCAATTGCCAAGTAAAGTCGAGGCGGATTTCGACAATGTGATGAACTTAGCTTTCTCATTTAAATTAAACAGTAAAAAAATGAAAAAATTGGAAAAGGAATATCAAGTTATGAAAATTCGGGAACAGGAAGAAATGATTGAGCTTAAGGTTTGTTTTTAAATTTTAATTTCCAATCCCAACAAGTTGAGACCTGCGCATGCAAAATTAAAAATTATTTTTTAATTTGCAGAGACTTAGATCGGAAAATCGGCTGCTAAGAAAAAGAGTTGAGCTACTCGAAGAGGAGTCTAGCAAATTAGCAGATCGATTGGTTCAGGGTCAAGTATCTAGAGCTGAGGAAGAAGAAACGACATTTGCTGTACAAAATGAGTTGAGGGCGTTAAAACATTCTCATTTGGAATTATCACATCAGTTAGAAATGGCTCATGATGAAATTAGGAATTTATCTGTGTTGCTTGAGCAATGTGTAAGTTGAATTTCGAAACGCAGAAAATAACAGGATTTTTTCGGACAGAAATCAGTCTTAAAGAGAGAGAAAGAATCTTTTCAAAATTTCTTGTCGAGCAAATTTTTTTAAATTTCGGGCTCAAGAGGCTCCAAAAAATGTCAAATCTCTCTCCAAAGAAAATTAACTGCTCATCAAATCAATAAAAAATTAAATCCTGTTTTTGCTACTCGAAGCTCAAAAAAATTTTTCTTTAAAATTTTTTAGCATTCTTCACAGCAATCGTCCATGAGCGAAATGTCAATGACCAAGGAACAACTTTCCGAGAAGGAAGAATTAATATCATGCTTGCAAGATGAATTGGTTAAAGTTCGGTTAAGAGAAGCTGAAAACAACAACAACATACGAGAGCTTCAATCGAGGATACAAGAATTGGAACAAGAAAAGAAAACACTTAGAGAATCAACAGTCGATAATTCAGTTGCTCATTTACAAGAAGAATTAATCGCTGTTAAATTAAGAGAAGCCGAGGCGAATTTATCTTTGAAAGATCTGAGGCATCGCGTTAGTGAATTAAATTCTCAGTGGCAACGTCATTTAACCGTAAGTCGGGAAAAAAATTTTAAGCAAGAATAATTTTTCACGGCTCGATTTACAAAAATTAATCTTTTAATTTAGGAACATCGAATGGAAGCAACTCCGGCCCCGGATTCAACGCCGAAGAAAATATTATTTTGGGAAAATCGCGGAAACGAAACTCAAAGATTAGAAGAAGAGCTCATGACGTCTAGGATTAGGGAAATGGAAGCGTTGACTGAACTTAGGGAATTACGGCTTAAGGTTATGGAACTTGAAACTCAAGTTCAAGTTAGCACTAATCAGCTTCGGCGACAAGATGAAGAAAATAAATCGTTAAGGGAAAAATTGGAGATTGCAACTACTCAAGAAAAAGACGCGAGAAGCAAGTTGAAAGAACAGCAGAATAAATACATCGATTTAGAATCAAAAGTAGGTTATTTTTTCGAAAAAGTAAATTATCAAAGTTTGGCTTGGCCAAAAATTTTTAAATGCCAATTTTTTTTTAAAGATGAAAGATGATCAAATGATGGCTAGAATCAAGGAAGCTGAACATACTCAAAGTGTTGCGATATTAAAACAGAAAATATCAAGGTTGGAGCTTAAGGTTAGTATTTTTTTTTAAAGCCACCGAAAATATATAATTTTTGGTCTTTTTTTTTAACTTTATTTACTTTATTTCAGAACCATGAAATGGTCGCCGAAGGCGAACTAAGATCCAACGTTGAAGATAGTGATCGAGTCAAAGAGCTGCAAGACGAAGTGGCTTATTTGAAAGCGGAGGTAAATTAATACTCAAACAATTTCTTAAATGTTGAGGAGTTGGGTCACACACAAACACGAAGCATGAGTTTCTATGACACTTGTAATAACCACAATAACGGCAAAAAAATCTTACAACGATCGAAAAAATTATTTATCGATAACACACGCTGTATAAATATTAACGCTTACGGTGTTTAAACATTTTCTTTTAACTTTTGCTTTTGAAGATAAAAAATTTGTAAACTGGGAATCTAACATTAACTAAAATGTCAATTTATTTAGTTGCCTACACCAGCTACTCCGGATACAGAATCATGGAAGTGGATTGAGTAAGTCAGCTTTGTACACAATTTGTAAAAGCATGCCACTGTGGATATATTTTTTTAACAGGTTTTTTAATCGTTTTTAATATTTGGGAAAAGGGAAATGCAAAATTCGACCACTAGTGTTGTTAGTGCGTATAGCGGCCATTTTAGTTTGTCGCTAATGCGTGAAAAGGCCACTTTTTTGTCGCCAGTGCTCAAAGCTGTTATATTAATGACGCTACAGTGTATAGCGGCCATTTTGGTATAGATTTCGGACATAGAAATACACATCTGGTTAAGATTGTTATTCAGCGTCACTAGCGATTGAATTTTGCATCTGCCTTTTCTCTCTTCTCCTCGCATGGTTATTCCTCCTCGTTTAAACAAAAAATTTCAGCGAAGAAAAAAATTTTTAAGCAATTATTTTTTGTTTTAGGTGATCCGATTAGAAAATTGGAAGGAAAAACAATTAACAGGCACCTGCAGGACAGTGTCAGTTGATACGGAAAGCGAACATGAAGAAACTACAAATCTTCAATTAACTTTAAATAGTGATGTCAGTAGCCCGGAATCATAACGAAAAGGTTCTTAGAATATTTTTTTTTTTTAAACAAAGGGAGCAAACCTTTGATGAATTTTTTACGATGCATTTTTATTAAAAATTAAAATTTAACATGTTTAGATTTAAAGATAAAAAAAAATTTGATCACATTATTGGGTAAGTAGTGATTGTCATTACATGCAGGGAAACTGTGATTTTTTTTTTCAAATTCAGTATTAGCCGATAAATGGAAAGAGCATTGAATCATGCTTTTTGGATTTGTATGTGATGATTGTTCGATTTGCTGTGATTTTAAAAAAAATCTAAGATGGGAAAGTTTGGCACGAGTTTTGTTTTTAGCATCACTTGATGAAATTTCGTTTGCTTGAATAAGATTTTCATACATCACTATTTTGTTTGATAAAATGGGACAAATTCTAAAAATCTTTTAAAAATATTTTGTTAGGAATTATATTTTTAGGCGCAAAATTAAAAATCTAAAAATGGCGACCATTTTGTTTCTCTTTTCAAGCATGAGAAACTGTATCAGGATTCTTATCGTCACTGGCAAAATTCACACTAAACTTTCCCATTTGACGACAGCTTTTTTTCGTTTGTTTTTTAATCTAGATGATATTTTAATTTTCTTTAGAATTGAAAAATTTTATTTATACAGTAAGGAAAAAATATGTCAATTTTAATTTAGTACTTAGATATTTTTTCATGCATTCCTCTTAGAAGAAAACTATGTATTTGTAAAATAATGTTTATATGTTTTGTTTTATATATTTTGAATGTATATCGAATCAATTTTTTTTAGTACTAGAGTTCATCCTGCTGCATTTTAGCCACAAATTTTTATTTACCAGATCGCCGGCTGCTTAATATCAAGCATTTCCATTAATGTCTAGTTGAGTTCAAAGCAGCACTTCTGGATAATCATACTTGTGGCTAAAATCCTCATTTTGTAATGGTAAGAAGTAGTGCATGTAATTGTCTCATCGAAGTTAGTCTTCTGTCATTGTTTTAGAAGGGTTAATAAAAAAGTTACTTAAAAGCGTTTTGGCAGGATCGTGTTTTTAAAAGAATGTAACTTCAATCAGTTCCACCGAATTATAATTACTTAATGAAATCTAAAAAAAAAATATTATTGAAAGTGCAATGAAAGTCTGTGTTAAATTTTTTTTATTTTGTGACTATTTTGACATTCTCATTTATAATAAAACTCGTAATCGATTTCTTGAAAGAACTATATATTTTTTATTTTTAAGATATTTTTTTTATTATTTTGGAAAATTTAAGTGCATTACCAACACAAAACTAAAAATAAAAGTATTTGTATTAGTATTATGAAATTTATAAAATATCTTAATGCTATTTATTAAAATTAACAATATAGCGGATGTATAAAGTAACGAAGAAATAGTTTTTAATTTTTTCTTATCCTGTGCCAAAGCTATATTAAAATAGGTCGTAGCAAAGCTTTCATACTAACCTGCTGAGAATCGATACGAAGAGCAAATTTGACCATAGATCCAATGTGTTCTTTGGAAATCGCAAAAAGTAAAATTTTTCAAATCGCAATACTTACTCCCATCTTGCCAACATGAAGGGGAAAAAAATCACATCAAACATCTTCAACAAACCTATATTTATTTCTAATTCAGTTTAATTATAATAAAAAGCCTAGTCAAGAATTACACAAGCTTAAGTTTATAATAAATAAAAAAAATGAAGATTTCGAATGCGTATTTAAATTAGAAATAATCTTTTGGAATTTGATAATTAGATGCATTTTATGGTTTAATTAAGTTAATGATTTGCAGTCCATTTTTTTTTTTTTGTAACACTTATCACAGCAGCCATTCAAACTTTAAAAAACAACTGATTAGTACTAAATACATAACCATTTTAAATTCAAAAGACATCAAAAAATGAGCTCTTTTTAAAACAAAAAACACATACAGCCATATGCTAGACGTTTTTCTATGAATGCTTAAGTTTACAATGTATCTAATCTAGGCTACACCCAGATATTAAAAGCCCATAAACAAATGGAATTGATTAATAAATTTATCAGTTTTTGGATCATAACATCATATTATTTAATTTTAAAAATAGAAGAATTGTTTAATTTTTTTAAAAAATGATTTCCGACCTGGATATTTAGCTGAATTATCTTTTCATTCCTTAACTTAGTTAATAATCAGAATAAAAGCATAAATCATTTTTCTTATTGAAATTCAAGCAGAAATTTTTTCTTTTCCTTACTGAGATAAATATATGCCTTTATCCTAAAAACTACACTACAATCAAAACACCTGAAAGAATATTAATTAGAAAAAAATCAAAAACCTTGAAACCTAAGCAGTACGTAAAATAATGTGAACACCTGAATCAGTATCAACAGGCTCACTTAGTTCACCGACTTTAAGAGCAAATGCAGCTTGTTCAAATGGTTTTTGCATAGCACCTCTACCAAATGGTCCTAAATCTCCGCCCCTTCTTGCAGAACTGCAATCTGAAAATTGTTGTGCTAATTCTGCAAAGGAAGCTTTGCCAGAGGTGATCTGTTCTCTGTAAGCTGCAAATAAAATGATGCATTAGCGATGATTCTTATCAAATTAAAAAAAAGTTGATAACCTTTTACTTACATTTTATGAGCTCGAGAGCTTCTTCTTTCGTACGGGTAATTTTTTCTTCCCTCCAAGACGAAGGCCTTCTTGAGTGTTCATGCTTAACTAAAAGATGACTGCATTGAACTTGTTCTGGGCCACTATTTGATTGAGGTTCTGCTGGTTTATCAGGCCTATCCCATTGGCTCTCTTTCGTGTGAATGTTTAAGTAATAATGTTGTCCTATTAAATAACCATCGAAATTAAAATATTATATGATTCATAAAGTCTCTCTCTCAGTAGTATGTGGGTGGATTATGGGCCTCCGAGATCGATTTTATAACCGTTTTTCGAAAGATAAAAGCAAAATAAACCTTGGGGGGTGTAATCTTTTAACAGCTTATTTCACCTCATTTAAAGATTCCCAGACAAATTTTGTGTATGAAAATTAGGCTAGTTTATTTCTGCAGAGTTTGAAAAATAAAAATTTAGATTGTAGGACCTACCAGTCGATCTGCTTAGCCTTTTTTCCCATCCCGCCGGTAATTCTTCTTCTTCCGCCATTTTTTCTGTTTATTTCTCGCCACAGAGTATTAAAATTTCAGGGAACGCTACTACTTGCAAAAACCATAGAGTAATTAAAAAACAGTGATTTTTTTTTCGTGATGTTGGCAATAAAGTTCGAGGTTCAAAATGTCTGTTATTCGCGTCTTCATTTTTCAGTATTATTTTCCAGTGAATTAGTTAGTTTACGGAAATATGAACGAGAAAGAATCAAACAGGTAAAATAAAAAAATATTAAATATTTTATTTATAATACAAATAACGGATCAGATTTCGACATTTTACTTTTTTTTTGTAAACATCGCAGATGCGTTCGAAGCCATTACGTTGTAAATGCATCCTTCACTTTCTAGTCTTTTATGATAATTAATTATTAGCTTCCTAATGAATTCTTCGTTTAACGAACAATATTAGGTCCTGCAAGAAAAAATGAAATGAGTTTTCATGTTTGAACGAAGCTTTCGAACATGATTTTTTGAGTGCTTACAATACTTATTTCGTTCTATTCGACTTCTTCTCCTTTCTTTCAATGTAGCCCTGTTATTTGGAATCTGATTCGCTGTTTTAATTAATGTTTCGATTATTTCGTCGTCGTTATGATTCGTTTCGTCTATTAAGTTTCCTTAAAAAAATAATAACAAGGTAAGGTTAGATTTACATATCAATTTTTTTTTTTGGTGATGCCACGTGTTTGTACATACGAGTTTCTTTTCGATGTCGTCTCCATGTTGATGCATGGTGCGTATTTTCTGAATGTGTTGTTTCATTATTTAAGAGTTGCCTAAGTTTAGCATCATCTTTTGCTTCTTTTGAATTCATTTTTCTCACAGCCTAAAACAAAAATGATTTATGAATTTTTTTTAATGTTGTGTTCATAATCCAAAAAAATACTCACAACATCATTGTTATTTTCAGAATGAGGTTGAACAATGAACCCTCTTGTCCTGCTCCTTTCCCTATGATTCATTTTCTTAACCTGTGTAAGCACTCTTTCTCTTGTCGTTCGATATTCCAAAGCAAATTCTGATATTATTTTAAATATTTCATTTGGTCTAGTTGTTGAAATCCTGTTCATTGGTATTCCTAACCAGAAGATAAATTTTTGAAACCTGCTTATAATTCTTTTATGGACTATCCCTAAAACGATAATCCTTTCAGCGCAGTCTGCCAGGAAATCAGACATTCTGAAATAAAATGTATGAATGTATTAAAATGCAGACAAATATATTGAGTCACACAGCTGACAGATTATTAAATTATTAATATGGGAGGAAAAAAGGATGAATAAATTAAATGTTTGGCAAGAATATCGAATGGTGGTAATTTCACTGCAAGGACAATTGTTTTTTTAGGATTATTTTCGAGGTGAGAGATTTAAGTGATTTTAAAGCTTACTTCATTTTCATTGTTGTGTGCCCCTCATGTTTCGCTATTATTTTAAGATAATTCCAGGATAATTTACATTCATCTTCTATTTTTTTAATATTTGCTGCTAGTTCATCAAAATCTACTTTAGAAGCTCGTGTGACTGCTCCAATCTGGAATATTGTAAGAAATTATCATTTTTAGTTTATAAATAGCTTTAGTTGTTCGAAACAAGAACAAACCTCTGAATATAAATCTGTTGAGTCTGGAAATTTTTCCATAACAATGACGCACAAATGATGAAGCAAAGAATGTTTATGAACGGTATCCTTAACCTCTGGAACTTTTGATAGATAATCAATTTGAAAACCTTTCACATCATATCCATTCAAAAAATTCCCAATTGATAAAAGAGTACTTAGAATGCCTCGGAATGTTTTATTGACTCTTAGGATTTCTACTCCTTGTTTTAAATCCATTAGAGGCTCACAAATTTCCTGAAAATATCCATCATGATAATTATCCAAAAAATTAATCAACAGACTTATTTAATTATTTACTCACTCTTTCACTATTTTCAAAATCTAGTTTGAAAGCCCATAATTTTAATCGAGCTTCTAGCTCGCTAATAGATGCTAATGTTAATAAAAATTGCTCGGCTGATCCTAATGGAAGATCAGGATTAGCATTTTGCGCATCCTGAATCCTCATTCTTTCTTCGTCCGTCGGGAGCATTGTTAAAAGTTTTTCTATTCCTTCTTTATTTACAACTGTGGAATCCATTTTTAATATAGCAGTCTTTATTGCACGTGGCGGGGGTAGTTTTGTCATGCCGATGTTTATAGCGTTTGATCTCTTATGGTCCAGAACGATCACCTCTTTGCTCTTATTCTGCTCGCCTTGTTTCTGAAATAAGAAAAATTAGTTATTAATCAAGACAACAATTTTTGAGTTTCTGCAAACTTACTTTAGTGATGAGATCTTTTGCTCTGGATTCGAATAAATGTTCTAATTTTTGGGTATCTACCGTCACCCTCGCTAATTCATCCCAGATTAAAGGAGCCCCACTTGATGATTTGTGTATCAAAATCGGATCATCTTTCACTTCCTTCCAAAACAATTTAACAGTTTTCTTATTTTTTACAATTTGATTCATCGGAGGAGGCGCTGGAGCTTTCGAGATTTTAAACATCGAAGTTGGAGGAGTCGGAACGCTCATATTAATCGGCAATGGCATGATTAATAATGGCGGAGGAGGTGGAACGTCACCGTTCACTTTGGAATTCCCAAAAACATCCGTTTCGTCGTCCGTATTTAAATCCGTAAAATCCAAATCGCATAATCGTAACGGACGATTAATCGAATCGACTAATTCCTTCCAGTAGAGATCGATTTCGGATTTTTGAATTTCCGCGACTTTAGCTGACATTTCACCGGACGAGCTTTTTCGGACGTCTTGTTTCGTTTTCGATTTCATTAATCCAGCTTTTGCTTTGGATATCATTCCAGACATATCACCGGTTTCTAGGAGATTGTTGTTTTTCTCTTCTGACGGGCTGGAGAGCCCATTTTGATTGACTAGTTTTTGGGTTAAGTCTTTAACCGAACATTCCAGTTGGAAGTCTTCGAGATATTTCTTCCCATCGTTGGCTGGTTCGGTGGTGGCTTCTAGATTTTGATTAAACTTCATTTGGTAACTAATATCTGTGAATGAGAATTGTGAGATAAGATTTTTTGAAGATTGGAGATTTAAAGGGTTGTTAAATTTTATAATATACCTTCTTGATGATAGTTATCAGGTGATTTACTACCGCGCTGCTCTCTTCTTCTGCGTAGAGCAGGAGTGACGTCGAAACTTTCTTCCCCTAGAAAAAAAGAAGAAAATTTAATTTTTTAAAAAAATATGAAGAATTGTCTTGATCCGTGGATTTGTTTCCTATACTCAATGAGGAAATAATATTTGGCTTTCAAAGCCAGACTTTAAGAGCAGTTCGGTGTCAATTCAAAAATGTGTGATAAACAAATTTTTCTTGGATAGATCAGCACGGTAACTCACTCTTTTTCATTTTAGATTTGGGCACTTCCAATTGGAACGGAACGTAGAGGAAGATATGAGCTAATCAAACCTAAGATTACATGTAAATAATACTGATATGGGAGGGAGGCTCTCGGATCAAAAATGAAACGATCAGCAGGCAGACGCGGGTGATGGACGTAGTAAGACGTGTTGCAGAGCTGAAGTGGCAGTAGGTATGACATTTGGGCTTCTGGCAGTTACATTAGCCCAATGGAGGCAGCTTTTAACATGTAGGGGAAAACTTAAAAATGAGTGATTAACTAATGATTTCATTCAAATTGCAGGAAGGGGTTTGTTCCGGAGAACCGTACGACTTGGAAAAATTTGGGAGAGGCCTGTGTCCAGAAATGGATGAACGGGCTGAAGAAGAAGGTAGGCTCTCACCGCTAGCTTTCCAGTGGTATGTACAAAATTGTTTTTCTGGTTTTAATTGGTGATAGATTGCAATGCAAGTAAAATTCATGATGCTTCAATTCTTGAGTTGAAAATCAGTAAACAGATTCTGATTTAAAACACAGTTCAAAATATTTGAGAAAAGAAACTTTTAGGTTTCACTGGGGGGGATGAAACCTTTTCGGCTTCAAATTGAATGCAAACGAGTTTCAAATGATACTTTCCTGAAACTTTCAGGCTAAAACTCTTTTTTTTTCTCAAACGAGAATATTATTTTGAACTGTGAAGGAGAAAGTAAGTATATTTTTCCTCTGTAGAAATTGCTTGAATAATGTTTAGCAACACAACAAAATTCGAGATTTGCTTACAACAATACAAGCTGCGAGACAACAATATTTCTTCTGTGTGAAAACTGCTTGCATAATGTTTAGCATAATGTTTAGCAATACAGTGAAATTCGAGATTTGTTTAGAACAATACAAGCTACGAGACGTCAAGAGTTTTATTTTTTTTCTGTTGCTCAAGACAGCACGTTTGTTGTGTTGCAATGTGTCGTGCCCATCACAAGTTTTGGGCGGAGTTTAAGAAGATTGACAAACTTAAAGAAATTCCTGGAAAATTTAGGTTAGAATTATGTTGGAAAATAGGGAAAGTAAAATTATGTTAAGACTACAGCTAACGGTGCCTCATATGAGATTGCGAATTCAGGAAGAAAGGCCCTTTTCCACCTACAAAGGTATGAGTCGACAATGAATGCTATATAAGAAATTTTCAATGAGCTTCATGAGCTTGATCTTAGTGCTAAATTTGGTACCTTCTTAAAAGAAGCCCTTACTGCAGTTAATACTGCCTAAATATGGCTCTCGGTGCAAAATGCTGGCTTACAAAACCCATAATATTAAATTTAGTTAAGATCTTTAGATTTAAAACGACACTGTAAAAGGCTACTATAGGGCTGTTGTGTTTGTAAATAAATAAATAAATAAAGACTAATGAGGACATCCGCAGGCTCACAGACCAGTCTTTTATTACAAGCGTGATCGAATCACGAAGGCTATGGTGGGATGGACATGTAGCACGAACACCACCATCGAGGATTATCAGGAGGGTACTGGACGGTCGCCTTAGGCCATTGGGAAAGCCGCGGCTGAGGTGGGAGGATACTGTCGCACAAGATTCAGATCCAGCTGGAGCGCCGGATTAAATGGCGGCGGCCCAGGATAGGCCTGGATGGCGGAAACTCTGTGATGCGCAATAAAGCTTCAAGCCTTGTATAAGTGAAGTGAAAAATGCAACAGTAAACTTCTTCCCAAAACTGCAAACTTACCATCCTCCTCATTCACATTATTATTTCTTTCCTGAGTACCAGACTCATTAATTCCATTTTTAACATGATTCTCTAAACCCGAATACTCATTTTGAACAATAGTCACGCCATCAGACAACCATTTCCCGCAAACTTGATCACATTCAGCTTCATTAATACTGTTCCTGTCTTTCCCTGAGTTAATCACATCTAAATTATTACTATCACTAATACCGTCTTCTACCGAAATGCTACCATCGTAAGTTCCGTTTGCAACAATACGATTAATATTCCCCCCATCCGTCCCCGTCGTCGTGGGCGTATCAGTTGTCCACCACGGTTTCTCTTCACTCCAAATCTTCCGAATCTTAAAACCCGTCCCCGTCGGAGCTTCATTCGTTATATTTTCATTATTATCCAACCACCAAGTATTATCACCGTTACATTGCTTCAATATCGACGCGGAGTTGTCGATTTGTTGTTGAGCCTTTTCACAAATATCATCCGCTGAATTTTTTAACCAGTCTTTATCTGGGCTGTATTGCCTATTTATCACATTCGGAGGAGCTAGTAATTGGTTTGTGTGCGAACTTGATGGAACTTTAGGCGGAAGCTTGAGACTAGATCGCGATTGGTTGTTACTTTTTGTTACTGGCAACTGATTTTCATCGTCGTCTTTTAACCACCATTCGTCGTTGCTGTATTGCTTCAGGATTTTAAAACGTTTGTCTTCTTCTTCCGATTTATTAAGGGAACGATTGCTGAGGACTTTGGCAACGCCATCCGTGATTTTCTCGTTGCTACCTTCCAGCCACCATGCCCGTTCCCCGGATTCGATTTTTTTGAATTTTAATTTAGCAGCACTACCCGATTGCGTCGCTAGTTTCTGATACAAATTCGGTTTGGAACGATTTACGGATTCGGTGCTGCTCGTTGGCTTCCGGGATAAGTAACTAGGGATGTTCTGAAGAAAGTTGGTGATGCTTCGTTTAACGCTTGACGCTCCTGACGTCGTGGTCGGCGCTTCCTTTTCGTCTTCGGATTCCTCTTCGCTGGATGTCTCTTCCTCTTCAGAAGACGATTCCGATGACGATGAGCATTTCGATACGGATTGGCTTGTACTTTTCGGTGTTGGGGATTTTACTTCCGGTTTGGTTTTCGATTCGGGTTCCGGTGATAATTTAAATATTAACGGTGATGGCGATTTCTTTGGTTGGGCAGGCTTTAAATTATCATACGATGATAAACTATCCGATTCTGCTGATTTCCGAGACGAGGATTTTGATAACGAAGGTGATGTATCCATTTCTGAGGATTTTCTCGAAGGAGATTTTAATATTTTTGCCTTTTTAGCGTCTTCAGTTTCTGATGATTTTCTCGTGGGGGATTTTACTAATTTCGCAGGAGGAGATAAAGCTTTCTTCGCTTCTTCTGTTTCTATCGTCTTCTTCGTTGGTGACTTCATCAATTTTCCTGTAGTATTTTTCTTTTCCGGCTCCTTTGTTAAATTCACAACAGCGACGGATTTCACAGTTTCCGTTTCGGTTTTTTTAACGATTTCTTTAACCGGCGACGCTGCTCTGGGCGGTTTTGAAGTCAGGGGAGATTCCGGTGTCTTAACTTCTTCTACAGGTTCCTCCCGACTTATGGATCTCGTTGTTTCGTATCGAGACGAATACGACGAAACCGACGGTTCTCTTCTACTTTCCCCTCCGTATCTCGAATACCTAGAAGTCGATCCATACGAACCAGTTGAACCGCTTGAATATTTATCTAAATACGACGACCAAGGTTTAGCTCTCGTATTCGTGTCCGAATAATATTTATTCGTGGGAGATGTCGGCTCTTCGATTTTCTCGGTTTGAACTTCCTTATCAGTTACTTCTGGTTTCGTTTTTAATTTCGGCATTTTCTTCTCGATTCCTTTTGATAAATCTGCTCGTCTAGTTCGAACATACACGGATGCTGATGGTTCCGTGGGCGATGTTCCTCTGGTTACAACAGTCACCGTCTCTTCTTCCACTTCTGCCGGCTTCTCATTCCTTGAAAATCTTTCGTTATTACTAGTGGAATTATAAGAAAACGTGTTTAGACTTGTCGGGCTTTGATCGTTATATTTTTTAGAACCTAAATATCTTGACGTGGCTGGCGACGAGCCGAGAGATGAAGATGTGTATAATTTATTACGACTTTCTGATGGGCTATAAGTTGATGTGGTTGTGTAATCCGGTCGTCGAGTACGATATTCGTAGGTTGATTTTTCGGGTTCCGGACTCTTCTCTGGTCTCTTTCGAAAACGAGAGTAAACATCATTTTCATTCGAAGTAGTTTTCTTTGTGCTGTATCCGTAATCCTTCGCCGGTTCTTTCTTCGACTCCGTTGAATCCGTTCTGTTATACGACCCGTAACCATAATCCTTCGAGGTATCTTTCCTCGACTCCGTCGATTCCGTCCTACTGTAAGATCCATAACCGTAATCCTTGTCTTTTCTCGAATCGGCCGAATCCGTTCTGTTATACGATCCGTAACCGTAATCTTTCGACGTATCCTTTCTTGATTCAGTCGAATCCGTTCGATTATACGATCCGTAACCGTAATCTTTAGACGAATCTTTGGATTCTTGTCTTCCGTACGTTCGGGACGGGAGAGAGGATGATAAATCTTTGGTTTCTGTTCTTTTTGTTGAACGCAGTTCGGATTTGGGGGCATCGTTCGCGTTATAGCGTTCTTTTAACTTTTTCACAAGAGAAGAGGAAGAATCGCTTATGTTTGTTTTTGCCCATATCGGGCTGTGATCGGTTGACGATGAAGGTCGGTACGTTCTAGGTGAGTCGAAGGTCGAATTCGCTTTCGACCATCTGCTTTGTCTTTCTGATGAGTCAAGGGACCCGAATTTTGAGGCTATCGATGAGACGCCGTATTTGCTTTCACGGCTCGACGATAGGTCTCGCGGGGTGTAGCTTGATGAAAATCTCCAAGACATTTCGAGCTATTCGAGGACGGTCGAACTGAAAGAAAAAAGAAAAATTTGTTAATATTTACATTTGCCTTAATTTCTGAATTTAGTTTTGGGGCTCAGCATAGTAAAGACCTGCACGGGCCGAAAAATAACGGCCCGAACCCGACCCGAATTAAAATTTCAAAACCCGAACCCGACCCGAACCCGACTCCAAATTTTTTCCTCAACCCGAACCCGACTAGGCCCGGAGGACTTTTTTTAAAATTGCGGCAGAAATTGAGTAGAAAAATCTAAAATATGAAATTGAGAGAAAAATCTCCGACCCGAACCCGACCCCAATTTTTTCCTCAACCCAAACCCGACCCGAACCCGACCAAACCGAACCCGAACCCGACCAAACCGAACCCGAACCCGACCCGAACCCGACTTCAAATTTTTTCCTCAACCCGAACCCGACCCGAGCCCGAAACCCGAACCCGAGCCCGGCCCGTGCAGACCTTTACAGCATAGCTAAATACCCAGGCAGTCTTTTTGGCACCTAAGAATTTAATTTTTCCACCTTTATAGCGTTTTTTATGATCGAAAAAGCCTATCCCCTATTTTTAAGGCGTTTTAATCGATTTCTATTAATAATTTACATTTCGGACTGGTATCCTCTCGCAATCTTTATTGAAACAACAATTCGAGATCAAGAAAATTCTATTTTGACATCGATTGGCATATATCTCGATCCCGCCGAGTACTATGACCTCTCGTAAAAAAATAACAGGATGATGGCGACCAGACGCGGGCAATCATGCCCTTTCAATTTTCAGTATTTCCGCTATCGTAAATGCACTTTTGCCAGAGTTATGCACAGGTGTACAATGTTAAATTTTCTTAAAAGTAAAAAAAAAAAATTGTTAATGCGATTTATATCAAGCTTAACGAAAAAAATAAACCATTTTGTACATTATTTACAATTTTTTGCACGTTAGTACCATGATGCACTTTTTCTGCTTCGTTTTGGGCGATGATATCATTATTATTATTTTTTTTTTAAGATGAAGAATCGACGTGGGTGATAATGCGATTCTGATTTTTTACACAATACATTTTTTGATCGCCATTATTTTTATTTGGCAACCAAATTAATTGCTCGCAGGTAAATAGAATATTAAGATATTTTTTGTTATTACTCTCCGGATGTAAAAGTTATAAATATAAGATGAACCTGAGCCACCATGAACAATTTTTTCTTTCACAAACACAAAATGTTATAAAATTTTTATTTTAAAATATTTTTTTTTATTTCGCTGTCCTCATTAATAGCACAAAACCCACCAAACACACATTGAGTTATTCGCTTCAAAGCTTCCGTAAACTCGCGGTTTTCTTTTATTTTAAATTTTATTTATTTTTCTTCACCGGTTAATTTTGCGTTAATTTTGCATGAAAACATTTTTTTGTTTTTTTTTTTTTTGTCAAAAATTAATTAAAAATTTACCTCGATTATAAGATCCCGATTCGAATCATTTGTTTGAATATAAATTTTTTTGTGATAAAATTTATTCAACGGCTTTAAAAAATGGCCCGCCGGTCTGGTTTGGTTGAGTGAAGTGTCGGAAACTCCTTTAACTATGGTGATCAATGGCTCTCATCCAA
This sequence comes from Liposcelis brunnea, assembly GCA_023512825.1. NCBI lineage: Eukaryota > Metazoa > Arthropoda > Insecta > Psocodea > Liposcelididae > Liposcelis > Liposcelis brunnea. Next base: position 7,163,780 of record CM042073.1, on the reverse strand, counting down.
GAGTTAATTTCTAATGTTTTCAATTATCTTTTGAGATTTCCTTGTGTCCTAGTTAGTGACATTTCCTTGAATATGCTTCTGTCGATTTGATTTCTTCCTGTTTTTTCGCCAGGTATTAACCTTCGTTAAGGTTTTAATGTCCGAAGGACATTATCTATTGTCCCATTTATTAATTTAGCGTATTTCACGTTCGTTGATTATTGGCACGATTAAGTAATTTCATTCGATTTGTAGATGATCTCAAGTTTTTCGTTAAAAGATTTTAGAGTTTTTTTATGAATTGATTTTCAAAATTTATTATTAGATTTATATTTTTTTTTGGTTTCAGGAGCAAATGGGTTGTTGATTTGAAAACTTAGTGAAGAAAATTTTAAGAAGTATACAAAAATGTAGCAGTCAGTTGTTAAGTGTACAGCCGGATGGGATTTTTTACGTAGGATTACGTCTTGAGGACAGGAATGCTTTTTTTGGCAGTACTTGGTCACTTAATTCTTGAGTTCGTTCTCCTACTTAGAAAGTAAAACTAGTGCGGATAGATTAGAAAGTATGAAATGAGGAACGAAAGACAACATTTGAAGAATAAAAATCTCCACGGAAACAAGGAAACTGAAAACGGTCACAAACTTTCTCGCTTCTATTTGTAGTAAAATTTTGAATGTTTCATCGCCGCCGGATTTTCCCCAAATTAATTGTTTCTTACATATTTATCGATTATAGGCAGATAGGGTAACCGGCGAGGCATGTTTTGTCTTGCTCAAGGAATGGCGTCCTTGCCCTGTGGTGAGCTCCCTTCTCAGGGTTATGAGTTAGTGGAAGGCAGCAGCTTCGCCAATACTGACCTAGGGCTGAAGATGGTAGTAATCGGCAAGGCCTAGGCTGAGATACCGGGAGGCAGAGTTGGATCAATGGTATGGCTCCCGTACTGCGATGCGAAAGTCACCTCATTATTTAGTAAAATCATCAATGGTTGGCCATGATGACCGCCAATCTCCGACGAGGAATGGGCATTTAAAGAAGAAGAAAGATAGGTAGATAAAGCATTGTTTTCGCAAAAAATCTGACCCCTCATTTTTTTACTGTGTTGGAATTCTTAAAACTTGAGGAGTCCAAAAACACCGATAATCTGTGAGCTTGGTGGTTCGTCTAATTGTATGTTCGTGTCCATAAGTTCATAAAAACGATGGAAGCTATCGATACAATATTTTACGGGAAGGTTGACGGACCTAAAAGAAAGGATGTATATGTAATCAATGAAACCAAAACGTGACGGATTCGAACTAAACCCCATAGCATGTCAGACAATAGTCAATGGTTAAATTTTGGATGAGGGGCCGTCCAAATATTACGTAACGCTCGAAGCGGGGGGTCGAAAAGTGGCCTATTTTGGCGTTACGTAATATTTGGACGGCCCCTGATATCAAAGTAGAGAACCTAGATAGAGAGAGACAGAGAGAGGGAGCACTCGAGCACCGCATTGGGTGCTTTCCATCGAATGGCATATGCCGTTCCATTTTTCCTTTCCTTTGCTGTTAAACAATCGAATTTTGGGATGATAAAAAAGAAACAAAGAAACTGTTAATCGATAGATCCGATCACACTTTGAATCCTGTTTATATTTTTAAATCTCAGGGCAACTTCTTCGTGATTATTCTCATCAGGCCGTTTAATGAATCGTGGAGTGAGGTTATAAACCAATCCACCACCCGCCGTATTACGCAGAAAATCGAAGAAATTGACACGTTTAGCAAATTTGCGATGTGAATGTGGCTGTCATCCGTAGAAACATATTTTTAAAATATTAAAAAACTTATCTCTGCGCCAATTGGGGTAATCCCCAACTTTCATGAAGAATATATCCGCTAGCCTCTAATTGATCTATAAAAAAAGGGAAGAGACGAGGATAGGAGGAAAAGAAGGGAAAACCCACTGATCTCCTCTGGATACGGTAACTTGAAGAATTTTGTGACACTGTGCAACTAGCGACATCTGTATTTGTTCCGTTAAATACCATAAGCTAAGTACAGAGAGATCGGCATTTGTTCAACCAACAAGAGATGTCGCTAGATTCGATTTTTCAAGTTACCTACCGTATCCAGAGGAGATCAGTGGGAAAAACATAGAAAATATTTTATAAATTAGAAACTTAGAGAAAGAACTCGAGTCTGATTCAAATCAGATTCTTCCATTTTTTTAAGGAATTCAAAAAAACCATTGACCACAAAGGAAAGAAGAAATGGAACGGCATATGTCATTCGGTAGAAAGCACCCATTATGTATTAATTAAGATTCTACAGCCATGTTGTATGTTTAAAAATCAATCTGGTTGTGGGCTCCAATACTTTGCTTATGCATAATCCCACAGCCTAAACGATAAACCAACCTGCTGTTACCATAACAATGGTTGCTATGGATTTATTTCATTGTAGCAACGCTTAGCAACGGTTGCTAAGGAATATTTTGTTTGAATTTCTTTGAGTGACTTGACCCAACACGGACTGAGATCCGCTTGGCCGCCTAAAAATCACTTGTTCATTGATTCTTATGGCTAAACTAATATCTATTGAAAGAGCATTAAAAGCTTTATCAAAGCCCCTAATTGGTCCGCTCTTGCATTTTGTTTCAGTGTATGAAAAAAATTTTAAGTGGATCAGTCAAGATTAAGGGATTCCCAGCAGCTTAAAAATTAATATGGATAAAATTTCAGTTAAAACCGTTTAAAAAAGGCTAGATTATGGTCAAAACATTACGTCTGACGTTTTAGGGTTGCAGAGCCCGAATATGACCAAACATTTTTGTCTAGTGCTGCTGGAATCGACTGACTACTTTTTTTTCGCCCCAATGACTTCTGCTTCTACGACGACTAAGTACGTTAAAATTATATAAAACGGTTGAAGTATTTATTTGAATGGGCGATACGATTAGTTGTAACCTACAAGATCCATAAATTATGAATCAAAATGTAGGCCAATTTTTCTTGATTTCAACAGCGTATTAATTACAAGATGAAGGTTTTTCCTGTCGAGCAGTTATTCGATTGAGAAAAAACATCTCATAAAAAATGTCTTTAATATTTTATTTTATACCACGAAGTTTTACTTCATAATTTTTTTTTGCCAAGCTGCGAGTGCCAAAACTCAAACCGCGCTACTGGACAAAACTTAACATTCATCATATTGATAGCCAACAAAAATTTATTTCCCAATCGGAGTTCATTCAACTTTTCATTTGTTGTACATCAATTATAAAATTAAATTTATAATAATAGATACAGGGTGGCCAAATATTAATTAATCACTTGTTTTCTTCTTTTTAATTCCAATGCCGATATCAAAATATATCGACACTGACCTCGTTGGTTTTTTTCTTAATCGTAAACCTTTTTCATCTTAATTAATCTCATAAGATTCTAGGACGTTACCGCAATTTGAAAAATTTTCCCATTGCTATCATGAAATAAAAAAAAAAAAAATAAAGAAAATAAAATTCCCTAGTCTTGTACACCAGTTTGGCCGAAGTTCAATTTTCGTTGTGGTTCGCAAATAAAAATAGTTTGTGTTATTCTCGGACGAGTGTGAGCGACTTTTCTAAAAGTTGCTCCGTGCCAGGATAGTGACCCTGACAAAGTTAACATTAAGTCCATCCTGAAAACCTCCCGGAAAGAAAAATTTTGACGTGTACGATAAGATCAAAAAAAATTGGCCGCCCGAAAAATTGGATCCGCCACCCCGAGGAAATTGAATGATAAAATGCATGGTCGCTCGGCTTTGAAGATTTTGGCCAGAGTTTTTACACACAAGAATCAAACTTTTTGATTAATTAAGATAATGGCGCCAGGAGACGTCATACCTATTATACAATCGGATTACTTGGCGAAGGTGGATGCTTGTCTGCCGGGTTTTCTGGATCCCTTGATAAAATTTTTGCGGCTATTCAACCGTGAAAAATCCGGTTTTTGGCAAAGGGTTTTCTTTTAACAAAGTTTTGGCTAAATCTTTTTTTGTGTTTAAATCCGAAGGTCCTTTGGTAAGTTGTGGTTAATTTAAGAAGAAAATGTGGTTATGTAATTTATGGTATAGGGTTTTTGCAAATTTAAATAGTATGGGATTTTCATTGAGTCATGAAGAGAGTAAAGGTTGAAATTTAGTGAGGGGGAAGAAATAAAATGTCCTTGAGTCATGAGAAAAAAATAAAAAAGCAAGTAATAGTGAAAACTTTGTTTTACTGCCAAAAGGGGAGGCTTATTGAGTACGTGTTTGATATAGGCCAATTTTTTGTTAAGAGTTTGAAGAGAATTACACATTTTGAGTTTAAGCAAAAGAATTAGTCAGTTTGAAAATAGATTAAGAAATTAGATCACGATTTTAAGTCCGAATGAAACAGAGTAGATGAGGTAGCTTGAAGCTCACACTTTTACAATAACTGAAAAAACTTATAGAAAATGGCTTAGAGGCTTAGAGTTGGAGGAAGTACAAAAATGTTGCGCTAATAGTCAACAAAGATTATTTGTGCTAAGTAAAGCTTGTGGACTCGACTAGGGTCGATGATGTTGCTCAACGCCTTGCAGAAGCTAAGTGGCAATGGGCAGGTCATGTCGCCAGGGAGAATCCGAATAGGTGAACAGCACGGATGGTAAGATGGAGACCTTGAGCGTCGGTAGGCCATAAAAGAGGTGGCGGGACGCAATCGGTTGCAAAGAGCCCAAGACAAGGAAGTGTGGCAAAAGTTGAGGGAGACCTTCGTTCAGGAGTGAACGGATATAGGTTGAAAGTAGAAGAAGAAGAAGAAGATAATTTTAAAATCCTTTTAGTTTTTGAATAAAAAAGAATCGATGGAAAAAGCCGCTGCATACTTTATTACTAATGTGTATACGTTAAATGTCGCAACGTTGTTGTAGGACTAAAGTATGATTGGGTGTCAACAGCGTGATCGTTATTCGACAGCAGCGGCTCTAGCGACAGAGCTCTGCATCGACCTTGGACGTAGAACTATTATTTCATTGGAGGGATTTGATTTATTATTAGTGGAAGTTAGCGAACTCACTGGACAAGCTTCATTGTACTATGAGTTTTGCGGGAAGCTGCGGAACAAAGGCTTGAAACTGAAATCTTCAGAGGCTGACCGGAACATCCTCCGATTTGTGAATCGTGGAACTATGCAATATGTTTTAGTGTCTGGAACAAATGAAGTGGGAAAATCAAGTTTCTTCAATGAGCGAAGTGCAAGTTGTGGATTCGTTTTTTAAAGTACATTGTCTGTAAACCAAAAAATTATTCAGATTTATAAAAACCTAATTCCTAGCAACCCGCTGTCGCCTGGTACTGATGGCTAATATTGTCCTAAGCAGAAAACACTCCTAAAATTTCTGCAGTTACGACGGCTGAGTCGGTAGATTGGAATCCATTGTCTAGAAGATGACATTATTCTCCAAAAATAATGAAATTGATAACAATAATCAAACGTAGTATACTTTAGGCTTTCAACGATTAATGCAAAAAGGGCACATCGCCCAGAAGCTGAACATTAATCCTCTGTTTTTCTATCGTAAGCCTTAAGCTGCTTCCCAGTTATTGTGAGATATTTTTTCTAGAAACAATTGTTGTTCAACATTCTTTAGTAATTTTAGTACTTTGTTGACAGACATTGCTAAGATTTACAAGTGGCCGATGAATAGTTGTTTTCTTCCAACGCGACCTTTTATGAAATTCGCAATTAATATTTCTGGAAAGATATTTGTCGCTTTGATTTTGAAAGCGCAGAAACAATAAATTGAAAACATGTGGTATTTCTTTTAATGCTTCATTTCTTTTTTAGTCAATGTAATTGCCTACGATCTTCATCAATTTTTATTACTGCAGGGTTTTCCCAATGATCTAACCCGTCGCTTACGCAAAAATTCAACATTTGAAATCAATGAATACTTTCCCCTAACCCATTGACCTAAATACGTAGATTCGGAGTAAAAACATCTTGTGCAGGTCATTATGTTCATTATATCTAACTAACACACTAGATACGTCAATACGTTCGTTTTCTTTTTACGAGGAGGGGGGCTTTCGGCTCACACAAAGTACAACAAACGTTTAAGAAATGATTGACGAGCTCCTCAAATATCATAGACACGATTTATTTAAAAATTTTAAATAAAAGTATTGAAATACGAAAAAGAATTTCTCCCGTATCAAATTACCAAACAACGAAAACATTCTTTTAATTCCATTACCTTGAATTTTGCAAACGGATCCAGAATTTAAACACAAATCATTTTTCATAATTTAAATTTTTTTATGCACCATTTTTATTTATTTTTTTAAAATAAATTTTTTATTTATACACTAACTTTAAAAATAATTTTTTAAAAAATAATTAATTAACGTAATTTCTAAAAAAATAACAATAGTAAAAACATGATGTGCAACGAGTTGTTAACTGCTTTTACGATTCTGAGCAGTTTCTGGTTTTTTTGATATTACCACGTGTCCCGTGACGTCATTAGACTTTAAAGCCAAAATCTAAATTTAATTTTTCACATAGAAAAAGTTCATCGAGCTAAAAAAAATATATTTAGGCCTCGAATTTGCGGATTGTTGGTTTGATTATTTTATTTTTTTAATGATAAATAATTTTAATTATTTTATTTTGTGAAAAATTTATTTTTATATATGAAAGAAAAATGACGCCCGAACGAAAAATTTGAAATATTTCACCGCCAACGTTTTGTTTAAAAAAAATTTGAAATGTTGACAAAATGATTCATTAAAAAATCGTCATGAGTGTGAATGATGGGAAATCACGTCGATGACGTCTTTTAATTTGATTTTTGTTAAATCCGAAGGGTGTCGCTAGTTGCTGAGAAACTGTTTTAAAAATTTGATGTTTAAATTGTTTAAAGTAGATGGCGCTTATCCGCAAGAATTAAATTTATTTTTTTTTAAAAATAGAATGACGTCAGCTGTGTGAGGAAATAGCCCCCATTCGTAATTGTAGCTCAATATCGGTCTAATTCCCTTTGGTTCGATTGTTTTCTTGATGGGGAGGAAAATATAATGCGGAAATAACATGCGCGCGCTGATTTATTAGCGATGACCTTGAGAACCTAGAACCAACATTTCATACCTACTTTTTGGAGAAGTGTGATTTTTTTTTTTTTTTTTTTGAATAGTATGGGAAAAAATTTGGATGTTTTTTTTGGGGGGGAGGCATTATTAATCTTGCGTGGCAGGAATTCATATCAAGCAAACATATTGCATTCATAAACCATAAAAATATACATATTATGATCATCCAGGAGGGAATTTAAAAATGACGGGAAAAAAACGGAAAAAGAAAAACAACACAGGTGAAAATATTTTGAGAAATGTAATGTCCACCTACCAGCGAAAGCAGCGACCACTACCTCCCACCTGTCGCTTTGAAGATCCCTCGTGGCTATAAAAGGACGGTGCTTCTTTTTCGTTTCGCTCCCTACCCCTCTTCCCCACCGATTTCCCCTCCCTTTCTCTTGAAGCTTCCCGACCATAGGAGTAATATGAGATTTTGTCGCGATTGGGATGCTCTCTGGTTGAGAAAATTTTCTTCATTTTGTGAATAAAATCCTTGGGTTATAAATAAAAGTCCCCCATTGGCGATTGGGAATTTTAACAACGTCAACTTTGCAGATGTTTAGCTGATGAGTCGTGTATTTCTATCGAAAGTCATGTGAGATTGGATATTGTGTGTTTCGAAGTTTGTGTTGAAGTCTAAGAATATTTTCGTAATCTCTGTTTTGTATTTTCTTGTCTTGCGATTTTTTTTTCTTCACCTTGGTTTCGCGCGACTATCCCAAGTTTTGTAATGATGTAGGTTTTTTTAAAAAAGAAAAATTTAGCGGCTAGACTTATGAATGATTTTTGTTTTGGTTTCTGGTGTCTGCTGGAAAGTAAAAGCAGGCAGCTGATATCAGATTTCGTCACTTGCCGATGTTCCGACCAAACGCAAAAACAGTTTGAAATACTTTGTAACGGCTTACGGTTTTTTTAAGTCCGTAGAAAAGGTTTCAACAAGACTTTGAGATTTGGTCGTTTGACGTAACTCATTAGAAATCTCAGCCAAGGAAAACATTGAAAATCTGATCTGTATTCAATTGCGATTTCGATTTTCGCTGCTGCAATCTTATGTAAGAAATAAGTTTGAGACTTTTTGAGCGAGTTCATTTTTGATGGGGTAATGTGCGGTATTGGAAAAAGTTTTTGAAGAGAAAGTCTGAGTTATCAGTGGGTCCCCAATTAGGGATCTGAGCGTCACTGTAGGAAAACAATATTGAACTTGACCAAGGGGAATAGGTTTCAGAAACCTGAGCTGTGACTATAGCTAACCAACTCTTCATGATTTCTAGACAAAAAATTTTGCCACAAAATCCAAACTTAAGATGCACTATATTTTTATAGTTTGCTTATGATGTTCATATCCGGGAAAGATGTAGTGCGGAGATGATCGAGAATAGGAGAGACGATGACAGCGAATAATCATTGAGAGTCGGCAAGCTCGAGCAGGGCTGCGAATCTGATAGACTTTTAATCGGAATCGGAATAGCATTAAGCTATTACAACTATTAGGGGTAGGAATCGGCATCAGTGGAATCGGAATCAGATTCGCAGCCCTGAGCTGGAGTTTAAAAGTCTGACAACTCCCAACTCTAACAACAATGATATGTCGCACGAAGTCACAGCCAGGATTCAGTGCATCAAAAGAGCTTATTTCGCCGTGTATGTCGTCTTCTTACTATGCGGCTAATGTCTCAAAATACTTTTCCAATACACAACACAGAGATTCGCACGATGGTCTAACATGGCAGCGAGACATGGAGTCTTTCGGTGCAAGATCAAAGTCGATTTTCCGTACTCAAAAATCGTGTCCTCCTTTTTTTTTTTTTTTTAAGGGTTGGGGATTTGGCGATTTGCCTAGGCACTGCGGCCAACCTGTGACCTATTGTACCGTTCCCTTGCTTTAGGTGGGCTGCTTGAGTCGGAGTCCTCTGAAGAACTCCAGGACTTCAGCAGGGGTCAGGGCCCTGATTACTATTGGTGTGGGATAGGCTTCCCCAAATATTCTCAGCCGGCGTATGGATGCAGCTTCGCAGAGACAGAGTATGTGTTCCGCCGCCAGTACAACCACAATGGTTGAAGAGATATTACCTCAATGTTACCGTGATATTGCCAATGTTGCAGTAACATTCGTGCAATAATTGTGGTTGTACGGGCGTCTACCTAGCTCCTTTACACAGCTGGCAAATTTCCGTTTCGGCCTTTTTCATCCTGAAGAGCCCGAAGATCGCGGTGACCCGTGAGCAGGCCGGTGAGTTTTTTGAGCTCCGCTCTGGAAAATGATAGGAGCAGTTTCGTGTCCTCCTTAGGCTCAGCATAAGACTTCGCACTCAGTTGGCCGCGACGACATAACATCGATTTCTCACTGAGCAGCCATGGAGAATCAGTAAGCTAAAACCCCAACGGCTTCAGTAGATAGATGTTGTGGTGCGGGCACCCTCGGTTTTGGAACATAGTTACGTGATGATGGGCAGCCTAGGAAACGGTGATCAGATAACGTGTGGGAGGATGCCTAATTCCTACTGTACTGTGCGTCGGGGCTGCGGCAGTAGAACTTCAAATCCTGTTGAATCAACAGAGTAAGAACAAGAGTATGATATGTTTATTAGCGATTGCTGGTCATGGATGACTATAGTTATTGTCTTATTGGTAGCCACTTTGCCATAGCTTTGCGTAGACAACAAAATCAAACGACTCCCCAATGGTTTCCTAACTAAGGAAGAGTGTGGGCCCTAAGATATTTCCCTGAGGAATCCTTGTACTAGTTTTCACCTGAGATTTTGATTTTGTAAAAAAGCTGCAACCATTATTACCAAAATCATTTCAATTTATGTACATTTTGTTATAATGATAATCATGAAAAAAATTTCTTGCCCTCGAAATGTCGTAATTTGCAAAATGAAATGTAGGTAATTCTTTTTTGAAAGCTTTTTTAATTATTCCAAGCCTTTTTTTTTTTTTAAATCCTTAATAATAAAGGGTCTTTGGCTGAAGCTCCTAATCACTATCGTGTTTCAAATTTATTAATCGAGCAAAAATTATGAACAGTATCAAAGGAGGTTTGAAAATAAAAAATTTAAGAAAAGTGAATTGGGAGACGGCCAGCATTTAGAATGGCACCATACTTCCACACACACACACTTAGTTACTTACTTACATACATCCACATCTTATTTTTTTCTTCCTTTAAATATTTTTTCGTAGTTTTAAAAATAAACTTTGCCTCTTTTTCTTCGGTTTGTCTATTACCTTGGCCGACAATCTTTTCAAAAAACATCGAGCGATTGTTTACTTCTATCATTTGTAATGTTAATTGAGAAGGAAAGAAAAGTCTAATTGGGTTTGATGTTTTTTTTTTTTTTGCTTGCAGGAAATTAATTACGGCTGATGAATTTTATTTTGATGGATAGGACTGTTTTGAAATTGGTTTTTGGGGGGAAAATGATGTTTTTGAGTAGTCGGGATTAATTTTGAAAATCCTTTTTAGATATATTTAGACTCTCCGATCATTTTCGAAATGGTTTAATAATGATTCACGCTTTCTAAATCGATGACGTTTCTGTCCTACACTTTTTACGTGTGGTGTATTTTAAATGTATGTGTTAATAACTATTAAAAATCTTGTTGGGGGTTCTAATTAATAACCGTTCAAATTTGGGTCATTCGATTTCGATTTAAAGGTCTGGGTGTAATTAAATAAAATTCTTGAGAGGGATTTTTTTTTTGTTGGAGTTAATCGGCGATTAAAATTTAAATCCTGTTTTTTCTGCTTCCTGAAAATAACATTAATTATGATTTATGAGATGCGAATGGTCAAAGTGTAAAAAAAAAGGAGCACCTGAAAAAATATTCGAAAAAAATTTTTTATAGGTGTCTCTCAAAAGAAGTGGTTGATAAGGGCCTGAAGTGTGGCTCCTGTTGAGTGGACGCCCACTTGTTAATTGGAGAAATAACAAGAATAACTTTGGGTTTTTATTTATGGGATTTTGAGATTATTTATTTTATTTGAAAAAATATTCGGTAAGAAAGAATTCAAGAATTTAAGCAAGAATGCTGAAACTTCATAAATGTTGTGTTTAGAAAATTAAAAAGAAATATTTTTTAAAAATATGGTAAAGAGGATTCGGCTAAAGGTGGATTTGTTGCTGCTTCTAAGTGAGCTTAGAGGAGAGGCATGGGAAGGATCCTCCGACTGACCGACTAAACAACAAGCCGAGTGAGTGTCAATAGGAAGAGGAGATCCGGAGACTCACGGACCAGCCTTTATCCCAATTGGTCCACGCCCGAATAAAACGCAAGGAGTGAAATAAGCATCTCGAGAGGATGCCGAACAACCAGCACGCAAAAATAGCAAGGAAAGGACTTCCTTGCTGGCAGCTCCGACGATGGAAGGAGTGCTGAATCTCGTCGTTACTACAGGAATAGTTTTGATTTTATAAACAGGCGGAGCCTACCTTTGAAAGGGTGAAAGAAGGAGATGCCACTTTCGGCGACAATAGGATTATGAACGAATCAATTAAAGGTGCCCGACTATTGTAAGCAGTGCCAGGGGCTAGCCAGATGGAAAATAACCCCTAATGCGGCGGTAAAACTTCAGACCTTGTAAATACTGAAAATAGAGGTACAAAACTTTAAGGCAGAAATAAGGTTTCGGAAGAAGAGAATAAGGCTGCGCCAATGCTTAGCTTTGATACTGGTATGATCTCATAGTAAAATGAATGTTGTTGTCGTCCACCATCACCCCGACTTTACTCTTTGGCCGTGCCTTTGTCATTTCTATTTTCTTTTATCTTCTTGTGAAGGTGAAACGCAACCTGCCTTTCCTGCAGCTCTTGCATTTCTCGGCCGTCCACCTTTCCTTCGCTTCACGGATTCTTATCGGATTGCCCCTTGTATTACGCATGGCCGCCGATCGTAAAAGATTCAAACAGCTAGTAGGATCGATCGCCTAAGCTCGTTTGCGAGCAGTCAAGGAACAAGAAGAAGCTTATGGCAAAAGTGCCCTTGTTGTACTAAACTTTTCAATTGGGCAATAATTGTTTGAAGATTTCTGATCAAGCTGGCCGCAGATGGAATAACTTTTTAATATCAGGCACGTAGCTAAGTCGCAAGGCTAGGAGGGGAACAAAATTTACTAGAAGGGACCTTATAACATGGGGGATAGAGCAGATGCACTCGAAATATTTTCCAGGAAAAGGTTCAAGAACCATCCGTGGGGCTGAGCTTTCCTGTCCCCTCCCCCCCTCTTCGGCTAGGGTTCTGCTTATTACAAGCAGGTACAGAGTGATTTTCTTAATCCAAGGAAACAATAGATTGAGCATTGAATGTTAGACGGTGTGAGTGTTAAATTTTTTTTATTCGATTAACTGCCTCACTTATTAAAAAAATTTAAGGTAACTGAAAATAACCTTATAATTATGATTAGTTATCTGTCCCAATATCCGAGCACATATTCATTTTTCACGCATCTCATAAATCAAATTCTCTCTGCAGATTTCGTGTGACACCTCGAATTTCTTCAGAAATGCCAACTCCGTAAATAGCACGAACCATATCAGCCAAAAAAAAAAAAATGACCAAGACCAAATCATTTGTTTATAAGGAATTCCCATGACTTCAGACCTCTCCCCCGCACCCTTGTAAAAAAAAAATCAAAATATCCGGGGGAAAAAAACAAAATCATTTTTTTATCCTTCCGTTGAAAACTCGTTAAGAGTCACTTACACGAGTGACTTTTATAGAGGATTACATTCAGCGAAAAGTTTTAAATAAAAATGTATTAAAATTAGTGCCGAGAGCGCAGCCGCTAATTTGAAAGAAATTTTTGATGTCTTATTTCACGGTGCGGTAATACGAACGCAAGCAAGGTCTTGTAGCGGCCGCTAACCAGGACCGACGAAACCCTTTCCTTCGAACAGTGTTTTTGGTATTAGTTTCTAATATAGTTTATATAAATAGTGGTTGTGTTATCCGTGGACCGTTATCATTTTCTTTTTTTTTCCGACCGATCATTTAAAATTTTTTAAAAATGTCTGCAACCGTAGCAAAGACCACCAAAACATATACGTACCGATCGACGGGTGGTGGAAACGCTGATGTCTCTATCGAATACAGCGCTGATCTCAGTGCTCTCTCCAGGCTGGAGGTTAGGACCAAAACTAAGTATTTTCATGAAATTCTTTTTTTTATAGTGCGAACACTTTAACACTATTAGTAAATAATGCTTATTAACCTCATATTTTTTTTTTTTTGGAAAATCTGCCATGAAATCACTATGCATCATACTTACATTGCACACACTAAAAAAACATGTAAGATATGAGTGAGCTTATTGGTTTTTCAATACACGAAAACCGAGAAAATTTTTTTTTGGCTAAAATGCTTGGAAAATTTTTTGGCTTAAGTGAAAGAGGTGAAAAAGCTTTTTTTTTTAAAGTGAGTGGGTAAGCTTGTTTGAAAAAATATAAAGGAGTGAATTTTTAAGTGTCGACTTTGTTAAGGATTACGATTTTGGATTTATAAAATTTTTGGATTATTTATTTAAAAAAAAAAAATTGGATTTGTTTATACTAATCAGACCGTGAGTATGTGAAATTTTCAAAAGAAATTATATTCGCATGAGTTTTCCTAGGAGATATTTTTCTCGGGCGGTTTTTGGTGCTGATTTAAAAAATAGGTCAGCTCGCGCATGCGCATAAAAATCCGCACATAGTCCCTTCTAGCTTGTAGACCGAGTAGCTTCTGCGATTCCTTTTTAGATTTCGCTTAAAAAAATAAGTGGTACCAACTTTTTTACCCGTTAGTTTTCCCTTCGAAAGCTTTCTCAAAATCCAACATGGCGCCTAACGCCTTTACGTTTTCCCCTTTTTAAAAATAACAAGTCGCAACAGGTGAAGAATTCACCAGCGTGTCATTTTCACACCATTAAAAATAAAATTTCGAATTGGCAATCGGGTGTCGGAATTCGGGGCTCCTACTGACTAATCAAACGGAAGTGGGAGAGTTCGAGCACCTTTGTTGTCATTAATGACGTCATGTGACCATGACCATTTAGCGCATGATCGGCCCGCTCCCTGAAAGTTTTGACTTGCGTTTTTTTTTTTTTTTTTTTAAATATTTCGGCTGTCAGATTCTATTTTTGCTCATTTACATATGAAATCGACACCCTCTGTATATATGCATTGTAATTTTGTTAAAAAAAAAAAGAAAAATTTTATCGGGCGTTTAATCTTGAGGACTTGATGCGTGGGAGAGTTTTTTTGACGTCATCGGTTTTTGTTCGATTTTTTGGGAAAATAAATTATTTTAAAAAATTACGGTTAGGAAAATTTGAGAGGAATATGAGATTCTTTTTGTTTTGTTTTAGTATTTGATGATGTATTTAAATGCGAATAAATTTAATTTTAAACATCCCGTATGCATAAAATGTTTCACTAAAAATAAATCTTCTTGGCTTCGTTTCCGTCCTAATTACAAAGTATCGGATGAAGCTGCTTGATTTTCTTTAGATGGCTCCGTGTCGTAAATATACAGGAAAAATAAATGCAGCAAATTTCGTAATTTTAAAGGATTTTATGGTCTGAGAAAATTATTATTTGAAGGCACAAACAAAGAGAAGGAAATAACCTCGAAACTCTTAAGTTCTTAAATCTTTAGTTTTGTTCTTTGAATTTTAAGATTTTCAAAATAATTTTTTTAAAAATTATGAAATCAAAAGTTCATTATTCTAAAACTAACTGTAAATTATACATTTCTAACTAACCGCCTATTTTTTGTTGTTTTCCTCGAAAGCTAGAAATTCAAATTTTATGTTTGAGTTTATTTGCAAAATAATTAAAATTTTTAAAGACTCATTCATTGTATCTCAGCTTTACTACAATTGTTAGTGTCAATATTTTGTCATAAAAGAAACTTTTTCGGAAAACTTAGCACTTGTTTGTTTTTAACTCCGGATTTAAATTCTAATTTTTTAATTTATTAAAATAGAGCCTGAAATAATTATTTCTGAAAGTTAAACAAAGCCAGGTTAAAATTTCAGACTAACTTAAAGCTGGAAATCTTATGATAGCTTTCTTGAAGAAAAGTGAGAAAAATAACCGTTGATAGTTCGTCAGATAAATTGTTCAACCAAACACTTTAGACTTTTTTTATCGCATGATTTATTTTTATCAAAATGTTGGCTCATTGGAAAATTTTTCGATATATTCTCTTATCCTTAACCAAACTTTTAACTGGCCGTTATGTCCGTTTAGGTGTTTTAGGCACTATTAAAAATTATGAATTTGATCTTAGCCGGTAACAATGAACTAGAAAAAATATCTCTTTGGTTGAAGATTTATATTTACCATGACCGATTTTTTCAAAATTTAAATGTAGAAGTTTTAAGTCTTAAACCTTTTTATTCGTAGTAGAAATCGTAACTACTAAATCGTAATGGAACTTAAGCAAAAGCAGCGACAAAAGATTCCCTAAGAACCAGTGTTCTTCATGAGGCCTAATCAGTAACCCGAAACAGATTTACTAGCTAGTACCTTTTTGAAGAGTTTTCAATTTTTTATGACTATGAATTCAGACAGGGTAATTCACGTTTTGTGGTTGGCGTTGCCATGGCTACCCATAAGATAAACATTACATGTAAATACCACAAAATATGGACCACCAGATACAGTAGACTACTCATCCAATGTACATGCATTAGAATAAAGGTAGAGACGGTAATTACACGGTATATGAAGAGAGGCGCCCTTTGACAAAATTTTAATATGCCGTTTTATGAAAAGCACTCAAGTGTCGGACCCACCTCCCTATACACAAGCGCCATACAAATAGTTCTTCCAACCAACCAAATGAGTTTCAAGTTGTCTCTCTTTTAAAAAAAAGGTATAATTTCTTTATACCCCGGATTGAGTCTGGCATGATGAATTTACAAAAAAAATATAGCACCTCCGCACCCATTTTAGGCTTAACCAGGTTGGCAGCGCCATGATTTTCAATATGGTCTTTTGTCAAGACTAATAGAACACATTTATTATGCAGTTGAGGTTTGCGCATTATTTGTGTTTATTACGTTTTTTGTCCTTTTTGCAAATAGTAAAAAAATCGGTTAGTTTTTCATTCTTCAAATCCAAATTTTTACTGTTTATTTGACAAGGCTTTTTGCTTGCTCCACTTGATAGTAATTTTTTTTAAGTATTTCTAATGCCTATTTACGAACTGCTTTGAACTTGTTTTGTAATTTTTTACCCGAGGGGTAACGAATGTCTTCATAGTTCCTCCTTCATGCCACCTAATCCGAGGTTATCACATAATTTTAACTCCTCATGGTCCCCAAAAAATTTTGAACAACTTTTTCCCTAAGGGTGAACTCTTTTTTTTGGAAAAGTAAAGCCCCGTTAAAAAATTTGCGCAAGGGCCCGAAAATAGAGATACTAATAATTTAATGAGCAGCAAGTAGAGACCCCCATTTCCATTTAATCTTCTATTTTTCGAACTACGACTAAAGCTTTCCTGGGATATTTTGTTGTTGCTTAAAATTAACCCAGAACCCTCTTACCTTTACTACTGTTCATGAATAGTAGTATAGGAAAAGGGGTTCTAGGCCAGTTTTACTATTAATGATTAGCAGTAAAGCTAGAAAAGGGTCTGAATTGATTTTACTTAACCAACCCGGACGGAAATTCATCATCTAGGGTTGCTAGTGAATATTGTCTGCTTTAACGGTCAAATGGCGACTACATTGTTGTTACCCAATCACATAGAAAGTAAACAAAAGCTATGATTGGATCACAACAATGTAGCCACCATTTGACCTTTAAAGCAGACGATATGCACTAGCAACCCTAGCGGATGCTTTTGCTTCCGGGCTCCTTATTTATTAACGAAACAATCAAATCCTTGAAAATATGAATCCTGTAACGTTTTTATTTTACATATGTTAGTTTTTAGAGCTTCATAAATTAAATCAAATTAAGCTCGAGATATTTTTAGTAGCTTCATGAAACCGTACTCCCTTTCATATTCTTCGACAATGAGAGCATCATAATTGCAATTAATTTATTTTCCTCTCGCTAAATCCCTGCACAAAAACACAAATGCTTTACATCATTAAAAATTATCTTGTTTGCATTACCCCGAACACATTCGTTTGTTTATTAATAAAAAAAAAACTTCTTGGATTATTAATAGCAACATCTGACGAAATCGCTTTATGCTATTTAGAAATTAACCCACATAAAATCATTAATTTTTTTTAATGTTTATTAAAAAAATTCATAAATTTTTCTTTTTTTAATTTTCCAGGATAAGATCCGCCTATTGCAAGAGGATTTGGAATCCGAAAGAGAACTGCGACAAAGGGTTAGTAATTTTTCTAAAATATTAAATTTATTAAAATTTATTTTTTCTTTCCAATATGTCAAGCCATAAATAAACCTCTTAATAACTGTTATAAAACGAGAACGCTATCTCTGTTCTATTTCAAACTGAAAGCTGTGAAATGGCTTGGCAAATGATTAAAATCTCGCGTTTGAGATCGGCGAGATAGGAGACCACCATTATCGAAGATAAAAGACGCTATTAGTGCGGCGTGGAATTCGCGTTTTTACATGAAAAAATCCGCCATGTTTCGATTTTCAAGATAAAATGTTGATAGTTGATGAAATGTCGATTAGCATTTGCAAAAATGTTTGCTAATTTTAAGATTTCGTTAGAGATTTCATTTTTAGCAAACTTAAAATGACGTCATCAATTTTAATTCAGACATGGCGGAAGGTAAACGATAACTTGACGTGACAGGTATAAATCTCTGAACCAAATACAAATCTTGCACTTGATATCTGATTTAAAATAGAGAGTCGCGTATATAATGAGAAAATCGCCAACTCCATTAGCTTTTTCGTGAAATAAATAATTTGTAGCCTGCAGTTTTAAACGTACGAATGACTTTGACGACTCTAACCTCAAATGGTTGAAATGGGAAACAATTAGAGGACAAAACAGCTGAGATAGTTGGCGACTTTATTAGTATAGCTCTATAATATTGATAATAATGCTACGTCGACTCAAAACGTCTGCTCTACCTGGATTAATGTTCGGTATTAGTGGCTAGACACAAAATGGAGGACGAGTACACAATTCATTTAGAGAACGATTAGCATAACAAGAAGCCTCAGTAATGATCTCAGAATCAATTCTTGCTTTTTTCTGGATCTCTAGTAGCATTCGTGAATAGTGAGTCAGAAAACCAAGAGAGTTTAGAAAATAGTCGCTAGTGTTTCATTGTGTTTCTTAACCTTTCACTGTGAAGCATTAAAAACCTCAATCAAAATTTTAATAATTTTGAAATTTTTATCTTCAGATCGAACGAGAAAAAGCTGATCTGAGCGTGCAGGTGATTCAGTTATCAGAACGTCTAGAAGAAGCTGAAGGAGGTGCAGAGAGCCAGGTTCGTAATTAAAATGGTTAATTAGCCAATTTAAAAGATGTTAAAAAATAATTTCATGACGATTGTTGATTCAGTTCGAAATCAACAAGAAGAGAGACACAGAACTTGCAAAGTTAAGAAAACTCTTAGAAGATGTTCATCTTGAAAGCGAAGAGACAGCTCACCTTCTAAGAAAGAAACATCAAGAAATAGTTGTAGATTTTCAGGACCAAATTGATCAGCTCTCAAAAGCAAAGCAAAGGTGGGAGAATCAGGATAAAATCAATTTTTAAAAAAATAATTAAAAATTCGAATTTAATTCATGCTGTTGTTTTATTTTTATGTAGAACAGAGAAGGAAAAGGCCAAATTCCAGCAAGAAGTTTATGAATTGTTGGCTCAGGTAGAATCAGCAACCAAAGAGAAGGTAAGTGGAAGTTAAAATTAATTTTGCTTTGTTTTTTTAAAAATTATTAATCGAGATTTTTTGTTTGTTTAGTTGATCAGCATTAAGCATGTTGAAAAATTAGAAGTCCAAGTCCACGAATTGTCAATCCGCATCGAAGAGCTCAACCGCACCATTGTCGACATCTCTTCCCATAGAACTAGGCTTTCACAAGAGAACATTGAATTAGTCAAGGAGGTCCAGGATTTGAAAGTTAACATTGAAAATGCCACCTACCTCAAGAGTCAGCTCGCTGGACAATTGGAAGACGCTAGGCGAAGATTGGAAGATGACGAAAGAGTAAGTCAAAGTTTGAAAATGATTTTCTTTACCTCTAGTCAATTTAATTTACAAATAATTGTTTAGTTTGTCAATGGAAAAAATAAATCGTTGCCAACAATGTTAAAAAAAAATTGGTGGCAGCGGTACTGATTCAAATGTCACAAAATTTGGTGGCAGCGCTGAGAAAATCAGATGTTGACGCTAAGCTAAGCTTTAGGTTCCGCTCATCTCAGATCTTAAAAATTTTAACTTTAAATTTCTCAAATTCTAGCGACGATCCATCCTCGAGTCTTCATTGCACCAAGTTGAAGTCGAATTGGAGTCTGTCCGAGTCCAGCTTGAAGAAGAAGCCGAAGCTCGCCTTGACCTTGAACGACAATTGGTGAGAGCCAACGGTGAAGCTACAACATGGCGTTCAAAATACGAAACTGAAGCCGCTGCACGCGCCGAGGAAGTTGAAGAAATCAGGTTCGGTTAAGAAATTATAAAAATCATCAACGGATGATTTTAATTTTTTAAAATAATCTAAATATCGATTTTCAGGCGCAAATACTCCGTCCGCATTCAAGAGCAAGAAGAACATATCGAATCACTCGTTGTCAAGCTTAACAATTTGGAGAAGCAGAAATCCCGCTTGCAGAGCGAGGTAGAGATCTTAATCATCGACTTGGAGAAGGCCAACAACACCGCCCGGGAGTTGCAGAAGCGCGTCGAACATTTGGAGAAAATTAACATTGAAATCAAGAGCCGATTGGATGAAACCACTGCCCTTTATGAAACATCTCAAAGGGATCTTAGGAACAAACAGACCGAAATCCAGAGGTTGACTCATGAATTGGACAAGACCAGGGAACAAAAGGATGCTCTTTCACGGGAGAACAAGAAACTCAGCGGTAAACATTTTTTAAATGATTTTTTATGTGGGGCCGAGTGGCGCTCGAGAGATTTTAGGTTGGGATGGTTTTCAACCATTCTTCGAATTTTAATTTCACGGAAAACAAATTTCCAAATTAGATTTTCAGAAAGATTATTCTAGAAAATTTCCCTCAAAAACAGAATATTTTTCGAAAAATGAAATTTTAAATTGAATTTCCTAATAAAAGTTTTACTTTCAGAAATTATGTAAATTAGAATGAATCGAGAGTTTTCTCGAGAATTTTTTAATTTTTGTGAGTTTTACATTTTATATTTTGTTTTCTAAAGAAATCTCACTACAAACCTCGAAGGACTGATGTATTTCTTTAATACTTTGCAAAATTTTGGGGGAGCTTAGATAATTTTTTATGCGGGTGCTGAGCTCGAAAAGAATTTTTTAAACAAGATTTAGAGGTTCAACCTCTGATCTTCATATTTCTAATTATTAATTTCTTCTTCATTTTTACTAGATGACCTTCATGATGCCAGGAACCAACTTGCCGATCTTAACAGGAGACTTCATGAATTGGAAATTGAATGCCGTCGTCTTGAAAACGAGCGTGAGGAACTCACCGCTGCTTACAAGGAAGCTGAAGCCGTAAGTTTAATTTTTTAAATTTCATTTTTTTTTTTCGGTTCGTTGATTTTAATATTTGATTTTTTTAGGGCCGCAAAGCTGAGGAACAAAGAGCACAGAGGTTAGCTGCTGAATTAGGTCAATACCGTCATGAAGCTGAACGTCGCTTGCAAGAGAAGGATGAGGAAATCGACTCAATCAGGTACGAGAAAAAAAAAGAGGTGAAAAATTTCAGACGGCCTTGTCGGTGATTGAAATTTTGACAATTCGGAAGGGATATTTTACACATTGTTATAATTTTAGATTTTTGGGGACTTACTTACCAGACGAAAAATTTTAATCTTGGCATATGACCTTTTTTCTTATGATTTCAAGGATTTCATTCATAAATATTTTACAGTAAATTTTTTTAGTCGGCCGGGGGCAGTTTTGTTTGAAATTTGAGGCTGAGTGTTACGTATAGTGAGTGATTGGTTTAAAAAAATTAGACGTTTTTAATTAATTTGCGGGGAGTGGTTGATGAGGTTATCAATGGAAAAGTGATAGCTCAGGTGCTATACTCATTTCGATTTAGTTTAATGTCAGCAGTTATTTGCAATTTTGGAATTTTTTGGCAAATCTATCCGCATTGAGTCAATTAATTATAATCCTGCGCTTTATAGATGGAGGTCAGAATTTTGATTTAGAAGATTCAAATTCAGGCTTGGATATGTGGAATGTGCGGTCGCTAAAAGTTAAATTTTAAAAAAGGATTTGTTTAGAAAATTTTAGTAAATCAAAATTAGTTCCTGGTTTGTCGAAATTTTTTTTTTTTTGCTGTAATTAGCTAAGGAATTTGAATTTCAAAGTGATTCAGTCTAAAGGTCTCTAATTCAGTCGTTGATTTTACTTTTGTTGTTGAAAGCAGTTCTATTTTTGGTTTTCGAGCATTTTTGTAAATTTTGTTGCCTATTCTTAATATAGGTGGCGCCAGAGTGGAAATTTGAGCGACCCAGCGGTTTTCCTTTTTGTGTTTTCATTTGGCCCTTAAGTCCCTGGCCCATTTATTTTTTCTAGTCTATAATTTAACATTTTTTAGTGATGTTCAGAATTTTTGAGAAGGATTAAAGGGGAAGTAGAGGCATCGATAATCATACGGATTGATATTATAAGACACAAGGCATTTTCTTTTGCAAAAAAGCCAACTAAAAACCTCACAAGTGAAATTATTACTTTCGAGCTCCCTAGAGAGAGGAAGTATAGCGGTAGCCTTAAAAATGAAATTTTACCAAACTGCGTATTTTGCCGTGAAAGGGTGAGAAATAACTGTAAAAATGGTTTTTGGGCTGACGTCCGTCCATCCGTCCGTTCATTCGTGTATTTTAGAAGCCGAACGAGCCAGCGCAACAAAAATTGGCAAACGCCTTCCTTAGGCATGGGGAAAAATTTTATTCCATAGTCAAAAACATCCATCCAAATATACTGCTTTGGCAGGGCCAAATTTAGAGTTTTCGAGAATTTTCTCATAGTCGGCTGTAACGATTTTTTTTTTCATTTTTTGTGTGAAGATGCCTGATTAGGAACAACTTTTACCTTTGGCATTTTTCCATGAAAATTCTTCTTCGGAAAATCCGGAAAAACCCGAAAATTTTCAAATTTTTACCGACAGCGCTTACATGGAACTCGACTTCGACTAATTAATGATCGGGGATCTCAAGTTTTTGGTCGATTTTTTTATTTCCTGGCCACCATGCCAAGTTTACGGCTTTGGATGTGCCACATGAGGCCAAATAAATAGTTTTTAAAGATTTTCTCGAAAACTGCTCTATCGATTTTTTTTTATTTTTAGTGTGGAGATACCTGACTGTATTTGAAACAACTTTTCCCTTTGGCAATTCGCCCTCCCCTGGAAATTGGGAAAAACCTAAAATTTTGAAATTTTACGGTTAGCGCTGATATGGGATTCGATTCCAACTAAATAATGGTCGGGAATTTCAAATTTTCGGTCCATTTTCTGATTTTCCATTTCCCGAAGTTCCCAATAAACCGAAGTTATACCCCAACAGAGCGAGAATCTTTTGGGACTGCTATTCCCCTGCTTAAAAAAAAACATTCTCAAATTTTATGACGTCTCCCATTGTTTTCCCTTTTCAAACTCAACCTTTTAATTAATTAATCATACTTTAAGTTGACATTTAAAATATTTAAGCATTTAATTAAGCATAAATAAAAGAAAAATTTGTTTACTTTCGTCATTGACAAGTTCAAAAGGAAGTCTTGTCTCTATCATTACATAATAAAACATACAATTCCCCAGCTTCCCGTCAGCTCAAAAATGTCGCTATAAATAACTCCTGGCCAATGATAATAAGAAACAACTTTGTTAATTCAGTTGGCTTGTATAAGGATAATTCTTCACGAGTATTTAAATTTTAATTCATTAAAACCGTATATATAAAACGAACTTTCACCGCAGCCGTATGATTAGTGACAAGTCGAAAATTACCGGAAAATTATCGAGAAAAATAAGAATTCGTTTTCGTGTGAGAAAAAAAATTCGAAAGTGAATCTATAAAGATCTCAGCTGAGTGAGAAGTTTATTTTTAAATAATCGCGGTTGAATTTTATAATTAAAACAACACTTTTTATACGAAAAAGTGTTACTGGGTCAATCGTTCTTTTTTTTCTTTTCCTCTCTCTATCTTTATCGCTTACCCTGAATGGCGACAGTGGTCGCGAGAGCCAACTTCAAGGAACATTGGCAAAAACCTCCAACGGCAGTGTATAACGATAATTACGGATATGCGATTAATTATTATCAGCCTATGATCGATTATTTGGATTTGAAAAGGGATGAGAATTTAAAAGAGGATCATCATATCGAACCGCCGCATTTGCCTTGGCTGAACGAACGCGGTTTGGCGAAATATCGGCCCGGGAACGAGGTTAGAAGTTATCCGAAAGAGGAATTAGTTCAACTCGCGGTCGAAGCCGAACGGAAGGCTAAAGAGAATTTGCAACATTTTAAATTGGCTAAAAGAACGGATTTAACGTTTTCAGGAACGGTGAAAGCATCCAAAGTCGCGCAGGAAGTGGTTAAAGAAAGTAAAGTTAAACAGTTGGATAAAAGTATACATCATAAAATCATGGATGCGGTTTCGTCTGTTGATGGTTTGGATTTAGCCGGGGTCGGTCACGTGTTTAGGAATTTCGAGGAGAATCCTGCTTTGAAGTTCGCTAAGGATCTTTCGTGTAAAAAATCCGCGAAAGCCATAGAAGCGGAATTGTTGAATGAAACTTTTCAAAATTTATCGAGCAATACGGGTGTTGATATTAAATCTTTTCAAAGAAGGGCGAGATCCGTTGCGCATGATCATACTGAACATACGGTTTTAATGAATTCACGTCAGAAGCAACAGCTTGAAGATGAAAGTAATTTAAATAAACCGGTTACGGATTTAAAAAAGGAATTGGATTGTTTTAAAAAATCGACTGATAATTATTTCCTTGATAATCGGTAAATTAATTTTTTTAAGAAATTTATTAAACGGCTGAATTAATTTTTTTTTTTTTTTTTTGAATTTTAGGAAGCAGACCAGCATCGAAATTGAACAACTCAGCGCGAGGGTTGTAGAAGCTGAAACGAAATTGAAAACAGAAGTAACGCGTATCAAGAAGAAGTTGCAGATCCAGATTACTGAACTTGAATTGTCTTTGGATGTTGCCAATAAGAATAACATTGAACTTCAAAAGACCATTAAGAAACAATCCCTTCAACTCACGGTAAGTTTGGAAAGTGTTAAATTTTTTGGAAAATATTAGGGTTATTAATTTTGGTTGTTGTTGTAGGAAATCCAATCCCATTATGATGAAATGCAGAGGCAATTGGCCGTTACTTTGGATCAATATGGAATTGCCCAGAGACGTGTACAATCTTTGACAGCCGAATTGGAAGAGATCAGAGGAAATTTGGATGCTGTAAGTGTTCCAAGAAACAGCGGTCTTGATGTTTATCGAAACTTAGATAAGGAAAAAGAATTAGAGACTTAAAATTTTTAAATGTTGAGATTGGAAAAACTTTCAAAATAATTTTTATTACTTCGAAGTTTGTCCTCTGCCACCAGATAAAATTTTGGTGGCAGCCGAAGAAGTTTGTAGAAATGAAAATTGTACGCTGCCACCAAAATTTTAGATGGTGGCAGCTGGAAATCATTTTAAGAAAACAATTCTGTTTTGGAAAAATTGTGGCAGTCTAATAATGTAATTTTTGGGAAAATGGGGATAAACTCGATTTCTTTTTACATTTTCAAAACTTTTAGTGCTGCAAAAACTTTTTGGCTATCCTTGATTTAGCTTTAATTTTGTCGCATTCGGGATTTAAAATTTTTCCAGAAAATTTTTTTTAGGGAAAATTTTAATTTTTAATGTTTGGTCACAATAAGACATTTTAAGAATCTTTCAGCTGGGAAAGAAAAAATGAAATTAAGGACAAAAAAGTTTTTTATCACTTTTACAATTGTTAAAAATTGTTTAAAAAAATCCTTTTTGAAAAAAATTGTGGATAACATTTTTAGTTTTGGCGACATTGTTCATAATAGAAAAAATTAATAAAATACTGAATTAATAAATTAATAGACCGTTAAATTTTTTTAGGCTTTGAGAGCAAAGAGGAACGCGGAACAAGGCTACGAAGAAGCCACAAGCAGGGTTAACGAATTGACAACAATCAACGTCAACTTGGCATCTTCGAAATCGAAGATTGAACAAGAACTCTCCCAACTCGCTAACGACTACGATGAAGCTACCAAGGAACTTCGGGTAAGATTTAGTTAATTTTTATAAAATTCACCTCAAACCATAAATATCTTTTTTACTCAAAAAATAATTTTTTTTTATAAAGGTATCTGACGAACGTTACCAGCGAGCCCAGTGCGAATTGAAACACACTGTTGAAATCTTACACGAAGAACAAGAACGCATTGTTAAGATTGAAGCCGTCAAGAAATCCCTCGAAATCGAAGTCAAGAATTTGTCAATCCGTTTGGAAGAAGTCGAGGCTAACGCCATTGTCGGAGGAAAGAGAGTTATTAGCAAACTCGAAGCTAGGGTAATTATTTTAATTTTTAAAAATTTTTTTGATGAGAGATTTTGAAATTAAAAATTTTTGCTTTTTAGATACGAGATATTGAACTCGAACTTGACGAAGAGAAACGTAGACACGCTGAAACGATTAAGATCCTCCGTAAGAAGGAACGACAAGTTAAAGAACTCGTTATCCAATCAGAAGAAGACCAGAAGAACGTTATCCTTCTCCAGGAAACCCTTGACAAAATCAACCAAAAGGTCGCTATTTACAAGAGGCAGTTGCAAGAACAGGTAAAAATTTTTTTAGTAATTTTTTTAAAAGAAAATCTTAGGTTTAGCATCCACATAGAGACTTGATGTAATTTTTTTCTCTTGAAATTTTTAGGAGGGCATATCAACACAAAACGTAACCCGAGTCCGACGATTCCAACGCGAGCTTGAAGCAGCTGAGGACCGAGCTGATACTGCCGAGAGCAATTTATCACTGATCCGCGCCAAGCACCGAACTTTCGTTACCACAAGCACTGTTCCCGGATCCCAGGTTTATCTGGTTCAGGAATCCAGACATGCGACAACGACATCTACGCAAGAAACTTTTTAAATAAAGAAAAAAAGAACCCGAAAAAATAAAAAATTTAAAAAATTTACAAAAAAATATATATAAACAGCTTCATACGACGATTTCTACGCCATCGAGACTGTTCGGAAATATTTTTTAAATCGAGCGGAGGTCAGCCCCACCTCGCTCAAATAAAAAAAAAACCAAAAACTAAAAGGTTAGGGTATTCGCTTTTAACGGGTGCGTTCAAAATATCAAATTGCTCATGCAAATTTTTTTTGGATTTAGCATTTACGTCATAACCATCAGAAATAAATAATAATAAAAATGCATTTGACTAATAAGAAAACTTGAAAAATGTAAAAAAAAAATTGAAGTTCAAAGACGAACAGTCAAATTAGAAAATCAAAATATTTAATCCATCCATGTTTTTTTATTCTCAAAAATTTAATCAATATCTACAAAAAAAATGAAATCTCGCACGGTCATTTTTTAAATAACATCACTTTAATTTTTTGTAGTTATTTGATTTTTGTCATTTTCTGATAGATAAAGAAAAATAATGAAGTGATATATAAAAGCAGGTAAGATGGCTTTTTTTTCTTTTAGGATGAAATGTAACCAAAATCAAATACAAATATTAATTTATAATTTTAAAACGTTCGATTATATTTCCCTTTTTCCCTTAATAATAACTCTGGGGAGAAGTAAATGGGAGAAAAAAAAGCGTAACGACGAGCTTTCTTCGTAAACAACCCGTAAAGGGACGCCATCTTGTTTGAAAAAACCGTTATGTAATTTATTATGAATTAATCGTTATTATCAATAAAAAAAAATGCTAACCCTCGTCTGCTTTAGGTTTTTTTTCAAAGAAAGCTTAAATTTTTTAAAAATTAAAGATAAAATATTTAAAAATTGTTAGAGAAATTATTTTCTTCCTTTCCTTTTCAAACCATTTTGAAACCTCTCTTTTTTTTGTCCAGTTTGATCGTGGCACTAGCTAGATAAGTGGCAATAAATTTTGAAAGTTGTAAAAAAAGACATTGTAGACGTATATCATGCATTTTTGCGAAAATAAAAATTGATTTTACAAAAATTTTCTTTGAGTGACTTCGCATTCCTCTGGAAGCTGAAAATCAGAGGGCCCGGCGCTTTGAAAACAAATGGTCAACGAACTTTTTTTTTTTAAGTGTCATTAGAAAATTATTGAAAAGTGCTTGAGCGTGTAGTGGTTTCGTTTGTGTCAAGGAAAAACATGTTTTAAGTGTTTCTTTCATTTTAATCATGATAAAATAAGTAAATTGCACGTAAGGATTACGTAAGTAACGTTAAATTGTATTAAATATGATAAAAACTTCGGAAATTTAGAGGTGTTTCCTTTATAGTTGCGGTTATAAACAAAAAGCCAGAAATGAAACCGGCTCCGATTATTGAATGAAATTTTAGAAATCATTTAATACGTGAATTACGATAGTTAACATGATTCCCCTTAGAATTCCTAATTATATCTTGCTTTCAATTTCCTCACATAGTTTGAGATTTTAGATTCAGTATCTCGAATCTCAATGATGACGCCATGCTCTCAAGACTTATGAAACCTTTTTACTTCTTGAAAAACTGGATTCGAGCGATGTAAGCCAAAAGCCAAAAAAGCAAAATCTCATTTATTTTTTAATAAATATACAGCCAACAACTTGTAAAAGCATTTTTAATCTAATAAAAAAAAGATTAAGTTTTCTTTCAAAAGCATTTAAAATTCAACCGTGTAGTGTAATGGGATGGGAAAGTTGGTAGCATTGATGCGTCAATGAAACAAAGTAACAAAGTTTGGTTATGTTTTTTTTATTATTATTCATTTAATCAAGCACATAAAAGGGTCCAATAAGGAGTGTCGTTTAAAGCATAGCTAAATATTTTACCGGATGTAATTTATAACAAATGCTCAAATGTTTATCTCCGGGAATAATCCTGAGTTTGTGTTCGTGTTTTATGTTTAGTGTTTGAATCCGTGATTTTCAAAAAATCGAGTCAAAATGATGACAACTAAAACCCGGTATTGCTTTGTTTGTGACATTGCCGTATCCAATAAGTATTTTTATTTAACATCATGCACTACTCAATCATCGAAAAAGAAACTAGTGGAAAAATTAGGGCAGTTAGTTGGGGAAGAGTAAGTATGATCCGCCTTGTAAACATTTTTTTCCATGGGACTTTTTGGTGTAGGAAAAGAAATTTTTTTTAGGTATATGGTGGTTGCAACAGAAGATGATGTCATTTGCAGAAGCTGTGCTAATTTAATGAATACACTTGATCGACTAGAATCAGAAATGAGTTCAGTAAGGCGAGTCGTACTAAAGTTTTTAGAGAAAACATATTCATTAGAGGAAGGAAAATTACTAAACCAAAGTGGAATTGATAGCCCTTGTAATGAAACTGAAAAGCAATCGCCTATGAGCTTTTTGGTAAATATCGAATTATAAAACAAGCATTGATTATTCTGTGCAAAAAATAAATTGTGGGGTTCTTTGCAGGCAAGGAAGAAAAAAGCAGATGAAGATTTTGAAAATGACGTTGAGGGTAATGCGGACGATCCTAAATCAAGAATATGGATGCAATGTGATAGGTGTCAATATACAACAAATTACACATCATTCGTTAAAAATCATATTCGAAACAAAGTTTGTTTAAATTGTGAAGCTCCAATGAAAAACGGGATATGTTCACAAGAATGTGAAAAAGATAAAATTGACAATTCTCTAATAGTTAATAACCCAAATGAAAAAAATGAATCAGTCCATCTCATAGAAAATAATATGAGTTTTTTAAATGGAGGCACTGATGAAGGACTATCTTTAATGACTGAAGGTGGAGAGACTGAAAATGAAGTAACATTAAATGTTAATGAGTCAGGTGAAATAAGTTTAGCAGAAGATAAGGATGACGAGGAAGAAAAAGAAACCAAACCTGCAGTATATTTCCAAGTCGTGGATGATGACGACGATTTTGATAATAGTAACGTTCGGCAAGTTTTAGCTGTAACTGGAGCTGATGGAGCTGTTGAAATGATGGAAGTCATGTGGAATGAAGAAACAAATAGCCCGGTTACGGAAATTCCGTTTTAAGGATTTTTTCTGGTATATTTAAAATAAAAGAATTTGATTGCTAATGTGATGTCAGCATAATTTTTTTTCTTAATAGTTAAAATACATCAATAATTAAAAATTATAATTAAAAAGTATTTTAAAAAACATCTCGAATAATTTTTTTAAATAATTAGAATATAACTGAGGTAATTTAAAACTTTTAGACCGAACGATAATTTCAAATTTTTTTGTTAAAAGTTTAAAATTCCTGGATTATTAAAATTTTTTTCTCGAGATCATATGTCATCATTTTTTTTTAAAAAAAAAAAAGAAAAATTTCTCAAATGATTCTTTTTTACATGATTAAGCATTCAAAATTTAGGATGAGAGATCAAAAAGCATTCAATGAAAAAATAAAAACAAAAAAAAATACTTAAGAATATTTACAACGCTTTGGTATGAGGTAAAATTTGCTGAACGTGATCACTGCTTTCAACAATTAACATAATAGAACCGGCTTGATCTCTTACACATTCAACTTGATGCCCGCCCCAATCTTTTCTTTGACAAAAAGTCGAACAATATGGCGTCCTACGACATAGAGAGCATTCCGCAAAAGCATCTCGATTACAATTGGCACATTTTTTATTTTCGTTGCTATCCGATGTGGTTGGTTGAAGGCCGAAATTTTCAACGGCGTTGACAACGTGAACGGGTAGGATCTCCTCTCGAGATTCGTAAACTTCTTTTGAGCATGCGACTTGAGTTTCCATTTGAGCGTTTAAAATTGCTTGTTCTTTATCTCGGATGTGAGCTTCTCTCATCCCCTCTCTTTCTTGCATCCATTGGAGTCTAAATTCTTCGAGGGTGTGACGGAATTGGTATGATAACTTTATCATTTCGTCCGACATCTGGGAAAAAAATCGAAGATATGTTTAACAAATTTAAAAAAAATTTCAAAAAAAATCTGAGCATGTCTAACCTTTTCTAATTTTCTAATTAAGACATTCCCGTTGTCTGAAGCTGATTTTTTGCTCGAGTTGTCACCAACGCTAAAACGAGATTTTCTATCCGGTGCACTTGGCTGTTCTACATGTATAGTACTAGTTTGTTCTTCACTGGGGGCTGTTGTTACTACAAGTTCTTCTCCTAAATGATTCTGAAATTAAAAAAAAAATATTTCAGCAAAAATCACTATTAAAACTTTGAAAAAGTTTCTTTACCTTAATTTGAACATATGGCTGCCCAGAAGACCATTCAGAATTTATCTTCGGATCCATATTATCCTCAGATTCACTTTCTGGGTTACTGTTCTCTTCTTTAACTGACAGAACTTTCCTTTTTTTACCACTATCACTTTCATATTCCATTTCTCTTTTCCGTCTTCTTTTGTATGGAGTAAAAAATCTTACTGGCCCAGTCTAAAACACATTTTTTTGTAAAAAACATTCATTTTTTAAATTTATATTTGCAATATTATACTTACTGCTGTATCGTCATCGCAACAAGCAGCACAAGTGCAAGCAGTTGCATGAGGGACTAGCAATCCACTATCTATTAATGCTTGGAGGCTTCTACCTCCAAAACGTATACTGCGTTTCCAGTCTTTACTCGAAGCTCTTCCACAAACTGCTTCAAATTCACTAGGTGTATACCAATTGTTACCTAATTTAATACATCTTCCCCTTCCACCTGAACCGAATTTCTTTTTATGTAATTCAGCATTAGTTGTCTAAAATAAAAATTATCATTTAATTTCTGTTTACGTTCTCTTTTAAATTTATATACGAACCTTGCATCTAACTGATAAAATAGGTGAATGAGCAGCATCTACCCATTCACTAGACTGACATATCATTTGTTGCGTATTACCATCAGAATCCCTGCTTTCCCCTTCAGCTTCACAAACAATATGAGAAGTTTTCACCCCATCAGTACTGTTCCGACTCACCCAAGTTCGTACAGTCCTTTCATTTTCTTTTTCTGATCTTGTCTCACATAAAAAACCTCCATCAACACATAATACTGATCCTTTAAACTGATTAGAATTGGCCAACTAAAATCATCACCAGAAAAAAAAAAAATTTCCAAATTATTTATTTTTAGCAACTAAAAATAAAAATGGAGGATTTTGATGAAAGCTTACCTGAAGTTGATCATGAGTAATAACATTAAAAGTTGTACCTGACGGGCTAGCAACTCCGATTAAGGAACCTACTGCTAACCCTTCCGGTACCGATGTAACAACACTACATTTCGAACGATCCAAGGTAATGTTTTGATGTTCCTCGGGATTGTTCGCCAAGGGATCGGAAATGTCCGGCATCACGATTTGTTCCGAAGTTTGATTAGTCTCCATCTGACAAAAAACCGCCAACTTTTACACTTCTAAAATATGCAAGGGAAATACCAGTGTAAAAAAAGGTATAATATGAACATTATGCATTATAACGACGTCGTATTGAGACAAATATCTACAACTCAAACCACCATTTTTAAGAATGAAAGAGAACGATCGAAGTTTGAAGTGTTTACCTGACGCAAGGTCACGTGACTTTCAAAAATTTAATATTCGGCCTTATAATAACATAAAATATCATTTTAAATATGATAAATGCGTTGAATTAAATACGTTTTAATCATTTACATGCATTTTTGTCAGAAAAAGCGTAAAAATTATAAATGTTAGCTGAAAGAGTGTGTTCGTTAACTTGTGCATACGTAAACAGGTAAACGAACGCGCTTTCCTTTGACTGATTTCCTTTGTTTAATTTCCGGTTTCGCAGGCAGGAGGCGCTGTGTGTGTGTAATGGCTAGGTTGTTGGATATACCAAACAATGAGTAATTCAATTGAAAGGATGAAAAATAACGTAGAGGAAGAGTATACGAAGATCGAAAAAGGAGAAGGATGGACTGAATTTTTTTATGTAAGTCACCCCGGCTGTTTCTTTTAACCTTGTACATCCGTCTTTGTAAAAATCAACGCCCGAGGTCACTGATAGGAAGGATTATTAGGCTATAGCGGGCCAGATTTTCCTTTTCAGGATATTGTTTGACTTTTCTTGCAATATTTCTCATCGGTTTAAATACCATACTGAAATTCCACGAATTATCTTTACAATTTTACTTGAGCTTAAATGTTTTATCATTATTCCAAAACGAAAAGCTACCGTAACTTTTGTTCTCTTCATTTTTTCCTTTTTTAATATGATTTCTGAGAAGTAGATATTTTTCTACTTTTTTTTGTACCTGGATGTGTGTAATTATAGCATGAATCAGGGATTTCATAAGATGTCTATGATTTATCAGTGATATTCATGTCAAAAAGCCATTAAGTGTTTGGCATTTAACTTGACATTTATATAAAGGGTTTTGTGTATATATTTTTTTTTTTTTTTTAGGGAATACGGAATGAATGCACTCAGAACCATAGTTTTACTACGCTGGAAGCTAAAAAGGGGGAGAACAAAAACTTAAATAGATATAGGGATGTTAATCCATATGATCATAGTAGGATCATTCTTTCCAAAGGTTCATGTGATTATATTAATGCAAATTTAGTGGTAATAGAGAAAGCACATCGGAAATATATTCTCACTCAAGGTCCACTTCCACAGACTACATCTCATTTTTGGTTAATGATATGGGAACAGAACTGCAAAGCTATTATTATGCTCAACAGAGTAATTGAGAAAAATATGGTGAGATATTCTACTTGATAGTTGATTATTGTGAAGTTAATACATGTAAATAATTCATGAATGGGATTGTTTTAGATTAAATGTCATCAGTATTGGCCAACCGGCGACTCCCCTGCCGCTGATAATTCCTTTGTATTCAATGACGTGGGTCTTAAAGTTACTAATATTTCAGAAGTAAAAGCTTCTTATTATACGACCACAACCCTTAGGCTTGAAGATTTGTCTTCAGGGAAACAAAGGGAAGTAATACATTTTCATTATACAACTTGGCCAGATTTCGGAGTTCCACAAAGCCCAACAGCATTTTTAAGGTTCTTAAATGTAGTGCGCAATAGCGGTGCTTTAGATGAAAATGTAGGGCCACCGGTTGTTCACTGTTCAGCAGGAATCGGTAGATCTGGGACATTTTGTCTGGTTGATTCATGCCTTGTATTGATTAACGACATGAAGCTGGATAATATAGTAGTGAAGGATATATTGATGGATATGAGAAAATACAGAATGGGGTTAATACAAACACCTGATCAACTTCGATTTTCATATTTAGCAGTTATTGAAGGAATCAATAGAGCTGCTACGTTAAACGGATCAGCTGTAAGTGAATTTTTGATCCGAAATAAAAGAATTTGGAGGATTGGTTTTTTTTATAAAAATTTGTTTGTAGCAGGAGGATGACGAAGAAGATGAAGATGAAGAAGTAACTGATGATGAAGCACCTCCGTTACCTCCTCCTAGAGGAGAATCGCTAGGACGAGGACGTAGCAATATAGTAAACAGTGACGAAATAAGCAATTCGACTAGTGTTAATAACGTAGAACATAGAAGGTGGGTGGTTAAAAATTTTAATTTTTTTTTATATATTTAAAAGGCAGGGGGAAGGAGCGAGACCTTGCCCGAGGTTTTTAAAAAAGCTTTTTTGCCCCTCCTAAAACCTAGCGAACTTTTGTAATAATTTTCTAAACAGGAAAACCCGACATCGTGCGAAATCCAATCGAGATGATCGTCATGGAACAAGGAGAAGTCATCCGTACAAGAAAGAAGATAGGTATCTTCATCACAATGATCGTGGTACGTTTTTTTGCGAGACCACCAAACCCTCACGATTAAAAAAAAAATTTTATTAAATGTTTTTCTGGGGTCATGTCAATTGCATCTGTGATCTGTGTGATTGCTGGGTTAATATTTCCCGCCCTTGTTTTTTTTTTTGAACAATTTTTCCAGATGCGATCGATAAGCACCTCTTAAATTATTTTTCTATCAAAAAAATTATTTTCATCTATCTTCGGCCAGCGCTTAAGACCATTCTGGTATTGATGTTCCTGTTGTATTTTTCCCCCAAATCATTATTAATAAAAATCCCCCCCTAAATTTCGTTTCAGGGAAGAATCGCCCGCCGCACGTCAAAGGAAAAAGGAAAGAGAGGAACGAAATCAAAAAATAGACACAAAGGTTAAAGAAATGAAACAGAAGTTAAAGGATTCAGAGTCCTGGCAGCAATGGAAGAAATCTTGGCTAAATCCTTGGAGCATCGGATGCTTTATTTTAGGAGGAGGTATTATAGCTTACGCGATATTCGCAACTCGCGGTTGATTTATTTAAAAAAAATACAAAAGGAAAAAGATTTTTTATTTAACAGTACAATAAATATTGAAAGGAAAAAAAAGTATGATATTACACGAAAAACAATCGAATCGTGCTAAAATCTCTGCCTAATTGCATGTTTTTTATTTTTTTAAAAACAAAATGCATTGAAAACGGGTTCTTGGAATTTTTTTTTCAAAATTTAACTCGAAACCCCCTTTTTTTTCTTTTTTTTTATTATATGTATAAAAAGGATTATTAATCTGGGTAATTTATTTTTTAGTAAGATTATTATGATGAAAAAAAATCTCTTTGTAAGTTATAAATACGCGTACCGTATATTTTGCTGTTTAATATTATTATGATTATTATTATTAATTTTTTTCTTCAAATATCTCGATTTCATGTAACGGCAGTAGGCAGTGGCGTCACCCGGTTAATTTTGGAAGAGCCTTAAAAATAATTGTGGCCGCTCTCGGTTTCGTTCGAGACTCTTCGGTATTCTTCGCACCTTATCGGAGCTTTTCGTTTCTGTTCTAAAAATTTGTTAATAACGTTGAAAATATTTTAACTCTTAAATAAAAAACTTTTCTGCTTTCGGCCCTCCCAAAGTGCAGAATCCGATGACGCCACTGAAATTATGTAACTTGAGAAATGATTGACTGATGAGAAAAATAGTGCAAATTTAAAAAAATATTCGCTGAAAGTAATTTTTTTTTAAAAATTAACAATTAGTCCGGCAAAGATTTCTGTTTAAATTTTTACTTGCCTAAAAAAAATGTTTTTTGATTGATGAAGCCGAAATTATGATCAACTAAATCTTTTCCGCACTAGTGTATTCAAAATTTTTCGAATTCGAAAATCTTTCGTCAGGTTTTCATGGAAAAAAAAATGGGCAAAACTGGGGAAAGTCAAACATTTTTTATTCTAGGCCTAAAAAATTTTTTTTAACCAATTAACATTACCCCAGTTAGCTTCCATTCATTCGCAAAAATTTTCTTTGAACGCAAAAAGTTTTTTTAACTTTCCAAACAAAAAAATCTCACGTGCCTTTTTTCATTATTTTTTTTTAAAGCACTAAAATAAATTTTTTCATCGAAAGTATTAACAACAGGGAAAAATAGCAAAATTCCAAATTTTTCAACTGCTCCTTTTATTTTTTCCCGCTCTATTTTTTCACAAGAATCTTAGACTAAAAAAAAATTTGATACAACGATTTGAAATCTGTGCAATTTTTTTCTAGCGCCAAATTACTCGGCGGAACCGCCCTGGTTTTTTCTTAAAAATGAAAAATCAATTTTTTTAAAAAAAAAAAATGGTAGTTTAGATTTCTTAGAGTAGCAAGAATGTGCTTGTGAAATAATTGAACGTAGAGGAATGATTAGTCTCCAATTTTTTTTATCGGCCAAAACTGCATTTATATTGTTTTTTTTTTTTTTTTTTTTTTAAATCAAATGCCTCATTTTTATTTATTTTCTTTAAATGCAAACTGCAAGGTAGCTGTGCCTGATAAAACTGGTGTCACATCACCATCTAGACTGATCTTATTAGATAATGCAACATAATTAGCTCTCTTTGTATTTTTTGTGATAAATCAGTTTCAGTTTATGTTGCATTAGAAAGTATATCGTCCAACCTCATCATTTTTCTTTTCCCTCCTCCCCATTACCAAATTTTTATTATAATTTAAAAATTCAGGGATTTCTTGATTTAGTTCCATTGTTTGTCATTATAAATTTGATAATAAATGTGAAAAGAATTGTATTCCATTAATAAATTAATCAAAATAATTAATTAAAAATGCATTTTATTTATTTTATTTGTAGCAAAATGTGTTTACAAAAACAATGTGATAACAAACTACATTTAAAACCCAAAAAAATTAAGCTTATAATGGTAACTCATACGGTAAGTATAATCACAGGGATAATAATTTATAATATTAAAGCTATTTAAACACAAGGAATAGAATAAATGGACGTCAAAACGAATAAAAGACCTCTCAACTAATAATGTCAAGTGCTCTATCACAAGCGAAAGCATTTAATGTGTAAAATCTTCATATTCACAAAGATTAATCCTTGAGTGGCCTTTAATTAGTTACTATCTACCCTTAATCTGGCCCCTAAATATAAAATTAGCAAAAATCGGCAGTAATGAGATGTATTTTATGATAATTTGATTAAAGCATTATATGACGGACATAGACACTCAAAATGGCGGCCATTCTTCTTGCAGGGAAATTTCGTCGCCATGTTGTTTTTTTCCAACTCGCGACAAATTTCTCAGTTTTTCAAGTACCGGTTTGTATAAAGGACGCCATTTCATTTATATTGTTTCATGTACGTGATTTAAATATTTTACCAAAGTGATGAGTGATAAAATTTCAAATCTAAATGAGGTGCGGTTGCTGCTTGAGTGCTGCTACGCATCGGGCTTGATCTACCGCTATTCGGAACCGATTCCATTACGGTAACGTTTACGTTTTCGCCTTGAACATTAACCGCGACTGTTACTTCTGCATTTTCTTCGTTAACCTCTTCGTCGACTCCATCAGTTTCTTCCTCATTTGTTACTGATTGATTTTCATCGGGGTTGTCCTCTGGGATTGACCCTTCAACATCATTGATTTGGTTTTCGTTCTCCGGTTCGTTTTTCGTCACCTTACTGAAAATTTTAAATTCTTCCAGTCAAACAGCAACTAGTTTGGAATAATAAAATAAAAAGGAGTCATGCAGGTATGAACATTTATTCTTATTAAAGGGCCTGAAATTATTTATAAAGTGAGTGCAGTGCCCCTTTTATTAAAATCAGTTAAATGAATCAAATACAGGTTGATCGATCCTGAAGCATTTTAATGTGAAGTCCAGAATTTTGGACTATCAGGAAAACAATATTTGATTCTTGGGCAAGGCAAATATTTTTGAGACTTGAGGCAATCAAGAAATGCCTCATGAATAGAAAGTCTGTAAGCAGGACGAATGCTTTTCTATTCTTTCCGAGATGATGCCACTGTAGGCCATGCAAAAAGTATTTAACATCACA
The DNA here is from genome assembly GCA_023512825.1 of Liposcelis brunnea. Classification (NCBI taxonomy): domain Eukaryota; kingdom Metazoa; phylum Arthropoda; class Insecta; order Psocodea; family Liposcelididae; genus Liposcelis; species Liposcelis brunnea. The sequence continues at coordinate 7,126,028 of CM042073.1, read as the reverse complement.
ACATTATTCTTGTTTACATCTGCAGAGTTTTCTCTAAGTAAATTTTTAGTGTCTGATTATTTACTTGAACCCAAAATCAGGCCATCGAATATCCTAAAATTTTTCTCAGACATCTCAAATTGGAAGATGAAGAAAAATATTTGAATTAGGAAGATTCTTGGAAGGATAACGGAAGTGCCAAATGAAAACATTTACAAAAATTTTTTCAAGTCAATTAACCTCAAATGAAATTTTCAAATATGAGATTAAAGATAATTTCAGGCCCAGAGCTTCATGCATACAAAAAAAAAAAAAAATAAAAATCTTTTAACAATTTTATTTAAAAAAAAAATAAATTAAAAAAAGTGAAGGTTATAAATTAAAAAATAATAATAATCGTGAGCTGGAGATTAAATCTCCACTAAAACTAATTTGTTGATATATGTAGTGCTAATCACAACCCCAAGTTAAGGCAATAAAAAATATTAAAGCTCGATTATACTGTGAACATCAGTAAAAAATGAGATCTAAAAGTGGAAGACCCTACAAGACTTACCATAATATCAGCAACGATTCATCATAATATATTCACAGGGTAAAACAGAGAGCAACATCAAATATTTGATCTTGAAAAATAAAAATAAATAAATAAATAAAATAAAATAACTAAAATAACTTGATCCAATTAAAATGATTTGATGATTCTGATGAACCGATTTGATCTCTTAACAGACTAGTTTCTACTTTTTCTTTTACCCTGTTTCTTTTTTTAAAGCAACAAATAACAAGACATTAAAAAAAAATATTTAACAAACATTTTTTAAAAAAAATTCACATTAGGCTTTTAAAATTCAATTTTTTTTCTTGCTCATTCTGCGTGCAATTTTTTCTATGGAAGAATAATCTTATTTTTTTTTTTTGGAAAAAAATTAAAGCTAATAAAAAAACGAATAACCACGTGCAAAAAAAATACACAAAAAAGTCTTATCACAGTGATGAATAATAAATATATATAAATTCGTTTTAAATAATAAAATAATATGGATGCGGCATTACAATTGATAAACCACAGGAAGTATGTCTCCATACCTGCCAGGTTTTGTCGGTTGCTGTGCTGATGGTTTTTGCTGCAATATCTGAAAAAAAAGGGATTTTTTTTCAGAAGAAAAATTTATTAGCTAAAGTCCCTAATGTGCAAAATTTTTTTTCCAAATTAAAAAATTTGTGCTAAAAATTTTTTTTTTTAGTTTTTTGAAAGATTTTCGGGTTTTTAAAAATGTTGGCATTTGGCATATAATTTTTTTTCAACTAACCATTCCCATCGTCGATACCGGTTTATGTGGCGAGGGCCTTCCAAAATGAGTCGAATGATTCAAGCTTTGAGGATAAGTCGTTTGGGGCTGAGGTTGAGGAGACTGTGAAGTTGCTACTGTTGTTGGGGTGAAACTTGTAAATCCTCCGCTGGAAAAAAAAAAATTGGAAAATTTAAGCTCCCGTGAAAACAAATCGTCCATCCCCAAATCTAATTTCATATTAGTTCGGTTTTTTTATGTGATTTTCTTCTTCCCTTTACAGCATGTACACGCGAGACATCGATTACAGGGTTTAGTGGAAGCAATTTAAGGATATTCCAATTTTAATCAAAAATTATTGCTAGTCGGGATCGAAGTAGGTGTGGTTCGGTGATTTACAGGTTAATAGTTATGAGATTGATGATTATTTGTTTATCCGGTTTTTGGGTTATTGCTTTTTTTTTTACAAGAGAAAGTAAAATTTATACAAACCTCGAGTATCGAGACGCCAATGAACTTACACCTGCTGGATGTAATTTCTCTCTACTATCGATCCAATCTCCTAAAATGAAAAATCCTTCGTGTTTGTTACGTTAATAAGCATTTTAGTAGATTAGTTTTTCTTTTTCTTTTTGAAAAATTGAAAGGTTAAAAATATTATTTATCGAGCAAGATTATACAGTATTTATCAGAGGTGTTACTGTCAAATTGAGTTTTTTTATTTGAGAGTCTGCATTCTTATTCCTTTTTAAAAATATTTAGAGAGAAGATTTACAAAAGTTTGGCTAAAAATCTGCTGAGAAAAATGGTTTTAAGAAATTTTTTTTAACAAAGAAAAGCAATGAAAAATTTTTTCCGAGCTGATCTGGTTCTGGAAAAATTGATTGTTAAAGAAATTAATTGTTAAAGAAATTTATTGAAAAAATTTTAGGAAAATTTTTTTTGTTGAAAAAAAAATTCTAAAAAAAGATTTTTCCAAAAAAATTTCTACAAAATTTTGTCACTTGTAGGCGATAGCTTATTCAACTTAATGATAAATCCCCCTGAGTATCTCATCAACATAGATGCACACTCAAAAAAATTCGGGTAAAAAGTGTATAATCCTCATCCAATTTTTTTTTATCTGGAGCGGTTCAATTTTTCTTTGCTTGGAATGATAATGGGCATTTTATCATATTTCCCTATTGCCTGACCTAAGAGTCTATCTACCCATATACTTCATCTTTAATTCATAAGGTCATGGCAATTACCCGAGCACTAAATAACAATCGATCAGATCTGGTATAACCACTTTATTTTAAAAACACTTACTTGATTGCCTGTTTGTGAAAAATCCATCGAAAACCACAAAATTATTCATCTGAGGAATGATAGTTTCTAAGCCATAATGCTTATGTAAAAATGATAAAAACTTTGGTGATGGTTTATCTATTGCTAAATGCTGCGGTTCAACATTTTCTTCCTGCATCACAAAATATTTCAATTAAAATCAAAAAATAACTCAAAATTTGGCAATTATTCAAATTTACCTTTAACATATGCTGAAATAATCTCCTTCCCAATCCCATTCTTTGTTTTGACTCATGTATATAAAAATCCAAAACACATCTAGCAGACACTTCGTGATTATTCCCACCAGCATCAAACACATATAAATGTTTACAACCCATTTTCAACATTCCTAATACACAACCAGCTCCTCTGCAAAAAAAAAAAAAATTCCTCAATATTTTTCAATGTCCTACTTAATTTTTTTTAATTTCCAAACACACTTACTTCGGACCTCCCTTTGGGTCACTCAATATATAAACAGTATGATCAGAATTCCTTAATCGCTCACCGCTCGTTATAACTTTTTGCAAGCCTTGAGCTTTTGCAGAATTTTCTCCTAATACAGTAAGTATGAGACTCATCCTTGTGATGCATTCCCTGAAACAAAAAAAATCATCTTATTTTCAAAGGAACCGACAGGTTCAACGTACTTAAAATCCGTATCGGATGTTACGGTACAATTGCACGAGTAAAAAAATCACAGATGTCAAAATTTGGCACAGGTTCACTCAAGCTGATCAATGAAACCTACGAAAAAAATTCAACGCCCATTTACGTCAATTCCCCCGAGGCCGCAAAACCTTCCTATTTAATATACTCTTAGCCAAAGTATCCCTTATCGTATACTAAATAATGCGTCACGAAAATTTTAATAAATAAATAATAAACTTACTGGAGTTCTCTTCGATCTCCTAAAAATCCATCAGGTATTAACCTCGATCCGATTTTTGTGATCTCACTTTTAAAGTATCTATTTATATCGAAATTAAATTCCATTTTTTAAACGAGAATTTCTTTTTATATTAAACTACCTCCGAGGAGTATTATCAAATACTTAACATAACCGCATCGGTTGATCGGAATGATTTAAAATAAATTAATCAATAAACTCGAAGCGACGATCTCCTATTTGAAATTGATTGTGAATCACGGAATCACAACAAATGAAAACGGAAGTTACGTCATACAAAGGAAATCCATATCCGCTTTCGCGAAGAAAAAAAGGAAAGACAAAGGAACGTTGAAAAAAAACTCCATTTAGCAGAAGCTCGAGTTTATTTGGATAATGATATTTTTACTTTTATACAATGTAGTGTAGTCGTAATAAGTTTATATTGTTCTTAACCGGGAAAAATGTGATAAATAACAGTTTTTTTAATTAATGAATATGAAATTTATTAAGTCGAATCATTTTTTTTGATTTGTGAATTTGTAAAAATAATCAAACCATCCATTTGCATTTGACAACTATTCAAGAAATGGTGGACCGATATCTACCACATTGTTTATGTATGCTTAAACGATTGGAAATATTATCATGAGACGTTTACCGAATATTATGAATATTTTTATTATCTCATCATAGTACTGGTGACAAACAACAATATTAAAATGGGTTTGAATTTTGTTTTTTGGATTGGGATCATCCTTTTGCAGGCTTTGATTGTGAGAGGTAAGATGACACCATATGACCCCTATGTGGGTATTATATATTTTAAAATCAATTTAGTTTGCACCCTTGTTTATGTGGTCAAGTTGAAAAATAGGGAAAACTGATATTTTGAAGGATTGTTCGAAATTAAACATATCATTTTTTCTAGGCATTAAGTTTAAAATTAAGTAAGATTTTATTATTGCAGCCTGTCAATGTACTCTTTGAGAAAATTTGGGGACAACATTATCAGTCCATTTCTCTCGTCTTGATTACTGTTAGCTTACCAGTGACAAGGGTAATGATAATATATTGTCAGCACCCACTTCGTCACTCTCCCTTGGGATAATTATTCTGTCTTGTTTACTAATTCTCTCCTTAAATCTTCATTAGTAAAGACGAATCACCATTTTCATTAAATGTTAAAGTTTTAATGATGGCGTAATTTTTCACCCTTTGTTCTGCAATGTTCTTTAGTAGGCTTTTTTTGATCTGGAGTTTTCAAATTATTGCAAGTCCCCAACTCAGTCGCTGAAAGTCTTAATTTAATAAAATGATTTCTAAAAAAAATTCTAGTTAAACATTTATTTTAGGAAAAATTTCTGCATCAAGAAAAATGTTTTTGTTGGGGAAAAGTTTTAAGAAAAATTTTTTTGGAGACAAGAAATTAGAGTCTGAGGCTTGAATCATACCATAGCTGAAGTCTCGTCTTGATGTTTTCATGCTTCATTTGTTGCGTCTCAGATAAATCTCAACACAAGTTAATTTTGCTTCCCTTTTTTATTGTGACTTCCCTCTCTGAAATTTTCAATTTATTTAAAGAATATTAAACCCTGCCAAAAACTGACTTTAACAATTTCTTATAACCAGTTTCAGGTCTCGTCTGCCACTGTGACATTTGTGAGAACAGAACATGCGTTACAGATGGAGTCTGTTTTACTTCCACATCATTTGACAAGAAATCAGGGATTACAAAATACACCTACAGGTATGTTTCTTTCTTTCATTTTTTTTATAAACATCATTATTTTTAATCAAAATTCATGAAAACCAAAAAAAATTGAAGAAATTTGCACAATGTGAGATTCATTATGAATAAACAATATTATTTCTATGGGGTGTAAGGTGCCTCGACCCGGAGAATAAACTCCTTCCTGGGGAGAAGTCACTATGTAACCGGACATCATTAGCTCCTGATACATATTCGTTGATATGTTGTGAAGATTCAGATTTCTGCAATTTTAAAATTTTGCCGACTTTAAGTCCTCGCAAAACGACCACAATTGCTACCAATGTTTACGCCGTTTCAGGTAGGAAAAATACTGAGTGGTCCTTATCCCTCGAGTAATTGTTGGAGTTTTTTTCTTACTGATAAATATTAATAATCCTTTTTTTTTTTGATAGTGTGAAGTTTTTTTTTTTTTTTCATTAAAAAAATCAATCTGGATTACACTTGGCAACAGTTCCGGCTATTCATTTCCGTATTTTCTATTAACCTGAAAGTAATTTGAGCCCCGGTTGTTGATTACTGATAAGGCTTTTAAAACGTCCCCGATTACAAGGAAATGACCCGGTGCAATATCACGCCATTATTATCCCACAATAATAATCGTAAATTATTCTGTTTTTTATTTTTTTTTTATCGGACTTAAGAAGCGTCCTTTACTTGTCACAATGTCATGGCGAAGGTTTTGAAACATTTTTATAAACTTAGTTTTACCCCCAAAAAAATTTTATCGATTTTAAATTAAAGGCTAAAAAGCCGAATTCTTTGTCCCGAAATTATGTTGCCTAAATTATATTTCCTGAATAATATTTTTACAAAAACAAATTTTTGAATGTAGAGAATCACTTCGCATTTTTAGAATTGAGATCGAACTTAGTTCTATTTTCCTTAAAAAAATAATCAATTGCGAACAATTAAACATTATCAAAAGATTTGCTCAACAGAAAAAAATTTTTAGAACATGTGTTCGACAAAAAAAAGTTATCAAAAAATCTATTCGACAAGAAAATATTATATTTAGATCAGTTCGACAAGAAAAAACTGTCAAAAATTCTGTTTGACTAGAAAAAATTATGTAAAAATTTCTCTGATGAGAAATCATTATTTGTTCAATTAGAAAAAATTGTAAATATTGTTCGACAAGAAAAACTTTTTTAAAAATGGTTCAACAAAAAAAAATTCATAAAAATTTGTGTGACTAGAAAAAATAATCAAAACAAAAAATCAAAAAAAAAAAAAAAAAAAAAAAAAAAAACGAAATTTGGCCAAAAAAATTTTGATTTTATTAAGTCCTTGAAGTCCCGAGAATTAGGAAAGGAATCGAGTTCGATCACTGAAGTTAGGTTAAGTTCTATTCTTCTAATTAGCCAGTTTACTCTTCTTAAGGACAAATCTCCCCAGAATAAGAATTTAGGCTTTTGTCTATTGCTAGAAAACTTAAACGTTTTTCTGTTAAATGTCTAAATGTCCAAATGTACCAGTTTATTTTTTGCCATTGAAAAAAAAAAAGGTAAGACGAGCAAAATTAATTGATTAATTAACGATAGTGTTGATTTTTTTTAAAATCGTGTGCTGTGATACTAATAAAGCGAAATTAAACGATCCACACGACGATTGTTAACATTTCGCAAAAAAAAAAAAAAGCCAGACAAATCAATGATTTCAAAACAAATGAATCTTATTACTGATATATTAGGCTCTTTTGTCTTCTAATTCTTTATTATCTCTTGTAAAAAGAAAAAAGCCTTGACCTTATATTTAATCCTTATCTTTTTTCATAAAGGATGATTTTTTTTAAAAAAAAAAAGACCTGTTGTTATGTTTATTCAAAATGAATCTCATTATGACAATATTTGATACGATTAGGCTAAAATTAGCTGAACATTATTTAATTGAATTTTTTATAATTTTTTATTATGATGATAATGTTTTTATTTATCCCTAATCCAATTTGTGATTGTTTTGTGTGTGTTTTCTCCATGCTGCTGTGTGACCAAAAACTCATCAATTCAACAGCTGTTTGGATAAAACAATTGTTCAACCTCCTGAAAACCCATTCGTTTGTCACCATTCAAACGCGAACAATGATTCATTTGTTATTGAATGTTGTAAGGAGTTCGACCAGTGTAATAAAGATTTAAGGCCACTTCTTCATGTTAGAAAGGAAGGTATGTTTTTCCGAAAATTTAGAAAAATAATTTTCTCCATGTATTTTTTTCTTCTTGTTCTTCTTCTGCTGTAGATAGATATTTTATTATTCTTTTGCCTTCTCGCTGTAAATAAAAAGCATGATGCCCTATTATTTTTTAAAATCTTTTCTCTGTACATATTAATTAATCTTCTGGTTGTTGTAGTATTTCAAATTATGTATTATTTTTCTAGACTTTCTTTGTTTTTTTTTTTTTTTTAAATTTCCTCTTTCGATTCTGGGAGGTTGAGTTGGATGTTGTTATTTTTTCTTTGCGTTTCTCTTTTCCTTTTTTTCCTTTATTAATTTTTTTACAGTGGAGTTTGCGGAGGAATGGATTTCATAACATTAGTGGTGTTCAATGGTGCTAACCAAAACATTTTTGTTGTTTATGAATGTAGTACTGATCGACTAAGTTATTTACGATGATTATGTCACTCTAAAAAGTTAGTATGTTGCCTCTGAAAACCTAAAGACTATATGGACACTTTTATAAATTCTCTGCTGCATACTAAGTGAAAGTGACTAAGTCACAAGCTGAGTCTCTTCCAGCTTTGCTACATTCGTCGCCATCTTGCCTCAAAGTCGCCTATGCTTAACTTAGGTGGCATTAACCCATTTTTAGCTGCCATTTTGGATCTACTAAACATGATTTTAAATAATGACACAAAATGGCGGACGATATTTCGGTTGATAGAGCCCTAGTTTAATCGAGCGTGGCACTGTCTTGCCAGTGAAGAGAAGAAATAACACTCAGCCAAATTTCAAAATGTTTTCTCTGCATAATCTTCTTATTTAATGGCGGACTCTTATCCGAAAATGGCGATTTTGTATTTAGCATTGATTCATTATAATGTACATTCCCTAATTAACTCTCTAATTACATTTATGTTAACAAAACAAAAGATTAAAAAAGCCCATTAATGCAGACTCAGATGAAATCTGTGTTATTTTATCCCCAACGGAAAGTCTTGTAAACGATTGCCGCAAGAGCCTCAAAAAACGTCTTTAGCTTTTGACTTTTCACTATTATATTAAAAAATCTGAAAACGATGAGTTTTTCAAATAAATCAGAAAATTTTTTCTAAATTTACATATTTTTATTTCATTAACCAACCAAAAAACTGAAGGAATAAGACGCCATTTTTATCCAACAAGGCGGTGGTGGTGGTTTGAATCCCCGTGAAATCAAAAATAAACAGTCGAAATGACTTCATTTTTTATTAATTCTTGTAAATAATAAAAAAAGGTGTTATCAAAATAATGGAGAGCTTCAGTGTATTGTAAAAATACTATCATTATTGTCAGAACGTCGAAAACAGGAATATTCATGCCAAACCGATCGTCAGATTTTTAGCAGACGACTTTACAAATAGCCATTTAAATGCTCAAAGCTTCTAGTTATCTTTGGGGCCGTCCAAATATTACGTAACGCAAAATAGGCCACTTTTTGACCCCCCCTCCCCCCCTTGTAACGCGACCGTAACGCAGACTCAAACCCCCCCTTCATAATTACGTAACACGGGTCAAGACCCCCCCCCCCCCACTTGAAAATTTAAAATTGAAAATAAAGCATAAAAAATAAGAATAACAATCAAAAAATTTATTCATACAGAATAACGAAAATTTTTTTGAAATAATCAAGAAACTTTCCTAAAAAATTCTAAAAATTTTTAAATTTTGAACTTTTTTTGAAAAAATTTGCCTTTTTTTGCCAAATAATTAGATTGATAATACTAGACTTAGCGTTACGTAACGCATGCCTTGACCCCCCCTACCCCCCCTGTAACGTACCGTAACGCACTCTCGGACCCCCACCCCCCCCTTCGAGCGTTACGTAATATTTGGACGGCCCCTTTTCTCCGTGTCATGTAAAATATTAGAGATGCAAAATTTACGTAAATTTTATTTTTTGAAAATTACCGGTAAATTTACCGTAAATTTACCCAAAATTTACCGACTAGAAAGCCATATAAATCCGAATCTGGAGAATATTGGGAAGTTTATTGGATAAAAATAAGTTTTTACCAAAAAAAATTATGAGATGCAAACTTGATGTAACTTAAAGCGGCCCCCACACTGACTTAGATAGGGGCATGGCCATGAATGGAAGGAATTTAAATGACGGAAATGAGCATAAATGCTATGATTTATATCCGTAAATTTACGCCGGTAAATTTTGCTCCCGGTCAATTTTACGTAAGTAAATTTTACCGTAAATTTACGGTAAATTTACAAGCCTTTGCATCTCTATAAAATATCTTTGCAGGCATCAAATTTCAAAACCTTTTCGGCTTCTAATCTCTCTTCACTGAACAATCGAAACACCCAACAAGGAAGAAGTAATCTGTTTAAAAAAATGTCATCTGCCATATTAACCAACCAACGGTCACTGGCTCATTTCAATCTGACTACCATTGACGCCATCTTGATATTCCCCGTTTTTATAATCCTCGTTTATTTCCCACGATATTTTATTCAATTTCAACAATTAATCTTCTAACAAACAACAAAAATCTATTGGACGACACCATTGATCACAACATGAAGCAAATTAATTATCTGTTAACATTTTTACAACAAGGTAAGGTTATGTACTTATCATAGCAGACGGAAAACATTTTAATCATATCGGGATACGTAACATGTTTCTTTTTTTGCGTTAAAATTGAAAATTAAAACTGATTTGCTTTTACAATTTGAAAAATAATTTAATGCTTTGATGAATTCCAAAAATGTCTAGGTGTTTTCATCGAGGCAAGCTTTTCCCCCCTGATTATCTGCCTATTGAATGGTTGTGTCCTCTTGCCTCTGATAATAAAACGGAGTTTGGAATGAATAATAACGAAGTATACCGGTTCCAATGCTGCAATCATTATGATTTTTGTAACGAGAACGTGACTCTGACTGCTGAAAACGATTTGAAATTATTAAGAGCAGGTGAGGATTCCATTTTCGTAAGTTCAATAATTATCAAAAAAAAAAAAAAGCTTCTTGTCCCGTCTTTGGAAATCAAAACGAGGGGTCTATTTGTTTAAAATTTTAGATTGTCTGTTTGAAATTAAATAAATATTGATTTTATATCGATTTGACCTTTTGACTTATGTCAGTTTTATTAAGGTCTCGTGTCAATTTAAGGGGTGTGTGTTACATAAACGTTTGCATTTTTTTTTTATACGTTTTGCGTCTGCTGCTATGGGAAATTTTTTTTTTTCAATAGGGTTCAGGAACGATTATGGTGAGTTATCTTATTTTTATTATTGCATGCGCATGTTTTCCTGTTGCTTTTTTTCTAACTCATTAAATGTCCAGACTAGACTTTCTTATCGTCTATGGACACTACTTTAGATAATTATGATCGCATATGGCGACTTGCTAAAAATTTTCTCACGATAAGATGAGATCTTTATTATCAATGTGATTCTCGTTTAATTGTTTTTTTTTTTTTTTTGCTTCTGGATTTTTTTTACTAATATTTTTTTTCGACATTTTTTTCCAGAAGAAACAGGAAACATGATCGGTGGAAATTTATCTTCGTTAGAACTTGCTGTCATCATAGCGTTTTCCATTATTTTCATATTTGGAATTTTCGTCGCCGTTTACGTTATGTATAATAACAGGCGGCATCATCATAAGGGTCTCAGAGTGGATGATTCGGTCGATGATCCCGATCATCCGATATTAGGAGCTAATACTTTACGAGATATGATAGAAATGACAACGAGCGGATCGGGCTCAGGTAATTTAAAGTTTTGTTTAGTAATAATAACTTTTGATTGCTTCGAATAAAGTGAAAGTTGCTGACTTTGAATCAGACGTCGTTAAAAGTTTTAAAATGAACTTTTCATGCATAATTATTTAATGGGATCTTGGTTATCGGAACTGTCGATAGTTTTGAATTTTTTATTTCAAATGGTCTTTAATTTTTTATTTCCCCTTTGGCTTCACTTTTTTGAAAATTTGTTTCTAATCGTCTTTCTTTGTATTTACAGGTCTTCCTTTACTCGTCCAGAGGAGCATCGCACGTCAAATTCAGTTGATCGACATTATTGGGAAAGGTAGATTCGGAGAAGTTTGGCGCGGTCGTTGGAGGGCGGAAAATGTAGCCGTAAAAATATTTTCTTCGAGAGAGGAGCGCTCCTGGTTTCGGGAAGCAGAAATCTATCAGACTGTTATGTTACGCCACGATAATATTTTAGGTTTTATTGCTGCTGATAACAAAGGTGAATTCCTATTAAATTTTCTCCGAAACCGTTCATAAGGCAGAAATGCTACTGAAAAATTTTTGAAGAAAAAATAGAGATCAGCGCCTAGAAAATCTTGAAAAAAAATCAAACAAATTAGAATGACGCTCAAAAAGAAATTTTTTAAAATTTGAAGGAACATTTTTTTTTTAGAATTAACTGATTTTCCAGAATTTTTTTCCCCTACTATAAAAATTAAGAAGAAATTAAAAAAATTTATGAAATATTTTGCATAAAACTACACATTTTGCATGATAAAAGATTTTGCTAACATAATCTAGCAAAATCAAGTTTGGCTAAAAAAATTTCTCGTTTTAGTATTTCTCTAAAATTTCTTTTTTCTAATTCTAATAACTTGTCTTTTATTATTTCAGATAATGGAACTTGGACTCAATTATGGTTAATTACTGACTACCACGAAAACGGGTCTTTATTCGATTTCTTAAACAGAACAACGATTGATATCCCAGGGATGATTCGAATGGCTTTGTCCATTTCGACAGGTTTAGCACATCTCCATATGGAAATCGTCGGGACACAGGGAAAACCCGCGATCGCCCATAGAGATCTTAAATCTAAAAATATTCTTGTTAAAATTAATGGACAGTGTGCCATCGGTGATTTAGGTCTTGCTGTTCGGCATGATGTTACTTACGATCTGGTGGATATTCCATTAAATCACCGGGTGGGCACGAAGAGGTACATGGCTCCTGAGGTAAGTCTAGTTCGCTCTATGAAGTTATTTTATTTGCTTTAAAAAATATTCTAAATTAAATTCTTTTTTTAGGTCTTAGAAGAAATGATTAACATGAATCATTTTGACTCATTTAAAAGAGCCGATGTATACGCTCTTGGTTTAATTTTTTGGGAAATAGCTAGTAGGTGTAACGTAGGCGGTATATACGATGATTATCAGTTACCGTACTACGATCTTGTTCCTAGTGATCCAACAATAGAAGAAATGAGGAAGGTGGTGTGTTTCGATAGGCAAAGGCCTTCAATTCCAAATAGATGGGCTTCCTGCGAGGTAAGAAAAGAATTGATGGAGTGACCTTTTCTCAGTTTTTTTTGGTCAAGAATATATTTTAGAAACTTTTTTGACAATAGATGTATTTGTCATGCCGAGTCTCCACTTGTGAGTTAATCAACAACTTTGATTAACTTCCCTTGTGGATTAACTTTTCTACCGTCTAATTCCTTTTATTTTTTCAATCAACAAACATCTAAAAACACAAAAAATGTTTGGATGAGCAATGCCATTGACTAAAAAAAACCATATTACATTTGGTTTAAAGGTAAATGGACAAGGTAAGTTAATCAAAGTTGTTGATTAACTCACAAGTGGAGACTCAGCATCAGACTTTTTTACCATCAAAAGAAATCTTTCTTAAATTTTTTCTGCACTATTTATCATTTTTTTTAAAAAGACAAAAATCTGTAAAAAATTAATTTTTTCTTAATTTTTTTTCAGGCCTTGCACGTTATGTCAAAGCTCATGAAAGAATGTTGGTACCAAAATGCAGCTGCACGATTAACGGCACTGAGGATAAAGAAAACGCTGGCCAATTTAGGCGCATCAGAAGACTTGAAACTTTAGAATATTTTAGTTCACGGGGGGAAACCGGGGAAAAAATTTTAATAATTAATCAACAAAGACCTCAATGTTTTTTTTTTCAAATATGCATTTCCGTTTTGGGATTACAGGGGGGTTATAAAAAAAAAATACGTACATAATTGTTTTCAGTTTACCGAATCAGGTTTTTAATTTGTAAAATAATTTTTTTTTGATTTATTTATTTTTGGGTAATCTCGGTAGATAAGCACAAAAGGAGTTTGCTCTTTACGCTTTGGGATTTGGAAAAATTAAGAAAAAATTCGAACCCAATGCGGAGTTTTGTTGGATATGTTGCTAGGCGCCTAGGTTGTTGAATAATCGTTTGATTAATTTTTTTTTTAAACTCTGTATTCTGAGTATTTATTATTATTAATAATAGGAAAAATCAAATTAAGCCAGTCCGGTGAGCGTATTACAGCAAGTTGTGTAAATATTTTGAAAAATTTGAATGTCCAATCTTGCCAATATTTTTGTATGTTTGTTTTTTATTGGATATAAAGAAAAAAATATGAATGAGCATGAAGGCATTACATTTTTTATGATTAGGATTATTATATTAATATTAAAAGCTCGCGTGAATAAATTTTAAAGAAAAATCTTCCTCTTTTTAAATTTTGCCCCCTTTTTTTTATTTATTTATAAAAAAAATGAGCTTGAAGTTAGCCTGTGTAAGAAAAACTAAAAATTTATTATCGATTGTTATATTCTTGTTAGGACTATATAGTGTAAAATTTTAAAAATCTGATTTTATTATTCACGACAAGGTTTTAATTTGAAGTTGGCAAGTCCTGCAGGGCTTAAAAAGCTACATTTTCAAAAAATGTAAAATAATCTTTTTTTATTAAATAAAATTTTTTTAGCTTTTGATGAATCGTCTTTTTTAACCTGCGTAACTTACCAACTTTCAGGGAAACAAAATACAAAGGGTGTGTTGTGGGTGAATTTCAAAGCCTTATGAGAAGACGCTTCTTGCTGCTGGACGCTCATTTTGTTGTATTTTTAATTTCTTTAGCAGCTCAGGACGAATGAATGGGAAAAATAAATTGATAGCTTGATGAATGAATGTATGTGTTTTCAGTTTCTTTTCTCTTTTTTTTAAAAAAAAATGCGAATATATAAATATACTTCATAAAAAAACCGTTTATTTTATTTTTGTATTCAAAATGGATTCCTTGGAAAGTTTTACAAAGGTTGTCAAAGAAAATGAGTTCATGAACGCACTCGATTCGCTCGCATTTTGTTTTTTTTCCTCATCAGTGAACTATTCGTCAACTGTTAAGTGAAAAAGTACTTGTTATTGTGTAAATGTGAGATGATTTGATGATTTTCTGATTGATTACGATTTAGGTAAGCGTTTTCTTCTATTTTCAAAACTTCACGGATGTTCTCTTCTTTTTTTTTACACATTATATTTATGAAATAATCGTGAAAGGTTAGAATCGACCCAAGCCTATTTGTATTCGTTAAAATCCGACGAATTCCTTCCAAATAATGAACGAAAGCCGTGTGAAGGTTTATTCCTCAGGGTTGCGAATCTAAAACAGTATTATTATTCGGAGTCCGGCTTGGAAATTATGTATTGTAAACTCAAATTCGTTGTTCTCTTAGGTAAAATCCTGATTCCATTGCTAAAAAAAATGCTTGGTTTCATCTGCACTTTCTCTGCCCATTATGAAATTTTTAAGTGGAAATGGAGTCGTGAAGTCATCTATCCTTTTTGAAATGTTAGGTTTATCAAATTTTTTGCCTTTAAAACTAATACGAAGCAACTTATCCTGTTTCAGTACTTTGACTTAAGCCCAATCTTATCTTTCAGTAGAAGTTTAAATGTCAATTAAGAAAAATCAAATTACTAGGCTGTTGTAGGAAAGGTTATAAAGATTTTAATTAAAACAACAAATTAAATAATAAATTAAAAATTTATTCACAGAAAATTTAGCTAAATGTTAACATCAAATATAAAAAAAAATCGGAACTTGAGTGAGAAAAACCCTTTTTGCACATTAAGGAGTACTGTGTTAATTTTTCATTTCTGCAGAAATGAAAAATTAATGAATAAAAAAAAATTGAGAAATAAAAAAACTAATGCTCAATCACACACATCTGCTTAAGATGTATTTAAAAAAAATAAATCCGACGAATACTACCGGAAATACTTCAAGTAAAAAAAAAGTTCACATTGGAAAGTAGTTAATCAGTCTTTAGTTTGCCTAAAATTTTTTTAAAAGCATCTTAATCAACTTCCTCCATTCGTGTTGCATCATCATTATCAGCAGCATCTAATGTTGGAACATCTTCAATTTTTTCTGCTTCCTCCACAACTGGATCTTCTTCATCGATTCCTAAACCTAATTTGATCATCCTGTAAATCCTAGCAGCATGAACTTGTGGATCTTCAAGAGCAAATCCAGATGACAGAAGTGCAGTTTCGAATAATAACATAACTAAGTCTTTAACAGCTTTGTCGTTCTTATCGGCTTCTGCTTTTTCTCTAAGAGTATTCATGATAGGATGGTCTGGATTAATTTCAAGGTGTTTCTTAGCAGCCATGTATCCCATGGTTGATGTATCACGAAGTGCTTGTGCTTTCATAATCCTTTCCATATTTGCCGTCCATCCATATTGAGACGTAACAATGCAGCATGGAGATTCGACTAACCTATTTGATACTACAACTTTTTCTACTTTCTTGTCTAAAATGTCCTTCATTACTTTGCATAAGTTTTCAAATTTAACTTTATCTTCTTCTTGTTTCTTCATTTCCTCTTCATCTTCTGGCAATTCAAGACCTTCCTTTGTTACTGATACTAACTGCTTGCCATCATAATCTTTTAATTGTTGTACTACATATTCATCGATGGGTTCTGTCATGTAAATAACTTCAAATCCACGTTTCTTAACCCTTTCTACAAATGATGAGTTAGCAACTTGATCTTTGCTTTCACCGGTGATGAAGTAAATGTGTTTCTGATTTTCCTTCATCCTTCCAACATAATCCTTCAATGAGCAGATATCATCACCAGAAGCAGATGTGGAATATCTCAACAAATCAGCCAGCTTTTTCCTATTTGCAGAATCTTCATGGATGCCCAATTTCAAATTTTTACTGAATTGTTCATAATACTTTTTGTACTGCTCCCTGTCTTCAGCCAATTCCTCAAATAATTCCAAGCATTTCTTGACAAGATTTTTCCTGATGACTTTCAAAATCTTATTCTGCTGCAACATTTCTCGGGAGATGTTCAAGGGAAGATCTTCACTATCAACAACACCCTTGACGAAGTTCAGGTACTCTGGAATTAAATCTTCGCAGTTGTCCATGATAAATACTCTTCGGACGTACAATTTAATGTTGTTCTTTCGTTTCTTATTCTCGAAAAGATCGAATGGTGCTCGCCTTGGAACGAAGAGAAGAGCTCGGAATTCCAATTGACCCTCAACAGAGAAATGCTTTACTGCCAAATGATCTTCCCAATCATTGGTCAATGATTTGTAGAATTCACCATATTCTTCTTGAGTGATGTCATCAGGATTCCTGGTCCAGATTGGTTTGGTCTTGTTTAATTCTTCATCTTCAGTGTATTTCTCCTTGATCGTCTTCTTCTTCTTTTTTTGTTTGTCTTCCTTATCTTCTTCATCATCCTCTCCTACATCTTCGATTTTTGGTTTCTTATCCTTATCTTCTTCTGCATCTTCTTTCTTTTCTTCTTCTTCTTCATCCTCACTCAATTCCTTATCACGCTCCTTCTCTACCATCAATTTGATCGGATAGCCAATGAACTGGGAATGTTTCTTGACGATTTCCTTAATCTTCCTCTCTTCCAAGAATTCAGTCTGATCTTCCTTGATGAACAAAACAATCTTTGTACCACGGCCGAGAGACTCATCAGGGCTTGGTCGAACTGTGAATGATCCACCAGCAGATGATTCCCACAAATACTGTTCATCATCATTGTGCTTTGAGGTGACTGAGACTTTATCAGCTACGAGGTATGCAGAGTAGAAACCAACACCAAATTGACCAATCATAGAGATGTCAGCTCCAGCTTGCAATGCTTCCATAAATGCCTTGGTTCCAGATTTTGCAATGGTACCCAAGTTGTTAACAAGATCAGCTTTTGTCATGCCAATACCAGTATCAATGATCGTGAGAGTTCTGGCTTCTCTGTTTGGAATGATTTTGATGTAAAGCTCTTTGCCGGATTCCAATCTGGATGGATCTGTGAGTGATTCATATCGAATCTTATCCAATGCCTGCAATTAAAAAAAAGAAAAGAGTTAAAACCTCTTCAGGCTTGTTTTTCTTCTTGACCATTGTTGCCAAAAAAAAAAATTCAGCACGATCCTCAACTATTCTTTAATAAACTTAAAATAAAATTTTCAAAAACACCTAACCTGAAAATTATTATTTAAAATGGATTTTGCTTCATTGTTAAAAAAAAAAAAAATTACTTAGGTGTGTCTCGACCCACCCAATTTCAAAATGACGTACATTAAATAATGACCTTCATTACTCTTATGGACATTCTGCTTCACTTAAATATGCATTACTAGAAATAAATACTTACATCAGATGAATTTGAGATCAATTCTCGAAGAAAGATTTCCTTATTTGAGTAGAATGTGTTGATGATCAATGACATCAACTGGGCGATTTCAGCCTGGAAGGCAAAGGTTTCAATCTCGTGTTCTCCTTCACCCCTCATCTGAACGTCTTCTTCTGGCATCTGCAACAAGAAACCACAATAAGATTAGTTATCTGAACAAAAAAATCATCACCGCAGTTCTTAAAATGGCGCGGCCTTGAGCTAACACAAATCATTCCGAAAAAAAAAAGCCGATCGTAATTATTTAAGAAAAAAATCACCATTAACACAATGTTTCCTCAATATTTAACATTAACTCTTTGTTTCACACAAAAGCATGATGATTTCATCGTTTTCCACATTACATGACCATGTGCAATCGGCTTTTTCTCAAAACCACGAAACACGATCTCTATCCACTTAAAATTTTTCACATTTCCTCTTACAATCTACAAACACAAAAAGCCGGTACTTACTTTGACTTAATAATTGAAAAACTTTGTAGAAATAACTTGAATCACTGTATGACTTGCAATAATAAATTCACAAATTCACAGAATGCTTTAAGAATCTCTTTACGAGAGACGAATAGCTTGGCGATCAAATTTATTCTGACGCGGCCGCACGTTGTTTTTGCTTAAATAACATTGCAGAACGTTCTAGAACATTCTAGAAGAATCCGATGTTTTTTCGTTTAAAAACCGGAAATGGAACCCAATCCAACGCCTACTTTGATGACGTAAATCACTTCGAGATGATTCTCGTTGTGTTTCGATCGTCGCGTTGCTTTACAACATAACGTCACAACGTTTTTATTTTCTCTTTTGATTGGTTGGTTAAGAAATTAGTATTTTAAACACCGATTTTTTTAATTTTTTTCGCTAATTTGTCTGAATATTGAATGGGAATCGTTTTTATACTTTGCTATATTAACGTAGAATGAACTGGTAAGTCTATTTAATCGGTACTTTCTATACTTCGAGTTATTTATTGATGCAAATTCAAAATAACAATTTGAAGATTTTTCGGGTTAAAAATCAAAGACGGCGTCGGCAAACAGAAAAAGAGTTATTTCTGTTTTCATGTTAATTTTTTTTATTTGATCGTTTCATCATAGTAGTATTAAAAAGAGACTAAACAATAATGAATTTACATAGAAAATTGCATTATGAAAGATTTAAAGTAACGTAATCTCAATATTTGCAACAAGTTTCCGCTCCAGAGATTTCTGGAATAATCTACAAAACGGAAATAGTTCAATTTTGGTCAAATCAATTTTCATTGTTAACATTTCTATTTATTTTCGAAGTGAACATTTTTATGCAAATAGTTCAGCCCGCCTTTATTATTTTTAAAATATATTGTTGAATTAAAGAAATCCGAAAACATTCAAAAGGAAAAAAAATGAAAATAAACACGTGCAAGTAAATTCCAGCGCCATCTTTTGTTTGGGACAATGGAAGGAAGCCGAAGCTTAATGTTCAATTCGATTTCAGTTTGATTCAAATTTTAAAGGTTTTATTGTTTAATAAGTATCCTCTGGTGTTAAATCTTTCTGTTTTACGAATTTTTAATAGTTTGAATGGTTTTGTTAATCGTGTAAATGCTACGAAGGTGATAAAAATGTGAAAACAAATAATTCGTTTTTGCCGGCGTCATTATATTGACATAATAAGACATCTTGCATTGGGAAGAAAATGTTATAGTTAAAATTAGTAATAAGATCGTTCGTCTAGATGAAAATGTAAGTAAATTTTAATCGTTTATGATATTAAGAATTGTGTGTCAACCCATTCTATAAATTCCTTAGACATGACAATCTCCCTGTCGAGTCCGATCCAATTCGAGTTTCAGACAAGTTAAATCCTGAACGATTTTTTTAAAAATGAAGTTTAAGGCATGTTGAGGAACATAAATGCATATTAGTATTTTGTATGAGCGTATAAAACAATTTTGTTACACTTTTTCTTCGAACTCATGAGGGTTTTATTTCATGCTGGCTTGCCTAATTTTCAAAGGTAACTCACACCTATGTTATTTTTTAAGGTTTCACATTAATGAATTTCTTGCGTATTGCTCATTGTTGGGCATTGTCAAGAGATATTTAAAGTGTAACTTGTTAAGGCCTATGTTATTGGTTTTGAACCCTTCTCGTGACTTTCTTTTATACATGGAGATAAAGTGTATTGTGTATTCCATTCTGAAATGTTCAACTGCATCATTTTTTTGCTTTTATCAACTTGGTCTGCCCAGGCACAAACATATACCACACATTGTTAATCATTTATCTGTGGTAACACAGACATTGATTGTCATCGTGGATGCATTTGGTTTGGAGTTAAATCTACTCATAGTGAGTTGAACAATCTAGTCATTTATGCCACCTTAGTTATTTAAAAAAATTTTTTTACAGTAAAAATTCTTCCCTAATGTAAAACATTGCCAACAAAGATTTCATGTATGAACAATTGCAACCTACTTTTTTAAAACTTTTTACTGTACAACAGGTTATACATTTTCCGTATCAGCTGAAAGTTAGTAGTTGTGCAAGTTAGAAATTTAAGTTCAAAACTTAAATCAGCAAGACCTTAAATGCAAAAAAAAAGATGTGAATGTAATGTGCTGAAAAGTTTCAAAAATTTCAAACTACAATGTAACTTGACCCATAAATTACATGAGACACCGCTCTCAGCTTCAGCTTTTCTTTTTTTATCATTCTCAAAATTTCAAGTATTTTTTTATTGTTTTTGCATAATTGTGTAGCTCAATACAGAAAAAAACTTCTAATTCTATAACTTTTTCCTCGATTATAAATTTTGATGAGTTCTTTATACATCACTGACTATTGTAAACATTAGACCTTTAGGGAATAGAATAAAGAACTGAAATAAATTCAAGGGGAAGCTCATGTTAATATGCAAATTCTTCCCTTTCGCTGCTCAAGTTTCCGAATTCAATTACAATACTTCACCTTCAACCGTACATCTTAACCCTTAAAAATAAATGAAACGTTGACCTTACCGAACACGCTCATGTTTTGTTGATAAGAAAAAAAGGAGTGTAAAGACCTTGAAAAAGTCTAATATGCCATCAGTTAAGAAAACTCTGTCTTTTTTTTCTACTTATGAAATTTTAATTTTGAACCGAGTCGAAATGTATGCCGTCCATTGTTTCTATGGCATTTTTAAACGCTTGAGGCGTGTACAACACAAAAACGTATACACGCTAAGGCAGTATTTTCCTCAATCGATTCTTGCAAAGTTTTAAAAAGGGGGAAAAAAAGTTTAGTAGTTTTCGGAGCTTCGTTATGTGAAAAGTAGCTGGTTGTTAAGTTTTTTTTTTTTTTTATAGCTTCGGTGATTGAAAACTTTCTTTTTTTTTTGATTTTTTTTTAGGAGTTCGAGTTTGAACATGCTTCGGATCAGATTGGTTATTTGGAAGTATATCTGGCGTTGAATAAATAGAGGAAAAGAGGTAAGTTTAAATTTTTTGTTTTAGTTTACAAGCGATTAAAAAAATGAGTGGAATGTTTTGTGCTATCTCTTGGCATTTTATTTTGCGGAGGTTGGCGAAGAGGCTGTGTTTCAAAGTTTTTAACTCTTTGTTGTAGTGATAGTGCACCAGCACAAATCTAATGTGTGGCATCCATTGTCTAAGAGTGCATGGCGGTGGAAATAAAACCGCAGATTCTACAGATAGCCAGTACTATTTTTCTCGATGGTCGTCTTATTCATCGATGGAAGTATAAGTTGTTCCCTTCAGCTATGTATGGTGCGAGTTTTTTTTTTGTAGGTACAGTTGAACTAGCGATATCTCTGCGACACTTGCCCCAAAATACCCCGAGGGCTGGGACCATCAAGAACAATAGCACTGGCTATCTGTATAATCTGTGAATATATTGAGACCAATACCGTTTTCGATTGCTGCATGCAGAGAATGGCTAAAAATTTGAAGTGCTAAATAAACTCGCATTTTTTGAAAAGGAATGCAACGGATGTATGTGGCTAAAGGTCCATTTCGAAGCAGCTTTCTTACCGAATGCAATACTAGCAATTTCAGTTCATGTGGATAGTCAAAGAGAGCTGACGTTTTTAAACACAAGCAAAGTATTTTTCTGTATACATCGGTTTTTTCCGTAACACCACATAACATTATGTGATTTTTAATTTGCTCCAAGGGGTTTTCAGGGCCAGTGAATTCAAAGCTGAGCTTAGAATCCCGAAATTGTAAACGGAAAATTCAATATGGCTGCCTAGTTTTAAAGAATTATGCAATGCGCAAACTTTTATGTACTGCGGGTAGCATAACTACATTTTAGTGATCCAGTTTTTGAAAAAGCTGTGCAAAAGTGATGTTTCTTTATGAATGATCATCAATTTGTGATGAATGTTGTAGAGAAGAGGTGCAGAAAATAACTTGTAAACAAAAATTTATGGCAAGTCGAAGTCGGAAAAATTAGAGACTGGCAAAATTTCAGCCATTACAAAAATATAACGCCATGTTTAAATTAAGTATCATGGCGACTGCCGCAAAAAGAATATTAGGCAGCCATGATGATACACACCACTTTTTATTAAGACACTTATTGGACAAAGCCTTTTTTATGCCTATGAAACTTCATATTTTCATGAGTCTAGTTGGGCAAGTTCACCATCATGGCTGCCGAATATTCTACTTTTGGTAGTCGCCATGATACTTAGTATACGGCGTTCAATTTTCGTAATGGCTGACAGTTTCCCAGTCACTTTTAATTTAGGGTCTCTAGGAAAAATGGTCTTCCATTATCTTACATTTTTCGGGAATTTTGACTCCATTTTCGAAATCTACTCATAAAATTACCCCCGTGTTCCGATTTTCATGAAAATCTAATGAAAAATACAATAGGAAATAAATGTTCTTGGAAGGGTCTTCCTAGAAAGTGAAAGGGTTAAATTGAGAAGGAGAAAAGCTTGGAGCATCACTTCAAATCAAGAAGAGTCCGAATGAAAGCCCTAAACCGACTTTTTTTAATTGATAAATCGCCACGTCAAAATTATAAGGTTTCATTTTTACTACTCAGGTTGACCCCTGCTCGCCATAAGCTAAACGTAGGGACTTGGCGTCAACCTCCACAGCCTTATAATAATGAAATAATCATCAGAGCAAAATACATTCGATCTGAGTTATTTATTACGATTTATTATGATTGTTAATCATCAGTCATCACTTTCCTACGGAGTCTAACAACGCTTAGAATACAAAGAAAGAGAGAGAGAGGTGAAAAATTCCAACATTCCAACTTTCAAGCCCCTTGTAATTAAATCAGGTTATCAGGTTAACGAAAGAATTCTTTTTATTATTATTTTTTGCCGTTTCAACTCCGCCATTTTTGATTTGTCAAAAAAAAAAAGAAGAAGAATATGATAATGAGAAAGATGAGAAGGGGGGCGCAGTGAAAGCGAGAAAGGAGAGAGAGAAAAAAAAAAGGATTTATGTTAAGGTTACGGTGACCCTAACATAGTTTTGCGCTTTAAATTACGAGGGAACGTGTCACCCCCCCTTTCACTTCTCTCCCTTCATTCCTTTTCCCGTTCGCCTCCCTTAACCCAGTTTCATCCCTAGATTATAGCTTGCAAAACGGGGGTCCCCGTCTATGTTTCTTCCCTGCTTGTGTTGCAATATTTCCTTTCGAATTGCTCTTATAGATTTCCTTGGATTTATTTTAATATGATCTCTTTGGGAAATGATCATACGGTGAATTACCTTTCCCCGGGGATGAAGGTGCTGGAGAGGGGTGGTGGAAGGGGAGGAGGGGGGGTGGTGGTTCCTGGGAGAGAAGGGAATCTTTCGTAGAACGAAATATCGATTTATTAATTTTTTTTTTTTTCGGACGGAAACGTCGAGGAAAGTTTTTTTTTTTTAGGAAATTTTTGAAGGTTTCGGCTGGAGGGTGAAAGAAACAAGAAGGGGTTGGATTGATAAAAAAAAAATATTGGAAGAACGCGGGTGCGGCGTGAAGATAACGGGAGTGAACGAATGTCGCGGGTCTCGCCCGGGCAACTCATAGACTCGCGCATACTATCGAGCTCAGCAGTCAGTCGGTGGAAAAATTGCAATACAAGTGTTAGTGTTTTTTGTATAATGCGTTATGTTGGTTATAAATGTGGAATTAACATGTAATATTTATGACAGATATCATGCCGCTATGTATCATGACGACATGACTTCTCAGCCAAGTCCGTATTTAATTACAATGAGCCGTTAATCATGAATTATTTTTATTTAAAATCCGTTCGCTTACTAACAAAAACTAAGTTTCAGTGAAAATCGCAAACGGGGGATCGCTTTTTTTCCTTTAACCCTTTCGATTATTTTTTTTCGTTTTTTTTCAAGTTCCTTTTTTCCGTTCTTTGAGTTCTTCGTGCGAATTTTTTTACACTTTCCCTTTTTTTTTTTTTTTGAAAATTTTTTTTCCTTGGGATTTTTTTTGCTCGACGTCGTGTGCTCGTTTCGGCTGGTGCTCCTCAAGGGGAATACGAAGATTTCCATTTTCCTCCCCTCCCGGATTCCTCCCCCCCTGAAAACAAATTTTTTAAAAAATCGGTGGTTGTTCGTTGTTGTAATGATAAAATAATTTTTTTAAAAATATAAATTAATTGAGTGTGATGAGTAGTTTGTAAGGGGAAAATCAGAGTGGCCCGAATCGCGGTAATAGACAAGGATCAACCTGCTGGTCAGCGACTGCTAAAATACAGTGAGTACCAGAAAAATTCACATACCTGAATCACATTATTTTTTGCGCCTTTCGGGAAATAATACAGGGAAAAAAAACGCACGTGGTATTGTTGGCATTAAATTCTTCTTTTTTTTTCTTTCGATATTGGCAAATCGTCAAAGATGAAGAAGAAAAAAAAAAACATAAACCACTTTCACTTATTTATTTTTTTTCTCCACAATAATTAAGATTGATTTAATTTCATGATATGCGCATGCATGGGGAAGATTTTTTGGGGACGAGCTAAAAACAGGGATGAAATGTATACGGTACCTCCGGTGCATGTGTGTGTGTGTGATAAGGAAATCGTTTTTTTTTTAATAAAAAAAATCGATTACGTCATCATCTCGCGTTTTTGTGGCATACCGACGTGATATCCACTCATGTCAAAAACGAACATCTTCCTCTTGAAAAATTGAGGTTTCGGATTTTTGTATGAACGACCTTTTTTTTTTTTTTTTTTTTGAATTTCTTTTTGTGTTGTATAAGTGCGTACGTGTACCGTGTCTTGATAAATCGATTCAGCTTTTGTTGACTTTTCCGCAAAAGCTCTGATTCGTGTTGGGGAAATGCGGGCGGCTTGTTGATTTATCATAATTACTTCATTGTGGAAATTTTATATTAAGCTCCAGGCACGGGACGAAATTTGCATAAAGTTCTGAAGATTTCGAAAGAAATCGTGATTAAGAGTGACTATTTGACCGTTTGTATGTTTGGAAATTAAATTTCTTGGAATTGAGATAATTTGATGAAAAAGGGAAAAATTATTTCATTTTGTTGAAATTCACGGGGAGTAGTTTTGCTTTTCATAGAAATTCAAAGGAAAATTAATTTTGTTATTGGGGAATGAACGTTGCAGTAATGAATGCAAGCGATGCAAAAAGAAGTTGAGTCGGATGCTTTTGAAAAGAGAGAAACGAAAAGGGGGAAGATATGGGAAAATGCAGAGAATCGGCGAAGTGAAAGGTAATAAGGCAATATCACATGTAAGTCGATTCAGAATTTTATTTCAGCCGTTTCTTTTCAATGGGATACAGTGGTTGTGCTGTTGCATTCGTCTCTGAATTTATGACAGGAGGTTTTATGAGGTTTTTATATTTTTAAAAATAATTTTGACGTTATTGACTTATGCTTACTAGCTCTTGCTACCATGACTTCTTTGCCTGAAGCCTTTTCTCTGCTTCACTGATTTCTCTCATGGCGGATGTGTCCTGGCTGGTGGCCAGTCAGACCTTACCTCTAGGTATAGTTTGAAACTGGAAGTGGAAGTGGAAGTGGTTCCCATAATTTGCTTGAGCCATGTTTCAAACTCAGCTGCTGGAATAGAGATAGAGGGCTCATATCCCTTCACTAATTTCAGTTTTTAGTTGAAGTTCAATCAGGCCCGTAGCAAGAGGGGGGCCTGGCTCAGCTGGCTCAGCCCCCCCTGGCTGAACCTTGGGCCCCCTAGCAAATCTTTGGGGCCATGTGTTTCCCCTATCCTTTATGTTATAAGGGGGGTCATTTGTAGCCCCTCCTAGTAGATTTTGTGCCCCTCCCAACCTGGTTCTCTGGCTACGGGCCTGAGTTCAATTAAGGCTCATTTTTCGAAGTAGCTTTCCATTTTCTGCCCATCGTAGACGTCCTCCTCAACGATTCGTCTTGTCAAAAATATTTTCCTGAATTTAAAATTCCTTAATTGAAGCTCCTGAAATTCTTCTACATAATATCTTTATCCTTTTTCCTTTTTTACCAAAATATATCCTTAATGATATTCTGCAGCAGCTGCAACTGGACCGTGTTTTAGAATACGTGATCGAAGGATATGGATTTTTTATATCATTATCCTTGTTATTTTCTTTCCTTTATATTTCAGGCGAACTCGTATTTGAAAAATTTTATTGCGGCTCAATAAATAAAATAACATGATAAATAAAACTTTAATCCCTCAGTTGTGGGGCCGATTGCTATGGAATTTTTCCATGCAATATCAATATTTAAAAAACTGAAAAATTAACTTAATTTTTACTCGAAAAATCTTATTGCGGTTCAGTAAATAAAATAAAATTATAAACAAAACTTTTATCCCTCAGTTGTGGGGCCGATTGATATTGCATTTTTGCTTGCAATATCATATCAATATTTAAAAAACTAAAAAATCTATAAACTAACTTTTAAGGAAATGGAAAAAAGCCTAACAGGGAAAAATAATTTTCCTCGTGAGTTTTCTTTGCACTCAAACTCGTTAATATTTAAAATAAAATCATTTTATAGAGTGTAAATTATTAACAAGACGGCTTTGTAACAAAGCCTTAGTTCCAAAGAAGTATAGATGGTTGCCAATGTGCTGTGCTGTGTAAGTTTGGAACTTCTTCAACTTGAGTAAAAGCACGTTCACATTCTTCAGTCACTCACTAGAAAAAATGGAATGCTAAAGTAGCTACAAGGTGAATATACCGAAGCAAGAATTCTAGCTAGAGGATGAGACAAAAATTACAGCTACCTGAACAATGAAGCTAGATTCAAGAATTTGTTTATAACAAATCTTCTCACCTCGCTTTCCATTTGATTTAGGTGAATTTCTCTGCTAAAATAATAAAGAATAAAAAGTCTAAAGGCTGGTTTTGAAATAAAAGTAAGGATTATTAGAAATCTTCATTGAGATTTCAAAAACAGAACTTACCTTCGATGTGGAAGGTATTGGTGACCTAGTATTATCATTGCCTGGGCTTCCAAATAAATTAATGGCTATTTCCGACGGAGTTTTTGAATGTGTAGGAATTTCCTGGACTCTAAATGGTGAACTCCTACCTAAAGGCGCCGGGCCGTTAATTGATGCAGATACTGGGGTACTTCTTGCAGGTGCTCCATCCTTTTTAAAGGTGATTTGTGCACAACCGCTCGAGGTTCAGGGGAAGAGCCGTACTCAAAATTAGCTGAAAAACATGTAATAATTAATTAAAATCGAAATATTACGATTTCATAATTGCTATATATAATATTAAATTTGTCTCCATTATTACTGCGTTCTACCGATGTGTTGAATTATCCAAAAGCGGAAGTGAAACTGGTGCGGATGGCTTCTGAGCAGTCGTTGGTGCGGTTGGCTTGGGATGGCCACTAGGCTTTCGTTTTTTGTTCAATTTATTTTCATCAGAGCTGCTTTCGTCATCATCAAAGCCTTTTTTTTTTTAGCTCTTTCATGTCTTCAAAGCTTTAGTTGCTCATAATCTGAGCATATATCCGAATATTGCAGAGACTGTTCCAGAAGGTCTGGGGGGAAGAATAAATTGAAATAAATTGAGTTCATTAAATTTAAAAAACAATCACAAGAAGAAAGTAGCTTACCCGAACTGGTTAAAATACGCTCATATTTAATAGCAAAATCTTTTGTCTCCTCTAGTTTGGGCATATTCACCTAAATTTTTAGCATTCCATTTTTTCAGTGCTCTCATGTATAATCGTGTTCTCGTAAACTTCATCTTGAATAGCAAGAATTTTTTAAAATTGCTCTGACCGTGTGTAAGGATTTGGTGCATCTTTGTCAAACTCTTTCAATAAAATTACTTCCTCATTTTCTTCTGTTGCTTTTCCATCAACATGTTTAGCCAAAACTTGTCTACAATTGTCACATTTAAATTTTTTAAAGTTTTCTTAATGCTTGAGCCACCAAAATATATTAGCAAGCGCTATTAAGGTCCAATTTTCAAATGATTTCTAACCCCCATATTTTTAATACGTCTCTCACTAATCTGCCAATTTTTGAAAATAGTTTCTAAGATCGCCGCCAAGCCAAGAGAATATAGTTTCTTAAAAGACGTTTGTTGTTCACAGAATAGTATTACAACGATTTAGCTGAGGGAGCCAAAATTTGGCAAAACGATTTAATGGCGCAAAAGCCGCAAAAAATATATAAGCGATTTCGGGATTTTGGGTCATCCTCAACCCAAAATACGCGGTGATATAACTTAGGCCCCTTAAAATTTTAAATATTGCATTTTACTCGCTTTCAAGTGGTTTTCGAGCCGCTTATTAAAACTTAAATTCATTTTAATAAAAAGTCGCTAATCCCGACAAAATTTATTCCCTTTAAAAAAGATGGTAAAAAAGAAAATAAAAGGGTTAAACAATACCTCCTAAACCCCTTTAAAAAATTCACTCTTCAATAAAACATTTCAAAATTAAACCCCCCCGACGATGAACTCATAAAAAACTCATTTTATAAAAATCGATCCTCTTTAAGTCATAAGAAAGAACCTTTCATTCATGTCAGCACGAACCAACTGCTGACCAATTCCCCCCCTTCATTCTTTTTTTTTTCTCTCTCTCCTAATTCCTTTTACAAAGTAAAGTTTTCCCTCCTCCCGAAAATAACTTTGTAACATTTAAGGAAAAGGTTAACGGGGGAAACGGGATTTAGAATGCCGCCATATTGCTTTTGTTGAACATTGGTTTAATCGCCATATTGATTTTGTTTCCGGTCGCCATATTGCCAGTTTTTCTTCGTTCCCCCTTGGGTCATTCTCCAAGGTTATAATGGCTGCCAAACTTCGATTTCTGCATTAGCAGGAAAAGTGGAGGGAGGAGGGGAAAAGTGGGATTGAAAAGGAAATCGCAACATTGATAAATGAATGATTCATTAGCGGTCCTTCAAACCAAAAGGGTAATCGCTTACAAAGCTTCGTTCTATTATTGCCCAAAATTTTTTTTATTAGTTGTTAAACTGGGTAATTGCGATTTGATTGTTGATTTTTTTTTTTTTGAAGTGGTAAAATATTGAGGAGGGTTCAGTGGATCTCCCCCCGAAAAAAAAGTGATAAATTAAAATGTGAAAGGTTTGAAAAAGAGTTATAACTGGAAAATGATTGCGATAAACATGGCAGGATACGGAAAACGGAAAATGCCCCCCCGCTCTCGTTTTTTTTTTTTGTACGAAATAATTGACTAACTAAAAGTCACGTTTCCGGGGTTTGTGTTCGGCACGAGGTGAAAAGGATAAAAAAAAAGCGGATTTTTTTTTCAGTGGCTTCTTTATGCATGAGAAGACTTAGCCGCGAAGGGTTAAAGACGCGCGGAGCGTGACTCTTTTAAGAAAGGGGCTTAAGGGCGGAAAATTCCCGACCGTAAATCAGCTACGTTTATGTCGATGTTGTTCTCTTTTTTTTTGAAAGGATGAAAGATTGTTGGGGTTTAATTTAAATTTTGAATTTTGTTTGTTGAGGGAAATGATCAGAGATTTAAAATTCTTTTCACAACGATTAGGATTCATGTATTGTGTATCGTCTCTTGTATTTTTGATGAGATGCAATTGAGTAAAATGGATTGAGGTAGTTTGGATTAGAAAGCGAGTTCGGTTGTTGTTACACGGTTTTGAGGGAAATTAAGTTTGTTGCAGGGAATCGTTTTCAATTGACCGAACGTTGTTTTATTGAATTGAAGAACGCTTTCTTTAAGTAGTATGAACACAAGTTCAAGGTTTTTGGTTTTTGGTTTTGACCCCGGGGAAATACTTGTGTTTTCTTTGGAAATGCCAACAACAAAGTCGGTCAAAGTAACGATGTTGGGCCCTAAAATTTATATATAAATTATATATAAAAATCTGACCCAACATCGTTACCCAGCGCCTGGATTTTTTTATTTGGATTTATATAAATTTATTTGGGCTTCTCCAGGAATTCTAAGAAGACCTGTTGCGCCTATGTTTAACTTATGAAACGCTGAACAAAGTATATATCATATTTATATGGAATATAAGATAAAAATCGTGTATTTCATATAAATATGATATATACTTTGTTCAGCGTTTCATAAGTTAAACATAGGCGCAACAGGTCTTCTTAGAATTCCTGGAGAAGCCCAAATAAATTTATATAAATCCAAATAAAAAAATCCAGGCGCTGGGTACTCTGACCACAAAAGGTCGCTCTAATTTCTGGATAAAGTCAATCAAATGGAACTTCTTGTTGTTACCATCATAGAAGTATTTTCTTTTCCGGCATGCGTTGGCAAATGCAGCCGTAGGAGCTGGGCCGGTAATTATGGTAGGCTCCGCCTGGATCTGAGTAATTTGATGAAAACGATCAACTAAATCAGGGTCCCAAATATTTCATGAAATATGAGAATATATCTTCATCGCCCTCTATTCTCATTAACTCTTCCCATTTGCCCCGGACGAATCCATTTTCCGACTTTTCGTTAACTGATATAATACCTTCGTTTGTGTTTCCGTTTTTTTGACATTCAACGATCAGTTGAATGTCAAAAAAACGGAAACACAAACTCTAGAGCAGTTGAAGGTTAGCAATCTAGCCTGGCATTAAAGGTGGGTTTTTAGATGTTAAGGTACTCGCTCCAAAAGTTATAAGATGGTCGTTTCTGGTCATTTCCTTTTTCAGTAATAGTATATTACATATCAGGTTCGGGGTTGGCTATTGCACGTCGAGACTGGGGTTTATGTAACCAGTCACCAGTCAAGATTATGACCGAATCCCTCAAATACTGTAAAAGATTATGTCCAAATTCAAGTTCAGTCAAGATTATGGCCAAATTATGACCGATATCCCACAAATACTGTAAAATTTCATCGTCTTCTCTGTATTCATCGAATCTACTAACTACCAGCTCAACTCACTTATCGAAATCATCACATATTTTTTTATGGGGGGGTAAGTGGCCATTTTGCAATTTTTCGATGTCCTTGTCAATTTCCTCTACTTCTTTCTGTAGCTGTTCGATTAAACAATATAGAGATGGGTGAGTGACACAGTGTATGGATGACAAAAGGTGCAATGACATATTTTAATAATGACAAAATGTTTTAATGACACATTATGACGGTGACAAGTTGTCGCAGTGACAAAAAAGCAATTATGACAAAATGTCGTAGTGACAATTTTGTGATGACCAAATGTCGGGATACCGATTCGTATAATGATTCATATCACTCAATGTGTTCACTAAAAGCACAATTTTGAGTTTTTAAGTAGCCAGAAACTTTTTTCCTCCGAGTCCTGCTGCCGCATCGAAAACAAAATGAAAATTTCATTTTCCTAAAGAATCCTTTGGATTCAAAATACTGAAAAACCCCTATTCAAAAAAAGAAAGGTTTTGGTAAAAACATTCCAAACCCGAAAAGCATCCTTTGTAATAGCATCGAGGATATTTGAAAAAATCGAATTAAAAGTCCTTCCTTTCTATGATACCGGATCCCATTATGTTATCGTTATTATTCGAAAGCACGCGGCAGTAACATATGGCAATTCGAAAATCCTCAATAGATTGTGGAATTTCTCTCCCATTCAGGGAAACAATGGTTTACACGGTGTTTCGAAAAATTAAGATTCCCAGGGTAAATATTTATCGATCCTCTCCGCTTCCGGACTTTATTTTATTAAAAAAAAAAAAGAGGGAAAAATCATTTCACTTCCCTTAATTTCGAGGATCCAAGATTAAACTATTTATATAAAATACCCTTGAACCATTTTTGTAAATCGCCTTTTTCTTTTTTTTTTCTCTCTCTCTCTTCGGGATCAAGTTCTCTTATAATGTTTCTGACATTTTGGAGTTTTTTTTTTTATTCTAAAAGATCACAGGGGAGAAAATAGGTCAATCCATTGAAGAGTATGCCGGATCAGTAATATGCTTATAAAGATTTTTTAATATGTTTTTTTCTAAGACGAAATTTATTTTCTTTTTCGAGCAGTGGCGTGCTTGTCTTTGCCGCGAGAACAATCTCGAACCAGAGATTTTTAAATCATATTTGCTCAGAAAATAACTTTTCGAGATTTGACCACGCCACTGCGGAATATCCCGATTAAACAGGTTTTAACTAGACATTTTTCGAGGAAGTAAAATCGGAGCACACGTTCGATTCTTAAAATAAATTTACGGAAATTAAAACCCAAAAGGAAAAAAACCAAAAATAAAGATCAATAATTGAATTTATGAGATTAACGCAGTATTTTTCCTAAATGACTAAAATTGAAAAGCGGATGATGTCTTCGCTATGAAGGAAATCCCTGGAAATGATCTGAAAACGTCGGTTATGTCACATCTGTCAGCATCATTCCATCTGCTGCCTCTGTATCATTTTCATTTTATATTTTCTATTTCAACGGAAACCCATCCGATATAATATTATATATTTTGCCTTTCCTCGATTTCCGATTTAAAACCGTCGGGTTTTTTAACTCCCGACGGAGAGAACTAAATCCCAGCTTTTTCACACACATACACACACTCATCCGCACACGAAAAATCTGGGCCAGACGGATCCTAATCGATGCATCTGCGCGTCCAGTTTTCCTCTCTTTTAAAAATCTGGACGGAAGCCAAGTTTCGATGAGTCCGATTATTTCCCGGCGTGTTAATGCACGCATATTTTTCTTTTCTCTGTGATTTTTTGATTGCGGAACGAAATCGTTTTCATTCTCGTGGAAATTGGGAATTTTGGGTATTGTTGATTGGAGTTATTGAGATTTATCAAAAAATTAATCAAAACCAATTATTTTTCTCCGTGTTATTAAATTGACACAGATAACTTGTCCGCATCGTGCGCGGTCAGATATCCACGGTTTTTTAGCCATAAGCATACATCCAATAGTAAAACATCCATTGGTGAATTATCCATTGGGTATTTA
The DNA here is from genome assembly GCA_023512825.1 of Liposcelis brunnea. Lineage (NCBI taxonomy): Eukaryota > Metazoa > Arthropoda > Insecta > Psocodea > Liposcelididae > Liposcelis > Liposcelis brunnea. Next base: position 7,092,763 of record CM042073.1, on the reverse strand, counting down.
ATCCATATTTATTTTATCCACTTGACATATAGCCAAGTGGTAAAACATCCATTGACATTCAACCATCGACAATTTATTCATATTAAAAATTTTTCATCTCCTGATTTTTTTACAATTCCACAAATCAAACTGTTTTAACCAATTCCAATTCCAACCAACCAAATACCTAACCTAACGTTCCCCGACTTAGGGCCCCGGACCCAAGTCCCCGGGAGATTCAGGCCCGGAGGATTTCTTTTAAAACCACGGCAGCGACGAGAGAAGCGAGGAGCGTACCGCCATCCCAGACATCTGCTCACACTCCCGGACCTTTGGGCCCGGGAGGTTCAGGCCCGGAGGATTTTTTTTAACCACGGCAGCGACGAGCGAAGTGAGGAGCTGACACTCCCGGACCTTAGGCCCCGGGAGATTCATGCTCGGAGAACCTTTTTTTAAAATCACGGCAACAAGGAGCGTGCCGCCATCCCAGACCACTGCTGACACTCCTGGCCCCCAGAGATTCATGCCCGGTGAATCTTTTTTTTAAACCACGGCAGCGAGCAGCGTGCCGCCATCCCAGACCACTGCTCACGCTCTTGGACCTTTGGCCCCGGGAGATTCACCCCCGGAGGATTTTTTTTAAAACCACGACAGCGTTACTTAATTTTAAAGGGCCTTTTCACACCAAAAATGTAAAAATGTTTCTTTTAATTCCCGTTCATTCAGGGGCGTCTATCTCATTACTGGTGCCTTTGACTAGTTGAAGCAAAGGTAAAGTTTTTTTTTAAAAAATTGATATGATTTTTTCGTGGATATTTCTTTCTTGGATGAATGCCTCATGGATGAATAACTGCTGGATTGTTTTCCTAATGGATAAATTTGCCAATGGCTAAATTACAGATAGATTTTTTCGCCGTGGATACTTTCCTTGTGGATAAATTCCTGGTGTATAAATGTCCGCTGGATATTGCACCCATGGATGAATGACCTAGCACCCATGCGATATCGACTCGAGTAGTAGTTGCTAAGTGCAGAAGACTTCCTGTTGCTTGCTTGTACAACGTCGGATCTGAATCTTCACTGATACTTGAGTAGCCGGCGTTGGCGTAGCTAACACGATCTCAGCTAGTTCAAAAAGATGAGGAAACTCTGCTTTTTTATTTCTCCAAAAATCTAAAACGGCTACCCCTAAGTCTACCATTCTGTTCTATTTCTTCTTGAAGAGAAGCTTTGCTTTCGTCAGTCTTCTTCATTTTTGCGTGCTCAGTTTCTTCAGATAACAAGCCGGCAGGCGAGACTGTAAATTGTACTGTTCAACAAGAATCGACCACATAGTACATACCACTACATAATTTAAAAATTACTGATCAGTTCACCTTTAATCATTACATCGTAAATTCCTCCGATTAATTTGATCAAATTATGCTAATTTAGAACCCATATTAACTGATGAAAAAAAAATATTTACGAACACGAAACTTGGTCACGAAATCGAATGACATTTTTTTTAATGTACTGCGTTCGCACACGGAACCATGAGCCGAAGAAACGTGAGGAAATGAGAGATCTGTCATCAACCAGGCCTTTGATCCTAAGACCTGAGTTTGCTAGATTTTACTTTTTATTTACACAATAAATTCTTTTGCTCGCCTCTGCATTTGCAGCAGACATTCAATCTCAATTCTCATGCTTCTTTTACGATATTCTCTTCACACGATTTTTTTTCATTTTTTAAATCGAGTCTTTTCTATTGTCGTGTAGACTCTTAAATAACCTTCCCCCGTAGTAAAAGGGTCCATTGTCGAAAATAAGAATGAAAAGAAAAAGGCCAACGTCTGACGTTTTCTAAAATTAGATTCCTCCGGAAATGAATGGAGGCATGAGTTATTTTCACCGTTCGATATCTCGAATGGCTTTTCCTGAACATGTTGTAAATGGTCAGAGAGGAAAAAAAAAAAAGAAAAAAGAAGAAGGAAAAAGGAAAAGAAAAAAAGATGAAGATGCATTTATTTTTAGTTTGTGCGGTATATCCGGATAGAAATGACAAATATTTTCGACGTTGTTTATATCCGGCCATTTGTAAAGGAAAAAGAAAAGGAGAGGGGGGGATTTTTCCACTTTATGACCGTAACCTAGATAACTAGTAGCCACTGCGACGCCATGATTGATAGGATATATTCTTGGTACAAGCTGTTACGACGTTGAAAACATAAAATTAAATTAGCTAAAACTTTTCTTACATGGTAAGATTACATGCAACGGTTTTTTTTAAAAAAAAACGTTTTTCCAATTCTTTTTTCCCTTAATTACAAGATCGATCTGGAAGTTTAATCTAATTTAATTGGAAATGTGTTCAGTCACATGGGTAAATGCATTTTGAAAGTTATTTTTTGGTTTGAATGGTTTTTTTTTTTTTGCTTAATTTTTGGTCGAGAGTTTGAATTTAAAAAAAATTGTTACATTTTTGTCTGGGCTTTTAAGGAGCGTACACAAAGGTTGGGTAAATTAATGCATAGGAAGTTAGCGACACCAAATTAGAATGCCAGTTTTTTAAGTATTTCCACCCATACAACGGCTTCAGTGGGTGGGCCATGTTTACATATACCGTCCTTGACGCTATATGACCTAACGGCATTTCTGCCGTTCATGAACGGGGCAGAAAAATCGGCCGGTTCATGAACAGATCAGGCTCCTTGCCCCGTTCATGAACAAGGCAGACAAATTGACCAGTTCATCAACTGGTCAATTTGTCTGCCTTGTTCATGAACTGGGCAGGCTAATCTCTGTCCATTTCATGAACGAGCCAGGTAAGATATACTAAATTTCACGAACGGGCCAGCTCCCGGCCGGATTGAGAAATGATTTTCTTTGATAAAATTTTTAATGTTTGGTGTATTGAAATTGATTTTAAATAAAAGAAGGGTAATAAAAGAATCGAAATTATTACATACAATAAATAAAATAGTAATACAGTAGGTTCCGCTTAATATAATCAAGTCGGGACATAACGATTTTGATCACTATAAGCGAAATTTATAATATCCGAATTTCGCATTATATAATCACGCGTGTTTTTTAAGGGTTTGATTATATTAACCGAAAAAAAATTTTTAAATAAAAGCTCAAATTTAATTTAATTTATTAAATAACTAAAAAATTTAAAAAAATCCACAATTTGCTTTGGTTTTTTGGGTGGGTTTAAAAAATGATCTAAGTCAGTAGTTATGTTGTAAAGGGAATCTCTTTACAACATAACTACTGTTTCAATGAATCAATACCATTCATTAAACGAAACGAAAGGCAACTGATTAGGTACTGAAAAAACCTGCAAACCGCTCTCAATACGTCAACTCAATACGTCACAACGCATCAATATGTCACTTGCGCTATTTAATTGTTATTTAGCCTGATCACGATTTTCTTTTTACATTAAAAAATTTTGAATTAAATTGATAAGTTGTAGAAAATGGATAACACTTTCTACCGGTATCAGAACCTTGGATTTCTTGGATCCTGTTGATGCCATTATCTAAAAAAAAGAACATGTTCATGCATCATGTGGAAAAAAAGAAAATTCAAAAGTCATGCACGATCCCGGCGAGTCTATTGGATTCATATATTCTAAATCCTATACTGGTCTAAGACGTTCTGAATCTGCTGCTGAGTGACCTCTTGAACTTTCACTTGGCTCTTTCGAAACTGCAAACTGGATCCGGGCACCGCATAAAGATCAGTTTTTGCTGCCGCCATTCCATTTTTCTGATAACTTTTTCATGAAACATCCATTTCAGTTTGTTGCTCACTAGAAAAAGTTTTGCTGAGTAAGCGATTTCCGGGCAGAACCGGCGATTTTTCGGGCTACCCACTCACCACACCCCCGTCGCCAACGGAAGGCAGACTCCTTACAAGCCCAAGGCCTCAGGGTTGACCGTTGCTGCGTTGGGAGGACAACGTTTCTAGAAATGTGAGTCGGCTAAGATAGAGCCGCCTTGAAAGGCTTCTGCGATGCGGCGATAAAGCTTCAGGCCGTGTAAAGTTATAGTTTGATAAATGCTAAGGTTTTTTAATATTATCCCTTAAAAAATAGCTGATCGTTTAATTGGCTTAAAAACCATTTATCTGAGTCAGAGTCTGAGGCTCACAAGATACTTTAATCGCCCACACTTACCGCAAAAAGGAAATTATTAAAAAAAATAAAATCGGAAATCCGATGCTGCTATTAATCACAGCTTATATTCTATTCCGCATCCTCTTTCGTTATATTATTTTATTTTTATTTATTTTTTTTTTGCGAGGAGATATCCCGTAAAAAAAAAACTTTAGTTGCGCTATTAAAGCATAAAAAAGAAAATCATTTTTATTTAATCGCTGACGTTTCCGCGGCGTCAGTCTGGTCGTCGGAAGTAAAAATGATGATGCGATGTCATCCACCGAAAATTTAATTTAATTCGCTTCTATCACGAAGAAACTTTTTAAAAAGTTAAAAAGACGGTCACGGGAAAGAGAAAAGAAAAAAAGTAAGAAATGGGGGGGTTTCAGAAGAAGAAAAAAAAACAAAAATCGATAGTTATTAAATATGCCCAAGTTTCTACCAGAAAGCTGGTTTTCCACACGAATTATTCATAAACTTTTAGTCATAAAATTGTTGACGAATGAAATGAGGTGGAAACTCAGCAGGAGCGTACCGTTTGAAATGCATTGTTCATCCCCCCCCCTCACTCTCTTTGCCCCCTTTCTAAATCCCCCCTCTTTCCTCTTCCTTCACCCACTTATTCGATATTGAAAATATAAAAGATCTATTTACCCCTTCCTGTCAGCATTTTACCCGAAATGCGGTTTTACACGTTCGTGGCGTGTATTCGACGCCTAGTTTTGTAAATAAAACAAGCAATGGGGACATGTTTGTCCTACCGCATTATTTTATACCCGAGGATTTCCCAGATTTACAGAATGCAGTGTAATTAATTTTTTTATTGTTCTATTTTCGATTTTGTGTTTTTTTTCCAGATCCATGATACTAATGCCAAAGAGGATTCTGCTTGTGAGTCGGTGATCTGAGGACCCGGGGCGTGAGCCCCACATTATTGACCGTGAAAATGGCATCAGGCGGTTGACTGATAAGGTCTCATGGCCTAATTTCGTGGCAGAGAGGATGTACCGCGGTAAGTGTTTAATTTTTTAATAGTTAACTCCTTGAAAAGGTTTTATGACTTTTCGCAGTCAAACTCTAGTTCGAATTAGATATCAAACTTAGTTTTTACTCTCCGTAAAAGTTTCTATTTTCACAAACTAAATACCGTATGCAAAATATTTTCTTGTCAATAATAATTTAGTCAGTTTTTTAGATGTCAAGATACTTTTTTTTCAAATTTTTTTCAAAACTTTGAGATTTTTCAGTTTTTTTAGAATTTTTTTGGAATGTTTCTTTTGAAAAGATCGATTAGAGAAAAGAAATTTATCAAAACGTTCTGCCAGAAAAAGTTATAGAAAAACTTGGTTTATTAGACAGAATTCCAAAATTACTAATAATTTGACTATAAAAATGCTGGAACTGAACTGAAATAGTTGAACAAGTGTTCAACTACAAAAATTCTGAAAAAACTTGTTCGACTATTAAAATTCTGAAAAAACTTGTTCGACTATTAAAATTCTGAAAAAACTTGTTCGACTATTAAAATTCTGAAAAAACTTGTTCGACCATAAAAATCCTGAAAAAACTTATTCGACTAAAAAAATTCTGAAAAAACTTGTTCGACTATTAAAATTCTGAAAAAACTTGTTCGACCATAAAAATCCTGAAAAAACTTGTTCGACTATTAAAATTCTGAAAAAACTTGTTCAACTATAAAAATTCTGAAAAAACTTGTTCGACTATAAAAATTCTGAAAAAACTTGTTCGACTATTAAAATTTTAAAAAAACTTGTTCGACTAGTATAAAAATTTATAAAAATTCTAAAAATACTAGATTGACTCTGAAACTTTCAAATATTTGCTTAAAACCACAAAATCTGAAAAATAAAAAAGAATTTGGCTAGAAAATGTTTTGGCTTTCCTAATAAGTTCATTAAAAAATTCTATATTTTTATTTAGAAGACTCTAAAAATCCCGAAAATCTGGGAAAGAATTGACTTCGTCCACTGCGGACTAAATTTTGACAATTCCATGCTTGAGTTCAAACAAAATACAATAATAAAGACACTAACAGATTTTCTTAACTATAAATTATTTCACTGTCATTTCTGCCTGCTTGATACCCTAGAAAGAATCGCTGCATTAAATTTTGTCTATCTCAAGACCCATCCAAGCTCGAAACTGAATGCAAGTTCAGACGTGTTCCATTGTTGAGTCTTGCAAAGTCACGCTTCTTATGTGTCCCTGAAACCGTTTTAAACTGAATAAAAATTTTTCTTCGTTTTACTTTCCCTTTTACCCCGTGTAATGTAACGTTTCCCTTTTTTTAAAAAAATTAAAAACAATTATCATCATAAGGGGAAATAATCAGAGCAGAAAAGGCAGCGATCGGTGATCAACAAGTTAATAAAAAACCGTTTCCTCCCTTTTGTATTTTTCCCCCTCAATTTTTTTTCTTCGGACGAATTTTTTTTTTTATTATTGGAAAATTCAATGCCATGGTTTATCCATGAGGAAAATTATCATTAATATTTTATTTTATTTCTTAGGAAATAATTTTTTTTTTACTTTCCGTTTTCGCCCTCCATTTTCTTTTCTAATACTTTTTGTCTAGGAAAAGAAAAAAAAGAAAGTTTTGCATAAAATCGAAAATTTTCTTTCTTTCTCCATATTTTTTTTTTTTTTTTTGTTTGCTAAAATTAAGCTTTTTTTGAGATTAGACCCGTATGAAAAAACCTCATTGGAAATTATGTAGTTTGAATCGGTTTCCAATATTCCCTCCCTTTTTTTATCAAGGAAACGGAATCAGCGAACGGAAGCAAAGCGAACGTATGAAGTGACTGACTTGGCGCCATGACAATTTTAGGACTTGATTCAGATTAAGGATTTTTTTCGGGTTTTATTTTATTTTTTTTGTATAACTTTGAATGAAAAAAAGTTTTTTATGGATATGGATTTTTTTCGCGTCGATAAGAGAAATGATCATGGGTCAAAGAATATTTATTGAGGATCTGATGCAGCCAAAAAAATATTTTTCTCTGTGATAGTCTTTTTTCTCAGTTGCTTTTTATGCCATTTGAGTAGCTTACGAAATTTTAAAATTTGGCAGTGCTAGTATTTTTCAAGGCCTCATTTATCCTGGAGATTAGCACTGAGAAAATTCTAATTTGCATCGCATATTTTGACCTTGAACTTTTGGCCTGAGTCCTGAATCTAAGACCATATTTATTATACGAGCCAACAAACTCTGATCAAGGCTTGTTTTAATTCAAAACTATCAGGTAGCCCGGCCGAATTCGGACTGAACTCTGGTCTGGCATGGATGTTTCTTTCAAACAAGGATTATATGCCGTAAGTTTACTTCATTTGAGATCTAGCTTTAGACTTAACTTAAAAGCACAGCCTTACAGGAAATTCGCTTTCACTGCTTAAGCTTGACTTAAACCTTAAACATAAATTGTTTCATTTTTAAGTTTTGAGAGAGTTATGATTTTTCTAAGCTCATGCCTGGATAAAACGCTTGAGCTTGAACCTGTAAATGAAGTTTTGCTATTTAAAACCTGCTAATATTCTGCATTTCTGTTTTCAAATTTCAGAAACCGTCATTACTCCATCTTAATGTCTTATCCGAAGCTTTGATAAATTTTTGCACTGCTCGTTTTCGAAATATCTACTGGTGTGCTACACATCTTGGAGATATTAATCTCCATATGCTCTTTATTCAGGAGTTTTATTTTTTAGCTCTCTAATAGAGAAAAGCCCGAATTATTAAAACTTAATTATACCAACTCACCGTCTTCTAGAGATAATATCTTAAAGCATAGAAAAGTTTCGTGTTTTCTTAAAAATTAATTACAACAAAACAATATTTCACACGTTTCATTTCCATAAAAGTTTCACTAAGAGTGAATAATTTCTTTCTTTTTTCACGCTCACTTTTTTACCTACTTCATGAAGGGAAATTATGTGCTATACTTGAAGAAGTCGGTACTTACAACTTTTGTGTCCATATGTTTCGGCCATCCAGGCAGAAGTAAAATGTCTTCGCCCTTTCTACTAATTCCGAAAGGCACAAAGATGAGGTGCCTCAAGTGCACATCGCCAATGTGCCTAATAAAGCATTGCGCATGCGCCATCAGGCAACAGGGATTACATGGGCACCACTTGCGAGGGCCATTACCATTTATTGCTCAGGGGTGCTGGTGCTAATTCACCGAAATCTTGAGTGAGGGGAACATTTTTTATCTTTAAGGAGGGGCAAAAAATCGCTCGATGAAGAAAATCTTGGGGTAGAGGGCGATGGCTCCTCGTAAATGGTGCACCTGTAATCGCTGTTGTGTGGTAGCACATGCGCAATGCATTATGAGGCGCACCAGCGCTATGCACTTAAGGCATCTCATCTTTGCGCCTTAGGAAGTTTGTAGAAAGGGCGAAGACATTTTTCTCCTGGCTGGGTGGCCGAAACAGATGAACTAGAACACGCCCATGTGCCTTTGGCGATTTCCGCTGTAGAAACAGCGAAGACATTTCACTCCTGGCTTCTTCAGATTTTAAAGAAAGTTGTAGTCCTTCTACTCCTTCATTACGATTTTGCTCTTCTTTAATGAGCCAAATCCAACTCTTCTCGGCAACAATTTTTTTTCTTTCGAGCTCCCTAGAGTGAGGAAGTATTGCGGTCGCCTCAAAAACGAAATTTTGCCAAACTGCATATTTATTTTGCCGTGAAATGGCGAGAAATAACCGTAAAAATGGTTTTTGGGCTGACGTACGATGGTTCGTTTGTTCGTCCGTCTGTTCGTGCACTTTCGTTTTTCGCCTGTGCTTTCGAAACCGAACGAGCCAGCGCAACGAAAATTGGCGACTGCCTTTTGGCAGGGGTAAAACTATTATTTCACAGTCAAGACCTTCTTGCCAAATTCGCTGCTTTAACACGGCCAAATAAGGCCAAATTTAGAGTTTATAGAGATTTTCTCGAAAACGGCTCAAACGATTTTTTTCAAATTTTGTGTGGATATCCCTGACCCAATTAAAAACAAACTTTCCCTTTTCCATTTTTCCGTGGAAAATCGCCCTCCCCGAAAAATCCGGGAAAAACCAAACATTTTGGAGTTCACAGATTGAGCTGATATGGGATTCGAATTCGACTAATTAATGGTCGGGAATTTTAAATTTTTGGTCTATTTTCTGATTTGAAACCAACCCCTTCACCTACTTATTTCGTATCTAATGAAGTCCCCAATGATGCCCTAATCGAACGAAGCTACTCCCCAACAGAGCGAGAAAGTGAGTAGTCCTCCCCGGGCTGCTATTCCCCTAGTTTTCAATTCAGGTAATTTACCTTAAATTAAATAGACCTTAGCGGGCAAGTCTTTCCTGCAGCAGACATATCACACCTAAACTTTCTTCAATATGGCTTCCGAATGTCGCCATTGCTGCGTAATCGCTGTCGCCTGATCGCGAAATCCCGAAGAATATTTTTCTTAATCACCAGGAATCTGTTGACTCACACGCAATGATCTTCCTGCTGAGCTTGTTCCCCTTGAACAAAACGCAAATTTTAAATCAAATCCAGATGAAAGCTCCGAATATCCCCATTAGCATAAACGCAGGGTTTCTTCCGTGACTTGAACATTGCAGCAGTCATCGTTAAGACAACATGCGACAAAAATTCGGCAACAAAAAGACCTTTCATAACGAGCCCAACCTTGATATTTCATAAACGTCATCAATTACTCCCCATTTTTTTTTTGTTTCTTTTTTAACCATTAATTCAGTTTGACTTTTCGGTGTCACTTCTGTCACGGTGCCAGTTTCATTAAGTGAAAAGGAAGACGAAAAAAAAAAAAGAGAAAGGAAAAGGGAAAAGTTTTTTTTTGGAAGTACTTCCGTAAGACAATTGTATTGGAAACGTTACAAACGTCGGGAAAAGTTGTGAAAATGTTTTCTCGGGGAAGAAACTTCGGCTATACGTTATCTAGAACGGAACTCAACGTCATCTTATGTTTGGCCGACTTCCAGAGAGTCTCTTTTCTTGTCTGCCCCTACAAGAGTTCCTATAATGTTTCCAGGTTGTTTGACAACTTTCCCCCAAACAATATTTCATTCTTGATTTTATTAATTAATAATTACTCTGATTTTTTTCATTTTCTCTTTTTTAGGCATGATCATCCTCGCCGAAGAAAAGGAAGATTTCAATCTGGAGGCTCTAACAGAAGCAACTATTATTTTCTGCTTGGGAGTCGCCATCATTGTGTCCAATGTTGTAATAATTGCTACTTTTCTAAATGCTAGAGGTAAAGTATATAAGCGAAATATGTTAGTTTCTTTTTCTTCCGAAAAAGAAAAAATTTTTTTTTCAATAAATGGAAATTTTATACGGGGAGGAAAGCGTGTTTAGGAAATATAAAAAAACTTTTACCTTGTCTCTGCCAACATGTTGGCAAAGAACAGCAGCAATAAAACATTTTTCGTTGTGTCGGGACTCGTGTATAACCTATCTGCAAAAGGGATCGATACTCGTTACGTAAATTTATCTTTTTTAACATTTTTTCAACATTTTTTTCTACCTCTTTTTTTTATATTATTATTTTTTTTATCATCATCTCTTTGGGATGGGATTCCGTACAAACACGTATCACTCATTATATTTACAATCTGGAAGTTTCAAATTAAGCCATTTATACTTTAATAAACAAAATATTTTTTTTATACATATAAAAGCGTTACCTCGTCACCCTGTGAAGCAAATTGAGACATTAAAGCGATGTAGTTGTAAGCTCGGAATTCTAAGAGGGAGAGAGAGAGAGATCCCGTGAGACTTGAAATGAATTCCGGGAAGGCTCTTGTTCTTGGGATTCGGGTTTTGCAAACAAGGAAAATTATTTATTAATAATTGTTGCTACTGTAATAGGTCCTCAAGAAGTAATCAACACCTACATCCTGTCGATTGCCTCTGCGGATCTCCTCTGTGGACTGCTGATCGTTCCTTTGTCTGTTTACCCTGCAATGGTTCAACATTGGGTTTATGGTGATATCGTATGTAGAGTTGCGGGCTATATAGAAGTAAGTATGAATCGATTTCTTTGTTTAGGTATTAATAGGGATTCTGCCTGGGGATTCCCGTTCACGAGATTTTCCGGGAAAGTGAATTGAAGTTGTAGCGTCGATTTCCGAGAAATATTTTATACATTTTCATTTTCGTGGAATTTTTCATTTTTAGAATTAAATTAAATCAAGAGGAAAAATGAGAATTTATAAGTTGTAAGAAAAAATAGCGAAATTAATGTGGCAAAATCGCGTTGAATCATTCGTTTTCTGGAAAAGAAAAAGAAGCAGTACCGTACCGAGGGGCTACTTTTTTTTCAAGATTTTTCAATAATACTCTTTAAATTCGCTAGCGGAAAAAAATTGGCTTGAACCAAATTGAAGAACTATTCTTTTGCTTTCATTTAATCACCGTTCGCATCACTAAAATATTTTCTGATCACGTGTAATAAATTAAATTTGAGGACATAACACGGGCTTGGGAATGGGGGCTACTTTTTGGTTTTTTATATCAAAAAATCTTTTTAAATAGAAAAAAACCTCTCGATTTGCAAGTTTCAACTTGTGAAGGATACTAAACTAAAACTTTTTCTTATATAAAAATATTCCGAAAAATATTCCCTAGAACTCTTAGCTATTATTTCGAGATAATAGCAGCTTCTAGTTTCAAAATGGCGTGCTCCTATGTAGCAGACGATTCATCGAAGAGTACATTCCCTGTTAGAATAGAACCTACTTCTTTGGCCTGTTTTTTATTTATTTCCGAGGATTGATCATCAGATAGATTCGGCAGAGAACAATGTTATGGCTAAGAAATGTAGCAAAATCATCACAATGATGAAATCATTTTATGCCAATCTTCTCCTAATTTGAATTCTTGCTCCGCTGCCACCAAATTCTTTTCTTTTACTTCTTTTGCTTTATAAATATATATTTTCTTTGTGTTTCATTTATGAAACATCATTATTGAGTTTCATTTTTCAGTTAAATTTATTTATAGAAATTATTAATATTTGGTCTTTAAAGGGATAACAATTTTGGGTGTAGAAAGCTGGGATTTCTGAAAAATTTATCTTGATTTGGGAAGGGTGATTTTTTTTCATAATGCTTTGACAATATTTAAAATTCCGAATTTTGAGAGTGATACTAAAATCTCCGACCAATTTTACCCATTGAAGAAAATCTTGAATGAAAAATAAAACCGTATTTTTATCTATTCACGCCAACGCATGGATTTTCCTTTAAATGTTAATCCAGGTCGTCGAAATCCGGTTAGTGAAGCCCGATCCCAATCCCATTTATCGATAGGGTTTTCGGATTGCATCCGGTGAAAATGTATGAGAATAAATTCAGATTTTTAAGATATTTCATGGACATTTGATATTCCGGTCATTTTTTCCCCCCACGCAATAAAAAGTAAAAATTGTGATTTCTCCGCATTTACCAAAAAAAATATTTTCTTAAGAAAATTTTTAATTTGATCCACAACAAAATTCAGACTTGATGGGTGTTCTGTGGTCATTCATATGACGAACTAGGCCAGTCAAATTGTTCTGCCGTTATATTTTCGGTTACAAAGTGTGGAGCCTCCATTATTTTATCCTCAAATTTTTAAATGTGTTGCCTTCGTGATTTTTTAACATGTCTTTTCCTGTAGCTTTAATCATCCTTTTTTTCTCTGATTTTTCTGGCCGAAATTACTGAAAAATAAATCAATACTGTTTGAAAAACGTTTTTTAAATAATAGAAAGTAAAGTAATTAAACTAATTTCTTGAATTATTGCCAGTGGAGGTTACGTGTCGCATTATAGCGTCGTGTTGGAGACTCATAGTCGAGCCCCGTAAATGGAACACGAATTCAGGGCAAAGAGATTTGACAAAAAAAAGAAAACTTTTTGAAATAAGGGACCGCAGTTTGAGAAAGAAGGCGGAGATGTAGAATTCTCTGTTTAGTGCCAACAATTTAAATTTTTCAATTTTTCGCTTTTTAGAAACATTTTTTAATAAATATTTTCTTGCCTTTAGTTAAAAGAATTTTAGAACCTAAAACGTTTTCTACTTTCTAGTAGTCAATTCACACGAGGTAGACTGGAGCATGCTTAAAGTTTGTTAAGGAGGGCCAAAATACATTATTATTTTTAGTAGTCGAACTTAAATTCTCAGGGAAAGGGGCAAGAAAACTTTGAGGAGCCCTACTGCCCACTTCAAATGACGCCACTGACTAAAACTAACCAAATTTTATCGGCAAATTAATATTCATGCACGATATTCAATTCGATCCCCGAATATTTCAAATAACAAATCCAGGGTCAAGTACTTCATTATTTTCAAATCCCTAAAAAGTGTTCTCGACAAAAAAAAAAAGGGAAAGTCATTAAAAAGGCCTCCAGGGCGTCTCAAGATTGAAATCCGACAATTTCTGCGCACATACATACACATTCCACCTCATTCCCCATGCAAGCTTGTGAATTTATCAAGAACCTTACTCACTTTCGTGTTTTAACCTTTCCGCTGATATATCCGATAAATCTAACGTTACTTTTCTTACCTCAACTAACATTAAGTGAAGAAAGGGTAAGGGGGAGAGAAAAAAGAAATTAATCGAGCTCGGCATTGCTTTTCTACGAAAATAACCTTTACTCAGTTATCAGATCTCTTTTTCATAACAACTTTGCGTGTTCCGCTAATTCACAATTTTTTTTTTATCTTTTTGTTACAACCTTGGATTTTTCTTCCACTTTCCTTACGGTTTTCGTGACTTCTTTAAATTCAAGCGAAAACGACCACTTGGAAATTTAAGAGGTGATTTTGAAATCGTTTAAACCTCATTTCATCTTTTCCTTTTCGCTTTTTTTTTTACTTCTTGTGTTTGTCGACGTGTTGTTTTTACTTTCTGTTATTAATTTTATGTTTTTTTTTTGTGTGAAGGTGACATTATGGGTCGTGACAGTATTCTCATTTATGTGGATGAGCGTCGACCGATATTTGGCCGTCCGGAAGCCGCTGCGATACGACACTGTCCAGACGAAAACGAGATGTCAGTGTTGGATGGTTTTCACGTGGATCTCATCGGCTATGCTTTGCTGTCCGCCTCTGCTAGGGTTTTACAAACCGCTTTATGACCAGGAAGCTCATATATGTATGTTGGATTGGGGAAACATGGCGGCATACACGGTTACACTTGGAATTTTGGTACGTTATATTTTAAAATTTTTAATTTATTGAAAAAAATAATAAAGTGAAGGGTGGTTTATCTACATCTTGTAGTCCACACCCAATCGTTAGTCAAAATGGTTATCGGAAGTTGTAATTTCCCTTTTTTTAAGCTAATGCATTCGCGAAATAAGGGAGAAGGAATATTAGGTTACATTAGAGCTTATCAATGGGCGGGAAGTTAAAATTAATAGAAAGAAATTCGGTTCTGGCTAGTAAGAATATGAATTTTTTTAGTCCGTGCTTGGCTTAAGCCCGATCGATCACTTCTTACTACGTCAACAAAAAGGAGGGGAAATGATAGCTTAATGGGAAAAGGGTATATGTGAATAGGAAAACGTTCATCTATTGAATATCTTAAAATTTTTCATATAAAAACTGTAAATGTAATCTGAGATAAATTAGATTCGGCAAGAAAAATTCAACAAGGGTTTAGTTAACAAGAGAAATTTCTAAAAAAAGAACTTATTGTATTTTTATTGCCAAATCCTTATTTAACTTTTTGAAAATTTTATAAAAAATTTGCTGAAAACTAAAAACTCTAAAAAAATTAAATTTGGCGAAAAATTTTTTTTGTTTTAATCAGTCCCTGGAAAATTTTTGTTTTCTCCAGAAACCTTGGGAAGAAATCCAGTTCGATTACTATTATCCATCTCTGATTGATCATGAAGAATGAGACAGTTTTTATGTTGCTGCGATCCAAGCGTTAAAGCTTTGCACAGAAAGATAATTATTTACAATCAATTTTCAGGTGCTCGGACCCAGTCTAATAACAATGGTGTATACGTATTGGTACATATTCCTCATGATGCGACGACTAAGAAATGGTGTCCCGATACACGACAAAGAATACGCGACGGCGCTTGCGGAAAACCTTTCTAATCCAAGCCATATTATGTCTTTCGTGCTAGTTTCCGTATTTTGGATTTCATGGACGCCGTATGCAAGCATCAGGCTCTATGAATATTTTACAGGAGGCAAATTGCAGGTAAGGGCAAACTAAAAAAAAAAATTAAAGAAAAGAAAAGTGAAAAAAAAAGCTGCAAGACGATTGTTTTAAAGGTTTCACGGTTCGAAAGGCTAAAGAGGCGATAAAAAGCTATAAAAATTCAAATGACAAAACAATTTACACTTTATAGCGATAAAAGTTTTTTCTTTTTGCCGAATGAAAACAATGAGGAATATGATAATTATCTTTTATTTTCACTTTGCACGAAAATTTTGACCTTAGAAAATCTTTTTGTATCTTCACGGCTATTACAGGAGAGGGGAAAGTCAGAAAAGTTTATTCAGGAAGGTTTTCTATTAGGGAAGTTTTACGTCGGACTCCCGTTATTAAAAATTGGATCATCTCCAAGAAACTTTATACAAAGTAATCTACTTTTCTGGATCTTATTTCTTGTTTACGACATCATTCGGATAATTTTACTTTGTTTTGGATGAAGAACTGCGGATGAAATCGCAGCCGCCGTTTAAAATTTCATTTTCATCCTTATAGCGTATTCTTTTTTTTTTTTATTTTATTCTCGGTTTTCGGAGATACAGAAGAAATTTTGAAAAAGGAAAAAAATATTATCTTCCAGTAATCTTTGTCCGAATACTTTTACTTTTATTTTTTTAGTTTTGTTCTCCTCATCCCCGGGTCTTCATAAATTTCGTTAACGTTTGATTCACCCTTTTTTTTGCAGTCTTATTTTTTTTTTTCCTTTTCCTCTTCGCTCTTTTGAAAAGTGGATAGCACGGTGAGGTGGCTGGATTTTAAATTGATTTAAGCTTTAAGAAAAAATTCTCAGATTTTTTTTTTTAGTAAATAAGACGCCGTTACGAGATCTGCGTGTAAGATTTTTATGTGATAGTTTTCCGAGAATTTCTTGAAAGTTTGGATTCGCATCCGGTTTTTATTGTTTTTTTTATGTTCAAGGTTTGTTTTTACTAAAGTGATTGGAAAAAGTTTTAGGTTGAAAGAATATTTATTGAAAGTTATTTTTGCAAAGCGCGGTCTAGAAAAAATATTTGCAAGTAGATAAATGAATATTTAAGTGCAGATCGGTTGCGAAGTTTTGACTTGGTTTTAAGCTTGATGGACCGGTTGGAAAATATACTGTATTAATATACTGTATAAATATACTTTATACTGCCTAGAAATTTTAATTTCAAAGTCTGTACTTGACTTAAGTTTTCATATCAACCTAGTATAATATCAACAAGCTCAGCTTGCAAAAAGCTCGACTTTGTATTTTATCGAGTGTACCCAGCAAGCTTTTAAGATTTTCGAAAAACTTTATCTCTTTCTTACTGCCGTGACGATGGGGTAGAGCCAGATTTAACTAACAGTAAATGTAAATGAAACTAACTGTAAATGAGCCTGGAAGATTAGCTAAAGACAAGCTATAAAATTTTATGCTCTTATTTCATAATCAATCCAATAACTGCCCTAGTTATTCTTTTTTTTTTTAAAAAAAATTGCCTTTTTAGTTCCTTTTAACAAGTAAAACAAATATTTACCAACTCGTTTAAATAAAACAAATACTTTTCGAAACCTAATTATCTAACCAATCGATAAAACGTATCAATCAACCGTCATGAATGAATGAATGTTTTAAATCATTCAAATTGATCGATATCATTTTAATAATGTAGAGAAAACGAAAGAAAAAAATATTTCAGTTCGAACATTAATTCTCTAACTTTCAAAAAACTTTTTTTTTTATTTTAAATTTTCTGTTATAAACATCCGTTAACGAAATTGAAAGAGGGGAAAACAATTAATCGTTGTTTTCGTTTCCAGCTACGAACACGTCTATTTCTTCCGACCGAATCCCATTCGAGGAAGAACAAAAAAAAAAAAAAAAGGAAATACGATTGAATTATCTCCCGACATTTCCTTCTTCTTTCCCTGTCTTTTTCACTCATGGTCTCTCTTTCCAGATTAAAATCCAGTTAAACTTATCCCTGGAAAAACGGGAAAAAAAGATTAATAAATCAAACTGTTTACTTTTTTTCCAGATGCCGTTGCTGCAGTTTGGAATGGTGTGGATAGGGGTGGCGAACTCTGCTTGGAAATCTCTTATTCTTCTCTCATTAAGCCCTCAATTTCGTATTTTTCTTAGACTGTTCTGTTTAACCATGTTTTGTCGCTCCAAAAGTCGACTACAAGGCGAACTTATAGATATGGACGATGATTAATCAATGAAAAAAAAAAAACGAAATAAATCAATAAAATAATAAAAATAACAGTAATAATAAATTTTGGAAATTTCCCGGATAGATCGGTGTACCATCGTGTTAGATAAAAGTAGTCATTGTTGGCAAGAAATAATAAATAATCAGTTATTATTAATAAAAATAAAAAATAATAACGAAAATATTACGTTTCGTTTTTTGAAATCAATTATAATTTAAAAAAAATAATACGAATAAAAATGTTATTTTCTGCTTTGAGGAAAAATCATAATAAGCTTCAATTTTCTGGTTATACACCAGTCTTTAGGAAAACTAGAAAACCTTTTAGCAGGGAAGTATCTAAAAAAAAAAACAAAAGAAAAAATCAACAAAAAACGTATAAAAAAAAATTTAAAAATTTAAAAAAATAATAATAAATAAGTGAAATAAAGCGATAAGTTATTTTTCTTTTGTCGCAATCGTGGTTTTTAGTGCTAAAAATTTTGAATGGAATTGTTTTTAAATATAGGACGATATATTTTCGTCAAAAAAATTTAAAAAAATGTTTAAAAAAAATAAATAAAGTAAAAATCATTATGAAAAAAAAATCTACGAATTATAGATATTGTTAAAAATAATTGTAATTAGTGAGAGTAATGTTGAGTAAAAATATAAAAAATGAAAAAAAAAATGTTGCTTATGTTTAATTTTTGTTTTTTTAAAGGTGCCGCGTAGTGATCTCAGTATATTTGGTGCTAAAGAAGAGTGATTAACTTTTTATTTTTACTTTTTTATGATTTTTTATTAGATTTTTTTAGTTCTGTTGTAATTTATATTTTTTGTTTTTTTTTCTCTTTAGTTTGTAAGAACATCCTGTTTTCCGTGGGTTTTAAGGAAACTTGAGAGAAAAAACTGGGCCCATTTAAAATCTGCGAGTAATATTTTGTTATGAAGAAGCCAGGAATGAAGCTTTTACTTTCGGGTTGAGATGGAATATTTTAAATGGTGAAGTACGGAAGAAATGTTTTGAAGGTACGTGAGCAGACCATTTTTTGAAGAAGATGATAAATTGAGGAGGTAGCTGCAACAAGGGCAATTTTTCTATGTTTAGCTTATGGAACAATTGCCCTTGTTGCAGCTACCTCCTCAATTATAAGAAGTCTGCCCAAGGCAAAATTATTGTACATTTAATGTCCATAAGGCAATTTAGGAAGTCATAACGCCAGTTACTAGCTAGAATTAGGAAAGCACTGTAGTGCCCATTCTTTTGTTATTAGACTGTCAGAAAATTATGCTAGATAACTTTGTGACTAAGGGAATGTATGCATAGAGATTTAGAAAGAGTTATTCACATACGCCATTTTCGTTCATAAGCAGACGAAAAGGCTATTGAATGATAATAATAGTCTGCCATTAGCGTTATTCTTTCTTTTGGGCCTTTAAATGACGTTTTGCTACTCCTGTGCCAAGGGTGTGATCTATACTTCTTTCAAAATCCTTGTAGGTGACAATTCCTAATGTAAAATTCAAATGGCGGGTCAATCAGGACCACAAAATACACCTCGTATCTTCATTAGCAGCTATGATGGAGGAGCTAGTGTCACCTCTTGAGTTGGACACCGTCCGAGTCATTTATTCGTATTTAATTTATGCAAAAGCTTGACTCAGATGACGTCACAGGCCAAAGAAGCACACTAATTCCATCATGATTTTTACGATGAAAAATGCCCGTAGGAAACATGATTGTTTTAATAAAATAAAGCGTTTATTTAAAAACTTTATCCTTCTTAAATTTTTCACAACAATTAACAAATTAATACTTCAAAATATGAAAATTTAAGAGATTTAGTGACTCTGTGCCCTTGAAAAGCTTAGTGCTGAGCGAAGTTTTTTGCGGACGTGTGGCGAAGTCCATTTACTGCTCCCTCCTATTATAGCTTTTAATTCGTTCGGTGAAATCCCCTCATCTACGTCGTCTGCCTCCGTTTTGATCTCCATTTTCTAAAAAGAAACAAAATTTAAATTTGTTATGGACAGAATTGCAAAAATTTTGTGAAACGAAGTCTTGAAACCAACCTGAACTATTAGTCGCAGAAAAAGCTGTTGCGTTTCCAAAGCTGCTGATATCTCTTTCAACCTCCTCTTCTGCTTTTCCATTTCTGATGTTAAATAATCTTCACCGGAATCTAAAACCATTTCCCAACCAGCTGAAGAAAAAGAACTATTAATTCTCTTCCTTTTATTAATATTTAAATTAATAAAATCAGCCTTACCATCATCAGAAAATGGATTACAAAACCATTTTCTTAAAACAGTGTCTAAAAATCCTAATTTGCATTTGGTATCATTAGGATACTCTATAAGCTCCATTTTATCTACTCTTGCTAATAGGCATTTCGGCAATTTTCTTTCAAGCTCGGTATGTAACACAACTTGCATTGCAAGACGTTTTAACTGAGCGTTTCTCCTGACTGATTCAATATCCCCAACAGCCAAACCTATCAGCAAGTTCATAAGTAGGATGGGCATTAACACCATGAATATTCCTAGGATTAAAAATGCAGGAAGTGGATAAGGTAATGTTTTAATTTCCCTGTCTCCGTTCACACTGTGAATGGGTTGTGGTTTCTCTAATGATTCCTGTCTGTAGAACGGCTGGACGTAAGTCCCTAAGAAATCGATTTCGCCCAACATCATTGCGAATGTTCTCATCAGGGACATAGGCACAGTGCTAAACGATAAATGAGATCCCTGCAAATAAAATTTAATAATGTATTTTTGGTCAAATTTGGCCAAGGAAGGATTTAGTAAAACTAAGTGTTGAAGGATGTTAAAAGTGCAAGGGGCAAGGTCATTTACAAAAAAAATGGTATTCTGGAAATTTATTTAAATATACGGTATAAATTTCCAAGTAGCATGCATTCGCAATTATTTTTTTAGCCCGATTTTCGTTGTGTAATATTAATTTTTTGGAAGGTATTGATAAGCAAGTTTCACAAATGACAAATTTGAAGCAGTTAAAACAATTTTTTAAAAGTAATTAAAACATCTATTGTATATTTAAATAAATTTCCAAGCGGAGTAAACTGAACGCACTGATGACGTCATAACAAACGACAGCCGTTGGTTTCGGACTCTGAGTCAAAGTGGAATGTGCTCGTATTGCCGGCTTCATTATTTAGGATTTATTGAGAAAATAGGCATTTTTAATAAAGGAAGGTGTCACAAATTCATCGTAAAATCATTACTGTAATGGGCCGTGAACAATTAAGTGAAAAATATAGTGGAATTCTTTAATTTTACGGAACCAAAAAACCAATGCAAATGGCTGCCACGCAACCTGTTGCAAATCGTATCACCTCGACGGATTCATGCTATTCAACTGGTAGATTTTGCTATGGATTTAACATATAAATGCAAATTGTTAATTTTTTCATTACTATTTGATTTGTAGTAAATAGGATTGATATCCTGGAAGAAAATGAAGACCGTTTGAGTGACTCATTTTAGATGATGCAATAATGCGACGAATGTGAAAATAACCTTTTGATTTGGTTCGAGCCGTGATTTATTGGAGGATAAAAAGTGTAAGTACTCAAAAACGACTTTGATTCTAGTATTTAATGAGTAAATTGTCTGGGTATGTGCAAAGGTATTATTAACAGGTTGTGCCACATTAATTTGCATACTCACCCCAGATAATAGAATATAAAAGGCAAGTCCAAATGCGATTATCAGAATAGAAAATACCAATAGCACTTTGATTAATGTTTGTAGAATTTCCAAAAACATAACGACATATATTCCAACTTGATCAAATCTGTAAAGATAAAATGTAGGTTTTATTGAAAACTCAGCTGCTTCCCCTTTTTTTATAAAAAATTTTTGGAGCTTACCTTTGTAAATATAACAACAAATTAAACCAACTAAGAAAAACAGTTATCGCAGCACTTGAAAATTGCAAATCATGGTAATTATGCATGAAAACCGGCAATACCATTGTAATTGCTGATATATACAACAACCATGATATAAAATTGCTCGGATCCATGCAATAATTCCATCGTTGTTGATACATCTGTATTATTTCCCGCAGAGATTGAAGAACTACATAAACAACAATAGCCACTGCTGTAGTGGATAATAATGTGTAATTATAAGTTGGTTGAACCTGTTGGGAGCTCTCCTGTAGAATTTAAAAAAAAGGAAATATAAAAGTGCTGAAATATATTTATCATCAAGATAGATTATAGTGCTCACAGTGTTAGTGCCATTTAATGTGCCATTTGTAGTGTTATTTAAATCATCATTTCCATTAATGAATTCCATTGCGTTGTGATGGTTGTGCATCAAATGGGCGGTAAACGCCGTGACAAAAGTTAAAAATATCGTGTAGAATAATAAATTTGCTAAATGAAAATATTTTCCATATGAATTCCATTTCATTTGGAGATATTTCTGACTTAAGGGGTGTGCTAGTAACTCCACGCGACCGTGGGTGACCATAGCCTGAAAAAATAAAAAATTTAATCATAAAAATTAAAATAGTGCTAGCGCCTTTTTTGATTTTACTTTACTTACATTTAAAGCGGGGAGAGGGATAGGGTTTGAGATAGCTAAAGTTTCTCCTGTTTTTTCATCCACCTGAGCGTACAATTGTGGGCATTGTAAGCAGCCAAACTGATATTTAATCTAAAATCAAATATTTTTAAATTAGTCAGTATTTTTCTTTTTGGATTGAAAATGGTAATTTTGAACTCACATAAAAGGATTTTGAATCTTTTTTACAGTTCGCTTTCGTGATGCAGCTATCTTGGACAGCTTCGAATACTTTCGGCATGGATGCAATCAACGCTAGCGTAACGCAGGGATGCTTATCAGATTTTAACGCCATCACCTCGCAAGATCTCTCTTGATGTGTCACCATGGCCAAAGCTGCGTCTTGAAATTTGTAGTGAATCGCGTAATCGATAGCGCTCATCTCTAGATAATTATACAAGAGCTTGCAGTTGAGAGATAAAAGAAGCGAGATGGCATTTGGTTTGTTCTCCATCGTCGCTAGATGCAATACTGTATTCTGCAAGAAACATTTTGAAAGTTTGTACTAGGTATGTATTTAAAAGTTAAGAGATATTTACCCCATCCTTATCGACTTGGTCCAAAAGATGAGAATGAACGGAATGCAATAACTCCATAGTTTGTGTGTAGCCATTCATGGCAGCTAAATGGAGCGGGTTTCGCCCGTTATGATCTCGATGTAGAAGTGCACCTCTGTTGAGGAGTAACTGCACAACTCGAGAGTGGCCTAAGATTAAATAGATACACAGGTTTAACTTGCAAGTAGATTAAAAGTCATGAAGCTAGGCAATAATTACCATGTTGCGAAGCAATGTGAAGAGGTGTTAAACCTTCCCCATCGCTTTCGTTTATAATGAAAGTTCCTTTTTCTGAATCTAAAAGCTGCCGGACTGTGTTATATCTCCCGTATCTCGCTGCGAAGTGTAAAGGACTTTCATTATTGTTGTTTTTTAAATTTATGCACGCTCCTAAGCGTATTAAGCTTTCGAGGGAACGAATGTGGCCTTCTCTGCTGGCATAATGCAAAGGCGAACACCCTGTTATGTCTTTTTCGTTGAGAAGGAGGAGAAGTTCTGCTTCTGATTGCGCCTGTCAAACATAAAATGTGGAGTTATTGCTTTGGGTTTTTTAAGTTGGTGCATTGAGGTGAAAGAAAGTTTTACCTTGATTACTTCTTGTGCAAAATCCTCGAGGCGACCGCCGTTCATTACAACAAGACTTAGTACGTTTCGATGATTGGAATCTTTTAGTATTATGTTTGCTCCAAGGCGAATAAGCATTAAAACTGTTCTCCAGCCGGCTCTTGATGCGGCAAGGAGTAATGGGGACCTGCTTTCTTTGTCAAGTGGGTTGATTTCAGCTCCCTGAAAAGAAAAAAAATATAATGGTCGTAAGGGGTTTAATTGGGATTTTGGCGTAAAGTTAGTTTTTTAATTTAAAAATGATTTAATAGAAGTTTTTTTGAAATTTTTTTTAAATACGAAGGGATTTGCTAAAGAGAGAATTGAGAAAAAAGTGGAAGAAAGGGGGAAATGTGAAAATAATGGGAACGAATAATATTAAGAGAGGAAAGAAAAGTGAATGAAAGTGACAGAAAATAACAAAATGAAAAGAAAAGGTTAAGAATAGAGAAAGAGGTGACGAGAACAGAAGAAGAGGAGGAAGGAGGAAAAGAGAAGAAGAGGTGGAAGAGACAAGAAGAGAGAAGAAGAGGTGGAGGAGACAAGAAGAGGTGGAAGAGACAAGAAGAGAGAAGAAGAGGTGGAAGAGACAAGAAGAGAGAAGAAGAGGAGGAAGAGACAAGAAGAAATGGAGGAGACAAGAAGAGAGCAGAAGAGGTGGAGGAGACAAGAAGTCACACGAAGAGGTGGAAGAGACAATAAAAGGTGGAAGAAACAATAAGAGATGGAAGAGACAAGAAGGGGTGAAGAAAACAAAAACAGAGAAAAAGTTGAAGAGAAGTATACAAGGATTTCGCTTTTTTTCTTTCCTCTAATTTCCTATTCTTCTAGTTTATTTTTTTTCAGCGAGTTTGGAAAATGAAAACGATATTAAGATTAAAATTAAGAATGTGAAAGAAAAATAAGGTAACAGGAAAATTAAAGTAAAATTAAAAAGAAGGATTTTAATACACAAGATGATCAACAGGAGAAAAGGATAATAATTGAAGGAAGGATACAAGTAAAAGAATGAAGTCAGGCTTGATGAAGGAGCAGCATATAAAAAGAAAAGGAAAAAAGTATTGAAGATTAAAACAAAAATTGTAAAAGTCGAGATAAAAAAAAATGAAAGTTCCTGTAAAAAAAGTTAAAAGATGTAGACATAAAGGACATAAAGATCAGCTGGAGATGGCTAAAAAAGTAATCAGGTGTTGGCGGAAAAAGACAAGTTAATAAAAAGGGAAAAAAGTGAGACCTACATGGAACAAAGCATCGACATAAGCAAAGTATAATTTATCGAAAAAGGAAAAAAAAGTGGCAAAAAAAAATTTACCTCTGATACAAGATATTGAACAATTTCAGGATGATCGAACATTGCAGCGCAATGTAATGGCGTCATTTTCTGAACGTCGCATGAAGTCAGACATGTCTGTTTCTCTGACGGTTGCAAAGTAAACATCAACCTAACAATATCAATGGCACCTTGGGCACAAGCTAAATGTACCGGCGTTGATAAATCATGTTGCTGTGTTGAAATTTTAGCACCGGACTTCAAACACAACTCCACCGCCTGGGAAAAATGAAATAAGAAAAATCGCGACATTGCATTATTAAAAAGTAAAACCTCAAACTCTTTTTTTTTCATTTCAGAGTTTTTTTGGTTTTACGGTTGATAAATGAAGAAAGATTTATTGACAGAAATAATGACCCTTAGATTTACCCTGATATCTCCTCCGTGAACGGCGGAATGAAGCGGAACATTCCCTTCCGAATCATAAAACGATATCATTTCCTCCCGAGAGCAACCTCTTGCTTCTCCCCATTGTAAAAAAACTTCCATCGTTTTCGACGATGCGTTTTTTGCCGCTTCATGTATGGGATAATATCCGTTGTTACATGGTTTTCTGGGGCATGCTCCGAACTCCGTAATCTGAAACCGACATTAATTTAAACATCATTAATCAATATTCCTTCGGGAATTTTGAAAAGACTTTTAAACAATCAATTAATCAGAGGCTTTTGAGAGTGACTTTTACCAAAATCCTAGCGCATTCCTCGTAATCGTAAATGGCCGCTAAGTGCAATGCAGTTCGACCGTGTTCGCCTCCTTGTTGAATGTCGATTTTTGACCGGTGCTTGCTTAACACTTCAAGAGCGGCTACTTTGTTCAGTTCCGTTATCATATGTATCGGCGCTTGTTTTTTCTCGTTTAAAACGCTCGTGTCTACCCCGCTGAAAGTGAAGGAGAACGTCTTGTAAATTGGTTTTCGTGCTGGTTGTAAAACGTTCCGCGAAATAAATTAGCTTCACGCTAGGAATTAAATGAAAAGTTGCGGAACCGGTTGAAAATCTGCATCGGTTGGAAAAAAGCCAAAAAACGAAAGGATTTCAGCTTTGGTTGTTATCTGATTTGTGACCGATCTTATGGGGTTGAGCTACGAAATCCCTACGGACTCATTGCCGAAGGAAAGCTTTTGTGGAATTATCCTTGTCGTAATAAAAAAGATGGGAAGTAATATACTTACAATGAAAGTAGGTACTCGATTACGTGAAGGGAATCGTGCAGAATAGCAACGTGTAGTGGTGTGTTCCCAGCATGGTCGCGAATGTTTAAATCTGAAATTTAAAAAAAGAAATTAGGGCATTAGAATTAGAATTAAGGAACCGAATAGGGAGTGGACACTTCGATGAGTAGTCTAATATGTAGGGGTATGTAATTTTTGAAACTAGAAGCTGCCATGGTCTCGAATTTTACTGCCGCCATTTTCGAATTGAAAAGCGAAGATCGCGATTGGCAAAATTTTTATTTCGTGAACGGCGGCCGCCAAATTTGAGATCATGGCAGCTACCAAATTTTGAGAATGGCGTAATACTGTGTAGCAGACAACTCTTAGAAGTGTCCACTTTCTATTAGGCTCCCTAGAGATAAGAAAACGGTCTGGCGCTTTGAGTCTCTATACTGGACATTACAGCTAATGCTATCTTGCAGTTTTTTGCCAAACTGATCCAGCTTTTGTTTCCCTTGATTCAGTTCTGGCTACGGGGCTGAAAAACCTAGCCGTAATCTATTCGCTTCTTCCAAAACCGGTTACATTTTTCATTCCTTGCCAAGGTATAATGAGACAGAATTCAATCCCATAGTGAGAAGTATGTCAAGAAGTTCATTGGTGCGAAAAATATCAACTGTTTTTCAATAACCTACGTGATCGGTGAAATTCGCCGAAGTAGAAAATATATTACCATCTACTTTTCATGCAAGCGGAAAATTTTTAGAAGCGCCAGACATTTATTAATAAAAAACAATCCTTTACTAGTTTTTATTTTTTCCGGACATGAGGAAATTTTCCCCAAATGGCCAAGAATAGAAATCTTGGTTCATTGACACGATATTATTCAAATAAGAAATATTTACAGATCGCTGACATTTCTTTCATTTTGCTGATAGGCAAAATTAGACTTTAAGTTCGATCGGGTTTATTCGTGGGCGTCTCTTTGTCTGTTGCATCAATTTCGTGTCTAATCAGTTTGAGTTGTAGTTTTCAAAAGAGAAATTAATTTATTTGTGTCATAAATTTTCCACATTCTTAGTTAAATTACGGGCTTTTAAAAAATATGCTTCTGTAAACATTTCCCTTTTAAAATTTTAACAACTTTATCATACAAATTTTAATCTTAAGTAAACGTTACTAAAAATGAATACCCTCTTCTTTTCTCGAGATTTTTTCTTTAAAAAAAATTTTCAAATACCAGGATGTAAATTATATTAAAAAAAGGAATTTTCTAAAAAAAAGAGGAAAAGGGAAACACCAAAAAGAACGGCAAGAAAACTCTTTCCCCTTTTTTATGAAGTTATTCTTTCTTGATCGCGAATCTGGATCTTTCTTTTGTACATCTTACTTTTTTTCCTCTTTTTTTCCATTTCTAAAATAAAAATTGTAGACTAATTGGGAATTTCATCATTTCCCATAAACGTTGTCGTGGGGGGAAAAAAATATTTTAAAAAAAAGGATGATTTATGTAATTCTTTTCTCTAATCTCTCTTTCATATTTTTTTAATTGGTAAAAATGATTTTGAGAAGTAAGAAAGCAAACTTAAACGACTCAAAGATTTTTAGATTTTTTAGTTTTTATAGGAAAAAATATTTCATGCAAAATTTTTTTTAAATTTTGGCAAAGTTTTAACGTTTTGCTGCTTTTGAGCAATAGCATAGTTCAAAAAAAAAGATTTGGAATTAAATTAATTTTCATGAGGCAATCCTGCGAGTCTCAACTTGCCCTGGCACTATTAATCAGGAGTAGTTCCTCTGAAATAATCTTTACTGACCCCGTCTCCTTAGATTTGGCATAATTTAACATCCGTAGTAGAAAAAATTCTTTTTGGGTTTTAGAAAACTTTTACCCCTCTCTCTGCCCTTTAACAACACGAATCGGCCAAAAGGGTAGCGACAACTAACGCAGCCTAGCTCTTTTTTCTGAAACTAATCCAGAACTGCCCGATTGATTTTAAAGATTTAAATTCTGACTGCGGGGCTGTTTTATTTCTCCTCTCATTTTCTCTGCATAAAATTTTCATAAGCATATTCGTAACTTTAAATATTTAAAGTTATTCCTTGCGTAGAAAAATTAGTATAAAAAGCGATTTATAACCCGTTCGTGAAAACGAATAAATCTGGAAGCATTAGGCGTAAGTGTGTAAACATTTATTTTTCCTGCTACGCAAAAAGAAAGTATTTAACTTGACAAAAGGCCAAGTTTTTTCATTACAGGATAAGCGCTGAAACTAAAATAAGAACTTAATAGGAAAGTTTCTGTTAATTTCAAAACTGCCTGCGGATATTGTTATGTAAAATGTTTTGCTGACATTCTTTCTGGGGCAAGTGTACGCCGTGCATAAATAATATAGGGACCATCGATAAAAATCTAATTACAAAGAGATTAACTTAAAATCAGCATCTTCTGTTTATAATGGCGGTTCATACATGAAGAATTTTTAAGCAAAATTTTTAAATGAAGCATCTTTAATTGGCACTAATTTACATTTTAATTCCTCCATTTTGAGTTTTAATTATAAATCTAATGCCATTATAAGCTGAAGACAAGTCTTAGCAAGTTTCTTTTTATTTAAAGTGGAAAATGTTCTCGAGTCTACAGAAAATCATCTGACGCCGTGTTTGCGCCAATGACGTCACAATCAGAGGAAAGAGAGCTCGAAAAAGTGACGTCATAATGCAAACATGGCGTACGATGGTGTTTGGCTGGCTTTATAATATCAAAATTTCAATCTAAATTTTTTCTCTGCCAAAAAAAATTTCGAGCGAATTTTTTCTTCTTGTTTTGAATTTATGTTGCAATTAATTTGTGAATTTTTAACTTATTTTATTTTTATTTACAGATTCTGTAATATTTACCTCCGCCATGAGCTGCTATAAACTGAAGAATATTCACTTTATTACGAGCTGCTGCCTGATGTGCGGCTGCTCTGCCTCTGGAATCACGAACTTCCAAACGAGCAGGATCTGCGAGGAACAAACGTCCAAAATCATCGATGTTTCCACTTTCAGCAGCCTGAAAAAAGGAAAACGAAAAAGGACGGGAATCCGTAAATATATAAAGCTCTGTAACGTTATTACGTGAAAATCTACTTTCTCAAGAAAAAAGGAAATTTTCTTCCTTTTTATTTTAAAACGAAAGGGTAAGCAAAAGAAATTGAAATAAAAATCCTTGTCGCCAGAAATTTTCTTCTTTTTTTTTTCCTATTTGATCTAAAAATTATTATTTTTTTTAGTACCTCAAGTAGTTCATCAGGCGAGAGCTTCGGTGGAAATTGAAAACCGAGAAATACTTTTTTCCAATTTCGAACTACAACTGCTGGCGAAGATACTTTCGGACGAACGGTACCACGAGGTCGACGAGATAAAACGTGTTGCAGAAGCTCTCTGCATTCGTTGAGTTGCGGAGCCATCCTATGTTGTTAGTTTCGTTAAACGAAACAATGTCTTTAACAAAGATTTGTTTCCTCGAGGCAAACAAACTCGGAATCATTCGTTAACGTTTTCACTTTGTCTCCTTGTTTTCCACCTTTATTTTATTATTCGCGTAAGTCTATTTTTTTAAAAATTTTATTTCGCAATTTAATTGTCAGTCGGGTATATTAATACTAACGAAAATCTGTGGGTGATAATTAAACGTTTTTGAAGCTTAGCTTTGTAGCATAAGAGAGGTTAGGGCTTTTGTTTGAGGGAGCAGCCAATAAATCCGCTAGATTTTTTTTTAAGCAGTGGAGAAGGTTTTAACGTTTGATTATGTAAGGAGATTAATTTTCCCGTGTAAAGCAATAGAAACTAATTAGGTTTTGTATTTGAAAGGAAATCCACCAAGGATTTTTGAGCTTTGTTAATATGAGTTCCTAGAATTGTAATTAGCATGAACATTTATTGGAAATTCGAGTTATGTAAGTCGGTATTGTTCCCGAATACATTGCACAACGGAATGAACTCTTTGGCACAAAATGATCGATTCAAACTTAAGAGACTATTACCGCTTTTATATATATCAGGCTTTGCTTTTAAAATTATGATAATGTTTTAAATTATTCAAGGGAAGAAATTTAATCAAAAAGTTTAATCCTAAACTTTGAAAGATTAAGCGAAATTATAATAGTAATGCGATTTAGGAAAAAATGAAGGGAATTGACTTCCTTGTAAAGTAAAGTTAGTAGTTATGTGGTGTATTCAAATTTTAACGTTGCTTGTTGTAAAATTGTTAGAAGGGGAGGGTAAGTCACAAATTTTTAGTTGTGAAAAGTAAAAAGATTATTGAGAGTTTCAAGGGAGAAAATTGATCGATTGTAAAAAATCGAAATTCTTTGCTGATTTTTTAAAAACCGTAACTGAAAAAGTTGGTGATGGAAAGTCAAAATTTATATAATTATGATCAATATTTTAACAAATCTTATTTTTTTAGATGCTGAATCTTCCAAGGAACGCCTTTTTCGATTCGGGATTTAATTCGAAAATTGAAGGAATCACTCAATATGGCGCTACTGGAAATCACCAGAACTTTTTACATGTTTAAACTAAAGAAAGCTTTAAGTAAGTAGTGCTACTAGACGAAACAACCCTTTACAGAAATCCGAGGAATTCCTTAACATTGAAAATTAAATTATTTTGTTGCTTCGAGCCTTAGAATAAGTCCAGGGCATTATTTGTCTTAATTTTCTCGTCACGTTTTGATTAGGCGACGATGAGAACTTTCAATGTCGTTTTCTTAAGTGGCTAAATCGACCCTGTTTTTCCGAGATATAAATGTTAACATTGTTAAAGGAAGTCTAGTTTTTCTTTCAAACCGAAATAGGATGAGGATGAAAAAGCATTTTGAAAATTTTCAACTTTTATTCGCACCAACAAACTCTATTTATCATGATATCGAAATCTACATCAATTTATTCGCATTTGTTTTTCTTTCTGTATTCATATATTTTTTTTTTTCATTTCAAGAGAAGGATAACGAAAGAAAGGAAAATAAAAGCACGTGTTTACCGATTCAAAATTTTTGGATTGGAAAAAAATTTGATTTACACGCTCTTCTTGTCTCGATTTATTGACCTTTTCAAAGAAAAAAATATGACCGGTGCTGTACGTTAGGTTTTGGCAATAAATAGCTACATCAATTTTTTTTTTCAAAAAGATCTTTTAAGCTAAAAGAATTAGTTCCAAATTTCTTGGATTTACAGAATTTTGAAAGTTCTCGTAAAATTTTGTGAAGCCAAAAAATGTTTGGAAAATTGTTCTGGAGTTGAGAAATTTTTCAGAAATAATGTTTCGAGTTAGAGAATTTTTCAGAAATTATTTTTGAGCCAGAAAATATGTAAAAAAATTTTTTAAAAACATTTTTGAAGCCGCCAGAAAACACTTTGAAATTTTTAAAGGACTTAGTAGAAAACTTTTAAAAAAAGATTTTTGGAATTTTGAAAATTTTTTGTAGTTTGCACTTTTTTATACATGGACCAAAATATTACTTATTCACTTACTTAATTTTGAGCCAGGCACTTAAAAAATTCCTCAACTGTCCTATTTTAAGCCAAAAAAACTAAAAAAAAAAAAGATCCATTTTTTGACATTGCTTAATTTTCTACGCAAATTAAATTTCCCAAAAAATTCAGCTGACTTCCTTTGACCTGCACCTACTGATGTTCATGTCAGTAAAAAAATACTTAAGCAAAACTTAACTATTTCTCGACTGTCCGTAAAACAAATTGCGCAAAACATTTACCCTAAAGTGCTCTTATAAGGTTGCTGACCCCATCACCCCTCATTGATTAGGAAAAAAAACTTGAACCGTGAAGTAAACTTGATACAAACTTCCTACTATTCTCACGTGAGGCTAGATGAATCATTTCATCTCTCTGGAGAAGCCAAAAGTCTCGTTATCGTGAGTTTCGCTTCTCACAACTTCCGTTTCTCATTCAACAAAAAAATCTAGCAAATTGAAACCGTAAATGCAAAAGTTATTAACGAGAACAATAATCACTTGTATTTTATCCTTTCAGCTAAACAAGAAAAGGCCATCAATGCATTTTCCAAAATCTAAATCCGTTTAGGATAAAGCTCGGACAAAAAAATCCATTTACTCTGGAAAATTGACTTCAAATCATGTGTGGCAGAGCTAAACCTTTTTTTTTTTCGGAGGGAGGAAAATCACACCCGCGGAAAATGGAACGAAACATCTCTGTTTTTAAATCACTGTAAGTATCAACTACCCGACCATTGTTGATATATTTTTTCTTAATCCCGCTTTAACAATAACCAAAGTCGTACTGAAAATCATAAGAAAAGTAATCAACTTTAAATAAGAAAAAAAAGGAAGTGCAACGATTGAAAAACATGAAGAGTCGAACGAAGCCACTTGGGATTTTTTTCGCTTCTGATAACATGAATGTTTTGACATGGAAATGGCAGGGAGGCGTGGTTTTGCAAATTTCTCCTTACGTTTGTCAAATCGTGCAATAACATTAATAAAACAAAGAAAACGTCTTTTTAAATCAAGAGTGGATATACACTGCCACATAAATTTTCTAAATAAAAAGGAACTGAGCGTACATAAATATGGGATCAGGCCTTAAAGGGTTTTGTGTTTTGTTGTGTACACATGAAATCCTTTTCTCGTTCTAAGTCCCATCGCATTTTCCTCATTTTTATTTAAAGGAGAAAAGAGCTTGAAAAAACCCTGATCCTTCCCAATGCTTTTTTTGTTGGATTTTTTAATAAAATTTAAAGCCTAATTAAGAGTTTTTCTAAGAAAAGCTTTTGATATAGTTTATATTTTTTTGTGAGGTTTAAGTTACAGCTAGGATTGATTATAGGGGAAGAATTCTTTCTTGGTATCGAATTGTATTACGGTGTATATGACGTAAAAACGAGAAATAAGAGATGTGTGGAATTGGGTTAATTAGTTAGCTACTTCAAGAGCTTAAACCTTTGGCTACCAATTAATTCCACTTGAGCTATTGCTCAAATTTATTGAATTTAATTTTGAATAACCAGCAACCTTATAGTGAAGTTCTAGGCCCAGTAAGTCGGCCAGAAATATGGAAACGCCTGAATGATGGATATGCAACTTGCCGTAAATGCCTGCATATAAATTGCCTATCCCTATGTAAAATTATTTTAGTGATTTTTTAAATCGCTTCAAAGGGTTTTCAGGTCCAGTTAATTCAAATCTAAGCGTAGAACCCCGAAATTTTAAACGGAAAATTCAATATGGCGGCCTAGTTTTAAAATTTGTAAACAATTAATGCAATGTCCAAACTTTAAAGCTCTACAAAAGGGATGAATCTTTATGAATGTTGTTGCGGAGAGGTGCAGAATATACCTTGTAAACAGAAATTTAGGGTAAGCCGGAAAAATGGCCTTCCACCATCTTAGATTTACATTTTTGGGGGATTTTGACTCCATTTTCGAAATCTACGAATAGAATTACCCCTGCAACCCAATTTTCACGAAAAATACAATAGGAAATAATTTTACTTTCCTTCCTTGGGAGGGAACGTGTTTTTTTGATGAGGGCGTATACGATCTCTTAAAAGGGAAAGAGTTAAGCTAATTTGACTAGTTTTTTTAACGACTTGAAGCACCTAAAAGAAATGACTAAGTTTTCTGCTTGAGTTTTGTTCTGTGCTTTAAGTTCGATCTGGTTTACAGTCGCCATCGAGTATTATCCGAGCTTGGCTCTTTCTCAAAACCTTATTTTTTAAAATAAGAAAAAATGGGCTGATGCTACTGACCGGAAAACTCATTTCACGAATCCGAAAAATTTAAATTTCGATTCTCTCTCCCTTTTTTGTAATTCGGGAAATCTAAGGACAAGATAAATCGAAGAAATACTCTAAAAAGAGAGAAACTTTCGATGCTTCGTAAAGTTCAACTCTTAACTCGGGGCTAGTGAAAGTTTGTATTTGTATAAAATATTGGGATGAAATTTAGAGATTCGAACATTCAACTGAGCTTTGTTTTTTTTAAGTTTCTTCAACGGAAATTTTAAAAAAACCTGCGTGAATTCTCTTTCTTCATTTCTTCTTTCTTCATTCTCTCTTTCTGACTGATCCTCAGTCATAAATCTAAAGTCGAGAATAAAGAGGTACAGATAACTTGCAAAAAAGAAAATTACATTTTCAATTCTCAAGCCTCGAAGGTTTTTGAATTCGAAAAGGCTTATTATGCTTAGTGTAGTTTTAATCTAGCCTGAAGGCAACATTCTGAATTATTTCCCATTAATAATAGTGCATTAAGTTTTAGAGCTCGAGCTTAGCACAAGAACGCCTTTAGAACCAATTTAAAAGAGAAAAGTTGGTAGGGAAATTTTCTAATCAAAAGTTAAAAAACTAAAAAGTTTTACCCTAAAAAAAAAATTAGATTTATCTGGAATTAACAATATGTGACCTAAATCCCACAAAACCCTTCTAATGAATTTTTAAAGTCACGTCACATGAAAAATAAAAAATGAATATGCGAAATTTGATTTTATGTGTTCGGGTAAAACGGGTTTCCCAGTCTTGGAAAATTACTTTTTAAAAATTAGATTCGAGCAAAGAGGGTATAAGAGAGAAAGGAAATCACATAAACAAATTGTTGGCAGGGATTCAGGAAAACTTCGAATTTTCATTTCAACCTCTCGAAATATGCGATTGCTTTGCCTTTTTTTTGCCCCGCGGGGGAAAAAAAAATCATGTGTGGGATGCGGAAAAACACAAGAAAATTTGTCATCCTAAAAAATTTTTAAATGGCTTGGAAAATTAAATTACGGCCAACCGATTAAAGAAAAAATTTTTTTTTTTTGGTGGAAAATTTATTTTTTTAGTACACGTGTGTTCTAGTATTGCGTGCAGAAATGATGATATTATACAGATAATAAAAAAAATCATCCACATAATTTACAACTGTCACCATCTTCGTATATTTTTTCCGCCGCACGCATTTTCTCTTTTCTTTAAAAAAAAAAAACTTGCATCTCTTTTCTTTTTTTTATACATCACAGTAAATTTATTCACATCACAATTGTAATCACAGAAAATTTTTTTTTAACTTCATATACCAAATTATCATTTTAAATGTACGGGGGAAATAAATAATAAAATTTGAAATTCATAATATTATTATTATTATCATCGTGGCGTTGATAACCCGAGGATATCATCGCGGGAAGGAAAATCGTATGAATTCTGCTTTTGGTATATAGACAATGTGACTCCATCTGAGCGCGGCGGGAAACTGCTACTGGAATCTCTCGTAGAAATTTCATCTCGAGGTTTTTACTGTGTGGAGATTTCCCGAACTAAATAAACGGCTCTTGTTACTCGGGATCCTTATTTTATAATATTTATTACGAAACTGGGGTTTGATTATGTCTCTTGATTTATTTTGTTTAATGATTTTGGGTATAAAGAAATCGTTGAAATGTAAATAACGTCATGGGAAATATAATAGAAAACCTTATTGTGGATGATTTTCTTGTTTATGTAACAAATTAGAATAAAAGGGGAGTGTTTAGTAAAATTTAATTTAAATTTTGATGATTGTTTCAGGTTCAGGTGTGTGGCATGGTAAATTCAAATTCACTCACTAAACACACGTGGAAACGTAGGGGTTGAAGAAAATTAAGCAGTCAACGCCAAAGGAGAAATCATCCTTGTAAGTACAATGATCATAAAAGTACCAAAATTATTTGGTTCTATCTCCACTGCGAACGGAGTTTTGTAACTAAAAACTCGTAACCTGTATTCAGTACTTGACCTCAGATTGCTTCCTCATCCATCTTTGGGATATTTCATACTATCAGGGGAGTTACGTTCATAGTTAAGTTTTATGATGTAGACTTAGACTTTGGCATGTAAGCAGAGCTTCCAGTCAAGCTCCTATGGAGCTTTGACCTTGATCTTCAGAGACCCTATTTAAAAAGAGACTGGCAAATGGTAACCTAAACTGATGGATTGTCCGATTTTGAACGCCACGACACGCCGCCATTGAGAAAGATTTGAGAAAAAAATTTGTACCAACATGTACATGAAAAATTTTAGCCTAAAAAGTCAAGAAGGCTATGGAAAGTCTTTCAGATTTTTCTGATTTAGTGAACAAAAACCCATTAAATTTTAAATTTTCAGGTAGGGGGGGAAGGGGTGGTGTCTTGACCTGTGTTACGTATTTATGGGGGGGGGGGGGGGGGGTTGAGTCTGCGTTACGGTTGCGTTACAAGGGGGGAGGGGGTGTAACGAGACTGCTTTTGTAACGTTTTAACTATCGTTTTATTTAATTAATTCTTGAATATTCACTATTATAACTTATTCGTATGAGCATTAGACCTTTTCACTTATTTTTCACTTATTTGATCTTCTTTTCTTCTACGTTGGTCGCGATTGGTTACTAGAATGAGTTAATGAGGCTAGTCCGCTTCTTAATTTATACCCGAGCTTCGATCTTCATTTGCGGACTGCGCATGTCTTCATTGTTATTCATTTATCTTCATTGTTCTTCATTTGTTCATTCCGTTCATCTTTAAGTCTTCTTTTGTTTCGATCTTCATGTGTTTCGTTGCTACTTTGCGATGTCGTGGCTTCAGCGTTCTTAAATTGTTTCTAAGTTGGTATCACATTTGAACTCTTTATAAAAATGGCGATGTTTGTTTATTTTCGAGGTTATGTTATATTTTATATGTTTAATTTCGATTGTGTTTATCTTCGGATTATTCACGTAAGTTTCATGAATGTTACGGGGGGGGGGGGGGGGGGGGGGTCAAAAAGTGGCCTATTTTGCGTTACGTAATATTTGAACGACCCACACCTGAAATCGTCAGTAAACGAACAGAGTAAAAAATCGTCACACTTCATCTAAAATATCGCCTTTTCAGTGTTAATATCCTTTAATCCTGACCTGAACTCCCCAAGCGGATGGTCATCTCAAAACGAAATTACTCTTTCCCTTTGAGGTGTCTTTTTTGATAACATCATAAAATTATCACTCATGCAATCTTGTTAGAAAGGTGAAAAATATTTTTCAAATGTCATTATCACGTTTTCCCGCCCACCCCTTTAAACGAAACAACGATTTTTAAATAAAATCCGAGCTTGAGCATGCTCGGAGATGTATAATAAATTAAAACAAAGTTTCCCGGACTTATAGAAAATAGATTTCAAAGGTATTATTATATAAGTCAACATCACACGTTCATTTTCATTTTAATTGAATCACCCTCGTCGTCGTTCTGTTTACCTAAAATATGAAATTTGCATCTTTTTAAGTGGGGACCAGTTTAAACCGGTTAAAGGATAGGTTAGGAAAACACGAGCTAAAACAATTTTGTCCACCACTTAACGTCCCTGAACCTACCTCAAAAAAAGTCAGCTGGCTATCGATCTCATTTAATGAAAGTAGAGGTTAGCTTACCTCCTTTGGGAATTTTCTTCTTAAAAATAAAAACATGCATCGTCCCTCGAGATTTTCATTCGATATTCCCGGAATATTTAAAATAAGACGCAATGAGTTATTTTAAAAAATTTTCCCAGCTTGGAAATTGGAAAGAAAACTTCAAAGGGTTTGATGAAGTAGATGACACATCGGAAATGACATCGATACCTTTGTCACGTGTTCATCTAACTTTTCTCATTTTATAATGGATAATATTCCCCGGGTTCTTTTTGCGCGAGGGGAACGTTTTGTTAAAATGCAAAAAAGTTTTTCTTGGTTTTTATTTCCTCTTACGTACACACTTTTCACCGTTTTTATTTTATCCGAAAAGCTTTTAAACAGTGAATGCATTATTAGATAATTTCGTTTATATCGGGAACCACTTTTCCTGCATTTCAAACATCCTGGCTATTTTTTGTTTTTAAATGGGAAGGAGGTGACTGAATTTCGCAAAAGAGTTTTCTTAACTTTTGAGGGAATATGGTAAACGATCGCGGTTTGTGTTTAGCATTAGAATTTTGTGAGTTTTGTGTGTGCCGAGTTCAGTGGAGCTTTAACATTTTTCCGTGAAAAATCGCCCTCCCCGGAAAACCCGGGGAAACCGAAAATTTTTAACTTTTACTGATAGCTCCGACATGGGACTCGACTTCGACTGAAAAATGGTCGGGGATTTCAAATTTACGGTCCATTTTGTGATTTTAAGGCAACCCTGCCAAGTTTAGAACTTTGGCAGGGCCAAAAAATGCCAGACAATGAATTTTCAAAGATTTTCTCGAAAACGGCTGTACCGATTTTTCTTATTTTTTGTGTGAAGATACCTGACATTATAAGGAACAACTTTTCCCTTTAGGAATTTTTCGTGAAAATTCGGCCTTTCCGAAAAATCCTGAAAACCCGAAAATTTTGAAGTTTTACAAATAGCGGTGATATGGGACTCGATTTCGACTAATTAATAGTTACGGATTTTAAATTTTCGGTCCATTTCGTGATTACAAGCCATTCCCCGACCTCTTAAGTCCCCAATGATGCCTTAATCGAATGAAGCCACACCCCGACTGAGCGAGAAAGTGAGTAGTCCTCCCCGGACTGCTGTTCCCCTAGTTTCAAAATTGACCAGAGTCGGAAAAAGGGGGAGTAGAAGAAATTTGGGCTCGTTTCCTCTCCTTCCTGCATCCCAAAAAATGGAATGTTTGCAGGATACAGTCAAATAAAGATTTTGAGCATAATGCCAACGCCTACTAAAGCCAGTGGCCAATGCCTGGCACTCGTGTAAAAATATACTTGCTAATCTCAATCAAATCAAACCAAATCAATAAATCAAAAAAGGTGTTTCAAATCATAAAAGTGAAATTACTAGTAAAATTTTTAGCAAAGATTGCAAAACGTACAAAAACAACTGCAATAACAAGTCACACATAAAAATACCAGAAACTTTGGGACATTCGATCGATTGACAGGCTGACCGATCAAATTGTATACCTACATTTTTCCCAGGACTCGACTGAAAGAATAATGGAAATTCAATGGAAACAAGAAATCTATTTATAACGTTAAAAAATTTGAATTGGCGGATCCAAGATGGCGGCCGTCGTATTCAAAATTGTTTATCTTTAAATTTATCTTTAAATTTATTTCAAAAAATAATTTTATCAAAATTTCTTCCCCAAACAAAACAGGCCATTTATAAACCGATCGAAACGCTCTGTGGAAAACTTCTTCGGGTACCTTTCTTAAAAAAAACTTTTCTAGTTCGTAAACCAAAACTTTCATTCCCCTGTTGTTTTTCTCTCCTACAACTTTCCGGTTAACCTTTTTGATAACTCTGTTTCTTTTATAGAAACTACTCCGGAAATTAATTTAATTCCGCCACAGTGGTATCCATCTGTAGATTCTTCAATCTAATTATGATTTTTACTTTCGAAATATGTTTTCCATCTAAAAAGCGCTACATCTCCTAAAGACATATCATCACAACAAATAAAATTTGAAAGGGGGAGAGTGAAAATATTATAAAAGAAAGCAGGCAATCCTAATGAAGTGAATAAATAAATAAATAAAAGATTCAGTTTTTCAGATCAAAAAGCGCGACGAATAATCAACCATTTTTTTTTTATTCCTAAAAATAATTTCGTAAATATTATTCTAAAGTATTTTTAGCTTTTTGTACTTACCCTAAGGATTCGAAACGGGCTTTCGACTAGAAGACATATCTCGCCTTTGATTTCATGATTTTTCTTATTCATGGCTTTCTCTTTCTCCTTTTGCGTATCTGTATCCGCTGCTGGAAGCATAGTTTCTAATTCGTTAACGTCAATAGCGATTGTGTCACGTACTTTGACGTCATCCGAGTTTTTCGATTTATTGGACGATGCACTTGTTTTTATTATTTTATTGCAAAGCTGGAAAAAAAATAATAAAATTAAAGTGAAAATGCGGTTCGAAAAAAAATCGAATCATATTTTCACCCGGATTAAATTAAATTAGTTGAAGGTTATTCAAACATTTTTTTTAATGACATTAGTCAAGGGAAATATCAACCCTTATAGTAATTATTTCCGCATCAGGTTGAATTTACTCATCACGGAATCCTACTTTTTTTTGCGGAAGCTTTTCCTGAGGGGATTTCCTTCCTAGCTTCCGCGTATTTGAGGTTGAGTTGATTTTATCTTGAGTGAGTAGTAAATGAGAATTTGGAGAATCCATGTTGCGGAAAGTTTTAATGTTAGGTTCAATTAGAGGGTAGTTGTGGCGCAATGCGTAGACTGAGTTCAAAGCGGGTGACTTTTACTCAAGGAAAATTCGTGGCGGTTGCATTTTTTTGGTGTTGATCGAAAACATGTGGAACAACATGAAAACATGCTTAATTTAGTGCTTACGTATGAGTTAATCTATTGCTTTTCGCTATTAGGGATTTTTTTTCCTATTTTGGCTCAAACCATAGGGTTACCGAAGTTTAGGAACAGAATTGGGTATGGCCCTTCTTTTTAACATATTTTAGCGACATTATGGCTATTTTGAAAATTTTTAAATGATTCACTTAAGTTCGGTACGGGTTAAAGTCATATTTTACATTGCGGCCCACCCGCAGGCTAGGAAAACGCAATATTTTGGGATACCAATTTTTTTCTGAAAAGCCCTTTATGTAAGTAGCTCATACCCATAGTACCGATTTTCCAAGTCACTACATTCCAAAACTATGATTTTTTCAATTTGGCCAAATTTAAAAAAAAATTTTTTTCCT
Organism: Liposcelis brunnea; assembly: GCA_023512825.1. Lineage (NCBI taxonomy): Eukaryota > Metazoa > Arthropoda > Insecta > Psocodea > Liposcelididae > Liposcelis > Liposcelis brunnea. The sequence continues at coordinate 7,052,299 of CM042073.1, read as the reverse complement.
TCCGAAAAAAAATTTAACCACTCCAGTTTTTAGTGGTGCTTTTAGAGGGTCCCTCGAGGTGTTTTGAGGAATTTTTTCAGACATATCAAAAAATACGTATTGAGAGAAAAAACAAAATTTAATTTTTGGCCAAATCGAAATTTTGTGGCAAAATTGTTATGGCCAAATGAGGTTTTCTGGTCGAAAGCCTGTCTAAATTCAAACAAAACAAGACCTCGTACGCATCTCTATCTCAACCCGTTACTTCAGAATAAATTATTTAAAAAAACCATTTTTCGAAAACTCCAAAAACTAATTTAGGCCATAACTCCCGTAAGAAATTTTTTTGGGGATTAATATTGAGCATGGGTGCTTGTCCCTTTGAGGTGTTCCCATAAAAAAATTTAGAACAAAATTCTCCACCTGAAGGTCAAATCCTGGCCCACTTGGTATGGAACGACCCATACTTATTTTTTTTCTTAATATTTACTTACGTCTGTTTCTCTAAAAATCCTCCTATGAATATCTCTTTCCTCTTCTGAAGTCGGTTGAACAATGCCCCTGTTTCTTCTCGTCGTTTCCAAAACGTACCTAAATATATGCGCTATGTTTCTCGTCCCCATTGTTACTCCTAATTAACTTTTCATCGGAGAAGAGTCTGCAAAGAGAAGGAAAAAAACCAAAAGCGTATACGATGAGAAAGTGAAATTTCCGTCGCTGACACGCGTTTTTCTTTTTCGAAAAGAATCCTTTTGAAGTGTTGTTTAATGACATGGAACACTATACGGTCATTAATATCATTCCATTTATTTAATGAGTTATGTGAAAGAGTAATTGTAATTAAGTATTACGTTTTATTGTCTTTCATGTTCGTTTTTTCTTCCCGGCGATACGGGGGAGAGAAAAAAAATGATCGTTATAAGTTAAATGAGTTGATCGGAGGAGAAAATTGAAATGACCTTGAGGTGAAAACGTACATGATAGAGATTTGAAATTTTAGGGGTTAAATGGATTTCTTAAGATTCTTTGTCGCTTGTTTAAATAGCTGGGAACACACGTGTCAGCTTCAGTGATCGAAAAACAAGCAAGCGTACAATGGGGTTGGTAATTAAAAATTACCAGGAAAAACGAAGGAAAGCCACGGGATATTGTAAAATAATTAATATTGAAGGTTGAAAGGAGAAAAAAGTAGGATGAAATTGGTTTTTCAAGGCACCCGGTTAGGGTTTTTTTAAATTACAGCAGTTTATTTCAAAAACTTAAGATCAAATCCACCAACACAGTCGAGAAAAACTGAGATTAAATTTTAATCCCAGAAGTTAGCTGGTTGAAATTCGGAGAGTTTAGTCAGCTAAATTCAGTTTTAGTCTTAAGATCTATACTCTAGTTTTTATTTAGTTTTGGTTCTAGTTTTTCATTTCTAATCATTTCTATTCTTTTTTCAATTGCTCGCAAATTTTTGATATTTTTTCAGCGTTTAGAAAAATTTTTGGGGTTAAATTTTTATTTTGAGCTTTTAAATTTTTTTAGTTTTCTCAGTTTCTTTTATGATTAAAAAAACTGAGCGACTTCGAAAATTTCTTTAAAATTTAATTTTAAAGCTGTAATAATTAGCGGATCGAACAAACCTAACACGACATACTCACTAACCCTGGAAATATTGTTCTGTGCAGTCCTCTAATAGATTGCGTTATCATTTTTTCAAATATTTACTGCCACCTCTTCTCTTGTCATCAAAAACAAGCTTTATCTTACGGACATTTAACATTAGCGTCATCATTTCAAAGACCTCCTCCCCTTGTCTAATTATATAGCTGAATGGCTGCAATAGTGACGATATTGAAAAAAGGAAGAGGTCCTATCAGTACACAGAAAATTTTAGTCAAGTCAACCCCTTCTTTAAGAACACAGCCCGCCAATTTCTTAGCATAGATTTATTTGCTGATTGGTCACAAAAATTTTTTTGTTCTCTGTTGGAATTCTTCGCTCTCCAACCTGGTTTCAGATTAGTAATTTCCCAAATACAAAGTTCCTGTTTTCTTGTGCACAAAATTTTTTTAGCTGACGTCAAACCCAATCAAAAATATTCCCGATCAATTAACTGGATTAAACTAGTTTTATTTAATCACTCAGAAACCTAACGATTTTTTTCTCGCAGATCAATCTTGCCTTTTTAAGGAAATCACTAGAAATTAATTATAAACCGTATTTTATTAAATATTTCCCGTTTACTAATTAATTCCTAATAAAAATCTTTTTTTAATCCTTAAATAATTGAAAAAATCAAAGAAATAAAAATTCAGTCCGTCTAATTAGCTGGTTAAGCTTTTTCTTTAACACGTGCACAATTAATATCCCCATTCATTTTAATAATTCAGGTAAAAAAGAGCGAAGAAATTAAATAAAAGAGAAATTTTTTGAAAGCTTCCTTTTTATCACTCAAAAGCGAAGAAAAAATTCCTTAAATCTCAAAATTAATATTTTCATGAATTACATTTTAATTTTCTTGCCTTACCTGATTTCTTAATTTTAATTATTTTAATTACTAAACTGACATGACACACGCACGAACCGAAATTATCATATGAGAAAGAAATCACATCACTCTCAACCACCGAGAACCGATTAATTGCTATCTTTTCCAAACCCATTGATAAGGCTTCGATTTAATTCATTTTCACTATTGGGAACTTGATTAAACAAATGTTTTTTCACTTGTCAGATTTCATCATGGGAGTTGGAATTTTTGGAAGGAGGAACAATCAAAAACAAAACAAAAAATTGGAAAAATTTTTGATCTACTTACTTCCTTCGAAAATAAAACGCGTAATGATTCATCCCGAGCGAAGAAGAAAATTAATTATGATGTTGACTTTCCCTATATCGCTTTTCCTCTTCTGAGTATATGGCTAATAGACCACACCTGTACTGTATGTGCGTTTTGCTAATGGAGTGCTCTTTAGGTTATGATATGACGATTTCCTTTTTTTTTTTTGATCAATATTTATTAAATTAATGGGGCGTCGCGATGGTCAAACTATTGATAATCATCAAATATGATTATATTTTTTAATCACGAGCATTATTAATTTTTTTTTTTAAAAAAAAAGTAAACATTAATTTTTTTTAATAACGAGTGTTTGGATGTGACACGTTCGTATGGGAAAAAATAATTTGGGGGTGTTTTTTATTTATCAAGGTCGTTTCGTCGAAATTTTTTTTTTAAAAAAAAGACATCTGGTGACGGGAGACCTTGGGTAACAAAAATCACATATGTCAAAGATCTGTTACAAGACCGCGGTGAATTATAATATGATTCGAAAGATTTCGATGTGGGGAGCCGTGCCAAAAGTGTTTAATATTTATTTTTTATTGTTGTCTGCATCTTCGCCAGTGGAGATGGCTATAAAGAGTTATAATGCGACAATGATACAAAAAATTGGCAACGGACAAATTTTTTTCCTTAAGAGAGAGGAAAATATCGTCTTTAGTTATTTTAAAAACGAGTAAAAATTTTGACTATACTCGGGCTACATAAATTTCTGGGGAATTCTTTATGTCACATGATAAAAATTAAATTCGTCATTGCCAAAAATAATTACACTCGAGTAAAAATTTCAATTCCCAAACTTTTTTCCCATGAGATAAATTTTCTCAACGTGTCAAAAAAATTTAGTGTCTGTCGAAACATGTCATAATTAGTCAGAAAATTATCAAAAGCCGCTAACAAAAAAGCGATTAGCGATAACTCAAGACTAAACAAAAATATTGGTATCCACAGGACCTTGTTTTTTTTTTTTTATTATTATTAGTCACACATATTGATAAATCATGATTTCCCTTAAACACTTTTTCTAACTCTTATTTTGCTGTTATGTTTCAAAATAAATTTAATTATTGATAATAAAACTGAAAAAAGTATTCATTAATCCACTATTTGCTTGATACTTGAGGCCAGTTATCAATGACTTGTAATTAGTAATTCCTGCGATTTTAAAATCATGATTTCCAGAGCTTGCAAACTTCATTCAATTGAGTACAATTTTAATAAACGTTTGTTTGATTTAATAATTAGCACGTCGATATGCTTTATTGTTGCATGCAATATGATTATTGATTTGCTAATTCATAGCTTCGTGAAAATTTTCTATTTTTTTATTTTTTTATTGTTTTTATAATCATTCATCTGAACAAGTAAACTATGGAAATGATTAAATTAATTATATAGCGTTTTTATAAATAAAATAGCTGAACGCAAAGCAATCGTGTATAATCTGATTGAACGTGTTGAGAAAAAGAATGTCAAGTTCGAAATCTCGATTTTTGTTATTGAAATTTCCAGTTTCCTGCTGTTTCTTTTTGGTTCAACCCTATAAGTCCTTTGGTGGCACAGTAAATTCCTGTTTGCCGTGAAAACACTTCTGGCTTGCTTGATCCGAGCTTTAACTTCTCGACTTTAAGTGTCACTCAGTCAGCAAGTTGGATATTTAAAAAGAACGTTCCTTTTCCAGCCTGAAACCAGAAAGGCCTTGCATTTGGTTTTTATCAAATATCCATGGTCTTTTTAGGATGAGGATAACATTTTTTTATTTAAAAACTGAAATTTTGGAAATTTGTCGCATTCTTCTGTATGAGAATCAAAATAAATTGGGCAAAAAATTACGTCTGCTGAATCAAATATTTTAATTCTAAATAATCCAAGAGGAAAAGGAGGGGTGCAAGGGGATTTTTTTTTTTTTGGTATTCCAGTGAGCCAATCATTGCCCGTCTTGAGCTCCAAATGCTTCATTAAGTTGCTAGTTTTTGATCGATTTGCGAATCTGGTTGGCAGAAACGCTGTTGTTTTTGTAAATTACAACGAATATTTATTATGTAGTTGTCCCCCTGTCTACAACTGGTTTCATTGACTTTCAATTGTTTTCCGTATTTGAAAAGTGGACCATTAAGAAAAATCATCATAAACCAACTAGCGCTATATTATAGTCAAGTTCTTCCCTTTTGCTCCTTCTGTGACTGCAGGACTAACACTCTGCCTGTCTTCAACATTCAAAAAATGGGGAAATTCTTTCGCAAAATTATTTTTTTTTTAAATTGTCCTGCTGGAATATTTTAAATAACTCACAAAATCCTTTTGAAAATCCGAATTTGCCCTCAAGCGAAAAATGTTTACTGCTGCTCAACGCTGTTCACAAACATGTTAATCGAAAAAAATCTAAACAACATCCACAAACCTTTTTCTTAATTTTCTTTAATCTACAATCCAGGTACTTTTCTTCCCAAGGAATCCACCCATTTCTTGAACTTTCCCCATCCCGTCAACATGACAAACACTTTCGATCCACTGAAGCATTCAATGTGATATTTTTTTTCTATTTTCGTGAGAAAACAAAATAACACGCAAGTCACAATAATTAATTATAATGTAAAAATTTTATATCCAGAGATTTTAAATGCCTCATTCATATTCATTTCTTTTAATGCACATTTTCTTTCCCCTATCTTTTTTTTTTCTTCTCCTGATGACTTAACCTTCATCCTCGATCCCCCGTAATATTCATCCACTGATAAAGCATTTCCCTGTAGCAAAATGTTCATCTACAAAATTCCAATATCAATTAATCAACATGTCGGGGATATTTTTTTTTTTTTCGTAGGAATTCGAATTATTGCGCAATCATACGACGTTATTAATAAAGAGCCATAGCTCACCGTTCCTGCTGCTGTAGGCGAAGTATGAAAACTGCGTATGAAAAGATCACTTTCCCCTTGACCTTTCGCAACGATTTCCTGGTTAAAAGAAAAATAAAAAAAAGGTAAATGAGAATCACTCGAAGCTTGCTAAATAAATGAAGAGCCATTTTCGGTGTATTATGCTCGGAGGATAAGAAAATGAATGAAAATGACGGTTTGATGTTAGAATCGCATAAAATAGCCAAGACGGCGCCCTCTTGTTTTTTTTTTATCCAGGGTCGCGACAAATCACTTAGAAAAATTTAGTACTTACCCGGTGTGTTCTTCGAAAAATTTTACCAATATGTCAGTCTGTCAAGGTTACGATGATAATAGTACATAACGTTAAGCAAATCAAATTTTGGAATGCTTCCAGACCTGTCAGTTTATCTTTTTTCATTATTATGGATGACGTGTAACTAGACGATGTAAATTGGTTAAAAAGACGATTAAAGGGGGTTGATGGAATAATAATAATTTTTTTTTTGGTATGAGCGTTAAATGTTTTAAATGTTTAATGCTTGTGTGTAATTATTTTTACAGATTCGGGAAAAGAGAGTGAGGGGAAGGAATCGCGGCAGGAATGAATTTCGTGTTAACAAGAATTTTCTCCCACGCGATGCGCGCTTCATGTGTGGCCAGAATCAATTTGGAAGTCTTGAAGATCTTTCGTGAGTAATTAAATTGTTTAAATGCTCTTAATTTAGAACGAGCTTTTGACTCTTACGGAATCGCATCAGCGATCGGCTCTAATTTCATATTTCATTCAGTAAGCTAATATCTAATGTGCTTGATGGGATTTTTTAAAGTGGATTTTTTTCGATATTATTGAAAAGAGTTTGAAATTATTTTCGTATGGACATCGCAATAGAGCCTACTAGGGAGTGGACTCTCGTATGAGTCGTCTGCTACATATGGGTTTTACATTTTGAAAACTGGAAGCTGCCATGATCTCGAATTTGGTGGCCATTATTCTTAAAAGGAAGAGAAAACATTGGAATTTGAGAATGGCGACCACCAAATTCGAGATCATGGCGTAGAGTCCTGCAAAGGGCCAGTTTCGGCCCGGGCACGAACGGGCTTGGGCCCGGTCCGGCTCGCTGTGCCCGCTCAGTCCCGGTTATTATTTTTGGGCGGGTTTAATTTCTTGTCCTTTGAAAAATTTTCAAAAATATTTCTATTTTTTAAAATTTTTTTTTTTTTACTTTATTTATTTACACATTCTAAAGTTATTAATTGAAAAGTTGATTTCAGTTCAAGAAATTACTCGCAACCGGATTTTTAAGAGGTCGACCAACGGGCCCAACAAAATTTTAGCAGTGCCGGGCCGCGGGCCTGAAAATTTCGGCCCGTGCAGGACTATCATGGCGGCTTCCAGTTTTCAAAATGGCGTACTCCTATGTAACGGACGACTCATACAAGTGTTAGTTATTTTATTCATTTTTTTCAATGAATCAGAATCTTGAGGCAATCTTGTCGTCTGGTCTAAGGGTTCCAGCGACCACAGACCAGATTCTGAAAACCCAAAATGGCGAAGCTCCTTTTGCTTATTTTGGAGTTTATTTGGTCTCTAAATTTTGACTGAAATTCATGTCTGAACATGCTACGTTCTAAAGGCTGCAGCCTCAGCCTCACCTCTAAAAATTTGATAAAAGTGTTTGAAATTTACAGAAAAAATGAAAAATTGTCAGAAAGTTTTGGAAATTAGCCACAAAAGTCGAAAACTGATAAAAAACAGTCAAGAACAGCCAGAAAATCCTCGAAAATATTAAAAAAAAATGTCGAAAAATGAAAAGACCCAGTTAAAAATTAACAAAAAAAAAAATGTTTAAGAATGGCTAGCAATGTCAGAAATTGACCGAAAATGTCGAACATTGACAGAGAAAGTCGAAAATTCAGTTGAGGGGACCCCCCCCCCCCCCATGTTAGTAGAAACCCCCCTCCCCGTAGAATGTTTACGCGAGGGCTCTTCCTCGATTTTATACAGCTTACTTTCCTGCTGAAAAACCGGGAGCCCCATTGACCCCAGGGGTGGTTGCTTAGCAACTGCGAACATTGACTAAAAATTTACAAAAATAGTCAAACATTGACAAAAGAAAATCGAAATTTTTTTTAAATTTTTTAATTTTTGTCAAAAAAAAATTTTTTTCTAAGAAAAATCTGAAATGGCTTCACTGGTGAATAGCAATAAAACTAAATTTTTTTAAAGTGAAAAATCAATCATTGTTTTTTTAGGGGAAAAAAATGGGAAAAAAAATTTTACTGCAAGCTTGGCACCCTTGTGTAATAATTATACAAAAAACCAAAAAATGTAAAATCCAAATTCAACTTTAGTATTTTCCTTTTTACAGGTTTCCGCTTCCTGTCTGCTGCCTCTTCACATATTTTCTGCAAAAATATCAATTTCCGATCTACAGTCCTCCATGAAATAAAAATCATATAAAAAAGAGTCGCCGGTCAGCTCTATATCCTCGGCAGGGGTAAGTAGTCTGATTCACTTTTTAAAAAAAAAAAATTAAGTCACGAAGGTGATGAGTAATACTTTTCTTCGCCAATCCCCCCAACGCCCTTATTATTTACACAATCAGTCGTGTATTCCAATCCTTAAAAGAATATACATCATTTAATTTATTGTTATTATCATTATTGTTATTTATTATGTTTTCTTATCGAGAAAAAAAAAACGAGACTGAGATTAATAAATTAGTCAGTGAAGGAATCGTTAGATGGTGTTTTAAAGCAATAGAACTAGTAGCGCTACGTACGTCGTAAGGCGGAACTGTCACCTTGTAGTTTACAGCTCAGCGCACACATGTTCAAGTTTATTGCGCACCCTTCGAAGATAGTTTCGGTTAGTTTCGTTTACGTCGTGGGTGTTGATGGGTATTTGCAGGCTGTGGGAAAAAAATGTGTATTAAATTATTTTTAAAAAAATTGTGACACGCAGTTTTGTTAAAAAAATAAAAAATCTGTAGTGTATCTGACTGGATTACTCTGCGTGCGTTCGGTTTTTGTTAAGGTACGTTTTTGAATTGTCAAATTGACATGCGCAAAACTTTTTGCCGGTTTTACAATTTAAAATTTTTTTTTAAAATTTTATGATTTTGTAAGTATGATTCATGTCGTTCCTGTATTTGATCCGATTTTATTTTCTTTCTTGCCAACCTTATCATTTAAACGTCGACCTTTGATTAAATCGTAAAATGTGTCATTCCGAGAAAAAGATGAATGATGTGAAATATTGACTTAAATTTTTTTAGCCCGAGAGTGAATTTTGAAAGTATGATTTTGTGAGATTTTCCCACCTGTGACAGCTCCGGTTAGATGGCCCAATCGAATTGTGTGCATGCTATTTAACGGATTTCACCTATTGAGCAGGTGGATTCTTGAACCGCAACGTGCGATTTGCAAAAATTAAGTTAAGCGTTCCATGCAGATGTCATCCTTGTTGTGGCCTCTATATGGCTTTAGCAAATCTGACTTTTCCCTGCTGTAAATATTTAAAATGGTGATTTGGATTTAAGTACTATCAAAGTTTATAAAAAGAATCAAAAGTTTTTTTTCTTATCAGCCGCCTAGGATTGCACTGTTGTTTTTGTTATGCATGCATGCAAGATGCAAATTTTTTAAAAATAGCATAGAGGAGGAGTGGCACGTTTTCCCATAGGGCGTTTTTTAAAAGATAATTATTAACAGCACTAAGTTGCAGTTAACAGAAAAATGCATAATTTGCAGGATCGATTTCAGCAATTTAAGCGAATTTTGCGTTGTCTCCTGAAGAATTTTTCAAGGATATTTTATTGTGTCTTCTATTTTTTTTAAATGTTTTACTATATTTTGTAAAGTCTGGGCTTTTTAAGTTGTCCAACACGTGCCTGTGAAGTTCTTCAATGTAGGCCCAGGCCAGGTCGGGCCAGGCTGTAGGCAGATCGTTCTAATTTTGGAGATTGGTTTCGAGTTTGAACAAATAATTCTTTTCAGTTTTGATATGAAAGTCAGGCCCGTAGCCAGAGAACCAGGTTAGGAGGGGCACAAAATCTACTAGGAGGGGGCTCCAAATGACCCATTGTAACATGGAGGATAGGGAAAATGCATGGGCTCAAAAATTTTCCAGGGGGGGGCCCCCCTCTCGCTACGGGCCTGATGAAAGTTGAGGTAATTCTAGAATTTTAGTTAGAGCAAAGGCACCCATCGCTTAAAAAATTCATTAAATTAGAGAGATAAATTGACGAACCGGCTTTCTTTGGAGATGGCGCTTGTGTCCAAATTTAAAATCAATCAATTATTTGGTCATTCAGGTCTGGAAGCTCTTGTTAGCATAGCCAGTGGATATTCAAAGTTGTTTCTTGTGGTGTTTCTTGTGGCGCTTTCTTAAGAAGAATACTGTGTAGAAAGAGATCTGTTCTGAGGGAACAAGAGTCTCAAGATCTGGATGACCGTGGTCGATGATTTAAAATAAAAAGGAAAAGGAAAAGGAGAAGAAACATTTAAATCTTGTCATGTAAATAGAGAAATTTTTTAGATGCTAAAAAAATGAAACTGGGTTAAATAAAATGATAATTTTGTTTTTGTTTGATTGAACCTTTTCCAACGGATTGAGTTCCTCTGATTGTAAAACCGATTTCGTGGAATTCAAACCAGTAAATCGAGCTATTAAATTTCGTGGAATCTGTAAACAATTTTTTTGTTCGAACTTGCGCTCAATTTTTTTTTACAAATGGAAGAAAAATAAAAACAAACTGTACGTTGAATATCTTGCAGCCATCTTGGACCTTTCAAAATCTTTAATTTACCTCTGAACTAGAAAGTCAGGAATAAAATGTTAAGGGAGGGAGGAGCAGGGGAGCCATTTCAGTGCAATTTACTGGGGGTCAAACACTTCACTATCTTATTGACCTTTGGAAAAAGGAGAGCACTAAATGCATTATTTAGTTAATGTGAGCTAGAATTTAAAAGCGAGGGGCAACTGACTTTCTCTTTTTTTAATTCCTGGATCCCCCTAAAAAAGTCTTTGGGGGGAATTTTTTAAGTCGTTTTTAGGCATCTTTCCTATTTTACTTGAAAATCAAGCCTAGTGATGACGCAAGACAAGACAAGAGATGCATGGTTCTTGTTCTTGTCTTGTCTTGCAAGTCTTGCAATAGAGAATTGCCACTTCTTGCTTCAAAAACAATGCAAAATTGCAAGACTTTTCTTGCATATTGCTAAAAATAGTTAGTCTTGATCTTGTCTTGTCTCGCTTTTGCAAGGCAAGACAAGACGAGGCAAGACTCATTCTTGCACTCTCGTCCATCACTAATCAAGCCTAAGCCAAACTCTTGACGATAATTGAACAGACGTAGGCTGCCTAAAAACCAGTTTTTTGAAATCTTATTTTCTTCCATCAGTCAGACCTAATAATTTTTTCTCGTTGACTAATTATTCAAATATTACGTCTTGAGCCAAAGTGGCAAGTTCGTAGCTACATTCCAATTTAGCCGAACTGGTTGATGCCGGCAAAATTTCCTAACTTTACCCTCTCTACCCGTTGCTGTTTAAAAATCTTAGCCTCGCCTTGGGCATTTACAGAATTTTTTCTGGCGCCACCCGTTACTCAAGTAAATTCAACAAAAACTTACTTTTAAGGGAAAGAAATTTTTTACTTCATCTTAAAAATATATTTAAGGCACAAAAGAAGGTACTGTTCAAGGCATGACTTAATAGGAACCCTGATTATGGGAGTAATGAAAGTCACTTGGCCGTGAAACAAAGCACTGCACTGCGTGTGCCATTTTATTCCAAGTTACGCTCCGCTACTTCTCATTTGTGTGTGTAAGAAAATAATATTAAAAAAAAAATTCTTAAAACTAACATAAACTTCTAAAAAAAATAATAAATGAAAGAATTGAATCTCCCATAGTAATTCGATAACCGTCAGTCAGGTATGATGTTCACGTAAGTTACCATGGTACGGTCTGTTATTTGATACGTTCATATGCATGGCAAGCACAGCTCTCATCTTTTCATCTCCCTCTTAATTTTTTTTGTCCCCATGTGGGAACGTATCAAGGTCGAATCCCTACATTAAAAATCTTAAAAAATTTTCAATATAAAAAGAAGCGTCCCTTTAGCAATCGACCTTGGCCATGCGATTCCTGAGACTCAGGAAGTTTAAAAAAATATGTTTTTACATTATTCCCATATCATTTTAATGAATCGCAAATTTTTTCCAATTTAAAAATGGCGCTATGTATATGATTCACTAATGATTCAAAGGTTAATTTTACGACCCCCTTTCGGACGTCACGCAATGAGTGATAGCTGCAAAAAGAAAAAATTCGCATTGGAGAAGTTCTTTAATCAAAGGGAATTTCTCCGAAGCCTATATTGATTGGTTATATGGCAAGGGTAAAGTTAGGATAAATAACTTAAACGAATCTAAATCTAATTTCAAACAATTGAATACGAACAGCGCGTCCTTGATGATTAATAGATATTATGCCGTCTATATTTTTAATAATGTAAGAAATTAGCGCATATTTTTTTAATAGATAAAAATATGTCGGTTAATAGGGGTGACAAGGGTCGAAGGGTCTGCACGAATCTGATTTTGAGCCCTGCACGGGCCGAAATTTTCAGGCTCGAGTCCGGCCCGACTCTAAAATTCTAGGCCCGGCCCTGCCCGGTACCCCACGTGTGTCCGGCCCGACTCTAAAATTCTAGGCCCGGCCCTGCCCGGTACCCCACGTGTGTCCGGCCCGACAACAATGTAGCTCAGAGAGTAATGTAAAAAAAGTAGTCAGACCCGAGTCCGGCCCAATCCGACTGCCACCCAAAATTTTCCGGCCCGAGTCCGGCCCGGTGCAGGGCTTTAATCTGATTTTGGCCCGAACTATGGTGTCATAAGGTTTTTCTTAAGGGAGGGCAATACACCTGAGGTAAATCTTTGAGCAAACCTAAAGTTTAGGGCCAAAAATAATTTGTATACTTAGCTTATGGCAATTTAAAGGGTTCCGAGGAGAGGAAGCATAGACCGGCTCTTCCAGAGGGCGCAAGTAGGGAGCCTAGTAGGGAGTAAACACTTCGATAAGTCGTCTGCTACACGGAGGTACGCCATTTAGAAACGGGAAGCTGCCATGATCTCTGTGACCGCCATTCTCGAATTGAAGAATCTGCCAATCGCGATGTTCGCTTTTCAATTCGAGATCATGGCAGCTTAGTTTTCAAAGTGGCCAACCCCTATGTAGCAGACGACTCATCAAAGAGTCCACTCCCTACTAGGCTCCCTAGGCACAAGTAAACATACTAGAAGCGGTGCTCTAAGGTGACCTCAAAATTTCATTAGAAATTTTGTGGTGGTAAATTTTCATTTATTTGAAAAAAAAAAATTTGGCTCGCACTCTAAGAAGACAGGGTGAACTGTTAACATGTCCATAAGTGCCGTATCTTCTTAGAAGAAGGGTAAGAATTTTTTTTTTTTGAAAGAACGAATTTTGAAAAGTTGCATTTTCCTGTAAAAAATGTTCCAATTCCGCTTTGTTTTCCAATTTTATTAAAAAAAAATTCTCCAAAATTTTAGGGGAAAAATTACATTTCTTGAATCAAAATTTCCAGTCTATTTTTATAAACTGCAAGAGCAACAGGGAGCTTTTCTGGGTTTTCTTGTCCATCCCAGATGACGCCACTAGATTCGGGCTTTAAAAAAATTTAATAAGCCAGTCCCGGTTTCAAAATTTTTCCGTCCTTATTAATCAAAAACTTGGCCCTTGCAGACTTCTGTTCAAGTGTCGGGATGAATGAATCGAATTGTTTTGTTTTTGATAATTACATACGTCGCCGAATCCATTTTAAAATTTTTTTAATGTTTTTTTAAAAGTCGATTTCCGTTGAAAGGCTTTTACCGGGATATTCTTATAGGAAATTGGAGCATTCCCTCCTACATCATCAAAATTAACAAATACCAGGCCTTGGGATGAGTAATTCTTCTCTAAATGAATTCATTAACGCGCAAGGCCTGATCTCATAAAACAGTGAAAAACACACTCTTCTGTTTCAAATATAGAAAAAAATCAACAGCTGCCTTCAAATGTTTCATATTCCCAACCATTTATTTATAACATAATTAAAAATTTCAGCTTCGGATTACACATTAAGTTCCCTCGACATTGCTCCTTGATAATTAGGGTTCATCGATTCCACTCTTTTTTTTTATTTTTATTATAGCTTAAATTCTCCTCCTTTGTAATTAATAAGTTTTTAAAATAGGGCGGTGTGGTTTTGCATTTTTTGCTGAGATTTACACCTGTGAGAATAGGGAGAAAGCAAGTTAAACTTAGACTTGGAGTTTTAGGGAGTTAAATTTTTTTGGCAATTTGGGAAGAAAAATTTTTAAAGAATTTTGGTTAAAAAGAAAAATTTATCGATCTATTTATTTAACAAGAACAATTTTTTAAAAATTTTGTTCGACAAGAATAATTTTTTAAAAAATTTGTTCGACAAGAATAATTTTTTAAAAAATTTGTTCGACAAGAATAATTTTTTAAAAAATTTGTTCGACAAGAATAATTTTTTAAAAAATTTGTTCGACAAGAATAATTTTTTAAAAAATTTGTTCGACAAGAATAATTTTTTAAAAAATTTGTTCGACAAGAATAATTTTTTAAAAAATTTGTTCGACAAGAATAATTTTTTAAAAAATTTGTTCGACAAGAATAATTTTTTAAAAAATTTGTTCGACAAGAATAATTTTTTAAAAAATTTGTTCGACAAGAATAATTTTTTAAAAATTTTGTTGGACCAAAAAAATGTATTAGAACATTTGGTTGACAAGAAAAAATTCTAAAAAAAGTTGTTCGATTATAAAAACTGAAAAACTTTGCTCAAAGCCAGAAAATCTGAAAAGAACAAGATTTCGCTTGAAAGTTTTTTGATTTTAATAAGTTCCTAAAAATTCCTTAAATTTTCCCTAGAAAAAGCTTAAGTCTTGACGGAATCGAATTCAATCACTGCAAGCTATTTTTGGAAATTGGCTTGCAAGAATCTATTGAAATTATTTTAAAAATCTGTTTTAAATCTTATTCTGGAGCATTTTGGACAAGTAGTAGTTTTTACAATGAAAAAATCTTTACACCATTGTCCATCCGATTTCCTCTAAGTTTTTCACTTTTTTATTCTATTACAGATATTTTTAACCCACGGTAAACGCATTAGGCTGATCGTAAACAATCATACGCTAATGGACAATTACTTAATCATTTCCTTTAAGTTTTCCTTGATTTTAGTAAATAATTTTTTTCCACGCCTTAAATTCATTCGAATCAATCCTTTATTTTTTCTTATTTACCTAAAACATTTTTGAGGAAAAGTCAACATCAATTTTTTTTTATTTTCCTTAAAACGAGATAAAAGCTTCTACGTTGTTCTCGTCCTGCCCTAATCAATCGATTCTTATGTCATGCGACTCGGGTGCTGACTCCGAATTTTCCCCCATTAACAACGATTAAAACATAAGGACACCGGAAAAGAAGTCCTAAGCTAACATGTTTCTCGTTTAGGCTGATGTATCCGCTGACGCATAAAATAATACGCGTTTTTTCGTTTTTTTAGGCCGTTATTGTTCTTTTTTTTAAGAAAGACTCCGACTTAAGCAGGCAAGGTTTTTCTAATCCGAAATCCCTGGGAATTTTTCGATGATAAAAAGAAAAAGAAATCTCTATTTGGAAGTCCATTCAAATTGTGGCTTTGACAATTATTCATTAATTTTAACGCTTTTTTTTCTCTCTTTAAGGTGACCGATTTTGGGATGATGTAGCCAACGACACGATGCGTTATGAATGATGGATAAATAATCAGTGTCCAAGTGACTTTGCACAATAAGGAAAAATAAAATATTCGTGTTTTTTAATTCTCCCGAAACGCGACCTAAAAAAAATGCATTTCATTGAGTTCGAAATTATTGTGTGAGTGAATGTGTGGTGGCCAAAAAATAATGTTTTTATTGTTATAAATGAGTGTTGGGAAAATATGGAATTCCTGGCGAATTTACGATTCGTCGTTTGGGGACTACTGGTCTGCATTGCTGTGGATACTGCGTGGGCATCCGACACCATAGAAGAAAAAGGTAAGCTCAACTTTTTGAAAATTTTTTTTTGAAATTAAGGTTTTATTATTAAGTTACGGTCAATAATTCTAAAGACGAGGGTTGCTTATTTCCTACCTTCAAGTGTTCGTTCATGTATTGAAAAGTCTTTGAAGTTCTTTAGTTTATTGAGAAAGTTAAAGTCACGGGATTTGGGCACAAGTAAAGTACGAAATCAAATTCTGGTGCTTTAAGTCTTGGGTTTTCCATTTGTCATGACCAGATCAGGGAAAACTAACGGAATACTTATTCGCAAGGAGTCGCTAGTGAATATCGTCTGCTATAACGGTTCTTCTTTTTAGAGTGCCTCCCCGCGACGGGAATTGGCGACCATCACGGCTGGAGAGCTTATTGCGCCGTGCAAGAGACAAAACCAAGATCTACTTATCAAATCTGTAAATCTTAACGATAAAAATATTCATGTAATTTTTCTTATAACCGACACCATAATCTTGTTAAAAGAACGCATTCTGCGGCTTCATCCTGACCATAGACGGTAAAAAAACCAGTCAGGCCCCGGATCGGTGAATGACTTAACATTGTAAATTTAATTTCTCACCTGAAATCGAGAACATGTCATTTTTGCATTCAATGAAAATTTCCTTTCCACTTATCCCGTGTGAAGCGCCATTTTTTTTCCAAAACGATCGTAAATCATTCCAGTTATAAGTTAAATATTTCGGTAGCATCTGTGATTTGTTATAGGACCATTTCCTTTTTTCGAAAGAAGAACGGCTTTCCGTTTATAAGGCAACAGCTGGATTAATCACATGGAGAAAAAAAACGAAAGTAAAAAAAAATAACAGTCCCGAACGGGGGGGACAACATTTAAGATGCCGGTCGAAACGGTTTCTAATCCTTCCCCCGAACGTTTCATCTTATGCTTGCTTTATTTGGAGCCTGGGAATTCAACTCTGAACCTTCACCTTAAGAAATGGTTCCCTCTCAGTGGCAGTTGTAGCGTAACCGTCCCTAAATTAAAGAAGTCCATGCTTGTTTTGTTATGTTTACGAAACCGGCGTCTTCTTGACATTTTTAACGATCATTGTTACGCATGGGAATTTCGTTTTTATGTTCGTCGAGAATAGTGACCTTCATTTTCAGGCTTATGACGACTTTATGACTCTCGGTTATGAATTCACATAACCTAACTAGAATCCTTTTAATTTGGGACTATTTGTTCTTTCTCACAAAGTATTTTATGGTTCTAGGAAAAGATTTTGAGGGCCTTGTAATTGAAATAAAATTGGCCCCTTTAATTTAGAGCCCATTTTTCAGCATATTGACACTCCACATGACTGGCCTAGTATGGCATCAAGTCTGGGCACAGTCTAAGTATGTTCTTTAAAGCCCAATGAGACCCGATGGAATAATTTCAAAGTGGGCGCTAAAGCTATTGACTGACTCGAAAGTGGACGCTAAAACTATTAAACGACTCAAAAGTGGAGGCTTAAGCTGTTGAATGACTTAAAAGTGGATGCTAAAGCAATTAAATGCCTTAAAATTGGACGCTAAAGCTACTGAATCACTTGAAAATGGACTCTAAGCAATTAAATGCCTTGGAAGTGGACGTTAAAGCTGTTGAATTAATTTAAAACGAAAGATAAGGTTCTTGAATGACCTAAAAGTGGACGCTGAAGCTCTTTAAAGACTCGAAAGTGGACGCTACAGCTACTGAATGACTCAAAAGTGGACGCTAAAGCTATTAAATGACTTAATAATGGACGCTAAAGCTACTGAAAGACTCGAAAGTGGACACTAAAGCTATTGAATGACTCGAATGTGGACGCTAAAGCTGTTGAATTACGCAAATGTGGACGCTAAAGCTATTGAATGACTCGAAAGTGGACGCCACAGCTGTTGAATGACTCAAAAGTGGACGCTAAATCTATTAAATGACTTAATAATGGACGCTAAAGCTACTGAAGGACTCGAAAGTGGACACTAAAGCTATTGAATGACTCGAATGTGGACGCTAAAGCTGTTGAATTACGCAAATGTTGACGCTAAAGCTATTGAATGACTCGAAAGTGGACGCCACAGCTGTTGAATGACTCAAAAGTGGACGCTAAAGCTATTGAATGACTCAAAAGTGGACGCTACAGCTATTGAATGACTCGAATGTGGACGCTAAAGCTGTTGAATTACGCAAATGTTGACGCTACAGCTATTGAATGACTCAAAAGTGGACGCTTCAGCTATTGAATGACTCAAAAGTGGACGCTACAGCTGTTGAATGACTCAAAAGTGGACGCTAAAGCTATTGAATGACTCGAAAGTGGACGCTACAGCTGTTGAATGACTCAAAAGTGGACGCTACAGCTATTGAATAACTCGAAAGTGGACGCTAAAGCTATTGAATGACTCAAAAGTGGACGCTACAGCTATTGAATGACTTGAAAGTGGACGCTAAAGCCCTTGAATAACTCGAAAGTGGACGCTACAGCTATTGAATGACTCAAAAGTGGACGCTACAGCTATTGAATGACTTGAAAGTGGACGCTAAAGCTATTGAATGACTCGAAAGTGGACGCTACAGCTGTTGAATGACTCAAAAGTGGACGCTACAGCTATTGAATGACTGGAAAGTGGACGCTAAAGCTATTTGAATGCCTTGAAAGTGGACGCTACTGCTATTGAATAACTCGAAGGTGGACGACAATCAGGCTCCTAGTAAAGCCTGGCCTATTTATTTTAGGTCTTCGTTATTTTGGGCCTAATTGAGTTCTAAAAACCAAAGTTTTCTGGTCCAAGCTCAGGTTGACCCGGCAAAGCATAAAAGAATCTTAAAATTAAAATTTATCTGAAAATAATATTCTGGCCACAGCCACAGCAGATTAAAAATTAAGAAAATCGAATTGGCATAGCAAGGGCTGCGCCGTAAAGAGGCCGCCAGACAAATCTGTACGCCACAGTGCTTTTCTTGTGGTTTGAATCCGCTCTTGTGGTTTCCTCAGGGTCGCCATTGAATCTTAAGTGGGGGAGAATCAAATTCTGAACTTAAAATTCCTGCGATAATATTTATTAAACTAAATTTTTATACTGCACACGAGATATAACGCTAGAATGTAGTGTGCTCCACCTTACAAGTTTAAGAATGGTCTCATAAATCATTCTCGAATATTTTTTCCTTTAAGATGAGTTCATTCAATTGAAAAAGAAAAAAAAATTACAAGCCATACGAAGAATAGTGAGTTGTTGAGAGACAATAAGACAAGGTTTACTGTTTCCATTCATATGGTTCCGAGATACAAGGTAGGGAGAGAGGTGAACCTGCAGGTTCATTGTGCGGAGGGTGCGTTAATTTTGAATTTTACAAGGGGATAAAAATTAGGGATCATTTTGCGAAATTTCATCCCTTGATTTTTAAATTATTTTTATTCGTTCCGGATAAAAGAAGTATTGAATTGAATGGGAATTTTACTCCTTCTGTTAGAACCGCAGGATTTTCTTGTTTTAGACTGATTTGGCTGCAGATTGCGGGCTTAGAAGCTTTAAATTGAGAATAGGGTCAACCTAATATTTTTGTTTATAATTTTTAGATTTTTTCAACAAAAGAGGTCACAATTATTAACATTTATAATATTTGAGCTTTGGATTCTGAAAATTTATGAATGAAAATTAGATCATCGATTATACTGGGAGACGGCGACTCATCCTATTGCACGATGTGAGAACATGAGGCTTATTGCAAAAAAATGACTACATTTTTCAGCTTAAATGTGGAGGAACTGATATGACCATTAGCAGGCACGGATTGACCCATTGGACCACAGAAAAACATCCCTGTGCACCTTACAAACAAAATTTCTTTTTTGCTCTTGCAGTCTTGAAAAATTGCGCTGGAAAATTTGATCGAGCAGATCTGCTAAAATCAAATTTTATTGAATTTTTTTAAAAAATAAAAGTTAAAAACAAAGCAGAACTCAATATTTTTTTTTAAAATTTCAGTTTTTGAATAATAAAAAAAAATTTTCCCGCATTCTAAGAAGACAGGGCACTTATGGACACGTCAATAGTTCACCCCGTCTTCTTAGAATGGTAGCCAAATTTTTTTCTTCATAAATAAAAACAGCTTGAATCTAGTTCTGTAGTCACCTTAGAGCGCCGCATATGGGATTTTTATCGCGCTTTCTAAAAGAGCCAGTTCGTGCCTGACCAATCGTCATATTTCCCCTCATAAATTACATTCAAATCTGACATATTCAAATAGAACCGTTTTTTCTTAAACATAACTCATGCTTTTAAAATTTTCTAAAAGAAAAAAGTTACACCCATACAAAATTTCACTTGAAACTTAATTAATTACTAAAACACGATTAATTGAAATCAATTAATTCCTGAAGATTTGGGATCATCGATTTTCAACGAATCTTTAGACTCATTCAATGACATCATATTAATTTCTCTCTTTTAAAAAATCAAAAACAAATTAATCATAGCAATTTAAAGCTTTTGCCTTTTTGTTCTTTCTGATTTTTTTCTTTCGCAACTCGGCGACGTAAATTAAAATAAGAAGACGGTCTGAGTGGTTCGAGAGGAAAAAAAAAAATTGAAAAAACAAGGAAGGATTGGAATACATTTTTTAACTTCCGGTTTTTAAACATCTAACCTTAACCAAAAAGGGGAATCTCATTTCCTATAAGGAAAAAAAAAAACACGTTGTTCGTTGCACTATAAAAATTGTCTTTTAAAATGAACGTGTAATTAGTGCTTAGGCTGGATTAAAGCAGGTCATAAGGTTACGCTTAGGAATGAGCTAACTTAGATGGTTAAGAATTAAAAAAAGAATTTTAAATCATTTCTAATATTATTTTTTGGTTTAAATGAGTAAAAATCGGAATCGGGCTTGATTAGGAATTTAAGATTTTCATTTTCACTTCCAATTTTTACTTGAAAATTATTTTGGTTTTTTTTTTTTGAAAATGAAGCTTTTCAAGGTCATGCAGCACATTTTCCCGCTAGAAATGAGAATCTATGACCTAATCACTTAAGGGAAGTCTTGAGAGGACCTGCTGCTTCCAGCTAAATTGATTTTAGTTGAAACATTCATAGCAGCCCTAATTAGCTTAAAAAAAGACCTGAAACCAGCAAAAAAATTTTCTTAATCACTTAATCGAAAAATAAATCCTGCATTCAAAATCTGGCCCCATTATCACAGGTAAAGTAAAAAAAAATGTAAGATGGCGCCATCAAAACAAATTATTTTATCTCCAACGTTTTTATTTATGACGAAATGAAAGTAAACAATGAGAGAGAAAAAACGGATTCTTATCAGACAAAAAAATAAATAATAAAAAAACAAGAACACGTCTCCGTGGCAGTTATTAAAAAAAAAAAAAAAAAAAGGAAAGAGGATTAAAGAGATACAAAGATACTTGAAAATTAAGAGGGTGAGAAAATGACACAGAGGAAAAAATTCGGGATCGGGATTTCCGCTCTCACGTTCCCCGGAAACGGAACGGAAGAGCATTATCCCGCATACCTTTTAAATTTTAATAAAGTTTACCAGAAGTTTAAATGGAACGCGCGGATTCATATTTAACACGTTGTGCTAAGTTTCCTTGAAAGTTTAAATTTAATTGGGATGATTGTTGTTGGATATGATTTATGCTAATTTCAAAAGTTGATCGGGGCGAAAGGTCAGCAAGTGATAATGTAACCTGTGAAAATCGATTTTCAAATCAAATTCTGTTTTATTTATTAAATTTTTTGTATGAAGAATAGGTCAGCAGCTTTTTGCAGGATTTTTGATGTATAAAAATTAATAAAAGCAAAAAAAATTTTCAGAATTTTTTTAGAATTTTTTTTGAGTTGGAATTTTTCTACCGTTAGATCTTGAGAAAACTGGAAAAAATATTGAAAATTATTTTAAATGAGTAAAATTTTTATCTATTGAAAAATTTTTTGGATTTGACAAAAAAACTTTGTGAAATTAAATAAAATTAGTTTCTAATAAGAAATTTTTTCTTAAATGTAATTTTCTTATTTTTATTTTTTTGCAGGTAAGACACTCTAAGTTCATGGTGAAGGGTGAAAAAAACTCAGCACGAGTTGCAAGCTAAGGTCAGTTATACCGCAAACCGATTCGTGAATTTAATACTTCTGTTATCAAATATTTTTGAAGCAGACAACTGTTTTGATCATTATCTGATATCGGTTACATGCGAACGCCATTCCGTCTACCCGACACGTTATTTTTTGAATGGAATTCCGCTTTGAGATTAAATGCTTTGGAAAAAAAAACGAATTTCGATACCCCTTTGTTATGGCGAATAGTCTACTTGCTGTACACGAATGTTGTGCAGATAATGAGTGGATAAGGTTAGACAACCTGTTCTATTTTGATGTAGTTTGTTGCATAATCATTAGATTGCGGGGGTCGCCTGATTAATGAAACAGGTGTACATCGAATGTATAATCATGATTTTCAAGGCGTTTTAAAGGTAATCGATTTTATTTTGGGAATGAGGAATATTATGGATTTTCTTAGGTCGGGAAAATTTTAAGAAAATTTTCATTTTCTTAGTTCTGAGAAAATATTTTCTTTGAGTTTAGTGCGAAGTCATTTGAAAACTGTAAAATGCAGTACTGTATTATTGATTTTTTAAATGTTTATGTAATTTGGATGGAAATGGAAAAAGGAAGGAGATTTATTACGTAAAGTGATTCGATTTTGTGTACAATGAGTGGGGGAAGAGAAGCAGTTAGCTAATTCACGATATTGATAAGTGAATGTCCAATTTTAGATATAGAAAACGAGAATGGATGCGATTTTTATTGAAAATTTTTTTAGACATATTATTATTACTATCAAAACATCCGTTGGCTCAATGAGAGTCTGATACCAAAACTGTCCATTAAAATTGGTCCATAGTGGATTTTCTTAGGTCGGGAAAATTTAAAGGCGTACGGCGAAGAAAATTTTCATTTTTTTAGTTTTGAGAAAATATTTTCTTTGAGTTTAGTGTGAAGTCATTTGAAAACTGAATTATTGGCTTCTTAAATATTCTTGAGGCTTTTTCTTTTTCTCCCCAAAAATTTGTAAGCTTAGCTTTAACTTTAGCTCACCGCACCCCATGCTAGCCCCAGTGGCCATGGACCTATTAAGTTCAGAAAGGGAAGTTATGGCTTTTTGGACGAAGTGACTGGGGCTCCAGTAAGGCTGGTAACAGCCAATGAGTCAGCCATAAGAGGTTTGCACTGCCGGTCTGCTTCGCTAGTATTCGTTTACACCTTTCCCTCGCTTTTTTCCTGATAAAAAAATTATCAGCGTCATTGACTTACCTTACCCGCGCTTTCCAACACTTCTGCCATGTTTACTCTTAAAGAATATCAGTGACATTAGGAACGACGAAAACCTAAAACATTTATATTTACTTATAGTCCAGTAAAATTAGATCAAATTTAGGGGAAAAGTTGACTTAATTAGGTAGGAAGGTTTTTCTTCACAAATTTGTTTTAAATGACGTTCTTATGAAAATCCTAAAATGCCCCATCGATCCGAGGTGAGCTTTGGCCGCCATCTTGGAAAAATGGCGGCCGCCGCGGCTCCTTTTGAGGTTTTTCGCGATTATCTCGGAAACCGTTAGTCCTAGGGGGGTCCTTCAAAGGAACTTATAAATAGATTATTAAATTTCCTACAAAATGGTCATTTCGGATTTTTCGTACGACCTCCCCAAGCGGAGATATGAATTTTTAAATTTTGGAGAAAAAAATATTAGGCCTGAAAATACGTGTATTTTCACTTATTAACAATCTTAAATCAATAGAATTGGGTTTTTTAGTGCGCTGTGTTCTATTTACTGGTGAAGGTGTTGCCTTCATTTATTTTTCGTAAGGTTAGGGGGTTGGGGTTGAGGGTTGAAGGTTACATAAGGCCACTAACTTTTTTAACTTCACCCTAAACCTATTTTACTAAGTAAATTTTAAGGATTTTTACATTCCTGGCTCTCAGATATAGTCTCTGATTTCTTTCGTTGTAAGATATCATAAGGGGGTTGTAAACTACCCTCACCCCCAAAAGTGAATACGCTAGCCACTAACACTTGATTTTTCAAACCGAAAAGCCAATGGCGACCGGGCTTTCCGCCGCGCTAAGAAACTTCCGCAGCGAGCGAAGCGAGCGAGGACTACGAACCAAACCATTCACCCCCCAGGGGCGAGGTCGCGAAGCGGCCGAGCCCATGGTCGTTCCTACTAGGCAAAGCCCGTTCCCCAATCGGGTATTCGACCTTTTAAGCCATTTTCAAGCCCGTTAAGTTCCCTCTCGATTCGAAAACGACCCGAGCCGACCCGAAAGGCATTTCGACTGGTCGTGACGTGCCCTCGGATCTCACATAGAGTAATACGCGCGGCAGGAAAGCCCGGGCACCGAAGGCGACCGGGCTTTCCGCCGCGCTAAGATACTTCCGCAGCGAGCGAAGCGAGCGAGGACTATGAGGGGCCCTTGGGCCTCGAGAGCGAAAAGGGCCTCTTTTTCGAAGCCCGAGCTGTTCGGTTCGACATCCATAAACCTACACCCGTAGCTGAAAACCATTTTTTTCAAGACTTTGTCGAACAGACACCAATTCAAAACATTCGGAACCGACTTTAGCCGATCGTCTGCTCCCATTCCTGGGGGGGTATCAACAAGTAGGGAGCCCGGAGAAAGCGAGGCCGAAGGCCGAGCTGCAAGTTAGCTAGCAAAAGGCAATATAATTTTCGAAATACGCAGACATAAACACGATCACGTCGAACAAAGACTGAGCTTATAATCCGTACGGCAATCAATCTGAAAAAAAAAGCCATTCAAAGCCTAATCATAAGCTTTGTTTACTACTTTCAGTTTTAGAAGAGACTTAGAGCTCCCTCTTGGACTCCGTCCTTCCTATTTTCATAGGATGCACAAGCGATAACCAAAAACTTTATGCGATGCTGTAACGATAAGTTTAAAAAAGATGATGTGTACCTAATAAACATCTATAAGTTTCACTTAAAAAACAGCTAAGCGCTCTATATGCTTACTTTTAATAAAAAAAATTTTTCCACACACATACTAGTTTGAAAAATCAAGTGTTAGTGGCTAGCGTATTCACTTTTGGGGGTGAGGGTAGTTTACAACCCCCTTATGATATCTTACAACGAAAGAAATCAGAGACTATATCTGAGAGCCAGGAATGTAAAAATCCTTAAAATTTACTTAGTAAAATAGGTTTAGGGTGAAGTTAAAAAAGTTAGTGGCCTTATGTAACCTTCAACCCTCAACCCCAACCCCCTAACCTTACGAAAAATAAATGAAGGCAACACCTTCACCAGTAAATAGAACACAGCGCACTAAAAAACCCAATTCTATTGATTTAAGATTGTTAATAAGTGAAAATACACGTATTTTCAGGCCTAATATTTTTTTCTCCAAAATTTAAAAATTCATATCTCCGCTTGGGGAGGTCGTACGAAAAATCCGAAATGACCATTTTGTAGGAAATTTAATAATCTATTTATAAGTTCCTTTGAAGGACCCCCCTAGGACTAACGGTTTCCGAGATAATCGCGAAAAACCTCAAAAGGAGCCGCGGCGGCCGCCATTTTTCCAAGATGGCGGCCAAAGCTCACCTCGGATCGATGGGGCATTTTAGGATTTTCATAAGAACGTCATTTAAAACAAATTTGTGAAGAAAAACCTTCCTACCTAATTAAGTCAACTTTTTTTCCTAATTTTACTGGACTATTAATCGTAGTTTATTTTCCCATAAAAAAATATTAAGCCTAATTTCCTTATCTTTGTTAAATAAATATGAGAGTACGTTAATCCTAACATTTGGAGGGGTCCTTCAATTTTTTTTTAAAAAAAATATTTATTTCCCACATTTTATTCGCGTAAATTTTTGCTCTTTCATTTTTTTTTTTTTTTTAAACGAATTTCCTTCAATTTTTTTTTATCCTGGAATAGATCACGTATTCCATTAATCAATTACCAATACATAATAATCGAAACATCCGAATTCCTTGCCGGTATTTCGTACTGTTACTCAATCGACCGAAAAATAAATGGTACAAAATCCGATTGTCTTAAGTCAGAAAATAATTCAACCGGAATAATTTTAACTGGACAAATATTCCTATTACCGTAAAAATTACGGAATGGCTTCGATTTTGATATCCTGCTGTCCGGAGAAAATTCAAAGCTGAGTTGTAAATTTAACAAAGTCTTAATTTGTAAACAAAACCAAAAATTTTTAGTATTATTGTTATGTTCTTTCATTTCAATGAAACTGATTTGATTTTTTTTTTTTTTGGCAAATTTTGAAGGAGTTTTTGTTGTTGACTTATCATCAAGCACTTCGAACCCCACTGGGGCCACGGCGCCTTAATGTCAGCTCATTGTTATTATCATGCCTCTGTTAAAAATTCTTTGGTTATCTTAGAAGCTGAAGGGTTGTTTAGCCATTTATTTTGCTATTAAAGCAGGACATTATCAATAAACTCAAAACAATGGAAATCATTAAGTTGTTGGTTACTGAAACAAAACATTAAATACCAAATTATTTTATTTTTCGCAAGATCGTTCCCACAACCCTTCTAATTTTAATCTTATTAAGTCAGATTAATTAAATGTAAATCTTTTGAATTTTTTGCCAGTTATTAAATATTTATTTTCTTTTAATTTTTGTGACTTGCAATAAGCTAAAAATAATTTTTTTTTGTTTTTTGCTGAGTCGCATAGAGTGCAGGAGGGGGCACCAGCAGGGGGGGTGTGTTTAAAATTTAGATTACGATTGTGCAGTGCTGACATATTTCTTGGCCTTTTTCTAAGATTTTCTTCTCTAATCTTATTTTTGTCATAAAAATATTTGAATTTTTTTTAAAATTTTTGTCAGCACTCTTTAATGAAAATTCACGAACGAGCAAAAAGCGATAGAGCGATAAATTCTTATTTATTTCCAAAAGCCGTTAAAAACGATTATATTTCATCTAAGCATTAAACTCAGATTTCCTGGCAAGACAAATTTTTTCTTGTTGGAAAAAACCGATTTTTGTTTTATTGGTAAAAAAATTTTTCAAACTTTTATTTCGTGATGAAAATTTTTTCTGAAATAATGTTTTTTCAAAAAAAAATTCCTCTGAATTTCTAAGCTACTGAACATTTTTTCAACAAATTTATCCGTGATTTATTCTTGACAAGGTTAAAATTTAAAAAACTTTCCCTTATTTTAAAATTAAAATTTGTTTACATTTTTTTGCCCAAAAATTCTACAGCTTTTATTCCAAAATAAATATTAATTCGAAGAAGAAAAATCTTGAATTTTTCAGTGAGAAAACAGTGGTCGCCATCGTTGCTAGGTTGACATTGGTTGCCATAGCAACAGTAACTATGGTTTATATCTCCGTAGCAACGGTTACTATGGTTAAATGTCACCCTGGCAACCAAAGCTATCACCATAGCAACGGTTGTTATGGTTAGTTGTCACCTAGCAACGGTATCTATGGTTGAGTATTACCGTAGCAACGGTTGCTAGGGACGTTTTTACCTTAGCAACGGTTATTTAGACTTAGAAAAAATTTAGTTACTTTTTCGTCTAAGCTTTTTTTCGGTTTCATTAAACAGCTTTTTTTATTATTTTAATAGATTTAATAGGATCGGTTTGTGACGTAGTTTGGGGGAGCTTTGACATTTTATTTAAATGTGAGACCTATCCCACCAATGCTCGATAACAACAAATTTTGTTTTTATTCGGCAATAAATAAATAAAAAAATGCCTTTCCTTTTTTCTAGCGTCGTTACTGAGTATTCAAAGAAATCTTGCCGTAAATTTTTCTCTTCGCGTAATATATGCTCTTTCATTTAAAATTGGTCTAATTAAAACCTTTCGGTCAATTATCAAATTCTGTAGCGAATCCCATTGCTCATGATGAACAATATCCCTATATTTCAATCCTACAAAATCCTAAGAAATGCACCAGAAGAGCGATTGATACAGAGATTAATCCCATCTCGCGCAGCTTCGTATCCTCGTACACTCTGTACCAGAATCCGGACCGGAAACCCATAACAAACAGACGGTACCAACGATATGTAAACGGCACCAGCCGTCATTTAAGATTGATAATAAATCCTAAGCCATCCATGATAATCTCTCACAAAAGAAAACGTTGTTTGATAAACGGGAAATGTAAAACGACCATACTCTCGTTTGATTATTATAAGAAAACTAAATTCAATTCTAACATCTTAAGGAATACCTGTAACAGGTAATTTACCCAGAATGCCTTGCGTCCACATTCCAAGTGTTGTGTGCGAGTACCTTGTTTTTTTTTCTCGAGTCGGTCGTTAACTGCCGCGAGAGTTGGGTACTTATCAAAGAGGAAGTTTTTAGTTTAATTTAATTAACAGCCATATTTGTTTTGGGATTTATTTTTGGGTTTTTAATATTTTACATTTGGATTAAGTGCGGAAATTAAGTGAAGTGTTAAGAAAGTGTTTTGGATCGAATCAGTGCAGGATTATTTCATAGTGTTTGCCTTTGATTTAACGGATAACATACACCCGGAAGATTGAAAAATATAAAAAAAAGGTTTGAGATTTTCGCCGGAAAAGTTTTAGTCCTCGATGGTTTTTTTGAAAAATTTGTAAAACGTGTAACCAGAATTTGAGATTTGGAAGATTTTTCGTTATTGAAAAAATGTGCATGGTCAATTTTAGGATCCATATTTTTTTTTCTCCCCCTCCTTTAGGGGTAAAAATGTTTCAGGTTGAACCGGTGTCTACGAATTGAATAAACCTTTGTCGTGGGTATTATTTCATTGTTATGTTGTCATTTTGACTCTTCAGTTATCTAGATCTATTATCAATTTTTGTAACCTTTGTCTGGAGTGCTTTCCAGTGGATTCGTGTTATTGGAATGATTGACTCTGGGAAGGAAAGATTTTTTTTTTTTGTTTTGAGTGAAAGAAGAAATTGTGGTGCAGGGTGTGTACGTTCGTGATTAGAATGAAAAGAAATTTAAAACTGTGGGTGAAGAAGAAAGGTTTAAGATTTTTTAAGCCAGGCGTAATGGAAGTTTTAGAGTGTGGATGGAAATTTTGTGCCAGACTAGAAGTTTTAAGTTCGTACTGAATATTTGCGCTGTTTTTTTTTTAATAATTATAATTTAAGGATTATCCAAAGTTCAATCTAAGACGTACGTGGTTTTTTGCATTGTAACAGAGGTTAAGTTTTAATCGTAGTTGAAAAACGATTCAGAGCCTAAAATCAAGTAAAGCAATCCGGGAATGAGTTTGTTGATCTGTAGAAAACAACCCCTACACAAAACTGGTTACTTTTGTTCAGTAAATTAATCATTTTAAAATATTTTTTTCATATTCATAAAATCAGGTCTTGATCATTGCATTAAGGGCGATTTCAGCCAGGGAGAAGAGCTAAGCTTTACTGAGCATAAGGGCATACTCTGGATTCTTGCACTGATAAAGATTCGACTCAAGCTCTCAATCAGATCAAACATCTTCAGCTTTTACAGGATTTCAATCAAATCTCAAACTCATAGCCAATATCTTTTTAGTAGCTTTCTCGGGGTTTATGTTTTTAGACTATTCCATGGCTTATTGCTTTGCTTTTAGTCCTTGACATGACTTATGTCGCTCAAAATTGTAAGCACTTGCCTCTGTAAATAGTCGAAAGGCTTGTTTGCCTTGGCTTTTTAAATTCAAGCTAAGAAATCCTGTGAGAGGCCCAGAAATCTTAAGTCAAGCCCAGATTATGGTTGTCAGAGGCGTTACTCTTGTTAATAGGTTCAGCTCAAGCTAAGCTGGCTAGGATCTTGGAAGTTTCCCATGAAGCCAAGATGTCGAGTCCCTGGCCGATTATAAACCCAAGCTGAGGCATTAGGTTCAACCTTTAAATAAAGCTCAGCTAAGTCATGAGCAGGGACACCGGTTTGATTATTTTTCATTATTTTACAAAAAAGCTCTTTCTCAAGATTAAACTCACATTAGGCTCTCTCCTTGCTTTGAAGAAACCATTTTAATGTTTTATTGCTTTTAGGACCTTTTAAAATTTTAGCATCATCAAAAAACCTCATCCTACTATAGCCCATCTCTCAAAATTTCTTTCGATTTATCTGAGGTGCATGACCAGGTATTAAAATTAAAATAATGCAGTACTTAGTACTTAGTTTTTTATCTTAATGAGCCAAATTAGCACTTTATATAAAACGTGCTTTAAAATCAGTCAGCTCAATTAATTTTTATGGCAACATTATAATTTTCAAATATTCCTTTATTTAAATATCCAATGAAATGATGATTTTTGTAAATTAAAAGATTCCCAGAAAACATGTTTTTAATGAAAAAGCATTAGCTCATCATTTTATTTAATAAAAAAAAAGAAATAAATACATGATGAAAGGTAATGATCAATTATTTCCCAACTTCCCATATTAGGGATATTTCCGGTAAAGCACGAAATAAATTTTTGCAAGTAGGTGTTAAAATGTATATTGAGTTAAAAGGCACAGGCGCACATTCGCCTCTCTCTCTCTCTCTGTTTTCTTATAAAAGAAAAAAAAATTCGCCATAAATAACGGAGCTCTAGACACATATCGAGAATCGCTCGATAATCATTTTTTCCATATTCGGTCAGAACGATCGATTTTCATAAAACCGCCTTGTGGCGCTTTTTTCTTTTTTTTAAAACGCAAAAATGTAGAAATACCTTAAAGGGGCTGAACGATTAAAATAACGTTCGAATTCGATTCAAAAAAATTCATCAAAAGGAAAATTTCTTAGGGTAATCCTTTTTCATTTATGAATTCTAAATCCTCAAGCTTTGTTTTCTTGGAATTTTGATGATTTGTTCTGGAAGATTATTGAAAAAGAGGTTTTATTTGTAAGCAGTGGCGGAGTGAGAGTTGTGCTAAGCTAATAAAATTGAGGCTACGGTGTTTTTCAGGGCGAGATTAGGAGAATGTTAGAAGTCCAGCTAAGTTTTGACTGAGGACTTTCGGGTTGGCCGGCTGACCAAAGCCTGAGCTAATTAAATACATTCGAAGAGCAGCTTAGGGGTCAATTTAAAGCTTGCTCAGAGAAAATCTGAAAAATGCAGGATTTCTATAGCTGCTGATTGCGAAAATTTCATAAATTTAATTGTGGCTTCAAGATTTATTTAATGTTTCAGCTGAGCCCTCAAAACTGGAGGTCAGAAAGAAATGTACTTGATGCAGAGAGTAAGAATTTATGGCTTAAGCTGGCTATAGCAGTAAGAAACCGTTAGACTTAATTGAATCCATTAGAATTGATAAAATTCCAACTTAGCTAAAACCGTCAAAATCATTAAACCGGCCAGACTCAAGCTCAAGTAAGCCTCTTACTATCTCTAGACTCATTCAGGCTTTTATTTAGGTTTAGACTTAATTTTTAGAGCTTTAGGCCGAGCCTAGGATTAGAGGTTTACTTACCTCTACATAAATGGGCTTCTGGCTTGTTCAGCTGCATCCAGGTTCCCCTAAAGATCTTAACAGAGACCAGGTTCCTTGGTTCAATTTTTTCCGGTGTTCTGCTAATGTTTACCTTATAGAAGAGGAAGTTAAAATCGACAAACCGGATGCAGCTCATGGCCAATCTCTATTAGGATCTCTGAGTTCCCCCCGTCAGGCAGACTTATCCTGGACTCTGTTCGGCATTTTTGCATGGAGTTTATTCCACCGAAACTGCAGCCTTTCAAATTCCTAGTAATCTTGGGCTTGTTGGGCTACTTAGCTTCGCTCGATTTTCCCCGCGTCCGAAGGTACAAATAAAGTTCTTGTGGTTGCTAGACGCCTCACCTTCGTAGTAGCTGCAGCCACCAAAAGAAACTTATTTGAACTTGAAAGCTGCTGGAGCCGGCTTCCGCTGTTAGAGCAGGCTCCTTTGACATTTTTTTTGAATTTTCAGCAATGCCATTACTTCCAGCAAACCCAGTTTTTCCTTAGTAGCTCCTGGCGCTCTTCTCCTATACCCGATCCGCCCCTGTTTATATTAATTCAATCAACTCAGGAAACACGGGAAAAATTATTAGAATTTGAGAAAAACCTTTAGAAAATTACAATGGCGTTTTAAAAAACAAATCCAGTTCACGTGTGAATTGTTATATCGAGTGGAGGAATGAGGATGATCTCAATATCATGATATTAATAGGTAGTGTTTAATTATGCTACCTTTTAGGTGAAGGAGAGCAGGTGTACTGTTTTCGATTTGTTCGTCCTTGGACGATTTTTTTTTTTTTTTAAATATTCCTTCCCCTTTTTTTTCTTCTTATAAAAATCCCACGCGTTATCCTCGTTTTATCTGTTTACAGTGTGGTTTTTTTCACATGCGTGATCATCCCTCTTGAAAGTCGGGTCGTTTACCGAGGTAGAAGAATTAAATTTAAAAAAAAAAAAAAAATCGTCAGTCTTATTTTTTTAATAACTCGATGAAAGGACCACCGCAAAAGAATCAGGCTTATAATTATTCACAGCCATGAACGGGATGAATGCGGTTGCGCATTGCGTGAAAGTGCTCACGCAATCTTCATTTTCTTTCTACGTAAATTTTTACGCGGAACGAGCATTGTTTAAAACAAGTGCAGACTTTTTTTTCCGAAAAGTTTCGAATGAAGGATTCGGATCACGTTTTTAAATGGTTGTTCTTCCTTGTCAACAAAATACATGCTGGTTTTTTTTTTTTTTTGTTTTTAAGCGTGCGTTGGCGTTTGCTATACATGACTGTATTATTTAAATATTTTGATCCGATCGCATCGTAGACGGACAATGGGAATCATTAAGGGGACCTACTAGATCTCTTTTGACTTGAATGACAGACGGATGAGGAGACAGAGGACTTCCTCTCGAGCTGGATCTCGTTTTATAAACAAACAAATTTTGACAATCGGTGGTTACATTTGTGTATGTACACCTGCACCCGATAAGGATAAGGTTGTCTTCTAGTAAATCTTAAACGATTTGATAAGAGTTCGTTTGCTTCGTTTCATTGATATGACGGAACATTGAGTTTTTTCATGCTTTTAGCGCCAATTTTTTTTCTGAGAGCTTTTTTTCAACCTGTATTCCAAGAATCGGTGAAATGATAAATGAAATCGATTGATTTGATAAGTCGTAATCTTTGCGCAAATAGTCTGAGATCAATATTTTTTTCATATGATTCTCATTTTAGCAGAAAGGAGGGTTCAGTGCTCTGCACTTCTTCGTGTCTGTCTCGCTATTTCTTCTTCTTACTGTACTTACCCATAAAATTAGCCCCTAGAGTGCACTTCACCAGTAGAGGGAAATGTGTCGATGCCTAAGCAATCGATATGTCTACGACTTTAGCGCTACTGAGCTGTGAAAGCCGCCCAACTCATAAAAATATGCCTGGGTGCCATTAATTTCTCTGTTCTTCTCTATAGAAACGCCCAAGCATCCCTTACTGCCTTTCATCTTACACAAAAATCTCATCTCTTAAACTATTTTTCCGGCTTCTTATCATTTAAACCATGTTTTTATGTTTTTGGGCAAGAATCGAAATTTAAGATTCGATTTATCGAAGTTTTTGAACAAATTTTCATCGAGAATCAAGTTTTTCGTGCAAGATTTATCATCGAATTTCATTCTCTCGTGAAAAAATCGAACTTTAAAAATCGATTAATCGAATCATCAATTCGATTCTAACGATAAATCGATTATTTAATTCGATTTTTAAGAAATATTAAGTCAACAGCAGTATATCTTTATATTTGGTCTTAATACGAGAAATATAAAACCTTTTCGATATCTCGAATCGCAATTTTTGTATCGATTTATCGAAAAAGTTAATCGATTTTCGAACATAACGCGAATATTTTATTTAATTTTAAACTAATGACAAGTTTTGCAGCATAATCGTTTTTAAACATCGATTAATCGATTCTTTATCGAATCTAGCTAGATTTTCATTATATTTCTTATTTTCTGTTGTCGGTTTGTTTTAGCCTACTAATAGGTCCTTTTATATAGTGTGAAGGTTATTAGACTTAATAAAAAACCTCTTAACCTATCGCTACTTCAACAGCAAATAAAAAAGGTTTCCCCCTCGATCAAACAAACCGATTTTTTTTTTTATTTACTTTACAATCAATCGAAAAATTTCACTGGTACCTTAAAAGTAGGTTGTAAAATTTACAACAGGCGCCTACGAGTCACCCGTAATTTATTGATTGATTGTACCTGGGGACGAATATATATTTTTTTTTTACACAAAAATAAACTTTCGTCTGCTTGCGCATGCTCGAAAGGCAGAATAAAAAAAAACGGGTAGACAAGTCAAGTACGTTTTTAACATATGTAAATGAAGAGTTTTTCGTTTGTTTATTACAATACAAGACAAGACATAAAGGCAATTTCTAGATCCTCGTACTATATCAAAGTGCATTCCTGCAAACAGTTATCGATTCTCTTAAGTGGTTTCAGTTTTTTTTTCTCTCCCTCTCTAAAAACCTTTAAAAACACCATTATTGTTATGTTCAGGTGAGGACAATTGAATAATTCTTGACATCAATACCTGTGCGCTGGAATTTTTAATATTTTTTCAAAAAAAAAAGATTTTTGCCAATGGGGTATCCGTTTTTAAACAAAACAAAGAACGGTTCTTCGTTCCTTTTGTTTGTTTTCTTGTTGCCGATAAAGAAGGCTCCAGACGCAAAAACTCTTTCCTTATGGTTTTTTTTAAAGCTAGGAAGTCCTCTGGAAAAGATTGTAGAGTATTGTTCGAGATGCGTAGACAGGGGAGTCAAAATAAATATGGCTCGTCTAGATCTGGTCGAAAAATTCAAGAAAAAAACTGTTGAAGAATTGTTAAGACAGACAAATGAGTCTCTAGAAAGATTAAGGGACCCAAATTTTAGTTTAAAATAAAGCGAAAAATTGGTGCTGATGCAAAAATAACTAAAGCTTGAGCAAATAAGGACGTTGAATGAAAAGGTGGACGCTAAAGCTAAAAATGGACGCTAAAGATAAAAAATGAACGCTAAAGAGAAATAATTGGACGCTTAAGCTCAAAGTGGATCCTAAAGTTAAAAATGGACGCTGAAGCTAAAAATGGACGCTGAAGCTAAAAATGAACGCTAAAGCGAAATAATAGGACGCTGAAGCTCAAAGTGGTTCCTAAAGTTAAAAATGGACGTTCAAGCTAAAAATGGACGCTCAAGCTCAAAGTGGATCCTAAAGTTAAGAATGGACGCTCAAGCTAAAAATGGACGCTCAAGCTAAATATGGACGCTCAAGCTAAAAATGGACGCTCAAGCTAAAAATGGACGCTCAAGTTAAAAATGGATGCTGAAGCTCAAAGTGGATCCTAAAGTTAAAAATGGACGCTCAAGCTAAAAATGAACGCTATAGCGAAATAATTGAACGCTGAAGCTCAAAGTGGATCCTAAAGTTAAAAATGGACGCTGAAATTAAAAAAAAAGAACGCTCAAGCTCAAAGTGGTTCCTAAAGTTAAAAATGGGCGCTCAAGCTTAAAATGGATCCTAAAGTTAAAAGTGGACGCTTAAGCTGAAAATGGACACGGAATCAAAAAATAAATGCTAAAGCGAAAAAATTTTGCTGGGAAATTTTGAATGAACGTAGTAAAGAGAAACGAAAGATATTTTTTAAAAAATTTGTGTGGAAGTTTGAAGGAGTGTCCTGCTGGCAAACTGGACTTAATATTTGGAGGGCCAAAAATTAGAACTCAGGGGCGCATTCTTGCTGCTGCTGCTGCTGCTCTTCGTGTTAGCTTTAGCTGTTTACTCTAGGCCCGTGGTTGCCATGCGAAGGCAGCACGCGAAGTAAAAGCACCTTTATTTCTTCAGGTCCTTCGCGTGCGATCCGCAAGCAATCCACAACGTTTTCGTGCAGGACTCCGTCTTTGAAAGTCTTAGAGGCTAAACATGAAAAGTTTGAAATTTTAGCCGGCTCCCATTGTTGCCGTGCCGCTGTATGCTCTCTCCGAAGAAAATATGGCGTCTAGAAATTTCACCCAGCTCGTTATGTGGAGTAGATGATTTTTATTAAAGATACCGCATCGTAAGGTTTAGGAAAAGAAAAAAGAAAGAGATAGGAAAGGAAAAAGAAAGAAATACGGAATCTTCTCATATTATTAACATCTAAAATAGTTGTATACCTGAGATTCTTTTTTTTTATCTTGAGTAAAATTATACAAGGTCATTTTTATACCTACAACTTCTGAGAAAACACTTAAGGTAGAATAAGATTTAGATAATTCGAATCCTGAGGCGACTATATATACCTGTACAACGATTTCAGGCCCGTGTTTAGGTGTATTCACGTATTATACAATCAAGATCATGATATATAATTTGTTTTCTCTCTTCCATTTGTATTTTCGATTTTTTTAAAGAGGGGATTTTAAATAATTCCTCTTGAGCTCGATAACGAGATTCTTTTACGAAAATTCAAATTGGCGAAGTGCGAAACCGACGCCGGTCCTGAATGTTACACGATTTGTTTTTCCCTTCCTCTTCTCTCCTCTTCTTTTACAAACGAATAATACCTGTTTATTTCTTTCTCTTCTCAAATAACAAAAATAAATAATTTCATGAAATGTTGAGCGTCGAGGCTCAAGCAGAAAAAGGAGAATCATCGGTCGTTATGGTGTCTGAAGGGGGCGTGGTT
The DNA here is from genome assembly GCA_023512825.1 of Liposcelis brunnea. Classification (NCBI taxonomy): domain Eukaryota; kingdom Metazoa; phylum Arthropoda; class Insecta; order Psocodea; family Liposcelididae; genus Liposcelis; species Liposcelis brunnea. The sequence continues at coordinate 7,015,830 of CM042073.1, read as the reverse complement.
GACTCAACTTCGCGCGAGGCACGATTTTAAAACTATGGGTAATAACAGGGATGATGGCTACAAAATGCGATTGGAATGTACCTATCATAATTATTTTATCTTGGAAAAAAAATGGAAGTTTGTGTATGTGCATCGCGGGGCCGAATGTGAGAAAATGAAAACGAATTTCGTTGGGTTGATTTTTTTTTTTTTGAAGAGACGCCGGGTCGGGGGCTTTTTTTTTTTGTTTTTTCAAATATGGTAATCTCCCCCTTGAATCAGTGGTACCGAAAACAACTTTTTTTTTTCTTATTCTTTAAGGATGCCATCTTGAATCTCGTTAAGATTCATCAAACCGTGACGCGAAATTAAAATAACCTTAACAGCAGGGGTGTAGAGGTAAACAACTTATCTATGTGGCTTAAGGGGGTGGTTAGACCTTATACTACGTGAAAACTTATGAGGTTTAAAAATTTAAATATAGAAGAACAGTTAGGAATTATATTAAAAGTCAAGTCGTGTTTATTTATATTTGGATTGATAAAATATTTTAAGATCGGTTTCAAATCTCGATATTTTTAATTAAACATGGGAAGTGTAGTTGAGGAATGTTTGTAATCCGGCAAATGACAGCAATTGCCTTTTAATAACGTTAATTGCTAGGATTAGAAGATTTTTTGGAAGAGTTATATTTGAGTAGGAAGTAGATTTGTATTTAAATCAAAATTTGTTTTCTTAGCCAGGGAATTTTTTTGGGAGGAGGAGAGGAGTTGTAAGTTTTCTTTGCAAAGTCAGAGTTTGATCTTAAAAAGATTTTTCTGGATAAGAAATGCGTTTTTAGAGTGGTTGAAGTTAGGGCAGGGTGGTCGAAGTTAAAGTTCTCTAGGGTGGGAAAATATCCTTTTGCATAGATGTTAGTCTGCGAAAAGTTTTGGAAATAGCTGCGCACAGTTCAAAATATTTGAGAAAATTTGAAACTTTTAGGTTTCACTAGGGGATGAAACCTTTTCGGTTTCAAATTGAATGCAAACGAGTTTCAAATGATACTTTCCTGAAACTATTTACAAAAAAAGTTTCAATTTGAAGTCAAAAAGTTTCATTTTTGAAATTTTTTTGACTTCAAATTGAAACTTTTAGGCTGAAACTCTTTTTTTTTTCTCAAATGAGAATATTATTTTGAACTGTGCGAGAATCCGCCAAAAAATGCATTTTTAAAAACTTAATTTTCTTGCGTCTCGAGTACTTAGCTCAGATATTTAGCCGGCTTATCAATATTGAAAAGCCGGCTAAATACAATAATTTTCTTATTTTACAAAATTATCAAAGACCTTAATTTAACCTAACCGATTAAAGCCGAGTTCAAGACTTTTGCTTCAGCCCATAGCTCAAGTGCTAACGAATCACGCCTCAATTTAAATTGAGACAGTTCGTAAACGATTTTCTTTCGCTCGGGCTTATATAGGCTTAGCTCAAGTTTCAAGACTCCAAACTACGCTCAGCCCAGTTAAAATGTCACACTGGCTAATGGAACAAAACTTAGGAGCTTGACCCAAGCCAAAAGTCGAATTTTTCTTCTCTTTACTTCCGGATTTTTTTCTGACACGCACTCTGAATCTTTTAAAGCCTTTTCTTATCTCATTGAAATATCAAGGCAAGCTTATTGTCTTTACCGTATTTTTTCAAAAGCTGACTTGGCCTATTTTCTTTAAACATTCGTTTCTCTGGTTTATTTTTTATAAATGGCTTTCTCATTATCACAATAAACAACTTGTTAATTTGCTGAAAATAATCTTGTCCCAGTGTGACATATTTAAATAATAAACAGATTTTGAAAACAATTGAAATCGATGAATCAGGGCTCAAGTTGATGATTATCATTTGTATTATATTCCCAATTTAGCATCTAGCATTGTTATCACTTCAGAAAAAAAAGGATAATTTTTTCGCAAATGCGCATTTCTAACTGCACACGATGACTATCTGCAGATGTTTAGAAAAACAAGAATAGGCGACTCAGCAAGTGGCGTTTTTCTGCAGTTGAAAAAATCCAAAGTTGCTGCCTTACACTAGAGCGCCCCTTCCCCCCTTATTTTACATTATTGGGCATCTGCAGGGACCAATAATGTGTCAAGCAGCAAAAAAACAGTTTTTTTTTTTTTTACTGAAAACTCCCCGTGGTCCGTGAAGAAACGACCTTAAAAAATCCCAGTTTTATTTCCCATTAAAATTCCAAACTGACGTGGCATCAGATCAAAAATTATTATTTATAAAAATGAGAGGGCAGTGAAACGTTTAAGCCGTCGCCATTTTTCCTCCATACTCTCTTTTCGTTAAAACATAACCGTGTTAAAAAGGTGGCGCTAAAAGATCGTAAATCAATCGAACGTTTTCTGAGAAAAGTAAAAAGCAATTTATTAGACGTTTCAGGTTTTAAGGTGATATTATGATTGAAACCTGAGTTGGAGCCAGGTAGTATTTTATATTTCACGAGGGTACGAGTATGACAGGTTATATAAATGGTACCTTATCAGGGTAAAACCTTAAAACCATAGATTAGATGAGCCCGATCCAGGGGGTAAATTCCAAATCTTATTTCTCCCCGTAGGTACCGCATTGTTTTCCTTTTTTTATTTTTCTTTAAAAAAAAATTATTTTTCTTATTGAATATTGTCAATGCAATTCTCATCGATTTTCACATTAATTTCTTCAAGGCTTTCAGGTTTTTTTTTCCTGAGATTCAATGTTGTATTGCAAGTACATGATCTTGACTCATAACTCATTTTTATCCCATTCGTTATGGATTATCATCTTTTTTTTTTACCGGTAGGGTGCAGCCTATACGTGATTTCTTCTTTCTTGACACTCTGTTGTGGGATTTTAAACACGAAACGTTTTCCTTTTTCTTAATTAGCTATCCAGGTTAGGTTAGGTTGGATTTGGATGTTTTCGCCCCACGTTGGGCGCCAACTTGTTTGATTAAATTTTACATTTAAAGGAGCAGTCCGCGTTCGCGAACCATTACCGGCTAACATTCGGGAAAAATTAAGAAAAAAATATTATTTAGAATAGTCGTTGTCCCATTTTAATCTGATAAGGCTATCACGAAAAACAAGGCTCCCGAGAATTCCTTGTGACGTCACAAGTCGTACGCGAGTCTGAGCTCTTATATCGCTGCATTGCATTTTCATTGATTCTACTTATTTTAGCTGCTCATTTTTTTTCTTCCGGGCTTTAATGTTTTAAATTTTTATTTCCATTTTCTTATAAAACCTTTTTAGTAGATATGAGTTCTTTCGATCCTTATCAATTTCAGCCTTCTGCGAAAAAAGTAAGCGCGGGAAAAGCGAAGACGAATATGAAAATCGCGACTTTATGGGTAGGCTAGAAAATATTCAGTAATGTTCCTGTGGTAATTTTCAATTAATGCCTTTTGATTTAGAGTGCGTATGTTGTGGAGAAAGGGCCCTTATAAAAAAATTGACGAACGAAATTGAGTGTATTACAAACCATGAAAGTTTCGATTCTGTTATTTCAAATTTGAATTCTCTAAATACTGCCCGGCAGTTCATACCGCGAATGCTAAAGTCAAAAAAAGGTTGAAGAAAACTAACAAATCAATGTGGCGACATGTTGCTTATACCCAATTTATTTATTTATTGGATTAATTCTTGGGAAACTTTGGGGAGAAACATTAGAAAAGTCATATTATCATGCGTTGTTCTAAAAATCAAAATCAGAAAAAAATATCCGGATGAAAATAACCAATAGGTATTCTGAGTTTAAGCCTTATGATGATGGAAATTTCAGCTTTCTAAGTTTCAAAATTTTATTGTGAAAGATTAATTTTTTACAATAATTAATTCCGTTGTCCCGGATTTCTTCCGTTTTCCCGGATTTCGGGATTTTGGATTTCAAAAGTAGGCACAGCAATAAAAAGGCATTTTAACGACAAGTCACCTTTAAATAAAAAAAAGCGAATTAATGGAAGTTCTGCGCACGCAAAATTATTATTTAACCGTTCCACTATAATATCTAATTCTCAAACAAAGCAAGGTTTTAAAACTTTTTTAGATCGAAATTAAAAACGCACTTTCATTAGGATCAAGAAAAAACATCCAGTAAATTACAAAAACCCAAAAAAATAGGGCGCATAGCGATTTTACCGAAGAAAAACCATGTTTTAATACAACTGTGAATGGTCAGCGGCTAGACGAGTACGACTTGTGACGTAATCATTCGTCAGCAAATAATTTGTCGTTCGCCTTATCTTCATTATTATCTATCACAGATAAAAATAAAAAAATACGTACAACTTATTTTTTTCCCCTCTTTTAATTAAAAGTAAGTGAAATTTTGCGCGGACTGCTCCTTTAATATTCATGCAAAACGACCTTCCGGTGAATAAACTTCCGTTTTGGATAGATAGTATAAAGAAAAGGACGAACCAAATTGTTTAGGGAGTAATTCAAGAAGGGACGATCGAGGATTCACAAAAAAAAAACGTTTTTTCTTTATTTCTGTATTTATTCCTAATAAAAAATCGTTAAAATATTCATTTGCATTTCCGGTGCAATGATAATAATCGATAGGTTAAGGGGAAATTTTGTCCGTTTAAATCGTCCTTCAGTTTCACGAAATGTTTCTTAATAGCCGCGTGGTGCTAAGTTCTTTTTTTAAAAAAAAAAATCGATTTTTTTCGCCTTCAGTGAACCTGAACCGCAAAGCTTTTCCGCTTTTTCGATAAATCATTTCCGTTTGAATAAATAGAATTTATTACGCACGGATTAATATTTTTTAATATGAAAAAACTTTTAATTAATGGCGTGAAATGAGATTTGAAAAAAAAATATAATTAAAAAATTTATGATTATTTTTTTTTTTTTTTTTAATTTTGAGAAATCGCGATTTAAAAATTTTTTGGACGTGGTCGAAGGATTGTAAAAGGGGGAATTTTCTCAGGTATGATATTCTCACGTAGTAAATCGTGATTTAAATAAATTTAAAATAACATATGGTTGGCGGATTGGAATAAGAAGAAGAAGAAAATTTAATCCCGTTCTTGTTTTGATTCTTTTCGATAAAAATGCGGTTAGGGTGATTGTGCTTTATTAGACAAGTTTACATATAAGGAGGATCAAAATGATTGCCACATTGATGATTCGAATTAAAGTTTTTAAGTGCTTTAGCGCCAACTATTAAGTTCAAAGGCGCTAACAAGTGCAGCATTAAACGTTATTTGAGTATTACATTTCAGAGTTGAGGCCGAGTGAAAAATTGGGCATGAAGTTTAAATATTTTGCTGCAAAAGTTTCGGCCTTAGTGTCGAATATATCAACTAGCTCAATATTTGGCTGTCTGTGGTGCCCTATTTATATAGCTTATTGATCAACTCCATTTTAGGGCTTGGATTTTTCTCTAATGCGCTTCTCGTTTGCATCATTTCAAGTTAACTCAAGGATTAAGGCATTTAAAATAAATAAGTGTATCGTCACTAGATCTTGATCTTGATCACCCTTGCAAGGTCATGGCAAGCCATCAGGCAGTAACTCGTTTAAAACAGCCTTTCCATTTAGCCATTTGAAACCGGTGTTAGAAGGTAAGGCCTGTTTTGCTCGGTCATCTCGAAAAAATATATCAGAGCAATACTCAGGAAGGTCGCTCTTGCCCTGGTTAGTGTCCAAAGAAAAATATACTATGTAAGTGTTAAAGTAAACAGAAGACTTTTTTTTTACCTGATGCCAATATTTTTTACTTTCATTAAAGTTAGGTTTGAATTTTTGCTGAAGTTCTTGAAATTATTTGTTAGGCTGGTAATAGAGTCCTCTAGACTGACGGTATGAACGCTAAAACAGACGCATCGATGCTAATATTAGTAAAGTCATATGATTGATGACAAGGCTGACGAGACACCAGATGGATGCTAAAGCTTACGGAATGGACGCTCATGGTTATGCAATTGGCGCTCTTTCTGGTGCGATAGAAGTTCATGCTGATGCGGAGGGAGGCCGTACTGACGAAATGGGATTTAAAATTATTTAGATGAGGACGTTCATGCTAAACAAAATTTTGCTCATTCTCAAAAGATTGACTCTAAAGCTGACAAGATGGCAGCTTAAGTCTTACAGATAGGCGCTCATACTTTTGCTGTAAACGCTCATGCTGATGCTGATGCTGCTATCGCTCATACTGACGGATGCTAAAGCTATTGCGGTGGACGCTCATGCTCACAAATTGAACGTAAATGCTATTAGGATGGAAGCTCATGCTGACGAATTGGACGCTAAAGCTATTGCGACAGACTCATATTGACAAGAGTGACGATAGATTTTGAGAGATTAAAGGAGTGGTTCGATTGACATTGAAACTGAGAAGTACAAGGTTCTGGACAACCCCGTGTTGGAGGACTTTAGCCTAAAATGAAACCATGGAGGTTTTTCCTTTGGCCCTTCCCTAATTTGAGCCACTAATTTAATTCTGATTAGCAACTTGAGTTTTTACTCATCTTCTTTAGCAGCAACAACATTAGATTTCTAAAAAAATTAAGCTGTAAAAATTCTTTGAGGGCCAAAGCCTCCTGATAAAGTTTTTCTAGAATCGTTCCACATTCCCGCCCTTTTTTCCTAAAAAATTTGTTTCTAAATTTTTTTTTCCTAAAATCAATTTTCCTGAAGCCACCCATTCCTAAAAAATGCAACTTTTAGGAAAATTTCTTTTTAGGAAATTAATATTTTGGGAATAAAAATTTAGGACTGAATGGCTTTAGGAAAATTGGTTTTAGGGGGGAAAAAGTTAGGAAAAAATTTTTTGGAAAAATGGTAGGGAATCCTAGTTTCAACATCAACTTTGGCTCTTTTAAGTTTCAAAACCAAAAATACATTTTTCCTCTTTTCCTTCGAATCGAAATTTTATAATGCTCAATAACTGAAATTCAATATTTTAAAAAAAATACAAATCCATTCTTAGTTTTGAATGTGAAATCTCATGAAGTAAGCAAATACACTTGATACTAGAATTTGCTTACTCATAAACGAGATTAAGTGGCACATATGCTATATACGTGCCTTGAAACTAGCATATCATATGAAAAAAAAAAATAACAATAGAACGGGAAAAATAAAATTATCATTTTTGGGAAGGCCACGTGTTTATCTTACGGTGCAAATTTCCCAACTTCATTAACCGCCATTTTTTTTTTTTTAATCTCTTAACGATCGCTTCGGTTTAAGTGTCCTTATGTACACCACGAAATCTCCCCTTTTTTAAATACTATCCGAATCATGATGTGAAACAGTCGATCTTCACGAAACATTTTTAAATAAAATCCTAATTTACCATATGGAGTTTAAACGAAGGAATGAAAAAAAAAAAAAAAAAAGATAATAAAATAAGAATTGAAGGATGAAAAGCTGAACAGAGGGATTCAAAGACTGTGATTACCAGCAAAGATCACGACTTGGTAACTTCGTGCGCAACGTCGTTTTGCTGCAACATGACTCTTTCGTGAGAAACTTAAATTGCTTCCAACGTGTACTTTTAACCGTTTTTTTTCTTCTCTTAAATCTTTTTTTTTCCCGTAAACCGGAAATAAAAATTCGGTATAAAAAAATTTAACTAGAAGTACCAGTTACCGGTACTGCCATCAATAATTGACAGCTTCGCTAAGCTACAAATGATACCGCCTTTTGTGTTTGGTTATGTTTACTTTATAGCTGGCTGAGTATCTGTACTCGATACTTTTGGGCAAGAATTGCAAGATTGTAAAAAGGATAAATTTTTTTTTAAAGGTTGGGGAGATAAAATTAATAGGTAATAAGTAAAATTGTCGATTGTTGTGATCTTGTTTTAATATGTTAGGACCTGGTCATGCACGAAATTAAATATTACAGACTCAGGTAGAAAGAATTCGTTTTTTTTAAAAAAAAAAGTAGTATTATTATTATTATCATCGACGAAATGATAACTATAAATATTTTTCAAACCATGATCCTTTTTTTTTTTAAAAAGATGTTTTCTTGAGATTATTTTTTATTCTTCTAAAAAATGTTTTTATTTAGGTGTTTGGATTTTTAGTTCACGTTTTGTAGGCGTTTAGTATGATTTTATGTTTTTTTTTAGGAATTTAAGAAAATTTGAAAGTTTAGAGATGAAAGATAGGAAATATTAGTTCAAAAATATTTAATAAAAGGTTTGTTTCAAGTTGATTTGTTCAGTACTGGGAAAATACTCTTGGATTGATTGAGGGCATTAAGTGTCAAAGTTTTTTCTTGTTCGGAAGTTTGGGCATGAGTAAAAGAAGTAGTTTAAAATTGAGCTTAAGAATAAATCTTAGACGTGAATTCTGAGTAAGTTGATGTTTTTCCAATTTTGCGGTGGTGGAACTGGAGGTTTTAATCGAGATTGGTGATAGGTCTTCTTCTTCAGTTGCCTCTCTTATGAAGATCGGCGATCATCATAGCGATTTCTCGCCCTGAAAATTTACAAGGATTAAGTACTGTGGTGATTTTTTGTAGCAGTACTATAGCCAGTTTCGATTGTTTCAATCCTGCCTATAGATGCCATTGGCGAGTTCTTAGGGAGATCAATTCTCGATGAGCTCAACAACTCAACCTTCTTCTTCTTTAAATGCCCGCTTCTCGTCGGAGATTGGCGATCATCATGGCGATCCTAACTTTGGAGGCTGCCGAACGAAAAAGGGATACTGAATTTTGGCCGTACCAGTGTCTTAGATTCTTGAGCCAGGATGTTTTCCTCCGACCCGGTCTACGCCTGCCCTCAATCTTCCCCTCCATCACCAGCTGCAGAAGGCGATATTTTCCGTTACGAATAATATCCACCACTCAACCACTATTCACCAACTACCATCACTATCTGCCTACCACCACCACTATCACTATATCTACATCTACCAACTACCATTACTATCTGCCTACCGCACTATCACTATCCACCAACTACCATCACTATCTGCCCACCACTATCACTATCTACCAACTACCATCACTATCTGCCTACCACCACCACTATCAATATATCTACCAACTACCATTACTATCTGCCTACCCCACTATCACTATCCACCAACTACCATCACTATCAACCACCTTTCTACCTGCCACTATCTCGTAACCCTGAATAGGGACCCCTACCAGATTATTACCTCCCAGGTAAAAGGAATTTGGAGCTCGTCTAGGGGAGGAAGGTAATAGGTAGGAAGTCTAAAAAGAGCTTCGTCTGTTACATACGGAATCGCCATTTGCAGTTCTAGAATATGACATGTTCTGAAACAATGGGTCCGCCATGATGACGACCAATGACTCTCATTTCAAGATCATGGCTCGTCCTAAATGTTGGGTGACTCGTCTTATATGTCCAGTGGCTTGCCTTCCTTCGTTAATAGCGTCTGGATTGTCTAGCATATGTCTCAAATCCTCAGTGGCTCGTCAAAAGTTTCCAGTTGCTTGTCTTGATTGTCAAATTGTGTCTCAATTGTCTTACTGGTCTTGTAACTTATCTAAGGCACTCAGTGGCTTGTCCCAAGTGTCCAACAGCTTGTCTTGAATGTCAAATTGTGTCTCAGTTGCCCATAAGCCCCGGTGGTTTGCCTTGAACAGAACGTCTAATAGCATCTCAGTCGTAGAGTTGTGTATCTTTTCTTAGTAACACGACATCTTCCAGAATTGCAAGGGGCGATCCAGCATGTAGCAGACGACTCATGTAAGTGTCTGCTCCCTGTTAGGGCCCCTAGTGATAAATATGGTGAGGGCGTTATTGCTGAAGGAGGCAAGATTTCCACTTCTCTTAGCTGCTTTTTTTGGAATAACTAAAACGTTGCAATTTCACTATTGTTTTTGCATCTTATGAACAAATACTGCAAGCCATTGTAAATTTAAAAAAAAAAATGTCCAATTACATGCATAATAATGTAATTACAAAAGGCATTTGTTTATTTTCCAAACGTCCTCTGTTACAATCTTTTGTTTCGATTTTTCTTGATGATTCGTTCAAAAAATTAAAAAAAAAAAATTGTGTCGCCATTTTAATATTTATGATAAAGCAAAACTTATGCATTATGCATTTCAAGCCTTGAAGATTCTCAAAAGATGGTTTTTTTTTTTTTTTTTTTTTTGCTCGCGCTAACATTCCTTACATATTTATTACTGCACAAGACTTGATCATAAATCAAACGGAAAAGTCCTTCGTTATCGATATGGGAGCTGACCAGTTTGCAATTATATGCCCTTTTACTTCTAAATTAATGTCTTTTTAATGTTGATTTACCATGTTGAAGTTTGCCAAAAAAGGGAAAAATTAATTCCGCTTTTAGCGCCAACCAAAATTGTCTCACAGCTAAAGCAAGTCATTTTAGACTTAAAAGCTATGGATACGTGTTTGGGTAAAAGATTGCGATATTAATTTTATAGTTGTTGTTAATGGAAAATTTATTATAAGCGAGGATTTTTTTCGATTAACTGGGGTAATCTCGATTAGCGATAAAATTTGTGCGTTATTCAAGTTACAGGGAAGGATGCTGCACCAGACCCGTAGCCAGAGGAGGGCCAGGGGGTGCTAAGTCCCCCGTGCCTGAGCATTGGGCCCCCCCCGGAAAATTTTTTGGCCCTCCTAACCTGGTTCTCTGGCTACGGGCCTGTGCTGCACTATGCCCAAGATGAAAAGAAAAGTCCTGCGGATTATCATAGTTCGCATAGAGCGTCTGAATTGTCTAGTGGCTTGTTACAAATGCCGAGTGACTCGTGGTAGCTCACAAGTAAACGTCCCCCGCTGTAAAAAACGGATTTTGATTAAACCTGGCTTATTGGATAGTGCATCGAAAAACATTCGACACGTGTTTTTTTTCAAGTGCGGTAACTCAATTTTAACCTTAAAACTAGCACTTGAAATAGCAAATTTCATATGGCAAAATTAAGCCAGGCGACTCTGCCCGTTGCTTTCCACAGCAGAAACAGTTAGAAAGAGGTTTAGAAAACTGCTATTTGATAGAAAAGGACGATTTTCAATTGTTTCTGCTGTGGAAACCAACGGGCAGAGTCGCCTGGCTTAATTTTGCCATATGAAATTTGCTATTTCAAGTGCTAGTTTTAAGGTTAAAATTGAGTTACCGCACTTGAAAAAAAACACGTGTCGAATGTTTTTCGATGCACTATCCAATAAGCCAGGTTTAATCAATATCCGTTTTTTACAGCGGGGGACGTTTACTTGTCAGTGGCTTGCCTTGATTGTCTATGGCACTGAAACTGTCTAGTGGTCGCTTTAGAGTGTTTGGTGACTTGTTACAATGGCCTGTGGCTCGTCATAGTTGTCCAGTAGCCCGTTTCAAGTGTCCGGTGGCTTGTTTCGAATGTCTAGTAGCGTCACAGTATTCTTGGGGCTCGTTTCGAGTTACCATGAAGCTGTCTCAAGAGCTCAGTGGCTTGTCTAAAAAATTATTGACGTTTTTATGCTGTCCAGTTGCTCGTCTCGGACTCTCAGTGTTTTTGTCCTAGAAAAATTTTTTTACCGAACTATTTCCGAACTTTCCGCTGGCAAGAAGAAAGACTAACAAGGAGAACCCTCCAATTGGACATCACCGATTTTGATAAAATTTGGTAGATCGACAGTTTATCCTCCCAGAAGCCTAAATCTGTAGCCGTTCCATTGAATGCGCCTTCGTTCTTGAGAAATAAATTGCCAAAGTTCCCATTAAAAATAATGTTTATCTAAGTTTTGAAAATAAAAACAAATGACTGTCTTATGTGTTTTTAACTGAAAGTATAGGATTTTTGACATTTTTCTTCGCCAATTTCTCAAAAACGAAGGCGCATTCAATGGAACGGTTTCAGATTTTGGCTTCTGGGAGGATAAACTGTCGATCTACCAAGTTTTATCAAAATCGGTGATGTCCAATTGGAGGGTTCTCCTTGTAAGCACCTGAGGACGTATTGGTATTTTCAAAATTTCAAGTTACAAATTTATAGTCACGTCATCAAGCCAGCCTCTTTTGTTTTTATTTTCCTAAATCAGGCAACTCCTCAAATTACAGTTCATAGCCATAGTAGAATATTTTTATTATACACTGCATTTTTGTGATACTGTAATTAAACTTTTAGATGGCTCTAATTGCAACGGACGATACTTCTCGGAACGTGCAAAAATAATTATGTAAGCCCACCCACAAATGCATGCGTGGGCTACTCTTAATTCTGACGGGTTTTCCGAATGCATTCATGTTTCTCTTACGGCACTTTTTCTTTCGGAGAGTTTTTAGGGAAAAAAAATATTCAATATCTTCCAGATTTTTTTTTTTAGATATTATAAAGTTTGGGAAAAGTCATTCACCGAAAGAATTTTCATAATTATAAATATAACCTTGAACATATCGATATCCCGTACAAAAAAAAAAAAGAATATAAAATGATGAACGATAATAATAATAAAAAAGTCCTGAAGCGTTTTGAATTTTCATGGATTCCCGAACAAAATCAACCGAATAATTCTTTCAAATGCATCAGCGAGAAAAAAACGAGAGAGAGAGAGAGAAAATATTAGGCTCAGGTACTCATTCTACTTTGTAACGAGTAATAATAAATTTAAATCGATATCGAGGAACCGATTGCGCTTGGATTTTTTTCCATGAGATTTATCTGATTTTTTTTTGTGAAGAAAATTTGCCGCGAGATGAACGGCGATTCGCATCGATCGATATATCTCGAATAGTTATCAATGTCGAATCGGGGATTTGTGTTTTTATTTTGACTATAATGAACTTCGTGAGATTTTTCAAGCTTTTAATGTTCAGTGGCTTATCTCAAGTGCTCAGTGGCTTGTCTTGAGTGTCTAATCATATTCCGATTGTCAAGTATCTGGTCTTGAATGTTTAGTGGCAAGTCTTAAGTTTTCTGCGGCTTGTCTTGACTATCTTGTGGCGTATCCAGTGGCCCGTCTCAAGTGTTTTTTAACTCGTCTCGAGGTTCGAATGGCTCGTCTCACTTGCTTAGTGGCTGGTTTTAAGTGTCTAACAACGTCTTCATTGTCTAGTAGCTCGTTGTTAATGTTCAGTGACTTGTTTTAAGTGTCTAGCGGCTTGTCTATTGCGCCTAGCAGCTTGTCCAGTGCTCTTCGTGGCTTGTCTAATGCGCCTAGTGGCTTGTCCAGTGCTCTTCGTGGCTTGTTTAATGTGCCTAGTGGCTTGTCTAATGCGCCTAGTGGCTTGTCTAATGCGCCTAGTGGCTTGTCTAATGCGCCTAGTGGCTTGTCCAAGCTCCTAGTGGCTTGCCTAATGCGCCTAGTGGCTTGTCTAATGCGCCCAGTGGCTTGTCCAATGCTCCTAGTGGCTCGTCTCTTAGGTCCAGTGGCTTGTCTCAGTGCTAGTAGCTTATGCCAAGTATTTTTATCACTTGTTCCAAATGTTTTATGAGGTCTCGGTTGTGTAGTAGCTTGACTAAAATGCTCAGTGGCTTATCTGAAATCTAAATATAGTATTCGATATTGACCTTTCTCTTGTCCACAGGCTAGAGAATTGTTACTTTCACTTAGTTTTTCTCGAATTTTCTTCGAGCAAGAAGAAAGGTTAAACCCTGAAGTAAACTTAGCTTTGATTTTTCGTCTGTCTGATTATTTGTAAGAGTTGTAGAGTAGCAAGTAGGAGGAGATGCAGGAAACATACTACTGGCAGACTCCGAGCTCTTTATTAAGATTTTTTTTTAAAAAAAAATTAAGTTCATTTCTGGGTTATTCCCCATTAAAACCCAAATCTCCGTCTCCATTTTGTTTTTACGTAGGCGCGATTGCAAGAATTTTTTATTCCGGCGTGACCTAAAATTAAAAACAAGAAGCCATATGTTCCTAAAAAAGTAAACCACCAACCTCCGCATCACATTGATTCAAATAACTATTATAAAATGAAATGAAAAATAAGTCGCAGTTGCTCAAGGTCTTGAAAGAAAAAATAAAGATCAACTTCCTACGCTTCTTATTGTCGTTTGGAATCGTTTTACTTTCACTCGAAACTAGACTTTGGAAAAAAAAAATCAACCGTTTGATCTGATGCTTCTTTCTTGTTCAATCAATTTTCAATAAGATGACAACTGATTAATCAATCAAAAAAATCTTTGGTCCCCAAATGTTTGAAATTTTCGACGAACCGGTTTTATTTTCTCATCATTTTCATCCGTCTCCTCTTTCTCATTATTTCCACACCGAGTTTCGATTTCTTCCTCGGAAAGGCTAACGAATTTGAAATTTTCCAAACGTCTTAACGTTTCATTTTAATTACGATATGTTTTCCCCGTATCGTGTTTTAATGGGTATTCTTCTCTCAAAGTTCAAGAGGAAGGAGGTAGGGGAAAAAAAATATTGACAAAACGTTTTACGATTCACCTTGGAGCGTTCACGATATCCGAAAAAATTTAATTATACAATTTTTGTTAAAAAGAAAAAAATTCCAAGTATGTTTTACTAAGTTGGAGTAATTTTAATGACAAGTTTTAGTTGATGATTCAAGACATGTTATCCCAGAACATCTATTAAAAGATGCCAATTGCAGGTTATCAATAATAATTAATAATAATAAAAAAATATTGGCTACGTTATGTGTTGTAGCGGAGTGGATGACTTTAGGGCCGTGGAGAGGGCGGAGAAGTCGGGGAAATTATTACGGAGCCCGAAAGTTCAGAGATTTTTTAGTATAGCACAATAGTTTTTTTTTCCCAGGGAAATTGATCCTTTGCTTTGGGGATTTTTTCGTTTAATTTACTAAAAAGATTGATTTTTTAAGCGATCACAATATTAATTAATTAATCATTAACAATACATAAAGATTTCCACGTGGAATGCAGATGTTTATACGAAGGCACACCTGTTAATTACACACACCTCAAGCTAAAGCTTCTAATTTTATACACATATCCATAACCTAAAGTTCCGTTTAGATTGATTAATATTTAAATATTTAAACATTTAATATCTCCAGCCATAGAGGATTTTTTTTCAAACGGAAATAATTTTCCAAGCGAAATGATCAGTGGCGGTCACAATAAACGATTTCGAAAAAGGCTATGATTAGCGCCATTTTAAAAACGTATAAGAAGGGTTAAAAAATTTCATTTAAGCACATAGTGGTTCATCTTAGACTGCCAGCCTTCAGTGGCTGATTCGAAATGTCCAATAGTATATGTCAAGTACCTAGTGGCTCGTCTACAAAATACAATTCCGTCTCTGTTGTCTAGTTGCTCGCCTCATGTGCTTAGTAACTTGTCTGAAGCTGCCAGTGGCTCGTCTCAAGTCTTCAGTGGCTTGTCTCGAATATTTAATTGCGTCTTAGTTGTCTGGTGGCTCGTCTCAAGTAGTCAGCAGCTTGTTTAAAGCTCTTAGTTGCTCGTCCCAAGTCTCAAATTGCTTGTCTTGAATGTTTAATCGCGTCTTAGTTGTCTAGTGGCTCGTCTCAAGTGGTCAGTAGCTTCCCTAAAGCTCGTTGTTGCCCGTCACAATCTCCAGTTGCTTGTCTTAAATGTTAATTTGACATTCAGTTGTCTTAAGGCTGGTCTCAAGTCTTCAGTGGCTTGTCCCGAATATTTAATTGCGTCTTAGTTGTCTGGTGGCTCGTCTCAAGTAGTCAGCAGCTTGTCTAAAGCTCTTAGTTGCTCGTCCTAAGCCTCAAATTGCTTGTCTTGAATGTTTAATCGCGTCTTAGTTGTCTAGTGGCTCGTCTCAAGTGGTCAGCAGCTTCCCTAAAGCTCGTTGTTGCCCGTCACAATCTTCAGTTGCTTGTCTTAAATGTTAGTTTGACACTCAGTTGTCTTAAGGCTGGTCTCAAGTGCTCAGTAACTTGCCTAAAGCGCTAAGTGGCTCGTCCCAAGTCGTCTGCAGTGGCTTGTCTTAAATGCCTGATTGTGTCTTAGTTATCTTGTGGCTCGTCTTAAGTACTTAGGAACTTGTCTTCAGCTCCCAATTGCTCTCCCCAAGTCTCCAGTGGCTTGTCTGAAATATCTAATTGCTGCTCAGTTGTCTTGGGGCTCTTCTCGAGTGATCCGTCTCCAGCTTTGAGTATAAGGAGATCCAAGAAATGACTGATTCGCTACTGCAATAACTCTGTGAAAAATTTTCAAATTATAATCAATCGAATGCGCGTAAGACTATAAAAAAAAATCGCATAAAAGAAATATTTGATTTTTTTTCCTCTTTCTTATATTAGCAGACAGCCGATGTTTAATTATGCGGCTTTTCGCATTACAGCGCTGATGATAGAGCTCATCATATCTATTGTTGGATGATGAATTCCTTTGACCTGAAACATTCGCCGCGAAATGTACAGCGCGAGAGAGTCTTTCGGGTACGCGGGGTATCTCATCTAAATATTAGACTTGGTCTTATCCTTCACAAAGATGGATCACGCACGACTTGGATATCACACAATTTTCAAATGTTAATCTCGAGTGACTTATCTTTAATTAAGGCATCCAGCCACATTATGGAATCTCGAATATCGTGCTCGAATTTTTTTTTTCTTCTTCTTCTTTTCTTATAAAGATACAATCTTTCACCCTGTTGTATCTCTCTCACGTTTTTAAATAAGCCCTTTTTGCATTTATATTTTTATAAAAGATGGAATGCTCATGATTTCAGGATTTCAATCGCCTAAATCTTTTTCTTCATATTTTTTAAATTGGAGTTTTCGGACAGTCCGATGCTTGAAGATGTTTTAAAAAAAAAAAAACCGCGGCGAGGATTAATAAAGAAAAAAAGAAGATGAAACGCGGATAGGTATAATTCGCTTGGCCATGGATATGACCTTTTGACATAATGCGTACGCACAGTAAAGTCATTAAAATAAAATATTTTATCGTTATAAGTCATTTGAAATGATCACTTCGTGAAAAATATGAATTCTCACCGTAGACTGAGTGTGTGAATATTTTCTTCTTATTGCACCTGTAATGTGTGTGACTTACAATTTATCAAAGTAATTCCTATTTTATAATAAATAGGTTTTCCTTCATCTTTTTACTTCTATCTCCTCGTATTAAGTTATTATTTCATATTTTGTACAAGGAGGATATTTAGTATACATTTTTATACAAGATGTCATGGTGTCGGGAAGAGCCTAAATATTGTGAGGTTAATAATTTCTTCAATGGTGATAATGATGGTAAAGTAATGAGCCTGATATTTTTGTTTACTGCTTTTGTAGTTAAATGGTTGAAAAAAAAGGTGAAGTATGGAAAATTGTAGATTTCGTAGGCCTTGAAGCCCGAAGAAGTTGAGGGGCTCGGGAAACTCAATTAAAATAGGAATGGGCCCGTCAGTCGTTCAAACCCAAAGCAAGATTTTTTTGGGGGTCAGAGACCGAAGTTGAGACATTTTTTGGCTTACAGTGATCGGCTTTTAGGCTTAGCAGATGCTGTATTTTTTTTAGTGTGGGCAGGTCTGAGTTCTAACGTTTAAGATAAGCCGAATGTTCAAGTCTGCTGCTCCTACAACCAAATAAGAGTTTATTTTCCAAAATCGTCAGAGCCCCTCTTAACCCTACTCGCCTTTGGTCTTAAGCTCCTCTTTGTCCCTTTTTTTCATAAATTTCTTTTCTTAAAGAAATTTTTAAAAAAATCGTTAAAATTTTTTTGGTCTAAAAATTTTTTAATTTAAATTTTTTTTGGTCTAAAAATTTTTTAATTTAAATTTTTTTTGGTCCAAAAATTTTTTAATTTAAATTTTTTTTGGTCTAAAAATTTTTTTATTTAAATTTTTTTTGGTCTAAAAATTTTTTTATTTAAATTTTTTTTGGTCAAATTTTTTAATTTAAAATTTTTTTGGTCTAAAAATTTTTTAATTTAAATTTTTTTTGGTCTAAAAATTTTTTAATTTGAATTTTTTTAAATAAATTCTTTTTTGGCCACATTTTTTTTTAAATTTTTTGGCTGGAAAATTTGTTAATTGGAAATTTCTTGTAAAATTATTGAAATTTTTTTAAATTTTTTAAAATTTTTTTGGTCTAAAAATTTTTTAATTTGAATTTTTTTAATAAATTCTTTTTTGGCCACATTTTTTTTTTTTATTTTTTCTAAAATTATTTTTTCGCTTTTAATGATAATTATGCAGTATTTTTTTATATTGAAAATATTTTCAATTATTCTTCATTCTTAAGCAAAAAAATGTTTTGCTCAGAACAACAAGACACAGCAACAATCCCCCTCCCCCCCCCAAAAAAAGAAATTCTTTCAAAAACCAATTCTTTTACTGATTAAAATTTTGTTGATTCTGATATTTGCTCCATATTAAAAATATTTGCTTCAGGATTTAGAGCTGTTGAAATTATTTCATTCATTTTGTAAAGTCGTGGGGTATATCTTAAATTTTTCATCTAATATGGCAGCGGCTAATCATATTTTTATAAGATGCCCAGGCAGACGCACCCAGGCATGTTTTTATTAGGTGCAGCAGTGTTTATATACTTCATTTAAATTTGAGCAACTTTGAGATGTAATAATGTGAGACTAACGGCGCCTCTACTTCTTCAATATTCTAAAATTCTATTTTTCTCGAAAGTAGCCAAAACAGATTCGAGTATTATTTTGCTAAAAAGGGGCAGAGTTTTTCTTCCCCAAACTAATTCTATGCTCTTGGCTCATCTACTCTTAATGCGTTCCTGGCCAATTTATAACTACTCCCAAGCATTATTTCTTTAACTAACAAATACCAAAGCTTTAGTATCTTTCTGGATATTTTTTTTTAAAGCGACAGACCTTATAATCCTGTTCCAAAAGGTGATTAATGCCTAATATCGATTTCACCCGTTTAAAAAAAGAATAATCATTCTCATCGATGAATCTTGAAAAAAAATACGACTTTTTCCCCTCCTGTAATAAATAACACGAAAGAAAAATAACGAATTTTTCATGTGTGTGTGTAAAATCTCGTTCTTTTATAATGCCTGTGCCTGGAAGGTATTTTTAAAGTACATACATGATTATTGTCGACGGTTGTTTGCTTCGGTCAGAGTCTATATATACATTCTTATGTAGATACCTCTCTGCTTCTTTGTTCTTTACGTTATCTCGAGACCCATTAGACAGCTATCAACTCGCGCGCATTCTTTTTTTTTATATAAAAAAAAGAATTTTTATATGATTTGACTAATGTTGTCTCACCTTCTTCTTCTGCTACATCCAAACCAACCATGCAACATCAATTATTCTGGTTACACGTTTGCGGTTTTCGCTAATCGAGGACGCCATCTTATTTTTTTTTTTAATTTTTCAAATTTCCGGTTGTAACGTGAAAAATTTTTCTTTCAGAATTTTTTTTTGGGGAAAGGCCAGAATGTAAAAGGAACATGGCCGGTTATAAAGTCGCGTTGAACGGATCCTTTAAAAATGGATCGAGCAATGTCACGGAACGATCGAAATTTTCAAAATTCGATTTAAGCAGACGAAGGGATTGTCCTTGTTAAATCGATTTTATGTGTGGCGGTGCGTGTGGGTGCGTGCGAATGAAATCATGTGGTTATTTTTTTCTTAATATGTAATGTAATTAATTTGACGCTTGACATATCATATTAATAAAAGTAATGGGTAAAAAATGAAGGATTCAAATGGATTATTTAGGACATTTTTATTGCTGTTTTTCGTCCAGCCGATTGTCGGTGTGTTTCACCCGGCGGACAAACCTTCGCAGAACGTCAAGGGGAAGAGTAAGTTTCATTTTTTTTTTTTAAAAAAGTAATTTTTATAATTCGGCTTGTTGCTTTTTGTGGGGTTTAACGTGGAAGGAGAATCGTAAACAAACATGGCGTTCGTTGGCTTTTTTTTTGTTCCTTATCGTTTTTTTTTTTAAACGTGCGATAAAAATTTAACTCGGGTACCTGGTAATACGAAATTATAAAAAAAAAAAAACATTAATGACTGTGTAAACATGCATTAAATCGGAGGAAGGAGAGACGGTTAAATAAAAAACAGTAAACCGTTTTGTTTCTCGCCTTGGTTTTTAGTTGTAATGTTAACACCCGTGTTGTGACTACCTCTTTTTTTTTCTTACCTTTTCTAAATAAAATGTCGTCATAACAAACATTCCAAAGTCGGGTTTTACATTTTATTGCGTTTTTAAATTTGAGAGCCAAATTTAAAAAAGAGATTACGTAATATCTAAATCGCTTTGCCAACGAACTCGTAAAATTTAAAGAAATTTTTAAAAAATATAAGGAACAAAGGACTCGAGGAACCGGATGGTTCTTGATCTACGATTAAGAACCGCGTGGTCCTTGTATAAACTTTACAGTAGAATACAAAAATAGATTCTTGAAGTGAAATAATCGAAAAATCTGGCAGTGAGGAACCATTTGGTTCTTCATGTTTTACTTAAATAGATGGTATTTATTTAGGGGGTATTCCAGGATAATCACCCAATAGTTCCAGTTCAGCTCAAAATGAGTCTAAAAGTAAAACTTAAGAAACAAATTCATTTTTTTTGTATAAAATTAAGAACCAAGCGGTTCCTGTTTTAGCAGTGCTGACTTTTGTCTTAAAAATCTTAAAGATTCTAAGATCAATATTTGGTCATCTTAAAAGAAATTAAGTAATATTTTTAAAATATTGAATATTAAGAATGCCTTAATTTTACAAAATATTTTTAAAAAATTTGTTGGCTTTGCTACATTTCCCCCCTTTTTTTTAACAGTAAATAATTTGAAAGTTTTTTATTGTTACGAGTGGTCTTCGTGTGCGTGTAAATATACAAAACCTTAGTTTGATTGTAAAAATAAACATAACGCACGAACATCGTGGAACAAGGCTACATGTTTGTTTAAGTTGAGCTACACCTTAATAAAAAATCTAGAAATTATCATAAGAGTCAGCATGTTACTATTAATTTTTAGATAGGCCCGTTGTAATTTGATGTTTGTTCTCTTTACAAATATCAAGCAAACAATAAAAAAATTAATACAATCCACGTGTGATAAATTTATTTTTTCTTTATAAATCACTTTTAAAAAAATCAAAAATTTAAACTCACCAGAAAACGATTTTTCCGGTATAACTTGACTACGCTCCTGCAATTTAAAATTTTTTGTGTTATTTTTCTCTTTAACCTCGCCGAGGCGTAAATAATTGATTAATTTTTGTTAAAAATCGTGGTAAACTAATTTGTTTTTATTACATCGGAAAAAAAAGTCATGTAACGACGTCGTTATTTTTTTCCCGAGATGTTTCTTTCCGATATTTTAAAAAAAAAACTTATACGCGGAATCGCGTATTTATTATTTATTTTGATACCTGCTCGTGATTATTAATTTAAGGTTTCATCCTACTCGGGTTTTGGAAAAGCACCCATGTCAAAAATGAATAAAAGATTTAAAAAAATTTTTTTGTCTAAAAAAGAGAAAAATCTGGAGAAAAAACGATTAATATTTTTTTAAAAGCTATTATCGCGTTATACGGGGTGTAATTATATTAGCATTATATGAAGGAGCTTCAACCGCACGTGTTAAAATTCTCGATTATAATTAGTACTTTAAATTTAATCAACCACGCCGATTTCCAGGTACGCGCCCGTACATTACCCTTCTATACCTTTCACGTTTGTTTTTTTGGAGATTTTCCATAAGGAGGTTTTTATAAGCTCAAAACACAAAATCAGAATTTAATTGTGTTTTTATGCAATAAATTATTTAAGATTATGAAAATAGTTTGATGGAACCACTCGGTTCCTAGGACGGATCGTGTAATTTCTTACGGCGAGTGAAAGCTTTTGAGTTGTGAAAACATTCTTGATAAAAAATTATTAGATTTTCTATTTAAATATTTGGAACCACGTGGTTCTTTGCGCTTATCAGTTATTCTATGAGAGTTTTCAGGTTCTCTTAGCTTTCTTTTGAAAGATGTTGCTTTAACGAACATACTGTAGTCTTAGAACTATCTGGTTCCTGTTTTTGATAATAAGAACCGAGCGGTTCCTAATGTTTGAAAGTTAGTTTATTGAATGGCCATTTACTTTTTGTATGTAGAATTTATCTACAGGCTCTAGAAGTGCCTAATTATTTGTTTGAGTATCAAGGACCACGTGGTTCTTTATATTTGGATTGTAGGCTACGTTAAATGATTGTTTTCATATTTGTTTTTAAAGAAATATTGCGATTTGAAACTTCTTAAGAACTTAAATCTATGTGGTTCTTAGTTTTAAACCTTAAGGACCACGCGGTTCCTTACTGAATTTTTACTTTTCCTGTCTTAAAGTACAGTGCGCTGTAGCACCGTCTATTTTGCAGTCCCTAGAACCATCTAGTTCCTGTTTCAAATTTTTAGAACCACTTCATTCCTGCTGATGAATTTTTAGTATATTTTAATCGTGAAAGTGTTTTTCTTTTAGGAAAAATTATAATTTAGCATTCTTGGCTCCAAATTCACATTAAAAAAAACCATGTAATCCCTCTTGGCTAAACTCGGGAGCATTTTTAAAATTTACAAAGAAATTGTCCTGCTATTAAGACGATGATAAACTAGAACCTAATGGTCCTTCACTTGATGCTATTGTTTCTAAATTCTTTTCATAAAAAACAACTTCGTAATTAAAATCGAAATAAGAAACCATGGGAAAGAATAAAGTTCAATTTATCCGTCCATACCCGCGACCAGTATCAGTTATCGACATTTTTTTTCTTCTTCTCCTTTTCATACCTCTAAAGCGATAAGTTACCCAAGTAGATAAATTATAATAATTTTAAATGTCGGTGGTATATTCTAAAGGTACTCAGGTAGATGATAAGCTCTCACGGCGTTAGTTGCAATGTCATTTTCGATATAGCTTACTCACGATCAGTTTATTCAAAAAAATGTGAAAGGTGTATTGGGATAATGAAGTTGCCCGGGCAGCGTTGATGCATTGTTCGCCTTTTAATCATTAACTCTTCATTTTGGTATTCCTGTTCAATATGGCGGCGTTTGAATACCGATATCAGTATAATAGTCAATTTCTTTTTTTTAAAAAGGATTATTATAAACGTGACGTCGGCAAACGGAATTATAATTAAAAAGACATACGTCTTATAATTTTTTTTTTTCTTCCAACCCCCCCTCAAACGCTATTTGTTAATTAGACGTCGAAAGAAAACGTTTTGGGATTTCTTTTTCTCGCGATTGATAAATGTAATTTACACCAGTGTGATAAATTCTTTTCCCCAGTTTAACAGGTCGAAAAATTATTATATTTAGAGTTGAGTTTATTGTTCTGAGGAAGGTCATTAGTACGGGGGGGGGGAAAAAAATGAAATTGAAGAAAAATATTGCAACGTTTTTTTTTTTTTTTTTATTCTCATTCGGATAAAAGTTTTTTTGTTTTTACCCTCTGGGGACTTTCAGCTCTGGACGATTTGGCTATTTCGTGTTCTTTGCAATTGCAATGTCCACGGGATTCGTTTCACCTCACGCAATCGTCAGTTTTGTGTTTCCCCGATTGTTAGGCACGGACTGGCTCTTTTACAGGGAGCGGGGAGGAAAAAAACCAGAAATGGAGCTCTAAGGCGACTACAGAACTCCATAAGAGCTGATTTTAATCTATTTTTAAAAAATTTTTATTGGCTCGCACTCTAAGAAGACGGGGTGAAGTATTGACTAGTCTATAAGTGCCCCATCTTCTTAGAATATGGTAAAAATTTTTTTTAGTTAAAAAATGAAATTTTGCAAAGTTTTCGCGTTTTTCTGTAACAAATACAGCGATTCCGCTCTGTTTTCCATTTTGAAAAAAAGAAAAAATGTTGGGCGAAAAAATTACATCTGCTGAATCAAATTTTTCAGTCATATTTTTAAAAACTGCAAGAGGAAATGGGCGATTTTTTTAAAGGATTTTTTCCGGCAACCCAGTAGGCCAATTTGTGCCTGGCCACTAAGCCACTCTAAGCTCATTTTTCCATTTTTGAAAGCACCCAACTACTGTCATTAATATTAAAAGCACCTGGTAGACTATGAGAAGAAGGAGCCAAAATTATTAATCAAAGCCCATCATTCTACTTAACTCTAGCTTAAATTTAAATCCCATCTTTAAATATTTGAAAAAGAAAATTAATTATCAAAATAATCAACACCTTACAAAATCGATTAATCGATTCTCAAAATCTCTGAATCCCACCCATTAAAATAATAACAGTCATAACCTAAATCGTCTGGAATTTTTCCTAGCAATTAAAAATCAATTTCACCTCAAAGCCATTCTCATTCCGTTTGCGCCGATTTACACAAAAATCGACGGTTTGAAAAAGAGCCGGGGAAACTGAATGGACATTCCATCTCATTTTTTTTTTTTTTTTTTCGGGGGAAATAAAAAGCATAACTTTTATAATTCGAACCCTGCATGAGACAACATTCGTTGTTGAATCCTTTGTTCGATACGAGGCGATAAATTCAAGGTATTTCTTTCTTTTCTTTTTTTTTTTTTGTACCTCCTTAATTTGTAAAATCATCCATTTAAATCATGAGGAGAGTGAGGAACGATCATTTTCTTCTTATATTCTCAGTTTTGATCTCATCAATTATCATTATCAAATTTTTTTTTCTTTTCGAGGATGTTGCTTTTCATCGTGTAATTGGTAATGAAAATGAAGATGGCAGAAACTGTTTGGCCGTGACTGAACACAAAATCAATGTTGGGATGAGGAGGGGGGAGGGGAAAATAAATGATAAACATGCCATTTCAAAGAATCCATTTGTGAAATGGGATTCGCTTTTCTGATTAATTTTCCGATGATTTTTTTTTTTTTTTGGAAAATTTGTGGAATTGCTTATGGTATGTTCGTTTTTTGATTTGATGTATCTGTTGTATGAGCTTTATCTCTAAGCCAAGGTAGAAAACTAATTTTGAGAAAAAATTAATTCAAACTTGAATCAAACATAGTTCAAAATATTTGAGAAAAATTGAAACTTTTAGGTTTCAAATTGAATGCAAACGAGTTTCAAAAAATACTTTCCTGAAACTATTTACAAAAAAAGTTTCAATTTAAAGTCAAAAAGTTTCAATTTTGAAACTTTCTTGACTTCAAATTGAAACTTTCAATTTTGAAACTTTCTTGACTTCAAATTGAAACTTTCAATTTTGAAACTTTCTTGACTTCAAATTGAAACTTTCAATTTTGAAACTTTCTTGACTTCAAATTGAAACTTTCAATTTTGAAACTTTCTTGACTTCAAATTGAAACTTTCAATTTTGAAACTTTCTTGACTTCAAATTGAAACTTTCAATTTTGAAACTTTCTTGACTTCAAATTGAAACTTTCAATTTTGAAACTTTCTTGACTTCAAATTGAAACTTTCAATTTTGAAACTTTCTTGACTTCAAATTGAAACTTTCAATTTTGAAACTTTCTTGACTTCAAATCGAAACTTTCAATTTTGAAACTTTCTTGACTTCAAATTGAAACTTTCAATTTTGAAACCTTCTTGACTTCAAATTGAAACTTTTAGGTTAAAACTCTTTTTTTTATCAAATGAGAATATTATTTTGAACTGTGAAGAATGGCCCTAGACAAGATTAGACGGGCCCGAACTCGCCGATTAACATATTTACAATTTTACAAAGACCAAATAGATAAAAAGGCAGGTTCATCTTATGGAGCTTCTATAAAAATCCTCCCAGTCTTATGAGAAACGACCATTGGTCCATCTTCTCAATCAAAATAAGAAGAGGAAGCGATGATAAAAGAGGCGTTAAATATAAAAGCAGACAAGACCATTGCTTACGATCTAAGGTCAATTTTACTGACCTAAAAACCTTCCTGTTTCGGTTTGACTAGCTGGGTGTTCAGATGAACCTGAGTCAGTGTTTGCTCAGTGCTCATGTTCATAACAGTGTCACTGAGTTTAATCTCTGAAGCTCATGTTCTATCACCATTTTTCCTGCTCTGCGAAACGAGAAATTTAAAAAAAAAAATGAGCTGATTAGAAAACAGGAAAAGAACTGCATTCGGTTGCAATCGGCACAACTCGTTTGAAAGTCAATTATAAATGCGCGCGACGCTGCTGATCATTCACAACACCTCCGTTACAATAATAGAACCTGACCGCATTTATCTTATGTCATTTTCATAACTTCAAAGAATTATAAATTTAAATTTTTTCTCGGTAAAAAATGAATAATGGCATAAATTCAGCATCCATTTAATAATAAGCCTCATTCCCAGATTTTTATTACATTCTTTTTCTCTCTCTCAGGAACCAGTTCTCATTACAACCCAAATACGGGTTCCCATAAACAATCATTATGTATCGATACCCCTAAAAAAAAATATATATTTTATATATATAATCGATTAAAAACAATAAATCCTCTTTTCACGTGATAAATTCCAAAATTTAAGGCCGTTAAAAATGTCCAAATAAAGAAATTGAAACGATTAAGGAGGTATTTCCACGATGTTTTGAAGTAAACTCAGCCATAATACAATGCTTTTAGTAATTTCACGATCTAATTGATAAGAGTGGTCGGCTCCAAGATGGCCGGTCATGAAATGGTGCTCACGTCATGACCAGGTTCACCTTGGAGCCTCAGCATCCATTCCTTCTGCATCTCTCTTTCTCGCTCGCTCTATCATTAACATCGTGATAGTAAAAATTCTTCTTTCTTTATGCACGAATGAAACTCGGAAAGAAGAAGAAGGATGGAGAGAAAAAACAAAAAAAAATAATAATAATCGACATCGCATTCACATAAATACCTATGTATGTAGTGTATCATTTAAACTGGAATCTTTTTCTACGATTTAATTATTTGTAGTTACTGAAGCCTTCGAGAATCAGGCAAATTCCTTACTTCTCCTCATATTTTTTTTTGTCTTGTTTCTTTTTCTCGCGTCCCGCGTTTTTGACGTTATCTCATTCCAAATTTTGATTGGCAGCTGCATTAAGATTTAACTCTTAGGCCATAATGTACCTTAATTTTTGTTTCTTAAGGCGTGGCAATGTCGCTCGTCTTTTTTTCTCTCTCTCTCCATTCAGTTTATAAACGTTATGGATACTAATGTGCATGTGCCTTGATAAATAAATCGGAGGAGTAGGTTACCTAAATTGATTCTTTTTAAAACGTATATGCTTTTAGAGAGGCCACAAAGTAATATTTTAGAATGTTAATTTTTTTTTTTTTAAACATTCATAGCCAAATTTATTTTTTAAAACAATTTTGAGTAGCTCAAAAATAACAATTGTTGATTGAAGGAAGAGATCGATTGCCAAACCTGAAATTTATTGATTTTTAAGAAAAGGTCTTTTGAGTTCGGCCATAAAGATGGCGAATATGCATTAATTTCAACGGCTCTCCAGTAAATATGAAGTTGAACAGATTACTCGTGTAACACTAATTCTCTCAGTTATCTTTCTGACTATTTCATGGCAATCATTGAGCCTGAGTGTAGTTTTGAAGCTTCAAACAAGGCCCCAAATTCTTATTTTGGAAGCAAAAACGGGCTGGAAAATTAGAATGTGCAACCGAAAATTTACCGGAATCGAATACGAAGTCGCTTTTTCCGGTTAAAGTTAAAATTCTAAAAATTGGGGAGGGGGCGGGGGTCTGGAATCTGACAATCGACCAAAATTTTAAACTCACCTACCCTTATTTAGTCGAAATCGAGTATATACTCGAACTATCTAAAAAAAAAAAAACTAAACATTTCGAGGAAAAGTCTCAGACGAAAAACTTACAAAGGAAGCCTCAAAAACAGGGATGTTCTTGTACCACCCTAAAACCCATGTTTAACTTATGCAGTAGAAAGTGGTATTCCATTGTTCAAGAACATCACTGCTCAAAAAGCAGAAGAAACCCAAAGATCCATTTTCAAAAGTAATTCCCCAAAAAAAGATCCTCTTGCTTTTTTTTTATCCGCCAAATTTGTAAATAGCTTCATAATGTTGTCACTATTATGAAACGCAAAATTCTACCACTAGGATCGCAAGGGTCATTTTTGTCAGTTAAATCTGAAGGAACATTAATTTTAAAAGTTAAAACTATCAGTGCCCCTAGCGGTAGAGTTTTGCTTTTAAGTTTCCCATTTCATTCCCGTTCGCGAGTAGCGCATGCTCCTCATTCTCATTCCCATTTCGCATAGTTTCCGCTTCTGCACATGCGCATTTAAATTATTGCCCCTATTCGAGTCAGTTAGTGAGCACTTACCATTTTTTAAATTATCTCCGCCATAAATTTCTCTTCGCGCATCATACCTGCGCGAAGATGATCGTTATGATTCTTATTTCGTTTTATTATCACTGCGATCATTTATTTATTATTATTGCCTCTTTTCTTTTTATTGTTTTTTATAAAAAGGTGAAACGGGGTTAGGATTCAAGCGCGCAAAAATAAAAAGTAAAAAATTTCAACCGTGACTCATTCCTAGATCCTTTTTTAAAAACGAATTCTTTAAGACAGGAATAAATTAACTTGATATCTCGTAAAGCTGTGTGGCCGGTCGGATTAAAACACCTGTTTGGCCGTTCAAGAAAGTAAAAAAAAAAAAAAAACTCGCATAGCGTCATGTATGAGCTCTACATCATTCTTTTGTGACATGTATTATTTTTTTGTGATAGCTTTATGATAATTTCCCTGTAGACAAGGCCATAACTTAGAAAAATAATTACCGGCATAGATTTTAGGCTAGACCACAGGAAAAGTTTTATCTTTGAAATCTAGAGGACCCGGACCTTTTTTTTTTTTCGTTTGTCTTTCAAATGAAAAAATAAAACCCGAGTTTTACGGATAATAATGATGTTAAATCATGGAGTACTAAAAAAAAAAAAATCGTTTTATGGATTCGTGTTCAACGACCGGACGAGGAGATGGAATCGTGTACCTTGCTCTTTATGGTATTTACGATTTGATGCCAGGTTCTGATATATTTCTTTTTTTAGTTTTGTTAAATTTCCGGGATTCCTAATTTTTTTGCTTTATTGACCCTTTAATATTTCAGGCAAAGGGTGAAAAATGAAAACGTGGTGAAAGTTGACACATACCGACGAAATTTCACCTATTGCCTTGGCAACAGTTGCTTAGGACTTTTGTTACCACGGCAAGAGTTGTTTAAGAATAAATTCATCACAGTAATACTTTTTAAGGACAAAAATCACCATAGTAACGGTTTCTAGGAACAAAAATTACCATAGCAACGGTTTCTAGGGACAAAAATTACCATAGCAACGGTTACTAGGTATAAAGTCACCATAGCAACGGTTACTACGTACAGAATCACCATAGCAACGGTATCTAGGGACAAAAATTATCATAGCAACGGTGTCTAGGGACAAAAAATATCATAGCAACGGTGTCTAGGAACAAAAATTACCGTAGCAACGGTTACTAGGGACGAGTATATCATAGCAACCGTTGCTATGGATTTTGTTGAAGCAATAGTTGTTCACAATTTAAGAATTAGTCATTTTTTTTAAAAATATCGATAACGCTTTTTTTGTTCAGCGGGGAAAATCAAAATGTAAACAGTGCTAATCACTCCGTTAAGTAATGAAAAGAAGAAACGGACATTTTTTCAACTTTGAAACTAACAAACCGTACCTGATCTTCATTATTCATCTCGATAACAAAGCCCGGAGTGAATATAAGAAGAAAAAAAGTCACTATTCCGATTTGAATAAACGATTCGCGCGTATAATTATTCATTCAGGAATTAAACTCTTCAAAAAAGAAACAAAAAAAAGAAGAAATAATGATTGTACGACCGCGCATGCTCCATCCGCATCAAAACCGGTTACTCATCTTCAGATTTTTTTTTTCTTATTTAAGCTCCTCTCGGAAAACCGTTGAACGTTTAATTTTTTTGCGCTAAACTCCGAAAAAAGTTTGACGAACTCGTTCAAGGTTATTCATTCAAATCCGCTGATAAATCTTTGGTAAAGGTAAAAAAATATATATAAGAAGAGAAAAAGAACAATAAATGGATAGGAAGATAGCATCGATGGAGAAGCCGATGTACCTTAGGCGTAGGCGGAGTAGATCAGGGACGAGTATACTTCGAACTACTTATGACGTCATATACTTCATTCAAAAATATATAAGAAAAAAAAACGTTTGTCACTATTTTTTAATTGTAGGGAGCAAAAAATTTTTTTTGAGGATTTTATAATTTTTTTTTTTTTTGGTCGGATAAAAGGCGAGCGTGTTATTTCTACACTTAATTTTCGACTGGATCATTTTTCGAGGACTTGAGAATTAAGGAAGGAAAAAAAAGAAGAGGGAAAGCGTTTAGGTATAATTTAAAAAGATTATGGAGAACAAAGTACACAAAATGGTTCAATAGTTCAAACAGGTAAACCATTTAAGTGTACTTCAGAGAGAGATTGTCTTTTTATAATGGATGTTAATGACTAAACAAGGAGGTTTAGATGGGAGTGGTGTAAAGCTCACGAATTTTTTTTTGGGCACGAAATTCGAGTTAGAAATAAAAAAAAATAAGGAGGTATCGTTGCCAAAATGAGAGGTCATTTTTATAAATATAAAAAATTTAAGAGTTGCAAGCTGGATAAATTTCAACGGTTTCTAGGGAATAAATCACCATAGCAACGGTTTCTAGGAATAAAAATCACCATAGCAACGGTTTCTAGGAATTAAAATCACCATAGCAACGGTTTCTAGGGATAAAAATCACCATAGCAACGGTTTCTAGGAATAAAAATCACCATAGCAACGGTTTCTAGGGATGAAATCACCATAGTTACGGTTGCTAGGGACTTTCGTTTGTAGGGTAACGATTGTGGGAACGAAAATTATCATAATAACTGTGTTTAGGGGACCTAAATTACCGCTGTAACGGTTACTAAATACTTTGTTACCACGGAAATGGTTTCTAGTGACAAAAATCACCATAGCAACGATTTCTAGGAAGCCTAAATTACCATGGTTACTTTTCATTGCCACAGCAACGGTTTCTAATGACAAAGATCACCATAGAAACGTAAATTTTATTCTTATAATTTGTAACCATGGTAACAGCTACCACAGAAGCAGTTTCCAAAAAACTAATGCTCTGAAAAAAAAATGCAATCATTTTACTTTTCTGATCCTGCTGATAATCTTTTACACGGTATTATCTTCACATTTTTCTTTCCACCATTCATACTTAAGGTCATTTCATATCATACTAATCAGAGGCCATCAATAACAATCCTCAAAACGTTCTTGGCTCGAAACTCAGAAAAACATGCCAAAATTAACCGCGTTTAATTACCCAAGTCGAATAACCACTTTTGGATTTATCGGCGACAACGAAAAATATTTTAAGCCGATAAAATCTTTCAACGAGAGTAATATTCTGGCCAAAGCTGAAAATCTCAAAAGCCACACAGCAGCTTTTTGCGTTTATCCGATTTATCAAAGCCCATAACGTATGATTCGTGTAATTTTCATAATATGAAATCACCAATTCCACATTTCTCAATTAATTATTTCAACTTAAGACATTCATAAAATAATAAAAAAATATTTATAATCCTCCGCCATTTTGTATTTAATCTCCAAAACGTATAAAAATTCAGTTTAAAAAAAACGCGACAGGGTGATGGATATGATGAATGAATGGTACTTTTCATGGCAACCTGTTTTAATGGAATTTGTACCTTTGGTGATAACATATTACTTTTTATTCGCATAATGGAAAACCAGTTGTTGGGATTATAAAAGATGATTCTACCGGCCATACATTTTCTCGAAAAAGACGACTCGAATTATAATTTTAAAATTATTTTTATGTCTTTTATGTTAATTTTGAAATTCGTCAACTTTTTAACGCTTTTTTGTAATTAATTAATTATTCGAAATTATTTTCAATTTTTTTCGTTTTTATGTAAGAAAACATTAAACCAGAAAAATTATTATTATGTATGTTTACGTATATTTCGTAATAGTACAACGAAAGTTAACCTACATGATATTTCACCTACGCTAAACTTTTTTACACGCCTTTAATATTTACGGAACCGAGAATGGTTATGAGTTTCAGGTACGCACCTGAATGAAGGAAAAAAAATCAAATTAATCCAGTTTTAGGAATCCGACCCTTTATGGCATGCGCAGGGGGGCGTTTAAATCTTCTTTTTAATATAACGCTTTCTATTTTATTTAATAGTTTTTTTTTTTTAAAGAAATACTAGAAAAAAATATAATTTCACATCTGATCTTGTGTCCTTACTTGATGGAAAAGAAACCTCTTTCGCGACCCACGCTTTTGTCCAGCCTCCATCTCTTTTAGCTTCTACAGGGCCTTGGATTTCGTAAGGGAATTCATTTCCCGGTTTTTAAAAGTTTTCAGGAGGAAATTTTAGCAGAGTTGTCTTTAGCTATATTGACTTTTGATTTTTGTAAGGATTGAAGTTTCTGGGCTCGAGCAAGTCCCATTTTAAATTTGGTATAGCATCATCTGACTCGACTCCACTCGACGCATTGAACTAGAGCCCAATTATATACGAAATTGCAGCCCGAGCTTGAAGAGGTTGACATTTTTTAGGTCTAGGCCCGGCCCGGCCCGGCTTTTTCTATACTGCCAATAATTGGTCATTTATACCGCCACGTTTTTTAAAAAAATACCGACAAAATTTGCTAAAAAATACTAGTCGTTAAAATACAAGCCTTTTTATTTTTTGTTCTCCTTTTACTTCTTTTTTGTATATCTCATAAGAATCCCGGATAAAAATTATACAACACCGGTAAATTTTACATTTTTTCCTAAAGCCCTTCGAAAGAAAACAATGAACTGTATCACAGAAGTTAGTTATTTAATACTTAAGGTAAAGAAATTAATCGGCCCGAGTCCTGCCAGGCCAGGCCTGCCCCGACGACCCAGCACAAAATCTGAGCCCGGCCGGGCCGAGGGTCTGGGTCCGGCCCGGTGCAAGGGTCTAGACTGAATAGTATAAAGACTGTAAAAAGCATGATTTGTCATTCTTTGCCAAAGTCATTTTAGTTTTTTAAAAAGCGTTGTTTAACAGCGCCAGAGTCGTTTTTGTTTTTTGAAAGTATCGCTTGTTGGCTAAAGTATTGTTTTAGTTCATAGAACACCCGCTTCGTGGAGTCGAAGTCGTGTTACTTTAAGATATGATCGACTGCGCCGAAGACGTTTTAGTTTGTGAAATGACCGCGCCACAGCGACAAAGTCGCTTTAGTTTGCGAATCAACCGATTGAAAGCGCCAAAGTCGCTTTAGTTTGCGAATTGACCGCTTGAAAGCGTCAAAGTCGGTTCAGTTTGCGAATTGAACGCTTGGGAGCGCCAAAGTCGTTTTAGTTTGCGAATCGACCGTTTGAAAGCGTCAAAGTCGTTTTAGTTTGCGAATTGAACGCTTGAAAGCGTCAATATAGTTTTAGTTTGCGAATTGACCGCTTGAAAGCGTCAAAGTCGGTTCAGTTTTCAAATTGAACTCTTGAAAGCGCCAAAGTCGTTTTAGTTTGCGAATTGACTGCTTGAAAGCGTCAAATTCGTTTTAGTTTGTGAAATAACCGTTTGATGACGCCGCAGTCGTTTTTTTTAAAAATAATCCTTCCAAGGGCCAATTGGACTACTCTTTAAGGAGGACCATTTTTTCCCCGATTTTATGGGCCTGTAGTCCCATTTCCAAATTTCGGAATAATTGCAACCATCAAACATCAAAATTTATTTTATACTGCATCTTCAAATTTTGTTGTCATAATTTATATCAACACGTCCTAAGAATTTATCAAGACGATCTTAAATTACACGTACCAAATACCGTCAACTCATAAGCACGAATCTGCGATTCACCTGGTTTAATGCGCTTTCAACGAATGACCAGTAAACGATGGATTTAAAGATAAAAATTAACCGTATAAATTCATAATAATAATCATCGTAAAAAAGCCAGAACGAATCGCCATTTTTTTTCCTTCTTTTTTTCGTGTCTTGAAAATTGTCAGCAACTTTTTATCCAAAACCATCATCATTCGTGAGCTCCACAGGGGGTATCATATAAAAGCGTCTCGAGTTATCTTTTCCTTCGTCTTTCCCTCGTATACATATTACATTATATCGCGTAGGTTAAAACGAAGAAAAAAAAAAAAATTAGAAATGCCGGACGCGATCTAAAAATGTTTTATTTACCTGCGTTGGAGTTTACAAATAAAAGCAGCCTTGATTCGTTTTAATGATAATAGCAAGATATGACCACCTCCAAGGGCAATTAATACCTGATAATAATCAGAGGCGTCGATTTCGGAAATTAAGTAAAGCCCACGTGGATTTAAAAGTAAAAAAAAAATATCAAAGAAAGAAAACGTGGAAGCAGTTGCGTCCGCGAGGCTTCTAGAAAACGCGCAGGTTTCTAGCTATATTCGGATATGATTCGTCTTGTTGCCTCCGGTCAAAAATGACGATTTATGTTAAAACAGATAAAAGGGAATATATTAAAAAGAAAGAGTTAGCGCAAGAATTTGATCGATATTTAAAAAGGAAATATTTTTTTTTTTTCGAGGAGATATAAAATTTAACGATTAGAATCTATCAATTTATGAAGCTAGGGAAAAAGATTTCTTGGTGCATATATACGGGCGGAACGGGCAATCTTGATAAAAAAAAAAATCCAAGCCACCAATGGACCAGAACCATATTATCGCTCTTGTTATTTTTATTTTTTTAAATCCGTTTTATTCGAGTTAATGGCGGGCGCCATTTTCACGATATACGAATTATCGTTTTAGATTTTTTAAAATCGTTTTGATGAACTCTCGAGAATCGTTTCACGGTTGAATAGTCGCGGCAAATTTGCCGCGTAGCAGAAAGGGTTATATGTGCGGTATAATTTTTTTTTTTTTTTCATTAATTTCCATAAAAAGCATTATCATGTTGAAAGATTTATAACTTTTAAAGGTTAGAGTTGTAAAAGTTTTAAATTTCTTCGGAAAAAAAGGGATACTTTTAGATAACTCGAGTTATGTATATTTTACGATCTTGTTAAATGATCATTGCCGCTGTATCCCTTTTTTTCAATTCGAATATTTCTTAATTAAGATCTTAAATGTAATTTTTTTGGTAAATTGAATTAATTTTATACCCCAGGAAAAAAAATGCTGTCAGTATAAAGGAGAGCAATATAAAATGATATTAATATTTTTAAGTTTTCAGATAGGGACTTAATAAAAATTTAGCTCAAGCAATAGAGTTTACGTTTTTCTAAATTCTAAATTTGTAAAGTCTATTTTAAGGCTAGGACAAGCTACTGACCTCCCTTTAAACTAATGCACCCTCCTGCATTCTTAAATTTTCCGATAACAAAAAAAATTCATTGATATTCTAAGAAGACAGGACACTTATGGTCTAATCAGTAGTTCGCGAGGTTTTCTTAGAGTGTAAGAAAATTTTTTATTTAATAAAAATAAAACTAAAAGCACCTGTACAGCGCAGTTTCGGGTTTATTTGTCAAAACCTCCGGCACCGCTGCTTAAACCAAAAAAAAATCTGACAGATAAACATGTTCAAGGCTTCGTTTTAAAAAAATTATGACCGAAAAACCGATTTTTAGAAACAGACTTGGTCGAAAATCTGATTTTACATAAAAACTACTTTTCCTACCCTCTAGAGCTTCAAACTACATCTTATCAGATGTATTTTGAACAGAGGAATCCAATGGAATTTACAGAATCAAAAAATTCGGCCGCGTTTTCAAGATATTTGCAAATTTATGTTTCGCTCTAACGAAAAAAATTGTCATTGTCTCAATGTTCTGAAATCGATATTCAATTTTTAAAAAACAATTTTTCCGGCTAAAAACCGTCTAAAATATCAACCAAATGTACACTGGGGGATGTATTTTTATCTGAGGAATCGATTCAGACTATGTAGAACACTCAATTTTTTGTTTTAAAAAAGTTACGACCGAAAAACCGATTTTTAAAAACCGACGAGGTCTTATTTATTTATTTTTACATAAAAATTACTTTTCCTACGCTTTAGAGCTACAAACTACATCCTATCAGATGTATTTTGAACCGAGGAATCCAATGGAATATACAGAATCAATAAATTCGGCCGCGTTCTCAAGATATTTGCAATTTTATGTTTCGCTTTAACGAACGGCTTTTTTTTTCAATGTTCTGAAATCGATATTCGATTTTTAAAAAACAATTTTTCCGGCTTAAAACCGGTTAAAATATCAACTAAACTGGGAGATGTATTTTCATCTGAGGAATCGATTGAGACCAAGCAGAACACTCGATTTTTCGTTTTAAAAAAGTTATGACCGAAAAACCAATCTTTAAAAACCGACGAGGTCGAAAATTTATTTTTACATACAAATTACTTTTCCTACGTTCTAGAGCTTCAAACTACAACCTATCAGATGTATTTTGATCCAAGGAATCCTTTGGAATTTACAGAATCAAAATATTCGGCCGCGTTCTGAAGTTATTTGCAATTTTATGTTTCGCTGTAACGAAAAGAATAGCCATTTTTCCAATTTTCTGAAATCGATATTCAATTTTTAAAAAACAATTTTTCCGGCTAAAAACTGGCTAAAATATCAACTAAATATATACTGGGGGATGTATTTTCGTCTGAGGAATCGATTGAGACTATGCAGAACACTCAACTTTTCGTTTTAAAAAAGTTACGACCGAAAAACCAATTTTTAAAAACCTACGAGGTCGAAAATTTATTTTTACATAATAATTACTTTTCCTACGTTCTAGAGCTTCAAACTACATCCTATCAGATGTATTTTGATCCAAGGAATCCGTTGGAATTTACAGAATTTAAAAATTACATTGAGTTAAGAGTAGAGGTGCAAGATGGCCATAACCAATCAAGTTAATCCCCGTTGTTTTTGTTTATCATGTTTTCCTTCATCACATTAATTCGATTCCGTTCAGAAAAATGATTTTTCTTTCGGCACTACTTAGAACTCCTATCATTATCACGAATATAATTACCATGTTAACGACATGTGGAGTTTAGACGGTTTTAATGTACCTTTTCCAGTTTGGTTATTTAACCATGACAAATAATGCCATTTTATTACCGTGTTAAATTATTCATATCTCTTCTTTTTTTCTTCTTTCCAGTTTGCATCGGCACAAATGGACGAATGTCAGTGCCATCAAATAGGGAACATCATTACCGGAATCTTCGAGAGCGGTACATAAACTGCAGCTATGTAGACGGTAACCTGGAATTGACGTGGATCAATGACGAAAACTTAGACCTGAGCTTCCTCCACAACATCAGGGAAGTGACAGGCTACGTATTGATTTCCCACGTCGATATCAAAAGGGTCGTTTTACCGAAGCTTCAGATCATTCGAGGGAGGTCTTTGTTCAGGCTGAGCATTCATAAGCAGGATTTCGCCTTGTTGATTTCGTTGAGCAAGATGCATAGCATTGAAATGCCTTCGCTACGTGGTAAGTTTTTTTTTCCTTCACGTTTTTTAATTTCGAAACATAAAATCCGAGGATTGATAACAAGTGCAAGTTCATCATATATAATAATGTATATAAATTTTATACGGAAAGAAAAACCTGAGGAATGTGGAATGTTTTATGAGATGAAGGAGAGGGAAAAAAAAGTAAAGTTAAATATCTCTCTCTTTCTTACCTACCACTAAACGTCAACGAGGACAAATTTGTTGTAATTTGTTTTTTAATGCATCAGTCAACACAGTTTTAATGGTTCCCATTATGAATATGCTGATTCATAATAGGTATATGAACATTAAAGACTAAAATAAAAAGCAATTCTAATATTGGGATATCTCATCTATAATTGGTGTCATTATAGTAATTTATGCGAGTTTTATTTTCGTAGCCTTTTGTAAAAATGGCTTCGTGAATTTTTTGATTTTTTTTTTTTAAATGTGAGGATGATCGTGACGCAGCCAGGTCATTGCGTTGTGATTGGAATTTTTCAAAATAGCAACTCACAGTAGGACTATGATTTTTTTCTTTTTTGAAATGTACAAAATGGAATTCGACAAAAGGTTAATAGAGCTTAAGTGTAGACTAGTTTGAAAACTCAAAGGCTGAGGCTGCTTGAAACTTCCCCTTCTTCCCCCTCCACTAAAAGGGGAAAGAGTAAAGAAAACTTTTAAAAGGAGCATAATAAGATTTAAAATTTGAATTTTTAAAAAAGGTATATTAAACTTGATTTTCTTGTAAATTATTTTTTTAAATTTAAAATTCAATGTTTAAAAGTCATTATTTTACTTTTCAAAAATTACTGTCCAATGACCCTAAAGTCGTTTTTGTTTTTTAAAAATATCGCTTAATAGAGCTAATATTGTTCTAGTTCTAGAAATAAATTTTTCGCAGCGCCGGAATCGTTTTAATTGGTGAAATGATCGTTGGATGGCGCTGCAGTTCTTTTAATTTGTATAGCGACCTCTTGATGGCGCTGTCGGATTTAATTTTTAAAACGACCTCTGGGTGGCGCTGGAGTCGATTTAATTTGTGAAACAATCGTTAGAGGGCGCTGATTTCGTAAAATGATAGTTTTTGAATTCCGATTGACTCTTTGAATGAAATAATTGTTTTCAGATAAATCAGTGGCGTAACAATTAGCGGTGCTGGTGGTGCAATGCACCAGGGCGCAGACCTGAAAATTCCTGGAGGGGCGCAGGAAGGCGGATAAAAATTCCTCGACAGCGCAGAAAGGAAAATAAAAAAAAAATAAAAAAAATTCCAAGAAATATAGTTTTATCCATTTCTGTTTGTCGGCTAATTTAAAAAAAAAATGTAAATTAATCATTGGATAGATTTATTGGTAATTACTGGATGGCCTATAACCGAAAAGAGGGGGGGGGGGGGGGCGCACCTCCAAATCTTGCACTAGGGCGCCGGTAAATGTAGTTACGCCTCTGCAGATAATGCTGAAGTTTCGGGTTTTTCAGATATTTCTGTACGTCAGCCATTTCCAAAATGGCGGTGTCCATTCATAAGTTAACAATAAGAAACAAGTTTCAAATCGGAGATGGACTTGGTCGAGTTCTGCACTGACGTTCAGATTTCTAAATCTTTCATTAAAGTATAAGTCCTAATTTTTTCTTTTCGATAATTTGTAATAAAAAACCAAAGTCTGGTTTGTGAAAAAAGCTAAGCGACTATTTCATCAGGCCAAAGAAACTAGGAGAATGGTCTTAATGTTCCTATACTAATATTAGGCCAAAGAGTTATGTAGTTTAAGGGCGTTCATGTTTAATTTGAAAAACCAATTCAGAGCTCAAGATTTGAATAAAAATCCTAGCTACGAATTTTCTATCCTAAAATCATTTTTTGTTCCGGCTTTCCAGGCAACATTACTTCGCCAAAGCCGTATTTGAACACTTTAAAAAAATTACTCCACCATTTTTCCCTATTCAAGTTTGTGCAAGCTGCAACAAAACCAAGCTTGTCAAAACATGCTTTCTCTAGTGTCCGATCCGTTTGTTCAATTGAAAAACACTATAAGAAGTAAAATTTCATCTTACAAGTCGAAATCCATCAAAACAAAAATCAATACCGATCAGTCAGTTACTATCATGTGTCTTCTGCAAGAAGATGACAAAGGTCAGCCGCTTCCGTAAGAATCGGATCGTTTAAAATTTCGGACATTTTCTCCAGAGCGTAAAAAATGTTCTATTATGCTTCATGTCTAAGTACATTTTTTTAATTTAGAATCGGTAAAAAGTTATATCTTGTAATTTGAGCAAGTAAACAGAACATACTGCCATCTGTTTTGTCGTGTCACCAGATACGTTTATAAACAAGATGGCTGATGCCTAAAATCCAGGAAAATAACGAACCTCAATCTTATTTCTTTTTCATTTTGAAAATAAGTATTCATTCACAGCTATTTATTGACTTTCGTCGCTTTTCTCAGGTATCCGTGGCACAAGACACTTGCACTTGGTATCACGTTTTCATGCTCTTTTTAATAAATTTGCTCAGATGACTGTTTGTGTATTATATGCTAATATTGATCGATATCATTCGAATGCCTTAAAATATGAAGAGCTAATAGAAATTACCAGGTATTGTTTAAACAAGTGTATTTGACTTTAAAAAAATTCATTATTCCACGTGTTTGTTCATTTGACGAGGAAATATTTTCTAATTGCAAAAAGTGGGAAATCGGAGATTGTTGATTATTTTTTTTTTTTTTAAATTTGAAAGCGAATAGGCGAACGGCGGGCATTGACACCGATATCAAGCAATTAATTTAATACGAAGCCTCTATTGTTGTCTATTATAAAATGAGTAATCGGATTCGGTTTTGTTTCACTTACAAAATGTTTCTACATCATTGTATTATATTAATTGTTAAACTATTATAAACATGATTTTTATTGTAAACATAAAACGTGGCAACTGGGTCGCATTTTAAATTGATTTTTTTTTTTTCAATTTTTTTCCCTGCAGATATTTTAGCCGGAGGCGTCGGTCTTTTTAACAATTACAATCTCTGTCATATACGGACAATTAACTGGAAGGAAATTATTACCGGGCCTGGGTATACGGACGTTTACGTTTATAATTTCACCTCGCCTGAAAGGGAATGCCCTCCGTGTGATAAAAGCTGTGAAGATGGATGCTGGGGAGAAGGACCTGATAATTGTCAGAAGTTTTCGAAGATCAATTGCAGTCCGCAATGCTCGAAGGGAAGATGCTTTGGGCCTAATCCAAGGGAGTGTTGTCATTTGTTTTGTGCTGGTGGTTGCACTGGGCCTAAACAAAATGATTGCCTGGTGAGTATTTTTAGCTTAAGAAGAGTTTTGTAAATTTAGTCGACAAGGAATTATGAAATTTTAGAAAAATTTAGTCGACAAGGAATTATGAAATTTTAGAAAAATTTAGTCGACAAGGAATTATGAAATTTTAGAAAAATTTAGTCGACAAGGAATTATGAAATTTTAGAAAAATTTAGTCGACAAGGAATTATGAAATTTTAGAAAAATTTAGTCGACAAGGAATTATGAAATTTTAGAAAAATTTAGTCGACAAGGAATTATGAAATTTTAGAAAAATTTAGTCGACAAGGAATTATGAAATTTTAGAAAAATTTAGTCGACAAGGAATTATGAAAAAATTAGCTTGACCAGAGTTTGATTGACCACCTAAAAATTTGTTCGACTAGAATTTTGATAAAAATTGCCTGAGCAGAAACAAGATTCTGGAGAGATTAAATTTGGCTTGTAAAAATTTCTTTCAAGAAAAATTTTTCTAGCCATTTCTTACAATGGCTTTTTGCCAATGAAAATTTTCTACAATTTTTTTCCTTGCACATTTTTTTACTGGCAAAAAACTGATTACGATTCCTGCTTTTTTAATTTTTTGAAAAAAAAATTACAGTGGACCCTCATCCAACGCGGCACCGCGCAACGCGGATTCAGTTATACGCGGTTTTTTTTTTGAGACCTACAACTTTGCGGAACGCGGCCCTGTACTCAATTATACGCGGTTTTTTTAGTTAACAATGGCTTTTTTAGCTAAAAATTTTCGTCTACTGGCTAAAAAACATTAAAAATGAAAAATTTGATGACCTAAATCTCAAAAACCTACCCGATATTTTGGCTTGAAAGCGGAAAATTTACTGAACGAGGATCTCATACAGTTTGTAGTAGAAAACGAACGAACTGAAAACGGCAAAAAATAATGAAAAATTGAAATGCAAAAGACATCGAAAATCAGGAAGGAATTAAGATATGGTCAAAGCAATTTTTAAGATTAACTAAATTATAAAAATAACTGAAATGAAAATCCAGACATGAATACCATGAATTTTCCCAAAGGAGTAGAGAATTTTCTAGCAGATAGTCAAGAAGCTACAAAGAATACTGTTGACAGAGCCACCTATAGTCGATAAATACAAAGTACTTTTTAATAAATAGAAATGAATTTCCACTTAAAATTAGGTTTTTTTTCGTTTTTGATTGTCACTGTCCAAGGCATGTCCCCGAACCCCCCTTTTCCCATAAGAAGTTAGTTTCACGCAACGCGATTTCGCCGTACGCGGGATTTCTCTGGAACGTATCCCCCGCGTTGGACGAGGGTCCACTGTATATTAATTAATTATTTTATTTTATTTTCAGGCCTGCCGGAATTTCTACGACGATGGCGAATGCACTCAAGAATGCCCATCGATGCAAACTTACAATCCGTCCACTTATTCCTGGGAATTTAACCCGAAAGGGAAATACGCTTACGGTGCTACATGCGTCAAAAACTGCCCCGAACATCTCCTCAAAGATAACGGGGCTTGCGTTAGGAGTTGCCCTCCGAATAAGACTGCTCAAAACGGGGAATGCGTTAACTGCGACGGAGCTTGCCCTAAAAGTTGTAAAGGGGTCGAAACCGACGGAAGCGTTCACGCCGGAAATATCGATCGTTTTCAAGGATGTACGATCATCGATGGATCCATAACCATCCTCGATACGAGTTTCGCAGGATTTCAATCAATCCATAAAAATTGGTCGTTCGGCGTTAGACATCCTCAAATGCATCCTGATCGATTGGAAGTTTTCAGCACTTTGAAAGAGATTACGGGTTATATTAACATTCAGGGATCTCATCCGGATTTTAAGAATTTGTCGTATTTTAGGTGAGAATTATAAAGGAAAATTATATAATTTCTTTTTTGTCTGTTAAGTTTGATGATAGCGGTTTTGGCGAATTAAAAGTTTGCACAAAGAAAATAAGGAACGTGACGGCTTAGTATCTTTTTAAAAAGATAGAAAGAGAAGGTCGTTTTAGTATTCAGTCTCATGATCGTTTAAAGCTTCCTAAAGAGTTACAGTCTATACATAAATTTATCAAATTATTTTGCTTAACTTCTTTTATTCATTTTTAAAGACGATTTTTGTTAAAATTAAGGGAATTTATTTTAAAAGAAATTTTTCAATCGGTTAATTAGCTTTTTTAGGATTTTTTTATGAATTGAAAAGAGTTGCGGGAACTGGGAGGGTTGAAGAAACTTTTTTTTCGCTAAGACGCTGTAAAATTAGATTTTGATTTCGTTTTGTTGTTGTTGCGATAACTAGCTATCTTGGACTTGAGGCATAACAGCTGATAACATATTCTTAGAATCAAAAAAAAATAGTAGTCCTAGCTAGGCTAACGGTGAAGTAAAATGTTAATTTCAACTCTGCTGAGCTTTTGAAAATGTGTGAGGGGCTGATAAGAATTTTCTTGTCCAACCATTTTTTTTCTTAGCAGAAAATTATTCAAAATTTTTTGATAACAGAAAAATTTTTCCCTAGAGAAAGTTCAGGACTCTTTGAAGCCAAAAAATTTATTTTGTAACTTCCTTCCCAAAAGTTTGTTACATTTTTTTCCCAGAATATTTTGTAAAATCCAGAAATCCAAAAATTTTTTGTAATTTTTTTTTTAAATTTACTGAAATTTTTCCAAAAAAATTAAAAATTTTGGTCAAAAATTTTTTTTAAGTCGATTTTTGACAAAAAACTTTTAATTTGAATTTTTTAGTAGCCAAAAAATTTAGAAAAATGATCGATATCATTTTCTTTAGAAATTGATCCATGAAAAAATCTTAATATTATTACCAATTTATGTTGCTACAGGTTTTATATTTCGATTCCTGAAAAAAAATATCGCACCTAGCAACCAAAACAAAATAATTTCTCCCAAACACTATTTAAAAAATATTTTTAAAACAAAAATGCGATTACACCTTTATAAAAAAAAACTAACATTTTTTTCCCCATTTAAATTACAGGAATTTAGAAATAATCGGAGGTAGAACTCTCATGGAATATTTCGCCTTATACATCGTTAAAACATCATTAACATCATTAGGCCTTCAATCTCTAAAGAAAATATCATCAGGGAGCATTGGTATATTAGAGAATAAAGACTTATGTTTCGCAAATGGCGTTTCCTGGAATAACATTAAAAAATCCGACGGTCATCGTTTGCTGATCCAGCAAAATCGTGACGAGCAACAATGCGGTAAGTGTTGATTTCATCCGTTTTTAAAATCACCCGTCACGTTCATTATTCATAATTACTTTTTTTTTATTTACAGTTGCCGAAGGTTTGGTTTGCGATCCGCAATGTTCTAACGAGGGCTGTTGGGGACCCGGCCCGCAACAATGTATTTCCTGCATTAATTTCAAAAACGGAAACGAATGCGTTGAGGATTGTAATTCGATAGCCGGGCTGTACACCGCAGGGCCAAATCTCTGCAAGCCGTGCCACGAAGAATGCGAGTTAACGTGTCACGGCCCCGGGAATGGGAACTGCACGAAGTGTAAGCACGTTCGGGACGGACCGTTCTGCTACGCATCATGCCCAGAGACCAAATATAACGATTCTGGAGAATGTAAACCTTGTCATCCGAATTGCATAGGAGGTTGCA
The DNA here is from genome assembly GCA_023512825.1 of Liposcelis brunnea. NCBI lineage: Eukaryota > Metazoa > Arthropoda > Insecta > Psocodea > Liposcelididae > Liposcelis > Liposcelis brunnea. Next base: position 6,971,545 of record CM042073.1, on the reverse strand, counting down.
CGGGGCCTGCTAATAATATCGGACCTGGAGGTTGCACGTCGTGTGAAAAAGCAATTATCAACGGTGAACTCACCGTGGTGAGTTAATAATCGTGATTTTTGCAGTTTTTAGCCACGATTTTTAATTTTTTTTTTTTCGACTAATTTTGTTTTAATTTTATAGGAGAGTTGCTTGTCGAAGGACGAACCATGCCCGGTTGGGTATTTTGATGAAGGTGTCGGTAGGCAGGATCAAGGAACGTTGAAGCCGTTAGCGGGGAAAGCGATCTGCAGGAAATGTCATCCGCAATGTAAAAGGTGCACGGGATATGGATTTCATAAATCGATTTGTCAAGAATGCACGAATTATAAAAGAGGAGAACATTGCGAGGATGAATGTCCAGAGGATTATTATGTGGATGAAACTACGAGGGAGTGTTTGCGGTGCCATTCGGAGTGTAGGGGTTGTTACGGACCTGAATCGTCGCATTGTTATCTATGCAGGAATTTTAAAGTTTATCTCGTAAGTGGGATTATTATTTTATGTTGTTTGTTGGGTTTAAAGTTTAAAGTCTGAGTTTTTTTGAAAGATCGTGGTGAGGTAAAGAAGTTGGAATGAGTCACTTATCGATTCAGGAATAAAAAGGCCAAATAAAAGTGACGAATGAGCGAAGAAGATAATTTTTAAGAAAATTATAAAATTGAAGACAAAAGATTCTGTACATTAAGAAAATCGCAATAACTTTTTTAGAAGATAAAAAAAATTGATCCAAAAATTGACAAACATTTTCCAAGTATTCAGAATTTTTTTCTAAAAAAATAAATCTTAAATGATCATTGTCAATGAAAGTCAATCCTAAACATTCTAAATTTCTAATTTTTTGAATTTAAGAACAGTCTAAATTTTAGAGTTTTCAATATTTATTTTAAATTTCCTCAGAAATTTGATCTTTAGAGAAATAATAAAGGAATTCATCCTTCGTGTCTTTCAAAAAAAAAATCACCAGCCTGCAAACTGTCACATTTTCAATATTGCGCTTAAGTTTTTTCACAGCCAACTTTGTTCCTGTTAAAAATTTTCTCTATGCTAAATATAATTCTCTTTTTAAATTTCAGGAGGACGGCCCTAGAACGAACGAAACGCTATTCAACTGCACATCTGTTTGTCCTCCAGAAGCTCCTCACAATATCGTTGCACAAGGAAAAGACGGCACAACGGAACCATACTGCTCCACTTATATTATCGGCCAAGCTGCTGCAATGTATGTTTATTTCCTTTTTTTTTTAAACTTAAATCAAAAAGAATTTTTGAATAACAATTTTTTTTTTAATTTTTCAGGACTGGAGATTATAATTGGATCATCATATTCTGCGTAATAGTATTATTCATTATCTTCGCAGCAGTAGTCACTTTTATTTACATTTGCCGGAAAAGTGTAAAAACTAAACAGGAACAAGTAAAAATGACTCGAGTTTTAACGGGCATAGAAGATAACGAACCGTTAAGGCCGAGCAACGTTAAACCCAATCTCGCTCAGCTCCGAATTATCAAAGAAGAAGAGTTGGGACGGGGAAGAATTTTAGGCCAAGGAGCATTCGGCACCGTTTACGCGGTAAGTTTTTCTCAAACATTTTAAAATCTATAAAATTAAATTTGAAAATAATAATTTTTTTTTTATTTTTTACTTGCAGGGTTACTGGTTTATCAAGCACCAAGGTAAAGAATCCAGATTACCGGTCGCGATTAAAGTCCTTCATAGTGAAACAGGAGGAAGCACAAGCAAAGAGTTCCTAGACGAAGCTTATATAATGGCTAGCGTAGATCATCCAAATTTAGTACAATTATTAGCCGTTTGTATGGCTTCTGAAATGATGCTAGTTACCCAGCTGGTGCCTTGCGGATGCTTATCATTATACGTTAGACTAAATCGAGATAAAATTGGCTCAAAATATTTTTTAAATTGGTGTATGCAAATAGCAAGAGGTAAAAACTTTAATTTTTATATTTTGGGCAAGAATTTGGTGGACAAAAATTTATGTTTTTTCTTTTTTTTTTGCGAAGGTATGGCCTACCTTGAAGAAAAAAGACTGGTACATCGAGATTTGGCTGCTAGAAATGTCTTACTGCAAAATCCTAATTGCGTTAAGATTACGGATTTTGGTTTGGCTAAATTATTGGATATAAACGAAGAAGTGTATAAAGCGGGAGGAGGGAAAATGCCTATTAAATGGTTAGCTTTAGAATGTATTCAGCATCGAATATTTACACATAAAAGTGACGTCTGGGCTTTTGGTAAGTAATTTTTTTAATCGGAGATCGAACTTGGTTATCGTAAAACTCCCTGTTCTCACAGTAGAGGATCAAAATTTCTTAAAAAATTATTTTCTTGGAAAGGAAAATTTTTTAACATTTTTTAAAAATCTGAATTATTTTCAAAAATTTTTCTAAAACTTTTTTTTGCTTATAAAGGTTTTTTTAGAATTTTATGTTCTTAATAAAGTTGATTCCTGAAGAAAAAATAATCAAAATAATTTTAAATGATCAGTTGAAAAAATTTTTTCAACATGTAAAATTTATTAAATTATCAAAAGATTAGTTCGACATCAAGAAATTATATCAAAAGATTAGTTCGACATCAAGAAATTATCAACAGACTTTTTTTTTTTAAAAATCCTGAAAATGTTGCTGTCGTTGCTATAAAAAACTCTTACCATTATTAAGTTTGTCCAAAAATGGTTTGGTTTTCACCAGAAGCTCCTAAAATGTGCTTATTTTTCCCCTGATGTCCTAAATATTTGGAAAAATATCTTGTTCGATCATTGCTGGCAGTATTTCTAAAAATCTTACCTCTTGAAAAAATTATTAGCAGCTTGAAAATAACTTGTAAATTTATTTTATTTCAGGCGTCACAATATGGGAATTATTAACTTACGGTGCAAAACCGTACGAAAACGTGCCAGCACGAGATGTACCTGAACTACTCGAAAAAGGAGAGCGTCTTCCTCAACCAAAGATTTGCACCATCGAAGTATACATGATCATGGTTAAATGTTGGTTATTAGAAGCCGAAAGTCGACCGTCATTTAGAGAATTAGCTGACGATTTTGCTAAAATGGCTAGCGATCCCGGAAGATATTTGGTCATACCGGGTGATAAATTTTTGAGACTGCCCTCTCATAATCTTCAAGGGGATAAAGAGTTAATTCATGGTTTATCCACGGGTACCAGCGACGGTCTCGAAACCGTCATGCCGCCCGATGAATATCTTCAACCTCAAAATCAAAGGCCGGTGATACTTAAAGGTCATCCGTCTTCAAGTACTTCTTCTTCTCCTCCTTTAACTCCTTCTCTTAAACTATCAGCGGAATCTCCTATCCCTCAAAATCAACATAATTGGAATAGGGAAATGTTTAGGTATTCACAAGGGAATAATCCGTTAGCGTCTGGTTATTGCCCGGATCAACTTAGATTAAGAAGAGGTAAGTTGATTAAGAAGGGATTAAAAAAGTAATTTAAGGGAAGAACGTAATTAATTTGTTTAATTTTTCTTTTTTTGCAGATGTAGACGTTACTGATGATTCGGTGACGGTCGGCGATATCAAATTAAATCTTCCATTAGATGAGGATGACTATTTAATTCCGTCTCCTCAACAAAGTCAAACAACAACTACTTATATGGATGTAATAGGAGATAGCAAATCAAATGGTAATTTAGTTCACAATGTCTTGAATATAGATCGTAAAATCCGTGATCTTGTTAGACACGTCCTTGTTTTTTGCAACTGCATTTCAACAAGAAAATTAAATAATTTGTTTGCTTTTTTTTTCAGATGGAATCGACTTCCGAAATGGAGGATTCGGTCTCCCGTTTATAGATACCGGTCCCGGTAAATCAAAGACTTGTATTGATAATCCTGAATATATAATGAACAGTAATCAGACTGAAGGTGATATAGGAATTCCGGTAGTCGGTACTAGTGGAAATTTAGTCGGTATTAATGTAGCTAATTTACCTTCGAACGTTCCAAGGCCATATATAGCGCAAAAATCATCGGAGGAAGAATCTGAACATGATTATTACAATGACGTCGATAGGTTACAGTGTGAGTTACAGCCTTTAAGAAAAAATGAAACAACAGTGTAAAGCCGGAGGACCAGTCTCGAGCAAAGCAAAGCAATGCAATTGAATCAATAAATTTGTGGCTTATGGGAGCAGCAATTGCAGCATTTTGCCGCAGGAGACTACTCTTGGCTTTAAAAAAGTGCGGGAAATGTGTCAGTGAATATAAAAGAAAAAATATACTATTTTTTTTAATATTCAAGTGAACATATCTTTGTTATGAATTGATCGTATCGATCAGGTTACCTGTGTTTTTATTTTTTTTTAACGTATGAAGAAGTTAGTTCCAGTGATTTTTTGAAATTTATTTCTACATCGAATTTTTTATAACATACTTAAAAATGAAAAAGTCAATTAACTTAAAATTAACTTTCGATGCTATTTTGTAACTTATTTCTTAGGAATGATCTCTATTTTTATAAATTTTTCAATTCAGAATCAAATAATGCCCTGTTTGGGGAATAATTTGTATATTATTATATTCGACTAATAAAATAACGGCCAACGAAAAAGATGAAATCTTAGCCAAAATAATCAATAAATTCAAATACGTACTAGAAAACGAAAAAATCAAGCGCAGTTAAAAAGGCACGAATTTTTTTAAAATTGCTTTATCATTTTCTTATTATATTGTATTTTTGTTTTGAATTTGAAATTAATAGCCGTACTGTCTTTGAAAGAAATCGCTTGTATTTTATATATGACCGTTTAGATTTTGAACTGTGATATTTTATGCCTTTTGCTTAATGAAGGACCAGTTTTAAATTAAAAAAAATAAATTGTATTATAAGGTTTTAATTTTTTTATATAACGAGCCAAAACTTGACAGTGCATGTAAAAGAACCTTTCGACGTTTTTGTATTGTTATTTTTAAATGTCTATCCGCGACACGTTGAAATAATACATGAAGATGTGAACATGAGAACATGTTACAACGTTCCGCGTGTAAAAATCACCGTCCTTGGTTTGCTCTTTTTAAGTTGTAAATTGTAAAATATAGGTGTGTAAAAATACTAAACTAGAAATATAAAAAAGTCAAATTTTTAAAAAATGAGTTTTCTTTTAAAATTCCGAATGTAGAGAGAATCCTTCCTTGAATTCGAATTTGACAGAAACAATATCTACGAAAGAAGAAACTAAAACTTGGAAAATGAATTTTCGATCAACTGTGAGGATCACTGATCCTTACAGGAATAAATTGATGGTAAAATAATAACTACTTAAAAGGTAACTTTATTTATCTTCGAGAATGAACTTTTAATCAACCTTGAGGGTGGCTCGCGATTTTTAAATTGTGACAAGATTTGCTCGTAATTTAACAAAATTTTTACGAAAAATTACGAGCAAACCTTGCCACAATTTAAAAATGCATTTTTTAACACATTTCCCGTGGGAATTTCGGGATAATTTTTGCGTCAATCAATAGAGGACGTCGAGATCTAGTATTTAGAATCAAAAGCTCCCGAAAATTCCTCATAAAAAGTTTATAATTTTAATAATACTAAAAAATGAGGAGCACTGATCCTCATTGCAATCCCTCATTGGATTCTCATTGTCCAGTTTATTTTAAAGAAGGAGCTTTTTACGCGGAATTTTCGGGAGCTTTTGGTTCTAATTACTAGAACTCGACTCCCTCTATCGATTGACGCAAAAATTATCCCGAAATTCCCACGGGAAATGTGTTAAAAAATGCATTTTTAAATTGTGGCAAGGTTTGCTCGTAATTTTAGGTTTGCTCGTAATTTAACAAAATTTTTACGAAAAATTACGAGCAAACCTTGCCACAATTTAAAAATGCATTTTTTAACACATTTCCCGTGGGAATTTCGGGATAATTTTTGCGTCAATCGATAGAGGGAGTCGATTTCTTGTATTTAGAACCAAAAGCTCCCGAAAATTCCGCGTAAAAAGCTCCTTCTTTAAAATAAACTGGACAATGAGAATCCAATGAGGGATTGCAATGAGGATCAGTGCTCCTCATTTTTTAGTATTATTAAAATTATAAACTTTTTATGAGGAATTTTCGGGAGCTTTTGGTTCTAAATACTAGATCTCGACGTCCTCTATTGATTGACGCAAAAATTATCCCGAAATTCCCACGGGAAATGTGTTAAAAAATGCATTTTTAAATTGTGGCAAGGTTTGCTCGTAATTTTTCGTAAAAATTTTGTTAAATTACGAGCAAACCTTGCCACAATTTAAAAATGCATTTTTTAACACATTTGGCTTGCTGAGATAGGATCAACTTTTCTACGATCCACGTTAATGTATTTTAAAACATTGTATATAAGGAATATTATAATAAAGAACGCTGCTTTAAATGTCAAAAAATTATATTTTTTAATTTACAAAAATTTTTACTATTGAGACTAGCCTATTGGTAAGCGCATCTTGGGATGGTAACTTTCGATTGATTTATATGAAAAGCGCAGCATGAAAAAATTAACCATCTACAATTTCTTAAAGTGTTAAATACAAAACTTTAAAACTTAAATGAGATGATGAAAGCTTTTGCGATTCTATGCTTGTTTATATAATAAACAAAAAAACTTTTAATTCGGAGGTACGGACTTTTTTTATTCTTCACCTAAATCTACTTCTTCTAAAAAATAAATAGTTCAATTTTTAATCACAAAACGCACTTCGAAGGATGTTTATTTAACATCCCCGTGCTTGCCTTTTCTCTCCTCAACCTCTCGATTTTATATATCTATCGCTTTCTCAACCTCTTCTTCATTATGAGGAGATGCTAACGACGAATCATTCGGTAATTGTTTAATTTCAACTATTTCTATATTAGTTATGGCACCAGAAATTTTCGTCTGGTTTAATAAATTGACATTTTCGTCTTTTTGAATATATTGATCGATAACGTGATCTTTTTTAATAGCTCCGTTTTCAAATGGAATAACCAATGTAACGTTGCTTCCTTCGTCTTTATAAATTACAGGCGCATGCATCATCATGATATTAGGCCTATCTTCGTTTTGGGTTATTTGCGGTTTCAAAATTTCAGGAGGTTGAGGAGGCGGGGGCGGCGGTGGCGTCGTCGTTGTGGTTGTGCTGGTAGTTGTAGTTGTTGTTGATGTAGTTGTAGATGGCTCTTCGGTCGAAGGCAGCTCAATATTTTTCGTCTCATTTGGTTCTTGGTATAGTTCTGGAGAGAAATGCAACGGAATCACTTCCGGCTGTCGCATTCTTATTAACGTGGGAACATCTAAAACGTTCTGTTTTTCAATCGGAGGTTCCGTTGTCGTCGTTGTAGTCGTTGAAGTTGTGGTTGTAGTTGTCGTTGTTGTTGTTGGTGGAATTGGTGGGCAGATGCTAAAGTCTCCTTGCAGAAGTGTAAAATTTCCTTCCATAAGATCAGCGGTTCTGTTAAAGTCAGAATTGCATAAAACAGGATTGCCTGAAAAATAAATTGAGTTTCCTTATTAAATTTATGCAAAAAGAAAGCAAGCAAAAATCTGGGTCCCTATTGTTGCATCTAAAAAGCATCCAAACCCTTTTCAAAGGATATGCAAATCAAGGGCTTCTTCCAACAAAATTTTGGAGAAAGTTCACAAGCTCTAGCAATTTACTCGAAAAAAGAATAGTTTTTTACTAACCATGTAAATAGACTCTTAAAAATCCAAAAACTCCTTTTACTTTACATCTCGTCTTGCTGACTAAATCTGGTCCAATGTTGAGGATTTGATTTTCAGAAAGATCTGCTTTGCATAAGACTGGTAGACCATGGAAATCTTTATCAAGAGTCGTCAACCAATTGTGGCTTGCTACAAGCTCTTCTAATCGTGGCAAGAATGTCTAGAAAATGAAAACATAATATTGTAAACATTCATTTTCTTTGGAAAAGCTCAACTCAAATACCTCGTTCAAAATATTTTTGAGCTAAAAAAATATTTCAAGTCATATATTTTAGATTTTCTAAAATCTTTCTAAATTTTATTTGTAAAATTTCTTTTAGAATCCAAAGATTTTTCAAATATTTTTGAAAAAAAAAAAAAAAGAAATAAAAATTTAAAATAATTTTGGCTTTAACCCTTTTATACAAGTTTTTATTTGTGCAAAACTCACCTTTGATGTTTCATCCAACGTTTTCAAATGATTATGCGAAATATCCAAAATCCTTAAATCTTCCAAACCAATCAAATCATCTGGAGCGATATTCATCAACTTGTTATGACTGAGATAAAGCCTTTGTAAGCCATGAACACCCATAAGAGATCCTTCTAATGCACGAATTTCATTATGCTCTAGCCTAAGCTCCTCTACTCTTGTTTCCAACTCAACCAAATTCTAAAAAATTAATTAAAACTTTTATAAGGTTAAAATCTCATACTAAAATATACTCAAAAACTGCATAAAACTACTTACCTCCATTCTACCGCTTAATCTACTTATTTTATTATGAGACAAGTCAACAATCCTCAAATTCTGCAGTCCTCGAATTTCCTGAAGTGAAAATTCTTGCAGGTAATTATAAGTCAAATTCAGAGATCGAAGTTTCCTCATTGGCAAAAAAGCTTTGTTCAACTCCATCAGGTGATTAAAACCCATTTGAACATCATCCATGATTTCTGTTTCAGCAAACTCATCATCAGCTAGCTTACAAAAAATTAACATCATGTTAACAAATTATAAACAATAAAATTGATCATTCGTTTGGGTTTTATAAAGGAATCATTAAAAACTAATAATCAGGCCAAATAATACTCACCGTATGGATTTTATTATGTGTCAGATGTAATCGTTTCAAACGTTTCGATTTCTGTAGAACGCCGTCTAAAGAAACGATGTCGTTGTTCGAGAAAAACAAAGAATCCATTAATGGGTAGTTTCGGATTTCGACCGGTAAACGAGTCAGCTGATTGTGAGCCGCATGAAGGAGAATTAATTTCGGTGCTTCCGGTGGGAGTTGTTCGTGTAATGTCGTTAATTGATTCCCATTTACAAAAAGCCATTCTAAATCCGTTAATGCCCTGTTTTAAGGAAAAAACGTGGAATTAGACAAGGCAGCCAACTTAGAGAAAATTAATTCCCCGTCGTCTTGTTGCCAATTTATTTTTTTCAAAGCAGACGACTCAGCCATTTTGAATTTAGAATTTAAATTTTTACCTTAAACTTCCATTCAAATCTCGTAAAGAATTTCTTCCTAAATGTATCCTTCTCATTGTTTTTGGTAGTGCTTTTGATTCAATTTTTGACAAATCATTTCCAGGTAATAGTAAATGCCTTAAAGTTGGTAAATCCTGAAATCGAAAAGTGCGGGTAGAACCAAATTTAGTAACGTAATTTTTTTTTTAAAAATATTTATTTTTATTACCTCGAAATCTTCATTTAATAAATTTGATATCTTACTACGGCCTAAATCTAATGTTTTTAATTTAGGCATTTTCCTTAATACCGTCCTGGGTATTTCCGTTAATCGATTATCAGCTAAACTCAGGTATTCGACTTCTTCTAAACCTACGAAAGACGATTCCGGCAAATTGCTAAAAAAAAAATAAATAAAAAAGAAGGAAAATTAAAAGAAAATAAAGGAAAATTTTTCTTCAGGGGGCTTTATAATTAAAGAATGTCTTTTTCTGAACGCGGCCGTAAATTAACATATTAACCGATTAATTATTATGTCATATGCATTTGTTTTGACACTTAAAGTAATTAATCATGTTAATGGAAAATGTGAGTGGACCAATGACTTTTCAAATTAGACTAAATTAGTTGCATTAGAAACACAGAATGATAAATTTTCTCTCAGAAAAATGTGACGAGGCATTGGAATTTTTCAATAGAAAAAGATGCTTAGGCTGTTTTTTGATTCCTCACAAAAGTCAGGAACATCCACAAGAAGAAAATTTATAGCTTCAAATTCTAGGAATAATTTTAATTTGTTCATGATACGTCAAAATTCGACGTCATATTGAACTTTGTAAACGACAAATACAAATTTCAACGTCATTCCTATCGTAGAAAGAAAATACGTCACACAGGCATCTTTCCGACCTTTCACTCATTTTAACTTCGACTTATAAGAACGTGAAAGTTAAGCAAGAAGCTTATTAATCGAACTATGAAAAGACAGCGCGTGTAAAAATAAAATTTTAATGGACCCCACAAGTTATTTCGTGTAGTTGTTATTGAAATAGCTACATGTAGGTGTAATTATTACTGCTACGAATATATTGCAATTCTTTCTGCAATATACAAATTATTCCCGCAGACTCAAACCAAAATTCCAATTTAATTATCCCTAAAATTTTTTTGAGAGGACTTCCAAGATATGTGGCATATGAAAAGACTTAGTAAACATGCTGAAAAAAATTTTGTAATAGGCCTCGTTTCTAAAACTTAAATCATCAAGATTGGAAACGATTGTACAAATGCAGGTTAGGTTTTTGCGTATCAGAATTAGAAGTTATATCCCGGAATTCATGCAAACCACATGTTTAAATGAAGAAGGAGGACATTGTCTTGAGTTTGATATCTGACAGGTAATTAAGAGTTTCATACTATTTCAAAATTATGAATTGCGTTATTTAGTAATTTACGCATCAGGAACAGAATAATGCATTGCTCTGTTTTTCTTTTTATAATAAAGAACTTTTATTACAAGTTTGTAGAAATTACAAAATTATGGAAGATCACAAGAACATGTTGGACAAGCTAAAGTTTTTTAGTTTGGATTTTACGATTGCGCCTGAAAAGGCTGTGACAGTCTCGAGTTGTAAGAGCTTATGTTACGTTACGTGTAATACTTCGCTTATGGGACGCAACGTAACGTAAGCTCTTACAACTCGAGACTGACTGGACCTTTAGTCTCTCAAAACCGAACCTGAAGTCAACTTTTAAGGAAGCCCTGAAGGGTCACACAGTTTGCCGGTTGTTTACTGCTAGTCGTACAACTGACACTGCCAGTTCATCAACTGACACTGCTAGTTGATTAATAAGCAGTTGATTAACAAGCAGTGTCAGTTGATCAACTGGCAGTGTCAGTTCATCAACTGACAATAACATACTTTCAAGTTGCCTGTTGTTCTACTAGCAGTGTCAGTTGATCAACTAGCAGTGTCAGTTGATCAACAAGCAGTGTCAGTTGATCAACTGACAGTCACTTACTGCCAGTAGCTGCAGTAGAAGCAGTAAAAGTTGACTTCAGTGTCAGTTGATCAACTGGCAGTAAGTGACTGTCAGTTGATCAACTGACACTGCTAGTTGATGAACTGACACTGCCAGTTGATGAACTGACACTGCCAGTTGATGAACTGACACTGCCAGTTGATGAACTGACACTGCCAGTCGATCAACTAGCAGTGTCAGTTGATCAACTAACAGTCATTTACTGTCAGTTGATCAACTGACATGGCTAGTTGATTTCAGAATATTCTTAAATTAACCAAGCGGCAAAACCTAAGGCAAACCCAGTTGATTGCAACAGGAAAATAGGATATTTCAGCAAAAGTTATGAAGCAAAGCAGAACGACTACCAAAAAAGCCACTGAAATCTACATGGCAGGAAAATTGATATAGGAGCCAATGTAACATTTGTTTCTAAAGTGACTGTCTAGACCTGCATTTTAGTCAAGTCCTGAAAAACCTTTTTAAAGAGGTTTGCATCGTAATTATAGATAGCTTTTTTTGGGGAACCAAAGATATGAACCTTTTAGATCAATAATACAACTAACTTGGGTTTCGAGGAAAATCATATTTCGCTCTTATTATGAATAATAGAAATTCATTGGCTGAAAATTTATGCACAATCCAGATCATATGTATACTATACACAACCGTTTTGCAAACGTGCTTGCTTATGGTTTGTTGCAGCCAATTACTTAGCAGCAATTGAGCTGAAGTCTACTACTAGTTACTCTAGGAATAGTGTAGGCCCGAGATACCACTACAGAATTATTTTTTTATTCACTTTTGAACAATTTTTACACAAATGAAAGTATAAAAAATCGAAAGCAGCCTCATTTTCATTAAAAATAAATGAAACTTTCTATTTTCGTTCAAAATCTCGTAAGAGCGAATGCACTTTTTTTTATCACATTTTTAAAACTTAGCATTTTACAACTTTTTTTTTTGAAGAGGGCATCGCTTCGTCAATCCCATTTTATGGGACCCACCAAATAATATCATGCATCCCAACAGAATAAACTCAACTGCTTTTGCAGTGCTCGGGAAGAAAATTAACTCAAAGCCTTCGGAATCGGTAACAAGACAGCAAAAAATACCTTTCCTACTATTATTTCAGGTGAGGTACTGTATTATGTATGCTGTTAAGTACCCTGCAAGGAAAAAACAGATTTCTTGGTTTAAATTACAAGAAAACCGCTTTCGAAAAAACATGACAGCCTTTGATAAGGTGATACAACCAAATCATGTGATGTACATCAGCATACACAATAACATCAAAGATTAACATGACGTATTGTGACCCTTTGCAAAAATCTACTTCCATTGCCAATAATTGGTGCCAATGTGACTAAGCTTATGTTATAAGCGTCTTTATGGGAGCCCGCGAGCCCGCCCACGTTTATATTGATGCCATGCAAACACTCAAAAATTGGCTAAAGAACTCAAACAACTCTAAGAGCTTCTAAATTTTTTTGGAGGAAGTGCAAGTAGCTCCTAAATTTTTTTGGAGGAAGTGCAAGTTGCTCCTAAATTTTTTTAGAGGATGTGAAAGCTGCTCCGAAATCTTTTTAGGGGAAGTGGAAGTAGCTTCTAAATTTTTTAGAGGAAGTGCAAGTTGCTTCAAAATTTCTTTGGAGAAAGTGCAAGTAGTTCCAGTAATTCTTCGGAGGAAGTCAAAGAAAGTTGCTCCGAAATTTTTTTTGGAGGAAGTGCAAGTAGCTCCTAATTTTTTTTGGAGGAAGTGTAATTGGTAGCTCCTAAATTTTTTTGGAGGAATTTTTTTTTTCGATATTTCTTTTGGGCTTTAAAAAAAATTGGAAACGTTGCAAAACAACGGCATTGCGTTTCCTTCGAATAGTTTTTTTTAGGGAGAGCTTTTTTGAAGTAACGCAAGGGACCCAAAAATACGCCTATAAAACCAAATCTTTAAATAAAACTCTCAGACGCCTAAACTGTCGTCATTTAACACGAGGATCAACTTAAAAAATAATTAAAATTCTTAATTATCCCAAAACTTAAGCCTGTGTTTTTCATCACGATCAAATATTAAGCCTTATCATGACAAATCTTATTTGGCTAACATTTGCAAATATCATGACGCAGTGTACATAAAAGATCAAAACACACAACTTCTAGTTGAAATCGGTTTTGAAGGTTCTTTTTTCCTGATTTTCTATTTTAATACTCATAGAGAGGCCATGAATTTAATAGTTTTATGGTTCGTACCTTAAGTCATCGAAATTGAGATTCAAATTGCTAATACTCATCCCAAGCTCCTTAAACGACCTCCCATTCATATCGTTCAACGGTGAGAATGATATCTTCAATGAGATATCCTGCTCCGGGGAAAAACGATTTTGCAGGACGTCAATCACATGTGAAAATGATTTCATTTCCTCGCACGCAACAACAATGGTCGTTAATTTCGGTTCTTGTAGCCTACATGTGCAGGGCACTATTTCCCTCCTCATGGCACAATGATACGATGATCCAACTGTTAATCCTAACACAGTAAGCAAAAACGTAGACATAATATTTAACATTTTGAAGTCATGTGAATTTTACAAATTGTTTAACTCCCGAATTGATTTCCCTTTTCACACACTTTTTTTTTTTAATAATGCACTTAACTGTTGGAGAAAAAAAAATAAAAGAAAATAATAATAATTTTTAATATAGACTTTGGACAGTTCACTGAGCTTAGTTATCGATTGCGGCGACCCAATGATTTTCGATAAACACTCAGACAGAAAAGAAAAATCACTTATAGCAGAAATCACATACACCAAAAAAATTTTTTTTCCCTTTTTTCTTTGAAAATTAAAAAAAAAAAATTAAACTATGACCGAATAACACCTTATTAACATTTTATTTTCAGTCAGATAAAAATATCGATTAATTTTCAATATTAAAATAATTTTCGATCCCGGTAATCCCGACATGACACTAGATTAATCTGGAACATGAGACCCGAGAGTTTCTTTTTAATCACTGTGTGTGTGTGGATGTGACTTCAGGTGACACTGAGTCGTTCTCTCGTTCGATTTATAAAAATGATTGACTTGACCTTATAAACGATCATGATGACTTTAGACCCGATAAACGTTCGTTACTATTAATTATTAACAATTTTCATCTTTGTTTATTATCCTAAAGCTTATGTACTGTAATGTACTTCCTTTGAGACGCAAGGGGATATTGTCTTTTTTTTTTGTTGTTTAAAGGGGATGATAAGATTTAATAGCCACGGGAACAAGGACGAGATGCCAAAGCACGGACGAAGAGAAGAGATAAAAATGCCAGCCTGACCGATAAGGAGTAAATGTAGTAAAATCAAAATAAAAAAATAAAAATATTGATTTTAGTATGGATGTTGAGTTTATTTTTGAAACGAACTTGAATCATCAGAGTTTTAAGAAATATAAAAAATTAATTAAATTATAGGCAAAGTTATTTTTTTTTTTTAGATTCTAAGCAATAATGTCCGATTTTGTAAATTTTCAGATCAAAAAACTATGTTTTAGTTATTTATCTGACTTGAAATTAGAAATTCATGTTAATATGCAGAAAGTGGTGCCTTAATTTCCTTAACGGCAAATCCCTTTTTCGCCAATTTTTTTCTCCAGTTACGAAGGGCTGAGACTAAAACTGCTAATCTCTAAAAGAAAACTAACGAAGAAGTACTCGGAAAAAATATTTAGGAATAAAAAGCATCAGCTATTGAAAAATATTAAGGCAATTAGAGCACCATCACAGTTAAAGATCAAATTCTCAGAATTAATTAAAACAATTTGGCTGATGAAAGATCTTATGATAGTAAATAATCGTTTCTATTTTTGTTGAATTAGCTAGAATCACAAGTGAACAAATCTTTGGGTAGACTTGCTAATATCCTAGCTAGCTTCTAGATCTTTTAGACTAGATGAACAGTGAAGACTGCTGGGTATATAAAAGCTCTTGGCAAACTGACTGGAAATTCAAGTTCTTTTATAAATTTTTCCCTCTGTAGATAGAATCCGTTTTTTTTTAGCTGCCAATTGCATAAGGGTACGAAATTTACCAAATTTAAGGCATTATTATCTCTTCATATTTAAAAACAAATAAATAAACTACATTACTGTTTCAATTCTAAAATTTCTCATGAGAAAAGATTTAGAGACGCCATTTTTAATTTTTCAATAATTAAAAAATAATGCTCTTGAATCAAATCTTACCAAAAAGAAAACAAAAATTTATTTAATTTTACTTCATAATTGCAATTTCTTTTGCTTACAAAATCGAAACATAATCTTTCAATTAAAAGATTCTTCTACTTTTGGCCTGAAAAGCGGTATGCACCGACTTAAAGCTGTAAAATTTTATTAACTTTAGGCTTGGTACAAAAATAATATAATTATCAATTTAATGTCTACCGATTATAATACTGCCTGTATGTAGTATAGAACTTTCGTGAAATTTAAAAAAATGGCGGCGAAAGAAAAACAATCATTTTTAATTTAAATAAATTTTTTTTTTAAAACCTCATTTAAATTTTTTGAATTAAAACATTAACTTTAAGATTTTTGCTTCAGCATCTAAAAAATTACTTCAAAACGATTTAATCTTATTTTTTTCTTAAGATTCTTTAGAAAAAAGCTAAACCCTACACATTAAGTAATCACGAGAATAAACCGTGGACGCATCCCAGGCCTAATTCTCAGGAAAAAAACAGCTGTTGAAATTAATGACTTCTTTAAAAAACAGCAAGAGTCGAAGGCAATTCCTAAAGTAAAAAACAAACAAATCTACGTCATTTTTAATCGAAATTAATAGGAAAAAAAAAATGACGTCCCGAAATCAAACCCCCATACTCATAAATCCAGATTTTAAAATGAAAACGACCTTCTGCAATCAAGTATCATCCTGATTTCACCAGCTTCCAAGCGCATCACACTCACAAATTATTTTGTAAAAAAAAAAATTATCAATTAATTTTGCTCGTTACGAATTTATATACGGAAAAACCACACGCAAGAACGTCACATTTTGAAACTACAACACAAAAGAAATGCACAAATTAGGTAAAAAGAAGAAAACGATGTGGGAAAGAAATGTGGAAGAAAAAAAAATGATTCGGCTTTGACACATGCGCACTTGATGCACTTAATGATAACGAGAGGACATTTAATTTCTTATGGTCAAATGATTAATCAGCGATAATGAATTTCAAAATGGAGTTCTTATTGATAAATAAAATAATTTTTCTAAAAATGTAAAAAGAAGGAATATTCATTGACCATAAAGCTATGGCGCCGTTTAACCGTCATTAGTCAATCATCGAATCTAATAAAAACCGAATAACACTTGATGAATATTAATCAGGCGCCGTTGTTATTTTAGAACGATTAAAAACGCACACACACAACAATATAATTGATTTAAAAAAATCGGTTTTTGAAAATAATAATACTAATATCCAGTTTTTATCATACCTAACCTCAATGTTAACGTAAAAAACCTTGCCCGATTGGCTTAAAATTAATTACTTGAACAATGAATAAGTTTTCACGAACGCATTGAATGACAAGTGTCACCATGTAAAAAGAAGAATTAAAAAAAAATGGCAAGTTGACCTTTTGCACTTTTTTTTAATCAACTTAAATCCGACTAGAATAACATTCCGGAACGGGAGCGGACGAAAGAGAAAAAAAAAACAAAAGTGAATCGAAAAGCGTTGCAGGGAAATATTTTCCCGGTAATTGGCAACGCGCAGGGAATTTTGAGAATTCTAGGGTTTTGGATTCTGATTCCAAGAACTGCAGCGAGGAAAGAGTGCAGATGTTTGCTTTGTTTTTTCATTTTAAAGGAAAAAAAATACAAAATGACGTCATGTAATGGGTGACGCAGGTCAATGATATGGATATCTGTTTATCCATCGAGAAATTTCAATTACAAAAGGCCATTTTTTTTTCTTGTATTGACTAGGGGCGCGTTCAGGTTTGTCAAGAAAACCAAAGTAAAGGTTCGTGACGTAAAATCAAGATGGCGGGCATTGTAAAGAAATCTTTATGGCTATTGAGTAAATTTGAAACAAGAGGCAAAAAGCACATTCAAGAAAGAATTCGTTTTAATCTCTTTGATTTTTGAATCACCGCCTCCTGTATTTGATGAAAAAAATAAGGTTAGGATTCGCCTTTTTCGCTCGAGATAGTATCAAAATTAATTTTGTAGAGGTAATTTGCAGGCATTTTCTAGGGCCCTAGGGGAATGACAAATATTAATTACGGCTTTGATTTCACTACTTATAGGGCAAACTTGAACCTGAATTTGGGAGAAAGGATTTTGGAAGGAGCTGTAATGTGTGTAATGTAAAAGCGTAGGAGGCGACAAATGGAGCAGCCTCCAATAATATTTCGCCATTTACTATCTTAATATGAAATGTTTCTTGCCAGTGATGGTCCCGAATGATGCATTGGAGAATAGAAATACATCAAACCCGATTTTCTGAAGACCGTAAGAAAATCAAAATTCAGAATGGCGGGCGAGATCTTGATCTTGTCACTAAATTCCATTAGTACTAATGTAATTTAAAGAGAATTAAGATTGGTATTAAATAAAATTATCTCAAAAACGGTAAAATATGTTATATTTTTCGAATAACATGGATTTTATTATTTGTTTTATCTTACAATCATAATTAAAAAGCATCAAGAAGGGGATAAACACCATCAATTTTTCTCTCATAAAATCGCCTTTATTTTTAAAGTATTTCAAAACAGGCCATTCTCATTGACACGACTAAACTGAAAACCTCATTCTAAAATTAAACAATATCAATTAATCAATTAATCAGTCAATCATTTAATAACCGAAAAAAAAATGCTCTGAATTCGTTTATATTTCTATTTATAAAGAAAAAAAATAAGCCAAATTTAATTTTAACCCTACTGTATGTTTAGTACAAAAGAACAATCCACTCATTGAGCAATCAGTTAAAGATCGATAGTGACAAGGTAATTTGAATCAATGAAACTCGCATGATTGAAAAACTCTAATGCATTTACCCTTCATCTCTTCACTTCATCTACGAGGTCAAATCATTATGTTTAACTTACGATCATCGTGAAAAATTTGAAATTTTATTAAAATGGCCTATTTTGACTTACTGAAAAATTGTTATTATTATTGATCTAAAATATGAAAATGCAATGCTTTCTTAGAATTAAATGTAAATAGTGAAAATATTTAACTATAAGGTTGATGGATCTAAATAGGCCTAAAACTATAAATCCTCCTTGATCTTTTTTTAATTTTTTTTTTTTTTTGAATAACATAAAATATAAACCGAATTATGTACAAAAAATTTTAACAGCATAAATTGCCCAAGGGATATTTCCGAAACGAATTTTTAGTGAGATAATTTTCACCATAAAAAAAAATTACCCTTGTTTGATAATGCGGCACAAATAAAATTGTTTTTTCATTTTTTTATTTTCTTAAATCTCGGTTAAATAGCTGCCAATATTTTAAACCTCACCTGATTAAATTCATTAATATTAAAATAAAATAAAAATACAATTAAAAGGTATCTTACAGTCATGATATAATTACAATTGTATGCTTTTATACTAGATTTAAGTAAAGATCACTTAAACGATTTAGGAAAAAAATATTCACAAAAGGAGAAAAGTAAAAAGTAAACGAAGATAATCGTTGTTTGAAGAGAAAAAGAAAAGTATAAAAAACCATAGATGTAACAATTAAGTTTTGGTTTGAATTACTTGGTATTTGGTCACAAACAAGAAAGCATTTGGCGCAAGAGATGGTTCGAAATAGAGGGGCGCCAAAGAATAAAATTTTAGGTATAGCTTATCATAATTAAAAACAAAGGACTTCCTCAGGTCGTACCAAACTGCGGTGCCAAGCAAAAAAAAAAGCGTTCGTCCTTTTTCGTAAATACTAAACTAACAAAAGCTAAGCAGTGACTACGTTCAACCTCAGGACGGGCATTCATTTTATTCCGATTAGCACGGCAGTATAGTTTTCCTCGCATAAGGACCCACGGTGGTCTTAAACTTCCGATACCGTCTCAAAATCCTCAATGAAATATTAGAAAGAAAAATATAATTCCCAGAGATAGCCGGTAAACTCTGAATTAAATTCTTGGCATTGAGTAAAGGATTTTACAGTAACTTTTTTAACAATGGCTCGCAAGATTTTTGACAGAATAATAATCCTAGACGAAGTTTCTCGAGGGATCTTAACCTTTAATGTCAGAAGTCCTAATATGGGTTAGTGGCAGAAATTTCTAACGTAGAATTCGGGTTGTAATGTATATTCGGGTTAAATGGAAAAGATTTTTCGAGAGTTAAGAGCCAAACATTAAAAATAGATTGCAAATGAGAACTCTCGAAGAAAAGTCACTTAATTTTGAAAGCAAGCATGTAAAAGAAGTGGCATATGATAAAAGTCGATGCTAGACAAAAATATTCCACTTAGGCTCAAGTTGGGATTAAAGTTTGGAAATGCTCCTAAACTGAAATTTTCCTGCAGTTTTTTTATAATATTCGGGATGAGTTAAAAATGGAAACTGGCCCTAACAATTCGATATTTCCCACTAGCATTTCACTTGTTAAAAAGAAAATCAGGTTTACAAATCGAAATCCACAACCCCGATACAACTTACGCCCGAATAGCGACAACTTCTTCAAACGTCAACTTTAAAAGATATTTTTTATAAAATTTTATTAAATTTTCCCGAAGCATTAAAATATAACTGCAAGGGATTTAAAAAAAAAAAAAAAAAAAAAGGACAGCCTAAAAACTACAACGTGCTTTAAAGTAGCAATTTTCATAAGCAGTCCAGATTTTAAATTTTAAAAAATTCTCACCGTTAATTTTTTTTTAAAACCTAGACAAACTGAAAAAACATTTTGCTTTTTATAAAACCCTAACTTGCAAATTTTTATAAAATTTTTCTTTTCTTTATAAAGACACCCATTAAACGCTAAGCAAGAGAAAACGTTTATGTAATAATCTCCTACTACGTGTACCTAAAAAATATCCACCACACTCAGTAGTCACAAAAATTTCTTAGCCTAAATTAAATAATAATAATAAAAAAAAAAGTTTAACCGTGCAGCTGATCTGTTTCCATACAGCCTCCTTCTTTAAAATGCTGGCAATTGTTAATAACAATGCGGGCGAGTTCCTTTATACGCCTGTAAGATGTTTCACTTTTTATAATTTCTTCTAGTAATTGTATCCCGCCTTCGTTTTCAACCAAAGAGCAATATTTTTTAGCTAAAAAAATAATAATAAATGAGTCACACAGTTTGACATTTTTTAAAAGTTTTAGCCATTACTTACGGTAAACCGTTGTTAAATTAGCTAGGGCCCAAGCAGCCCAATGCTGACATTCTGGAGTATGCTGAATCTTGAGCAGGCCTAATATTGGCTGAAAAGATCTGTAATTAATGTTTCTTTGAGTTGATAATTCCCATCTTTCTATAGCTGAAACCATTTTCCTCAAAACTGTTTCTCTTTTGGGCTCGGAAATAGTCCAAGCTGCTACACCGTCAGAACTCATATGGGCCAATACGCCCGCTGCGTTGTAGCTCACCTTAATTAAAAACATTGTAATTATTAAATTTTGTAATAATCATTTTGAAAATAAGTTGGATGTTCAAGACCTTCTGTGGCTTAATTGGATTCACGGTAAATTCTCTCCTGTCTGTAGATAAACTTCTAAGGTTAATAGGGCATAGAATTAATCATAGAAACTTGAGGCCAAAGTCTGACCCCTTTGATGATATGACTAATGATCGTAAAAAAAATTAAATTACCTCGATGCCATCGCAGTAAGAATCCAAAAGATCGGCAAATACAGTTACAAAATGATCGGTCATTAATCGTGGGCGGAGTGATTTAACTTCAGCAACATTGCCCAACAATCCCATCATATTTCTTAACAATTCTTCTTTGTTTGGAAATGCCTTAAAAAAAATTTTCAAATTTATTTTTCAGCTAAATTTAAAACGAATATTTAAAAAAATTAAAAACTTACTGCAAGGCAGCCTAAAAATAATTCCATTCCACCTCCTTCTAAAAATCTCCGGCAATTAATCGCGGTTTCATCGGTCACATTCCACATCGTAGACCAAGCCACTTCCAAAACATCGTCACAAACTTGACGGTCTAGTCGGTCTGTGATGATCGACAACATTTTCTGCGAATAAAAAAAATTAGGGTTATTAAATATGATTAGCTAAGGTAATTTATAAAACAGACTTGGTTTTCATCGTTGAACCTAATCTAATGAGAACAAAGTTTTGCATTCCTGAACAAATCTGATAAGTCTGAATGAATTGACGAGACTATACTGTACATGTGTCGATTAAAAATTTACTTACAGCAATTGCACCTAAATCGCCAAGAAGTTGTTTTTGAGTTCCATCAACCTGGCAAGCTAATGAATTCAATAAATAAATTCCGATTCTCTGAACGAAACTCTCCTGTTCCATTTCAGTCACTACGTATAATAAAATGTGGACCAAACGCTCGTAGTCGAAAAGCTAAAAATTTAATTTATATCATTTTAGTTTTTTCGTTAATCTACTTATTTAGCACAGAATTAATCTTTTACAACCCCAAAGCCAGATTTGTCTCCGTACGAAAACCTCGTTTTAGTTTCAAAATCATACGAATTCGACACTAGCGCTCTCAAACTACTCTTCGTCAAATTAAGGCAATACCAACGCTCTCTGTTTTCTTCTCACCCGCTATTTATTTTATTTGAGGATCCATAACTACCGCCTCAAAATGATAAGCGTCAAGTTATAGATAACAAAAATAACAGCCATTTTGATACTTTAAGAACGATGTCTTATGGAAATAACTTATGTTCTAGGTCAGGTTAAACAATAAAATTGTAACCATTATTAACTACTCACTCTCAGTGTGCTGTCTAGTGAATTTTTTAAAAAGTACGTTGAGATCACCTTGCCTCTAAATCCCAGCAATAAATTCATCCTGGCTCTGAGGCTAACAGATTTAAAAAAAAATTACATACCACATCTTCTGGCATATGAAATTGACACAAAGTTAAACAACCATTTCGCATCATAGTTTCATCATCCTGAAAAGCACTCATTGCATTTAAAAGTGTGCAAATCATATGATGCTTCATTTTAATTTTTGAATGTGGCTTCTTTGCTTCCATTTTGGCAATATAAAACAACGTAGCACTGAAAATAAAGTTTAAAAAATATTAAATCAATCCTTTGTGTATTATACAAATATTAATCACATCTAAGAAATTAGCAATGCCTATTACAACAATCACTAACCCCTAAAATCAACACAAAAACTTACCTTCCTGAAATCTGAATATGTTTTTCCTGTAAATGTCTATCCATTGATTCAAGTACAACCTTCAAAGCAGTATTGACATTTGCACAACTTTCATATCTGAACAAATGGTATAAGTCATTTAATACTTTTTGCAATACTTCAGGTCTATCAATATAAGCAACAGCTGCATTTAAAGTTTGCTGTTCATTTGCATCTCCTGAGATACGCTTTGCAGGAATATCGAATCTTCTGCATGCTTCATGAAATGTTCCATATAATCCAAGAAATTCAAATGGGTCACCTACTCTTGACCTCAATCCAGGTATATCAGTTGGATATACCATATTATCAGTTACACCTTTTTTAGATTGCAACTGTCTGAGTGAGCCTGTACCAGCTAAATTTGTTCCTGAGATATCCAGTGATACCAAATTCGGCAAACTTTCAACCAATGATGCTAATGTATTATCCGGATTTTCAAAAAGACCATGTTTTTCATTTAACTGCGATATATCTAAATGTTTTAAGGTTTTTAATTTTTGAATTGAAGCTAATGTAGCTGGATCTTGAAGTCTAAGCACATTATACAAAATTAAAGATTGTAAATGTGGTAATTCAGCCAAATATGATAAATCTCCTAAGTCAAAACAACCAGATAAATCTAAGTGTGTTAGTTTTTTTAAAGGTTTAAGCAACAGCGGAAAATATTTCTTCTCTTCAGGGATATGTAGCTTTCTCACTGCTAATCTTCGAAGATTTGGAGCTCGTAATATATAACCTCTTTTTTCATATCCACTAACATTATCTTTAAATTTAATATCAGGAATTAGTGAATCTGGTAAAACTTGCACAGATGTTCCTAATGATAATGATATTAATTTATCCCCTTTCTCATTCAGATGAGCCAATGCTCCTTCAGTTAATGTTGTACAATTAGCGATATCCAGTTCCAAGAGATTATGATTTAACAATAAGCATAAGCTATCATCACTAATAGTGGATCTTCGTAGTTTGATCCTTTTCAATCGAGCTTTCTCAGGATTCTCGAATATATTTACAAATCTATCATCCAAAACTCTTCCATTCTGTTGATAAACTTCGATTAACTTATCACATATTTCACTTGGCAATGTCAATCCTTCCTTCAGTACTAGTTCATTTGTTAATGGATCAGTGGTAGCTAAACAATCCAAATGAAGGACGACGTATTTAACGCACTGATCGAAGAGACTATCGGGGATGTTTTCATCCAAACCAAACGAAGATGATACCATGTTCAAAATCTATTTTCAGAATTCCACAAAACTGCGACGATTACTAATGTTGGGGCACAGAGCCCACGCTTGTATGACGTTTACTTAACTATATTCACGTTTGAATTAATGTAACGCGGTATGTGCAACCGATAATAAAGCAGTTATGATTACATACTATTGATAATTTGTGGTCGTTTAAGCCAGATGTGAAAATAATTGCCTTACTTCAAAATGAAAAAAATGATTCATTTCAATAAAACAAAACACCAGTCAGCTGTTTCCAAAAATGTTTTTTATCTCATGAAAATGTTATGTTTAGCTTATGAGGAAAGCAATTCTTGTTAAGGCGATTTATCGCGTTTCAAAACTTTGTTTCAAAACATTTTTTGCGTTTATATGGTCAATGAACTTGTTTATAAAAGAAAAAAAATGTTCAATTTTAAATTTTTATTAGTTATATAAATGAATATTCCGTTATTAATTAATTTACTACGTGTATGGAGATTTATTTTTATCCCAGTTTAAATGTCACATGATTTCTTAATAGCAATAACTAGGGACAATGTCTTTTTACAGAACAAAGTAAGTTTACATTTATAAACAACAGCATGTTTTAAAATAATTGTTTAAAAAAATTAATGGATTTCTTTATAGAGTACAAGAGTTAGATGCTGTTTTGGGCCAGAATGAGATAGATTTGAAGGAGCTTGGGAAAATATGCTTTCATGGTCAGTTATAATTCTCCTGAATGTTTTTCTTGAGTCTGAAAGCATGATTTTAAAAGAAAGCTTTTTGTTTTAGGTATACCAGATTCTCAAGGTCGAAGGGCACTCTGCTGGAGACTGTTACTTAATTATTTACCAGTTTCAAAGCAACAATGGAAATCAACACTTAATCGTTCAAGAAATCTCTATAAGCAATTTATTGGTAATTCGATTTTTGTAATAACCTCAAAAGCAGTCATACTTTAATTAGGGGGAGTGTCTTTTGAGCGTCTTTAATTAATTTTAATTGCTTACAAAAGTTGAAGTCTATTAAAATATTTAACTAACAGCTTGCATTGACAAGAAATTTTTATGGCTCAACTTTTAAGTTTTGTTTTTTGAAATCAAATTTTTGATGGCATGATTTCATTATTTCAGAGGAAATGATAGTTACACCAGGAGCATCAGATTCTAATTGTGATGATGATGATGATGTCACATTAATTGATCATCCATTAAGCCTTAACCCGGATAGTAAATGGCAAACATTTTTTAAAGATAATGAAGTACTTTCCCAAATTGATAAAGATGTAAGAAGACTGTGTCCTGACATATCATTTTTTCAACAAGCCTGTGATTTTCCCTGTGAAGCAGTAGTTCAAAGTAAAGGAGTTAAGCGATTACATAAAAGAGTCCAACGGACTGTTTTGAAATCGGCTAATGTCGAAAGGCGAGGTCTAGGCGTTACAAAGGTACGAAAATTTTAATTTCAAATAAAATCTTAAGCTAAAGCTTTATATCTTAATTATTTTTTTCTCTAATTTGCTTCTTGTTTGGTATCAGCAGCAGGTAAGCGTGAAACCCATCCAAGAAAAAAGAGTTAACCAAATCAGCTTAAAAATATTTCATTTTTAATTACAGATAGCACTTTCGGTAAAAAAAGCAATAGAAGACTACGCTCCATTAGATGAAGGTTCTGAAGCTCATTGGGAAGTAGTTGAAAGAATATTATTTTTGTATGCTAAATTAAATCCTGGTCAAGGTTATGTCCAAGGGATGAATGAAATAATAGGGCCTATTTATTATGCTTTTGCTTCTGACCCCGATACCGCCTGGAGAGGTGAGTGTAAATAAAAGAAGTTAATTTAAAGAAATATCACAAAAAGACTAAATAGAGAAATTTTCTTTCAGAGCATGCAGAGGCTGACTGCTTTTTCTGCTTTACAAACTTAATGGCTGAGATTAGAGATTTTTTTATAAAATCTTTAGATGAGGCTGAATGTGGAATCAAAGGAATGATGATCAAATTAACCCAAGAGCTTAAGAAAAATGATTTTCAAGCTTGGTCCAGATTAAATCAACAGGAGTTATGTCCTGAGTATTACAGTTTCAGGTATGAGTAAGAGTTTTTTGGTGAGTTGTAAATAGGAAGGGCTAGATAAAGCGCTAAGATCTCGCTCTTCTAAAAAATTTCGGCCCATTAGCAAGTGGTAACTTGTCTATAACAACCTCTCTGCTAGTCTATCAAAAAAAGCTTTACACTGTGGGTTCCATATAATTGGGTTAACTTCTTAACCAACAAAGCTCTATTCACGGAGGTCGCCTATTCTCGGACAAGAGAGGAGCAATTTTTTTTTGCCGATAACAATTTCTTCAAATCATCATGCTCTTTGCCCGAAAATCAGATTCATCATGGCCATGTGATTCAAAACACACATCGAATTTTTTAATCGTACTCTTTCGCCATAATACTGTCCCATTGTAATCTTTTATCAACTGATAAAATCATTATAGAATTGTAATTCGGAATTTCCTAAACTTTGTTTATCTTTACAGATGGATCACGTTGTTACTTTCACAAGAATTCCCTCTTCCTGATGTTCTTCGCATTTGGGATTCATTATTTTCCGATTGCAATCGTTTTGAATTTTTAATTCATATCTGTTGCTCAATGATAATGTAAGTATTTCCTAATCTAACTTCTTATTTTCATTCACATCCTTCAATTTAAATCTTTTTTAATTTTTAGATTACTACGAGAGCATATACTGAATAACGAATTCTCCGCAAATGTTAAAATACTACAAAACTTCCCCCCAACGGACGTCCATATCATTCTTTCCAAAGCTGCTGAGTTAGCCGCAGAGAACAAATAAAGCTCAAATTGTGTTTTTCCCCTTCACTTGTTTATTATTGCCATTTTATATAGATCTGAGTCTGCATTTATATACAAAAAAGATAAAAAATGCCGACGATTTTTAGAAATTACAATATTATTTTTATATCTTATTATTATAAGTTCAAAAGAAAATTGAAATATAATAATTTTTTTTTCCTTTTCAAAAAAAAGAAACGCCGATAAAAAGATGGGGAGATGAAAGTTTTAGAAACGATAACGTAAAGATTTACTTTTCTTTTTCCCCCTGGCTTGTTTTGTTCTGTCCGTGCAGTAAACAGGAGCCAATTGAGTTATGTGTAATTTACGCTTGTTTCCATGTCAGCAGCCCCTTCAAACAATTCTCTGCCCAGAATTTTGATTCCTAACAGGGAACTTTCAACTTCAGATTTATTTGATTTTTTTTTTTATCTTTAAAGTTTCCTTTTTTGAGAGGTGTCTGAGGTTTTCAAAGTTGCAACTGACCCTTGTTTATACGGTTAGTCGGTCTTGATGATTCTTCAGCATAAAAGAATGTTTTTTGTCTTTGCCTAGTTTGTCATTTTTTTACCTCGTCTCAAAAAAAAAAAACTCAAAGTGTGCAAATCGTTGACGGCAATGAGACGGATTTCGAAAGCGTGGTGCGTGCCACAAAAAGCATAAATCTGGACTGGCTTCTTTCACATGCTGAAGAGATTGATATTTTAGGGCTTAGACTCTAGAAGAGGATGAGCGAGAAAAATCGAGTCGTTTGTGTGGCGCTGGTGCAGTACTCAAGACTGGGATGTCTTCGAGCTCTACTGACTACAACATTGGTGTCCTCAAATGACCTTTCCCTGGATTGACAACAACACTAGAACCCCTAATGTGTGCTTCCCATACTGACAACAATACTGATGCTCTCCAACGACTGTTTTTTGTACTAACAACAGCACAGGTGCCCTCAAGCGACTGCTTCATAAAATAGCATGACACTGGTGCTCTTCAGAGATCAATTCGCAAACAAAAAATGGCACTAATGGTCTTTGGTTCCCCAAAAATGTTTCATGCCTGAAAGCAGTAATAATGACGAAAGAATGTCTATTCTGTCTATGGGACTACAACATCCCTCACATCTCTTCACCTTTCCCTACTCACTCTTCAAAAACATTCGTAAAACCATTGATCCGTTTACGTAAAACTGCAAAGGAAGTAATTTTCACTTTCGAAAACCATCGTTTAAACGACCCATGACATAGCAGTGATTAAATTTGTCAGCAAGTTGCGTCAGGGACACCGTATGTTTGACAGTTCGACCGTGCGGTGTAATTTGATTAAGAGCATCCACACCCCCTTGATTACTCGACTCTCCATTTAACCGATGACTGAAATAACCGAAAGCTCAACAAGGATGAACGGAGACTTATTACTTTTTACCCCCCTCCGATTTTTTTTTTCCCCGTTCGTGATTTTTTCAAAATACATCCGAACAAATAAAGACATTTGTTTACATTAAATATATAGCCCTCGAAATTCTTTTTCGCTTGTTCAAAAATAACTGAATTTTTATTCGGATTAGGGATTCAAACGTATATATAAAAACCCATTGGGCAGAACCCGATTTCATTGTTATTCAGGGAATTAAACCCCGTCGATTTTTAAATGTTACGTTCTATAAATTACATTGACAAACCGCATCAATGGATCTTAATCAGCACGAAACATGCAAATTTCGTTTAAATCAATTTCCGGTCCCGGGAAATTATTAGGATCGTCAACAAATTGCAAAAAGAATGTTTTTTTTTTCGAAAAATAAAAAAGCAGCGTGGAAACAATTATATGACTTTAGTAAGCATGGATGGGTTGGGCAGGAGTGAGGAGTGGGAGAGCTTACCCCTGAGATAAATCCGCCTGGTGGCAGAGGAACAAAAAATGCGGACCCTGGGGGATCGTTCTTATCAATTGTCAAAATCAATGGAGAACACCTATATTCTGACTTACATGCAAAGAAGATTAATCTAGCAAGTCTTGTATCCGAAGTTCGGTTTTTTAAAAAATCGTTTACTCGCACATTAAATGACATTTAACCGCTCGCCTTAGGCAGTAGCATATGCAATCCAAATGTCTCAACGCTAATCGGCCCTAGCCCCAGGCCTAATGGTTACTCCCCCTCCCGCACCCAATAAACCTGGCTTGTTTGTGCCGCGGTAGCAGAAAGCCTCAAGCTCGATAATAACACGCTTGTTTTTGTTACTAAGAAAGGATAACTTACCCCTTTAGAAAGTCGATGTCCTCTAATCAAACTTCCGTGAAACCTGTAAATAAAAACAAGAAACAATTGTAAAATTCCGAAAACCCAACGTAAGATTTCGCAATTTGATAATCATCTGGCAAATCACTGACAAATTCAGGAAGATAAATCTGAATAATTATAACGAACGTTTAATGACAATACGTT
Source organism: Liposcelis brunnea (assembly GCA_023512825.1). Taxonomy (NCBI): domain Eukaryota; kingdom Metazoa; phylum Arthropoda; class Insecta; order Psocodea; family Liposcelididae; genus Liposcelis; species Liposcelis brunnea. Next base: position 6,942,426 of record CM042073.1, on the reverse strand, counting down.
TAACCTGCATTCGATAAGTGGATGTGATTAGATAACAATGAGTATAAAGCTCACGGCTGATTTAGCTACACGGGATCAAACCAAAAAATGAAGTTTGCCGGAATTGCGGTGTTACTGACAGCGTTGCTATTTACTTCGCAAAGCGAAGCACAAAAAAGTTACAATGGGTAAGTCCCCTTAAAAATTTCTTGACCTAATTAAGCGCGTACGTTCACATTTTTGACTTTACTTCCAGATACAAAACGTATAAAATAACCCCTAAAAACACTTTGCAGCTGAGTGATTTGAAAAATTTAAAGGAGGATTCTAGCTATGATTTTTGGTCAGCGCCAAGAGCGATTAACAAAGAAACGGTGGTGATGGTGCCACCAAAGAAACAAATACAGTTTGAAAGGATAATGAGGATAAATAAGTTTGAGTATTCAATTTTGATCCGTAACGTTGGAAGGTTAGTATAATTGGAAATGTGCACGATCAAAACCGAACTTTACTTCGGGACCATTCACATAAGCACAATTTGGGCCATTTTGGATCCTCTTCAGTAGGCAAAAAAAATTTGACGTTGGAGTAAGATTTTCCACGACACCTTCTCCTCGCCCCTTCCCAGAACAATCTCACAATAATTAAACCATCCTTTAATAAATATTTTGGCAAAATCTGTTTTTAATTCGAAAAATCGCACTTTGAAGCAAGCAAAAATATTTTTCGATCAAGGTAAATTAATCTCACTTCATATAAAACTGATTTTTATGGGTTTTCTTATCGGCCATTCTTCGTCACGAATTAAGGATTTTTTCTTTTAAAATAAAACTACGTTAAACTATTTTAAATTTTCCACTAGAGTTCTGCATCGGGTCGGGTTCGGGTTTTTAATCGGGTTCGGGTCGGGTTCGGGCTCAGACTTTTCGGGTTCGGGTCGGGTTCGGGTCTGATTTTTAAATCGGTGTCGGGTTCGGGCCTGAAATCCTAAAAGTTTCCCTCTTCCTTTATTAAACCTTTCTTGTGATGCTACTTAATTTCACCGATCTTTCTATCATTTCTATGATGATTTCTACCATCATCAGTAGCAGGAGAACACATCTTAATCCTGATTCTGTGGATGCGCTGTTATTTCTCCATGAGGAAAAGATTTCAGCCGCTGATAAATAACCCAGCTAACTGATGACCCCCAAATTTCGGGTTTCGGATTCGGGCCTACTGGTTTCGGGTTCGGGCCGGGATTTCGTCGCTGGTTTCGGGTTCGGGTCAAAAATCTGAAATAGGGTCGGGTTCGGGTTGTAATTTTCGGCCCGATGCAGGACTCTATTTTCCACAATCACATTCCTAAATCATCTTTTCTTCTTTCTACAGAATTGTTCAAAGAGATGCGCAGCACATCAGAAACACAAGATATGTAGGAAAAATTTCTTTTGACCAATTTTACCGTTACGATGACGTAAGTGCTTATTTGTTATCCTCCGGTAACTATCATCAAACTTAATTTCTCGTAAATTTTATCAACAGATCGTTGCCTACGTTAATCAGCTTGCAAGTGATTATTCTGATTTAGCTACAGCTTCTATAATCGGACAAACGTATGAAGAAAGAGATATAGTGGCTTTAACTATTTCGTCTGGAGGAAATGGCACGAGACCAATCATTTTTATTGAAGCTGGTATTCATGCCCGAGAATGGATTGCACCAAGCGTGGCTTTGTATATTCTTAATCAATTGGTCGAAAATTATGAAACGAATAAAGCGCTCGTGGATAATGTAGATTGGTTGATAGTACCTGTTTCTAACCCTGATGGATATGAATTCACCCACACAGACGTAAGAAGAATTTTCCCAGTTTTCCTTTACTGAATTTCCTCATTTAATCCTGGTTTAATTTATTAGGATCGCTTTTGGAGGAAGAATCGATATCGCAACGGGCCATTGTGCAAAGGAGTAGACTGCAACAGAAATTTTGGGTATCATTATGGCGAATCAGGTGCTAGCACTTGGCCCTGCGATGAAACCTACAGAGGGACCGAAGCATTCTCAGAAGCAGAATCCAAAGCAATTCGAGATTTGGCAACAGCATACAAAGGCAGAATTCAACTTTATTTTGCTCTCCACAGCTACGGTCCTTATTTTCTGTACCCATATGGTTATGATGTGGTGTTGCCTGATGACTGGAAAGATTTGGTAAGAAAATAATAATTACTTATTTAAAAAATAATCAATAATAATTTTTTTTGTCTTTAAAAGGATGATTTGGCTCATGCAGCAACAGACGCAATCAACAAAGTAAACGGGACTTTGTATGACGTAGGAAACTCTGCTGATCTCTTATGTAAGTATTTAAAACTACCGTTTAACCCCAATAAAGGCACGAGGCAATAGTCTTCCTATGATGCTATTTACAGATGCAGCTGCTGGTGGAAGTGATGATTGGTTCAAAGGCGAAAATGGGGCTAAGTACGCTTATACTGTGGAGCTTCCAGGAGGTGGTAGCCAAGGGTTTGATCCTCCACCAAGTAAAATTATTCCGATAGTAAAAGAAACCTGGGAAGGGATTAAAGTTGGTGGTAATCTCATTGCTAGTAAATATGGACAACAGAAAAATGTATAAAATAATCATTGTACATAAATAAAATAGGTTCTTAATAATAAAATTTTTTTTTTAAAATTAATGATAAAATATATTAAATTATCCTTTCAATAAAAGGACAAGTCCTAGTGTTAATTAAATGCAAAAAACTTAGTATTTTCAAGCGGACACAATAGTTTACGTATCGTTATGAAGATTCCCGAGGTTTTCCGGGAAAACCCGAATAAAAATTTTCGTCAGATCTTGTTCCAGCAGAGATATAAACTTGTAGTATTTAATGCTGACGATGAAGGTAAGCGTTACGAAGTATCTCGCATTGTATCTGTGGGGGACTCTTTCAGGGAAATTTTGGAGAGCCCTATAAATTCATAAATGTTAAGTTCTAGTTCTACAGATTCACAGCAAGAATACTGCATTACAGTTGACATACTTGCACTTGTGCAAATTTTCATATAAGAATTCCTATCCCACAAACAAGCTTTAAGCTCAGGACCATGTCTAGCAGACGCATGCAAGCGATTGGTTGACCCACCGAAAATATTGAACAATAATACTTTGAGCATGATCTGACTTTTACGTGCCCTGATAAAATCTAATCTAGCCTTGTTGTTTTAGAAGTGAAACAAAGATTTTTTCAGTAAATGAAGCCTGGCTAAAAAAACTAGGGGGCCAGCAGTCTGGGGAGGACTACTCACTTTCTCGCTCAGTCGGGGTATAGCTTCATTCGATTAAGGCATCATTGGGGACTTGGGAGGTCGAGGGGTTGGCTTGAAATCAGGAAATGGACCGGAAATTTAAAATCCTTAAGTATTAATTAGTCGAAATCGAGTCCCATGTCAACGCTATTTGTAAAAATTCGAAATTTCTGGTTTTTCCGGGTTTTTCGGAGACGAAAAATTGCCAAAGGGAAAAGTTGTTCCTTATAGGGTCAGGTATCTTCACGCAAAAAATGAAAAAAATCGTTAAAGCCGTTTTCGAGAAAATTCCCGAAAACTCTAAATTTGGCCTTATTTGGCCCTGCCAAAGCCGTAAATTTGGCCGAATGGTCTTGATGATGGAATAACAGTTTTTCCTCTTCCTAAAGAAGGCGGTTGCCAATTTTCGTTGCGCTGGCTCTTTCAGTTTCGGAAACACAGGCGAAAAACGAAAGTGCACGAACAGACGAACGAACGGACGGACGTCAGCCCAAAAGTCATTTTTACAGTTATTTCTCGCCATTTCACGACAAAATACACAGTTTGGAGAAATTTCATTTTTGACACGACCGCAATACTTCCTCACTCTAGGGAGCTCGAAAGTAAAAATTCAGGAAATAGTTCGATTAATTTGAGTATTACTCTCAAAACTTTTACTTGAGAATGATATGAGAGAGCCTCAAGATTTCTAAATCTCTCAATAGTAATGCGAACTGCAAAGAACTCATTTAACTTCCAAAAATACTATCCAGAAAATTTTCTTGTTTTCATATTTTTTTGCTGCCATATCCAAAAATGTAAATTTTGATAAGATTTTACCATAGCCTAATCATTAGCCAGAAGAAGATTTGTAAAAAAAAAAGAATATAAATTGAAAACTCTAAAATCTAAAATAAACCCAGGAGACGATTTCGCAATGAACAGGGAACCACCTGACAACACATCAGACGATACAGGAAGATAAATCTGAATAAAAATAATAGTAGATTTACAAAAATTCATTAGCCCTCGATCCGATTCGATTAGATAAGAAACAGAGTACTATATAAATCTGACGGCCAATCGTAAAATCCACAATTTCACCAAGATGAAATTTTCAGGAATAGCAATTCTGTTGGTAGCTTTGGCTGTTGCCTCGCAAGTCGAAGCAAGGAAAAGTTACGATGGGTAAGTATTCAATAAACCATATAATCGAAATTTTATTTTAAGACCAACAGCTAAATTAAAAATAATTTTCACTAGGTACAAGACCTATAAAGTCACGCCCAGGATAACAGACCACATTAAAGTTTTAAATCGCTTCCAAAATGATTCCGCTTATGACTTCTGGTCGATGCCAAGACGTTTAAACAGGGATGTTGTAATAATGGTAGCGCCAAAAAATCAAAGAGTTTTCGAAAATATCTTAAGGTTGCACCACATTAAATATTCCGTCTTGATTGATAACGTTGAAAGGTTAGTATAATTTAATTGTTCTTCATATTCAATATGTCACTATGGTACGTAGCGGGAGCGGTTCAGGATCATATCAAATGAATAATAAAACGGACTTACCCAATAAGAATAGTAATCCTCTATATTAGTTCAACATTACATTATCACATTTATAAAACAACGATTATAATAAACGATTAATATCGACACCGATCGGAATACGAAAGCGAATGCGAATGCCTCGATATTAGGCCACAATCGCTTATTTAGCATAAATGCTGAATAAGCGGTTGGGTTCAATATTAAGGTGAGGTTCGCTAATCGAACCTAACGCGACCCGAGGGATTCATGATATTAATTAGGGTTCGATACCCTAGGATCGTACCATGCCTCCCCTTAGGTTCGCTAAACAGTGCGAACCGAGCTTACATGAATCGCTCGATTCGAGTTATTCAGCTATATTGTGTTGGATACTACCAACGACAAACTACAACTTCGCATGTAATGAAAAAAAAATCTAATCCCTGGTAAGCCCCTGCTTACCATCTAATTGGTTTAACAACGTTTTGTTTGCATCTAAACATAAGGTGACAAACAAAAAAAAATATTTAAACAAAACAAATTGATTAACGAATGTAAACTTAGTTACAATAAAGAAAAAAAAATTATTATTATAACAAAAGAAACGTTAATTAGTACCATTATTGTTTAATCATCATATCATGACTTCACTTATTGGTTTGAGTCTTTAATCTGATAATCAGTCTACAATTTCGTCTTTTGGCGCGGCATTTTGAATTAAATGTCCTTTCGCCCACTTCACTACGTACTGAGTTCGCACTAATTTGGTTTATTTTTGGGAAATTATTCAGGGAACACTTTGATAACTGTTTACATATTTTATTCGCTGGATTTTAAAATTGTTTTACCACTCTTAATATTTTGTTTATGGTGAACTCTGATGAGTCATACTTTTGGCCATTTGTCTAGCCGTTTTCCTCTGGATCCTGTTTGAGTGATGGTTGCATATCTTTTGACTGCACTGCGGAGTGTGGATTATACGTTGTTTAGATAAGTTAAATCTGTTTGATCTCCATAGCCCTTGCTTGATCCAGGTTCGAAGTTTGTCTGTTTTGACGTTCCAATTGTCCATCTTAACTTTGGATGGTTGGAATGTGGTAACCATTTGCCGTGGCTTCTGTGATTTTGATTTACCAGCTTCATATCATTGTGTCCCGTGTTTCCTGTAGTGCTTTGTTTTCGTATGTAGCGAAGCTCTTAGTGTTATCTATTCGACAATAAATTCATGATTAATTACGTAATTTTTATAAATTTTACGATATAAATAAAGAAAACAAAAAAAATTTATCTATGTAATAAGTAAAAGAAAAAAAACTTAGGTCTACGTTTTAGTAAAACTTGGTTTGAAAATTTAGATCTACGCGCGCATTAATTCTAACTTCGTTACTATTATTGAATATTTAATTCTAACAGCTGTGTTAAAAGTATTTGGGGGATTACAATTGTTTTTGAACTTTCGGGAAAAGAGAAAAAAAATTACGAAGTTCATTTGTCATGACTATTAGTTAACTTTGGATCCTATTTAAAAAAAATTCTATCCTTTTAATTCATAGTCCGAGTTTCCTTTTGGCTTGAAAATTGTTGACCGCTACTGGTGTTAATTGTTTAACACATGACTTTGATTGAGCGGTATCTATTTTCATTTGCCGTTATTTGCATTGTTTTTAATTTTCTTTATAATTATTTACAAGCTTCCTGGAAACTTGACTATGGGTAAACCCTATTTTGATTGGGGATAATAAAGGAGAAATATGTGTACTCCTGTTTAGTGCACATATTAGGTCATCGCGCGCAATCGTCGTAGTTACGACGATTGTTTTAATTAACTTATTATTTGCGATGCCTTATTATACATTACCCATGTCGAATCGGTATTTGGCGGATTCGACTTGTTGCTTCTTTTTCCTTTCGATCAGGTTTCCATTTCTGTATTATTTATTTGTCGTTTAATTTTCATCGATGAATCATTTTAATTCTTTTGTTTTATTTATAATTTATTATTATTTCTTCTTTTATTGACGTCAATTTTTCGTTTCTTATTTTTTTATTTAATTTGTTATGAGTTCGGTAATTTGGGTTCTTTTGTATCATGTTTAAATTCCCTTTGTTTTACTTTTGCATTTCGTTTATTTTATCTTTTGCTATGTGAAGGATTTATATTAAAAAAAATTCTGTTTTAGACACAATATCCTGTATACGTAATGAGGATCACGTTCCTTGACTATAATCCATTTATAGTTTTTGGGTTCGTGTTTCTGTGTTTAAACTGAAAATTTTAATTTACCTATATTGAGAAATTTATTTGTTTCTAGATATTTTAATTTTGTTAGGGAATTTTAAACTGAGGATTGTTGGTTTAACTGAGCCCTTCTCGTTGCTGGATTTCTTGTTATGGTCCAGATACGAGGAGGAATTGGTGGTGGTACTAAAGGAAGTTTAGCCCTTAGTGCTACTTTACAGGGTGTGGTTTGTTCTTCTTCTGTCGGCTTGTTTAAAATAAAAGTCGTTATACTTGATAATACTGCACCCAAAAGTTGGCGTGAGACACCGAAAACTCGATATAAAGTTATTGCGTTTATTGTTGTAGCGATTAACCACGATATTAGATTTATTATAAGAAATAAACCGACTGCAGATGAACAAAAGGTTCCGAAACGACCCGTGCATTGCCAAATGAGGCTGCAAAATATGATACATGGTTTGAATTCGGTCTAGGAAATGGTTTAGGACCGATAAAATGTGGCTTAGTTAAATCAACTTTACTGGAATTGTTTTATTTAAATTCTTTGGATTTATTTATTACCGATACTCGTTTTTTAAATTTTAATTTAATTATTAATTGTTTATTTTATTAAATTTTGTTATTTCCTTTTATGATGACGAAAACCTGTAACATAAATCTTATTAGTTTCTTCTTCTAAGATTGTAGGAATGGGGTTTAACTGGGGTGTTAGCCTCGTCAGGCTTGGGTTTACCTATTTTTTGATTCTTTGAGACCTGATTAGGGGACTTTGATTCATTTTTGGGATCAGGTCTAAAGAGTTTAAGTCTGCTGACATGAACGCTCTTTTGCTTCATGGGATCTCTTTGATCCTGCAGACGAGCCGTAGTATCAGAGATACTAATGATGGTGTAAGGACCATCATATTTTTCTTGGTACAGCTTGGAGTATTTTAGGGAATAATTTTCTCTTTTCACAAGGACTGTCTGGCCAACTTGTAAATTGTGTGGCTTGGCTTTCTTATCATGCCTAATTTTGTAGGCCTGTTGATACTTAGCCGCGACATTGTTAACTGCCTTCCAAGCTGTCTCCCAGAGTGCTGCTTCAGTATCTAACGAATGTTCACCAGTTCGATAGATACTGTACGGAATTTTTCCGTCAATGGGAAATCTCATATCTCTATTAAATACTATTTCATATGGAGATTTCCCAGTCGCTGTGTTTGGCAGATTACGCAGCGAAATAAGCACATAAGGGAGGTAATTGTACCAAGGGATTTTGGGATCTTTTATAAGGAGGTTGATTGACTCCTTGACCCTTTTTACGGTTTCCTCAGCTTCGCCGTTGCTCTGAGGTCTATATTCGGAGACCTTAGTGCACTTGATGCCATTGATTTTGCACCATTTTCTAAATTCTTCTGATGCAAAAGTAGGACCATTATCTGATACTACTTTTCTCGGTAAGCCATGGGTGGGGACATGTTTAGCCATTAACGTATAGATCAGCATATCAGCTGTTAAATTCTCACATGGGTAGACTTCCATATAATGGCTAAACCGGTCTACTACTATTAGACCATAAGGGGTTTTTTGGGGATCATACAGAGATCTAATTCCTCCAAAATGGTCCAGGTGGATCACTTCGAAAGGTTTCTTGGGAGCCTTATAAAGTCTCATTTTGGGCTTAAAAGGGTTGGTGTTTGGCTTACGCTTGGCACAAGTTTCACAAGTTGATGTAACTTGCTTTACGACGTCAGACATTTTAGGAAACCATACTTTCTTCTGTAAAAATTTATGAAGACGATCCGCTCCTGGGTGATTAACGTAGGGAGAATTATGGAAGTCGGATACTAATTTGTGTTGGATGGAGGTAGGAATGTAAGGTACTGTTCTAACTTGTTCTGGCGGTTCATACACCAGTTTTTTAAGAATGTCATCTTCTATGACGAATTTATTGAAACATCCTTTGATTTTTCTATATTCTTTGTCACTTATATAAACATCTGAATCCGAGTTCATAATGTCATTGCCTTTTTTAATAAGTGCAAGTATCCGCTGAATTTCCATATCCGCATCTTGAGCTTCTTTGATGATTTTGGGCTCCATGACTGCTAGGTTCTTACTTTCTTCCATATCGACGACATAGTATTCGGCTTCTTCTTTCTCGCTGTTCGTGTCAGCTGAAGTCGTGTCTAAGCCTGTTTCCAAATTTAGCTCTGAATCAGCCGTGTCAAATTCGCTGTCAGAGCTGCTGGAATTTTCCGTCGAGGATAAATCCTCTAGGAATTTTTGATCCATCTCCATGTCATCGATGTCAAAAGTGAGATTCTCCCTTGCGTTGTTATCTCCAGAATTGCTAGTTGTTGCTCTGTCCTCGCTTTCTTGAGATTGTCCATCTTGTAGGCAAGGACTGGCTGGTAGTGTTAAATTATCCAGGACCGCCTGAATATCATTAACTAAGGTTTTCCTCCTAGCTCTGACATCTGCGTTTCCGTAGGATTCAACCTCGTCCACTTTGAGTAAAAGTTGAACTAGCAATTCTTGAAATTGGAGATAATTTTTATCCCGAGCGTCAGTTATTGAGAGCTGTTTAAACTCATCCTTAGCCTCGGCGAAATGTGTCGCCATTATGTCTAGCGTGACTAGGGATTCGTGAATTTTCTGCAGCTCTACAATACTATGCGTCTTTTCGGTCTTCCATTTATCGACATTTAACAATTCGATATTGTGCACGACATTATCCTTGATGTTTACAGTTTCCTGTTTTTTGTTAATGTCTATGGAATTTATTTCTCCTTTTTCCGAAGATTTTGGTTTCGCTTTCTTCTTCGGCTGTTTTACTGGTCTAGGAGAATGTTTTTTCGGCTTGCTGGCTTTTCGTGCTGCCGATTTGGTAGGAGTTGATTTTACCTCTACCTTTGGGAATTTGCTTTCCCATCTACTAAGAAACTCTTCATAAGTTTCATAGTTTGTTTGTGGGTTGTCTGGCAAATATTCTACATTTCCTTTGTCCAGTAGGACTCTTGAGCAGGCATCTGCTGCTGTGTTATCTTTTCCTTTGATATACACGATTTCCATAGAATATTCGGCCAGTAACGCCGCATCACGTTCGAAAACGGGTTTGAGCCGCTTACTATTTGTAAGCCATATTAACGGTCTGTGATCTGTAAATACCGTAAATCTTTGACCAATTAGAAAGTGTTTGAAAGTTTTTAATCCAAATTTTATGGCTTGGAACTCTTTGCGATATGTTGGATATTTTCTTTCGGCTTTGTTTAACTTTCTACTGGCCAAGCTGATGGGCTTCATTTCTCCATCTTGTTCCTGAACGAGAATGGCTCCTACTGCCAGATCGCTGGCATCCGTATACATGCTGTACGGCAAATCTGGATCAGGGAATGCGAGCCTTATTTTCCGGCATAATTGCTCTTTTAAAGTTTTAAAGGCTTTCTCGCATTGGGGTGTCCATTCGAAAGGAACTGTGGGTTTGGTTAGTTCGGTTAACGGGGCGGCAGTTTGGGAAAAATGGGGACAGTGACGGGCAAAAAAGGTGACCAGGCCTATAAATTGTTTGACGTGCCTGGGGTTTTCTGGGGTAGGGAAATTTTTAACGACTAATAGCTTTTCGTCGTCAGGTACTATGCCGTCTTTTGAGATCTGGAATCCGAGATATCGAACTTGCTTTCGAAAAAAATTACATTTATCTGCTCGAAGTTTCAGATTTGCTTCTCTCAGTATCTCAAAAATTTTTCTAAGCTTTTGGACATGATCATCTGTTCCTTCTCCTGAGTAGGCGAGGATGTCATCGAGAAATGCTTGACAGAATCCATCCGCTTTGGCCATAAACAGCGTGTTCATTAGCTGTTGGTAAATGATTGCTGCATTTTTAAGTCCAAATGGCATTGTGCGGAATTGGAATTTTCCAACTTCTGTCGTGAACGCTGTTTTCGGTTTATCCGAATGGCGAAGGGGAATTTGATGAAACGCACGAATTTTATCGAGAGAACTGAACAGAGTAGAGTTTCCAGCTTTGTGAATGGTCTGGAATAACTCTGGAAATGAGCAGGTTATGGGAGCGGTAATAGCATTTACTGCTCTGAAATCGATAACCAGTCTTCTTTTCGTCTTGCCTAGAACTTGTTTCGTGAGCAGGATAGCCGGAGAGTTCCACGGGCTATGATCAATTGGTTCAATAATCTCCTGTTCGAGCAAATCCTTTATTTCGTCTTTTAAAGGTTGCTGTAATTTTTGTGGAGTTCTATAGGGCTTGACTGAGACGGGTTGATTATCGCCAGTATCTATTTCGGCTTCTGCAAGGTGCGTTGTCGTTAGCTTCATTCCTGGCCGCCAAAATATATCCTCATATTCCTTTACCAATTCGAAAAGCTTGGCTTTTTGCTCTTCATCCATGTGCTCAGTTTTGATGAGTTCTCTGACATCTTGTATTTTTGTCAGTTTCTCTGTCAGTTCTTCTTCTTCTTCTTCGTCGTCATCGTGAAAGGGGCCAGTCTTTAAATCGTAGGACTGGATTTCTTTTACTGAAGTGGGTTTAGCGCACTCCAGATGGTTGCATTCCATCAATGCACCAAGTGTTTGTTCGTTCAAGGGTACTAAAGTGCCAATTCTAGAATTTTTATAGATTTTGGTTCGTACGGGGGCTGCATTTAGTACGTAAATCGTAATTCTTCTATCTTTATTGAGATGGTGCATAGAGGGAGTATATTCTATCCCCCATTGTTTACATCTTGAATTATCTGGAACGAACAAATATGGACCGGTGGCTGGTCTCGTTAATTGGACGCTACAGCACATTCCGGATTGGCCTTGTAATTTTAACAAGCCTGAAGTTTTAACTCGAATTTCGGTTGAGCGGTTTTTCTTAGCACTATTTTTTATTTCTTTATTTTCTATTATATCCGCATATGATTTGAGAGGATATTTAATTCCGCGGAATTTTATTGTATCGTTCTCATCTCGGAGCCACATTTTGGCGAACTTCATAAATTGTTTTGATAATATTCCGTCGGCTCTCAAACTTATTGATTCGTCCTTACAGACGAAAGCTTCATATGTTATCTTATACCCACCAATGTAATAATTTAACATGCATGAGCCAATTATGGCTACCTGATCGGGGGTTATGCCTGTAATAATGACTTCCCTATTTACTATTTGCTTTTTCTGGTCATCAGGCACATAGGAAAGCTTGATAAGGTTTGCAGATGCTCCGGTGTCACAGAGGAAATTTAACTTCCTGCCTTCTTTCTCAACGGCCATTTGGAGGAGGCAAGGAATTTCGTCTGGATCTTCTACTGTAATAGTGCTAATTTCTATTATTATGGGGGCATCGCCTTGAATTTTTGGCAATTTTGGGTGCCCATATTTTACAACTGCATTTGTTTTTATCTCCAGTATCGTTACTTCCCTGTCATTATTTTTATTAATTAATTTATGTATTTGCTCAACCGATTTTTCTTCTGTAGCCCCTTTTTTTGTTTTGCTCCACTGAGGGGCTGTTGTTAGGGCGGTGGAGCTTAATTGTTTCCCTTACTTTTTCTAGAAAGGGATGGTTCGTCCGGAAATTCTATTCTCGGTTGCTCATCCTGCTGGGGTTTTGGGTGTCTAGGCCTTGGCCTCCCATATCCCAACTGAGGATAATTGTATGCCGCCATTAACTGAGGAAGGAAATGTTGTGGTTGCATGATCTTAGCAATGGCCGCATTGGTGGCCTGCTCAACCATATCTTGTATTTCCTTTTTCGATGGGCCTGGATTCCTTCTACCATTATCTTGGTTTTGGAATCGCACTCTCTTCTGAAAGTTGTTTCCGTAATAGCTTCCTTGTGCATATTGTTTGTTAGAATTTCCAGGTTGCCGTTGCCTATATTCTCTGCCTTCGTATTGCCCTCTGCCTTGACTTTGATTTTGCTGGTAGTCGTAGTTGTTTGGACGGCTACGCTCAGCTTGATTTCCATAGTTGTCATATTTTACCAGAGCCTTTTCATAAGCATGAGCTTCAAGTTTCTGTAGGCCTTGTGACAGATCTTGCTCTAGCTCAGGGGCTATTGGCTGCTGATAGCTTCCAACCGGTAGTGGTGCATACAACGATTGAATCGCTGGCCTTTGAGTCTGAGGAGGCGGCAAAGCTTGTTGATGGCGCCATGACAACTGTTGATTGTATCCAGCTTGTGGATAATAGCATGGCAATTGCATCAACGGCTGAGGCTGTTGCATTAACGGCTGTGGTAGTGGCAACATTGGCTGTTGCATGAGATACTGTGGTGGGGGCATCACTGGCTGTTGCATGAGAGGCTGTGGCTGTTGTTGAACCTGTAATTGGGCCATCTGGTGATATTGCAACGTATCCAGCGGGTTTGGTGCCGAATACGTGGTTTCGACTCCTAACCTGTGCGGTCCGAGCTGTCGCTCAACTTCTATTGCTTTATTGACCGCTTCGAGTAGCGTATCGGGAGCAGCTAATCTAACTTGATCTTGGATTTTATCCTGGAGTCCGTGAAGAAACTGAAACATGAATCGGTGCTCCTCTTGATTTTTTCGTTGTGGCTGAAGGAGTGGATCCGGTTCAATTGTTTGGATAAGGTCATCCATACATCGCTCCAATCTCGCGAAATATCTCCGAATATCTTCTCTTGGCTGCTGCTTGCAGCTGGTCAAATTATTTGACGCCTTTTCATACGTTAGATGGATCGTAAAAGCCGTTCTGAGCGCTGTTTTCAGTTCATCCCAAGTCGCTGGGTCTTGGTTAAGGAAAGTTGACCGGATTATGTCCGCTGCGGGTCCTCGCAATCTCGATTTCGCTATGGCCGTCTTTGTGCTATCGGGCCAATTTCCAATTTTCGCCTGTGTTTCCACATGATCAATAAATTCGTCGACTCGGAGTGTTCCATCATTTTCGAAAATAGGTACTGCCCCTACATTGTTGATGCTCATGTTGCCATTCATGTTTCGTTGCATATTGAATCGTACCGGAACAAGTAAGGGGGCTGGGGGAGGAGGTGGTGGATTTTGGGGGTTTGCTGGGGGTGGATTTACTGGGGGTGGAGGGGGCGGATAGACTGGGGGTGGAGGTAAGGGGTTTCCGGCGTGAAGATGTACTAGTGGATGATTTTGAAGGACTTGTTGTAAAGCAATGGCGTTTGGAGGGGATGGTGGGGGCGCGTTTGGAGGGGTTCCTGGATTACTGGCTAAATTTCCGGAGGTATTGCCGTGACTAAAATATGAGAATTGGAAATTGTTATAATCTTCTGTGGGAGCGAAATTAGCTGGGAGAGAACGGTTAAGATGTTCAAAGTTACCTTGTAAAGATGAGCTAGGGTTCGCTTCGAATTCGGCAAAAGTTAGATTTCGTTTAACTAGGCTGGAAACTTTTGCCGTGCTAAAGTTCGAGGAATTTACCGTATTTGAAGAATCGGGCCTCAATTGTTGCGTGGAAATTTCCGAAAGATTTTGATAAATGGGATCATCTTGCTCATCTTGAAATTCTAGAGCTTGAGATTCGGAAAGATTAGGATATAACGATGTGTTTAAATCTTCGCTTTTACTTGGACCTGCTATGTCTTTTCGTTTTGTAACTAAATTACTTTTCTTTGGGGTTGAGCTACAACTGGGCAGACCAATATTGCCAGCTGGTATTTCAAACGATTCTTCATGAGTGGTATCTACGGTAATGGTCCTATTTGAAGGGTTATCAAGAAGAGGAGTGTGTTCTAAATGTACTTCTTCTTCGTCACTTGGTTCCTCATAATTTAAAATTTTGCGGAAAGCGCCAGGTTTAGGTCTATTAGGTCTGAGGTTATGCATTAGGTTTATTTCCAGGAACGGATGCACTTCTCATTAATATAATTTGGCACTCTTTCCTAAATCACTAAAATGTTTTTCATCACTTGGCAAATTGAAATAATAATAGAACGGGAGGAAAAAAAAAGTTGGAGACCTATCCATTTTTCTCTATAGATTTGTTAGCATTGCTGATAATTAAGTACGCATTAGTATAATCATGAAGACGACGGCGTAATTCAGTGCTATTATACGTGTGATTACAAAATTAGGTCAGGGATAATAACTTAATCAGCAAATTCTTGATTCTCGATTGAAGTTAGCAACTGATTGAATATTGCTGACAGATTCATTACAATTTGATTTTATATAAAAAAAATTGAATTCTATTATATTATAAAAATGTAAAATTTATTTTGCTCGAAATTGCTTTATGTTCGGGGAGGTTCAACAGTTTTGTTTATAGATTTTCTTATTATATCAGTAGGCTGTTAGAGAAAAAAAAATCTGATTCGCGGCTGAAAGTAATTTATTCATTTTACTGGGTTTTCAATTTCTAAAAAAAAACGGGAGGGAGGGGAGGGACATTTAGAAATGAAAAAATTCTTTCCGTTGACTAATACGATAATTTGATGTAACTATTGGGAAATAGCACTGAATTTCTTGAAGACGATGATATAAAACTTGAAGACGTCGACATTTTCTAACAAGTGAGGAAACAAATAAAATATTACATGCTAAATAGAATTTGGGAAACGAAAGTGAATGTCCCGTTTACCAGCAATATTCGGTAAAAGTAACTCATAATTTTGGAAAATGGCAAATTATAATTATGTAGTTATTGAATTGTTTCTAATTAAAATCGATTGCCTATTTTAAAACTTATGATAGGTGCTGATGTCAGCAAATTCTTCGTACGCCTCCTCGGGGTCGCTGACATTGTGTTGCTAAGTCAAAGTAAGCACTCAACATTATTTATTGAATTATTGAACTAAAATTATAAATTTATTTGCGATTGG
The DNA here is from genome assembly GCA_023512825.1 of Liposcelis brunnea. Taxonomy (NCBI): domain Eukaryota; kingdom Metazoa; phylum Arthropoda; class Insecta; order Psocodea; family Liposcelididae; genus Liposcelis; species Liposcelis brunnea. The sequence continues at coordinate 6,926,606 of CM042073.1, read as the reverse complement.
AAGATTTTATTTCGCAACATAGCACCAAAAAAAAATTTTATTATGAACTAGGAGACAATGATGAAGGAGAAAAAAAAAATTTTCATATGGAGGCTAATGAAAGTTACTTTTACTCATTTCGACGTTTTCGTGTGAAATTTGTTAATTATGGGATATTTGATTAGGGAAATTTTTACTACTTACTTTTAATAGCAATATTTAGCGTTAACGTCACTTAAATCGGTTTTATATAAGGACATTTCAAAAAATTTTAAATAGCGGAAATTTGCAACTGAAATTCGTTTTGAGAAAGAAAGAAAAAAAAAATTTTATGAAAGAGTTGAAAGTTTGTCTATCACGAAATTGGATTTTGTAAAATTTTGAACGGTTATCGGAATAATCTACCTTGAGTTGGTCGTTGACGTGTCGCAATTAGGCTTACGGCTTAGCAACAATACTGTCTTAATTAGCATTTCGCCGTTTTTATTCGAAATTAATTTAAAATATCTCATTTTACACGATTATCTTAGTTCTTCTCGGGAGTTAATTTCAAGTTGCTTAGTTGAAACATTGTTTCCTATAATGTACACATATTAATGTGAAAAGAAAAAAAATTTTGGTGACGTTAACCTTAAATATTCATCTTCGGGGGTTTTACCAATTTTTCACCGCTGTTACCAATATGGTACGTAGCGGGAGCGGTTCAGGATCATATCAAATGAATAATAAAACGGACTTACCCAATATGAATAGTAATCCTCTATATTAGTTCAACATTACATTATCACATTTATAAAACAACGATTATAATAAACGATTAATATCGACACCGATCGGAATACGAAAGCGAATGCGAATGCCTCGATATTAGGCCACAATCGCTTATTTAGCATAAATGCTGAATAAGCGGTTGGGTTCAATATTAAGGTGAGGTTCGCTAATCGAACCTAACGCGACCCGAGGGATTCATGATATTAATTAGGGTTCGATACCCTAGGATCGTACCAACTATTTCTAAGGAGGAAAATTTTTATACTTTTAGACTAAAGGCATAACGCTACTAAATTTTTTTTCCCATTCATTCGTACCCACATTTCAATGTTTATTGTTACGTCTTCGTCCTTGGCCTTTAACGCCTTTTCCCGTTCACTTCCATTTTTAAAATATAATCCTGATATCCGCTTTGGATTTTTTTTAATACGACCGTTTGATATTTTAAAAAAATCCTGCAATCAAACAACGATAACAAAATTTACGAAAATTTCGCAAAAACTAAAAAAAAAAAACTCGATGTCGAAGTTGTTTAATTTTCAATAATAACATTTACTGCACAAGTAGCATGAAGTGCCCCCATAACATTATCGCTCATTAGGATTTCAATGATTATGATTTTGTCTATTTTATTACTACTTCAAATGTCAAGTTATGTCCTACACAGCAATACAAATCTTTAATGGTCATAATTCCCTTGTTAACATAATTTTCTTTCTTTAATTTGTTTACAGCATTGTTGAAAAGGATATGAAACATATGGCAAGTTCCAAATTTTCAGGAAAAATTTCTTTTAATCAATTTTATCGTTATGATGACGTAAGTATAACACGTTAGAATTTTTTTGTGATAGATTTAAGATTTTTATTCAATAAAAAAATTGTAGATCGTCGATTATGTCAATCAACTTGCGAATGATTACCCTGAATTGGCGAAAGCTTCAGTGATTGGACAAACATACGAAGGAAGAGATATCGTGGCGTTAAGCATTTCATCTGGAGGAAATGGGGAGAGACCAGCGGTTTTCATTGAAGCTGGTATTCATGCTAGAGAATGGATTGCTCCAAGTGTAGCTTTATATCTTTTAAATCAATTGGTCGAGAATTACGAAACTAATAAAGATCTCGTGGATAGTTTGGATTGGTTCATTGTGCCTGTTACTAATCCTGATGGATACGAATACACCAATACAGACGTAAGTGCAAATTTTAAATTGTGTCTAGTAATAACCGAGTTTTCGAAATCAAACTTTCCCTAAGTCAATTGCTCTTTACGGGGCATTTGGAACCATCATCTTGCATGCTTCCGTCCTGAAACTTTTCCATCGGCCTCACAATGATGACACAGCTCAGCGTCATGGTGATTACCCATGCTGCCGGTATTCTAGCAGCACACATATCTTGCTTACTGTAGACACCAAAAATTGACTGTGCAAGCTATCCCCAGCTACTTCTTCTTCTTCTTCTTTAAATGCCCACTCCTCGTAGGAGATTGGCGATCATCATGGCCAACCATTGATGATTTGACTAGGTGTGGACTAATGGACTAATGTGGTGACTTTCCATAATCTTCCACATTGCAGTACGGGAGCCATACCATTGATCCAACTCTGCCTCCCGGTATCTGAGCCTAGGCCTTGCCGATTACTACCATCTTCAGCCCTAGGTCAGTATTAGCGAAGCTGCTGCCCTCCACTAACTCATAACCCTGAGAAGGGAGCTCACCACAGGGCAAGGACGCCATTCCTTGAGCAAGACAAAACATGCCTCACCGGTTACCCCCCCAGCTACTTAGTGAGGTTTAAATATCAGTTAGATGTTGTTGCTGCCGATCGAGCGCAAATTTCATAGAGAAACCAAAATCCATCAAGTCGAAAACCTTTCTTTGCAATTTTTTCCACTTTCATTTTCCACGCAGGACCGCTTTTGGAGGAAGAATCGCTACCCAACCTCCGGAAGATGCGCTGGAATCGACTGTAACAGGAATTTCGGTTTCCACTACGGAGAATCCGGAGCAAGTACCGATCCTTGCGACGAAACATACAAAGGAACAGGAGCTTTCTCAGAAAAAGAATCTAGTGCCATTAGAGATTTTGGATCTCTTAACAAAGGCCGCATTCATCTTTACATTGCTCTTCACAGCTACGGACCTTACATCCTTTATCCGTGGGGCTACGATGAAATCTTATCAGACGATTGGGAAGATTTGGTAAGTATAGCATCGCAAAAATACCCCTACAATATAACTCTCTTCTAAAATTTTCTCAACTGAAAAATGTCTCATTTCAAATTTCTTTTATAGGACGCTTTTGCCCAAGCAGTAGCCCAAACAATTTACGATGTTAATGGAGAAGAATACGAGGTTGGAAATTCCGCCATTCTTTTGTGTAAGCATTTCATACGCATTTCTTCGAGACAACTCTTCTTTTTCAAATACAACAATAATAAAAATATATTTGCAGATCCTGCTGCTGGTGCAAGTGACGACTGGTTCAAAGGCTCGAACGGAGCTAAATACGCATACACGATCGAGCTTCCAGGAGGGGGCAGTCAAGGATTCAACCCCCCACCAAGCGCAATCGATCCGATCGTAAAAGAAACCTGGGCAGGAATCAAAGTCGGCGTTGATATAGTCATTAACGAATTTGGAAAAAAGAAATAAGAACGCAACATTACCAAACATAAAACTGATTATTTCCTCAATAAAACACGACGATTTTAATTATAAGTTCTATTCCTTTTGTTTTTCGATGGTAAAATGAGCAAAAAATACATACAAAGTTACTTTTCTTAATCCTTGATGCGAAATTGTTACGATAATGAAATTTATTACCTTAAATAATAGAGCTTACTAAGATTTTTCATATCTAAACTAATTTTATTGCTTCTCATTAAGAAGAGCTTCATCTATTTTACGAGATTTTTTTTTATATATTTCCTAATTTTTTTTCTCCTTTCGAAAGTAATGAAATTATAAAAAAAATCTTCGCAGCTTCATCAAAATTGATCCAACTTAAACAGGGGCGGCTAGAGCGACTTCGAGTTGAGAGTTAGTCACAAGCTGAATGGAGGATTTGAAGGAGTTTTGGGTCTGCAGAGTAAATAAATGTTGGCCAATGGCCAGATTTGTCTCAGTAGTCTCATCTCATCTTTCAACTCTGGGTTGATCTTGCGAGCTTGGCACAAAAAATTTTTCAGTCTTAGACTTCTTAAAACTTGTGCCTAGGCCAAGGGCTTCATCAGATCTAGCTACTTTGTTCCAGTCTTCACTAAAATATTTAGAAGCTCTTCTAACTCCTTCCTTCATCTTTCAACACCTTCTACTTCCTCTTGAACTCTCACCCTCTTTACGACCCTGCTTATTTAAAATAAAAAAAATCAAAAGTTTAAAAAATAAAAAGAGCAACAATGCGACACACCGATGTGAAAAAGATGAAAATTCAGCTTCATTTCACGTCACGTGTACATTAATCATATTTAGAATCTTCAAAGAGAATTTTATTTGTCGTTGATTAGAGGAAACCCGTGATAGAATGAATCTTTGAATGTATTACCATATTTGTTGATTACAGAACTCACTTTTGTCGATTACAAGCCTTCTTTTCTCAAGGTAATTACAGATTCCTCCATTAGTTAGAAAAAAAAAGAAGGAAAAGAATATTCGCAGGGAAAAGACGGAAGGAAATTACCTTAATTTACATTACATCTCATTCCTCTCTCTCTTTCTCTTTCCCTCAATCTCGTCATCAAAATTTTTCTCTCTCTTGCTTATTTTTTCGCCCCTTTGTGCCATTATGATTCCTTTTCGAATTTTATATCTTCCTGTTTACATTTTCTCGGCCACGGTGTACTCATCTGATAAAGGGAAAGAAAATGAGGAAATTATCTTCGGGGAATGTATATCGTGTTCGTACAAAGAATCAAAAAGGATATATATATAAAAAAGGAGGAGAAACAAAAAAAATGGCAAGAGCATCGCTTCGATAAACAAGAACTGCGTTGTCGATTTCAAGATTTTTAAATTCAATTTATCTCCCTCTTCGCCTCTATCCTCGATTTTTTTCTGATCTCCCCCGTTACTTCTCTTGAGGAAAGGAAGAAAGAAGAAAAGGAGAGTTTAAGATCTGATATTTTCCGGGGAAACTTACAAGGTATTATTCAAAGATTATTTATGAGGTATTCCAGACCAACTCGAACCACCTTCCGACCTCGATCTCTCGGATTTTGTTCAAAATCGGTATACAGGTACTAAATAACATTTTTAAAAAAACAATTTGACGGATTTTTGCGAAATCCGATTTTTTCCCGATTTTTGTGTTTTGTTGCCTGAATCACAGTTGACTATACTTCGCTAATTTTTATTTTATTACGAAATTACTTTTGAATTTGTACTTGCATCTTGAATACCAGGGGCGTCGTTTGGGGGGGGGGGGGGGCTGGCAGGGGCAGTTGCCCTCCCCAAGATTCTGAGATCCCCATAACGAAGTACATTAAAAAAAAAGTTTTTGCTCTCCTCAAAAAATTTTTTCTTGTCCCCCCCCCCAAGAATTTTTATTTTTGCCCCCCCCCCCCAAGCTGGAGCTGAAACGACGCCCCTGATGAATACCATTTAAAAATACATACTTTAGGCTGTCGAAAAAAATATTTGGGGCAAAAAAATTTTAGGCGTTTGTGGTGGGGGGGTGGTTTTCTAGGCGCACTCACATTTTCGGCCGCAACCAAAATACCTCATCATCGATTTTGATGAAAATTTTTTTTTAGACTCTCTACATGGTGTACTTAGCCCCTGTAAAAATTCGCCTTGGGTATTTGATGTTTAGGGTATTTCCGAATTTTTTTCGAAATTTCGCCACTGGGCTAAAAGTGGAAAATTCCATTTTTACGGTTGTTTTTGAACTTTGAGGCCTAAAAATGGCTTAAATATGGTACTTTTAATCCCCTCTCATGGTATCGACCCCAAAATTTTTTTGGTCATTTTGGCATTTTGGAATGGCCAGGGGGGTGTCAAAAAAATGTAGACGATTTGGGTGCCCACTTAGAAAACCTTTTTTGTTTTGATGGTAAAACATGATTTCGAATAAAAAAAACATTTTTTCAAAGCGCCCAGTCCTCGCTAGGGATGGAAATATAAATAGTGCAATTTTGGAATTATGGCACCGCATCTAATATTATTAATAGGCCTTAAAACTCTTTTTTTACATCCGAAAAATGAGAAATGCACGTTAAAACGACATGATGAATCTTTTTAAAACTTTTCCCAACACGTTGTAACCTGCTCAATCGATAAAAATCTGGTTCAGTTGATAAGGAGAAAAAAAACATTGGCACAAATTTTCCTGACCATCTTAGAAAAAAGGAAAAAAAAAAAAAAAAGAGATGAAAAAATCCTTGGAACCGTTTTCACTTTTTACAAAATAATAAAAAGAAAATTTTTCAAACTCACATTTCAAGAGTAGTTTCTCGAAATGTAAAATTAGATTACTTTCTCTCCGCTGAATTTTGCGATTCGCTGCTCTTTATATAAGGATTCTAATATAAAAACGTAAAAACCCTTTCTGTTTAACTTTCGGATTGGAGTGCGTTTCTTTCCGTTTCGTCTTTTAGTCCCTTTTACAAACTCGATTTTCGATTTCTAGGGATCCTCGGCGGCTTAGGATGAGAAACGTTGTGTTAGAAAACTCCCTAGTTTAAAAAGGAGGAGGAAAAAAAAAAAGAATGGAGAAGTATAGAAAAAAAAAATCAGGAAGAAAACTTTTTTTTTCCTCTTTTTGTAATAAAATCAACGATTCGGGGGATGCTTGGATTTAATCAAATTAATTTCAGTATGCTTAATGTGCCGCATTTTCTCGAGCTTTTAATTTTCACGGCTTATTTCCATTTTAAGAAAAAAAATTTTTTTTTGCTCGCATTGTCACCACCTGCACAGCATGTATAAAATATATTTCGGTAAACCACCTCCGTCATCATTTATCTTGAATCGGTTAATTAACGTCTAATTTAAAATTTAGTGCACTATCTTTTTTTTCCTCTGGTCAAATTTTTTTATTTTATTTATTTGTTTGATTTATTTAATGGATTAATATTTTATTATAAATTGATGGGCTTTGAAGTATAATAAAAATTATTATTGCGGTAGATCCGTGAACGATATCATCCCTAATTTTTGCTCAGTGGAACGTCTTTATTTGCACAGATGCTTTCGCTTTATTTATGATGATTCGCGTTTCAGGTTTAATGAACGGGCCTCGACAACATTCGCTTTTAATATTTCTTGTACTTTTAAAGTCGGTTATAAATGTTAAAAGCCTTATGCAACAATGGGGATATATGAGTTACGATCCATTTGTGGGGACAAGTGAATATCTGTGACCAATTCCGTTTGAAATGGTAAATCATACCTACGATGGGCTATGACCAAACGGGTTTTTTTTTTCTTTAATTCTTCTTCGATTCATTCGGGAGGAGAAAAGCAGATGCTGAAATGGATTTTATTGACAGGGAGATGTTAGAATAAATCCAATTACAAAGTATATGTACAAATTTACCGTGCTACGAACGACTATCATGTAATTGAAATGTTTAACTGGTGATTCATGTAAACAATGTTTGAGGAAACAATGATCGAAGGATTGGCTTAGTGTCACTGAAAATCTCGGGAGACGAAGTGTTGATAATTTCGTTTGGAATTTCCGACCCTTTTGGGGGGGTAATTTCTATTGGATAATTATTAGGTATTGAACGCGTGGAAATGAGGGGGGAAAAGGTTTTGCAATTAGGATGTTGGTGCTTGTCTGTCGTGAAAAGCGGTCTAAATGAGTTGACAGCTTGTTGGATTATGATGACTGGTCAGTCTATAGCTACAATAAATGGTGCACAGATTGTGTTAAGAGAGGTAAGTTGATGACAAAGCAGCTGCTGCTGACAAGAACTAGGTAGACTTCTTCGAGAATCTTGTAAGCAAAAGGGAAGCAGCACAAATTCAGCAGTAAGCAAAAAAATTTTAATTTCAGGAGATTGTCAACTCTCAAAGCTTTTCCCACAGCAATGAAATTAATAGCATTGAAACCCACGGGCCAATATGGAAAGTTCCTGGTACTTAGAAAGAAAAAGTTGTGAAGAATAGTTTGTGAAGACCTAATAAGGCCGCATTGAAGAAGCTCGTCGGAGCGATCGCTGTGTGCGAGCAGGGCACTGAAAGAGGAAGAATCTTGGGAGCGATTCCTCTGGTTATTTCCCATCATTTACAGCTATTTAACTTGTCTAACTGTAATAGTCAACGCTTCCAGACTACATAATTATCAGAGTAAAGCGCGTGTAATAAGCTTTCGCTGAAAGTTTTGAATTTCTGGCTTTGCATCTTCCTGGATATGGGCCTTTCTCAAACCTCTGCATTCTTCAGGATTCTGCCACTTTTCGAATATCTTTATGCTAACATTTCTTAGGGTCAATTAACACCTATCTTCTTGATGTGCAATCAGCAATTCCTTGCTGCTTTGATTGAAGAGCCGTAACCCTCCAAACCCTCCGACCGTGCGCTTCTGACCGACTGTTAGAAAGTCCCACGAAGACTATACCATACAACGAATGTTCTCTTACTTTCACGTCTTTTCTCAAAAACGTATAAACCAGTGTCACGTTACAATCCATCAAACGCAACAAATCAAACGATCACAAAGCATAACCCTTTCCACCCCTAAACATTCCCGTAAGCTAATTTTCCCATCGCTCTATATCCTCTAGCCAAAAATTTTCAAACGCGATTCAGCAATTCCTTTTTAAGAAGCTGCAGGGTTCCATCCACCTTATTCCCCCCTATAACCCTCGGTATAATCTTGGAAAATAGGATTAGATTAACGAACGACTAGCCTTATACGAACCGATGCAATGCAATTACAAGAATAAATGTTATACAATGGGATTTCCCTTCCTTTCCAATTCCGATTCTCTCAAATTTCATTCGGACAAGTCTTTCAAAAAAAAAAAAAAAAAATCCATACGATAAAAATTTTTATACAACAGTAAGGTGTAAAAATGAATTAAAAACTCTAACCGTGTCACATCTAATGATTTATACTCATTGAAATAAAAAAATAAAAGTTGGGATAATATGTTATTCCAATTGTCACAAATGACATCATATGGAGAGTGGGAGTACACCTGAGAGTTCTTTTCCAACTACAACACCGACATCTTCACAAGCCTTACTCTTTATATGCAAATGCGGGTATCGGAACGATTGAAGAATCCCGGTTAAGGGGGCCCGATCGAAATTTAAAGCTTCCTCCTCGTGACGCATTCGTATTATTTAAAAAAAAAAAAAAAACCAAGTCACCAAAGAGGGTGTGAAAAATACATTTGCTACCCTTCTATCGTTTGCGATGCAAATCATACAATACTACAATGTGTACATAGCCTGACACTTGGAATTGGATTTTCTCTTTTTTTTTTGTTATAGCCGACTGCCTCTTCTTTTTCGCTAATCCTAAACAAAAATCGGAATATTCATGCGCAACCTACAAAATCCAATTTCAAATCTCGTATTTTTTTCGTCACGTTTCTTTCCATTTTTTTAGGCTTTAATCAAACTCGTGCAGAGTTGGAAAATAAGTTGCTTTTTAGAGCTTTTGTTCATTAGGTCTTCTCTGTTGTTGAAATAGGCTTAGAGTAATCAGTTCGAGTAAAAATGTGGTGCAAGGAAATCGCGTTTTAGATGAGTTTTCTTGGTGAATAATTTTATTTATAGGAGAATGATTTTTAAGGGAACAGCAGATAACATGACAAATGTGTAAATATTTGCGCTCGTAGTATGCATTTTCCTTGCCTTTCGTTTCACGGTTGATCTTGATGCACAAGTGTTGCAGTTTTCATGTCCTGTGCCCACGTGATTTAATTTTAATTAGTTCTGGTGTGAAGATGAAGTTCAAAGAAGTATAAAAACATTACCTCGTAGGTCTTTTCCCGGAGGGAGATTGGTGTTCATTTTCACAATAAGTATCTTTGAAGCCGCTGAACAAAAGAGGACTCGTCAAGAAGTTTTTCTGCTCCCAGGCTTTCAATCTTTTTCTGAATTATCAGCAGAAAGTTGCGCTTCTGGTTTCTTGTAACGTGGCGTAAATATTTGAGCTTTTGGTGCGTGGAAATAGGTCTTTTTGTAAAAAACTTAGGTGATGTTTTTTATTATGAACGAGCTGTCGCGAATCTGACTAGGGGTGCGACCTACCCCAAGTTCGCAACCCAGGTTCGATGGTGGCGCATGCGCAGTGCAACCGGTTAGGGAAAGCTCGCATGCGCTTACTTGGATTTCACCAGAGATGCATCATCTAATCGCACCCCCGATGAAACCTCTCCTTCTTCCCTTGGGTTGTACCCGTTATCGAAACTTTCCGGGATACCCGTTTCTCTACCGACTCTTAATTACCACGTAACACTTTCATATACGGGACGTAAGAAAAAATACGGGAGAAATGATGGTGAAAGAAAAAATATCCCGTTTTTGGCACTGGGCACCAAGCCATTTCATTTTCTAGTCTTTCTTCGTCCATTCCCTGGCCCTTTACAAGGACGTAGGCCTCTTTTATGCCCTCTATTCCTTTTTGCTGTTTACAGAAAACAAATTCCTGCCTGGTAATGTTGCAACTTCCAACATGGCAGAGAATTCACAGAATTTTTCAGAAAAAAACATTTCATATAAAACACGGATTTTTAATTTCGAGCGTCAAAGTCGACTCTGTGTAATATTAATTAGTAAGTAATTAATTAATTTTGTTTGTTCGCCATGTAGATTATTTTGTTTGATTAATTTTGACCGTGTTAACTTATCCGTTGCGTCAAAGACTAATTTGTCGCGCAAACGTTCATCTGGTTTTGTATATACTAACAATGCTCTCAAGTTGAGCCAATGCCCAAGTCTCTCCTTACCTCGTATGCTTCCCTACAGCAACACTTAAAACTTTCACCACCCTCCAATTTAAAGCTTCAAAAAATTTCACAACACAAAAACCTTTCCTTCCCGCCTATTTCCCTCCGCACAATGAAATCTCAGCCTTTTGTTATCTCATTTTAATCTCCTGATGTAATTATAAAGTCAACGGTCATTCTACTAAGGGTGCGGTCTAACGAAGTTCTTAGGTAAATAAATTTTGATTTGCATCCCAATTACCAACCGCCCAAAGAACAAACTTAAAATGGGAGACTATCAATTTAGGGAAAAGCTCTTCCTTGGTTAACAAAATAACTTTCATCCAATAATTGCGATCATCGAGGTATAATTAATAAAATCCCTTCGTTTACCGAATAATCTTTCAAGACCTTCGAAACTTTAAGCGTGAAATTTAAATATTTAATATTTGTTTCGGTGCCTCGTAACATATAAATAAAATCAATAAAAATAAACGATGACAACTGAGCAAAGCGGCTTCCAAAAGACCAGACTCAAAACATGTAAAAACTAACCAGAGGCGTTTTTTCCTCTTTTAAATTGCTTATTGAAACCGATATAAAAGTCGTCTCATCCGAATATAAAAAGAAACTTGTGTATATAATAAGAATTGTTATTGCCTTAATATGAGAAGATAAATTTTATTTTGCAGTAAACCAAACAATCCGAGAACAGGGGCGGTACTGAGTGACATTTTCAAGATATATTATTTTCATTAAAAATCATTAAAACCCGGTGCACGTATCTTATTTCAAATAAAATCGTCCGACTGGGATTTTTTTTTTTTATTATTTCTATGCCGAGACAACTTAAAGAGTTAACAGAACTTCGCGATGAAAAAAAAAACCAACCGCCCGACATTTTGGAACCACACCTGGACGTCAAGAGGGGAGAAAGAAAAGCCAGAACTATAAATTAATACGTTTCCGCTTAAGAAACCGAATCGCACCGAAAAAATTTTAATTACACCGAATAAAACAGAAAAGAAGAATCAACACCGCATCTTTAACTTGTTATAATAAACCTGGAAGGCATCGGTCCAAACAAAAACATCGCATAAATCGTGTATAATAACCAATTAGTTCGATTTTAGACAGGGGAAGTACGTTCATTTTGTGTTAAAACCATTTTATTGTTATGATCTACCGATTGTTTTGAACTAGCTTCCTGTCCTGCCGAAGAAATCCTAAAAACGTTTTGGGAAATAAAAATATATATAATGACCGAAATATCCTTTTTCATAAACCTGCACCGACTTGCCTCGAGCGGTTAAAAAAATGTAATCAATGTTGCATAGTGCAAATCGATTGAAAATTATTATGAGACCTACAGGCTCATATTAACCTGTTTTGATTAGAGTTAAAGATAAAATTAAAGTTTCCAGGGAAGTTTAAAGACCTTGGAAATTGATCGCTTATGGTTTGTTGAACAAGAAATATCAAATGATGAATGAGATTTAATCAAAGGATAAGTGAATGCTGATTGCTGATTATTACGTCATGCAGAGTGTTTGAGGGGATGAATAATAGCATATCTCTCCCTGTCATTTTTTTCCTTTTTTCGAATGTTTTGAATGTTTATCTGCGGATGGATGTGCTTAACACGTGAAAAATAAGATATGAGTATTGCGGATGTTAATATAAGACCGGAAGTTTGATATTTTTGTAATTCCTCTAATCTTATTCATTTAATTCAATCAATTAATCGACGGTTTTAAAGGACCTAAAGCTCAACAAGATGATGACCAAATTTATTCAAGTGTTTTAAGATGAAGAGATGAGCAATGGCTATGGTCTGAAGTAGACCATTGAACTCATGAATTGAGCCAAATATAGGCATTGCTGATTCAGCGATAAAAGTTAATCAAAACTATCTGCTTTTTCTAAAGCATATTTTCCCCAAGATTTTTGAGATCTTCACGACTGGAATTTTTAAAAGTGAAAGTAAATTCGGTATAAGACCAGGAGATGGTCTTTCCATGGGCCGGATGATGCTTGATGGGGTCCTACCTTTGACAGCTTGTCATTTTTGACGAAGGACACTCGGACACTGTTACTTCTCAATCCTCTGACGTGATAGTTCCAGCTTTTTGTCGTTGTTTCGTCCAAAAAGTATGATTATCAACTATTTGCTAACTCCACCCCCACTTCATGTAATTTAGCATGCTGCAATTTTTTCCACTCTTCGCATGCCTTTGCTAACAAAGGTTTTCCTCTTGGGGTACAAAGCCTGTAAATCTTGGACCAGAGGAATTTAATTTTTTCCTCTGTGAAAGATGTTCCGTCGTCGGCAGCTTTTTTCCTGGGCTGTTGACACCCACAATCCGTTTTCAGCTTTAAAGTACGCACGCAGCCTTTCCTCCATCCTGGAATTCTAAATTTTGTTTCTCTAACATCATTGTAGCGACTCTAAAATGTTTTGAAACTACTGCGCTTTCTGTTATGGATCCGCTGGGGAAGAGCATCTTTCCACAACCAGCTACATTATTTACAGAAGATTCAAACTTTTTTTTAGTGAAGAAATCACTTTCACTTGATCCTCAAGTTCTTACTGGAAGCAACAATCGTTCCACCTGCAAAACATTTGACTATGGCTTGAACTTCCGGTTGAGAATTTCTGCCATCACCTCGGATACAGCAAAAGCAAAAGCTCATCATTTGCTTCTTATGTTGAAGACGTTTTTTGGTAGCTGGTTCTCGACAAAAATTTGTTGCCATATGCCGCCTCCCATTTGACCATCTTCTTAACAATTTTTAATATAATATTTCTCCCCTATACCCTTTCCTTTAATTTCCTCAAAAACGAATCGGTTACTTTGTTTATTCTTACAACAATAAACAACATTCATAAACAGTAGATCCTTATCAAAAATTTATAATAAACCATTTCAGGTTTGCCCTATTTATAACGTCACTTTGTCATCATAACTCATCATCATCCCTCCCCCTCTTTCCCTATCCGTTAGGAAAAAAAATGAATAAAAGAAACGACAAGTGTTCAATTTAAGTTTTCAAAAGTAAGATGACACAAATTACGCAATTATAACAGACCAACCGAGTGGAATACAACACGTGCTTTACTCTATAATACTCCAACACAAGGGGGTATAAACGGTTCACTTGAATCAACAATCTGACATTATCTTCAGGGAAAAAGCAAAAAGAAAAAAATCAAAGGCGAAAGGAGAAATTTCAAAAAAAAAAAAAAAAATTCTGCAATGGCGTTTTTCAAAGTAAAAGATGGTTCGTTTTGTGAGTTTCTCCAGACATTATCGACGATATGTAAACGGAAGTTAACCGTTGTCATAGGAACCGGCAAGGATACGAAGAGGCGTGGCTACACAAAGATACTTGAAAGACTATTTACGTTTAAATGATACTTTCCCCCCTTTCTAGCTTGTAAATCCAACGGTGAAGAGCCATGAATTCCGGGACTTGGAAAAGGAAGAGATGTAGGAATTTTCAAAATTCACCTTGTAATTTGCAAACTTCTAAACATCATGCACGTTCGGGATTTTCAAGGGCTTTCCTTTTTTCTCTTTTATCCATTTCAGCCCTGTTTTCGATGTTTAATGTAGATTAGTTACATATAACGTCGCTGTGACCGGATCAAACTCATTGTAAATCTATTAATTGAGACAATATTTTCGTTTGATTCCCATTGAATTATTCGAGAGGAAAAGTCACGACACGCGCCCCTATTCATATAAAAAAAGGGGATCACTCTATCATGAATTCATAAGTGATGTGAACGAAAGACGGCTTTAAATAATCCAAATCGGCGTTCATTCGACTTTGACTTTATATTCCGTTTCCCCCCCTCGGGGGCTTTTTTTTTCGAAACTGAAAATTTTCTCAGAAAGAATTCCAACAGCGGGTGTAATTTTACATGGAAATTATCAATCCCCTTGAGGGTACACAACTGGGAATCCACCCCCAATATGAATGAGATCATCCCCTTTGATCCTTGTCCGCACATAACGCCGGGAGCTTTTCGGGAAAGGAAAATTCGAGCCCGACGAGGAAAAAATCAGGGAGAAATGAATTCACAAGGATCTCCTCTAAGACATCCCCTAATAATAAAAAATAAAAAAAGAGAAAAGAAAAAGAAAACGTAGAGATAACAAAACAAATCACATGAATAAAGAATCGGTGTGGTCACCCCTCTATTTGACAGAAAATCACATTAAAGTAGGCAGGAGTTACACATTGAATCTTGGCGCCCGTCAACATCATCGGATTATCCAGCCGGCTGCAGCTCCAAGAGATCACTCATGTGCACTAATTTGCGGTTAGTCCCTTTCCTCATCCCCTGTAGCCTTATGTCTCTAGGCCTTGCGATAAATGTAGCGGGACTTGAATATTACATCTTCTTAATTATGACGTGTGCTTCTGAATCAAATTTTGGTTTTGTGACCATTAAAAGGGAGGTATTATTTAAGGTTATCTTTCAGGGTAATATCCAGTAAATTAAGATCTTTCGAAGAATTTTTAGGAAAGGGTGGAATAAGAAATTCGGGCTATGCTCGAAGTTGCTGTTTTCCCATAAGTTCGATGTCATAAGATATTTGCTGAAAACAGTATTTGTTCAATTTGGCACTTGGTACATTCTTCGGCATATTGCAATGAACAAGTCTGATCGGTCAATAATCTATCGAAATCTAATTTTACTGACTTTTCGCAATCATTTGCAGCAGTACTCCACTGTTCTTTTATTTCTACATCCGGACTCGGTCCATGGTCGCACTCTACCGCTGCATTAGTAAGAGTCGGAAGGTCTCGTTAAAGTTATCAACTCCTATTCTGGCCGATCTCTGTCACTGAAGACTTCTTCTTCTTACAGTGCCTTCCCGCGGAATTGGCGGCCGTCATGGTTAGAGATCTTATTACGGCGTGCAAGAGACTTTAGTCGAATCGACTGACTTGGGTCTTGCACAGCAAACCTTAGGCCATGATGCAGTGGCTTCCCAACACCTTCCGCATCGCAGCGCAGGAGTCATACCGACAGTCATCGACTCAGCCTCCTGCTTCCCGGACTTAAGCCTAGCCAACTTTTACCGTCTTTAGCCTTAAGCCACTACTGGTAGAACTGCTGCCACCTACCAGAACCCTTACCAGATGAGATCTCCCGGGTCAGAAGGAATCTGGAGCTCGTCAAGGGCTGGTGTAACAAACCTGAAGCAGGACTGTTAATGTTCCCACCGTCTACCCCATGAAGACTGATGGATATAGAGACCTATAATCAACTTGGTTTTTAAATAGTATGTATGTATCCCAATTTCTGATCGCACTAGAATTGTCTTCACTTAGATGCAGACAGATCTGAAGACTATTTACCTAAAGGAAAATGTAAGTAAACCTTCGGTTTTCCAAGGGCGCGCCAACAAATTGAGCCATAAATGCAAAGAATACTCAAAGCCTCTGCTCCTACGCAGAATATTTGAGTCTTTCTGTAGTTCTTTGAAGCGGCCTATTTCAAGATACAAATAGAGGTAAGGATGAAAGACCCACGTGGTATGAATCCGCTCCTTCTTCAGAGCATTTGGCAACCACCTCTTTTTACCATTAGATTCAGAGAGATGCACGTGAATATTTTCGTCGCCAGACAGAGTTATCATTTGCTTCATTTTGCCATGTAAACGTCCAATGTCACAGTAACTCAATTAAGATCATGTACTGCGTCAACAGTAACCTCGTACCAATACTCAATTATGCAGTTGAAAGTTCTTGGGTTTTCGTTTGGCTGCAAAGATTCGTACACCAAAGCCAGCGGGTAAAACTGACGCAGTGATTGAGTTTGCCAAAAACAAACGAAACTTTATTGCTATCCGAGCTCACGGTTAGTAAAAACATCACTTTTACCCAACCTTCTTTCTAAATTCATCAAGTCCGAGTAAGCGATTCATCAATTAAACCTATTTTGATCCACTAAAAACAATGGAAATAAAAGTTCGGCGATCCAGCAATTTTCTTCAGGCTCTCGATCCTACTCAAAATAAATCCTAAACATATCTTCAATATCTCAACCATTAATCGATAGAATCCGGATAAATCGATCTCTTACAAGGAAACATTCATTCGATACGTTATTTGTATTTTTATGAAGTCGGACAAGAAACAACTGTTCATAACATAAAGAATCTAAAAGAAATAATAACAAACACATAACGATATTTACCTTATATGTAGAGTATGTGGCAATACAAAAAGGACGTCATGGGTTTAGAATTGACTCCGTTTAATTGTATGTCGGCGCTGAGGCGTGAAAAGGACAGGGTGGCGCAGCCTATACAATGTGTGAAAAGAAAACGTTCTCAACTTGACAATATATCACATGTATAATAATAAACAAAAAAAAGAAGGATATTTTTCTTCAAGACGATCTAAAAAAAATCAGGTATCGATCTGTGGCACGAGCCTAAAAAATAGCGATTTTCGGTCGGAATGCCTATACCTTCGGAGATGAAAAATTTTTTTGCTCAATGCACAAAACACATATATTGCACATAATGTAACAGCAACGACAAAGGTGGGGTGCATATATTACAAAACAACAAAAAGACAACCCAACAAAATGATAATAATCAAAAGTAAATTTGCTCCTCCCTGTTGAGATTTTTATACGCCCAGCAATTCTTGTTTCGACCAACCAGGAAAAGGATTTACCCCGCTTAGTCCTCAGTTCGTTGTGACTGTTTTTACACACACAACTTACCGCACACTTTCTCTATATAGCACAGTGACTCGTGCAGATGTGATATGTTTACAACGGACATATCGATTCTCATTTTCTACATCCTTTTGGATTTTTAAGTGGTTTTAAAAAAAGTTATACGCGCGGATTATTATGCCTTGAGCAAAAGAATCGGTTGAAACGGATTAAAAATGGAACGTTTATTGTATTTGATCACGACACTTTTCGGATTAATTAATATGGTGGTTTATTAAAGGATTAAGTTTGGTGTAACAAGTGGTGGATTAATTAAAGATAAAAAAAAAGAATTTGGAGTGTATTTTCAATTTTTTGTTCCTTGATATGCATTCAATGATTGAAACTGTGTGGCTTAGAAGGTGACGGCGATAGATCGGTCCGCTTAAAAAAGGGAAGGATTTTTCCATGATCGTCGCTGCAGCAACCGACTATTCGGTCACGTCGGCTGCTTTTTGCACAATGAAGGTAATTGTATTATACAATGTTGTACTACGAATCATGACTGCTAACTTGAAATGAATGCTCTTGCGAACAAATGGATGAGATTGTTACCGGAAAATCTTGTAAGCCCATGGGTTTTCATGCTTTGGGTATGGTGTCATTACTGTAGAAAATAAGCCAGTGGGATCTTCGATTTAAAGTTGTTGTTTTGCATTTGTTACCTTCTTTGATCCAAAACAAAAGTGTGAAAATTTTAGAGTCATCCGAGCTTTTCCCAGGCTATTGCAAAAATATGACAATTTGACTCTGATGTACTGTGTTCATTACCTATGTTTCTATGTTTCAACAATCCTGGCACTAAATTATTTAAAACGTCACTGTTTTGTTTATGTTTAGAAATTTTAATGTTAAGCTGGTTTGCTGCTAGTTTAAGATGCAAACCTCAATGAGAAAAAAGACAGATTTGTTATTTCTTGTGCGTTTTCAAAATTTTCTTTGCGGTTAGTTGCCTAAGGTCAGCCTCACAGAAAAGCTTGAGACCGCCTTGCTTTGAGTTAAAGTTTAAAAAGTACCGATTCAGCAAATGGACCGGAAGTTGACCGACAATTTTGTAAGATAAAATAAATTCTCAAAAGCAGTGATCTTGTTCAATTCCCAGCCAGATTTTTCTTTCATTATTATGTTTGCTCTTTTTTTAAAATAATCAAAAAAAATCCAATTTGGTCTAAACTTTAAGATCCCGAGTTGGAATTCGGGAATTTTTGAGAATTTGTTACTCTACTTTTCTACAAGAATGCAACGCGCAAAGGAATTAGTTGTATATGAAAAGTTAGTGACAATTTCTGATCCCATTATTATTCACATTAAGTAACTTTTAGTTACCTCAAAGCGGTATCGAAATGAATGCAAACGTACAGACAAAAGAGAAACCTTTAAAATCATTTTTTCGCAACGGTATTTAGGGAGGAACCCTTCGAAGACCCATTGATAATAATGAACAAGGAACTTATCTGGATGAAAATAAAAGAACCGATTGTGGCATCAAACACCTTCAATTTTTCCCAAAAACAAATCTAGCCAAAAGTCTTACCTACCCGTAAGCGTCAGCACCTACAGTATGTGCAGATTTTCCTTAAAATCGGCATTCTTAAATTCTTTTAAGCTTTTAGAGCCGCACTAAAAGTTTCAACATTTGAATAACCTTAAAATTAATCAAAGGATCAAAATTTTAAGTCAGCTTCCGCAGAAATAATTAAACTGAATTTACATCTAAATAAAAACATTAGATATTTTTTTCGTTTTTGATTCTAGATGACGCTTTAATCGGTGACTTACCGATTGGCCAACTGGTGCCGGTGACTTACCGTCAGTCAAACTTAGACAAAATTTTAAAGATTCTCTCTATATTAAACACGGCTAAGTCTGACTCAATCCGCCATCACAGTATATATTTTTTTAAACGAAACAAAACCACAAAAAAAATCAAAGCAAACAAATTTTCAAAAATTATAAAATGAGACTTAATTTTTCAAAAATGTGAAAACCCCAAGGAAACAGTGGTAAAAACTCAATTTAAAAATTGTTTCCAGTAAAGAGTTCTTAATTTTCTTAAAATCCGTTTTTAAAGCTTTCGCTTGTGCTGACTTCAATAAAACAAATTTTTATTTATACTATAAAAAATTGTTTTTAGATCTCACAAATCCATTTTGAAGCATGCAAAGTAATTTTTTAAAATACTTTTTAAATTAAGTTATAATTTTTAAGCATTAATATTTCATTTCTGACTGAGTTTCTTTTTTCGAAGATGGGAAGATGGCTCAAACAATTCTTACTCTTAACAGGAGTTTCTTTCGACGGTGAGTTTTCGCAGACAATGTTTTTGTTGAAAAATTTGTGACGAAAACAGAAGTTTTAATAATATTTTTTTACTTTGACACATTCGCAAATAAAAACTTCAAGTTTTTAATGTTTTTTCTGAAACAGAAAATTTTGCTCCTATGGAGAAAGAGAATCTTTACAGGCAGGATCCACAAGCGCTATCACAGACCCTTAGTCGGTCTACTCAAAGTATAAACAGTTAGCTACCTTCTTTTCAGACCATATAGAGAAACACAATTGCGCTTCATTTTGAGCCTATTTAGCTGTGACTTCGCAAATTAAAGTCTAGACGCGGCGTTTCCGCGTTCCCGCCCTTCAACTGTTTGAAATTATAGAGACATTTTTTGCAGTTATTTACAATAAATATTCTGCCCAATATCCCCTCATGAAAAAGGTCCTTTTGTTTACCCGACCTGACTTTTCTCGGCTCTAGCATTCTCTCTCAACACCAAAAATTCTCGCCTTTTTTCAAATTATTCCTGCACTTTGAACCCAATTTATAACAATTAAAAAATAATAATAATAGCAGAACCTTCATCAACAAAAAATAATCATGCACGAACTAAAAGAAATATCCCTTAAAAACATTCGATCCCACTCTTCTACATCTTTATAAATCTTAAGATTTAATCGAGACCAGAATTATTATTATTACTCTTACACTTCTTTTCAAGAATCCAGGTCTAAACCGAATCGAGCCTTTTTTTTTTTTTTTTTAAACAAAATCGCTTGTCATCGCCTGGCGCATGTCTTGTTAACTGTCCGTCAGTGGTCAACTAGTGCTATTCTATATTCAGATCAGCCACGAGCTCTACGTAGGCGTTCAGGCGAAATGTTTATAAATACAAGACTTTTTAAAATGGACGACTTAATCTGCAAACAAAATACTAGTTTTGACTTAAAACAACTAATAAAAAGCGTTCTCACGATGAATAACCTGCGGGATTTTAACTGACAGGTCAATTTTCATATCATACATGTCGGGAGCGCTTGACTTCCATTCTTTTAACAAAAATTTTAAATGGAATCGACAGACCTTGATTTCTCGCTAAAATGGGTGGAGCCCTATAAACGAAAAAAAAAAAAATTACACGAAGTGAAATCAAGATGGAAATGCAATGATCCTTTACGATTTGGCATTTCCCGTTTGTTTTAAAAAATTAAAACAAAAAAAAAATTTTTTTTCGTTGGAAATGATCTCGATCTCGTGATCCTCGATGAAGATCTATTAAAAATGTCATTTCAATTGTGAAAGGAATCTTTTGGTCGATGACTAATGAACTTTCTGGAATGATTTAACATTGTAAAAAAATGAAGTACATACTTCTAACTTCACGATTTGGAAACTAAGAAATAAAAAAAAAAAAAGACAACTGTTTGAGACCATCTTTTGTTATTGTACAACAAAATCGAGGAAATTTTATGGCTTCGGGCGAGATTTTCTAAAGTGGTTTACGGGTTGAAGAGAAATGATTGTAGCGGAATTTAGGGAATAACTATGTTCGATATTTGAGTGACGCAGGGCGTGTAAAGTTGGAGTGCAAAGGTCTAAATGTTTGGATAAGAATTGTTCGTTTTAAATGCTCGTGATGATCTTAAATACGGCGTCAGAAGGGCAAAGCTCAGAGTAAAAATATATAACAGGTTATGGCTTATTCCAAAAAAGTATGAAAAGAGGCGATGAGCTTATTTCCTTCAGCAAATTTTCCGAAATTGATGGATCAGACTAAAAGAGTGGGCAAGGTATGGAGGATCATTTGCAAATCTGAAGCAACGAGATCCATGTAAATCTCAAAAGGAAGGACTTGAAATTTTGCGCCTTACAGTCTGCGCTCCAAAAATGGCTTCAAAACAATGAAGCCAGGAGCTCCAGTCAGATCTGCGTGGCGCCTCTCGCAATAAAGAGATTTATTTTAAATTTTATACGGGTTTGGATTGGAAACGAAGAAATCCTTAAGCAGAATTAAGTAGAGATAATGTGAGGCGTGTTGCAGAACTAAATAGCAATGAACTGGCCAAGTTGTCAGATAGAGCCACGAGCACTGGATGTTGAAAGTAAAATAGAGATTCCTAAAAATCGCCGTTTTGAGATTTTCAAATTCGACGTTCTAGCGCTGAAATACAAAATTGCTTCCCTCGTTCTTCTACGCATTGCATACGTCCTTCTCTTAATTTCTGTATAAATCAATCAGTTATTTAATTCCGTACCTGTTTTCTGACTCAGATTTCTTTCGGTTTCATTTTTTATCATCATCCCCTTATCAATCAATCATTCCATTTAATCTGGTCGCGGCAGTAACTTTTCTTCTGCCTGCCTTAATTCTTTACTCCGCAAAGGTCATTAATGTTCTCATTATGCAAAACTCCATCCTGTGGGGTCTTGTCTAACATTCTCCGAAAGAAGTTCATCTTACAAGGGAAGTACTCAACCTCGAAAATTCTGATTTTAAAAATACTTCGCAGGTTTAAAGAAAACATTGGTCTGATACTCGGAAAAATATTTTTAGCGGCCCATATTGCCATATTGCTTTTAAGGCTATCAAAAAATTAGTTGAAAATCGCAAATTTTAACCTTATCTGGTCCAAAAATTTACGGTTTTTGATTTTTTATTGTATAAAATCATCAGTCAGATGCCCGGAGCTTCCTCTTCGTTACCTTTAGAGCCAGCCCAACTTTCTATTTCTTCTTTGCTTAGTATCGTTATTGATGTACACAGTCTCTGAATCTTTTAAAATTATTTAAAAGATTCCGCGATGGCATTTGGTTTATATGGGAGTCCAAAATGCCTTAGTACAACGTATAAACACAACCTCACGAAACATTGCTTACTTACCCTTAATTTTAACGGTCCACGAATTCCTTTCCAACCGACATCCCTCTTCTTCCTGCAACAAAAATAAAACACAAAGTCAACTTTGATTTTCAAAAATTTTACCTGGGACAAAACCAAAATATTAAAAAAAAAAAATCAACCCGATCGTAGACATTTAAAAAGTATTAAAAAAAAATGTCAGGTATTACGTGATCGATTTCATTTCTTAAAAAAGAAAATAAATAAGTCAAGCATGATTAAATGCTCTCATCAGTCTGATTTTGGGATGTTTATTTACTCTGTAAAAGAGTTCTTGTATGGTCTTTTTATATAATACTTAAGTCCAGAGGGAAAAATATATTTGATATCTCTCTTGACATGACCCGTCACTCTTTGCCTGTTAATCTTTTCACAGCTAGGAACACCGCTGTGAAAATAAACAATGATCGTTCTTATTTCATTGTAATCTCATTTCATTTTGATATAAAATTAATAAAAAGTATATAAATATCTAAAGGAAAACTAAACGATTCCATCAACTTATGTCTGAACAGTGTCTTCGAATAGTTGTTGCAATTAAATCGACTAAAAAAAAAAGAACTACTTCGTGAGAGTTATTAGAAAGGAGGGGGGGACGAGAGAAAAATTAGATAGAAAGTTTGTTTTAAATTTTAATCTGCGTATTTGTTAAAAGAAATTAGTAATTCTGTCTTTTTTCTTATTTTAAAAAATTGCGCTTTTAATGCAGTAAGATATTTGTCTTGTTGCATAATGATTTCGTTAAATTATGAATTTAGTAACCGATGCTGTCAGGACTTCCATAGGCGGCACCAGACTTAATTATTTAAAGGTGCGAGGACGACGCATGATTTTTAAGTCCTCCATCGTTTGAGCTGAAGCTGTTAAAGTTTTAAGATGGACTTAAAGGAATTTAGAATTTAAAATCCTAAATCAGAATTAAAGGGGAATTATTAGTTTTTTTTTTCTTATAAAAAAATTTTCAATTTTTTCAAATTCAGAAAATTCTTAAATGTTTTCTGCAAAAACATTTTTTAAATCTTTTCAAATTATTAGATATTTTCAAAAATTTTTTAAATAATTTTATTTCAAACCAAAGAAAATTTTGAAAATTTTTTGTATCAAAGAAAATTTTGAAAATTTTTGTTATCAAAGAAAATTTTGAAAATTTTTGTCATCAAAGAAAATTTTGAAAATTTTTATTATCAAAGAAAATTTTAAAATTTTTTTCTGCTAAAAAATTTTGAGAATTATTTTCTGCTAAAAAATTTTGAGAATTATTTCTGTTAGAAAAATGTTAAACTTTCCTTCCTTTCTTAAAAAAATTTCCGAAATTTCCAAAACCACTTCTTGCCAAATAATTTTCAACATCTTTCAAAATTTATCAAGATCTGAAAAATTCCCAGAATTTTTTCTTGCCAAAAATTTTTAGTTCAACCTTTTCAAAAGAAATTAATGCTGTGTCTCCACCAGGTGATTAACCACTAAAACTTAGAAATTTTTTCATTAAATGTTCGAGACGCGAAAATATTTCTAAGTTTCAATGGTCTGTTAACCAAAGTGGAGACAGAGCATTAAAATTTTTTCTTAATAGATTTCTTTCAAGAATTTTCTGGCCAAAAAATTTTTTTTAGTTTTCACTTGACAAACTCTTATAAAATTTCTTTCTTTAAAATCTTTCTACGTTTTTTCTTTTTTCAAAAAATTATAATTAGTATGTCGTCAGTACACTTTTCCTCTTGAAAAAAATTAGCCATAAAAGTATAGTTTTCCAGGCCCCACAGACTATTTCTGCCTTTTAATTTGTTAATAAATAACAAATTGTTATTAAATTGATTTCCTATAAGATCTTTCTTCAACACCAATTTTTTTTAACTAAACAAGATTTTGTTTGAGAAAAACTTCGCAGATGTTCCCGAAGAAAAAAAGGGTATGTTGACAGTTTGAGTATAAACCAATGAATAGAGAGGGCAGGTTTATATACTTTTAGGGTGTGATACGGTCGAAGGACCTGACAGCTTTCCCGTTACTCTATTCATTATTTATTGGATGATGAGAGTTTAGGGAGAGATTTAACTTCATAGACACATCCGTTATGGTTCATGATCCGGTTAAAAAGTGCAATGTTTCAATTGTCTGCGTGTGATTGAAGGGTAAAAATTTTAAAATAGCCTCTTCCTGGAAAATTTTACAGAAAAATTCTTTGAACTCTTCACGACCGATTACCGTTTACATTTCTTTCCATGAGAATTTTCAACGCGGTGGTTGTTCATAACTTAAAATCAGCTGTTACTATAAATTCACTTAAAGTCAGCCAAAGATGTATGTTCTATAAATAATAAAAGGAAAAACGTGAATACATTATTCAAAACAGGTATATGGGTGTAATGAAGATGTCTCGGACGGCAGGGTTCGAAGAGATTTGTTCAGCGGACAGCAGACCCCCCGGACAGAAGGATTCATCTCCGGCGGCGATAACAAAACATATTTCTCGATCGATCTCCAGAGCTACTTTGTAGTACAATTATCTCCACAATATTTTTAAAATAAAAAAAATATTGTACATTTACTTCTTTCATGCGGAGCGGAGGGGAAAATTATTATACGGAAAATAATGAGAGCAAAGTGGACGCTGTTGGGGAATCGGTAGACCAAAGATAAATATTATGCTAATTACATTCGGATGGAATATCTCACCGTTTAAACCCGCAATAATGGTTTTCAACATCAGAGGTGTGGATAATACGTAATACCAGATTTTCTGTGATTCTATAATGATTTACTCATCTTGATCGATTAATCAAATATTTTTAAATAAAGAAATTTTTTTTAACGCATTATTCTGGTATTTCAACAAGTTTGTTATTATCAGAGGCGTCGGTAATGGTAAAATGGGTGTCTAAATATCCAAAGGCAAAATTTTGTGGATGTCTGGCACACGGGTAACGAAATTTAATGACCGAAGAAAACCGTGGCTGGATATTCTGAGGTGAGCTGCAGAGATGAAATGGCAACGGATCAGCATTGTGGTCACTCAGGACTGTAGGAACGTTGGACGGTGAGAATAACACAATGGAGATCGCGGATGGTGAAATATTGGTACACCTCACTACCTCACCACTAAGTTCAGGAATTGGAGAACGGTTGAAGAAGCAGCAGCAGTAAAAGAACATGCAGACTACTCTGCATTTGCAGGAAAAAGCAAGGAAGAATTTAAAAATCGGATAGAATATTTGGTATGAGCCAAAATATAGACGACAGTATGGCCAAAGAATAAAAACAAAATTTGGGGGATCAACCTCCGGATTAATCATTTACAAAGCCGCTTTAGGTTATTTCGCATTTTTCTGTTTGGATGTAATCCTTATTCTGTAAAGGCTTTGAAGCTTTTCCCCCAGGTCATAATGCCAATATCTGCAAAATTTTAGTATAGATTTCATTCTATAAAGAATCCAACTGCCGCTAGCGCTAAAGCTTTAAAAACTCTTCTTCTTTAAATGCCCGCTCCTCGTCGGAGATTGGCGATCATCATGGCCAACCATTGATGATTTTACTAGGAATATCAAATAATGTGGTGACTTTCCATAATCCTCCACATCGCAGTACGGGAGCCATACCATTGATCCAACTCTGCCTCCAGGTATCTGAGCCTAGGCCTTGCCGATTACTACCATCTTCAGCCCTAGGTCAGTATTAGCGAAGCTGCTGCCCTCCACTAACACATAACCCTGAGAAGGGAGCTCACCACAGGGCAAGGACGCCATTCCTTGAGCAAGACAAAACATGCCTCACCGGTTACCCTATAAACCTTAAAACCTCTACAGGATGACAAATATGAAAAATTACTGAAAGCGGCTTTGCAAATAATTGGTCCGAGCTTGATCTTGCAAATTTCGATTTCAGTCTTTGTCCAAAGTCTAAAATATTTGGGCTCATACCAGCGAAAAATCTTTTGAACTCACTCTGAACATCTCTGATCCTCTAATCAAAAAGCGCAAAACAAAATTGAAGCAATTTAACTTCTTTTATACTTAAAAGCTGTTTGAAAGCGCATCTTCCACATTGAGAATTAGTGTACTTTATGTCGAGTCAAAGTTTTTTGCCTAAAACTTAAAACAGAATTCTTGTGTACATCTTCTAGTTCTTTGATGTTCTCTGTACCAGCAATTGAGATTCTGTAAAACAGTTTAGCTATTTTCCATATCAAATGTGTGAGGATAAAATTTCTGCACTAGGAAAATCCGAAAAAGGTTTCTGTATGCTACAAGCATTATGCGTAAAATTTTCATCTCTTTTTCGAAATTACAAACTAAAAAATTAAATTAAATTAATCTTATCCGCGCATAAAAAATTAAATAAATTTAATAGAATAAACCCGGCCATTAACTTTAATAAGGAGGAAAATTTTATTTTAATCTCCTTTTTTTATAATATTAAAAAATTCACGGATAGTTTCACTGGGGTGTAAATTATTCCAAAAGGCTAAAACCCGAATAATTACAATATTTACAATGGAGAATATATGTAATATAAAAACAATAGAATTGGACCATAAGACGTTTGAAATAATTTGAAATTAAATGAATGTTTATCATGGAATGAGTATATGAAAGTGAGTTCTCCCCGGGGGCACAGACCTCAGCAGGAGTTTTTATATCGCGAGTTCCGACGGAGATCGCCACTTTAAAATAATCGATCCGAGTGACCTAAAGTCAAAATTAATTATTCTTTCAAACGTACCGCTCGTGCTGAAACAAATTGAAGCGTTTTACTATGCTTAATTTCAGAGCACGCGCGAAATCATTTCCTTTTCCCCCTCGTTGCCTTTGTTTCTCTCTCTCTCTCTCTCCGGGGTCGTTCGTACCTTTTTTCCCTCCCTTTTTTTTCAAAAAAAAAAAAAGGCTCCCCTTTTCTCTCTTTCGTTTTTATTAACTTTATCAAAAGAGAAGTTTTTTTCCCAAGCAAAAATGCGTTTTAAATAAAAGATACTTGAAATTTTCCGCCGCTACAAAGAATTGATATTTCGAGGAATGATTATGCATCTTAAAGGGGTTGAAAGATGTTTTCTCAAGCAATACAAGAAAAGGGGAGGAAAAAAAAGAATCCTGCGAGGGTTGAAAGGCAAAACGAAACAGAAGAAGAAGAGAAAAAAAAGGTGTTTGTGAAGAAGTTGAATATTGTTCGACGACACCATTTATCATAAGCGTGGGAGGGAGGTTGTCAGAGTTACCTCATATTTTCATATCATGGACAATATTATCTATTATATGTTTTTTTAAAATATATTTTCGATTCTTAAATGCGTGGATATATATCGTATATATGCTCGCCAGATTTTTTTTTTAACCTTTTGTTACCGATTGATAAATAGTGTAATCGTGTGACATCATAACAAATTTAAAAAAAAAAAATCAGGTTTGCATCAAATCATTTTTTCCAAATGGATTGGTTCATTCATTACGATATGTTTAGTAACAAAGGTAGAGCGGTGGATTTTTTTATTTTCTATTAAAGGATTTTTCCCGACGTCTCTGATTTATAAAAAAAAAAATTATAAATTAACTTTCACCTTTTTTTTCGGTGCAGTGCCGTGGAAAAATGTATCCCCAAACATCAATTATCAATTCCTGATTTATTGAAAAATTCAAGTGGTTAATCTTTAAAGGGACTATTTTTAATAAAGAAAGGGCTCAGCCTTTCAGAGTAAAAAAAAGCAAAAAAGGAGCCACAGTTCTTTCCAACACTTTATCACCCTCATATTATTTGCAAAAGCTCTGCACCAAAGAATTTTATAAGATTGCTAATTTTTAGACCGAAGCAGCAATATTCAGAAAACATAAAATTTTTTATCTTTAAAAAACTGAAAAAACTAAAAAAAACTGGATTTTTTTTTGATTTTTTGCACCTTGAGATTATATTTTTAAAAGTGTAAATTAGGATACTATAAGCCAAACTTTTTTTAGACTAAAAAAATTTGGTGTTTTTTTAAAAGCGCATTTTAACCAATTTTATTTCTCTACACACTCCAATTTTAATCATTCTGTTTTCATTTGCTTGGCCAAAAATCCTACTTTCCTTCACCTTCACCTTTTTAAAGACATTGTTTTAACAGCTATCCCTTAATCGAGACAGCCATCCTTAAAACGACAGATTATGAAACTCTTAAAATCTTACGACTTAGCCAATGTCAAGAAATAAAAGTCATACTATCAGTTCCGACATTCGCTCATACATTGTCACTAACTAAACGTCTAATACCTTGTCACCAAATCACTTTTAAACGAACTTGAAGTGTCCATTTATAATTTTTTATTGAATATTAAATTTTGCTGACCTTACTAGAAGAAATGAAAATGATCAAAAAGATAATTCAAAAACGCACCTAAAAAAACAATGATACAGAGGGAAAATTGTCTTATGCGTCACCTATTCATCTTATATCTGAGCTCTTCAAAATAATGTGCTGGGCCAGCCCATTTAGTAGACTTCACCATGGTTTAGCCTGCAGATAGTGAAGCAATCGCCTCTGATTTGACAAGAAGAAGAAGTTGTTGATTCAAGGGTCCAAATCCCCGGGCTAGATTTTAGATTTTTTTTCGATCGATCCAACGAGCTCCTTCACGATCGGCGGCCATGCGGAACAACTCCTCTATGGTTAACCCGGCTCCATTCTGGATATTCTGCAACCAGTAGAGTCTACAAGTCTTCTTTTACCATCAACCTTGCCCTGCATGATGGTCTGCAGCAGCCTACTGCTATTGGACCACTCAGACTTAAAACAGTCCCCAACCACAAGATGTTGTTAAGACGAAATCGTGAGGAAAATGCTGGTAAAAAATTGTCTCCTAACATTTCCAACCTCAGACCCTTAATCCAGGTAATAGTCCAAAGAAGGGCCCAGCCTCAGATACCCGAGGTCCCTTGTCGACGTCACACTGCTGCATGCAAGAAAGTAATATTTTCTTAAAAACGAGAAATTAGGAATCGATATGAATCTTTGCCTTCTTTTTCTTCTTCTTAAATTAGGCCTGAGGCCTGTATTTTCCAAATTATTCCTGGGACGTGGAGGTTCAGCTAACGACCCATCTTTTTGGTGGCCTTCCGACGGGCCCGGTGGTATTAGGCTTGTTATCTCGGGCGATGCGCGGGAGCCGGTCATTCCCCATTCGGTCTACATGCTCATTCCAGCCCCGTTTTCGCTGCCTCGTCCAGGCGCACCACACCTTTACCGCGAGTCTCTGTCTGATGTCGTCGCTTCGCATTCGGTCCCGCACGGTAACTCCACCCTCGTTTTGGCTGTGCGCATGATGCGTTTGGTGGCTTCCGTGTCCGACCGAGTTTCCGCAGCGTAAGTCATTATCGGTCGAACACTGGTCTTATACCCCTTCACTCTTGCTTCCTCAGAGAGACATCGGTTCCGCCAAATAATATTTTGGAGGCAGCCCGATGCGACAGCGGCTTTGGTGGCTTGAGTTGCAACTTCTTTCTGTAGCTGTTTGTCGCTTGTTACTTGGATGCCGAGGTATTTGAAGTCCATGACCTGTTTTACGGTTTTATCATTGACAGCCAGCTTGCATCGCCTAGGCTCCTTTGAAATAACGAGGCTTTTCGTTTTATCCGCCGAGATAACCATATTGTATTGCGAAGCTATCGTGTAAAAGCTGTGGAGGAGGCGTTGAAGATCCTCTTCATTTTCGGCGAATGAAGATGAAGATAAAGATGAATCTTTGCCGTTTTCTAAAAAGAATTTTAGGATTATTCTTACACAATCCTTCAAAAGTTTTTTTATTTCTAATCATCAAGATTGTAAATCCACATTAAAAACCCAAAAGATAAATTAACAATCTAACCCTTTCCACATAATATCACCCCTCATTACAAAAACCCAAGTGGCGTTTATAAACTGAAGTACCAGGTGAAAAAAGGGAAATGATATACTAAAGGTAATAAGATTTACTCTGTGGGGACATATCGATTCCATTCTTGAAAAAAATAGACAAACATTTTTATTTTTCCTTGTGAAGTGAATGAAGTTAAAAGTCAATGGACCATACCAAACCGCATACAATGAAGAATGACAAAACCTCCGGAGTACATTAATAACAATCTGAACAACCGCTGCAGCCCTCCCAATTGAAGGCTCACTACCTAACCTTTTATTGTTGTTCGCCACTTTTATTATGATAATAGGATCCGATTTGTTCCTCAAATTCACAGCAGTCTGCGATTTATTAAAATTACGTTAAAAACAAATTCCACTCGACAAAAGAGCAAAATACGTGAAGAGGATAACACCAAGAAAAAAAGTTTTTATTTTTATTTTATTGGGAAGGTTTGATAAATGGGACACGGAACATATAGATGGTAAAGTTTGTAACGCAAGCCAGGCGCTTATGCTATTGTTGTCAAGGACTTTTTGGTTTTTTTTTGGTGAGGATGGTTTTTAAATCTGGTAGGCGCGGATTTAGGGCGATACGCGGATTTAGGTTCGGATTTAAAAACAACCTACGTTAGTTTATTGAATTTTAAGAGTTTTCTATTTAAACAAAACTATTTTCAGTTTAAAAATCTCCAAAAGAATGTGGTTCTGTTCAGTAAATTTTTAATGAAAAGTTGAATCAATCCTTAAGTCAGCAAAATGTTTTGTAATGGGCCGAAAGCTTTTTCCCTTCAAGTTCTGACTCGTATTCGAGAGGAGTTGACATAGCTAAGTAGAAGAGAGATCCAATAACGGGGTATTTGAAGATGCGCTCGAATGAGGAGATCCGTATGCTCGAGGGACAGCCGCTGATCACTAGTGAGATCAAGGCAGGTCGGCTTCAGTGGACGGGTCATGCACCGCGTGAGCCCCCGTCGCAGACAATATGGTCCTTGACGGACGCCCTACAAGCCCAAGTCCTCAGGATAGACTGAGGGTGTGCTGGGAGGGAGTTACTAGGGATGAGGGTCGGTTAAAAGTCTTCGACTAGCAGGCCACCTGGCCGCCTGGCCCGACCTGGCCACCTAGAGCCGCTTAAAGACATTAGCGATGCAGCGATAGTGCTTTGAATTACTATTAGGAAGAGGATGAAGACGGGTGGGGCAGCAGGGAAGACTGAAAGTGTTTTTTCTTAAAACGCAAAACTAAATTCCCTTCTTTAATTCAGCTGGCAATCAAAATATAATGATGGACAACACAAGACAAGACAAGACAAGAAATGCATGGTTCTTGTTCTTGTATTGCAAAACGTAAGTCTTATTCTTATTTTGTCTTGCAATAGAGTCTTGCATTTTCTTGCTTCAAATACAATGCAAAAACGCAAGATTTTTTTCGCAAATTGCTAAAAAAAAGCTAGTCTTGTCTTGCCGGAAAAAAATCCAATCTTGTTCTCATCTTGTCTCGCTTTTACAAAACAAGACGAGAGACATTCTCACGGTCTCCTCCATCACTAATAAAATATTTCTTGGTAGAATAGCTCAATATCGCCGCCTGAGACTAATTTGGCTTTCCTTCAGCATCTCTGCATTTTCACTCAGCAGTGATGATTAGCTGATCTCCCTCCGCCCTCCAACAGACCAAACCTTACCATAACTTCTTTATATCATCTCCACGATCTTCACAATCTAATAACAGTTACAAAAACTCATCATTCAATAATTCCTTTAAAATGACCGAAAGAGAGTAACGTACCTTTCAAATAAAAACCCTAAAAAAAAAACTCGAATCGGTGCGAGACAGAGATTGACATGAATCAGACTCATACCCATCATAACAATATTATGTAAGACCTCTGCAGTTAATATAAAAATGATTAATTATGTTGGTAACAACTAAACCTGGTTTATATATATCTCTTGAGATAGGAATTGAAAATAATTTTAAAAGCAATTAATTTGAAAATAAAATGAAAAGCCGATGTTTTGATGGACGTGCGGTCGATAATAATTAACACCATCGTGGGGAGTCAGGGAGCCCGAGCCATTTCCTTCGACACTAATACCTTTTGTTTTTGTTTCCATATATTCTTATCCGTGCACTTGTTGAATATTATTTTAAACATTACCGAAAATGGAAATAGAAAGCCATTATGGTCTATTAATCGTAATCAAAATAAAGAAAAATATTATCAAAATAATCTAATAAGGGAAAAGGGCATAAACTCAAAAAGTTATCTGAACCTACACGAACGGACCGCGGAGTGCAATATTAATTAACCTGCGTGTATATTGAATACCAAGCTGGGAATAATTTAGTTAATTAGCAGTTCACACATTTTAAAGTCATATTTTAAAAGACGTATGAATGAATTTTTTTTAAAAATAAAATATAGCCGATGTCTGTGAATTATTTTTGCACGAATTGATTTTGGTTTTTTTTTTTTCAGACTGAACATAGCATTTGCGCTGCTTGCGGAGATGCAATAACCGACAAATATCTACTTCAAGTTAATGGAAGATGCTGGCATTCTCATTGCTTACGATGTAGCGTTTGTCAGTTGGCATTAGACCGACATCCGTCTTGTTTTATAAGGCACGATGCAGTGTATTGTAAAGCGGATTATGCCAAGTGAGTATCAAATCTTTTTTCCGGGGGAAGATTTTTTAGTAAACTTCACTTTCGGATATTTTGTCATAAGCTTGAGAAAACTTCAGAAACTAAAATTTTTTTTCAACCTATAAACGAAAGGTCTCATTGCCGGACTTAGACATACGCTGCCCCTAGGCAAGAGACCAGTTGAAGCCTCTTTTCCTGTTTTCTCATAAAAATTTGAAACAAACTCTTTGAAATGAACGCATTCTTCGCCCTCGCACGCAGTTGCCTAGTCTGTCCAATGGTAAATCCGGTGCTAGAAGGTCTCCCTCAACCTTTGCCACATTTCCTTGTCTTGGGCTCTTTGCAAAAACTTATCTCTTTTGTGGCCTACCGACGCTTCCAAATCTCCATCTTACTATTTGCGCTGTCCACCTGTCCGGATCCTTCCTGGCGACGTGACCTGCCCACTGCCATGTAGCTGTTGCAAGACGTTGGGCAACACCATTGACCCTAGTCCACATTCTTTTCCCTCATTGCGAAAGCGGTCCCGTAAAGCTAAAATCAAGCATTGTTGGTTCCATCGCTCTTTCAGTAAGCTTGTTTTATTGTACGTTGAACACCTTAACTTTGACCACCCTAAAAACGCTTTAATAAAAAAACCTGAGCAGACAAAAATGAGCAAACAAAAAGTATTTTTTATCGTTGTAATTATGCTTCTGTCATCAATAGCCGTTGCAAAAGATTATGGTTCTCCAAACTCTTCCAAGCAACACAAATAAAATTCACATCTACCAAATCTAATTCTCACATCTAACGTAAAAGGCGCC
Source organism: Liposcelis brunnea (assembly GCA_023512825.1). NCBI lineage: Eukaryota > Metazoa > Arthropoda > Insecta > Psocodea > Liposcelididae > Liposcelis > Liposcelis brunnea. The sequence goes on along the minus strand of CM042073.1, from coordinate 6,892,719 downwards.
AGCAGGTAGACCTAAATTTCCAGCAATCTCAATTTTTTTTTTTATGTATTCACTCGCTGATGCCCTTTGCAACCCTCCATACGGCCCCAATCTCACTTTTTTCTTCACCTCCCTCTTCTCCCCACCCCAAATTTCAATATTACCAATGACTCCAACGCTCGCTTAAACCTAAAAATGCTTCTTCAAATTCTCTCCAGTAGAAATCTTGAATCTTAGAAACACTCGTATGGATGTGAAATAAAGATCTCGACATCCTTTGAAGTCTTCTCGCCAGATTTCGAAGCCATAAAGTCCTCTCCGTCTAGGTCGCGTTTCCCTGCTGTTTTTTCGTACACGATAAGGTAAAAAATGCTAAAAATTCTCACTGCGCACCATGTGGCCGCAATATTCTAATTTCTTTTCTTCGGCGGAGAGCATCATTCGGGTGTTATCTCCACTCTACTGTTTCATTTTGAACACAATCCACCCTTACCATCCGGAGTCTGCAACTATATGCCCAAAACTCGAAGGCTTTCACTTCAGCGCATTCACTTTCCGAGCAAGCCCCCACACACAGGGAGCAATTATGCTCCCTTTTCCTTCTAAAAAAATTCTAAACTTCAAACAAAAAAAGGTCTTCAGGTACTTTTCCAGCGCCCCCTGCAGAACTTACCTCGCTTACCGTCTTGCTCCAGCCCTAATTTTATTTATTTATTTATTTATTTATTTTTCAAATTCTTCTTCTTCTTCTTCTCTCAACCTATACCCGTCCACTCCTGGACGAAGGTCTCTCTCAAACCTTGCCACACCTTCTTGTCTTGGGCTCTTGCAACCATTTCAGTCCCGCCACCCTCTTAATGTCGTCGTACCATCTCTTCTGTGGCCTACCGACGCTTCTTTTCGACGCTCGAGGTCTCCGTCTTACCGCACGTGCCGTCCACCTATCCGGATCTTCCCTGTCGACATGGCCTGCCCATTGCCATTTAGCTGTTGCAAAACGTTGCGCAACATCATCGACCCTAGTCCGCATCCTTATTTCTTCATTGCGAAAGCGGTCCCGGTTTTTCAAATGCTATAGTACAATTTAGTCTTTAGTGTACATCAGAAGTGTCACGCTTTGCGAGCCTGTTGGACCCCGCAAGTAACTCTGAGACAGAGATACCAGCCAGAAATACCTTCAGATGGTAGAAGAAATTTTTGTCCGTCTCTTTTTTTCTTAATCTCCCCTGGTAGTTTATTAAAGAAAGTCGCGCCGGCATACCCAACCCTCTGCTCTGACTTTCTTAGCCTCGTATAACGAATTTAATAGCCCAATTTCATACCATAACGAAGAACTAGAAGACCGTTAACAATAAATTGTTTAACCGACAAAATTAATAAAATGAGATAAAAAAATAATACAATCATTCGAGTGAAAGCCTACAACCCCCCCAGCGGATTCTGGTCATATCAATAAAAAAGAAAAATAAAAGACTTTAGGACGGGGCTTTTGAGATGGAATCATCAATCAGGCTTTGAGCCTACAGCAAGAACAATAATAACAAAAGAAATGGAAACGAATTCGTTACAACATTAATTAAAAAGGAAATGCAATATTAAGCTATTGAAATATCAATCAAAAATTAAAAACCTGACTTATCGACGGTCGGTTTCGATGCAAAGTATCATTAGTTAGACATGCCACGAGAATAGGTTTTCACGGGTCAACGCTGACACAATGAGCAAAGCACATTTTACAAATTTTTCTCCAGTTGAATACATTTATGGAGATGATGCAAACTTTGTATATTTATAATAACAGTCCGAGAGCTCCGGCCCGTTTGCTAATGACCAAACGGGAAAAATAATGTTTTATCGTTTATAATTCGTGAGATCTCATAATTTTCATTTATTATTATTTGTATCAGGAAGTGAGAGTTGGTAGCGGACATTCACTTGACGTGGCATTATCATCGCAAATTTTTAAAATGTTTTAATATTTATCTTTCAAAACCGAAAATTATGGCTTGTCAATTATTTAGAACGATTTCTTGGGTCATGACGTTTTGTTTATTAAAGGAGGATTAATACTAAATTTTCATTTCAATTTCGTAATGGAGTGGATTGAAAGCTTCTTATCGGCAACAGTAGCTGAGAGATATAAAACTAAAAGCCGATTATTCAAGGCATTTTTAAGTTATTAATGAATACGCCAAAAATTCGCAAAAAAAATAGCAAGGTTCTTGTTCTGGACTCGGAAATTATAAGTCTGGTTCTCGGCTCGCATTAATCTCGCTTCAAAAAAAAATGCAAACATTCAAGACTTTTCTAGCAAGTAACAAGAAAAAGTGATTCTTGTCTCGTCGAGCATTGAAAAATTTTTTGTCTCGTTTTGCTGCGAGACAAGTCATGTTCTCGCAGTTTCGTACATCACCGGAAAAAAATGGATGTCTTGTGTAGTGATGGACGCAAGCCAAGACAAGACGAGAAATGCATGGTTCTTGTTCTTGTCTTGCAATAGAGAATTGCTTTCTTGCATTTGGTTAAAAATAGTTGGTCTTGCCTCGTCTTGCAATAAAAAAATTAGGTCTTGTTCTTGTCTTGCCTCGCTTTTGCAAAACAAGACGAGATTCATTCTCGCGATTTTGTCCATCACTATTCTTTTGTTTTTACCGTTCAACTAAGCGAAGACTGTTGCAGGCTTTTTAATATTTCCAGGAAAATGAAGCCTAACATTTCTCTGCTAAGTGGTTGGTCCTTTGAAACCTCAGCAAGCATAATGCCAAGAATTATTCCCATTGACTAAGAACCAAATCTTATGAGCCTCGAGTCATGTTTTTTGAGCTAATTGAAATTTGGAAGAGTTAATACTTACAATCAATCCTGTGAAATTCCTTGAAGTCTAACGAATTTTTTCAATTTTGCTTATGTTCATAGCTCATCTGAGGCCTTCGTTGCGAACCTGTAATGAAAAACTGACTTCAATTTCTGTTTAGACCTACTCTTAACCTAAACCATATTTTTAATAAAATTACGGTATTCATAATAAACGATCAAAATTATTTGTCTCTCAAACCCGTTACAACATAATTCGCATTAGAAATAAAATAAAAAATATATTTATAAACACCTACGAAGCCGAAAGCAAGCGCACATTAAAAGAAAAAAAAAATAACCCAATAGGAATATTTAGACCGGTACAGGACATTCGAACATTAATGATCCAGTTAATTTATGATAATGACCGAGCTGTTGTCAATTATAAGCTTAAAAGGTCAAATTATTTTTTTAATATCCTTTTTTTTTGGCAGCAATAAAAAAAAATAGTTATATACGCTTCCACTTTTCCTAAAAGCTAAAACCGAAACTGGTTCTATATTCTTCGGGTCAGCAATTAATCAACCAATACACCATCACGACCGTCAATTCCTTTTTCATATATTTTAAATAATGGCGATTTGAGAGTCATCTGGAGAACTCAGTGGAGTGGAATTCCAAGGGATGACTCCAAAAAAAGAAAAAAAAATGACAAATGAATTCATCTTCAATTGCTAAGTCATCATACGCATTCCCTGACTGCATACCTTAAACTGATAAAAATATTTTATAAATGTTATCATTGTTAAATTGAAATAATTAGAAAAGAATTTTTTTTTGTTATTTTTCGCTGAAGGAAATTTCAAGGGAAAAAAGTTTTTAATGTTGTTATCCCGGAAGTTTATGCAAACAGCTTGCTTACCTGCCATTAGAGAAAATGGACCAATCCCGAGGAAGAGGGATTTTAAAATAAATAATAAAATAAAAATTGTGAGAAAAAATCTTGAGCTTGGAGAGTCCAACCCTTCACAAAACGGCAACCCCTCGTATTCCCCATGAACCAATGAACCGAGGTTATAAGGAACGTTCCTGTCAGATTGATGTGGGAATAAAGATCCGGTAGCCGGGATTGTTTCTTGTTTCCACGCGTTTATGTACATAACATATCCTTCACCAACTCGAAACCAAAATGAGATATATCCACGACTATTTTTGAAAAAAACTTGATTTTTTAAAAAAATTTTATTCTAGTTTTTTCCAGCGGTTTAAAAAAACTTTTGGTGGTGATAGACGCAAGACGAGAAATGTATGGTTCTTGTTCTTGTCTTGTCTTGCAATAGAGAATTACATTTTCTTGCTTCAATGGCTAAAAATAGTTAGTTTTGTCTCGTCTTGCAATAAAAAAATTAACAAAACAAGACAAGACGAGACTTTTTCTCTTCGTCCATCAATACTTTTGTGGGAATCACTGTATACAGAATCCAGGATCCCCTTTATTTTTTCCCACAACTTTTCATTGGATAAGAAATTTTCCAAACGTTCTTTCTTCAATTTTTTTTCCGAGCAATAAATTTTTTCTAGCAGCATTTTGTGAACGAGCATCTCTTTCTAAATTTTTTTTTAACTATTTATAAGTTTAGAAAGAGGGGAAGACTGTTTTTTTGGCAAAAATTTTTTTCTACTACTTTCTTAGTCCTAGAGCAGACTCAGAATTTTTACGAGAAACTTTTTTTACCAGAAAATTATTTCAAACTTGTTTACTGTCAACTGCCAAGAAATATTTCTCAGCTTGTTTCTAGGTTCTCTCCCACAGCTGATCATTTAAGATTATTTCCGACCATTTTCCTGTTAGATTAATGCCTTATAGAGAAAACGGCTTCAAGTAGGATGCACTGCATCGACCCCTTTTCAATGCAAAAAAACTTATAAAAATTTTTCTACCCCCCACGATTTGCCTTCACCATCCACAATTTGTTTCAGCATAAATTCCCACACCTCCCCCGTTGTTCCGGACAAATATTTACTTCACCTCCTAAAAAAATAATAAAATTAATTATCATCCCCAGATCATTTAAAACAATCGTATTAAATAGCACCGAATCGTAAAAAAAATAACAATAATAAAGAAACGAAATGACAAGTATTGATAACCACACAAGAATTCGAAATGAATACCGGGAAAAAAAAATGGTATTCTTTCATTTGCATTACGTAGCATATTTGGTGTTTGTATTTATAAGCCTGGGTCAAGTCTAAACCGATCAGACAGTGACTTATGATCGGAATTGAGGAGCTCTTCATTGTAAACCACTGAGGAGCATTGTATTGGATCATGACAGGAGACGGATTATCAAGTTCCATACCACACACGTTTCAAGAAATGAAAGTCATGGATTGTATTAGAAGAATATACTACTATACACGCCTTAGGAATGATATCGATAAATCCAATTTTGGGATTTGTACGGTATCACCTTTGCCAGGTTTCGGATAAGGAATCAAAATCGTGGATTTTGATATAAAGCACTGCGGCGTTTCAAGCAAAAATTTTTTCTTTTTAAACAAAATTAGAAAATTTCTATTTCAACTATGGCCACATTCCATCGTTCAATAATTTCTGGTTCTTAGCATTTGCCACAAGTCTTTCTAAGAGGTATTTTATGATTGTATGATGTTTTAGATATTAGATCTGTTCAGTTAAAAAACAGATCAAATTTAATTCCAATTTTAATAGTTTCACATTAAACTGGCAATTTATATGCAGTTATGTATTGAGAGTTGCATATCTATGATTTGAATTTTTTATATTTTCTGGCCTAGTACTTCACCAGCAGGTAGCTGATCTCTATAATAAAATTTACGAAATTTCATATTGTTCATGAATCGAAAAATTAAGTATTAAAAGAGTTAAACTCTTCTGCTGCTGCTGTCGTCTTATATCTTCTTCTTCAATCCGCCTATACCAACGAGAACAAGAGCCAACCGTCGAAAACCAGTTACAATTTTCCGAAAAATACTTAGTTTAATGAACACATCTAAAATTTAAAAAAAAAACCTTTTGACGGCTTCACAGTCACGTTTTCGCATAAACTCAGACGAACATCAGAGACCTAATCTTCACCTCCCAAAATACTAACCGTGCAAACCCCAAAATTTTTCAACTACAGTCATTTTTTAACAACCTTACGCCTTCCCTTCACTGAATATGCATCATGGTAACTTTTATAGCAAACTTTAATAAAAATTCATTGAAATCTGCCACTTTTTTTTCTCTAACCAAACCAACCAGAAAAACCATGAATAAGCATAAAACCCTAAAGTAGCTTCCTTTTTCTTCTGTAAACCTGATAGCATATAGAGATAATAATGTCATGACTGAAGATAAGCAGCTTAAGAAACAGGCGTGTTCAAAACTCTTCAGGGGGCAAAACCATCGACACCCGCATCATCTAATATTTTGTTTAACTCCGATTTAAATGAATGATTTTATCGTTTTAATCGCTTCAAACCCGATCGAACAATTTTTTTCTCCTAGGGAGACGGATTAAAGTAGCTTCCTAAGCTTTTTTTTTTCGTCCTATTCATCCATCCGTCCACCAAAAAAAATGTTTAACTAACGATGGATATTTGACATGATTCGCTTGTTTTTGACAGAAGTTTCGGCGCCAAATGTTCCAAGTGCTGCCGAGGAATATCCGCATCAGATTGGGTACGAAAAGCTCGGGAACATGTTTATCACCTCGCATGCTTCGCCTGCGATTCATGTAAAAGGCAATTAAGCACCGGTGAAGAATTTGCCCTCCACGAGGATAGAGTATTATGTAAAACGCATTATTTGGAAATTTTAGACGGAGGGAGTACGTCATCCGATGGTAAGTTTCGAAATAAAAATATATACAAAAAAAAAAAAAGAGAACAAAATAACATAAATGAGATCCCGTCCCACCCCAAAAGGGAAACGTGAAGGAAATACACTTGAAATTGCAGAGTAGACATGAAATTACAGGAAATTCTTGTCTTGTTGAAATAATTTGCATTGTAGATTGAAGATAAGGGTACAAATCAATTTGAAGGCGATTTTACACCTCGTAAACACAAGGGGAAAAGCTTGCTGGGTTCATTAGCTGCTAGGGGCCTCAGGGGGTGGATGGGAATCCTTCGGGATCTGATTAGGGAGACCATTTGAGAAATTATAAAAAGAAACCTTGGACATGTAATTCCCTTTTCAACAAACTTTATCTTTTTTCATTTTTCCCGATGATAAGATGTTTTTCCCTGAACCTCGCTCTCGAATTGAAACAAACTGAATTTTAAAAAAAAGGAAGGGATTGTTTACATTTCGTCGACTTTTTTTCCCTCCCCCAACCTTTCTTCCTCCAGGGACCGTTTTCACGGTTCAATTGTTTTCTGATCTTTGAATTGGGTCCGATAAAATTTTTTTTTATAGCTTACAATTTTATCTTCGGTTAACTTTGAATATTTAATTTTTTTTAGAAGGCGGCGATTCTGAGGGATATCATAAAAATAAAGCGAAAAGGGTTAGGACAACATTTACTGAAGAACAGCTACAAGTTCTTCAAGCTAATTTCCAACTGGATTCAAATCCAGATGGTCAAGATCTTGAACGAATAGCCCAAATAACTGGACTTAGTAAAAGAGTCACACAAGTATGGTTTCAAAATTCAAGAGCACGGCAGAAAAAGCACCTACATACTGGAAAGCTAAAAACTCCAAGTAAGAAATCATTCACTTAAATCATAAAAAATGTCTTACCTTTTTGGCTTAATAACTTTTCTTCAATTTCAGTGCATCATCCTGGTGCTTCAATCACACGAGAAGATGCTAATAATTTTGGAAGGCATATCAATTTGCATTTAACTTATTCATTCCAGTCACAGCAAAATTCCAAATCTCCTGTTTTCGTGCCAAGACGTAAGTGAAGAAAAAAAATTTTGCTACTCCCAATAACCTGCAAAATGTAACAATTTTAATATTTTTAGCTGTTTCAGAATCATCATCAATGGATGAGCTGTCACAAGATTCAACAATGATGTCTTGTATGAGAGGTGAAGTGTAAAAATCTAGAATGAACATTGCAATTAAATCTAGTCAATCAATTATAATGTTGTTATTGAAGTTAAATGCAACGTATCAAGTCAATGTAAATCAGTCAGCAAAGAAAAGTCAACCTAACATAAATTTTGTTGTTATTATAAATAAAAATGCTTTGTTCTTATAATATGTAGAATCAAGGTACCAGTACACAGCCTTAGTTCACTTTTCTTTGCACTGTTTACCCAAAAGTATAAATTTTACATATTTGTAAATTAATAAATATTAAAGTAGGGTTGTATTGCTTAAAAAAAAACATGTGCAATCGTTGAAATTGTAAAAAAAATACAAGATATATCTAATTATGAATCATGCTTTGGTGTTTAATGGCGTGCCCTTACCTTCGACGAATAAAACGAGGAAATCATTGATTCCGTAATAAAAACATATAACATTGATTAATGACTGTCTTCTGGTTCCAAATTCAGCAGCATTTGATTAATAACATGATTAATACAGCAATAAAAAACGAAAACAAAAATACTTAAATTAGACGCGAACCGACATTTCAGCAGCCGCCGATGTTGCCAACTAAACAAATGAATGAATGAGAGAGGATGAGGAACAGTAAACAAGGCGATGGCGTCCTGTAAAAAAACTTAAATTTTTCTTTGTAGCTGCAAGTTCAAATGATAAGTGCAATTAAATCTCCCTTAAATCACATTTATTGATATAATCTCAAGTGACAGTTGAGGGTGAAAAGTATTTGAACATGTAAAAAGCATTTTTAAAAAGCAACAAGTCGTATGTTTTCGTAAACTGTCAAAATGGCGGCCACTTTTTTGTTCGCGAATTTAAGTTTGAATATTTTGAAGAAAAAAGAAATGGCATGATCATCATATGAATCTTTCAGTTTATTTACATCTCAATCTTTTTTATAATTCATTTAATTTATAGGTAGTTTTTATAAGAAATGGATGATAATAATGCAGAAAAAATCAGCGAAGCGATATTTAACCTTATACCTGAAGGTAGGTCGCACCATTCATTTTTCATTAAATCTCTCCCTCAAGAAAACAAAATTTTGCTGTAGTAACTAGACTCAAGGATCTCTTTCAAAAATGGGATTTACTTGAAGAGGATGAAAAAGAATTTATAGATATGCAAATTGAAAAATGGAATTCTCCTGAACATAAACAACTTTACAGAACAGTTAAACAAGCTTTGATAAGATGGGGAAAGGTTCAAGATACAGAAGGGGCACCTGGCTGTGAGCCTGGTTATTACACGTTTTCATGTGATGCTCAGTTGGAAGAAGAGTTAGTGAAAGTTCTTCAGACTATTGAGAATCTTCTAAGGAGAATTAAGGAAGTAAGATGTTAATTAAAATAATTGCTTCCCAATCTAAACTTCAAAATATTAATTTTATTTGCAACAGTCTTCTTCAAAAACAGATTTTTCTCATTTAACATCATTAGTTGAAGAACTTACATCAGTTTCTCCCATTCCGGATGTCCCACCTTCAAGCCCTGAATCAGATTCTGATGGTTTCCTTTTAATCAATTCCCCTGTTAAACGCAGATCTGAACCAATTAGAACATGTGTAAGAAGCAATTCTTTACGAAGAAGCTATCATCAGTGCCATAGTGTTAAATCAGCCCCTATTATAAAAGATGGGTATAATACAGATTAGCTTACTCTAAGAGAAATGTAATAAATATTCAATTTTTTGTTTCTTTTTGAAATATATTAGTTAAGTATACATATTTGCTCTAAAATCAAAATGCCGTTAACAAAAAAAACGATTAAAACAACACACGACATTTTTTCGTTTAAAAATTTACCTGACAGGGTTTGCAATAAAAAAACCGGATATAGCTACAAGAATCGTTTTCAAAAAACCTTAAAAATCTATCTTCTACAAAAAAAAAAAAAAAAGATTATTAATAAAATTAGCTAATTATGCTTTATTTCATCAGTCTGACTTCGATTCCAATTTTAAAGAAATTGCTGAAAATTTCAGTCCGATTCAAATCAAATTATTATTCGATTCATGACGATTGGTGAGTACGAGAAGCATACCAAGGCGTTAACGCTGATGAGTACATTTTAACCCAAGGATGCTCAATAACTTTATCGAATGGCAGTCTGCTGCTTGGATTGCGAACTAACATCTGAGAAAAAAAAGAACATTTAGAATACATTCTAGACCTTCTTAGTACATTGGGAAAAAAAAATTTTCAACAGCAGTCAGAACAGCAGTCAAAATTTCCTCAACTGCAACTGTTTCAGAAAAATTATAGTTTTTTAGGAAAATATCAATAGCTCACCTTACGAATTAAATCCTGAGCTCCTAAAGACACATGAGGAGGAAAAGAGAAAATATTTTGTTTTATTCTTCTATAAGTCTCAGTAATTTGTACATCTTCAAATGGGGTTTTTCCAACTAAGCATTCATAACAAAGAACACCAACACTCCAAATATCTACAGAATGATCATGTTGCTCATTTAATAGCATTTCAGGAGGTAGATAATCAGGTGTTCCACAAATAGTTTCCCTTTTTGATAATGGAGAATGAACAGCCCAACCAAAATCTGCTATTTTAATTTCCCCCTTTTTACCGATCAATAAATTTTCAGCTTTAATATCCCTATGAATTACTTTTTTTGAATGGCAGTAGTTCAGTGCATCTGCTATTTGAGCTATAAATGTAGCAGTTCTGCAATTTTAAAAAAAAATTTCCAATCAGTTTTTATATATGTAGTTGTAGAAATGAGCTAAATTTGAAAAATCTTACCTTTTTTCATCAAATCTCTGCTCTGGCTGAGCTTTTAATAATTTATAAAGCTCACCATTTGGAGCGTATTCTAGTATTAAATAAACTCTAGCTTCATCGTGAAAATAACCATATAATCTAAGAATATTTGGATGACGTAAATGTGACTGAATTTCAACTTCTCGTTTCAACTGATGAATTACGTTTGCTTTTTCAAGCTGACTTTTAAACAAAACTTTTAAAGCTGTTATGAACTTTGATGATTTTTCTCTCGCTAAATATACATTCCCAAATTTTCCTTTTCCTAACGCTTTCCCAATATCGAAATTAGCTATGGTCATCTTTGGTCTACAAACAAAAAATTTAAATAAATATCTACCAATCAAATAATTATTTTTCATGGAAAACAACAATCTTACACTTGTGCTGATTGAGCCTGAGCTCCAGAAGGGGGCACATTCTCATTTTGATGATCCATCCCTTCTACAAGGTAAAAAAGCAAATTAGATATAACAATTGAAATAAGGGCACTAAAACTACTATTTTTGATCCAAACCTGAAGGTGAGTCTTTTGATATTTCTTCCCGATTTGACTTCATTTGGCAGTGAGGATTTCCTTGATTTGCATTGTTAGTGTACCTACATAAACAAATCAAAACGTAATCCTTAGGCAGGTTTTTTTACTTGGAATTTACATATTATTTATTAGAATGCTGCATTTAATGAAAACCAAGAAGAGAATGATGCCGAAATCCCACGAACAGAAATATTTTCCAATTTTTCGAAATACTTACATGATCTTCAACTGATCTGAGTGACCGTTAACCATAAAGCTTACGCAAAATATTATTAATAGCAAATTTTGGTTAATTTTGAAATTAGCCGCCTAGATGGCAGCACCTTATGTCCACCTTGTTTTGCTGGGGTTTATGCAACACGGCGCATTTGTTTATATTTACTTATTAGAGATCAGATTAGTGTGATTTAACCAAAGTCTCGTATTGAGGATCATTAATCATGTTTGAAAATGAAAAGGTTAGTAAATTAATCTTCAGAACAAATATTATTCATAATTTTATTAATCCGCCCGGTCAGAGAGTCCGAGCGGTCACTTAGCGACTAAATTATCTAGAGATAAACCAGGTCATGATCTGAAGGCTATCAAGATGTTTTTATACAATTAAATTCTCGGACGTGCTTTTTTAATACTTTTTACGGTCTTTTCATTAATTTACAGCTGAAAATGTTTCTGATTACAGTTATCGCGGTTTTAACTATTTTTATTTTATTACATATTTTAGATAAAATTCTTCATAGAGACTTTCATGAAGCAGCAAAACAGTTTTCTGGACCACTCACATTCCCAGTATTTGGATCTGTTCATGACTTTGTTTTTAGAGATTCAAAAGGTGTAGCTCATAAGTTCAAGAAAAAATAATATTAGGTAGATGAAAACTTATTTGAAATTTTTTTTCCAGCTTTATTTGATAAAATCATTAACTACTGTTTCAAGTATGAGCGATTTTTCAAAGTTCAATTTTGTGGACATTTGGGTCTTGTTTGTAAGGATTATCGGGACATGGAGGTAAGCAGACAATTTTTTATGATATGAATTCAAGAGTGAATTGACAAGGTTAATTTAGAAAAAAATTCATAGATCAATGTTATCAGTCTTAGCTCACTTTCTGCATAAACTTTTTTGTTCATAAACTGCTTTGTCACTTATTGATTAGGCCTTTTAATTATTTAAAGATTAGGTTATAGTTCAAAAAATGCCTAAGTTAGCTGATAACATATTATTAATCTTTCTCAATTTTTTATCAGTTGCAATTAGTCTTATTAATAAAGAGAAGAGCTAAAAGCAAGTTTGAAAATGATTTTGAATTTAATAATTGTTTTTTCGGCAGCCCTTTTATTACTTTTTATTTTACATAAAAAAGTTTGTAAGAAATATTATGATGCAGGAGCACAATTTGACGGACCTCCTGCTTATCCATTTTTTGGAAATGTATTGGAGTTTACGTTTAAAGATTCAAAAGGTGTGTTCAACTTTTAAGGTTAAAATCTTGCCAGAAAATTTATTAGTAAAGATTGTTTTAGGTATATTTGACACAATTGTAAATTACTGTTTTAAATATGGACCATATTATAGAGTCTTTGTAGTTGGACACTTAAATCTTATTGTAAAGGACTATCAAGTAATGGAGGTAAGCCACTAACTAGTGTTTATGAAAAAAAAAAAATGAAAGATAAAAAACTCATTTTTATTTCTTTAGAGATTAAGACGTCATAGTGTGACTGATATGAAGTTGGTTTGGTGTGCGTTTGATTAGACTTTTTTTATTTTATCGATTGAAATTATTTTTAATTTGAAAAAATATTATGGCTTCCTAGTAAAAATGATATTGAGCATAATAGTTGTAATTTTAATTTTACTTTATTTAATTCACGTTTATGACAGAATTGTTAATAGAAAGTTTTATGAAGCAGGAAAACAATTTTCCGGACCTCCCCTTGTACCTGTATTTGGAAATGTATTGGATTTTATGTTTAAAGATTCAAAAGGTGGCTAAATTTTAAAATTTTTTCTAAAAAAAAATATGGAATCATTTTTATGAAATTTTTTAGATATATTTGATAAAATCCTTGAAGATTTTAACAAATACGGGCGGTTGTATAATGATTTCGCATTCGGGCAATTGAATGTTTTTTGTATGGATTATCGGGTAATGGAGGTACGTTTTTAAGTTTTCAACTAGGCATGCGGCCTTGTCAGTTCACTCTTTTGAAGAGTTAACTTCATTGAAAAATAATCTAGAAATAATTGAAAATCAAAAAATAATTAATTAACTGGGCCCAAAATTTCAAATTGTTGTGATTAATTTTTTTTGTTTGAATTTTTAGGTGATCTTAGGTAGCAACACTCAGATCGATAAAGGTGAAGAATACAGATTCATTCTACCATGGATAGGGGAAGGTCTTTTAACTTCAACCGGTTCTAAATGGAGAAGTCATCGGAAAATAATCACGCCAACTTTCCATTTTAAAATATTAGAACAATTTATTGATGTATTTAATCGAAACGGCGCCATTATGTGCGAGAAAATGGAAAAAGAATTAAATGGAGAACCATTTAATGTTTATAACTACATCAATCTAGCAGCTTTGGATAATATTTATGGTAATTTTTTTATTTTGTTTTATCACAAGTTTCAAAAATTTTAAATATCAAGTTTTGCTTGAACCAGAAATTGTATTCTGATTGAGCAATACAATGAGTCCTATGCTGATATTCTGATCAGAATTTTTGGTTCCAGCAAGTTTTGAAACCTCAAGAGCCATAATTTTAATGTGGTGAATTTTTTTAGTTGAATTAATTCTCGGCTGAAATATTTTTTTTATAAATTTTTTTACAGAATCTGCCATGGGTATTAACATGAACGTTCAAAAAAATGCAGAAACAACTTACGTAAAAGCAATTAAAGAGTAAGTAGGGTTTGCTACAGCTCAAAAAAAATCTGCTTTGTTAAAAAATTTAATTTGCAGCATGTGTAATACAGTCAACACAAGAGTCTTTTGGTTTTTACTACGAAGCGACCTCATTTTCCGCTTTTCTAAATATTATAAAATACAACAAGACGCTTTAAAAATCTTGCACTCAACTACAGCGAACATTATCAAGCAACGAAGAAAAGAAATCGCAATTCAAAAAACAATGGAAGAAACTGAAGAAAACACAAATGAATTTTGTAAGTAAAAAATTAATAATATTTCTTAAACAAAACGCTCTAACTTAACTTTTCTTTTCAATTTTAGATCAGAAGAAACGACTTGCTTTTTTGGATCTTTTATTAGAATCCGCTGAAGGCTCCAATCTCTCAGATCAAGACATTAGAGAAGAAGTCGACACGTTCATGTTCGAAGGACACGATACTATTAGCTCCGGTCTTAGCTTCGCCATATTCGCACTAGCCAACAACCCAGACGCTCAGGAAAAAGTTTACCAAGAACAAATCGAAATTTTCGGAGATTCAGATCGTGCTCCAACATTAGCCGACTTACAATCAATGAAATATCTCGAAAGAGCACTTAAAGAATCGCAAAGATTATATCCCAGCGTGCCATTTATCGCTAGATTATTAAATGAAAGAGTGGAATTGCCAGGAGGATATTACCTCCCTAAGGGATCGAATGTTTCACTTATTATTTTTGCAATGCATCGAGATCCCGAAATTTGGGGCCCGGATCCTGAGAAATTCAATCCTGATAATTTCACGCCTGAAGCTATTCAAGGAAGAAATCCGTATGCTTACGTGCCATTTAGCGCAGGGCCGAGAAATTGTATAGGTCAAAAATTTGCAATGCTAGAAATGAAATCGACTATTAGTAAGGTTGTGAGAAAGTATAAATTACTTCCAAGTCCGTATGAAAAACACAAGTTACAGTTAACGGCTGAACTTGTGCTAATGTCGCTTAGTGGGGTTCATATTAAAATTGAACCGAGAAATTAAGCTTATAATAAATTTTTTTTAGAAAAATTAATTTTTTTTTTATAATGAAAGAGTCGAAATTTTTTAATAGTTCAGTATTTAACTAATTAATTTTTTTATTCAACATTAAAAAAATAATCAACCGAAAAGAAAATTATTTTTCACACGGTATAGTTTTCGTTCCTGTTTGGAAACTCCTCAAAATTCTGTATTCCCCATGCATTATCAGAGATTAATCAACAATGAAAGATAAATCAAATTATTTTATTATTAAACCATATCAATCACTTAAAAAAATTTGATTTAAATAATAATCTCTTTCAAAATGTGTTGTTTGACTTCAGTCTGCTAAATACCCTTCTTTCAAAATGTTACCTTTAATTTGGGTCGCTGTAATCGTTATCATTTTTTTATATTTTTACAATAACCGTGAAAACAAGCATGTATACGATGCTGCTAAAAAATTTCCAGGGCCTCGCGCTTATCCCATTTTTGGGAATAGTTTAGATTTCGCTACAAACAGCAGCGGTAAGTAAATAAATTAAAAAATTACAAAATACCACTTCGCCGAGTTTGTCTTAATTTATTTCATTTCAGGTATTTTTAAAAAATTGATAAACTTTTCCAACCAATACGATCGATTTTATCGAATATGGAACAACGGAAAATTATTTCTCATTTGCAAGGATTATAAAGACGCTGAAATATTATTAGGCAGTAATGTTCATATAACAAAATCAGATTCTTACAAATTCACGCTACCTTGGATTGGAGAAGGTTTGCTGACGTCAACGGGGCATAAATGGAGGAGCCACAGGAAAATAATCACACCGACATTTCATTTTAAAATCCTGCAGGAATTTTTAGACGTTTTTAATAGGAATGGGGAAATTCTGTGCGAGAAATTAGCTTCGAATGTAGGAAAAGGACCTTTTAATATTTATAATTATGTTAATTTGGCTGCGTTGGATAATATTTGCGGTAAGCCTAACTTCAATTGACAGTCTGAGCTTGAAAATATTTTTGTGCCAAATCTGGTTTGCCCAAAAATTTCTGCAGAGTTTAAATTTTAATTGTGAATTGTTTTTAGAAACTGCAATGGGAATCAATATGAACATTCAAAAAAATTCAGAAACTACCTACGTAAGAGCTGTGAAGGAGTAAGTAGATCGATAAGAATTAGAACAATAATCTAATCTAATTGGGTTAATTTTATTTTTTTAATATTGCAGTATGTGCATGGTAATTAGCATGAGATTATTTAAAGTTTGGCTAATGCCTGATGCGTTTTTTAAGCTGAGCAAATATTATAAAATACAGCAAGATTCCTTAAAAATATTACACGGAACTACGGAGAATGTCATCAAGCAGAGGCGAGAAGAATTAAAAGAAAAGAAAATAGAAGCTAAAAAGGACGACGAAAGCTTTTGTAAATATTTTATTGTAACTTAGGTGACTGATAAAATGCGGAAATATTTCACGGTTCATTTTTTTTTTTTTAGATGAAAAGAAAAAACTGGCGTTTTTAGATTTACTCCTTGAATCAGCTGAAGGCTCAAACTTAACAGATCAAGATATTAGAGAAGAAGTCGATACTTTCATGTTTGAAGGGCATGATACTGTCAGCTCTGGATTTGGTTTTGCTCTCTATTGTCTTGCAAACAACCCAGAAGTACAGGTATGCTCGTCTACTCGATATTATCATTTATTTTTCCATTACTACCACCTAAGAATTTATTTTTTTCCTCTAGGAAAAAGCCTACAAAGAACAACTTTCTATATTCGGAGATTCAGATCGATTACCAACATTCGCCGACATTCAAGAAATGAAATACCTTGAAAAAGTAATTAAAGAAGCTCAACGATTATTCCCAAGCGTCCCACTGATAGCTCGTGAATTATTCGACGATCTCGAATTACCAGGAGGGTATTTAGTTCCTAAAGGGACTAATTTTACTTTGAATATATACTCACTTCATCGCGATCCTAGAATTTGGGGACCAAATCCAGAAAAGTTTAATCCTGAGAACTTTTCACCAGATGCAATCCAGAAAAGAAATCCTTATTGCTACGTTCCATTCAGCGCGGGAGCGAGAAATTGCATCGGTCAAAAATATGCCATGTTAGAACTTAAAGCCACCCTTGGTAAAATATTGAGGCGGTTTAAGCTTTTGCCTAGTTCGTTTGAAAAAGATAAAGTTGAATTAGCTGCTGAATTAGTACTTATTTCCACTACTGGTTTTCATATCCGGATTGAATCAAGACAATAGCTTCTGTAATTTTTCTAAGAATTTTAATATTTTGTCTTTATCCAAATCATTATCCCATCTAAAAACCATAAATTATATTTAATTAAAAATTACTGTTTTATAAATTAATCTTCTTTTTTATTACCTTCCACTCCTCTTAAAATGAGATCCTATAATAAAACCATCAGCTGATAAATAATTCTCTAAGTTAGCAGTTGTTACTCCAGAACCAATTAAAACTGGGGTAGAACATTTGTTTTTCACTATATTTAATTCATTAGCATTAGCTGGATCTCCAGTAGCACATCCAGTTAAAATAACACCATCCGATAAAAAAAATTCAGCTGCTTTAGCTGTTTCTTCAATTGATACATCAGATGTTATAGAATGTGCACTAAAACACAAATAAATTTAATTAAAAACGAATAAAAATAAATTTTAAAACTGTATTTGTACACTCACCAGTGCTTCTTTTTTATATCAGTAAAAACAAGAACATCATCAATGCCTAAATATTTTCTATACCTCAATAAAGTGCCAGCACAAGAATCAGTAAATCCCTCATCAGCTACATGACTAAAAACAAAACCTTCAGCTCTTATAAACTGCAATTCAGCTGCTTGTGCTATCGCAAGGGCTTCTTTATTTCCTCCTGCCAAGACTTGCACGCCACACTTAATTTTAGATGGCAATATTTTTCTTACTTCTGTACAAAGTCTAGTCATGGATGCTGTCACCTCAGGATTCATATTTTTCGACTGAATATACGGAATGTCATGCATATTTTCAACCAACACACCATCTACATTACACGATTTGTAAATCTCACTTTCCTTACATGCCTCGTCGATAATTGAGGCGAAATTATGCTTATAATTCGGACTTCCTAAAAAATAATACGAGAAAAACCGTTTGAAAAAAGTTTTAAATATATGAAAAGCAACAAAACGATTCGTTTTGCTGCCAATCAAAGCCTTTATAAATGCAAATTTGAGAAATAACAAAGGCAAACACCGCGAATTACGTGAAGTCGCGAATCCACGTGTTTTTAATTACTTGAGAGGATATTTTTGGATGATTATCATAATGGTGAGCGTCTAATTAATATATATTTAATGTATTTACTAAATACCTGGCAAGGGTTTTACGTGAATCATCCCAATAACAGCCGGAGTAGATATGTTGAACAGTTGCTTGAATCGTGCCATATTTTGTAGAATTTTTTATTTATTTTTTCCTCCCTGTATAAATCAGTGCTTAGGCTTTCAATACTTTCTTTTTGCATATGCAATTATCATAAACAAAGTATTTAAACTAAAGAATTCTCAATATTAATCACGAATATGAAGTACACACGTGTGTAATGTTATCTGTTGAGGTTAGGTTAAGTTGGCAACACAGCTCCATGTTGCCCATATGTTTTTGGTTTAATTTTTTTATCGTTATTTTTTTATTGAGACGATAAAGATTACTTAACTAATTTTCATTTGAAATCAGTTTTACTTTTAATTTAAGCTAGTGGGTTGTATTGTCATAACAATTTAGCATGAAAACATTTTAATTCATACTCCAATTTTATTCATGAGTTGATTTTACCTGAAATTCTCAACTGCTCATTTCTTCAGCCAAAACAAAGTTCATACTTACCCAAGAACAGAACTAGAATCACCTAGCAGATTAGATTGGAAAGGGATTTCAAAAAAAAATGATTATGAGTTCATGTTTTACAAACGTTATATTTTTTTTTTAGATTTTAATTTTTTTTTCTGTTAATTAATAAAATTTTTAACTACAATTGATTGCCTAATATAATTACACATATATTATTTTTTATTTTTTATATTATTTTTCTTTTTTAAACGTAAGGGTAATAAACATATTGGCTCAAGCTTTTTTTCACCTCATATACTCACTGATGCATTAAATTACTTTTTCCTTAAAGTCGGCAGTTGTTAATTACAATTAAAATTTATCAACTTATTGGAGACAAATTGGTAAATATTCATAATATTAATATAAATTTTTATAACAAAAACATAATTGAACATTTTTTTTTTTCAATTAAAATAGTGCTTACATTTAAATTGTAAAGTGTTTTGTCAACTTACACTTACATCAAATAGTATAAAAAAACCGAATAATTTTTTTTCTGACTTTACAAGTTATATTTAGTATAACTCACGAGGCTCAGTTAAGTCTTATAAATTCCTAAACTGGTTCTCTTATCAAATCTCAATAAAAAAATATCGGTTTTTAAAACTTTTACCCATCCAAATTTACAAGAAAGTGTATTTATACAGGAATAAATTAAATTTGAAAATACTAAGTGGCACTTTTTGTTAATTTAAAAGAGCAAAACGATGACTAAATGCATTGGCGTAATTTTTAGCCACTTTCGTAAAACTTTCGTTGTCATGATTTTCTTTTTATGCCCGATTCATAAATGCTTGTGATGTTTGCCAGCTGCCTTGTCTTTTTTTCTGAAAAAGAGCTGACTTCAATTCCTTAAGTACTAATAAACTATAAGAGCAAATCACACTCACACACACACCCAATACACATTCATAATAGGTTATCTTGTAAAAACATTTTCAAATTATTTTTTTTAAAACTGCAGTGCGTTTAGAAATAAGTTATTTATTAATATTTTTTTTTTTGGCCAAACTATATTACATTCGTTTTATTTTATTTTATTTATTTTTTTTTTTTTCAATTTTAAAAAGCAGTTAACATAGAAGAGACTTAATATTGTATGATACAAAGTCGTGTATTTTTTTTAATTTTTAAAAAAAAATTCCTGGCGTTTATTTGCCGAGGAATTACGGCTCTGGTGATTATCACATAAGATGACCGACAAGTACATCATTAACCTATCTACTTTAAAAAATGAAAATGGATCACAAATTCAGTTAAATCCACACATAATAATTTTTTTTTGTCACTCTACTACAATTAAATTATGTCATACTTTCTGATACTACATACTTTTTAAAACATTCAAACAATTATAATTCTTTTTTTGAATTCTAAGAATTGCTTTTTCTTGAAAAGTTTTCTTTGTGCTGGATTGGAACATTCAATAATTTGTTACTCAGTTTGAGAAATGCGCCAGAAATGGAGTAGTTGGAAGGTAGATGCAACACTCAACAGGTAGAGTAGCTGCAGACCGTTAGGGATCACGATATCCTGTCCAATCGGATTTGACCAACAACGATTTTTCGAGGAAAGATCGATTTAGTTTGTTCTTGAAATCGACTTTTCCACAACTAAAATGCGAAATTAGAAACATAAAAATTTTTCCTGATCAAAAAATATTTTTCTAGAATTTTTCCTGATCCAAAAACATCTTTCTAGAAATCAATCTGATCAAAAATTATTTCTAGAATTTTTTGGGTCCGAGAATTCAAAATTTTTTTGTCACATTTTTTCGATCAAATTTTTTTTCCAATCAAAAGTCAAAATTGTAAATTCAGAACTTTTGCTGATCATTCATTTTGAACTTCTGCTTCCAATCCTTTCTGGCGCACTTAAAAACTATCCTAATAACCCGAATGCAGTCATATTCGATATTATTTAAGATACAGAACTAAACCCAGCAAAAAATTTACATTAATTATATGAATCTATCTCTAAACCTGTAAACATTTTCTTAAAATGATGAATGAAGATGACGATATTTTATTTACAAGAAGGCGAACACAATAATTAAAAACAAACTCACTATCGAATTATAATTATTATCAATATTTCTGTTCCATTTTAATAATATTACTAATATTATTATTTGCTATGAGAATTGTAGGTGGGTAATTAGATTTTTTTAAAACAAATGCCCAAAAATTTTTTTTTTCAAATGAACAAAAAAATTGGTTTTTGATTATTATTACTTTTTTTTTTTTTTTAAATAAGCTTTAAATGTCAGGATTTTGATTAGCAATAGCGTGTAAGCTCAAATCACCAAGAAGTTTTTTTTCTTTTAAGAAGCATATAAATTAAGCAAAGCGGTTAATGAGATGAGTTCTTGCTAATTTGAGCGATATGGCAATTTCTTTCAAAAAAATAATACTCGGGACTGAATCACTTCCCCAAAACTGCCAAATTTATCATTTTTAGAAAAAATAAGTCGTTTTAACCTAATAACCTATTTTACGGACATTTTCAGACTTTTAATCGAAATTCTTTTGACGTAGCCGATCTTGATGCCAAAAGGATTTATATATATTTTTTTTGCTATTGTTAATCAGTTTCTGACATCCGGAGCTTTCCTGAGATCATTTCTTGATAAACGTCTTTAACATTTACGGTTGTTGTTGGCGCCGCTGTGGCGTTGCATCATATCGGCACGACGTTGACGTTTGTTTCGAAAATTTATTTCACGAGCCTTGTTGGTTCTTATTAATGGATTCCTTTTTATCAGGTCACAGGTTTTGCGCTGCTCCATCTGTAAATAAAAAGAAGTAGGCGTTAATAATAGTTTCATAGGCACAAACAAAGCTTTACCGCCTTATAAGTGTACTTTAGTCTTAAAAACAATCGTTTCCATGGTAACAAAGCTACCAAGTAGTAAAGACTTCTAAGTGGAAGTCTAGAGAAAGAGATTCGCAAATTCGAAACATTGCAGAATGGTTTATAGTTGGCTATGGCCAAACTCGAGGTTGACATACTGTCAACAAACTTAGCTTATGTTTAGTTACAGCCAATCACAAAGCAGCTATTGAATTGTCTGTTCTCTCGTAGAGAGCAGTCAACTCAATTTGAGTCCTTAGCCACGTGAAAGAATCAACCAATAGAATTAAACGATTTTGGAAAATTACTTATCAGAAACTCCCTTGAAATATATGAAGAGTTCATTACTCTGTTTTTCAAGGCTCCCTACTCTCTCCCTCCCATCTGTCGCTGGAAAAATTAACTGCAAAAAAAGAAAATCCCCATTCCGAACATTGGCAGCCTCTCTGCTCCTGGCCGGTTTGATTTTAATGAATTGACAAGAAGATCTAGAGTTTAATGCCGAGTCCGAACTTCGGAGCAGAGATTATACTGAGCAAGTTACCGCTTGACAGCTTTACAGAAGTAGATCGAGCGACAACATACACTTCTCCCTTTTGACAGTTCGTTCAAATCCTCAAATCAGTTCATATGACAGATACATTAGAAAAAATCTGAGCCGGAGAATGGGACCTTCTGCTAGACTGCGGAGTTATAATCGGGCACTCTAGCCACTGGGCCACGAGGCTGCCATTTCCTTTTAACCACGGTCTTCTAAACAGCTCTCGAAACTTCTACCTTTAATACATGGAATATGCTGTCCTGATTAAACACGCAAATTTTAGTTCGGAAGCAGATGGCGCAGCAGTCTTGATTGGTCCATTTCCAGAATTGGCCAATCAAAAGCATCTTGAAAGTTCTCAGCGCCACGAAACGCATGTAGCTCGGAGAAATCTTGAACTAAAATTCGTGTACTTAAGAGACTAGGAGCATAGTTTCAAGACCTGTTTAAAAGACCTTGCTTTTAGCCACTCTACCCAAAAATGAGGGATGTTGACGGTTCTAAAGATTTGTCGACGGGTGACGTCACAACACGTGAAATCCCCTGCGCAAAAACACGTTAGTTTCTTCCGCTATAACTTTAATGACCGTGCTTTAGCCAAATCTTCGACAATACAAAGAATTATTACGACAACATATGCCAAGTCTGAAAACAACTTACAAGACTGAACTTGAACTATTTTTTATCCGCATCACTATTTATTTGCAAAACATTGACTTTGCTTCGATTTTTTTTTTTACTCGATTAGGCTTCTCTTTTATTCTAATTAAGATCATATGCAAATAATATTTTTTACGCCTGTTTTCGTACGTTACATCGCTTTTAATTGCTCGCACAGACTCTGACGTAAAAAAAATCAACGCATTTAACTTCCATAATAAAAAAACTAACAGTTGTTTACGGTTCCATTTTAACTTCGCAGCAGCAAATTATAATCTCTACATTTTTTACTACCCATAAAAATTATGATTTAAAAAATATTTTTTTTATGTCTTCCTGACGTATTCTTGCCTCTTACCTTTTGCGCCGACCTGTTTAAAAAATGCTGACGATGTTGTTGATCGGATATTGTCTGTACAGCTCTTCTACGATCCCTTTCCATGTCGTTCCTTTCGTATGTCTCATCCGTTGGTTCTTCCACGGACATGACGCTCTCGCTTTCCACTGCGGTCGGCGGTTCAGCAGGAGCGGGTACAGGGACGGTCTCTTTCTTCTCAAGTGGGGCAGCTTCTTTCTTAACTTCCGCTACTTTAGGAGGTTTGCTGGCCAGCACTTCGGAATATAATTTCTTAGTTTGTACAGTTTCGGAATTTTGTTGCTCCGGTTGGCTGGTCATCGTGTTATCATCATCCTCAGTTGCGGAAGGTATCGAGATCATTTCATCGCTTGATGACGTATCAAACCTTTTACGCGGGGATTTTTTGGAAAGATTTTTCAATTCGGAATTAATCGATCTCCTCGGAGATTTAACGAAACTTTTCATTTTCGGTTCTTTCGATTCCGCAATTTGTTCATCAATCGCAATCGAAACTCCATCGTCACTCGATGATCCAGGGGGTCGCTTCGATGATAATTTCTTAGAAAATTTGGTGTTTAGCTTATTACGGGGAAGTTTATTGAGCTTTTCTTTCCTAGGTAGTCTCGTCGGAGAGGAAGGCATTAAACCCGGTTCCTCCTCGGAATTGGACGAACTTGGAGGGGACGAATTACTAGATTTCCTCGCCCTTTGGGTATGTTGATAAACGGACATGCTTGGATGTTCGATGAGGAGATTTTCAAGCGGGGACGTTTCCATATGGACAGGTCCTTCGGAGGTAAACGAAGGGGGAGGGGTAAGGTACCAGGATTCTTGAAGCGGGCAAGGAATGTCTAACGAATTCGACCTCGTCAGACCTTTCGAAGAACCAGGGAGAATACTAGGGCAGGTACTTAGTGCTAGAGATACTCTCGTTATCCCCGTTTCATCTTCGACTTCCTCTCCAACCGACGTGGTCGACATGCTTTCACCCAGCTCGTTCCTTTCGACGAGGATCCAATCATCCTCTTCCACAGCTCGGAGCCTTACATCTGTTGCGTTGCTCGTTTGGGAAGGTTCAGCGGGTGATGATGCGTAACCTAAGTAGCTTGCAAGGTTGCTGAACATTTTTTCTGTAATTAAAAAAGAAAAAGTTGTTAATTCAGGGAAGGTGCAATGATTTATTTAACATCACCTCTCGAAATAGATATTACCGGTCGGAGATTAATACGAAATAATAATGATACTTGTTGGCCTTGCTACTGTTCCCTTAGGTGTAATTAGAGCTTCATTCAGGTTTGCAACTTCCATATTAACCAAGACAGGTAATAGAAAGACTAAAGCCTTTGTTGTGAGGAGTGTGGCAAATATGCTTATCTTTTAACGTTTAGTTTTTTTTTTTTTTTTGCAGATGGTTATGCGCATTAAAATGCTAATGGTTCTATATACGGGAAGTGTGCCTCATTAGTTAAACCTGAACAAAGAAAATGGTTATGATGTTTGTTTTATGGTTTTAAGATTGAAGAAATGTTTGGGAATGTAAATGGGAGGGAAAAAATGACAGCTATGTTTAGGATTTAAAAATTGATGGTTTAATTATGGGAGTTATTAATAACTTAGGACTATTTCACACTTTCAGGTGAAGTAATCTAATCGTTTTGGTTTAAAATTGCAACTGGCTAGAACTAGATAGCGGCTGAGGGATATGGCAACCCCATCGGTTAGTGATTTGTTCAAAGATAGGAATAAGTACTGTACTATAATGTGCATCTTGGTGATAAGTATCATCAGACTTGAACCCGATAGCAAGTTTGTGCATGGGGACTGTTGGTTGGGTTGTTGAACGAAGAGAGCCTGAAAGGAGAGAGTATCCTACTAAATTGCTAAGTTAAGTACAAAGCAGCAGAAGTCTATGACGTCAGCACCATTGATTTTTGGTCATTGAGAAGCCAGGATTTCGATATGCAGAGTTGGCAACTCTCGAGTTGAACGAGGTGGTTGGATGGGTGGAACAGTTCAGAAAATAAGAGACTAGATCGGAAATAGGACAAAATATACTTTTACCTAAAGGAGTGACTGGAGGAGACGGGGAGAAATTCATAACTGGTTTACCTGCCAATGCAAGTGTTTCATCTAACTATTTTTCCGGAAGGGAGTATTTAATTTTGAAAGTGTCATCAAGTTCGAAATCCAGTAGAACTTGGCAAAACCTTTAATAGACTTGTCAGGAATCGGTAACATATTCTAGAAGTTCGTGAGAGCCTATTTTAAAATATTAGGACCTTCCTAGAGTTCAGCCAGGCATTTAGGACCGTTTAAGAGCTGCGAACAGTCCTACCAGTACTGGCTTAAGGCTAAAGACGGTAGAAGTTGGCTAGGCTTAAGTCCAGAAAGGGACGAGAACTGATGGTATGGCTCCTGTGCTGCAATGCGGAAGGTGTTGGGAAGCCACCGCATTAAGCTCCCTAGTATAGCCATCATGGCCAA
Source organism: Liposcelis brunnea (assembly GCA_023512825.1). Taxonomy (NCBI): domain Eukaryota; kingdom Metazoa; phylum Arthropoda; class Insecta; order Psocodea; family Liposcelididae; genus Liposcelis; species Liposcelis brunnea. The sequence continues at coordinate 6,866,826 of CM042073.1, read as the reverse complement.
GGGTTTGCTGTGTAAGGCCCAAGACAGACTAGGGGGCCACGGCTAGGGTCTCTTGCCTATCGCAATAAGCTCTGTAACCATGATGGTCGCCAATTCCCGTCGCGGGAAGGCACTGTAAGAAGAAGAAGAGCTGCGAAGATATTGAAAAACTGACAGGTTTCTTTAGACAGATAGTGACATCATACAGACTTTGAAGAAGAGTTTTAAGGACAATTTGAGCGCCTACTATAGCGCTTGGTAGGACTTTCGAGAAGTCTGCTCTTCTTTAAATGCTCGCTCCTCGCCGGAGATTGGCCATCATTATGACGATCCTAACTTTGGAGGCTGCCGAACGAAAAAGGGATACTGAATCAAGGCCGTACCTCGCTGCTCTCATCTTCCAAAGTCTACAAAGGTTTGCTAGGGCATGTCAAAAGCCTTAGGGACCTAATCCAATTTGTCCGAATCTGGGTTCACAATGGTCTACAACGTAAAGACAATAAGACTGACATCTCGCAACTTTTTTGTGGAACTTTAAAACCATGGATGTTTTTTAATGAGCACAAAATAAATGACTAATTACCCTTTATTTTTTTTGGAAAAAATTTAGTGCTAAAAATTTTTAAAACGATTTCTGTGACTCCGAATAATTCTGCTCTTTCAACTTTTCAAACAGAACGGTACTAAATAAAAAATTACATCATTACCAGTGAAATCAGGATCAATTATTAATTTAACTATAGGTTTTATAGAACAAACGATTAGAGTCAGGACCGCATGGCTCATATACATTAAACGGAAATGAAAGCCGAGAAAACAATGCTAATTGTAATGCCCTGATAATCGGATTGTTTTGCATTGGCCATTTTTAATTAACCATCTTTCGTTATTCTACGTGATTCCTTTGTCGGTTATACCTAAAACCACAACAACCATTTTTTATTCAATTAAGCTCGTGCCCTCCTAAAAATTCATTATGTTCCATAAAAAAAATTACTTTCAAGACAAAATCCTAACAAAACCATGACGTACAGGGTAAAAGCAGGAAAGCAATAGCAACTAGAGATAATAGCTAACTACCGGGGACTCCGTCACGCTATACGGCGAACAATTTGTTCAGTACCGACTTGGATCGATATTTAATCATTAATTCAATGGGTTTACTAAAGGTTATTGAATGTATCAGTTAATGAGTCATCTGAAGTGTAATATGATAAAATGAAAATGCCAGTGCAGTTACTTCTGTCAAACAAAATTTTAAAATTGGCTTTGTAGCTCTGGCCTGGTGCTGCTTGGCACAACTAAGGCCCTAGCCTTGCCTAAAAACGGTATTTTGGCCTAGCTGTGGCTTGCACAGACCTGCACAGGCCTGTGGAAAAAATGAAGGGAAAAATAATAACCAACATTGATTATGTCATAGTTTAAAGGGACATTCCATAATAGCGGTCTTACATTATTGCGGAAATTGCAGATAATTACAAATGGGCCTGTTATTATTATTTAGTATTAAAAAAATGCTCAAAATACGCCACTGCTTTCTTGCATATAACGCATGAGCAGTGAGTGAGTTAAGATTGCCTCATATTATTGTGATCAACGTAAAACAAAAGAATTTATAATGATATTCGTATCCATGCAGTATAATGCATTGCCTTAGGGTAATAGTCGCTATATAATTATTTTATGTGATGCTTTGTGCATAAGACATATGTAGGTAAAAGAGGAAAGGTGGGGGGGGGATTTTGGCAATGACTGGTAAAGGGATTTAAACATTTTTAAATTAATTCACAACGGACTGATGATGGATTACTCAAGGCGCTGGAAAGTATTGTAAATAGTAAATGGCTTATGTGTTAATTGTTAATGCAACATTTAGCACGTATTTTTTTGTTTGGGCCTGAAATTTGTAAATGTGTCTAGTAAGAATGAATAATTAAGGCTAAGCAGGGAATATTATGTATAATTCAGAAATTATGTTTTTTTGGAGGAAGGAAGAATGGCTTCATTTCTTAAAGAGCTTTAGATGAAGCAAGAATCGTTCCCGTCCATTTTTCCTAATTTTTTTTCCCTAAAAAAAAGTCCTAACTAACAAAATTTCTAATTATCTATTTTCCTAAAATAAAATTCCTAACAAAATTTATTTTCAAAACCTTTTCAAAATAAAAAATAATTCAAAATTACTTTAAATCTCCCTAAATTTTCAAAACCATAAATGTATAATTCAAGAAAGATTCATAAATTCGAATGATCAATAAAAAAAATTTAAGAGCATAACCGATATTCTTCTTTAAACGAGCGCATAATTTTTTTATAAATATTAAACGCGATGATAAATCCGAATCGTGACCGCTTCGAAAAAAGAGAAAAAAATCTTTTTTTCTATTTCAGTAAATTTACGCAATGGCCCACTAACTGGATGGTCAAATTATTATTAGAGATAAACTAATAATGAGAGCATCAAGCATACAGTTCATGGACTTGCTAAGTGCAAAGTTCAACAGCCTTTGACTATGCCATAAAGGTCAACGAAACTCCACTTCTAACCCTAAAAAATAAAATGCAAAAAAAACTTTTTTTAAAAAAAGTCCCTTTTCTATTGACTTAACAGTCACGAATCTGACTCATGTCAATTTTTTTTTCTTTGTCCCGACTATATTAACAAAAAATATATAAAACGCGTATTTTTTTTTTTATATTTTATATGTCGGCGCGAAAATATTTCCGCGTTTATAAAAATTTCTCCCAAGGTCATTCCCGCCCGAAAAAAATGAAGAAAAAGTTTATTAAAAAGAAAACAATGAAACATCATTTTCTTCAATCAACGTTATAATAATCATAATTGCTATTCCACCCAAATTCTCATTTTTTAAAATCTCTACAAGATTTAATTGAATACATGGGAGGCTGCGATTGCTTAACCACTGTAATCCCGCACTCCATTAAGATTTTACAAATTGCCATATATAAAAATGTAATCTTGATTCGGATATGTATTGATGCTCTCGGATGCAGTACGTGCTTCAATTACGCGTATTAGGAAACGGAAGAATATTTGTTATGCAAACATTGAATAAAGAGAGAAAAGTATTGGCTATTAAAATTGCAATTTCGGTTGCATCATCTTAAAATATATACGATCTTGATTTACGTCATGAATTGAATCCTTTCAAAGCGCAGGACTATTTTGTCACAGGGATCGAACTTGGTCCCTTTGTCCCGTAAAAGTCCCTTTATTTGAAGCGAAGACCTTCGTGGTCACACATTTTTTTATTTTAAAACCAAATAAAAGCTTTAAAGTTCGAAAATTGATCTAAATCCATTCAAATAAAAATCAGTAATTAAGGTCTAAACATAAAAGCCAAGGAGGCCAAAGTTACTTCCCCCCCCCCCCCTCCTCCCTCCCTCGTGCACAAAGTTGTGCCTGTCTACGGTATGAAAATAATTCTAAAAAAAGTTTTGAATCTAATAAAAATCCCGTGAAAAAAAGGAAATACATAATTATGTATCTAAATTGGCGGAATGGAATTATGTATTTTTAAATGAGTTTTATCTATTTTTGCTGATAATTTAATAAAAAAATATTAAATTTCGGGTCGTTAATTTTTTTTTTTTATAAATAAATACTTAAAAACTTACTAAAAAAGCATAAAAATACATGATTCCATTCCGCCAATTTAGCCACATAATTATGTATAAAATAGGTAGGCTTTTTTTTTCTCGGGATGTTAATAAAAAAAATACTTTTAAATTTTTTTAAATTTGAAAAAAAAAACATTTTAAAATATTTTTAAATTTGAAAAAAAAACATTTCAAAATATTTTTAAATTTGAAAAAAAAACATTTTTAAATATTTTTAAATTTGAAAAAAAAAACATTTTAAAATATTTTTAAATTTGAAAAAAAAAAACATTTTAAAATATTTTTAAATTTGAAAAAAAAAAACATTTTAAAATATTTTTAAATTTGAAAAAAAATATTTTAAAATATTTTTAAATCCGAAAAATATTTTTTAAAAGAATTTTTGAACCGAAGAAAGATTGTAAAAAAAATTCCTGAACCCAAAAAAATAATTCAAATAAATTATTTGACCCCAAAAAATTTTTAAAAAATATTTTTTGCAAATATTTTTGCGCTGAACTCTCCATCCCTGGGCTCACAGATAGACAGACAAAAAATCCTTGAGTCTTTCCCCAGGAGCCCTTGTTTTTCCCCTCAAAACTCCCTAAAGTCCTTAAAATTTAAATAAAAATCGAGTTCGACCCTGTTTTAAATTATTTTTATAAAGCTCTCTTCCAGCGAGCAAATATTTCCTGTTAGGAAGTAGGTTAAGAATTTTATGACTCGATAGAGGATTGTTATAAAGTTCAAATATATCTTAATATTTTTTTCTGTCCTTTTTTCGTAAGGACGAAAACCGCGACGAGAAAAAAAACACAATTTATCATGATCTCAATAGGCTTCGATTTTAAAAAAAAAATTGCAAAAGCCATCTCGACACAAACAAATCTCAACTTGATTTTTTTTTTTTAAAAACGTTAAAATGCGTATTTTGCGATCACGAGCAACAAGAATGCACGGTAGATTACATCGACCTTAATAGATTCTACCTTGTTATGTCAAGGAAGACTTGTGCTGCTTCTTGCTTTAGCATAAATCTCTTTATCCCGTATTGTCCACGGGGTCATGTCTCTTTATATCACAAAATTAATTTCTTCCCCTTTTTATGAAAAAAAAGAGCAAAAAAAATTGAATATACAGAGTGTTTTACGTTTGTAACGGTCCAGAAAACAGTCAAGGCTATTTTCAACACTTAACAACCCCTTCACAATCATCGATCGCACGAGCCTAGCAACAGCTGACTGATAGGGCTTTTCCAAGGGTTTATAATCAATGTTCGATTTTATCATTTTCAATAAACCGAATTTTCTCAGTGGAAAAAAGAGGAAAATAATGATGGGAGATAAGATTTTGAGGCTTAAATTGCAAATAGCTTTTGTTTATTGTAAAAGTTTTGCACGTGCTGCACGCATACTCCGGCTGCATGATCTCTTTAACTATAGTCATTCATAATGACTTATAGAGCATTATGTGAATTTATTTTTGTTTCGATTTAGAATCGCGTAGGAGACTGCAATTTACATTTTGAAAAAAATTGTTTTAGGATTATGTTTTAATTTTTCGCTGTGAGGAATATGGTTTCTCTGCTTGTTTGTTCATTCATACATGAGTCCGTACTTTCGCGTGTCTATTTTTCTGTTAGGGCGTCAAAAGTGAGTTGGGGCCCCTTGGGGAATGTTAAGGTGAAATGTAAGGAGTTGTTAAACTTTTACGGAAGGGTTAGGGTGAGCGCATTGAGGAGAAAACTAAATAGCTACACACGGCGAGAATTAGATAAAATTTGGCTTCTCTGGGGTTGAAAGGGATGAGATGCAAGGGCCTAATCGAATTTGTAAGTTTTGGGTCCACCGCTACAAATGATAGGAAAGTTGAAGCATGGATTCGGAGTGGAAACTGGTGTTTATTTGCTTTGGGCAATAGCCTTACCCCCAAAAATTACTTAGGCTGGGAAAGATGGATTTGGGCAAAAGCGCAACATGGTGTTGGGTTGTTAGAACAAAGTCTTGCATAAAATTGTAAAGCCAAATGGAATAATCTCAGATTACTAGATGGAATGTTTATATCTTTTGCTTGAAGCCAAAAAATATTTGTTTACTTTTTTTAGAGTCGGTTCAACCGTTCTTAGCTTATGGAAGTCAAGGAGGTTCATTCAAAAATTCGAACGCTTTTCTACTGTGCTTCATAAGCTAAGAACTAAATTGTTGTTGTGCTTCACCTGTTTCTATTTAAAAAATGAAAACATTCTATCTAGTAATCTGAGGGAATAATGAATTATTAAAAATTACAGAAAATTCAAATATTTGAAAAATAAAAATTTTTTGTTCTACAGGCATATAGTACTCTACAAGGGGAACGTTTTTTGTTCTCTTCACATACTCTCTATCCATGATAGTTATCGACATATTTGACTTTGAAATTTCCCATGTTTAGCTAATGGCGAAAAAAATGATCATTAAGAACCCCTTCAAGTGAGACTCCGAAACTTACTAACCAGCCTTTGATCACCAGTGTGATCAAAAACAGACTGATCAAAAAATTCTTTTTAACTAATTGTGAAAATATTTTGAATCTTGGGAATCTTTGAATCTGAATAATTTAAAAAGCTCTTTATCACTTTCAAGTCTTCTGCCTCCCAGGCTCAGGAAGGCGTGCATTCTGCTAAAAGCTTTCTTTATGCAGTTTAAATGCAGAGGTAACTTGTGGATCGTTTTAAACCTTACACCAGCGAACACCAAATACGCTAAAACATAAAACAGTAATTCACCTGGTTTTATTTTCCTTCCTTCGTTTTCTTTAAAAGGTGTGTGCGGTATGGATGAGTGCATATTGCGGTTTCATATCCTTGTCTTTTTTTGTTTTAGCGTGTAACGTACAAGCATGGTATAAACTTTTCCGTCTTGTTCCGTCTATTTTGACAGGGGCGTCGAGAACAAGATGCAGTTTTTAAAGGTCAAAGCTAGGGTGGGTGTTTTGTGGGACTCTGCACAGGCCGGATCAGAAACGTATAGATTTGTTTTGTTTGAGCTGCTGAAAAAATTTCGGAGGGCCCAAGCAAAGCTTGGTCAGGTACAAGTCAAAAGACATTCCACAATGTTTAAACAAGCTAGTCATAAATCGCCAGTGAATATCTTCTGCTATAAGCGGTCACATTGCGTCTAATCAGCTTGGAATCAAAGAAGCTTGATTTTTCAACCTTTAAAGCTTTAGCGTATATTTTTTGCTTCAGCAAAAAGTTTGGGGATGTTCAGTGCGGATTGACGTTGACATTTGTTCGTTTTGTTGATCATACATAAAACAGGTGATGTCAACCTAGCACTCTTAGCTGAAGATAATTTCAGACCAATGAACTCTGAAATAATGCCCGTCTTTAAGCAGGATACACTCTAGTGCCTCAGGACCAGAGTAGTTCCTGCCACCTGCACCAATTTTGCTTCCGAATTTTATATTTTTGCACTCTGCTTAAGCACCCACATTCTTCTTCGGGTTAGGATAAAAAATTTCACAGAACTTTTGAGTTGGGGACTCTAAAGTTACTGAAAAGCTCTTGAGTCATTTTAGGTCTGAGGGTGTTTGGGTTTGAGAACAACGATTAATTTTTCATGTTTACTAATAAAAGGATGTATTCTTACCAAAGACCTTAATAAATAGACCGAACACTCCCGTGCTTAGAGCTGAAGCCAAAACAAATCAACTGAGTGTCTGGAATTCCGTTCAGTTAGCACAGTATTTGTCAAAGGTTCCTTTGTTAGAAATGATTCTTTCTGAACGGAAATCTAGACACTCACTCGATTTGTTTTGGCTTCAAGACCTCCGTAAGAGCGTTCGGTCTATTATTAAGGTCTTTGATTCTTACCAAAGAGTTTTCGTATCCCCTTTCACGGCCTTAACCTCTCAGATCTTTGAAACTCTGAACGTATTGCAATGGAGCCCAACAATACCTAATTAGTGTCCCTCCAGACGATTTCTCACACCCATCCTCTCATACTTAATATATTACCCATTCATTACGCCATCTAATTACTGACCTATTTCATTTTCTAAAAGAAAAATTGATTGGCCAACACCATTTATCGCCATATCTAATAATCCATAATCCTCCAGCACGATCTCACTGTCAATTTGAAGAAAAAAAATTACAAAGATTACCCCTCTTATTGTGCATTTCACAAGCCTATAATGATAATCGATTAAATTATTCAATGTACAGTTACTCCGAAGTTCAATTATCTTCGAAAAAAAAAATCCTAATAACCAAACCTTATTTTTCCAGTTCTAACCTAGAAAACATTTCCCTTTTCTTCTGTTTTTAATTCTTAAATTGTTGACATTATCTAAAAATAAATATGATTTTATTTTTCTTTTTTATTGTCAAGGTTAGGGATTTTTCAAAAAGTTGTCGTTGCCAACTTGTCATCATGTTTACTTAACTATTTTTTTTTTTTTTTAATTTTTTGATTCACCAGGGATTTTGCCCGCTCGAGGTTTTGTTATCATTTCCGAAGATAAAAATGTTGTAAAAGATAATTACAGTGTCGAAATGTTGTTAATATGTATATGGATCAATAATTCTATGTCTAATGATCCATAACGGATATGACTTTCCTATGCTTTATCTTTCCCTTTTAAGTGTAAGGGATTTTACGGTTAGGTTATAATGGATTAAAGTTGTTATAGATAATAGGTCCCCGCCCCCGTAAATTTTTTGTTTACGTCAAATTCTTAAAAAATAATGATCATGTTTTCGCTTCGCGAGATGACGCGGGATATTTTTTTTTTTTAAATAAATGATTAAAGTTCATTCCCGCATGTATTTTTAAATACTTTAGTTTTTCCGGTAAAGTTCAAGTTCACATGATCGAATTATTTCATACGCCACTGATAAATCGATATAAAATCGTGTTTATCCGCCATTATCTCGCAAGGTGCCCGATATGTATGATTGGGCTTTATAGGAGCGTTGGGGAGAAAATAATACAAATCCGTTATTGAGATCAGGGCAAATTGCCACAATTTCAAAGATTGGAAACGGGAAGGAAATTTTTTTATGAGATTTATTATTTGCGCATTACGCCATTTTTGTTTGCAAAAGCCCGTGCGTAATCTCCGTGCTTATTGTCAGCCGAGTCTCTCGTCGGTTGTAATAACACAATAGATATGATTCATGCTATCAGTTGCGGTTATCATTTAATTAATTTTTCCACCTGATTCAGTGTTTGCGGTACAAAGTTTAAAACCGCTACGTTGCCGAGTTTTTCCTAGACAATGTGTAGCCAGTAATAACTGCAATAGAGGCAATCAGTTTATGCGGGATTAGGAGATATTATTACAAGATGAAGTAGTTAGTAGTAAAAGTTTTGTAGGCCATAAGCTTGATCAAGCTATCCAAATTAGGGATTTAGGTATCTCAGACAAGTATAGTAAAAGTTCGGATTAAGTCTCGCAGAGCACACTGGCATCATGATACACGGGTATTGCTTTGAGCCTGGAGAGTTTGCAAGAAGAGGGAGACTTTTCAAGGAGTTTGTGATTGGTAGTTCTTCAAGTCGATTGGTTGGCTAAATATTTCTAGCCATTTAATCTGTAGTTTTCATCACATGACTTAGCTTAGAGGGAACTAAAAATATGAATCACAATAACTGTGCTAGATCGTGTCCGCAATGAGAACATATCGAGAACAATGCAGAGTGGAAGAAGTCGTCAACAGGGGCAGATAAGGCGATACTGGCGGGATTACGTGCAGAGGAAATGCTACTAGCAAAGAATCCTGAGGTTCCCGACCCCTCCCAAAAGAGGGAAGGACTCGGGGCAGTTTACATCGAAAGAAGTAGGCTGACAATTCTTTATCAAACAAACCTAAAGTTTTCTAGAAAGGAGAGATAGGCCTATCGAAGAGTAGAGCCTAGAAAAGCTTAAATGGTTGTTGTCATGGATCCAATTATCTTTCACCTTTCGATAACCTGGAAACTCTTTAACTTCGATTTTGCCCTTCTAATTCTCTCGCAAAATTTTTCCAAGCTCAACAAAACTGTTTTGCTCTCTGTCTTCATCTCGTTTCTCTGAAAAGGATTACCAAATATTTAGCCATTTAAATTTGTATAAAAATTTTGTTACCTCAGAGCTAGAACATCGACTTTGAAAATCCCAAAATGGCCGTTTTTCGTAGGGTGCTTTTTTTTTGCTATGCTGGAGGTCTAAAAAGTAGGCTAAAGTAGTTCTAAACATTCGAGGGAAACTTTGATTGCATTCCTTATTTGGGCTCATATGCATGCCCTACGTCCCTGGTAGAAATTTAAGCCCTTCGTCTTCAAAGTGTTAAGAATTCAAGTGGGCTGCATGGGTTTATATAAGAAGGTACAAGATTACATGAGACAAACAAGCAGAAAAAGGTTTCTAGACCCTTTTCAAAATAAGGTACTAGGGGTTGTAAAAGCATCGCTGCGAATACCCTGCCAAGTACGTTAAAGATGATAGTTTCACATACCCCTGATAATTTCACTTTCGTTCCTTAATCCGAAACCGTTTCAAACTATTTCTCCGACTGTATCTACTTTAAATATTTTGATTCCCAATCAAACCCTGTCACCACTTTAAGAAAATCAATTATTTAAAAATTATCAGAGTTAAAAATAAAACATTCCAAAATTAACTTCATGCATGTTCAGTTTGGCCAAAATAGTCCCGTTTTATTTACCAAACAAAAAAAGCAAGACCCATTACAAAAAAAAAAAAATTGTTACTAAATAACCAAAAAACCCGACTTAACCACAAGAAAAAGAGCCAAGAAAAAAACCATTACAATAATTATTAAACTTCCAATGTACATTGTTGTGTTCAACATAGATAGATAAAAAGTCTCCATATAGGCGCCTTTTCCCTTTAATGGGGTTGTGTACACGTTACATGAGTACTTTACATTAGAAGGGGAACCATGAATGGCTTGCCACATGGAAAGGAAAAAAAAGGGTTGACATATAATCCTCACCTTAACCATTTTTCTTCATTACTAGAGCATTACTAACAAAAAATTATTAATCCACCTAAAAATAACCCAAAATTTGACCTATAAGAATATTTATAACCATTATGACAAGGCACAATCTTTGTTATGAATACACGAGATTTTCTTTTAAACAAATGTATCTTTTTATGCATTCTACATACGAAATGACACACATTTACTTAATTCTCGCGTGTGCACGACCCCAAGGCAAATAAATAATATCAATCGAGACCTGGACTTAATGTTTCATCTCCATTTTGATTATCTAATTACTCTGGTCATTTCACAAAAATAAAAATAAAATTTTCTAGCCATGAATTTGTTGCGTAGTTGTTTTTTTTTTTTTTGTAACAAGGGAACACTCGTACCTGGATTCATTTTTTTTCTTAAAATTTCTGTCCCATTCTTCCAGCAAGAAAATCACATCCGCACACATTCACACAAATATATACAAATAAATAAATCAATAAATACGCGCACTATTTTATTTACTATTTTTTATTTTTTACAAAAACACCCGTTTTGTTTTGAAAGGGGCGAGGTCACAAACATCTCTTTGTTCCTTTTGCGTTTTAAATAACATGAATAATTAACTTGCCTGGCGATATCCTAAACCGACTAATCCCTTTTAAAGTTAATAAAAATTAGTTTTAAAATAAAGTATTTATTTTTAAAAAAAACTAAAAACTAAAAATTATTTTAAAAAAATAATTGAACTGGGGACTAAAAAACTACGTTTATCCACAAAGGACAAAGTTTGTACTAAAAAAACGAGCTCAGCTGAAGTTTGACGTTTTATGTGTTTGTGATCAGCTGTTTATTACGTGTCAACGAGAAGAAAATAGAGAATGCAATGGAAATGCATATGCGTTTCTAGTTTTTGTTATTTTCACTTTAGCCGATGCATTTTCTAAATGATTCAACGCGCTTATAAAAAACTTGCGACTTTAAACATTCTTATACTGGGATACTCTCATCATCGACCATCTGCTTTGTGATTCTTAGTTGATCTAGCTCATTACGTGATTGTCAGAACGCGGTTTAATCATTTTAATTTGTTAAAAAACCACGCGTGAGATAAATAAAACAGTGCGTTCAAAAAGTTTGGTCATAATAACAATGTGTATATTTTATTTTTCTTTCTTTCTCTTTTTTTTTTCAGGTTTGAAGGTCAAATGTGGAAAATGCCTCAAGTTCTTCGTGGAAATAAAGTTCATATGCTCATCAGGTTGATCGGTGGATTAATAGAGCGAAATACTTGCAGATGAGGTGGATTTTTTTTTTTATGGCAATAGCAATTTCCGCTTCCGGCTAATAAGTATATGCTGTGGATCAGTTTGGAACAAAGGTATCCGTTGTTGGTTTTTTTTTTTTTTTTAAATATTATTGATTTATGCGGAAATTTGCATATGGGATGGTAAATAGAGGATAATTTAGGGGTTTGGTGGGTCATTATTCTTTTGATTCAGGGTACGGGTGAAGAAGGTGTTTTGTGAAATTTTGGTTTTGTGGAGTAAATGGGTAATTATTAGAGTGAAAGAAACGAAAGTGGCTGGATGATAGGTCCAAAGCAAATTAATAAGTCTGGGTAGTAAAGATAAACTCTAGTGCCATCATTTTACATTTTTCTTGGGGGAGGCAGGAGGGAGGCAGGAGTAGTCAACCTTGAATAAGGCGAAATGGAGGCTGTAGAAATTTTAGTCGGGCAATAAAGTTCTTGGGAAGGAGGAGGGGAGAGCTAGGTTCAGAAACAATTTGAGGAGAGTTAAGCTGGGCCAGAATTATTTATAGGGTTAAATAAAATCTTAAAAAATTTTTTGCGCCAAAAAATTAGGGGGCAGTTTTGGGAAATCGTCTAACTGTAACGATGTTTACAGGAAAATAGAAAAGTTTTATGAAAATAAAAGAGAAAAAAATTGAAAGCAAAAAATGTTTCCCTAGAAAATTTTTTTTAATTTTGTCACAGAAATTTAAAAAAATTCAAAAAATTTTTCCAAAAAAATATGGCCAGCTAAAATTCTGAAAAATTACCTTTTAGATGAATTCTAAATTTTTGTGCAGTCTAATTTTTTTTACAGAAAAATAGCAAAATAAATAAAAATTCAAATTCAATAACTTTAGATTTTCCTTGCAAAAAATTTTGAAATAATTTTTAAATTCTAAAAAAATTTAACAAAAAACTGAACATTTTTGCTCAAAAATTAATTCAAAAATATAATTTTACTTAATGAAATTTTAAAAAGTCACAGAAAAATTCAGGAAAAATCTAAACGAATTCTGATACGGAAATTTTTGGGAACTTTATAATACCTGTTTTTCAAAATAAGTTTTTGGTACCTCGTTACTAGACTGAGTTCAGGCCTTTAATCAGCTTGACAGCTCAAAACCACTCAAAATTATTCCACAGCTCTTAAACTAAAAAATTACATGTCTCTAGCAGGGCTTTCAAACTGTCAATTAATAAACTAAAACGACACTAGCGCTCTCCAACAATCACTTCAAAAAATAAATAATACAGAAATAAACCAAACCGGTACTAGCGCTCTTCAGTGACTATGTCATAAAGCTGTATGACGCCAGCGCACTCCGACGATCATTTCTAAACTAAATCGACATTAGCGCTTTCTAACAAACTTTTATGGGCAAAACTTATTATACATTTATTTGTTAATGTAGAGCCTGAATTTTTTTTATTCTGAAATCTCTTTGGGGAGTAGTATTTGTATTGTGGGCTTTGATAAAATTCTACTTCCTGACCTGGGTCAATTTCTAATTTAATTATTATAATAACGACCTACGATAACATTTAAATTGAAAGTTCAGCGATATTATGTGATGATGTAAACTGATAATTGACTCAAATCGAAATCGTTATTGCCGCTTTGACGCGAATTCAGGAGCAAAATTCTAGCAGAGCAAAATGCTGACAAAAAAATATTTAGGTACCTCGGTGATCTAGAAATTTCAGCCCAATGGGCATATTTGGCAATTTTGCCAAACATAAAAACAAAATACTTTAGCAACGCACCTTAAAGATACTTCACGGATTTAAATTTTAAACAATATAATCCTCATGCATCTGTACTACTTGCCACAAAAGAACTAAAAGTTTCATAATATGGTGTAAAATGTCATTTTGATCATTAACTTGCAAATAGCCGAATGCTGTAAATATCATAAACTATTATCAGTGGCGTAATTAGTCAAAAATCTCTTAAGATATCGATTTGAAAAAAAAATCATTATTAAAACCCACTGAATAAAATTAGCCCTAATTTTAAAAAAAACTGTGTTAAAAGTTTGATGAATTTTCACGTCCATTACCTCCTTACATAATTTGGCAAAATTTTTTCTAAATAAAAAAAAGCTCTTTGCGGAAGAATTTGGCTCGTGCCGGGCAAAAATTTCATCATTCAATTTTTTTTCTTCTTTTAAATTCTAAATATAGCTTCAAGTCATAAATTTTCGAACTGATAATACAGTACATTACCGTCCAATTAACTAATCAGGTTGTTTTCTTAAAAACGTAGACAAATTATCTTTCACGAAGGGAAAAAAAATTCGAAGTTTAGGCTTAGCTAGGCGCCATCGATTCCCTCAATATCGAAACAAATGAAATCGACACCCATTAAAAGCCGAACTTAATAACGGTTTACAACGAGTTTGATTAATTCCTTATTGTCACGGGATCCCCCCACCTTAAAATGATATCGAATCCCAGGGATCGTTACCCACAGAGGAAAAGTATTATCCCCCTAGTGAAAAAATAAAATCGTGCTTTTTGATTGTTGTGAATAAATTTGCATTATTTTTATATATGAGAGGATAAAATGTAGGTGTTAATATTCGAAGGAGAATTTTTTAAATGTTCACCTATTCTATTGAGCTCGTTAATGCCCGTTTACCTTGAAATGTACCTCTCATCATCGGTACTTGTCATTTAATTCCTTTAGGCTAGTGATATCACGGTATTTTATCTGTCCAGGGATTTATTGCACTTTTGGGTGGGGAGATGGGCAAAATTTTTTATAAAAGCTCCTAAAAATGTTGCAAATAATTGTTTACACGTGTTAGGTTAAATATGCTACTTTAAAATCCTTGCCAGAAACTAATTTTGGTTTATTGATCAAAGAAAAGTGATCACGAAATCGGAATAAATTTCTCCATGGGCTTGTCGGGATTAATTGCATTGCTAAAGCGTGTGCTTGTTAGTTTAAGAATCTTCATTTCTTTTGATCAGGAAATAACACTTGTCATTTAATTGAAGGATAATTTACACTGACATATAGCAAATTATGTTTTTTGTTTCTTTTTTTTTTTATTATTAACGAAGAGCAATTAAGTTAATAAGTTTCAGTTTTTTTAAAAAAAAAGGATTAGTAATCGTAGTGATTATATTCTATGTACCTACTTTTCAAATATCGTATTGCATATTTTTAATTAATGGAAATTTTGCAACAAATTTAGGTTATGTATGATATCATCCACATTAACTCGACAACACTCTCTATTTTATGAAAACTGAGGTTGAAGTTATTATATAGACAAAAGTTGATTTTCACTTTTGTGTTTTTAAAGGTTGACGTTAAAGGTCTTATACCTAAACTAGCCTTAAAATCATTTTACTGATGTCTCTTTATATAATATCAATTAAATTCTAAAACTTTAAACTTTTTTTATCAAGAGGTTGAAAAAACTTATTTTTAGAAAATTTGAGCCTAAGGTTTTCAGCCTTTAATCTCCACCATTCTACAACAACCATTATCAGCTGATAATTCAGGCAAACATGTTCCTTCACACCATGTTTAATTAAACAAAGCATGTTTGCTCAAATTATCTGCTAATTTTTCCATGATGCTTACGAGATTAATTTCAATTTAATAAAAAAAAATTCTTCAGAGAATAAAAATTTTGCAAGGTTAAAAAATGTTATAAAACGTTTAAATTCCTCCTCAGCTTTTCATAAAAAACCAAGATTGCTTGATACATATTTAATGTTAATTCCTTTCAAGGGAATCATTCTTCAACCTAAAAGGGCTGCCCATTGGGAAAACGTAGATATGCCTGAATATTTATTTATTTCCCAAATCTGTCACTTCACTTTCATTATACTAGTAAATCAAATTAAACCAACTTCTATAAAAATCATTTTAGGTCTACATCTCTTTAATTTTTTAATCCCTACAAGCCTAAAGAGATGCCATATTAGGAATACACTTCTTTTTTGCAATTTTCCAGTTTCAAGGTCTGATTGAAGGCCTTTTCGATTCACTCTTTTTCCTGTGGATAATCTAGTTAATGTATAGGATTAATTGCCATTCATGATTTGTGCCATCCTGTGTTATTATTGGGTCAATATTTTTTTTTCCCTCCAATAATACAGCTAAATCAAGGCTGTCCGTGAGTTAAATTCAAAATGAAATTCAATTTGAAACATATTTTTGAAAAGTTCATTCTTCGAATATGACATTACAGATGTTACACATTTGGCCCAATTTTATTTTTTTTCTCCCCAGTTAATTTTGGCAATGAAGCTAAGCAAAAATTTAAAAATATTTTTATGTTTTGGCATCCATATATAAAGAAATTTAAAACACTCCAAGTAGTGACATAATCACTGAGGTCATAGCATTCGTGTAAAATTTTATTATCAATTTCAAATGAATTGAGTTTTGGAATGAAGAAAAAAAATCGTTTTGCGTTTAAAACTGAGCCACTTTTTTTCATCTTTAACTAATTTATCTTCACACTTAACGATTTTTCATGTAAAATTTAAATTTGAGTCTTTGAAAGTGAAAAGAAAATGATTTCCACAGAAATATCCGAATTTGCAAGCTCGTAACCTTTGATAGGACGCCAGGATAGTATCGAAACAAAGGCGGCCTTGACTCAGCTTTAAAAACACATATATTCGCGGGATTTATGATGAACTAAGTTGATATTCCTCTTCTCTGATGTCTCCTTAATATATATATGTCCTCTTACCTTGTTTAAAAATTGTATTGCTGTCCCAAAACGATGGAAAATAATAACTTAGTGGCTCCAAGCAGTCTCGATCATGAAACCTAGCAATCAACCACAAACTTTTCTGCCCAGTAGTTTGCTCAGCTGATTGTCAGATATTGAATCAACTGGAGCTCTCTCATTGGTCCTTTAATATTCAATGTTTAGCAAATGACTGTCAGCTGATCCTAATGGGAGAAATGTCAGAGGTATTTATATTTTAGTATTTCCAGGGTCCGGCCATACGAGTTCAAGTTCAATGAAAAATTATAAATCCCTTTGCAACTTACATTATTCAGCTTAATTAGATTCCCATGTTTGAAAGATTTTTATCTTGATATTATTTTTCTTTCTTTTTATCGATCTTTGAGAAAATGCATTCTTCTTGAATAATTAATTTTGCTTTTAAGAGAGATTTTTTTCCGTGTCAAGGATTATTGTTTAAATTTTTTCTGATTCTTGCATAAACCAAAAAAAAAAGAACAACGGTCAAATTTGACTTTCAATATGACGGGGAAAATTTTTCCCTGAATGGGGGAAAAAAAGAAAAGCCAGAAATGGATTATTTGCGAAGCATTAACGAATTTATTCTTAAAAAATTCCAAATTATTTATTTACTGTAACATTTAATTTACATTATCGTTTTATCTGATTAAAAGAAAAGGAAGGAAAAAGTGGGAAAATCGGATTGATTTTTTTTATGAAGGATAAAAGTCAAGTTGGCAACACTGTTAAAAATCATCAACTGATCATTTTCACTCGGCATGTCTTTTTTTACATTTTCTTTATTATACTTTTTTCGCTTGATGAATACGAAATTAATACTTTAAAACTATATTAGCCAATGGTAGGCTCAATATTTCGACGAAGCTTGTTATTTTCACACGATTTCGTAATTTTTATAAAGAATGTGACGACGTCTTAAAGTGACGTCTTGCATTATTTAAAAAAGATCATCTGGAGGTCGTTTACCCACTGACCTACCTTTCTTTGTTAATCGTATCTAAGAGAAATTTTAGGCTAGTTTAACTGGACAATGTTATGATTATTAAATATTTCTAAAAAGTCGTTTCACTGGTTAGGTGCGTGGATTTAAAAAAAATCGCTACTTTTCTGATGTAATCTTAAAACAATTAAATCATCATTTTTTTAGTATATTTGAAAGCAATTAATATTTTTTTTATCTTTTATGTGAGTTGCAAGAGTAATCTTATATCAAGATAAGGTTATGTTAGCTGTGTGACACTTTTTCAGTTTATAAATAATTTTTTGCAGGAGTTTTAAATGGCAATTAGACACTCTTTGAGGTTTCAAAAATTTCTCCATCAGCCAAGATGTCAGTTTACAACAAGTGCTACAAAAAATGTGAACAAAAGCTCAAAGTTAAAAAAATTTGGAATTGCTACGACTCTTCTGGGTACAAGTGGAGGAGCCTACTACATGACGCTAGATGACATTGAAAAAAGAAGATTAAGAGTTTCTGTTGGAGGAATTAGACGATTTTTCAGGTATGATTTCTATTTTTTTAAAAAAATATTTCTGCTTTATAATTATTAAAAAACTTTTGATATCTATTATCAGGTCTTTACGTGTAGGTTTATTTATTACTGGTGATTATTGGTGGACATTACGAGGGATTGAAGAAGATTCAGATGAGTATAGTAATGTAATAAGCAAGATTCATCAAAGATCAGCTGATAGAATTTTGTATGGCTGCTTAAAAAATGGAGGGTTATATATTAAGTTAGGACAAGGGTTAGTGTCCCTTAACCACATTTTGCCAAAGGAATATTTGAAAACTTTACAGGTAGGTGGCTTTTAATTTTTTTAAAATTTAAAAGAGAAAAATTTTTAATTTTTTGTTACATTTTAGAAATTACAAGACAAGTGCTTGACTAGGAGGAAAGATGAAGTACGAGATGTGTTTGTTGAAGAATTTAAAAAACCGCACACAGAAATGTTTCAGTCATTTGATGAGGAACCAATTGCAGCTGCGAGTTTAGCTCAAGTATGTAAAAAGATTATTCAAAAAAAATTATTTAGGATAAAATTTTAATTTTAATGTTTACTTTTAGGTTTTCAAAGCTACAACCAAAGAGGGGGAAGAAGTGGCTGTTAAAGTTCAGTATATTGATTTACAAGATAGATTTATAGGAGATATAGCTACAATTAGGATTTTATTAAAAATGGCTGCTTTAGTCCATCCAAATTTTGATTTTCAGTGGGTTTTAGATGAATTAAAAGATACATTAGAACAAGAATTGGATTTTTTGCATGAAGGCAAAAATTCTGAAAGATGTGCTAGTGATCTTTCTCACTTTCCTTTTATTTATGTACCTAAAGTCTATTGGGATTTATGTTCTAAGGTAAGAAAAAGGTTGAAAGTGATTTTAAAAAAAATTTAAGGAAAATTTTAAGTGAAAATTTTTTTACAGAGAATTTTAACGACTGAATTTGTTCATGGTACCAAAGTTAATGATGTTACTTCATTAAAAAATCAGGGATTTTCTTTAGCTGATATAGATAAAAAATTATTTACGGCCTTTAGCGAGCAAATTTTTCATACTGGATTTGTTCATGCGGATCCTCACCCTGGGAATGGTATGTTGTATGCTTTTAAATATCTTTCGCAACGATAAAATTTTGGTTTGAATAATTTTTTGTATCCTAGTTTTGATTAGAAAAGCGAAAAAATCAGAAAGCGCCGAAGTTATTTTATTAGACCATGGCCTGTACCAAATTCTACCGCCAAATGAAAGGACTAACTTGTGCAATTTATGGAAATCAATCGTGTTACACGATAGAGTTGGCATGCAAAAATATTCAAGAGAATTAGGAGTAGAAGGTACTTAAATTAATTTTTTTTTTTTTTTTGAATCATTGAATGGTTTGCCTAAAAGGGTTTACTAACGGTACTTTAATATGATTAATGTCTTTTGAGTTAATTCTATGCTTTCAGGTAATTACCGCGTATTTTGCATGTTCGTCTCTCAAAAATATATTTCACCAGATGAAAATGATCCTCTTAAAAAATTTACAAAAGATTTTTGGAGGAAAGGCGATAAAAAAAATTTCAAACGACCTACTTTAAGCAAAGAGGATCAAGATTTATTATCAAAAGTTCGAGATGATATGATACAAGACATGAAAAGAATCCCGCCTCATTTGTTTTTAGTTTTGAGGTAGGCGAAACTGCCTTGATTCATTGTTTTTCTCAGTGTTGTGTAAGAAGACCAAAAGCATTGGAAAATTTTTCAAGACCGTTAGTTCCCCTTTTAGGCATATAAAAAATTTTTATTAGGATTTCGAGAAATAAAAACCCCATTTTTGCAGATGCGTATTTGTTTGCTGAAATTTTAATGCAACGACCATTAAAATTACACGGTTACCAATTAAGATTGGCCTTAAATGAGGAGGATATGAAATATATGACTTATATGGCCCGTAAACGGTTTGATAAGATTATTTTAGCCCTTAGGCAAATGCCTAAGAATATGCTCTTGGTCATTCGGTATGTTTTCCATTTTTTTCCTTTCAATGTTGATTTTTCGCTTGTGATTTTTTTTAAATTCAGGAAATTTTTTGCAGGAATATTAATACGATACGTGCTATTGCGAAAGACCATGGGGACCCAGTCGATCGATATAAATTGATGGCGAGAAGTGCTACGCAAGGAGCCTTTGTAGTTGAAAACGCTGGCGTTGTTAAAAAACTACAAGGTTATAAGCAGAGATTGGCATTTGAATTAAGGTTGTGGACAGACAGTTTAAAACATTGGGCTTTTAGGAGTTTTTATAGAATATTAATAATATTAGGGAGAATACCGAATTTCGAAGCGATTGCAGCGGAGAGAAATCTTCAGACCTAGTTTTATTAAAATACGATTTATTGGGAGGATGTAAATTTTATTTTTTAATGTTAGGTGACTGCAGCATTTCAAAGATTGAAAAAATTGAACTTCCGAAGCAACATAAAATCAGAAATGAGCTATAAAGAAGACTTGTTTTTTAAAAAGTTTTTACTGACCGTTTTTCTTGACTATTCTTAAAAATGCTTCATCAATTCCAATTTTCGAAAAAAATTTAAAAAGTTCATTTTTCTTATTGTCAAGAAAAAATTCGGGACAACTTTTTATAAACGAGAAGCTCACGTGTATATTCACCTTGATGTCCTAAACGCTGAAGATTTTTTTCTTCCACACAAACAGAGTTATCTTTTCCTGCTGTAATATTCTATATATAGCTCTGAAAACAAATATGAACTAGTTCACACATTAAGAAACAACTTTTGCTGCACGACTAGTTTGGGAAAATTATTGGATCCTACTGATAAATTTTGCGCACTTTCTACATTCCAGACTGATCCTGTAAGAAAAAAGTTTCTTTATAAAGTCAGCTTTAATAATAATTTTTATGTAGTAGTTTCGAAAGCTTATTAACGACTCAACAAGAGCTTTACAACTTGTTACGAACAAATCGCTTAAACTTGTATACTCTGTTAATATTTACATATAGTCAGATATTTATTTTTTAAGGTGGAGGAGCATTGTTACAAAAGAAATATATTTTTATTTTTCGAAATTTAAAATTCCATTTATTTTAAATTTTTTAAAAATTTTAAAAAATTTTATATTTATATTAATTGGAAAGTGTAATAAAAAAAAAGGAAATTAATTTAATTCTTTTATTTGAAGAAAAATAATAAAAAAAAATTCTATATTTTTAAGCGGTTTTAGCCCGAATGGCGGCTCGCTTCCCAGTGACGGCCTAAAATTGAAAAAAAAAAATGATTATTATTTTTGAAATGTAAAATTAATTTATGAAAAGTTTTGTTGATTCTTCTTACCTGAAAACCAGATTTAATAGATGCTACTGAGCAGCGAGACCCGCAAGTTTCGCACTGAAGGAAAAAAAGCCGCGTATCTTTCCGTAGTATGGTGTCCGGTGACCTGCATGTATGGCAAGTCACATATTCTTTAATATAACGTCTAAGCACATTCTCTATCTGCTTTTGCTGGAATCTACCCTTAATTATTAATTGGCTGTTGCCATCTACGGACCCAGATGTACCTAATTCTGCCAGTAAGAAATCCAATAGATGTTTCGGTTGCCGATGTAAGCTGAAAAGTATAAAAATTATTTAACTTCAAGAAAAAGAATACCAACTTAATAATTATTATAAATTAAATGTAACTTACGTTTTACAAAAATCTGTAAAATTTGCAAAAGAAGTTTTTTTCGTACCAATACGGACTACTTGTGGCGGTCTCATAACAAACTTTTGTTTTTTCCCCGCTACCATATCCGGATTCTTATCCCTTAATATGTCGAATACTCGAGTTAGTAATTCTTCATATGTGTAATCTCTATCAGACCCTGACCAGGTTGAATTCACATCTTCAGCTGTAAAAAAAGTTAAAGCATTAGAAAAATTGATTGCAACTCAAAAACTTTCAACAATGAGAAATCAAAGTCATACCTGATACTGCTATTTAATGAAAGCAGTAATTTAGAAAAAACAAATTATTAATCAAGAAAATTAATCTTTTTTTTTTTAAGAGCACAAATATAATTTTTTTAAATCTTACCCGGGTCTGGGTTGTTTTCCACCTCATGGCGGCATGTAGTTTCAAAAAATATTTTTGAGATAAAACTGTCTAGCAAAAATAATTGAAAAATAAAAATATTTACCATTTTCCTTTTCTTCTGTTTTCTCCTTTTCTTCCTCTGCTACCAATTCATCAAAATCCTTCTTTTTCTTTTTCTTCTTTTTTGTTTTGGAAAAGTCCATATCAAGAAAATCATCTTCTAGATTAGCGGCACTTTCATCTGCTCCTTGATCATTGGTTGCATTATCTTCCTTATCTGGAAGTGCTCCATCTAGCTCATCTAAATTGAAAATCTTCTTCTTCTTTTTTTTCTTCTTTGGATCTAAACTACCATCTGCAATGAAAAAGTAAAGCATAAGACTTTAACAGGTCATTGTAATCCCTTTGCTTCCATAATATTGCCATTAGTTGCACAACATTATTAAAAATATTACACTTCCTACCATCAATATCTCCTTCTCCAGCTGGTTCTTGATTTTCTTTTTCACCATCTCCAACCGCACCATCTTCAGCAGTTTGCGATAACGCCCCATCAATATCAAATGGAGACTTCTTTTTTTTCTTCTTCTTTTTTAAACTAGGGTCAAATATCTGAAACATTAATTATTCATGATAAAAAAAGTAAATATTGGTTTTCTTTTATTTAACTGATTTAAAAAAACAATATCTTATGAAAAAATCGAGAATGTCTCCCACATTTCGTTACTTCCACCTCATTGTTCGTATTTTCACGTAAAAGTTTTGTTTTTAGGTTATTTTTATAAAACCAATTAGAATTTAAACATGCTCACTAGGAGGAACATACGTAGACATGCTTCAACATTTTTATTCAATGAAACGAATAATTTCTTACCCCCTGCTCTTCTTCAGTCATGTTAATGTAAATAATTGCTTGTAAATGTAAATAATTGCAGTGAAATATAATTTGAAATTTAATTTAAACGAGAAAATATGACACGGTGAAGAACAAAATATTGCATCAGCCAATTTCGATTCAATGCTACCAACTAAGCATCAAACGAAAACGAGAGAAATTTCCCGCGGCAAATTGGCAGCAAACGAGGGAAATCATGACGTCACGTTTGATTTCCTTCTTAAATGTGTCGGATTCGCTCCGAACAACAAGTGCGATGTCAGATGTTTTACGTTAAGTGTTTAGTTTAGTGTTTAAATTTTCCTCATATATCAAACCGATAAATATTTAACCATTCTTTTCATCTCATCTATTCGTATACAATGCCCGTGCTTTAGATTCGGTTTTATCACATAGTTTTTATAAATGTGTTGAGGTTGGGTTGAAAGTTCTATTTTTGACTCCTCCAACGTTTAATAATCAGTCAATTAATGAATTAAATTCGCAAGGCGCCGCAAATGAGAATTCTGCTTCTTTAGGAATACTATCAATTTAAAAAAATGGCTCTTGTTAACGGAGGAAGTTTCATCTCAGAGATGGAGCAAACAATCAATCAGCTGGAACGGGGAACAGTTGTACATAAATTTTTTACAAGGAAAAGACCTGAAAGGAAAATGTTAATGATAAGAAGAGAGACCAGACAAATTGTATGGTGCAGGTCAACTGCAACTAAAACATTTGAAGGTGCTGTTGATATGCGAGAGGTTAAAGAAATCAGGCAAGGAAAGAATTCTAAAGATTTTGAAAGATGGCCTGAAGATGCAAAAAAAACAGATGCATCTAAATGTTTTATTGTATTTTATGGTCAAGAATTCAGATTGAAAGCATTATCTATTGCTGGTATGTTAGAAATTTATAGTCATTTTAAAAACTGCTAGATTTTTTTCTAAAAAAATTTTTTTTTAGCAATTTCTGAAAAAGAATGTGAACTATGGCTGAAAGGTCTGCGAAATTTAGTGCCTGATACAATTAATTCCCCTTATCCAATTCAAGTTGAAAGATGGCTCCGAAAAGAATTTTATACAATGGAAAGCAACAACAAAACAGTCACGCTGAAAGATGTAAAGGCTTTTTTACCAAGAATAAACTGCAAAATAGTGACATCAAAACTTAGAGAAGCATTTCAAGAAGTCGATACAACCAAACAAAATGAAATCGGTTTTGATGATTTTACAACTTTACATAATAGGTTAATTTTCGATGAAAATGTAAGTGCAGCTGTAAATATTATAGAAGTAAGTGGGGTTCATTTATTTAACTATCATTGCTCTGTAAATAATTTGCAAAATTTTGCTTTTGCATGATAAATTATGTTGTTGCATGATCTATATTAAAAAAATAAATCAGTGAACAGATGGTAGGGTCATGCAATCTTAACAGGAAAAAAAGAGATAATTGTAATCATGATAATTAGGAGCTTTACTAGATGACATGGTCACACTTCAGAGCTTTATTTCGACGATGATGATATATTTTATCGGGAAATTTGAAAGCTTAAATAAATAATTGAATTTCTTATACACATGGTAGCACATGCTTAAATTAATAAAATGATTTTTTTAGGCTTTTAGGGAGAGCTTTGACGTATATGCGGCATATTCGAAAAATGGGAAAATAGTAACGCTACAAGAATTTAGGCAGTTTTTGATTGAAGTACAAAAAGATCCGTTAGGCGAAGATGAACAAAATGTATCGCAGTTTATGCGGGATTTCCTACAGGTTGGATTAATAAATCAGAATGAATATGAAGATAAAACGAAAGCACGGTTTATTAATTTTAAATAAATTTTTTTGTAGGAAAATTCAAGAAATTGCCAAGAACCTTATTTTACCGTGATGGAATTTATGGATTTTTTATTTTCCAAACAGAATGAGTTGTGGGATGAAGATAATGATAGAGTTACCCAAGATATGGCTAGACCGTTATCTCATTATTGGATTGCTTCTTCTCATAATACGTAAGTTTATGAGAGTTTATTAAGCAGATTTTGGCTATTATTAGGATTTAAAAAAGTAATGTATTTGAAAGCCTACACAAAAAATAAAATAAAATTGTATTGCTATTTAAAAACCACCTGGGGTGAAGGCATTATTCTAGCTGTAAAGCGCAGCGTATTCGCCTTATGCAAACAGGATGAGGTTACGCGGTTTTCGTTTTTTTCATTCTGTTCTATTGCTCATTCATTCAACGAATTCTTTCATTAGGCAAATTGCAAAAGATTGCAAAGGTCAATTAATGGAAATAAAAATAGTCTGAGATGGAATTTCCTTGACGTGTTTAACCTCTGTCGGAAAACAAAACTTTGCATTTGAATGATCAGCATTAAAGTTTATATTTCAAATTAATTCTAAAGAATAAATCTAGTTTTTAATGAAGATTTGTTTATAATTTGAAGCCAAAATATATTTTTTTAGCTATCATGTTAAAAAAACTTTTTTCTGAATTTCAGGAGCAAGCTGCTGCAGCTATCTTAAATTTTTTATATTCATTCATTTTTTTCTTCACAGATATTTAACGGGAGACCAGTTTTCTAGTGAATCATCCGTAGAAGCATATGTTAGGGCTTTAAGAATGGGTTGCCGTTGTATTGAATTAGATTGCTGGGACGGCCCCGATGGAATCCCTTTAATATATCACGGACATACATTAACCACCAAAATTAAATTCATGGACGCTATAAAGACGATTAAAGAACATGCTTTCATCACTTCCGAATATCCTTGCATATTATCAATCGAAGACAATTGCACGTTACCGCAACAAAGAAAAATGGCTCAGGCAATGCAAGAAGTTTTCGGAGAAATGTTATTAATAAATCCAGTCGATAAAAATGAAAAACAACTTCCATCTCCGTTGCAGCTTAGGCGGAAAATTATTCTAAAACATAAAAAACTTCCAGAGGGTGTTGATGAGAATCTAGTAGTGACTAGGAATGATGATGGTGAATACAAATTCATATATATTTTAAAATATTATGCCACGGCGATTTAAATTATTTTTTTGTTTTTCCAGCGAGAGAAATGGATCTTAGAAATACTGTTAAAAATGGAATTTTGTACCTCGAAGACTCGATAGATAACGAATGGAATCCGCATTTTTTTGTTCTTACACAGAATAAATTATTTTACACTGATATCTTCCATGGGGAGGAGGAAACTGATAATGAGGATGAAGATGAAGACTCAGGATTTCAGAGGCACAAAGAAGTTAGTGTTTGGAGTGAAATAAACTTTAAATTAATACATTCAGATTTTTTTTCTGGAATCTAATTAATTTTTTTTTTTCGGTTTGCAGGGCGTTCCTAATGACGAGCTTCATTTTAGCGAAAAATGGTTTCACGGTAAATTAGTCAATGGGCGAGCTGAAGCTGAAAGTCTTCTTAAAAAATATTCCCATTTAGGCGACGGAACATTTTTAGTCAGAGAAAGCGAAACATTTGTTGGGGATTATTCTTTGTCGTTTTGGTAAGTCCTCAATCTTGTGGCAGCCATTTTGAATTTTTAAGAATTGATTTTATATTTTAAAATTAGCGACTTTCCATGAGCAAACTGTGAAACCAAATTCATAAATTTTAAACTTTAAAATTTTTTTAAGTATTTCAAAACTTTTAGACTTATTTTCATTTATTTTTTTAGGAGGCAAGGAAAAGTGAATCATTGCAGGATTAGATCTAAGCAGGATAAAGGACAAACGAAATATTTCTTAATCGATTCTAATAGTTTCGACAGCCTTTATAGTTTGATAACATATTATAGAACCCACCCTTTGCGTAGCCAGGAATTTTACATAACCCTAGCTGAGCCTGTGCCACAGCCGAATAAGCACGAAGGAAAGGAATGGTATTTACCCCACGCAACAAGGGCGCAAGCCGAAGAAATGCTCAAACGTGTTAATACAGATGGCGCGTTTCTAGTCAGGCCAAGTGAGAAAGAGGCCAATTCTTATGCCATTTCGTTTAGGTAATTAGAAAAAATACCTAGCGGAGTATATTTAATGCTTTTAAAATTAAATTAATATTTCTTTTTGTTTTCAGAGCCGAGAAAAAGATCAAACACTGCCGGATAAAAGTTGATGGAAGGTTGTATACGATTGGTACCGTTCATTTCGAGAGTTTAGTAGATCTGGTTAATTATTATGAAAGGCATCCGCTCTATAGGAAAATAAGACTGTGTTATCCCGTTAACGAAGAAGTTGTAAGGAGGATAGGAACGGTAAGTGACTTTTTAAAATTTTAAACAGGATCGTTTTTTTTTTTTTTTTGAGGAAAAATCTAAAAAAAAGCGAAGAAGCGTAAAGTGACATTAAGCCCAAGAGGCCGATTACTTTCGCTCGTAATTGTTGTGTTGACAACTAAAAATCAGAAAAGCAAAAAAAAAAAATATTTTTGGTCTGAAAAGACTTTGTGTTATATTCTAGAAAGCTCTTTAAAAGCTATAAATCGATGTCAGAGGTCCTTAATTAAAAGAGATTGAGTGGCAAGTGTTCTCTGTGAGAGCAGCTAGCACAAGGACATGACCTTAGAAGAATTTTTAAACTCATAAATGAAATAAATTATAAAAAACCTTTTAAGCCGAAAAAAATCAGAAAATTTCGCGTAAATTAAAATTATTAAAACTCAATATGGGAATTTTCAAAAAATATTTTGTCTCAAATTCGATTCTGTCAATGTTTATCTTATCTGGCTGCCGAGGAAAAATTTCAATTTCTTTTGTTTGGGCGCCCAGAAAAAAATAGTGACATTGAAAACCAAATTTTTAGGGTATGAGTTTCAAATTGAATTATTCACTGCTAAAAAACATTTTCCGATGAATTTTATTTGGTAAAACTGTAAAAAACAATTCAGGAAGACATGGCTTTAAGTTATTTTACATAGCACCAAGAAAATGGTAGTAGAGCTCTTAAATGGTCATTTGTCAAATTAAAACAACACTAGCGCTATCTGTTGACTTTTAACAAAACTAAATTAATACCTTCTTGCGAAAATATTCGCTAAATCGCTATTCGTTATACTGATCAGGCAAAAGGGCCGAAGAATAAAATGAGGCATTTTTAGAGGAAAATTGCAAAAAAAAAAAAGTAATATTTCCGCTTCATCCCAATTCTGTATATTCTTTTTTTAAAAATGATTCATTATCATAATTTTAACTTACATCACTGAAATCTTATGTTTATTATCCCGTTCTTACATCATTACTTAATCATACGCAAACGAAAAAAAAAAAAAAAACAAATCCGAAAATTATTTCCCTTCTTGTGATTTACTCTGAGAAAAGTATTCATCATTAAAAATAAAATTTTTACGGTATCTTATCGGATACGGAGCAATGTTCAAAAATACCGGATATACTTGCTCCTGCTCGTTACCGGAAAAATCCTGCCCAGGTATCATAAACCTTAAATAAGCAGGAATCCTAATCGGTATCGTTTTAATTTGAGGGAAATACGAAACATCCTCTTCTATTTTTAAATTTTTCCCTTCGGGTTTTACATCTTTCGCTTCGGATTGATTATTTTTCTGATTCTCACTTAAATTATTACTCTCGGGTTCTTCAGTCGTTGTTGTTTTCTTTTTTAATGGAGGACCGCCAAGCAAAGGCCCGCTCAATTCAGGAGCCGGCGTGATCGGGAAAAATCCTTCTTTATAAATATTTTGAGGCACGCTTTGAACTTCCGTTATTAGTTGCAGTTGAGCTGTTTCCGGTGGAAATCTGTTAACTAACGGAAGGGCGTTCGCTGGTGATTCGAATGATTTCCCTACCGGAATTTTAGGTTTCCTATCTGGATCTTCAATCGTTTCCTGTAATGTTATCGGGAAATTGTGCCCTAATTTTTTTTCCTCGAATTCTCTCCTTAAACTCGTTTCAGCTAATTGTCTAGCCACTTGAGTTATCCTTTCGTCTATTGATGCTTCTTCTGGATTTTTATGAAACTCTAAATGAGATGATGTATTGTCGGTTTCTACGTCTAATTCCGGGACTTTAGGCATCGAGTCGAATACTTCAGTTATTTCTTCTTCAACTGGGTCGGAGGTTGAATTTGAATTTTGAGAAAAATCAACCATGACTGTTGTTTTCAAATCGCTGGTTGGTCTACTCGAAATATCCATCGTGTATCCTCCTGGAGTGACTTTCACGTCCGATTCTAACACCCTCGCGACCCCTATATCGTTCCCCATCGGCTTCTTCGGTTTAGGACGTCTTTTAGGCGCCATCATTTCCATATTCGTATCAAACCCTCTAGGCGAATTCATTTTTTTCTTAACATCCACAACGGCTTGAAATCCTTTCCCATCGCCGGCCGTATAAGTAACCGTTCGCAAATTCCCGTTCGGTTCTGCTACGGAATACGACCCGCGAACGGAATCTCCTTGTCGGGTTTCTTCCTGAGTTTTAAAATCGCCAGTAGATTCATCGTTGATGTAGTAGCTAAAGCTATAAGCAGCTGCCTAGTAAAAAAAAAGAAAAGAGAAACGACATTAATTGTTTGTTTAGTGAAGATATATTAATTGGGAAGGAGTCCTCTAAACATCTGGTTTAAAATTCTTCCAGGAAAAAATTGTTAACGAAAATTAATTTGAGTCTAGGATTAAAGGTTTCTAAGAAATAACCATAGGCGCTGTTTTGGAATGTGAACTTATTCTCCACAGGTGTAGCGAACTTTTATGGTCGTCAATGCATGTCAATTCTACGAAATTGTAAATGTAAACCTGTTCCGTGCCTGGCTTGGGTTATATGAGAGTTAAATTGATGAGTTGTGCGGTTAATCGGGAAAGCCGGAATTAAAAATTAATTTCAATTAAAAAAATAAATTATTAAAGTAGTTAAAATTTTAATTTTCACGTTAGGGTCGTTTAGACGCTTAAGACCAATTTTTCCCTTTTTAAAAGTCTTAATATTTAAAAAGCTTTTTAAAATTTTTCATAGTAATTTTTAATTTTTTTGGGGGTTAGAAAAATTTAGGAGTCGGATCCTTGTTTTTCTGTATGATTTATTTCTTCAATTTTTTGTAAAATCTGCCATGGTTTTTTTTTTTTAAATTCTAATCAAAAAACTTGGTCTAAAAAATGTTTTACTGAAAAATTTTCTTTGTTTGCCACTAAAAAGCTTTTACTAGGACTGTACAATCTTCTAAAATTCAAAACTGAAACTTTCAATTCCTTAAATATTTCTTTTTAGCAGCACTAAAAACCCTTAAGTTTAAAGTTAACTCCGTGAAAACTTTTAAGTTCGGACTCCACACGATGAATCAATGAACTTCTAAAAAAAAAATTTTTCACCGAAAGCTTACCGTTTTATTTTCTTTCACACCTTCATTCTGCACGTCTGTTATATTTTGAGATGAAATTTCATTTACTAGAGCTATGGCAACGATCACCACCTGCAAAAGAAAATCCCATAAATTTTCATTTCACGTCCCTCTCTTTATTTAAAAAAATACCGGGAAAAAAATTTTACTAACCGTAAGGTGATGTGTCATTATACTTTTAAGTTAAAATTAATTTAAAAATAATTTTTTAGTCCGCTTTTAAAAAATTAAAAAACGAAAAACTCAGCACATACGCAAACAAACCACACTACCTTCGCAAGGTCTACTAAGAATGATTCTGAATAACCCTTTCCTTCACTCATAAGTACAAATATACCTGCCTACCTACTGCTCATTACATATAAAGGGGCGG
This sequence comes from Liposcelis brunnea, assembly GCA_023512825.1. NCBI lineage: Eukaryota > Metazoa > Arthropoda > Insecta > Psocodea > Liposcelididae > Liposcelis > Liposcelis brunnea. The sequence continues at coordinate 6,836,026 of CM042073.1, read as the reverse complement.
GACTTCTTCCTTTCTTTCTTTTCTTTCTTTCAATATTTTTTTTCCTTTACATTTTATACGTCTCCCGAATGATTTAACATTTCAGATAGCTACGATGTCTACTTATAAAAAAAAAGTAAAATGAAACGGGTTGATTTTATTTTATCTTTTCCGAGAAACTTTTTCTTTTAATTGGGTTCTAATCGCCCACGTTGTGTTATTTCAACCGTGGACGTAAAACATATAAATTCAAAAAGTTTTCTCATCTACGTTTTTTAATTTGAAACGGTAAAAAGCTCCGGCGCCCCGATTTTGAAAATAAATAAGGAAAAAAAATGCCCACATGATGATTAAATACTATAAATATCCTAAAAAAGTATGTAGATTTGCACGTTTAAATAAACCAATGGTATTTTTTTACTAATTACAAATTACCGAATAATGAATATTATTAATAACCTGTTGAGAGGTAAATTGGCGGCGCTTACCCGGTAATAGTCCGTTAATTATCATTGATAATAAATAGTTTGAATCCTTTTTGTGTCACTTAACATCTTTTTTCCAAATGATTATTTCGGTTTATGAAATAAAAAACAACGTGACTGACCTCTCCGGTGACAGACTCTATAATTGGTGGCGTCGGGCATCTGATCAGAAAGTCTGTTGACGTCTTTCTTCTCCCTGAAAAATTAGGAAAAAGAATGTTTTAATTTGATCGGTAGACATTCATAACCCTTAAGATGTCTGTTAAATTTTTTTTAACGTTTATTTTCCATTTGAATGCTTTTCGATACTCTGGCAAGTCATCCTCGTAAAATAATGCTGTATCAAAACGTTTTATGTCTTTTTTTTATGAAAAAATATTTAAGATAGATAAAATGTCATCGTTTGTAAAAAAAATAGTCAAAATCCGAAAAAATGTTCTGCTTCCACGTGACGTGGAAGTAAAGTTTGATCCCGGCAGGTTTTACTGTTTTCCGAACGCGCTCCACTCGGTCCTTTGCAGAAAATGGCGTCCTTTCAACGGTTTTTTCACAAGCCGTATCATATTCGCATTTTATCGCAAATTTAAAGTAATTAAAGAATGTAATGTATCATTTTATGAAATAAACCTTTTAATTAATCAATGTAAATGAGGATGCGAAGGACAAAACGTTTGGAGTGAGCTTTTTTCAGTACGATCTGGAGATATATCTTTTAGGTTTGAAAACGAATTTTTTAAAATGTATGACTCTTCAAGATTCAACTAGTTACGATTTTTTTCCTATAATAAAAGAATGAAGGGGTTGATTTAAATAATAATTTTGTTATTAAAATACGTATTGAAATGCTGTGTTGGTCCTGGATCGGATCTAGATTTACTGTCTTCAATTTTTGATAAAAGAATATTGAATAACAATTTTTTGCGAGGTTCATGTCTCTGCTTAGAGCAATGCATTAGCCTTATTGCCTATAAAAATGCTTTTAATTTAAGTGCTTTGTTTACAATTTTTGATCTTTCTTTAAATCTAAAATCCTTCATGCTAAAAAAAAATCCCTGATCACATTACGTGTTAACTTAAACCACTCGACATTGGCAGTATATTAACGGTTTCAATATTCTAGTCTAATATGGTATTAAAATTTTTAAGCCTTGTTACGATTCGCAGAATCGAATTGCGTATGCGGCTGTAATTTAATCACATAAAATAAATCGTTTAAAAAGAATCAATTACATATTAGGAAAAAAAAAAATAGGAATGAGTTCTTTCGCCAAATAACAACGAAAATTCGAATGAAATCATTACGTAGTTGAAAATTAAATGATTTTAATCAGTTATCTTTTTAAATAATGATTAATGATGTTTTATTGGTTTTTTACAACCTGATTGTTATATTATCGAGTCATTGTCAAGGTCATTTTTTTTTTATATCTTTATAGGATATGGACGATGGTACTGTTTATGGGACTCCAGGCTATATGGATCCTAGTAGTTTTACCTCGAAAGTTACTGTAAAGGCGATTTATGACTATCAAGCTAGGCAGGAGGATGAGCTTTCGTTTTGCAAGCATGCTATTATTACTAATGTTAATAAACAGGATGGCGGTTGGTGGCGAGGGGATTATGGTGGCAAAAAGCAGCATTGGTTTCCTTGTAATTATGTTGAAGAAATTGAGCCGCAAGAAAATCAGAATGATACCGTAAGTATTTTTTGGCGATTTTTTTAAAAGGATGAATTAATAACGATTTTAAATTTTTTAGTCGGCAGATTCCTTGTTGCTTGGGAGCCTTCAGAAAGGAAGTTTTGACGTTATGGGAGCTGTAGTTGAATTATTACATAATGCGAATCGGCCTGGATTAGAATGGATTTTGCGCATACAAAATCCTAATATGTTAGCTCCGTTCGAAGTTGCTGTACCTGCCAGAGAAGCTGCTGTAGATTGGCTACAAGCCATCAAAGAGACCGTTAAAAACGCGAGCGTTCGAGTTAGTATTCTAAAGGGAAAATTTTTTCCTTGAAGCAAAGTTTTTAGTGATTTTTTTTCTTTTGATTTTAGGAAAATCAAACAAGAGAAAGAGAAAAAACTTGGAGGATTGCCAAAGAAATGTCAAATTTAATTGTTTACTGCAGATCGGTTGCTTTTAATATGGAAAGAATCAAGAAAAATGGATATATATTCGCGGAAATGTCTTCCTTCGCTGAGAATAAAGCCGAGAAATTAATATGTAAAGAAGAAACAAAATTTTTTCTTAAATATCATCAGGTATAATTTTTTTTTTTAATAATTTGAAATTCTTTGAAAATATGCAAATTATTAATGAATTTTTTTTCTTCGTCAGATCCAATTTAGTCGAGTTTATCCGAAAGGGCAAAGGCTTGATTCTTCAAATTATAATCCAGTACCGATGTGGAATTCCGGGTCTCAAATGGTTGCGTTAAATTATCAGACTCCGGACAAAGCCATGCAAATTAATCAAAGTAAATTTCGATTAAATGGAGGATGCGGGTATATATTGCGCCCTGGTTTTATGTTCAGAGAAAATTTTGATCCGTATGACCCTCGCACTTTAGTAGGAGTTGAACCTATGAATATATCAATTCGAGTTATCGGAGCTAGGCATCTTTCAAGAACGGGCCGTGGTACAACTAGTCCATTCGTTGAAGTTGAAATAATTGGAGCTGATTTTGATTCAGGGCCGAAATTAACAACAAAAACAATTTGTAAGTTCTGGATATTTTTTAAAAAAAATAATGTAGTTAAGATAAGGGCAAGATGGTAGGCAAGGCTGCAAAGAAATATAAAATCTTATCGATTTTGATGCCGACCAAAAATTTTTTTCCAATATTCTAAAAATTGGAAAAATTTTTGATTTGAAAAAATATTTAAAAAAATTTTAAATGAATTTATAAAACGTGTTCGAATTCACTTTTTTGAAATTTTTTAGGCTGGCCGAGCTGCGATTCTTATAAGATTTTTTTAATATTGTCAGCTGCTCACTAGACAATATGATTTCTTTTCAGCAATTTCGTCCTAGAATTATTATCATTTTTTATTCCTTACTTTTTTAGCTGACAACGGTTTTAATCCATTTTGGAATGAAATTTGCGATTTCGATGTCCTCAACCCAGAGTTCGCATTACTTCGTTTCGTTGTTCAAGATGAGGATATGTTTGGCGATAGCAATTTCATTGGGCAAAACACATATCCCGTAAATATCTTTTCACTTTTCTATTTTCTATAACTTCTAAAATCCTTATTAATCGAAATTTTTTCTTTTTAAGGTGACTGCTTTGAAAACAGGTTACAGAAGCGTCCATTTAAAAAATCAATTCAGTGAAGATTTAGAATTAGCAACCCTTTTAATTCACATCACCATTAAAAATCATTCGGAAAGTCAGAACGGAGTCGGAGTTCGATCCAGTATTTCATCAACGCTTAGCCGAGCTTCAACATTAGTTTGCGGTGACAGTTTGAATTAGACTTTGTAATCGGCCTCGTTGTTAATTTTTCTTTTTAAACTTGCTGATGTTTAAGATGTTATTCGCCGAATTAGCATATTACTGCTTCTCTTTTTTTTTTTTAAAGGAACGTTTACCAAAGAGTTCTCTGTAATATCTGATATATAAAATGCATTTATTAAGGATTATTATTTACAGGGTGAATCTTTTAAGTTTTTTGCCCGGCTTAGGCCAAGTAGTCATTTATTAAATTTCAAATTAACTGAGAGTTAATTTATTAATTAGCAATGTTGTTTTTTAGTTTTTTTAACCGTGTAAATAATGGGAACGAAAAAATGGAATATCTGTATCGCTTTTACAGATAATCAATTTTGTTTTTAGTCAATTAACGATCTATCGAAGAGAATTATTTTTAAAAATCAAAAGTATTTTAGGAGAATATTTTTTTTTGAATGAATTTGTTAAGATAAATGTTGTAATCGAAAATTATTTTTTAAGAAGCTTATAGTTGTGTAAGTTAAATGTTGAATAATTATTTTTTGAGTAATTGATGGTTTTTATCGAAGGAACTAATTGTGGCCTTGAAGTAATGATAAGCCAAATTATTTATTTAAAAAATTTTAGCTTGAAAAATTATTAATTTATTTTTAATTAATATTTTTTGATAAGAAGGTGTTAATTTGTTTAATATTAATAAGGTTGACAATATTGTTTTTTAAAAATTTTGCCAAATATGTATTTTATAAAGTTTTTAGAATGGGATTCTGTCTTGGATTAATTTTTCTAATTCTAAATTTATTATTGATCGTAGTTTTTTTAAAAAATTAATTTTTAACTATTTTACATTTGGCGGAACTGCTGCACAATGCTTTGGCTTCGGTTATTTAGTTAGGAATGGTATGAAACGGCGGAAAATAATCAAAGGAGTGCGCTGCAAAGCATAGTTTTGCAGGCTCTAAATGATCTTTCAAACTTAGCTACGCCGCTAAAATATTTTCTAACTTAATTCTTCTATTAGAAAACACGCTCGCCAGATTTTTCTGACAATCAAAGAGTTCTTTGAATTTCCAACCTTGTATTTAACCATTCAAGTAAAGATGCTATTTTAAATAAGTATTACTTTAATTGTTAAGAATTTATTGAAATTCTGATTTTTAGCCACTTTATTGAATTTTCGATTATTTTTTTATATGTTGTATCAGTAAAAAATTTAATATCTTAGGCCTTTTAAACACAATTTTTAGGAGCAGAGACGGACTTTATTTTTAAGTAATAAAAATCAAATCACAAACTAGCCACATTTTAAAAATGAGCTGCTTATACTACTATATTGTTGTATTTAAGAATTAATCATATTAAAAAAAAGCCTAGCATGACATTCCAATAAAAGATTTTTGATACTAAAATTCAATTTTTTTGAAATGATTAATTCACTTTGCCATTGTAATGAAACTTGTTATTAAAGTCAATTTATATAAAACAATAAATAATTTTTTTAACTCTTTACTTTCTTCTTAACATGATCCAGTCTTTCACTTTATCTACAAAATCATTTGACTTAGTTCTCATTGGCTTGTTTTTACCTATAAGAATTGCTTTCGGTACAAAAAATCTAATATTATTGCAAAATAAAAATAAACGAACTCCATTTAGGTCATACTGGAATCCCCGCCATGGCATTATTCCAATAGGAGCTAATGGTCTGATTTCATTTTCGGTGCATTTCACTAATCTTTTGGTGTAAGGCCCCAATAAACCATAGGTTAGTGCTATAATTTCATTATCTTTACGGTACATCCGTCTTGGAGTCTTAAAGAGACAACATAAAAATAAGGCAGCAGTGGCAACTAGTCCAAAAGAGAGACTAGTAATTCCTGGATCAGCTTTTTTAATAGTAAATAAGTTGAAAACATTTATATCACTGCTTTCTTCCTTGCCTTTTAATATGTATGATTTAATAATGTACCATGATGAAAGTCCCATGCTAATATAGCTAATAGATACCAATAATGGATAACGAGTTTTTGATCTTTCTTGGTATACAAGTTCAAATCCTTCAGGTAACCCATCTAGTTTTCTCTGTCGACTTCCTTTGTTTTGACGAATATAATTTCTTCTGAATAGTAGATTTAAATTTAATTTAGGACAACTAACCTGAACTGGTTTAAGCGTAGCGGCATATAAAGAACTGAATTTACGAATGTTTGATTTTATTGTCACACGAAGAGGTGAGGGCACTAACATTTTAACACAGCTCAGCTGTAATTTTTTGTTTCAGCTTTTATAATAATTAAAAAAATAATGAAAAAAAGTTTTATATTTCATACATTATGTTGTTGACATTTGTTTTCGTCCGCCATTTTTTTTCCTGATAAGTTGGCAAACCTGAAAACATTTGAGCGAGCGGAGCGCCTGGCTGTGAATGTTAAATTAAATTTTACATGAAACAACTTTTCATTTTTTTACTTCTTAGATAATATTGAAGTTGATCGATTGCAGTCACGGATTTTGTGGGCAGTGAAGTAATGCCTAAAGGTAAGAGGAAAAAGTAGAGTGAGAAAACAGAGTTTGAGCATCAAAATTTAAAAAAAAAAAAAAATGAAAAATATAACTTCAAAAAATTATAATTTTAATACATTGCCAGAAAACACATTTAAATAAATTAAAAATTACTTCATACTAAGTATTTTTTATTATTTATGCTGTTACAAACTTACGTTAGAAAGTCTGCTGCTCAGCATACAAATTTAGATCATAAAATCATTTTTTTTCTAAGTGCGAATTCTCCAAAAAAATTTGTTGCTAAATTTATGTTTCTTATTTATATTTATCCACATACTTTACAATCCTTGATTTCCATTCGCACAACAAATCGGAAAAATCATTCCATTTAGTCCTCATTTTCTCTTTGTTATTATTTATAGCATTTAAGTCAGCTACTGAACGAAAATAAAAATCAGGTAAATAATATTTTTTACCATTAATGTCATATTTAAATTGTCGAAATGGAGCAAACTGAGTTATCTCTAATGGCCTAATGTCATTTATAGAGCAATAAACCACTTTCTTTTTAAAAGGTCCCAAATAAGTCATTAGCACAGCCAATATTTCATCATTCCTACGATAAACTCTTAATGGAGTTTTAATTCCAAATTGAAAACAAACAGTTGCAAAAAAAACAAGTACAATGCAAGAAAGTATTAAATCAAATTGAGTATGGATATAAGGACTTTTAAAAGCCTTGGAAAAGTCTTCTTGTTCGATTTCCAGTATGTATTTTCGAACAGCAAACCAAACTAAAAATCCAACAACAAGATAAGGTGTAATTATTAAAGTGTAGAATAAACTTGGCTGTTTAACTTTGTATATTAGCTGAAATCCTTTAGGTACGATATCATATGCTCTTGATCGTTCTCCTGTGCTAGGAAGAATGTAGTGTCTTTTCAATAAAAAATTAAAATTTAATTTTGAAGAATTAACCTTAACTGGTTTAAATGATTCGGCATATGACCTACTGCTTAGTTTCCTGAAGTTTGAATACACTGTCATCCGAACAGAAAAGGACGTTAATGCCCTACAACAGCACGGTAACATCATTTTGTTTCAATATCGATGCAACTTTGAAATGAAAAACACTCATGTAATTTTTTTCGCATCTCCCATCTCTATTTATTATTTTCACCCGCCATCTTTGTTTGTTTTAATCTAGATGTTTTTTTATGTTAGTAACACTGAAAAAAAATGAGCACGTGACTTACCTGCTCCACGTGCTTTTGCTATAGTTTTTTTAGTATACTAATAAAGCACTTTTTTCGTCCGATTTTGACTACGACTTTTAACTTAGAGTGTTATAAAGAAAAAAATCTAACCATTGAACTTTTTTTTCGTTTCAGGGGCCAGAGCAACCTTTTATTGCTTCACAGCGGACACTTTTAAGGAGGATCATGAAGTTGTCTTGTGATAAGCTGGATTCATCAGTACCGAATTTATGGATATTTTAAGACCGAAAAAATATTTCTTGAGGTGTAATCATACCGGTAAATTGAAAGCTACCATCGAAGATGCATTTACTAAAAAATAGTAAAGGAAATTTATTGACGAGTAATTGTAAATTGTAATAAAAATATTTTTTTTGTGAATTAAAAAATACATCGACTTTTGATTCTGGATTCTAACGAAAGCAGCATTTGATTATAGATTTAAGAAAATTTTACCATAGACTTTAAATCCTACGAAGCTTCGAAAATGACTTTGAATCGTAAAATACAGTATATCTCGTATTTAATAATTTAATTTAATAGATCCTGGATTTTAGATCGTAAAATTCTTGATCGTGGATCGTAGAAAAGTTGATCCTATCTCACCAAGCCAAATGTGTTAAAAAATGCATTTTTAAATTGTGCCAAGGTTTGCTCGTAATTTAACAAAATTTTACGAAAAATTACGAGCAAACCTTGCCACGATTTAAAAATACATTTTTTAACACATTTCCCGTGGGAATTTCGGGATAATCTTTGCGTCAATCGATAGAAGGCCTCGAGAGCTAATAATTAGAACCGAAAGCTCCCGAAAATTCCGCATAAAAAGCTCCTTATTTAAAATAAACTGGACAATGAGAATCCAATGAGGAATTGAAATGAGGATCAGTGCTCCTCATTTTTTAGTATTTTTAAAATGATAAACTTTTTATGAGGAATTTTCGGGAGCTTTTTGGTTTTAAATACTAGCTCTCGACGCCCTATATCGATTGACGCAAAAATTATCCCGAAATTCCCACGGGAAATGTGTTAAAAAATGCATTTTTAAATTGTGGCAAGATTTGCTCGTAAAAATTTTGTTAAATTACGAGCAAATCTTGCCACAATTTAAAAATCGCGAGCGATCCTCAAGGTTGATCAAAAAGTCATTCTCGAAGATGAATAAAGTTACCTTTTAAGTAGTTTGCAGAAGTTATAGGCTTGAACGCTGCAGGGATTTCATTGGAAATCATTCAGATTTCGAATTTAGGGGGAGAGGGGCGAGCGCTTGATCGCCTTTATCCTCGATAAGCCAGTGGCTAAAATTGTAACCCTGAAATTACATCTGGGCCGGCTTATGGAATCAATCTTTCAAAGGCAAAAAAATGGTATTGAAAACGTTGCAATTTTATATTTGTAATAAAATCACAAGTACATAAACTTCTGTCGACAATTATGCACTATTTTAAAAACTAAAAGGACTGAGTTAATCGTAGGCCTATAATTTTGATTTTTTACCCTTTTTGAAAATTAATTTTTATTTAAGTAACTATAATTAAAAAAAATTCTCTGAATCCTTCTTTTACTTTTCTCAAGGCAATAATCTTTTTGTTACTCGTTCTTTAATCAAACTAAAACTAAGCGCTGCTAAAATTTTTAAATTAACTATATCTGTATATATTTGATAAAATAAATGGCAACTTAATTTACATTTCGTTAAGTAAATCAAAAATAAAGTGCTCTGTTATTATGTCTCATATAAAAAAACTAAGAGTCTAAAATTCATGCAGTTAATATACCTTTTTTTCAATAATTTTTTTTTTAAATTCAATGCATGCAGATTATAAATCTCGGAAGCGTTTAATTTTTATTTTTTACGTGCAAAATCCGATTCTTAAAACTTTTTTTCCTTTTTAAAATACCAATGAGAAATTTTTTTAAAAATTTTATAACAATTTTAAAATTTTCAACCAAGAATTTAAAATTGCTATTCTACAATTTTATTTAATTTTAAAATTCAGACTTTCTAAATAAATATCGATTTAAAAAAGAACGTGGGACTAAAAAAATTATACTGAGAGGTTTTTTGGTTGTATATAATTTTTTAGAACGTTTCTACCAAAAAGGAAGAAATATCACAGAAAATGAAATTATTATTTTTTAAATATGCAAGAACAAGGAAGGAAAAAATGATATTTGACGGAAGTTTATTATTTTCGATTAGTCCGCCTTGGCTAACCCGTTTTTTAATCACACCTAACAGTCCCAGGCAAAATTTTTTTTTAACTTTTCCTTCCACCACCAAAAATTTGAAAAAAAATCCATCATTTATTCTTTTTAAAAAATTGTCCTCGGCAAAACATTCTTAAGCGCTTTTTCATTCACCATTTTTTTTTTTTTCACGACTAGAACTAACATTTATTTTTTCTGTTTTCGAAAAATAAGTTTAAAAAACAAAAACACATTAAACCTCACTTGAAGATCAAAGTGCTACTGGACTTAAGAACTCTTCGATATTGCTTGTTCCTTTTAACGTCCCTCGTTCGACAACGACGAAATAACAAGCTGAATCTCAAAGAGCAGTTGTGGTGCATTTATTAGTTCCCGTTGTTGTTGTTGATGACGTTGCAGCAGGTCCCGCTGCTGAATTTAAACTAGAATAATGTTGGAGCTATGTGCCTGAGTTCGTTGAAGTCATACCGCTTGCTTCGGTTGGTGTATGCCTTTCCTTTGGGTCTAGTGAGTTGTATAATGGATATTCGCAGCATAAGATGAATTTGAGAAATCTCGGAGTTTCGACGTAAATGGCAGGAGGAATCGGTATTAATGGAGAAGTCGATGTTTTGTAATACCGGTATTCCGTCAAGCTGAAAAAATTACAAGAAATTTTTTTAGTTTAAAATAAGAATGAAAATGTCATTATTTTTTGGGAAAAAGTTTAACTTCCTGTTTTTAGATTTTTTGCGGTAAAATTTATTTCCTTTTTGGCGAAGCTTTCCATTTTTTAAATTTATATTTTGGCTTCAAAAGTGAAAAGTCTGACGGGTCTGAGTTTTATTTTATATTAGGATTGAGTTTAGAAATCCAAGTATCTTCGCAAATTTTTCGATCTCACAAGAGTTGCTAAATTAGCAAATCACAAAGTTAATTATACAAAACAAATAAAAGAAAATGCTTACTCCCGATATTTCTCGTCGGAAGACTTTTCTAATAAAGGCATCCCTGATAGGAATAATATGATAAGTGTTGTGAATATCGGTGAGAGAATCGCAACCCATTCGACTCCTTCAATAACATTAACCGAGATGATGAATATCCCCCACCACAAAACGATTTCTCCAAAATAGTTCGGGTGCCTGGATAATTTCCATAATCCATCATTGCACCATTTTCCTGAAAACAAAAATAATCCATCAGTATTAATTTATGGACACAAGACCAGAAAAATTTTTCATGACGTACAAAATATATTTTTAAAAAAGAATCTATCAGAAAATTTTAATCTTATCCACATAATCGTGACCCATAAAAATATCACATAAATCAAAAACGGAAAACGTAATAAGGAAAAAGGAAAAAGGAAAAAGGAAAGCAGTAAAACTCATCCTCCACCTCAACGCTAGGAAGAGGAATAATATTTCCCCGTGAATGGGATTATTGCTTACACGTGTTCAACAAAAAACACTGTGTTGATCCGGCGCGACTTTATTTTAATCCTAATAAAAAAAAAAGGTTTTCCTTTCAGGAAAGGATAATAATTTGGCAAGATTTCAAAATGTTGGTGTTATTTTTTTATATAACTTTTTTCTCCTTCCTTTTTTTTTCAACTCACCTGAATTAGCAGGATCTTGGCGGAATGAAAATTTTTGTAGATCCGCGTAGGTTTCAGCAATAAGACCGATGAAAAACAATCCAGTACCAGCTGAATCTAACGTCGTCATCGTCTTAGGTGCTGGAGGTTTTGCATGAATTGAATGATGCGGCGAGTTAATAAATATAACAGGAAGGCTAACAACGAACACCCACACGGCCTAAAATTATAAATATTCCTTAATAAAAAACGGAGCGATTAACAAAAACCATTCGAGATTGAAGACTTACTTGGAAAGTCCAGAAAACGGCGAAACGTATAACATTACTACGTTTATCGTCGAATCTTGCATCCCTTCCAATTTTTAAAATCCTATATAATAAATATCCAGAGAGACGAGCACCCCATAAACATACCATTAACGTAACCAAAAGCTGTCGATTATCGTACGTTTGTGCTAGGAAAAACGTGAGCAATGCTAATATGATAAAATTGGTACCTCCTGCGAAGTCCGTTAATTTATCAAATTGAAATGTAGCTGCGATTATGAAAAATATTAACTGCATAATGACCGTTACGATCGCGCTTATTGCTAAATGGTTTTCGTCAAGTATTTCCACAACCATTTCTTCGATTTATTATAATAAATTTATATAAAAAACGACCCTGAAAGTAAAAAAAAGAAAAAATTGATATATAATACCTGGAAAAAAGCCTTACAAGCTTTAAATAAAATTTACAAAGCCTAAACAAGTAGAAGGTAGCCATAGAGTATTAATACGGGCGCCATTTTTTTTTTCGGTCCGAGTCCGAGGGAAGACCGTGGTGAGACATCAAATGACAATTATTTGCTTTTCAAACAAACAATTTCTGACCGAAATGCGAGAAAAAATCAGAAAAAATTAAATTATATATGTTATAAATATAGATAAATGTCATTTTATGTCGATTTTAACCTTCTTTCATGATATGAAAAGAACACCGGAAATGCATTTAGAAACCTTGAAAACGGAAGTGCAACTCTGCCAGCTGCCAAAGGTATTCTCATTTCTCAAAGGTATTTTCCAAAACAAAATGGAGCCGATTAAACGAAAAATGGGTTTATCATTTTGCAATTCATGTGTCATCAAGCTTTAAAAGCTTTTAAATAGGATAATAAGCGGAATAAAATGAATTTCAATTAGCAATAAGTTGAATCCACGATCATGAATATTTAATGATGCAGTATAAGAGAATAATTATGAACCTCTGCCAAAAGCTTTGAGCTCGGCTAAATGTATTTAAATCAACTTTTCTCATCCAGATAGCAGCATTGTAACTTATTTAGAGTTTTGTCTACAATGTCAAAAGCATAAAGCCGAAAAAATGGAAACATCTGACCGAAACCGAAGAGTTGCATTCCGAGATATGAACAAGAAGCTAATTTTTATTGGCACTTAATTCATGGTGAGAGGTCAGCAAAATCGAGAGTGACATATTTGGCCAAGTGCATTTTATCTTAAATATCAAATCAGTTACAATCAAGTTGACATAAGTGGTGAAAAAGGATGCAATTAGGGAAAAATATTTCAATGCAGATTTCTCTCAGCTGAAATGAAACATCTGATCGTAATGATAAATAGCTTCCTAATTGCAACTTTTAAGTATGTTATAAAATATTTATGAGTACTGAAGATTATGAAATAATCTAAAGTAACCATAAAATACAATCTGGTTGCAAAATATTTTCAGATCGTTATTCTTTTTATAAATAAATCCTTTTTTGAAAGAGAATCTTTTAAGATTGTCAGTTATTTGCAAGATTTATACTAACTTTTTTTGCCAAAAATCATTTATATAAAATAAAATTTTTACACACAATAATCTTTCACTTGTTTGCTTTTAATATCGTTTGTTTAAAATTTTTATCTTATCATTGATCAATCTAATTACATAATAATGGACTCATGTTTCAAATTAGGCTGATTTATAGGGATATAAATGAAAAGAGAGCGTAACAATCTGAACATAAATCAAAAAGCATAATTGTAGAAATTCTTTGGTATCATTAACATTACTGCATCTAGGCTCATTGATAACATCAATTCTTAATTTAACAACAATTTAATATTTTAACTTACTAGTCAGAAGCTGGCATTATATTATGTTAAATTCATTCTACATGACGGGGAGATTTGAGCTAAATAATGTAGTGCTGGTGACTGTGGGTCTATTGGTCTTCTTTGAATTGACATCATTTTCCAAAATGAAAACCTACGAGGGAAACCAAAATGATTACATAAAAAAACTACGCGCGGGATCCGGCTGATACCATAAAAAATTTACTGAAAATCGATACACGAAGCGAGGGCTACAATAAATTTAATTTCAAAAATTCGCCACGTGTAAATTTTTCTCGTATATACCTTTCCTAAAAATATATTGTTTTATCCACATTCACACGAATTAAAAGAATTTAAAAATTACGTTAATTATTATTATTAATAAAACTTAATACATCAAAACGATCACAGACCGGAAACGTGCGCTGTTCTCATTGGAACAGAACTGAAGACGAGGTAAGTCAGGATAGATTGAGAGGAACTCGCAGGCTCCAGAAACAGGAGCAGGGAAAGAAGGACAGAGAGATAGGGTGAGAGAGAGATGGGAAATGATTCCCTGGGATCAATATCCACTTCAAGGTTATTCCAGGTCAGAAGGTCAACAATATAATTTCAATTAAAATTGATTAAAAAAGACGGATAATTTTTAATTAAAATTATCCGCCGTTTTTAAGAATTTTTTTTTTGAAAATTAAAAAAAAAGTTCCGTTTATTTCGTTAATTAAGGCATTAATCAAAAAAACATTAAAGGGCGGATTTTTTTTTAAACAATTAAAAAAATTCTTTCATTCAAAAGAAAGATTAAATGAAATAATTAAAGGATTAGAAAATGAAAGATGTAGTGGTTTATAAATTTACCCTCGCTTCGATCGATAACGTTCATCCATTCTGCGCCAGGCCGAGGGCATAAGGGAACGTCATATGCGCGTTTTATATGAATAGAAAAAAACACATAAAAGATGAGCGTAATAATTTATATCATTTTTATAGGATTTTGCAAGAATGTTTACAAACAAGTCAATGAATGTTTTTTTATTCTTGAAAAATGGTAAATTCTTTTTTTAAGGTTATTTTTTTTTTTGAACCCTTATTCAACTTCACACAGATGTAATGTTTCGTTTCACACAAAATTTTATGTCTTACTATTGGATGCATGCCAGTTTAATTTACTCATTTCTTAACCATAATTCAATTGAGCGTGGAAGTTGTTTTGTAAATTCTCATTAAGGGTTGATAATTTTTTATGAATGAAAAAATTTTCAAAAGTGTGATGTTTTCAGAAAAAAAGGGAGTGGATGTTGTATTTTTGTGTTTGTTTCCCAAGTACTCTATTTATTTACTTTGGTTGATCAAATGCAATGATTCATGAATTAAATGCACTGTAGACCGTAAATCCTTTTCAAAACTAAACAAAAAAAAATGTTAAAGCAAGCTAACTTAGGCCTATGTTAAAGCATACCTTTTTTAATTCATGAATGGATTCAAAGGGGAAAATAATAGGAATAGAAATCATTTTTACCTGTATCTATGTAAAAAAGAGATGTCAACCAATTTCGAGGATCGATTTGGTCGATCGCCAAGCTAACAATCCCCCTAGATCAAAAAATTCAGCACAACCCGGCAATGTAATCGAATCTCTCATTATTTCTACTAAAGTCTCTTAATTTTTTAAACCCCCGCATTTAATTGAACACAATAAATCATTAAAATTAAACAATTATAACTGAAAACAACCGGTAATAATGACAATAACTATTTTTTATCGCGATTATCGTGTCATTAAAGAAAAATCAAAGCAGAAGACTAAAATTATCGTGTCGTTAGAATTTAAAAAAAAAAATTAATTCGCCTTGTTGCCTAAATAATTATACTTCTGCTTTAACTTTAAGGAAGCCGAAAATGAATCGGTTAGGATTACATTTTAAAAATCAAGCGTTTTTACTCAAAAAGATACGATCTGCCATTAATGTAAGATTATCGAACTCATGTGAATGCTTAATCAGTGTTTAAAATAAGAATAAACGTATTTTCTTTTATAGAATGGCACCGTCGTTCACGAAAATCGAAGATATAACCATGTGTTTACATTTAAAAACAAAGTTCTTAGATCTTGTTATAATGGGAATTTTAAAATTAATAACATGACATTTCAAAGATTAGCTAGCACAGGTTTATATAGCAGTAATGAATTTATGGCGGAACCATTAAAACACAGTGAACAGCTATCAGAATTTGCTGTGGAAGTTTTGCCTAAATTTTCTGAGCCATCATTTAGTGAAATAGGTTTAGGTGGAGAATCCTTATGGGGATTGTTGCAGTATGGTTTAGAATATTTACATGTTGATTGTGGTTTACCATGGTGGGGAGCAGTAACAGTGGGTAAATAAAAATTTAAATTGTTATTATGGACTTTAACAACTGCTTTTTGTTTTTAAGAATTGATTGACCCACCAGTCTACTTTTATTTACAGCTACATTCTCCTTACGAATTTTAGTTTTACCATTGGTTATTTCATCCAGGAAACATATTCTCAAGTTACATTCACATTCAGGGCAAATAGAAAAAATTCAGGATAAAATAAAAATGGCTAATTTGCAAGGGGATGTATACCAAAGTAAGATTTAGCTTATGTTTGCCCAATATACATTTTGATGAACAATAAATAAAAACCAATTATTTTTTAGGTAGACTTTATGAACTAGAATTTAAAAAATTCATGAAAGATAATAACCTTTCTGCCTTTAAACAATTTTATCCACCGATTATTCAAGGCACTATATTTTATTCTTTTTACAAAGCCTTAAGTGGCATGGCAAGTGCACCTATTGAAAGTTTAAAAACTGGAGGTCTTTTCTGGTTCAAAGATTTAACAATGCCAGATCCTTATTTCATTCTTCCTATCTATGCTGGAATTTCTTTTTTTCTAATGCTTGAGGTAAATTTTGCTCTTTTTGAAAAAAATTAGTAGTTAAATTATTTCGAATTAATTGACGGTCTAAAATTTTTTCAGTTTGGAACAGATGCATTCAAAGTTAAAGATATCAACGTAACAGTTTTAAAAGCTTTTTTCCGCGTCATACCTTTAGGTGTTATTTTATTTACTTTGCATTTAAATTCGGTAAGTGATCAAACTTTTTTTTTTTTTTTTTCAAATTGAAATAATTTATTTTTATATGATTTTCTTGTTGTCTTTTTTAGCTTACACTTTGTTTTTGGGTTTCTAATAGTATGTTTTCATTTCTACAAATGTGGATATTCAAATCGGAAACTTGTGGGAAAATTTTAGGAACATCAAGAATAAAACATAGTAAAGATAATCCACCATTTTAAATAAATGTTAAATAAAACAAAGAAGAATAAAAGTTTTTTAAAAAAACTTCTGTTTTGTTATTTAAATTGATTTCTTTCTGGTTGCAATTACAAGTTGCACAAATCACAAAAATTAAAAGTTCTTTTTTAAGTAGTAAGTTTCATGATTTGGACTAGAAAAATTTTATCTACCTATGAAGTTAATTTTAGAGCTCTGATGAAATTAATTTAATGCAAATTTAAAGCAGTCCGATACCAATTCTCAATAATCCAATCTAACAAGCAAAAAATAGGCGTCTTGTTTCACTACCTGAAATACGCTTTGCAATTCTAGCTTAGTTAAATTGCCTGGTCTAAAACCAAAAATTTTAATTTCTTAAGCACCCCATGCAGGGGTGAGCGAATAAATAAAATAACAGGGGAAAAAATAAAGTCTTCATTCAACCGCCAAACAAACACTTTTTTGTATATTTCGTCTTGTTGCTTCTACCACTACAGAACGAAATCGTCTTGTTGCTTCGCGTGTAGCCTGTCGTCTGCTTTTTATTTATTTTCAAAAATGGGTAGTGTTTTATTAAATGTTAATAATAGGATACTAATTAATAGATTACAATCCGCTATTAGTGTAAGTATTAATTAAATCGATCCTTTTTTTATATTTTATTAATCACCGGCTTTCGATATCCGTTTAAAATCTCTTTTTTTTTATTCCAGAAAAATGTCGTACTTCAACAACGTTATAGAGGAAACCATGTGTTTGCATATAAAACCAGCAATTATTACGCGTTACAGTTTATCAAGACTTCAAATTTTAAAAAGATAGTACCCATCAGATTAGCTAGCACAAATGTAAACATAACAGACACCCCAGTGGAAATTAGTTCCAATGTTACAAAAACAATTAGTTCTCAGAAACCAAGCATTTTTGAAGATAGTGAAAAATTTTTTATAGTAGATCAAAATAAAAAGGTTGAAGTGGTTAGTAATGTTACAAAACCTGAACATGTAATCGATGAAAGTTTACTACCACCTGCACCACTTCCTCCTGGGAGTGAACCAACTACTGGGATTTCTGAATTTGTTTCTCAATTAGCAGAAAGTGGTGCAGAGCCAACATTAAAGAGTTTGGGCTTGGGCTCTTCCTATACACCACCAGGCTGGTTGCAGTTGCTCTTGGAATATTTACATGTTGATTGTGGGTTGCCATGGTGGGGAGCAATAACTTTAGGCAAGCAATGAATAAGATAGAAAATGAATTCCTTAATAGGACTATCTCAATAAAAAATTTTATTATTTTTGAAATTTTTTTTGCAGTCACAGTTGTTCTTAGATTAATAACAGTACCTGTCTTCCTACATTGTAGAAAATTTGCAGTAAGAATGAGTAATCACGCTCCTAAAACGCAAGAATTTCAAATTAAAATACTGAAAGCACGACAAGCTGGAAATATGGTTGAAGGTGAGTTTTTCTTTAATTTTTGTGTTGCTTGAAAAGAATGATTATTATTTCAAATTTTTTCTTTTTCTTTTTTCAGCTGCTACTTTGCAACATGAAATGATGAAATTTTACAAAGATAATAATATAAATCCATTAAAGGGTATGTTACCAATGTTAACTCAAGCCCCTCTATTTATGTCATTTTTTTATGCTCTGCGTTCAATGGCTAATCATCCAGTTGAAAGCATGAAAGAAGGAGGATTGTTTTGGTTTATGGATTTAACAGTTCCTGATCAATTTTACCTATTGCCCTTAACAACAAGTGTAACATTGTGGTTAATGTTTGAGGTATAGCAATATCTTCATTGAATTTTTTTAAGTTCAAATTTAAGATTTGTTTAATAATAAGTTTTTATCAAATCATTTATTTAGTTTGGGTCTGAGACTGTAAAACTGTCTGAAATGAATAACATATATATGAAATATTTTCTGCGTGGATTTCCGTTTGCCATGATGTTTATTACAGTAAATTTTCCTAGTGTAAGTATTGTATTTGAATTAATTTTTTTTAAATATATTTTGTATGAGTTTGTAAAATTATATTTATTTTTGAAAAGGCTGTGTTATGCTACTGGACAGCTACGAATGCCTTTTCTTTTGCACAAATTGGATTATTGAAAGTGGATAAAGTGCGGGAAGCATTCGGTATCCCTGTATCAATCAAACACAATCCAGAAAACTTACCACTTAACAAGAAAAATATGGTGCAAAATATTAAGGATAGTAAGTATATTCTTTAAGTTATGTTGCATTGTTTTTGAATAAATACTATATTCTTTTTATCATTTTAGGTATTGCTAATGCAAAATCTACAAGTGCACTTGCTAATAGAGAGAGGTTAAATGCACAGCAATTTGCGCAAGCAGGACGAAAGCCTCTTGAAAGAACTTTTAAGAAAAATCCATTGCTAGCAAAATCCGCAAAAGATCAATAAGCATTGATTTGTTGAAAATTTTCCCAAAATATGAAATTCAATAAAAGTTGCAAAAGAGGAAACTGCTGCTGCTAAAAGTTAAAATGATCATGTTAGCTCTTGCCTTAAAAAGGAGCTAATGGAATTAAAGGGCTTCAGTCAATCCAACTTTGTTATGTTATTTCTAGTCTTTTATGTTCTGATCGGTTAAGCCAGCAGCCAGCCTGATTTTGTAAGGCGGAAGTAATAAATGGCCATAACCATTTTTAATAATTGTGAAGTAAGTTGATCAAACTTAAAATTAAATAATTATGTAAATATTTAAAAAAAATTTTTTGGATTTATTTTTTATAATTCCTGTCTATGCAATTCTTATAGTCCTAGCTTATTAAGTAAAGCCTTTGCAACCCCATCATGACAACAGTCAACTAAAAATTAACATTTTTATAATCCTTTGCCCTATCTTTTCTAATTGACATTAAAGTGGACACAAACATTAATTGATTTAACATTTTTGAAACACTTAAGCACCCCTTTTTATAACTTAATTTCCCTTTTAACTTACAAAAAGCGTGAGAAACTGCTTTTAATAAAATCGTTTTTAAAAACCGGCTGCAAGAAACATTTAACAACCTAAACAGGGTTTACTTACTTAATAAATTATTTACAGCTTCACGAAGAATGTAATTACACTTTTTAATAACTCCACTTTTACAAAAATAAATAAAGATTGCATTTAACCATTTTAACACAAATTTAAAAAAAAAACAAGAATATCACTGGACCACACTTTCAGTTGTTTTGTTTTTATTTTTATTCTGCTTCCACGACAAAATTTTCCCCCGTAAAATTTTTTAAGTTGGCAACTCTGTATATTTTTTTTTCCAAAGCTCGAATAAACGGTTGAAAGCATCGTCATGGAAATCGAAGTTTGTTCAATGTGCGTGTACAGGAATTTCACTGAAAAATTCCAGCACGTAAAAATGACTGCGTTTTTATTAATAATAGTGAATTAATTTAAGATATGCCTTTTATAGATTTAACCGCTCCAGAAAGAGAAAGGTTTATTAGACAAGCAACCGGATGTCATATTCCTGGGTAAGCGATAAAAAAATAAATATAAATTGTGACACTTAAACAAAAATTTGTGCCGGCAGGTATACTGGGCATTGTCCTACTCTAAAATTCCGTTTCGGTAAGCGGTACGGAGCAAACACGAAGGAAATTATCGAAGAATTACGAGATCGCTCACCAATTCACGATATGAAACCTTATAAAGAAGGGGATCCGGAATTGGAGATAATACGTGGGCCCCTATGGGAAAAAGGAGAAGAATTTGATCCTATTGTGTTTACGAATTTACCGAAAAGGCCGTATGTTTTGGGGTATACAGGTAGGCCTATGTTGTCATTACAATTTAAAAAATCAGTTGAGCTT
The DNA here is from genome assembly GCA_023512825.1 of Liposcelis brunnea. Lineage (NCBI taxonomy): Eukaryota > Metazoa > Arthropoda > Insecta > Psocodea > Liposcelididae > Liposcelis > Liposcelis brunnea. The sequence continues at coordinate 6,815,298 of CM042073.1, read as the reverse complement.
TGTAAAAAAACTATTTCCCTTTTTTTAAAGGCTACATACCAGGGCTGAATTTTCAATACGGTTCCTCATTTAGCAATGCAGCCGACAAGAGTGTTTTCGAATTTACGACTAGATTAGCAGATGAAGAGAAAAGAAGGGAAAAGGTAAGTCCAAAGGTGAAAAATGTAATTTAAAAAATATAAAATTACATTATTGATTTCATTTCCAGGAAAGAATTCAGTGTATAAATACGACTCCGAAAATGTCATGCGTTAGGAATAGGGATGAGGTTTCCAGAGCTCTGGAGCATTACAATAACAAAGTTCATAGGAGACCAGGTAATTTTTTTTCTATGAAGGAAAAATTTTAAATGTAGCTTGACAATAAAAACTGTGGTTTTTTAAAAAGTACCGAACGTATCACCCGAGCTCCCACCAATTGCTGGATATACAGGACACATCCCGCGATTAAAAGGGAGCGAAGCTTCTTTAAGTCAACGTTACCATTCTGCGGCTCAAACAGGTAAAAAAAAAATTACACCTCTCTCTTAAATTTGAATCGTAATATATTTACGCTTATTTCTTTTTTGAATGATTTCAGGTCTTACGTTATTAAGAGATGAAAGAAATCGCCTTCGCCATCTCGATATAGCTAAAGAAGCTGTAAAAAATGCGATCACTTGCTCTCATGCACAATAGCTTAAGTTCATATTTGTTTAAAAATAAATTGCAAAAAAAAAGAGGGAAATATTTAGTGAGGTGATTCAGGTACAACTGAAACATCCTGCGTCCTAGATGGTGATGGATAATCTAAAATTTTTCGTTGACATTGCCTTATGTAATTTTGCTGTTTGTGATAAATTTTTAAAATTCCTTTAATTGTAAGATAAGCAATACCTCCCTATAGGAAAAATTTTTTGATTTTAATTTTTGTTTGTTGTTTATTAATTATTACTTCAAATAAAATTAAACTTACTAAAAATGTGCGTTGAATATTGGATTGTACTGATCGGAAGAGGAGATTACCAGTTAAGTTTGCCATTGTAGGTAAAATTAATGCAGAACATAAAACTCTTGAACCAGAAACAGGGTCTGTTAACGGAGGTATATTTTCAGATTCAGGTTCAGTCCCTTCAGGAAAAAACCACCTGTTGGATTCACAAAAATTTTGAATAAATTTTTAAACAGGAAATTTTTTGTGATAGTCACCTTTAAAACTAAACTACTCTACTCACGTGAAAGAAGGAAGAATATACTTAAGTACTGGAACTTTCCTTGCATTCCTCCTTAAAAATGATAATGCTGTGTCTTCCCATTTAATCATTTTTCCAAAAATTAATGCTATTGGTATAATTGGAAGTCCCAATAAAAGTTTTAAAGTATCTGTATTTCCAACAAGCTCTAATCCATGCTCTTGGCCCATAATCTGAATTAAAATAAAAAAATAAAAATGGAGAAAAAGTACTTGTAACAATCAAAACTTTCTTATTTTTTAAGCAAGAGTCCAAATTTAAATGATAAAATTAAATTTCACTAAAAAAATAACAACATAATATTCACCTGTATAACTGTGATTCCACCATATGTTACTGCAACCCAGTAAATGGAAATAACTGTAATACCAGCTGCTAAAACTGGGCACACCCTATATATAATTGCATTGACTGAATCTAATATCACAATAAATCGACCTAAGATAATAGGAAAAAAAATTAGTAAACACATTAACGATTTGAATTTTTGCAATTGCTTTTTTGTTTGCTTACCCATATCTGGATAAACAATTATGTACTCTGTATTACATTGAGGACATGAAACTTTTCCGATAGGATTGCCTTTTTGTTTTTCATCAATCCACCTTTGCAAACAAAGTTGGTGAACCCATTTCGAAGTTCCTTTACAAGTGCAAGGATGTACCCACAAAGCATTAGGGTCATCCTCATCTGTACAAAAGCAAACCCAACAATGTCTCTTCTCCTCTTCGTTAATTGGTATTTTTATATCAGAATTAGGTGTTTCATTTACTCTACTAGAACCTTCCATTTTAAAAATATACAAAAATTTGTCTTGTGCATTCAATTAATTTAAAATTCACTGGCCTAAAAAAAAAACGTAGGAACATTATACGAGCCCCACCAACAGCTTTCAATTAGTGCAAGCCGATGACAACTTAAAAAATCTACTTACTGTTGATGATTTCCTTGACATTAAAAAAAAACTTGAAATATTCGTTCTTGTTTATAAAAGGCGAACTGACATCAAACGATAAAACTGATAATCATCCAATCTCGTGAAATATTATATCATGTTACGTTTGCTTTAATTATTTCACAAATTAAGTACCGAATAATTCAATTATCGTTTTCACAATGCGACATCAATCAACAAACAGAGTTATCAATGAGAAAAGTGTCCTTTTTGTTATCACAAAGGAAATAATGGCTGATCAATATGGCGGTTAGCGGCAAATTTAAAATTGGTCGTGGCAGCAGATGCAAGCTGTAATTAGACTTTTTCTCTTCATTTTTCATCTTTTGTTCATTTAATTAAAAAATTACCGATGTTAATTGAATTGAGTAAGTAATTGGTTTATTCCGTAAAAAATACACTCCTTCGGGATTATTCAAAATGTTCATTATTTGGATTGTTGCAATTCTTTTTCATTTAGCTAACGGGAATTATGAGACTTTGGAGTATTTTAAAAAACAGCATTTACAAGATGCTGTCACAGTGTCGCCTGTTCTAAGCAACTTAAGGTTGAAATTAGAGGAGCTGGAAAGAAGATTGAGATCAGTAGAACAGCCGGGTAAGCCGATAAAATCAATCATTGAATTATTGTTTATAATTATTGCATTTCAATTTTTATTAGTGTGGACAATAATTATGGGTGATAGAAGATGGTTTCAGTGTTCAGAAGGCTTGTGTAAATGCCGGCAAGAAACTTGCACATTAAATTGCTGGAGAATGGGACTGACTCAGCTTCCACCAAGGCAGCTAGTGCCCAAAGATATTCGAAAAATGTGAGTTTGCGGGTCTTAAGTTAAACAATTTAATAATAATTTATTTTTCAGAGATTTAGGTGAAAATTTACTAACAACTCTTCCAAAAGATGCGTTTAAAAATTTAAATTTACTTACTGAATTAAATTTGTTTCAAAATCATATTGATTATCTACCGTCAATTCTGTTTAATAATATGGAGAGCCTGCAACATCTGTAAGTTTTTTTTATAGTCTGTAAACCCTGTTTCTTAAGAATGTAAGACGGTTTAAAAATTCTTTTAGGAGGTTGAGTCATAATAAGTTAGTAGAGCTTCCGCCGAAATTATTTTCAAGGCATATAAACTTGGAAACATTGTAAGTTAAGAAAATCACTAACGATCATAAATGGTCATTAATTTTTCAAAAATTAAGTTTTATTTTAGGGATTTCTCACACAATCGAATAAATAAAATACCCGAAGACTTGTTCATATTTACTCGCAAGTTATCTATAATAATTTTATCAGGGAACAAACTAAAATTGATACCTGCCAATTTACTATCCGGTTTACTGAAATTAGAAGATTTAGATTTATCGTCAAATCTTTTAGAATTCATCTTACCGATAAATTTTCAGTCAGTGTACTTTTTACAATCTTTGAAGCTTGGTGACAATCTTTTGAGTGATATTCCAGCAGGTAAGCTAATTATTATTTTTGTGTCTATGTCTGGAGCAAAAATATTTTATTCAAATCACATTCTAGGTTCATTTGATGATTTGAAAAACTTGAAAATGTTATCGTTACGTAAAAACAAATTAGTAACAATATCTCCTAAACTGTTCAAAAATAATCATAACCTCATCAGTTTAGACTTAAGCGAAAACAGGATTGAACAGGTAACATAAATAATAATTTTTTTGCTTTGATGCAGAAGTAAAAATATTATCCTTTCGCAGCTTTCCGGGAAAGAATTTCACAAACTTACATCACTCAAAGAACTTCACTTAAGTATGAACAATATTCAAAACATTCCGGATAATTTATTTTTAAATCTACAGTCTTTAGAAAGTTTGTTCTTATTTTCGAACAATCTTCAAAAATTATATGAAAAAGCATTCCTCGGACTTCATAATTTAACTTACTTGCTTATCAATAACAATAATCTCCAATTCATTCACGAAAAAACACTTTTTTATCTACCTAATTTAAGAAAACTGTAAGTAAATGAAAATTAACAACAAGTGATTACACGAAATCAAGTATGCCAACAATAAAAACTCAAAATTCCTAGATTTTGTCGTGGCATTAGAATTTTAACCGTCTGTTACATTTTTCAAATTTCTTTTCAGGCAAATGGACGGCAACAAATTAAAATTCATTCCAAATGGCTTACTATCGCGCACACCAAGACTCACTTCTATTAAATTAACTAAAAATCCTTGGCACTGTGATTGTTCAATATTATACCTATCATCGTAAGCTCATTAAATCTTAATTAAATTTGATTGCCAATGATTAATTATTAATAAAATTATTTTTTAAGATGGCTGAAAAGGAACAAGCAAAAATTGTGGGACTCAGAACCAGCATGCAGGGGGCCAGGGGATCTAGGAGGAAAATTAATAGGAGATCAAACATTTGATGATGTTTGTGATGGACAATGGGCGAGTTTGATTAATCTCAGTCCTCGCATTCCAATAAACATTCTTAATTAAATGGTTGCTTATCACCGCCATAGAGCGACGGCTTCAGTGAATGGTGTGTCATCTACAACTGGATAACCTGCATACTTCGCAACTGCACAACGATTTTTACCTTTCCGTAAGTACATGTATCCGTTCATACCCCAATGATTTCCCCACCAATTTTTTAAAATCCAATAATCTTTAGTGTAACCTACAATGAGCATTGCATGATTAACTCTCCTTGAAGAACATGATGGATCGTCGTATATTCCCTTGCTAAAACATAATAATTTAGATTGTAGAAAAAGTTTTGATTTGTTAAGGCGATAGTTATGAGTGTGTCAAATACTTACTGATAAAGTTGAAATGTATAAGGGCTGGCATTTATTGAACAAGCTACAGGCCCAACAGTAGCTACTGCACGTTCTATGGCGTGTTCATCATTTTCAGGTAATATTACGTAAGAGGTTATGTTTACTTTTTTCTGCCATGGCAAAAATCGGCATATTTGTTGCTGAAAATTTAATAAAGGTAAAATTTAGTATTTCGTTTTAATAATACAATTACAAATATAGTCGAATACTTACTTTATTTTTGTATGGATAGTCAATTTCCCCAGCTAAGCCTCCCGCATGTAAGCAATACCGCAGGGCATTTTTTAAAGATCCACCATGGCAGCCCAAATTACCAGTGAGAACACTGCAGTCGACAATTTGTTGCACACTATAAAAAATATTATATTATTAAGTACTAAGTGATTTATTTTTTATTTTTGAAGTTCTTACCTTAAATTTTGAATATTCCCAGTTTTCCGAAAATACTGCCCTTCTGCACTGGCTGCAATACTAAAAGCGTAACATGAACCGCAAGTTTTTTGATCCCAGGTTGGTGTTACAAAGCCTTGTTCAATCCAATTCCACTACAACACAACAACATTTTTGAATCATTACCTTGAACAGATCTATCGATCAAATATATTATCTTTTACCTCTTCAGGAACTTCTACATTTCGTTTTACATGTGCTTGAGATGCTGCCGCTACAAAATCTCGTCCACTATGAGATAATCGAACCATCTGACGAATATATTCGTAAATATTCTGTAAATGAAGAGAAAAATTAGGAAAAACCGTTGACGGCAAAAATCTGTTACTGCCGAGTTCAAAACAATTATTTTATCGCGGCATTAGAATTAATAATTTGTTTCGTTTTTTTTAAACTCACCATGTCAGAAAGATGATTTGCTCGTAAATAATAAGTATGATGCCCATTTCGAGCTTCTTCATTATGTTGATGAATTCGAATAAGATTCTCAATCCATTGCCTCTTCCTTTTAAGCTCTAAAGATCTTGAATATATTTTACTATGAGCAGTCTGAAATATACATAATTTTTGATCAAATATTTTTAAAAAATTAATTACTGAGCAATATTAATTACCTTGAACTGATTCCAGAATAATTCTAAATTAGGAAAATAGTGAATTATCGGACCCGGAACATGAACCCCTGCTATGATTTCATGATGACCAGGCGCTTCAGTTACCGACGAAAAATTCATTGTTACTTTTAGTGGCAAATATGACTCATCTTGTATTGTGTAATTTTGTAATGGTGAATCCGGTGTAACCTATTAAATTATTCACATTAATAAACAAAATTTAAAAAAAAAATTACAAGAAAAAACTTAACGCACCTCATAATTTTGATTCGAAGAAAGTCGACCCGTTAGGCACATAACAAAAAATATAATCAAACCCGTGCTCATCATATCCATTTCAAACAAAAAAAAACCCCTCACGTAATAAATACCTTGATTATACTATTTAATTTAAACCTAAATATTTTAGAATTGCTTAGTAGACATTTTTCACGATACATTGTTTAACACTTCTTGAATAAATAACATCTAAAATTTTAAAAACATATATTTTATAAGAAAATAATTTATATACAGTAAATCTGCTTTCAAAAATAACGAAAAAAAAATCGTTTTACATAAAAAATGATTACATTTTTAAAAAAAATGGATAAGCTTCATTGCTTCTTTGTTCCGAAAGCTACACTGAAAATTAAAAGCTAAAATCGAGATCAAGAAAAAATTCTACCTTTTCCGAGTTCTTTTTTTTTAAAAATAACTACACCGACTAAATAGCTGCTTTTTTATAATCGCAAAAGCAAAAATAATAAAATAATAAAATGCACTTAGTATATGAATGATTTGATAGAATCATTTTAGGCATTTACAATTAAAAGATACGGCTAAAATTACTACGTGATCGGGCAGCATACATTTATATAATTTTAATTTTGTACTTAATGACTATTTTGGCTTTCAAAGGCTGTGAGAAAATTAATCGTATCAGCTATTTATTAAAGTATCAGTCAGGTACGTAATTTGCAAACATTTCTCATAATATTGCTTTTCTGTTGGAAGATTGACTGTCCAAGCAATAACACGTATATCTCTTTTGCACCAATACTGAACTATTTTCCTGGAAAATGATAAAAAAATTTAAATCAAATGAAGCTCAAAGGAGGCAAATTTTAATAAGACTTACTTTGTGACTATATCATTGTGCAGCAGTATCGCAGACATTCCTAAGATGTAGTACCCAAAATTCCATAAAAACCAATAATGAATATGGTTTTCAAATCGATGAAGTGCCTGCCGAAAATAGTTGTCACTCCGAGGTTCTAAAGCTCCATTAAATCCGCTGTAATCTCCATGAGAATAATAATATGGACGCCAAGCTAGACAACAAACAATTTCAGGATCTCTTGATCTTATCTAAAAAAAAAATTAAAAAAACTAAGCCTGAGTGAATCATTTAAAAAAAAATATTTAATCATGACTTACTTTATATATCAAGAAAGCATTAAAGGAAGTGACAAGTGCTAAGTCATACAAAGCTGGATGTTGATGATATAAATCATTTATAGCCTTAACCATATTCATATCATCATTTTTCAAATCAATCATCATTCTTATTTGATTATTAATGCAGAACGTTACATATTCCTCAAGTGTTGCTATACGTTCATTTGGAAAACTTTCTCTGTAATTAACAAATGGCAGTAATTTATGAAGATTTCTGACATATAATGTGCTTGCAAACGTACCCAAATGGATGCTTCACTGAAATATCAAGCGATTTAAGATCGTCCCATTTTGTCTCCCGAATAGCTTTTGTTATGCCTGTCAATCGTGTGGTGGTATCATCGTGGAAGACAATTGGTATATTATCGGCAGTTAGCATAACATCAAATTCCACAGCTGCCATTCCATTATTCCATATCTAAAAAAAATAAACCAAATTTTAAAACTATTCAATTTACAAGAAAATTAAAAAAAAGTTTACCTTTTTTAGTGCTGAAAGACTATTTTCAGGTGCATCCAACCCACAAGCCCTGTGCCCTACTACTTTCATGACAAAATCATTCTCATATTTTTTCTCCTTACAAAATACATCATAAGCTCCCCAACTGTTTCCTAATATGTGATATACTCTTGATGGCTTTGGTCTGGGTATGCGGAAGCGTAATATTAAACCGAAAATAACACTGGGTACAATGATAAAAAATAACATGGATTCAAAGAACCCCCAAATCACTTGAATTAACGCATAGGAATAAAATACAAAGGTTGTACAAGCGAGGAAAACTGACACTTCAACGTAGCCGCCCATTTTTATAAACAAATAGTAGCCTGCAACAAAAAGCCGGTAATTTAATAAGGTATTAATGCGGTAAATGTGAAAATTACGTCTAATTACGCTAATAACATACCTCATAAGCTTAACATCCTAATCGAAACTAAAATATCTTCTTATTTTAACTAAAAAGCGTCACATTATTTATCTTAAATGTAAACAACAACATTAAATAAAAAAATCTAAAAAAAGATTTGCAGATGACTTTCGATTCTCGAATCGATATCTCGAATCGAGATCCGTTTAAAAAAACAAGAGCATCAAAATGGTTAAAAATCGCAAAAATCGTAATTTTCAGTTATTTTGTACTGATGATTAGTAAAAAGGATCTAAAAGAAGGATACAGGCTTTAGTGTTTTGCATTTTTACTTTTATTAGCCATATTTAGTAATAAAATCGATCTTTAAGCAACGACAACTCTAGTTTTAAATTCAAAGGAAGCTTTCCTTTTTTACACAAGGGTTGTTATTCTGTTATTCGTTTTGCATTCCAATTTTATGAAAACTAATCTAATCTATATTGTTGCTTTGATGAAGAAATCGTTAAAAATGCACTTAAAAACATTCATCATAAAAAGCACATCAACAGTACACGTAAAAAATTTTTTAAGAAAAATAATTAACACAGTTTATTCATATAAAAATAAAAATACAAATACAATTTATGTCATATAATTTGACTTTTTTAAATGCTCCACGATAAAACAAAATTTTCGTTTAAGTTTTCGTTTAATTCATCAACAGTTAGCACCTAAAAATAAAAACAAAAATATTTAATTTTTTTGGGCTAAGTGAAATTGTTTCTTTTTCATGATGGACTTACCAAGGCAGTAGCATTATAAGCAAATTGGCATTTCTTTCCATTAAAAGTAACTTTATTAATAGGCTTCATGAATCCTAATATATTAATGCTACCTAATTTAGGAACCAAAGGAGTTTTCCAATGTTTTACTTGACTAGTTAAATTTACTGCAGTTAACTGGAACTCAACGAGCCCGTATTCTTCATAGTTTTCATTGTCTGAAAATAAGAGACATTGTAGTAGATTAATTGGCAACATTAATGGAAAATGAATTTACTTACGAAGACTTTCTCCGTCATCCCAGTATAACGACCCCGTACCGGGAACTGAAAGATTATGGCTGAAAGCAGCGACGAGGCGAAATTCATTTAACCGACTAAAAAAAAAATAATTTTTTATTAATTTTTTAAATTGAATAAATAATTTTTTTAAAAAAATTTACCTTAGGGTCGTGGTTACGTTTGGCTCTTGCAAAGGTATAACAGAACCACCTCGAATAAGTACAGGAATATGATCAGAGGGAGCTGGTAAATCAACTTCAGAGCCATTTGTCCATGTACCAAATCCCGTATACCAGTCGTACCAAACTTGTTCTGGTAAGTATGTTTCAACAGTCAATGCGTGCTCATGTAAAACAGGAACAATTAAAATACAGCATCCCCATAAGAATGATTCATCAATGCCGTGAGTTTTACTGTCTTCAGGAAATCTAAAAAAATAATTTAATTAGTTTGTGATTATTTTAAAGGAAATAATATTTGATACTTACTCAAAAAATAAAGGTCTAGCTACTGTATCCCCATAATAATGAGCTTTCCAAAATAACGTGTATAAATAGGGCAGAAGAGTGTAGCGAATTTCGAGAGCGGTCTTCACTCCTTTTACTGTATCGTTTCCTAAAGCTACGGGATCCTGATCCTGTAATAATTTAAAACAAATAATGAATGAAAGTAAAAAATATAAAAAATATTAGAATAGGTTCTTACAAAAGCGTCATCAGTGTTATGGTTCCTTGAAAAAGGGTAGAATGCGCCAAGCTGGCTCCATCGCTGACAAAGATTAACTGTGGTGTTTCCGTTGAAGCCGCAGATATCAGCGCCCATCATTGGCACCCCAAAAAGACTGAATGATAGCATTTCTGTAAGAAAAATTCTTATAGTATTTGCGGATGCTTTTTTTAAAAGCCAAAAATTAAAAATATATTACGTGGTATGCTCATTTTCATATCGTGCCAAGTAGAGACGACATCTCCACTCCAATGACCCACAAAGCGGCCGATCCCAGGAAAAGTGGAACGGGTAATAATAAACGGACGTTTTTGAATGACTTCCTTTAAAGCTCTGAATTAGAAAAGAAACTGGATTTCAGTTTTGAAAAAAATTTAAATTTATAAGATTAATTTTACCTATTTGTAACAATCGCTTCACTGAACCCGTATAAATTGTGAACATTGTAGTGCAGCCCTGCATACTGTTTAGCGTTCATGCAAATAGTCTTGTAAAAAAGTTTACCGCCATCAACTGCCGGTAAATATGGTGGATATTCAAGTGAGTTATTCGAGCAGCCGTTTATGGTTCCATCTAAAAAGTTCGACGGTTCATTCATGTCCTAAAAAACATTAATTAAGTTAATTTTGCTTGCTTACACTAAAAAAATTAATTGAGGGAACTTACGATCCAAAGTCCATCAAAAGGTACGGAATCATGCAATTTCTTAATCATAGTTGTCCAATAGTTCGACGTTCCAGGATTAGTAAAATCCGGGAAAACCGTACAATTTTTATTCCAAACTTTCCCTACAAACGGCTTTCCATCGATATCGTTGACGAAAGCATTTAGTTGGACACCTAAATCATAAGGAGGGTAACTGCCTCGAGGTTCACATCCGCTGACACCAGGATCGAGTATAGGCACAAAATGCATTCCTACACTGTGAACTTCCTTTACAAAAACAGATAAATTTCCGTATCTTTTTTCATCCACTGTAAAGTCATTGTTATGGTCCATATAATCTATATCATTCCACTGTGTATCCTACAATAAAAATTTTAAAATTTATGAATTTTTTTAAAGAATTGTAGCAAATTTAATTTTTAATACTCACGAATGGAATTCCTGCATTTCGGGTCCTTTCCCAAACTTTTCGCATGTCTTCTACATTTTCATAACCGTATCTTGATAAATGAAAACCTAATGACCAATAAGGAGGTAAAAACGGACGGCCAATAACTTCTGTATATTGTCTTATTACATCCCCAGGAGTTGGGCCGGTAAAAAAATAAAAATCGAAAATTCCTCCGATAGCTCGGAATGTGATTGCCGGCTTTGGCTGCAGCAGTACATCTAAAAAAATTTGAATTTGACATTTTTGTTCTGTAGTAAAAACTGGGTCGTTATTTAAAAATTACAATTACCCATTGCATTGCTATTTAAAAAAAATACGCCATGGCTTTTCCCATTCGGTTCTAAAACTAAATAAAATGGATGGCTCCCATATAAATTCCTCTAAAATAAAAAAAGAAATAAGAATTAAAAATAGAATATGGAGAAAGGTGAATCAAAAGAGTCATATGTATTTTTAAACCCTCTCCAATTCTATTAAAAGTTCTTACGTTTGGCCAAGGGATGGAATCATGATTAAACATTGTAAATCTATTCCAAGAAGTATTCAACTGCAACGGCGATTCATGCTCTCCAAGACCGTAAATTTTTCCGTTAAATTCTGCACTGATTTGTAAAAACTGGTTAGCGAAAATAAAACCACCTTTACTCATCGCATCAAATCTAGAAAAAAATTTGAATTAATTTTTTACAAAAATTTGCATCAGAATTATATAACTTACATAATACTTGAGTCGTCCCTTACAATTTGAAATCCTACTTCCTTTTCCTTAATTAAAACTTTATAACTTGGAACTCTAGGCGGATTACTTGGCGCCAATGGAACTTCTGGCAGAGGTGATTGATATCGATCATTGACAGCATCTATAATCTTTTTTTAAAAAAATTAATCTTTAAAATTTAATGACTTCAAAAACTGAAAAAAAATTACCTTTAAATGTAGCCTGTCACTACTCTCATAATGAAAATCCAGCCTCAAAATCTGAACATCATCTGGATATGGAGATGCAAAAGTCCTTTTCATAAATGCTCTCACTCCATTTGTAGAATAACTCACATTTAAGTACTGATAACCGCCATATGATTTCGGGTAAAAACACCAAGGCACATTTAAAGGCGGGAAATCAACAGATTTATTATTCTTAGGCTGCCAGCAACATTCTCTTTTACTGCATAATTCTTCGTTACCTCCATCTTCCGGGTAGCAGTCAAATTTTTCATTATCAGATAATATTGCACAAGACTCATTTTTATTTTTTTCTTTTGAGTAATTACTTTTTGTAAATCTTTCATCATGAATGAATTTAAGTTTTCCATGATTTAACAATAATGGAGTTGCATATAATGGACTATAATATTCATTGGTGGCAGTATTACTGTTGCAACAGTAAGCAGATACATATAAAAGTATTATCATGCATAATGAAAATGATAATATGCAAATTGTTATTTTTGTTAAGAACTTATAAATGAATAAGTTTTGGTCAAAAGGTTCATAACCTTTCCGACTACATGTGCTGAAAACCATATTGTCTGAAACAAAGAAATAATTTGTTATCAGAGATTCATATGTGAATATGAGTCATCAAACACTTGGATAAATATTTAGCATTAGGCCTTAATTGAGAGAGCTTGACTGCAAGATTCTTAGCTAAAAATTTTTTTAAAAATTTATCCTTAAGAATTTTTAATAGATTATTTAAAAAATTTTAAACTGAAAAATTTTACACTGAGCAGCTGCAGCTGTGGATTCATATTAATCAGTCAAATCTACATTGAATTGGTATGACATTCCTAGGTGTCATTTTCTATTAAACATATCCATTAATTAGACGCTTTAAAAAAGTCACAGCTTTATGCAATATACCAAAAATAAGCATGATTTTATCCAAATATTTTTTGATACCGAAAAAATCAACTCTTTGTTATGAAAATTTAGGCAACACAAATAAAAGCTTTTGTGAAGTTTGAGTGTTATTACTATCCTTGTTACTTACTTAGACTTTAATTACTCAATGCTGCTTAACATTTTCAGCTTTTCCTTCAAGAAATTTTATTGTACAGTGTAAATACTACAAAATATATAAAACTCTAAAGGCCCTTTAGTAATGGAGCTATGCCTTTATGACAGTGCCTAAGAAATTATTGATCAGCTTTATCACAAATTAGGCTTACCTTAATAAAATGTTAAAAACAATAGAGAGCAATAAAATTAAACCATAACATAATGAAAATATTGGTTATCGGAAAACAAATCTAAACAATTTCATTCCACCGTTTCCCGATCAGCAACCTGTAAAAAATACAAAAATTATGGTTTACTTTGATTGATAATTAAAATAACAAATAAGTAAGAGCTTTTATAAACGCATAATAATCTTAAATATAAACTTACCGGTACGATTTACATGAAAAAATTAAAAGAAAAACAGAAAATAATAAAAATTAAAACCGTTTACATCTCCCCACTTTGCTTTTTTTTCTTCTAGAGTTCAGATCAGAGCCTCCTAGATTCGATTCCAACTTTTGACAAATCGAAAATCTGATTCGATATATCGATTTTCCAGCTGATTTCACTTTACACACTTGGCGCACAACGTGAAGGTTATTTATTTATTTATTTATTGAAGCCAAACAATGGCTGAAAAATTGGAAGATTTAAATTTACCTGTGGCAGTTGTTACTCGAATTATTAAAGACGCTTTACCAGAAGGATGTAACGTTGCAAAAGAAGCGAAATTAGCACTATCAAAAGCAGCATCGGTCTTTGTTCTGTATTTAACATCACACGCTAATAAGATAGCCCTCGAAAATGGAAAAAAAACGATCACTAATAAAGATGTAATGGAAGCTATTCAAGATACTGAATTTGGGAGATTCGAGCAACCGTTGAAGGAAGCAGCTGAACGTAAGTTTTTATCATGTACCAGCCGTAACCAGTTTAGGTTATGTCATTATTGACAAGAATTGTTTCTATTGTTTTCAGAGTTTAGGAAAATGCAAAATAGTAAAAAGGAAGCTTTAGTTAGTAAAAAGAAAGCTAAGGAAGATCAAAAGGAAGATAAGCAGGATGATGAGGATGTAGAGGTAACGTAATGTTATGAGCATTAATATAATTGAATGTATTAATTATAATAAAATGATGTTTTTTATATTGCAAGTATATTTACTATGTAAGAACATACAGAATATACATGATAAAATAATTTTTTTATGTACAAAGGAATCTAATTTGATTATTTCATGTCAAGCATTTTTAAAGACTCTATGAGTTTGAGTATCTTTTGTACTTTTTATGCAGCAAGAACAAACTACTGCTGGATTTCAAAATTTACATGCATATTTTTAAAATAGGTTTTTTTTAATATAAAATAATTACAAAAGACAAGAGAATAATTTAAGATTTTGGGGTAAAAAAATTTGATAGTGAAAATTCAAACTAAAAATTATTTCAAAAATATGCAGACAAATTTTTTTACTGCAGCAAGTTTACTTTTTACAGCCACACAGATACCTTTTTAAAAACATGGGCAATTAAATCAAACACACTAAAAGGTTATAAATTTATCATATCCCATTCCCCAAGTAAAAACTGCAAGAATACCAATTGGCCCTACGTTTAGTTTGTGCATATTAAGAAAAGGCAGATTTATTTTCAGCTCATTAAATTTCGATCTAAATTCTAAATACTCATTTCTAGGCCTAAGGTTGGAGAGAAAGCTTAAAAAATACTGCATTCGTTAAAAGTTCATATAAAATTACAATTTTTTTTTTACTAAAGGCAAACTCAGTCGTGGTTTTTATTTAACCCCTGATATATGATTTATTTTGGAAGCTACAGTCATTAAAAAAACTCATCCAACCAATTTTTTTCCGCCGATTAACGATATGATAATTAAATATGATTTTCTTGCCTTGGCTAGTAATTAAAAAGGGCAAGATTTATGTTTCTTTTATTTATTGGCATGACATTGATAAAGAAGCTCATTTACACTTACATTGTTGCATACGTAACACGTTCAAAATATTTTCTATGAAAAATTAAAGCTGACAGAAGACAAGTTGTATATAATTGCGAGCACACAATGATTAAAAATAAATATAACAGTTTTTAATATTTTTACGATTGCGCTCAAAATTTAACTTTGGTAAACATCGAAGATAGCATAAAAACCATTGAGGAAGATTAAAATTAAAACTGGAAGCATGCCATAATAATATCTAAAAAAAATTACGCTATCAATAAATAACAAAAAAAAAAAAAAAAAAAAAAAAACAAATCAGTATACATTTTTATAAATATAAATACTTAATATTGAAATTTTTAAATTGTGCGGCCAAACTCATCTACATCGCACAAAAAAAATTTCCCTAAAATCGTATTTTGTTAATCGAACGTTGCCCAATTACTTTGTGAATTTTTCTGTGACATTGAATTATCAAAAGCTATCTCGAAAGGGTCATTCGTTTTGTTTCCATTGGTCATATTATTACCGTTTGTTTTAAAATCTATCCCGTATTCTTTTAAAAGATCTAAGTCCTGTTTATTAAATTGTGAATTTGTCAGACTTGTTGAGCTATGTAAAAATGACGTATTGGAACTAAACCTGCTCTTTATAGTTTTATCCGTATTACTTTTATCTGTTTCGTTCGTTCCGTTTAATTTATAGTACGGATATAATGGGTTGGTTAATCCTTGTGGGAATGCAATGCATTCGTCGTTGTCATCGTTTTCTAACGGATCGAAACTTTCTTCTTTGGGGATTGAATCCAGTCTTATTAAATCTCCTACCGAACCAGATCCGTTTAGCTGTAAAAATGATAAATAAGGATTTTATTACGGGAGCTTTAAATAGGAAAGTCATACGAAACTTTTTTTAATTCGGGTTGTCATTCCATTAAATTCCGATGTGTTTTCAAATCTTTTTAAAAGTTAAAGACAAGCTTGGAAGTGTTTCCGAGCTGCAAAATAGCTTTGTTTACATTTCCACTCGTGACGTCATTTTTAAGTTGGCAAAACGGACAATCATGGCCGACTTTTTCCAAACCGTTATGTTTTCTTCGAACTGAAACGGTTTCTTTTTGAATTAGAATTGAGTTTTTAAAACCCTACAAAAAGCATCCTATCGTTCTCCGTTTTGAGTCTTTATTTAAAGAAATTACCAAATTAAAATGGCTGCTCTACTGGCATTAATGTACGAAAATTAAGCGTGTGCGATTTGACACAAAATAGCGGGATTTTTAATGAAATGACAAACAACAATAACAAAAAATAAACGAACATGCAAAAATCTAGCGAGTGCAATTGAACCAAACAAATTACCTTTCCTTTTTGTGCCTGGGCAGGAGCGTGCGTAGCAGACGATGGAAGCGTTATATTATTATTAGAAGATACTAAACCGTTTGATTTAAGTGAAGTTTGAACTACATCAGGGAAAAAAAGATTCATATCCTGTTTAAGCGGTAATAATTTAGTATTTGTAGTGGCCGTATTAGACGTAAAACCGAACGGATCAGAAATTAAAGGATTCGAACTAGGAAAGGAAAACGAAAAAGGGTTATTACTGGACTTATTAAAACAATCAATTGGAAGGCTTGCAGTGGACGATAAAGGAGTATGGACAGGTGAAGAACTATTGATATTTAAAGGGGATCCTATTCGCGCGGTCCCTTTTCCAAACTGTTGAAACGTATCAAAGCTCCTCACAGGTTTTAACTGAAATAATATAGCATCAACAAATCACAATAGCTAAAAATCAAACAAAAAACAAAAAAAAATTGTGCATGGCTTTGGCTTGTGATTATAAAAGCACGACATACATTTACAAAACTTCGTACATGTTATAAAAGTAGTAAAATTATATAACATGCACTGAAAACGGCACAACAAAAAAATTATGTCGTTATGAGGCTGAGAATAAATAAATTTTTGTACTTACGCTTCTGTAAACAGGAGGAGAGGACGGATTTTCAGATTTATCAACAAGAGAGCACTGCCTATTGATAACTTCTTGTAAATCTCCCATTAAATCCATGTCTAAGTGTGGAAGAGCATCAGATTTGGTGGCTAATTCTGCATCTGCTATTGGGGATATAAGATCGTCAGAAGGTGGGCTAAGCGGAACGTATTCATTCGACCTAAACATAAAAAATTATTATTTTTGTATCTCTAAAAAAAAATTTCTTGGAATAAAATTATTTCAAACCTCGAAGCAGGCGCCGCAGATCTTCTTTGTTTTTTATATGTTGTCGCAGCAGAGATGGGTTCTATATTACCAAAAGTCATAGGCCTTGTTCTGTGTGAGGTTGGAGAACTAGGCGCGGATCTAGGTTGAGACCTGTCTGGTTTCATGCTCGATGTTTCACGAAAATTCGTTTCACGTTTCATTTTAGAGCGGATACCTTTGTAGGCTGTTTTCACGTCTTTTCCTTTTTCTTTAACCGATTTTACAGCAGATTTTACCGCTGGGTTGGCCTAAAAATAAAAAAAGATAAGTTTTGCAATTTTTATGATTTTTAGGGCTACATAGCCTGACTTGGTTATCGGTTTTCACCAATTTTTTTTGCCATTTACTGCATTCACTTACTTTATTCTTTACTGTTTTGAGGAAAGCAGATCCTTGAACCCTCATAGTCGATACCCATTCCTTATACTGCGCTTTTATTTTCGAACTAGATTTTTCCGAGTAATTACACGCTTCAAATTCAAATTCATCCGAAAATCCTAATCCTGCATTAAGCAGATCCAGCCTTTCCTCTATAAACTGCAAATTTAAAAAAAGAATAACATGCAATGCAACGTTTATGCAGGGAAATTTTTTCCCTGACGTCAAAAATCCAAATGGCGCCCATTTGTTTTTTTTGTTAGGGCGTTTTTTACCTGCTGAAATATTTGTAAATGTAACATATCACGAAGAAACGGTTGCATATTTGAAGGCCTTGATTCAATAAAAGCTTCTTCACTAAACGTGATCCTTTGACCCTGATGAAATTTTAAAGCGTCCCTATAGCCACCAATTAATTGCACTAATGCTCTTAAAAACACCCTCGCGAATCCGTCATCGAGTAATGCACTTCTATTCTTCAACTGACTTTTTAAAAACTTAACCTGCAAAGTAAATTTATTAATTAGGTTTTTATGATTGTAAAAGTTCTCTTAGCTAAAACTTACAATGTCCTGAGGAAGAGACTCTACATCATTAAATGGAGTTGAAAGTAAATTGCTATCAGCATCCAAAACTACAACATCACCTAGATCAGACTTTTTTACACCCTGCAAATGAAACAAAATTAAATCTGGGGGATTTAAATAAAAGAAAAATAAGGACGTAATTCTTACCTCCCATATTGGAGTTGGTACACCAATAAGAAAAGGCATTGGTGCTAATAAATAGTCTATTAGATGTTTAGGAAGCACTGGAATATAAATATGTTGCCAATGCATTGGGTATATAATAGCGTTAGCAGCCTGCACGCATGCACTTAACCGACTTAGCCTTCTCGATATAAAAATTATTCTCCTTTCATACAACATAGATGCAAAAATGACTAGCATGTTGTTAATTTCTACTGCACTGTAATATTCAGTAAGATTTCTCTGAAATAAAGAAAAGCTGTTAATTATTATCACATGCTAATAAGGAAATCCAAGAAAAAGAAATCTACTTACATTTTCTGGAATTTTAGGGAGTTGGAACTGTAAAGGGCATTGACATACTAATTTCTGTAATATAGAATCAAAATGTTAATAAAATGCTATTAAACATGGTAATTTCAATGTAAGTTTAAATTTGTTAGGACTTACACTTTGGTCATTGTTATAACTAACAGTCAAAGATGCGCCAGGATCAGGAACTTTGCTACGTAATAGTTTATATAAAAATTTATTTAATTCATCTGGTTTCGAACATCTAATAAGCTCAGCGACACAGTTTAGTATTTTTATAAATACTTCATGCCAAGGCAAGTGACTAAGGAACACAAGAGCCGTTTCGGTTTTTGGGTCATGCCTACAAAACCCAAAAGTCCACTTCGAGTCCAAGTTGGTTAATACAAATGAAAAATGCTGGACATTTGTACTAAAATAATAAAATGAAATTTATCAGATCATCTTATTGTTGATAATTAAAGCTTGCATGCAAGGTTATTTTCAATGACAGAAAGGGTAAAGTAATTATTACAAAGGCTCAAAAAGTGGTTTCTTAAATTTTTTAAATTTGATCAGTAAGGAAGTTGTTTTATGTTAAATTTTTCAATAACTGAGCAGAAGAAAAAGAAAGGCTGTTTCATTGTCCTCAAAAAATTTTGTTACACTTCAGCCGAATCAGTTGTTTCCTGAGACATCAAGAAGCATCATATTTCAGATTTCAGATGTGTTGTGATTTTTCGACAATTAAAAATCATCTGATGGTAATCCAGAATGGATTTTGACAATACTTACTTTTCGAACTCACAAGGGTATGCAAACTTTGGTACTGAACCTAAAACTTGCTCATCTTTATATGAATCTGGATATTTTTGAATTATCCAGGCTTCTTTTTCTGAGTTTTCTGGCCTTGCCACTTCACAGAAAGACAGATACAGTTGTGTGACATCCTCCCTGAAATAAACGATTAACAAGGAAATTAGAATTATAAATTCTATAGTGGGTGTAATTAGAACATTTGCATGACATAACCATTAAAACTGAAATTTGAGTGTACATACTAAGAAAGGATATTGAAAAATTTTATAAAAAACCCATTTTAAAAGGCACAAAAAAGAGAAAGTCAACTTATCAAACGTCTATTTACTTGATAAGAGCTCAAAATTAAAGAGATTATGGACAATGCACAGGAAATAGAATCACGTTATAATTGAACAACGAAATTTAGGATGGATCATTACAATAAGTTGAAACTTACCTTAATCTAGATCCCATGTTTACATCTAAATCACAAATATAATTACGAATAATTTCAAAAAAGAGGACATAATCTAATTTTATGTTTTTTTAACCCCCTCAGACAAGGAAGTCATTTTGAAAGCAGACGAATTTTAAAACTCGAATCGCGATTTAAAGTTCGATTAATCGATTCAATATTTACGATTTTGTTGACAAACAAAAGCCTAACTCGTGACTTTATGGTTGATAATTTTGTGATTTTAATTATGTATTTTTGCTCTTGAAAGTACATTTAAAAATGCAGGAAAAGTGTCAGTTTCTCCGCCGTCCTCGGATCCTCCCAACGAGCAATGCCGAAATACCTTACCTTCTTCTTTTATTGGTTATGATTCCTGTAACATATTGGTTTGAAGTATGGGTAGTCCTTCCTACCCTTTTTCATCAATCTACTATAACATTCTGGATATTTTTTACATTAGCTCATTTTCTCTTACATAACATAATCGGGAATTTCCTGGGAATTGTAATGTGTGATACTAGTATTAGAGGGAGAAGAATGCCGACTGAAGAAGGACCAGGAGTTAAATTTTGTTCAGTCTGTGAAACTTTAACCCCACCAAGATCCTACCACTGCCCAACATGCAATATTTGTATATTGAAAAGAGATCATCATTGTGTGTTTTCAAGCTGCTGCATCGGCCACTACAATCATCGATATTTTATACTTTTTATTTTTTATATGCTTCTTGCTACTTTAATTTCTTTGCCTTTTAACATTTATTTCCTGTGGGATGCATTAACCTTCTCTGAATTATCATTCGTTGCTACAATGATATTTCCTGTAATCATGTTCCTAGTTGATATGGGTCCAGATAACATTGATATAAATACTATGTATATTGTGATTTTCACGATAAACATTGCAGGATTGATTTTTTGTGCTGCTTGGTTTTACTTTCACATCAGACTTATTATTACTGGTAAAGTGGTTCACGAAATGAGAAGATGCATCAGTTCATACAATTTAGGAAAAGAAATGAATCTTAAAATGGTTTTGGGAGAACGATGGTATTTAACATGGATATCTCCGTTTTTATTCTCTGAGTTGCCAAGTGATGGCATTACATTCCAGTTAGGAGAAAAAGAAGACTAATTTTTTAAAAGTAAGTATATTTAGAATATAAAATATAAGATATAAAAAAAACCCTATAAAAATGTAAAATAATGGCACAATTCGTCATGTAATACTTAAAAAAAGATGATGTGATGTATACTTATGAGATCACATTTATGGTAAAATTTGATGAATTATTAGATTACATATAATACAATGTAAATTATAAAAAATATGGAAGACAAATTTAAATGTCCAATGGTAAAATTTATATAAAATAACAGCTTTTTGTAATATAAATAATCCTGAGATTCAAATACTGTATAAAGAGATTCTTTTAGATCTAAAATAAAAAAAGTATTGCTATGCATGATAATTTTTAAAGTACTTAAACTACTGAATATAAATATTGCTTATTTAGCACCATGAAGACAATATCAAGTTTATGCAGAGCACTTAGTTAATTTTTTTACTTATTCTAAAAAAGATAGGCAAGGTTTTTGATAGACCAAATGCTCTACAGTTCACAGTGGGGCTGAAGTTCATAGCCAAAAATCGAAATATGAAATTTTGGAGATATTCGATTTTACTGATCTTAATTCTGATATGAGTAAATAAAAATTTAAGAAAGCGTAAGCCTTTTCGTATTTTAGATCAAAATTAAGACCATCATTATTTTTTTCAATTTTCGGCCAATTCGGATTTCAGTAAATACCACTGTGTAAGTGATTACTATACCCTGTACAGAAAAATCGTAACCTTACATAAATGCCATATTCATATGGTCATGCATACTAACATCATTCACTGGTCGAGATTGCAAAAGCGATCGAGCTTGATATAACTCCCTTAAAAGCGAAGCTTTTTCTTGTTCTAGCAATGTTATCCTTTCACTTTTTTGACTAACCTCCTGCAATGAAATTAGCATTTAAATTTTCTTCTTTTTTTCAGAAAAAATTTTCGATTATTTATTTATACCTTCGTTAAAAGCCGATTTTGATGTTTGACACGAGACACTATATCCGTCGGTGCGACGTGGTGGACAGCTAAATTCATATGAAGCGGAAGACCACCTCTTTCCCAGGATTCTGCCAAAGCTGCCAAATGACGGTTGACTTCTAACACACGAGCCTTTTGTAATTCTAATTTTTCTGCTTGAGCCTCACTCCATTGTTCCTGAGGAAAACAGCGAATTATTTATTATAGTACTTAAGAAAAATTTTTATCTAGTCTCAATTTTTTAACAATCAATATTTGCCAAACTTTTGTTCAGTATTGATTATATTTTAAAACGAAGGAACTATAATTCTCAGGAAACTGTACTGATTTTGCATTTAATTATTTTAAACCGCATTTGACTCAATCGTAATTTATGAATCGAATTAATAGTATATTTTATACTTAGTATCAAAAATGGGTTTTAACGCCGGGTTTTAACGGTTTTAACGTGGAAACCCATTTTTGCTACTAAGTATAAAATATACGATTAACTGTTATATGTACCTGAAATTTTTTTCGGGAAATGAAATAAATGTTAAATTTGTTTTGTGATGTTACACCAAAAAGTATTTTTTTTATGTTTCAATCTAATTTTTAATGTTGGTTGTCAAATTAAGAAAAAATAAAATAAAAAAATGTGGGAAATTTATTTTTTTGATTGAGAGCTTACCGCATGAGATCCAACTCGACCAAGATACTTCATTTTTTCTTGTACAATCGCCACCTGCTTTAAGTACCACTCTCGAGCTCTTTCAACAGCTGTAAGTCCTTGCATTAAAACATCTTTTTCTTGCTCTATTTGTTTGATTCTTTTTAACTGCAACAAAAATATTTATTAATCATTTTTGTTAAATAAAATTTTTGGAGAAAAAAAATTACAAACCATATTGTAATCAATGCCATTCTGTAATGTATGCCTACGAGGCTCCCTTTTCCTGGGCCCTGTTTTCTTGTACAAATTAGCTTGAGGATCCCCGTACACTAAAAAAAATAAACACATTTTATATTTTTAAGCCTGCATCTTCCTTAAATCAACTAAAATCTAAAAAAGAAAATTACCTGCAGGTTTTCCATCCCCTGAGCTTCTTCCGTAAAAATTAGGATTGTTATACCCCATTGCATTCTTAGCAGCATCATGATCATTTAGTAAAATGCCTTTCTGCCAGTTTTGTAATGCTGTTCTTATTTCAGCTTTATCAATACTTCTTTCGTTCATCCTTTCTGGATTTAAATTTCTGTTTGAATTAACAATCGCATTTGCTCGTTCCAAACCAGGAGCTGTTCTAGGCGGTTTTGGTGGCCCATATAGCACAGCACCTGATGCTTGATTCACATGTGGCATATGAGGTGAATAATTTCTTCCTTCATCTGCCTGACTTTGTTCGTTTAGAAGTTGAGGCATGCTATTTGTTCTTTGTCCAGCTATGGCATTATTAGGACGAACTGTTGCAGTGTTTGTCCATGGAGTTTTGGCAACATTATCTACATTAGAAAATAAAATGATACAATCTTTCCAATTACGGTTAATATGGACTTTTCGAAATCTAAAATCACAAATACAAACCTGAAATATCAAGTATAGGAGCAGACGGAGGCCTTTTAGGCTGAATTTTATTCATTTCATTTGAGGTTTTATTTTGGGTCTTGGGTAAATCAACCTGATTCCTTAATAAACAAATTTTAAGCCCAGCACAAAATCTCTCAAATGATAATAATCCATTTGGCGGAGTTACTTTTTGTAATGAATCAATCACTCCTTTAGGAAGACCTTTAGCTCCATCATCTTGCCACCATTGTTCAATATCTAAATAATAAAAATTTCATTGACATTTATGAGAAGTCATTAACTGGGGTATTACCTCCCTCAAGCAAATCCTGTTACATACCTGAAAAACGTACGTAGCCCGTTTTTTTATCATCCATTATATCGAATAATGTTCTCATTGCTACGACAAATCTTTTTGGAAGACCATCTAACGTAGGAGATTGCGGTTGTGACATTTTTAAAATAATAAAGGTTATTGCACTAATTATAAACTATAAAAATATTTCCCGTATGTTAGTGTTTACATAAGTTTAATGCACTTTGTTACCAACTTAACCTAACCTTGAAAAAAATATTTTTTTCTGCTGCTACGATAAGTTTTGTTTTGTAAACGAAAGAGCCCAAAAAGCCGAAACTCTGTACTTTTCTTAGTTTTTACAGAAAATAAAAGATTTAAAATGCCGACGCAGGATGCGGCTGAGGTAAAAAGCTTTAAATATTTTATTGTAATAACACCCTTTATGCTCAAAGAGTATTATTTACCTTTTCTCCTTTTGTTTCAGCAAATGCAATCTCAATCAATCATAATAATACATCCAGGCTCTCAAAATTTGAGAATCGGTAGAGCATCTGATTTAAGCCCACATTTAATATTGCATGCAGTATCTAGGAGAAGATTGAGGTTTGGATCTAAACATGAGGATTATTTGTTGCCTCCTCGAGTACATATGGTTAGTCAGAAAATTGTACAAGCTATAGTTTCTTTTTTCACTTTTGATGTTTTTGCATTTAAATATCCACTTTGAAATTTAGACAGAGCAAATTGTTAAAGAAATTGAAGAAGCAAGGCTGAGGACATCAAGAACACTTCAGGAATGCCTTCAGTCAAATGGTAGTCATCGCTATGCAACACCACCGCAACAAGTAGCTGTTTTTAATAGAAGAGTTCAACCTGAAACTTTAGGTACATCAACTGAAACCTACATCAAACCAGAGCCTGGTGTTGATACTGTATTTGGGGACGATGTAAGAAATTTTCTGAGTTTTTTCTGATTTTAAAAAAAATTTAATTAAATTATAAAAATTCTTTTACAGATAATTCATTTGGATCCTGCATTAGATTTTAATATTCATTTTCCTTGGAGACGAGGAGATTTAAATATTCATTCAGGTCCAGGAGGATCATTAACTGGAGTATTAGCTGATTTAGAAGCTATTTGGGGCTGGGCAATCTCAAAAAAATTAGAAATACCTCTCTCTACTCTTCAGCATTACAGAGCAGTTCTAATTATTCCTGATATTTACAACAGACAACATTTAAAAGAATTAATGAAAATGCTTTTACTGAAAATGAAATTTGGTGGCTGCTTTCTAGTGCAGGATCACGTTGCCGCTACATTTGGCGCTGGTTTGGGATATGCTTGTGTTATTGACTGTGGTGATCAAAAAACAAGTATTTCATGTGTGGAAGATGCAATTTCTCATAGGACAACAAGAGTTAGGCTAAATTTCGGAGGAGCGGATATCACTCAAACGTTTTATTGGCTTTTACAGAAGTCCTGTTTTCCATTTAAAGAATGTAATCCTTTAAATCAGGTCCATGCATTATTGCTTCATACCTTAAAGGAAATGTTTTGTCATGTAAACTTGGTAAGTTTGATTAAAATTAAAATTTTCAGCCTAAAAAGTATTTTCAAGATAATTTATCTTACTTTAAAGGATATTTGTGGATCTCAAGAAAAAAGGTTCATTGTTAGGCAGCCTAATCACCCAACTCTACAGTATTTGATTCAAATAGGCGATGAAGCGATAATAGCGCCATTGGCTTTATTTACTCCGGAATTATTTGCAATTACAAACCCAAAAGGTATTCAGACACAAGAAAGGAATATGGGGGACCCGGAAGATCCTCACGATGAACATTATTTAAGAGAAACAAGTGTAAGAAAAAAATTTAGGTATCTTAATAGGGATTAAAAATATTTTTTACTTGAAGAACTATTTTTTGTAGAGGAAAAAAGAAAATTTAGAACAAACTGGTTTACCAGAGGAGCAAATGTTAGAAGCCGGAGAAGATGAAATAGTCGTGGATAATATTGAAACAGGGACAACTTTCAATAAGGAATTTATGGTTCCACCGCATCAGATTTTAGGATTACATGAGGCTGTATTAGAAAGCATTGACCGATGCCGTAAGTATCTTTTGGAGCTTCTAAAAAACAAAATGAGATCGTTATTTATAATTATTTATTTCAGCAAATGAAGACGTTAAGAGAAAAATGTACAGCTGCATATTAATCGTCGGTTCAGGTATGAAATTTAACGGCATCGGAAAATGGCTTCAAAATCGCATAGCGAATAAAATCCCGTATCAATACAGATTAGGCAAGTATATTTACAATTGTTGAAAATACATTTTCTACTTTGCTTTTCACTTTAATCATTTCATCAATATTACAGATCAAGTTGATATAATTACTAATCCCAAAGACATGGATTCAGGTATGACCTGCTGGAAAGGCGCTGCAATATTGTCTTGTTTGGAATCAGCTAGAGAATTGTGGATATATCCAGCTGAATATGAAAAATGGGGCATTAAGATCTTACGGGAACGAGCACCATTTATGTGGTGAATAAATAAAAATAAACAAAATATTTTACATAATTTTTTGGAGTTTTTTTAACCGTTTCTAAAATTTACAATAGCTCTGCCATTTTTATTTGAAGATGATCCCTAGGATTTGTTTCAAATAAAGTGGTTGAAATCAACGTCTCAATTAACTCTGAAATTCCATCA
Organism: Liposcelis brunnea; assembly: GCA_023512825.1. Taxonomy (NCBI): domain Eukaryota; kingdom Metazoa; phylum Arthropoda; class Insecta; order Psocodea; family Liposcelididae; genus Liposcelis; species Liposcelis brunnea. The sequence continues at coordinate 6,788,464 of CM042073.1, read as the reverse complement.
GTATATTCCACTGTGTAATATTTATCAGGTCCTTCTTTAAAATAATAATCAACTACATTAGCTATTAAATCCTGCAATTCTACCTGCTCCGGGAATAGTGAATCAATAAGTATTTTCTGAAACAATAAAAATAAAATTATTATTCAACTTTGCATAGAAACTTGAAGTTTGGATATTATCGCCACTAGCATACCAGATCATTTTTCTCTGCTTTAAACCGTTTATTCACATTATTGACAATAGTATGCACTTGATTATTTTTATCCTTCTTATTCAAGTTCATATCCATCATTTCTTTAAGATGATCAAGATTTTTGGCCATTCTGCAAATTTAAACCAATTAATATTTTCATTTTTAAAAAAAATTTGAAAAAATTCTAACCTTAAGACACTTTGCTGATTAGTTTGCATTCTTGCACACAACTTGCTAAGGTCATAAGTGAGGCACTTTAATTCTCTCTCAAGGTCCTCTGAAAAATTTTTATCTCGGTTTTCCTTGCTGACTTCTGTTTCTACAGCTAAAACAAAAATTCAAAAAATCATTTAAATAGTTCAGTCATGCTATCAATTTTTTTTTCATGAGAACTTACATCCTACTTTATTTCTCTGTAAAATGACAGCCAATGATTCATACTCAGCTAAATGCTGCTCAATCGGATTGTTAGTTTCTTCGAATACATTTAAATTATTTTTGATTTGAACATCTAATATTTGTATTTTTTCAATTTCCCTATGAAGCCTGCAAATAAATAAGGAAACCGTAACATTCTTCCACCAACAAATTTAAAACAACGGCGAACTTACTTTTCAATTAATGCCCTCTCTTCACCATCATTTACTTGATCAGGATCCATACTTAATGCAAAATAAAAAAAAACCGAATCCGAAAGCGAACCAATGTCACAAATGTAAACAACACAACCAATATGGCCATTCCCTCCAAAAAATTTGGAACATTGTTGCCAACTACCTTCTGCTTCCACGTCATTTCACCGGAAAATTCAATCAATTTTTAAATAACCATCTCTATTTCACTTTTCTAGTTTATAATTGAATTAAAAACCAAATAATTTAAATTTCTCAATCAAAATTTAATTCCATTTCCATTTGAAATTCGCAAAAGCAATAACGGGTAATAAAAATTTAAATACAACAGAATATTTATCGATTTTCAGTCTCTTTCTGGGTCACTGATTTCCTACGCAAGTAAATTAACTCCATGGAAAATATAAAGATTTTAACGATGAAAATAAAGGATTATTCATCCCTTATTTTTTTCCCATCGTTTTGAGATAAGCAATTCTCTTAAACGTCCTTCACCTACATCCAGCATTTTCCGTTTGTTTGTGTTGTGTCAGTCTTGGATCGATACGCGTGCAGTCTAGATTCGAGCTGGTAGGCGCAGTCCGCAGAGAGCGGGCTCGTCAGTTCATTTGCGATCTTACACGTTTAAACTGGGTTTTCATATACACTTTTTTTCCAATAGTGATAATGAGTTTTACATAAGTGATTCTGTGTTATTTTTATCAAATAGTATCCCCGTGTTATTGCTTAAATGTTTGATATATTTCAGTTATGGATTCAATTTACAGTATTATTTCATGCTACGCCAAAACTTAGAAAGGTAAAATCTATTTTCTCAGGGGTTTGTTTTACGATTTTTCCTTTTTATAAAATACATGTTTTAAACGGTTTCGGGCGTGATTGAAGTGCATTATTCTTTAATTATAAGAATCGGGCCTGAAAATAAGAAAATATGCTTACTAAGAAAATCTATTAAAAGATTAAGTTTTCGAGAAATTTTTAAAATCCCATTACAAGGGTTCGGGTCGGAAAATTTAGGAAATTTTTTTTGTGTGTGGATGTTTTATTTGCTTTACAGTCAGTTTTAGTTCGATTAGTATTTTTTTTTTTTGTTGTGCAGTAAATGTGTTTGGTTTGTGGAAAAATTAAGTGTTGTGGGGGAGGAGAGATTTAGGAGGAAAAATGAAACCCTCCCTTGTCGCCTAAACTAATCTTGACCTTATGTTCGTTGACCAAAGGACATTTACAGTTACACAGAAGATGCGTATAAAATAACAATGCGAGAATTTTGAAATAGGGATGGGGGGTATTTTTATTAATCTTGATAACACTATCACACAAAATTTTATATTACTCAAGAAAAAAATCAGAATAAAATTTCATCATCAGTTTAGATATATTTTCATTTTTCTGAAAACTAACAAATTTTCAAGCGAATTTTTAGCAAAATTTAATTAGAAAAAAATATTTGGGGTAGGTGTCACTTCCCTCGCCAGAATTTTCAGAGTTAAACAATGGTTAGGAATTTTTTACAAAGAAGGGACTTGAAAACAAAGATTGAGGAATTTAAAAAATTAGCGCCTAAAACAAAGACTTAAACAAGGACTTTTAAAAAAATGTCGTCATTGATCTTCAAGCATGTTTATCCAATTAAATAATGTTTAAAAAAAAGTGCTGTAGTGCAAAAACCAGCAACATCCTGTATAATGTCATGAATTTGCAAGCTAATCGCTTTATCAACCCAATTAAATTCTTTACTGGCTAAAAAAAAGTTCACACACGACACCATAACTGATTGTAACGATTTTTTGAAAATTAATCTGAAATAGAATTAACAACGAAATGCTAATGAATAAAACAAGCGAAAAAAAATCAAGTTGATGCAACCCCAATTAAAAATTGATCACGCAAGAAGATTGAAAAAAAAAAAAGAAGAATATTTAATGGCCTTGCTTAATTTTTTTGGCTGGGCTAACTTACCCCTTCCTTATTTTCAAAGAAACAGTACAATGACCGATATCAATCTTATTTATTTAACATCTCAACATTCGATTATCATTAAATAAATAACTAATTATACACTATCTGGGATTTCTTATATTATTTCATCATCTGGACGTTCTGGAAAAATTTGCGCTGATAATAAACGTGACAAGTCCTAGTCATCATATGATAAATCATTGACCGATGCACCTCGATAGATAATACTTAAGGACCTTTGACCTCTTGAAAGTAAGGGGTGGTCAGGGTCAAATGAAGGCGCTATTCTCAGCATATATGTTCATTAAAGTTAGTACGGTGCATCTTTTATCATTTTTCTTTTTTTAAAAAAGCGAATAATGACGTGAAATGACATAATAATTGTTTATCACAATCAGCCTGCGTCGTGTGAACTTCTTAATGCCTTAACAATAACCTTGTAAATAATTTATATTTCACGCCTGATTTAATGGCCTGACTATTGTCATTAAACATTAAATAATTAAAAAATATGTGTGTCAGGAATTTTAAAACTGATAAGTGTGAAAATTTGGGGGCTTAATTCCACATGAATAAGCCTAAATCTGATGTTACCAATTTTTTGGGAATTTCTTTAATAATAATTGATTTAATTTCTTGCTAAAATTAATAATAATATTAATCGGCATTATAAAGTACTTCTCTTACTTTTTTAAATAGGATCTTTGACTACCCGGGTCAATTGGTTCATAACCTCTTCAATCATAAAGATCCCAAGGTCTTAAATTGTAAATATGATGATCGCTATCTCTCGAAAAAATACTTTAAATTACGTATAATTACATCATGTTAATTGTGACTCTAATTTCTCTTTTTATGTATGAAAGGTTTATTTCCGTTCAGGAAGCTTTTCGTCTAACCTTGATATTTGAATATCGTATCATTCAATGGGAGGTTCCAATATCAATTCAAAGATCGAGTTTCAAAATGTATATTGAATAACTTAATCGGATGGGGGGGATGGGGGGGGCTTTCATAAGAAATGTTTTGTCATTACATGAATGTTATATAATGACGATAATTAGCTCGGTTCTTTTAATTGTAATGTTTAAAAGTGGAAATAAAAAAATCATAAGCTTTTGGCTAATTAACTTTGAATAAAGTCATAATTATAAAATCAATGCCATAAACTTTCCTTTCAGATTATCAAAATTAACTTTTTAAAAAAGATTTTTTTTTTTTTTTTTCAAAAAAGAGGAAAAGAATTAAGAGGAATAAAAGGTCATTTTGTTAAGCGCTCGATTCGTTTTGTTAGAATGGTGGGTTTCCAGATTTCTTTTTGCGGTTATCCCACAGGACTTAAAAAGCTACTAATGATTTTCCGTTTTCGTTCTAGAAATCGCATTTTAAATAAGGCGAGTAGTAATTGGAGTTTATTGGATTTAAGACCTTCGTCGTGAAGTATATATTTCCTTTTCTAAAATGGGATTTTACTTATTTTGAAAATGGGGAACAATGAGTGATAAATTTAATAGTAGTTTTAGGAACGTGTGGGGGTTTATCCTTGTGGAAGGTTAAAGATCGTGTATTCGGAAGCAAGATTAGACTGTTCTTCTTTTTCTTAAAAAAAAAAAGTATAAAGCCTTCTAGCAGTCTTTTTATTCCCTTTTCGGGTAGTCTGGCAGAATTTGATTTTCATTACTGAATCAATTTTTTCGCTATGCATACTTTCCCCAGATAGTTTTGACCATAATCCTAGGCCAGATTATTTAAAATATTAATACTTTAAATGTGCATTAACCCTTTGCCTCCCTGCGAACCTTTTCGTAAATATTTCAATTCCCACCTTACTGATTATCAAATTTTTATGAAAATTTGGGTATTTAGTAAACTTTGCTTCTGGGTGCTTAAAGCTCTTTAAAAAAAAGATGGCCCAGTCACTCCACCTGGCACAAAGTCTTCCTTGTCTACGGTAGGGTTATTTTTCAGCATAGATTTCAAAAAAGATATCGAGGGACTCTGAAAGCTTTAGTTAGTAACTTTGCCGAGAGATGGCGACATTCCCATTTGAAGGAAAATCAAAGTCCAAGATTGTTAAGAAAATCTTAAAACCTTTTTCCTTTACTTCAGAAGACTCTAATTGTAATAAATTTTGTCAAAAATGTCTTAAAACAAATAAGCAAAGTTATCAACTTCATTCAATTTGAAATTCAAATTCTAGAATTCCGGCCAAAATTGACCACACGCCATGTTTCGGCTAATATGACGTCATAACTGAGTTAAATTCTTTTATTTCATTGGCTGATTTTTTTGGAGCGAAAATTCGGCCAATAGGAACAAAGGATTCGAGGTTATGACGTCATAAAATCACGGTTTGTTTTTTAACGGGCTTTCTAGAATATGAATTTCACGCCGTCTAAAAATTTTTTGCTTCTTTTTTATCAATTTTAATGCAGGTTGCCTATTATTGTTCACAAGTCATTCTCTGCGCCTCTTTGCTTAAACTTCATAGCTAATTAATAAACATTCATGAAGATACGTCACTTTTGATGAGCTTTTTGAAAAATCGGTTCGCCAAAATCCAGTTACACTGCATCATACTAAATTCAAATTTACATATTGCAAAACTATTTAAAAATTTTAAAACTAGGCCGCCATGTTGGATCTGCCGTTAAAAATTTTGAAATAATACGCTCGGATTTGAATTAACCGACCCAAGAAACCCCATACAGCGATCGAAAATCCAGTTTTGATAGTTTTACATGGTGATTGGCAATGTGTATGCATCCATGTAAGACGTGTTGCATATCCCGATGCAAATTTTCCATATTTCTGGCGAACTTACTGAACTAGGCACTTCACTATAAAATTGTTAGTCATTCAAATTAAAATCTGGGGAAGTTATGGAAGATCAGAGAAAATTGGTGGTCAAAGGGTTAAGCGAGCTCGAAACTAGCTGTTATTTCGTTGTAGTTCCAAAAATCAAAACAAAGCTCCTCTATAAGAAAGATATGCGGTAGCTTTATAGTCGGTAGTTATTTAGGACGTTCGCTGGTTCATTTACTTTTTTCTAAGATAATGGCATAAGACTAAACCATTTCATTTTCCTGGAATAAGCCAACAATCATCAATGCAAAAAGGAAATCGCGTCGTAAATTACGCTTCCTTATGCTCATCTGCCAATATTTAAAACTCTCTTCCATTCCCTTCTCTTATTTATTTCTTTTCATCCAATAAAAACTGTCAACGGACCAATAAAATCCTCGACTTTATCTTTTCATCCTCCTTCGGAAAAAAGCGATACCTGCAACAAATAAAAACAAATCGGATTAGCAAAAAGAAAAAGAACTCAGCGTGAAAATATCCTTGGTTTCTTATCACTAGTCAAGCGTAATTTCAAATGCCACGGTCAAAAACAATATTGCTTAATGAATTTTCTAATTAGCAAATAGGAAAAAGATGAAGAGAGAGAGAGAAAAAAAGGGAACTATTCATGAAAACAGCTAAAAGGAAAATAAATTAAAAGAGATAATAAAATATCGGGGAATTATATGCGTCATAATAATAAATAAACGGTGATAATTCCCACGTGGAAAGGTGGGAAAGCAGTTTATTCTATCCGTATGGTTTATTTTTTCAGGCGCTAAGCAAAAGAGTCATGCGCTAAACAATATTATGTCTTATCACGTATACCATAAGAGCGATGATACAACGCAATTAAAAGAATATTTAGTTGTAAATATGGGTTGAAAAAATGAAGTTGTTTGTGATTTCAGGGGTGATGTGCTTAAAAATATGCAGTGCGCTGCATGCGCTGTGGGGTATGATATATACAGCCGCAGGCTCAATACAACTAGTAGCCGGCATTTTCTTCCTACTCTCACTGCCAGTTTTTAGAATGGGATCAAATATAGCAACAGGAGCATGCGTAAGTAGAACTATAGTGAAGAGAACAGTTTTTGAGCAGGGGCGTCATACGAAAGAAGAAAAACGTGAAAGTTTTCCCAAAGATTTCAGTTCTCGTAAAATTTGTTGCCCCCTACCCCGAATGTTAAAAGGTTGACTTTGTGGCATCACGGAAAGAAAACTCAGACTGGGCTTAGTTGATAAAAGGCTACAGTTGTCCTAGGTTCCAGCTAGAGTTATAGTAGTAATTACCAAAAAAATAACAAAAAGAATCTCCAACGCCAGTTTACCGTTCTGCCTTTGCTATTTTTTGGTAATTATTACTACAACTCTGGCTGGACCTCAAGACAACTATACCTCATTAAGCCCAGCGAGGGTTACCACGAGAGAGGTCCCACACAAAACGTTTACTCTAGGCCTCTTCCTTATGTTTTGACCCCTTACATGACGGACCACCCAATGACCATCCGTGGCTAGGGGAGGTTCGGTTCCCTAGCGGCGCAAAGCTGACCCGCCAAAATAAGATATGAATATTTTTTTAATAACAACAGGCTATGGGCCCAGATTCCGTTTCGAAGCTCAAGAGATGGTTTAGTGTTTGGGAAAGAAGATCGCCGAAAAAACTGACCCGCCACGATAAGATATGAATGTTTCAAATTACAACAGGTTATGGGCCCAGATTCCGCTTCGAAGCTGACGAGATTTTTTAGGCAAAAAAATGGTGAAAATAGAAAAAGTAAAATTAAAAAATACAAAAATTAAAAGCTTCTATGCCGGACCACCTCATGACCATCCGGGACGAGGCGAGGAAGAGGTTCGTATCATGAGCAGACTTCTCAAAGAGCAGGGCTCCTTTGACTATGGGGGAGCGTGAGAGGATAGAATCGCCAACTCTGTATATCGAAATCCTTTTTCTCATCGGCTGTAACCAAAATCATTTTCAACTGACTTTCGTTGATTGGTGACGACGTCATACTTCTTCTGCTCCTCGGTACTTAACTTACGTTTGGTGACAGCCAATCAAAAAGCAGAAATTTATAGTTAGCGACTCTCTCCTTTCAGGCTCTCTTGTTCGATCCCTTCAAGATTTCGTTTAAATGGCTGGTCCGAAATTAAGTGGCACTAAAGGTAGACTGGTAGACACATGTCCTCTGTTTGATTAACATAACGAGCAAATAAATATCAGTCTACCCCTAGAACATAGCACAAAGACAAAATAATCTTAGACCAACAAAATGGCGCCTCTGCTTTTAAGGATGACTGGAAGTCTTATATAAAATTTTCTTTCTAGAACGTTTTGATCGGAGTTGGGACGGTCATGCTCAGCTGTTTCGGCGATTTAAGCCGATCGAGAAGCGAGAAATTAATTATTTTAACGTTCATCGCCCTTGGGATCAATGTGATTAATTTGGTTGTGTTAGAAATTGGAGAATGGAATTATTTCCTAACTCCAACAGATAGGGAAAAAATTTCATCACATAGCGTTGAAGAACTTGTCTATTACGGTGAGTCATTCACATACATATACTCCTTCGCAATGAAAAACATTGACGCCATAATTCAAAATAATTTTTTTTAGCACGAGTCAGCACAACATTCACTACAATAGCAGTTATATTAGTCGCTTTCTTGGATAGTCAGTTAACCTATTGCTCTATACAATACCAAAAGAACCCGAACATTAGACACCCGCACATTAATGAGACTGTGTCAGACATCGAATATATTATCCCTAGGGTAAGGAGAGTAGTATAATGTGTTGGCGGATGAAAATAAAAATTTATACTCCCTCATTTAAAATTTAGTGGGTATATTTCTCTGTTTAGCACAAGACTAGATCAATAAGCTCAAAACAGTCGCACACGTTAAACCAATATTCTCAGTCTTGGGTATTCGATGCTGAAACCGGTACCTCATCTCAAAATGATTCGCCCTACCTTAAAATGCCACCACCGTCAGCGCCTATGGAATACGATGGAGATGGCAGCATTAGCACAAGAAGACTGTACACATCCACGCCGGTTGTAAGAGGTAAGATACTTTCAATTTTTTTAAGAAATTAGTTTTTTGAAAGTGGTAGTGACGCCAAAGGAGTTATTTTAAATGAAAGAGGAGCGGAACTTGAGTTAAAGCAATCATCTTGCCTATGATTTGGTTGACAAGAGGGGGAAATAGGAAGGTAGAAAGAAAGGGAAAGCCAAGAAGGCTAGAGCCTTCCACTGGCAGAGGCAAGTGCTCAGATCGGGAGAGCTCAGAATCGTTTGGAACACAGTCTAACTTTGTGCAGACCTGTTTCCTTTGGCGTCGCCACTGCAAAAACTGGCTTTGAACAAGAAAATGAATAAACAACTCAAGTAGAATTAAAATACAGTAAAGGTTTACTTGGGGCTTCTAAAACCTGCCTTTCAGCCAGACACAGTAATTAGGCTTTTATTTGCAAAAATCACGGTGCTGGCATTAAATCACATTTGATAGCTTTTTTTTTTAAACGGCAAACAAATTAAAAGGTTAACTTTTTAAATAAATAAACCCTCTTATTTCCCGAAAGAAAATCTATTAGGAAATTGAAATGTTACACTCTAATTACAAATATTTTTTTGATCTTTTTCAACATTGATTTTAATTAATAGAGATTGAAAGTATGGAGTGCGGGAGCTGCACCGTATTTTTTCTAAGTTCTGAATCCTTAGAAGGTACGGAAAAGAATAAAACTATCAATGTACCCGAGAAATGTATGGGAATGCGAATAAAAAAAGAAAAGAGAGAGAAAAAAAAAGATTAATCCATCGTATGCACGACTCCCCGACAGTTTCCCTCTGTGGAACCCTTTTTTTAACTTTAAATAAACACGTTGTAGTGTAAATCCTCTTTTTAAAAAAGATGAATACGTTTTGCATCGCTGTTTTTCCCACCCGATCCGCCCTTATTCGTCCCCCTTTCCCTCTTTAAAAAATATTTTAACGAGATCAGGCACATTGATTGTTTGAAAAAATGTGCTTCACCCCCTTTTTATTTCCTTTTTCTTTTTTTTCATTATTATAGAAGCAAATTTTTTTAAATAATAAAAAGACGAATAATCCTACAATTTAAAATTAAAACCACTTTTAGATAATGTAGGTGTTGTCACAGTGCAGGTGGATACAACATCAGAAGATGGGACTGAAGTGGACCGTCAGCTAAATCACATGAGAAGTTTCTCCCGGACGCCTTCCCCAGGAGGAGTCTCGAGGAGTTCGTCTTCCAGTTCCAATCTCCCTATTTACGAGTGCCTCGAAAGACTGACCCAGCCAAAAGTTTACAAGTCTAGACTAGATACATACAAAACCGCCAACGATGTTTCAAGGCCTGGAAGTGCAAGGTCCGATTACGCCAGGCCGCAAAGTGATAAAGCTCAATACGCTTCATTAATGGTAGAACTTGAAAAAACGTTCGTACAGAAGAAAGTGATTGAAAATCCTCAGCAGTCATCCTCGACGCCCCCGACGGAGGATGATAACTCATCGACCAGGCAAAGGGGTAGCGATGCCGAATTTTCGAAAGAGCTAGAAGCGGCCCTTAAATTAATTCAAGATTTAGAAAGTCCAAACACGATCGAAACTCCATCTGAAACATGTAGAATGGTTACGGATGATCCAGTTAAATGCAATAGCGATAGCAGTAAAACGTTGAGCGGAAGTAGCAGCTTTAATGGTAAGAATACTAAAACTTTACCAGTAGAATCTCAGTCGACTTCCGGTTATAATTCTCCTTCCCCTGATCGCTCGACTCGTTTCACACCTACTACAGGTATCAGCTCGGATGATTTATCCGAAACGAACCTGTCATGCGTCATCCGCCATTTAGGGGACACGGCCGTTATATCCTTATTCTCATCAAAAGAACCTCATTCCTCCCTGAGTGATGGTAAATCGACAGAATTCAAAATGGTGCCTAGTGATAAAATATTTGTGAATAAAGTGAATGTAAATGAGGATTTAATTAACAACAAAAAAACGAAAAGTATGATTGAATTAAAAACGAAAAACTTCGATGAGGGATCCTCCTCCACAAGATCAAAACTTCGTAAATGGAGACATTTTATAGAAAGAAATAAAAGGAGACCTTCCCTACTACCAGAAGTTGAAAGTGCCATCGTTAAATCAGAATGCCTTGCATTTTTGACTGATAGTGAATTAAAGGACAGGCTCAATCATTTTAAAAACGTCCATAGGGTAAGAATAGTAAATATCTCGACGGTTTGAAAAAATGAAAGAATAAGCAATCTAACCAACGGGGTGAGCTTTTTTGTAATGGAGGTGGTGGTGTTCTTTTTTTTGAAAAAAAATTACTAACAAATTGGACATCAGGTTTGTGAACTTGAAATCAAGTGAATTTTTCATTACATTTGGTTTTTTCGCACTGAAAAAAAATTGGTAACCGAGTATTAAGTGTTGTGGGTATTAATATTCAAAAATTTTTGTCATAGCGATAATTATCTTTAGAAATCATGTAGGAAGCAATGCAGTGGGAGCTAGAAAGTCTCTATAGCTTTGTTTGAATCCTCCATCAAAAGCAGGTGGGGGGCAGTTGGAGAGTTGAAAACCAGAGGGCCCCATTTGCCAAGAATTGTGGCTTCCATAAGCTAAGCATTGCATGATCTTTTGGCCCCTTTTGCTCAAGATTTTCAGTGAAATGGCGTCGCTGCTGAAAACCTGCGCAACATGAACTAAGCATCTGCAGATTCAACTGCTATCATTGCGCTATTGCTTACTGAATTTAGCTGCTGTGAAACCAGCTTCGACGACCTAAAATCGCGACCCTTTGATTAGTATAAATAGACGGGAACTGCCTTTAGAGGCGGAAAAGGATAGATATAGACTTTCTATTCTCCAGATTTAAAAAGCCTAATCTCCGCTGGGAGCAAAAAATCGTGATAAACTGATAATTTAGATTCACTCTAAGCAATTATTTCTTAATTACTTCCCACTACACTAGAGAATTCTGGTTTTTACCAACCAACAGCAGTTGCAAAGACTTATTTTTTTTCAGTGCGTTTTGCTCTTGTGCTCTAGCATTTTTTGTTTTTCATAAAAATCACAGCTTTGCTTTGTGTCATAATTTTTTATATACTTCACGGGTGAAATAAGAACACTAACATATAAACAAACCTAAAATGTTAGTATTTTTATATTTTAATCATTTTTCATCATTTATCAGCATGCTAATTTCCTAGATATAGTTTTTATTCTTGTATAAAAATACATCACTGGATTAAAAAAAAAAAAAAAAAAAAAAAAAAATAAAATGAAAATGCATGACTAACATAATCACGAAAGAAATAAAACCAAAAACCGAATCATCGCTAACCTTTTTTTAAAAACTCATATTTGCGAATTGATCGAATGTAGTTCGTGACCTGATGCGAAGGGATTCGGATTCTGGATGAGATATTTCCATGTTAACATTTTCCCAAACTTAAAAGGTCACAACACCGCGGCTATATTTCCCATTTTTTCACATTTTTTTTTCCAAAAAACTCTGATTCGATGTTCCTCGCTTACGGAGGTTGTAAATAATTCAAAAATCATATTTTTTTTATCTTTAAAACGTCCATAAAAATTCCGGTGCTATTAACCAACTTTTTTTTCATCTATGCATTTTATTTTTCTCGGAAAGAAAAATGGAAGCGTGTAAATACTTTTAGCTTGATTTGATATGATTCACAGGAAAAGAATATCTAATCCAAAATAGCAGGAAATTTAAGTGTTTAAATTCTGATTAATGCAAAAATTAATTTGTAATGACAATGAATCATTTTCTTGTTATTTTTTGAAAACCATTTTTGTTGATTTTTGTTTCCCCCTGCATTGAAATTGATATCCCTGAAATTCGTCGTCACTTGTTTGCTATTCCTTATTTATTATGTTGTAAATTCTTTTCCTGTGTAATGCCAGATTAAAGTACAAACAATTTGCTTCTATAATAATGTATGCATAGAAAAAGAAAATGATCATCTAATTTTAGAATTCCGAATCGATTTGGCTTTTCTTTAAATCCGACTTAAAAATAAAGAAAGTTAACTAAATTTTTATCAAAATATTTCCCCCCAGTTTTATAAAAAATAAAAAAGTACCCGCACGGAAAAATTGTATAAATATAGTCAAGCCATAAAATTTTCAACTCGCGGTTTGATGAGCCTGGGGTGAAGTAATTTAATTTAAGTGAAAAAAATCTACAAAATCAAATTAGGAGAAAAATTTCGTAAAAGCTTATTTTTCCCTCTACTGATTTCGCTCTAAAAATGTTGAACTTTTCTCGCTATCGATCGCATAACTTTTTATATTTATTTGATGAGATTCAACCACAAAAAGCAAAATCAAATCTTAAGGAATTGAATTCTCAATTACTAAAATTTATTTATGAGTCAATTCGATTCGGAAAACTCTCCCAATACGTTTTTCAAACTTTTCAATTTCATTAATCCAGCCGCATATTTTTTTTCAGCAAATTGAAACAAAAGTGCAAAGAGAGATGTCAATCCGCAAAGCTGAATCCTTCGGATCCATTGAAGACATCATAGACAGCTTTTCTCTATCCACACGATTGTGAAGACACCATCAGCTATACACTTCAGATGCCAAAGATTGATAACAAATGGTTTACACGTACTTTAATTATCGATTTATTAATCTTTTGATCTTGCAGTTTAATGTAAATGGGCTTAAGTTGAAAAAAACGAAATCAGTAGAATGTATTGCAATTAATTAAGCGCATATACAGTATATTACCTTTGTGGTGAAGCGCGAATAAATGTTGGATATTTAGAATGAATGTTTAATATGGGTGGTTCTTTTCAGAGTACTTTACTGACTAAGCACTACCTTAATTTTGTAATACTTTTCGATTCCATTCTCTGTTTTCAAAATTTTTTTAAGATTTTCTTAATGTTGGTATTTTTATAAAATTTTTCGTAGTTGCTTGAAAATATACTTTTTTGTTATATTTTTGTAATTAATAATATAAATTATGTTATTAATATTTTCTTCGATAAGGCTATTTACAACACTTAAGCCAAAGTGGAATTGAAGAGTACAAATAATATTGACAGGAAAACCTAATTAAATTTCTCATTTTTAATTCGAAGAGAATTAAAGTTCAAAAACATGAAATAAAAACGTTTTGTAGTTGAATATTTAAAAACCAGTATTGACTCTAAATTGTTAAATAATAATTTATTTAGTAGCCTGTTTTAAAAATTTTCATGAGATTCAGTAAGAATTAGACAGCAGGGGTAGCTACTTCAACACTTAACCAGAAAAGTAGGGAATCATTGAAGCAGCAATGTAATATTTTACTGAATAGTTTCAAAATTAGATTTGAAAAAAATTTTTTTGATTATATGGATGTTTGGAAATTCAACCTTTCGAATCTCAAGTGCAATATTTATAAACCGTTATGAATTGAAAATGATGTATATGTATGTTGGGAAGAGAAGTTCGATTTGTGATCGGTACTAATCACATGATTGTAGTTAATATTTGTGGAAAAAACAGATCGGTTCCACCAGGTATATTATTATATGCGATTGTTCTTGTTTCGGAAATGAAAGCTCTAATTCACGTTGCATTTTAGTTTTTTAAAATTTTATAATTTCCTTACCTTACCTTTCCAATTTGGCGTTAGTTATACTGAATTAAATGTAAGTACATTCACTATTCACTAAAAATAAAAATATTTACTCATATTCACTCAAAGCAAATGCAAACCAAGCATGGTGTCGGGGATTGAAAGCGTACGATACGATACCGGCTGTTTCGATTTTACTTCCACGTCTACGACATCCGCGGAGTTGCATGTCGTCTGCTATGAAAGTAAATCTGTATTCTGTAAATAAAAATTGACATTATTTCCTATTCCTGCAATTTAATTTTTTCATTGCGTGCATTATCTTAAGGTTATGCTCAAGTAATTCAACTTAAGCATAAAAAAAAATTATCAACTGCAGAAAATTCATGTGTGCGTTATTTTGGAGTTTGGAAATGTTTTAAATAAAAAACCTCATAGAGCTAAATGAATAATTGAGGTTATGTGCATTAATTTTTTTGAATTCTTTTTTGCCTATATTGTTTGCAGTTTTTTAATTAATTGTTATACCCCTTTTAATTTTTCTTGGTAAAAAAAAATCTTGGATTTTTTCAACTAATCAACAGAAACAGTTTTTACTCCAAACATTTTTCAGTAAAGCTTAAGGTTTTTATCTTATAGAAAAGATTCAAAAATGTACACCATAATGGACGCTAGGATTCTACACTCACAGAGTTTTGAATAAAAAATCATACTTTCATGTATGATGCATGTATTTCTAATGTAATCTGCACAACATACTGCAGTACATTGTGATCAGAGATATGATATTTATTATAATTGCACCTCAATGTTAAAATAGCAATTGCCCTGAAATTTGAAATATTTCAGCTAGAATCTGAAGTGGAAAACTAACATTATAATGTTAATAACAAATGTAAACACAAACCCTAAAATTCCAACCCCGAAAAAAAAATTTTTCACGAACCTGATTTTGGGCTAAAAAGTACTGAGACAGAACGGAAACTGCATTCAAATCCGCACCTGCACTCGCTTCGACATTATTGTTATTCCAAGACTTGTTCGCTTCGTTGTCGAGTCCGGCCGTGGAATACATTTGGACGGGGGCGATGATATTACTCGTAGGGGGAATGTACAAAGGTTCGGCTGTTGAATAAGAGGAAATTATAGGTTCAGTTCGATGGGGGATGTAATTATTTAAATTAAGATAAGGGACGAAAGCCGAGGTACGAGACCCGTACCTCGGTACCTCGAAAACGTTTTGAGGGGCAGGGGCAGGGACCGGAGCAAGTTCCTCAGCAGGGGAAGGCTGAATGGCAGGTTCTTCCTCGCTTATAGACAAAATGGTTGCTGTTAGTAAATCCGCCGGCTCTTCTGCTTCCGGTTTCACTTTTTCCGATTCGTCTTCTTTTTTGATTGGCTCTGCAGGAATGGTAGGTACGATGGATGGGATTAAAAAGGGTTTTGACGGTTCTGATGACGGTACTAATGAAGGGGGTTGACCCGATATACTCGTTGTCATCATCTAAAAAAATTAAATTTAGTTATTTTAAAGTTGCCTTACGTTAATTCGCTTCATTCATCATGTTTTACCTGTTGCCCTAAATGATTGAAAATAGGTGTAGTGTACGTGTGACCGTAAGATGAAGACGGGAGCTGAAGAATGATGCTTGTAGCACGTGATGTAATTAAAGAAGGTGGAGCAGGAGGAGGCACGGGAGGGCTGACACTTGATTTGGTTAACGTTGGTTCCGGTAAAGTGCTAGGGATGTTAATCGGTACAGGACCCGAGGGTTGCTCATCTATTTTCGGCACCGACGATTGCGCTTTAAAAAATTCCTCCTTTAATCCCGGCAAAAACGCATTGATTCGATCCCAAGTCACGTGCCAAAGTGGGAGATATCCTTCGGAACTTGTGAAAAGTTGTGCGGAATCCATAACGAGTAGCATATTTTTTAGTGATCCAGGTATGGCCTCAAACTGTAATAAACAAATCCTTTCATATTTGCTCTGAATTTTTTTAAGCTATCTAACTTAAACCTTGCTTACCAAAAGATCACTCCTCTCGACGTGCATATATTTATCCATAAAATCTAAAATTTTCAACCATAACGTTGTGAAACTAGGAAGAGATAATAGAGGAGTTAAGTGGCGCAGGAAAACTTTCGACAAGATGGTCGCAGCTCGGACTCGTGTCTCCTCCAAATGAGCTTCGTCTAAAAATTCCAGTTCTAATAACTTGCCGAGGAGTGGGAATAAAACTCGATTGAAACACGACTCCCATTCATCAGCTGTTAAAGTTTGAAGATCGTGCACTAATAGGGCTCTTTGCAAATAGGTAATAGCCGTCATTGAGACCTGGAAAAAATTTTTATTGTTATCGATCTCTGTCAAAATTAACTTTTAAAATTAACTTACCTGTTTTCTGGAATCACAACATAACCTAGCAATACCCTGCAACAAAGGGCACCATCCTTGCGACCATAACGACGTGAAATTAGTGTCTCCGTTTTCTTCCGCCCACCATCGGAAAATCTGTGTGGTTCTAGTATGTAACGTGTGCATGAGGTCCAACAATTGTATGCATATTTGATGGTACCCACTCGGATATTCTTCGAAATCGCTTTCGTCAGCGTCATAAGCGTTGGTTGGGCTCATGGTAGGACTTCGAGTTTTGTCTTCTTTTTTTCGATCCCATTTCTTCCGGGATTTGACTTCTTTGTTGAAGTTGGTTTTCTTTTGCTTCTTTTCAGCTTTAAAGAAAAAAAATAATTCAAATTATGTTAAGGTATAGGAATAACTTTCCTCTGCATAATAATATTGGGTGGTTTAGATTTCCAGACAGTGCTATAGAAGTGTCCAATATGACATTCACCTTTCCTAGGGGACTAGTTTCAAATTTATTTTACGAAGTAGTTCAAAAGAAATAAAAATTTTACTTACGACCATTCAGACTAGCTTCGACGAAAGTTCGAATACAGTGAACACAGTATTCGAAATTAAACGGCGTAATATGAGCAACATCCCTTACTAAAAACGCTAAACTCTCACAACATTTGACTAAAGCAAACGGATCGTGGAAAAGAAGCTCCTGATCAAAGTCGATGTTTGACTGACTGCCCTTAGGAGGTAACGGCTGTATATCTCCTTCTCTACCGACTAGTATCCACCCGCCTCCAGTGTTCGGTGACATTTCAGGACTGGTAGGTTGGCTTGGTTTCTGACGTAATTGCACTTCCGAATCAGACGTGTAACTCCTATCGTTTCCCAGGCCGCTGTCTTCGTCACTGGACCCCAAATCGCCATCAGATTTCGTTCCCCCTAAAAAATTTGATCATCATCAGGCCTAATCTAACATATAATCTTATTTGAAACTCTTACCTTGACCACTGTTAGGCTGACTATTATCCCCTACCAATTTCGGTGGTGCAGCACCGGCCCCTACACATTCTAGTAGAGTAAATATAATAGTCCAGTCGGTACTCGTATGAATATTGGCAGCACTTGTCTTTAACAATTCATACAACCCGTAAGCTATTTGCCTGGAAACCCTTTGTAACGTCGTAGGCCTTAGCAGCAGCAACATCCTTAAACTCTGCAGAACTATAGGACTCATCTCCTCTCTCCTCATTAACCTAATTGCGAGACGTAATAGCCCGACAACAGATCGCTCCATCAAATAATGGTGATCACAAGCGGATGCACCCATAATCAAGCTATAAATATGATCGCGAACGCTAGGCCATATTCCGTTAGCTCTATCCCTATTTTGAATCACAACTTTAACTAAAATTTCTAAAAAGAAAACGCAAGCGTCATCATCGCATTCCGCACTCCCAGGGCCGTGTGATGCTGAAATCAAAGATTTCACAAGTGCTTGTAGGGAGTCCATCTTCAAAAATTTCGACTCCGTTATTATTTGTTCGATTCTGCATTCTTTAATAATCTGGCGAGTTATTTTCATGTGTTCTTGATCTTCTAAAGACGGAGCTCTTTGACCATCCGTTTCGGCGCCCAGAGCTATGTACGAGTACAAGGAACTTAACAGGCCTGTTTCCGTTTTTTGCGATGGGTTTTCTTCCCTTATAAGAAGGATTTTCCCGCTGTTTTCTATGAAATCATCGGCTTCTATTAAGGATTTCGGGAGGAGTTTACACTTATACAGTTGAAGTATTACTTCCAATACGTTTTTCCAGCCTTCTCGTAGGATGTCTCCGTGTCTGTGGGTTAAGTTGAATAAAGTTTTAGCTGCTAATTGAGCTTTAGGGTTGGATCCGAAAGATATCGTGATGTTATCTGGAGCTTCGACGGAGTTAACTAAATTTGTGAATTTGCATAAGGAAATGGTTATATTGTCGAAATCGGTGCTCATGCCGTAGTGTGCGGAAATCATAGCGCATTTTCTAGTAAAGTAGAAAAAAAAATATTAGGACCGTAATTTTTGTTTTTTTTAACACTTTTCTTTTATTATTTACCTAAACCCGGAAATTGCTTTTTGATAGATTGTAACATCGTTACTTTTATCAAAAACGAAACTTAAAGCTGCTGCTATAGTTGGACCCCATATTAACGAAAATAAATCGTGATCGTATAATCCATTCGGCGCATGAAGGTAAATTCCATCTTTGCTAGCCCCTCGTTGAAGTAAAACTTTCCAAAGGTAATTTTCTTTAACGAGACCGGTTTGTTCGTCAGGCATTACAATTTCTTCATTCCTGTAAAAAAAAAAAAAAAAAAAAAAATATATATACTGTGTATATATTTAATAAAATAATTTATTCATGCTACTCGAAATGAAATAGGTAGTGGGACGAATGTAATATAAGATCATAATCGGTTTAACTACTGATTATCTAAATAAAATTGAGTGAGATAGTAACTTAAATTTCCACTATTCTTTTTTGTCCTCACTATTTACGTGTTTTTCAAGTCCTTACAACCTACACCGGGTACAAGAAAAATATAAGAAAAATATAAAAAAAATAAATACAAAATAAAACCTACTTTATAGCGTTATAAATCTCATCCAACATATCCTGATCGAAACCTTGCCCGCCATTGACATCTTTTATAGGATACTTGAAATCCTCCGGAGTCATGGGTAGTTTCACGTTATGACTATGCTGATCCACGTTCAACATTATAACGGCGTAAGCTAATGTGAACGCTGCATCTGCATTCGCAAAAGGTTCTCCATTGCATTTCTGGTGGAAAAAAAATCAGGAAATAATTTATAATATTTTAAAATTTTCTTTCTGGTGATTGATACTTACATGCCAATGATCTGCGAAATGTTCCATTATAAGATAAATCAAAGGCGCTTCTCCTGGTAACCTAAACGTTTCTAAAAAAAGTCTCAAAGCTTCATCTATCCTAAGATCAGCGAAATCGAAAGACCTAAAAATTTTTTTTAAAAATTATAATTTCGTCAAGTTCAAATTTTTTTTCATACGACTTACTTTACAAAAGCATCCAGAACTTCTAAATTCCCCCTGTTGCTTATGAAATCCCCAATCATTTTTTTATCTAATCTCGGATTTTCCCTCAAGAAATGGACAACCTCCTGAGGGTCTAACGGTGTCGATAATAAATGATGTTCTTGCAAAAATTGAATCCCTTTTTTAGGCTTGACGTTGAATTGTTCCGTTCCTGTTGTCAGTAATGTTTTTTTCCTTTTAACAGCCATTAGTTCTTTGTGACTTGGTATGCTCTTTGAAATTTGATGTCGCCCCGACCTGCCGTTACAAGCTGCGATTAAAGCTGCCGAGCCTGCTATGTCTGGAGTCAAATCGCTTTTAGATTGTCTTTCGCTTAAAATTCGGTTGTGACAATGGCATTCGATTGAATCAATTATAGTTAATAAAGCATCCAAGGATAATAAATGTGTGTTGTATATACCGGCCACGGGAAACGCATTCTAGAAAAAAATAGTTTGGTTGTTTATTAAATTTTTTTTTTTTTTAATATTTGTAGATCCTTACCTTTGAAAGTAATTTCGTTAAATCCTCAAAAAGATTCGCGCAATATAAATCACAGTCATAGTTAAGGTAGAGTTCCGTTACAAGTCCAGGGACTCTCCACAATTGCACAACTGATTCCAAAGCAATTACTTTTTGTTCGTATGTAATTTTAACAGAATCAGACACAATCATTTCGGTTAACTTTGTCAGATAAAATTCTAATTGGAATTTTAAATGCGTTCTTAATGATTCGAACAGAAGAAAGCAAACTTGAATGTCCAAAGCGAAGATTAATATCCTTTCAGCGTGAAGAAGCTATAAGAAAATAAAAAAAGGTTTGAAAGTTAATTTTGCGGCAAAGGGCTTCAGATACTGAATTTCTAAAAACTTACAGAAAAAAGATTCCTGCACAGGTCATCCTTCACCGTGGCAGACAGCGGCACGTGTTTACCAATCGCATCAGCACCCACTTCGAAAGCGCAACCAAGCAAAGTTAATCCTACTTGAATCATCATTTCCGAATTTTGTTTGTTCATCGGATTTATGAGGGAAATCAAAAACCTAAATAACTCCCTAATGCATCCCAACCCGTAAGGTTGCAATCTGATTTGGCTTTCTACTTCAGATTCGTTAATATCAGATGTAAATCTAACACCCTGCGGATTTAAAAAATCTTGATTCTGCGGTTCCGCTTCGGTTTTTTCGTTCTGTTCCTCAGTGTGAACACTCGACTCTAGGGATTCTTGCCCGGATTGACTGCTTTCGACGTTAATAACACACGACGGTTCAAATGATTCTTCTGGACTAGGGATTTCTTCTTTGGTTTCGATGCTATTTGGGCTGGATTCGCTTTGCACTTCTGAAACTGTTTCAGGTTCTTGACTTCGTTCTTGATATAAATCTCCTTGCATGTCGAGGATGTTGTTGCTTTCGGAATTAGTTTCGACGGGTTTCGGTTTTTCGCTATCTTCAAGTTTGACGATTTCGGGGTTCTGCTTTGCAACTTTTTCATGTTGGTAAGATTTCGTTTTTCTTCTTTGTTTCGACGACGTCGGATCGATTGAACCTTTATTCATTTTGAATTTTTTAACGTGACTGGTTATCCTGGAATCTTCCACGAACTCGGGTAGTCTTGTGAATAAATGATGCACCAAATCTTGTAAAACGAATTCGGCAGATTTTCGTAAATGTTCTAGAGAAAAAAAAAAACGGGCGTGAGCCTTTCGTAGAAAGCTCACCAGAGAATTTGAAGTGTACGCCGTCGTATTTTTGCGTTTGTAACATTTGGAATTACTCCCCAAATTTTCTACCTTCTTTTTTTTTTTTTTAAATTATAAATTTTTTTAGAGGTGTTGCATTTGTAACACCCTACCCCCCATTTTTGAGCAGGGGGGGGGGGGGGGGGGTGTTCGGTTACGAAAAACTAAAAAAAAATTTAGTGTATCAATAAAAAAAAAGTTTCACTTCAAAAAAAAAAAAAAAATAGAACGAAAAAATTAAATCTCAGCTGCTTATTAAAAATTTGAAATCATATTACCTGTTAATCTATGTTCAAAACAAATTCTAAAACAACTCAACATGATCTCACACATGCTCTCATTTGTAAGCATTGAGCCTATCGGTGAAAGTGCAAGGGTTCGAAGAACTTGCAGAATTTTCATTAAAACCACCCGATCACTGTTTTCGTCTATGCTTACAAATTTTGCATGAGTAACTGCATCTGCTATGTTTTCTAACGTTCCCGGAGCTGATTTGTTTGTCGCTTCTGAAAGAAAAACTCAGAAAAATTTATGATATTCAAAATTTTATTTTATTTACGAAACCGTCGCCATATTTTTTTAGAACCTAATATTTTGACATCTAAAAACTAAAATCGGATTTCAAAATAATGTAAAATCTAATTTTAAAAAAAAAATTTTCTTAAATCTAAAATAAAAAAAAAATTTATTCAGGAAAATCCTGAATAAATTTTTTTTTTTTTACTCCGCTCCCCGGAGTATTTCCTACTTTCTTAAAAGATGGTTTTACATAATTTTTAATTATTTTGCTAGAGTTTCTACACAGCTGTGGAAAATGCTGAAATTAATATTTTACTTATTTAATTTCCTATACTTTTCACACGGCTGTAGAAAGACAATGTAATAATTATTTAATACTGTATTTATTTTAATTAATTTCCTGCTCAATCCACACATAGGAGCTACTTGGGAATTCCTCAGGAATCCATGGTGGGGTAACTTCCTGGTCTGTAAATCAACTCATTATTTTTTAGATTTTTTTTTTTTTTTTTAAATATTTTCCTTTTTTTCCCCCTTCATTTCCTTAACTTTCTCAAGTGTTGTGGAAAAAGCAGGAAATTATAAAATTAAAAATATTATTCTGGCGTTTTCAACACTTAAGATAGAAAAGGGTGGAAAATAATTAAAATTATTCCAGCCTTTTCCACGCAATGTAGCTTTTTGTGGATTCCTCAGGAAAACATGATCAGACTGTCACCGAACCACCATTTGCCCTGTACATGTTCTAAATGTTTTCTGTATGAAAAAAATTTTTTACCTATCAGTCCATATGATAAAAATTTATGAACAGATGATAACGCTAGACTAGTTACTGGTCCTGTCGTTTCTCCAGCTCTGATCACCTCCAAAAATGGATCAAAATAATAATTCGGATCCAAATCCTTCAAATCTCCCAATTGATTTAAAACATCTTTCAAATCATTAAAACTCTGTATTAAAACATCATGATTTAAATCCTGGAATCAAAAAAACAAAACATTAATAAATCTGCCATATTATAACAAATTTTTTTCCTTGTATTAGTATTGCTTGTAACATATTTTCAATAATCATATCAAAGCAAAACCTTAAGATACACTATTTTGTCTTTTACCATAAATAAAAGGGTCAGTAGAACAAATTTTAATGAAAAGAATTTATATATCTGACCCTTTTACAGGTTTTTTTTTTCCCCCCAACAAAACTTACTTGCATGGAGTGAGATAACCAACGATTACCCCTTCTCATTGCTGTCAGGAGGATTGCCATCTCTCCTTGTACAACGTACAACCCATTCGCGGTGCATGGCATTTTATTTAAAACGGCAAAAGGGAAAAAAAAAAAAAATTTAAAATTTAATTAGGTTACGGGTTGACAGTCAACGTTTATTCCGTCCCGTTGTTCGGTTGCTGTTTCCGGTTTTTGTTTACGGTTTTGCCTAACGCCACGACAATCGTGACATTAAAGAAGACGGACGTAAATAAAGAGGGCGGTGTCAAGCTTTATTGACTTTTTTAATGTCAAATTAATTTTAAAAAGTTTACTTAATTAATCGTTGAAGAAAGTAAAAATAGTGTTAAAACATCAAAATGACGTGGGGATTTGTAACTTGTGGTCCAAATGAGGCTCTTGTAGTTTCAGGTAATTAGAAAAAAAAGATATCTTTACAAATAATCGATAGTCCTATGGTGGAATTGATTCGATAACAATACAAAAATAAATTCCTTCGGAAATTCATTTAACTTTTTTTTTAGGCTGTTGCTACAGTAAACCTTTACTAGTGCCTGGTGGGCGTGCATTTGTGTGGCCTGGAATTCAAGAAGTCCAAAGGTTTGTTTAATAATTGTATTCGCCGGTTTTTTATTAAAAACATAGTTATACGAGCTTTTATTTTTTTTTAGAATCTCATTAAATACAATGACCTTACAAGTCGAAAGCCCAACAGTATATACTAGCCAAGGTGTGCCAATATCAGTCACTGGGATTGCACAAGTGAAGATTCAAGGGCAAAATGAAGAAATGCTTAATGCTGCATGTGAGCAGTTTTTGGGGAAAGAAGAAGGGGAAATTCAAAATATTGCCTTAGTTACCTTAGAAGGACACCAAAGAGCTATCATGGGTAGCATGACTGTAGAAGTATGTTTATTTCTTAACATTGAATTAATTTTTTTCTGCCTATTTAAATTTTAACTTGTGAATGTTTTTCAGGAAATTTACAAGGATAGAAAAAAATTCAGCAAACATGTGTTCGAAGTAGCTTCATCAGACTTGGTTAATATGGGGATTACAGTTGTGTCTTATACACTTAAGGATATTCGAGATGAAGAGGTAATGTTTAAACTTATAATAGTTTAGCTCTGCATCATTTACATTTGCATTTTTATAAAAATTTTTAATTGTAACTTTAGGCAATATGATTCATTTTATTATGGCATTCCGAAATTGAGTAAAGCAGACTTAAGTAGAAGCATTTGCATGATCGAATGAAGCATGAATATTCCATCTTAGTTTTTGCTGTAATGCTTTTTTTAAAAAAAAGTTTGCTTTACTCAATAAATTTTTATTGAATGCAATTTAGTTAGTAGCTCAAAATTTAAAAAGTTCATCTAAGAAAATTTCAATATTTTGCCTTTAGAAAAAATTTTTTTTACCTCCTGTTTTTGAAGTTTGACATTACTATTAAAGCTATTTATTACCTTTTTTTCTCCTCTTTTTTTTAAATTTTTTAAAAATTATCATTACTAGGATTTTTATTATGTCGTATGTATTTGGTTTCTTTTTTTTATTTACTAATGGGTTGTTTTGTATTTTGCTACAAAAGGGGGCAAAGGTAATGATTTTTATTTGAGTATATTTGATTTTTTTTGTATGATTGATTGTTACGTTTGCTCATTTTTTTTCCTTTTGTAAAAATTTGGCTTTTATTTTTAAAAAAATTTGCATTCTGTGCTGTTTTTATTTTATTGCATCAGTTAAGTTAGTCACAACTAGATTTTTTCGTTTTTGTTTTGTATATGTTCGTTTCAGGTTGATAACTTGTGAGTAATTAATTAGTTGTAGAAATCAATTTATTTTTTAGTCTTAGGCCAATCAGAAAAATATGCAGAGTATTAATTTTATGCGGTTGTTTTGTTTGTAAAGGGCTACTTGAAGAGTCTTGGTATGGCCCGTACTGCTGAAGTAAAAAGAGATGCGAGGATAGGTGAAGCAGAGGCGAGGAGAGATGCACAAATTAAAGAAGCTATTGCAGAGGAAGAGAGAATGGCATCAAGGTAAGCCTAAAAAATTTTATTTTATTCATGAAGTGAATTTTTAACTCATCTCGCTTTTCTTTTTATAGATTCCTCAACGACACAGAAATTGCTAAAGCCCAAAGAGATTTTGAATTGAAAAAAGCCGCCTACGATGTCGAAGTTCAAACGAAAAAAGCCGAAGCTGAAATGGCATACGAACTCCAAGCTGCTAAAACGAAGCAAAGGATTAAAGAAGAACAAATGCAAATCAAAGTTATTGAAAGAAGCCAGGAAATCGCTGTCCAAGAGCAGGAAATTCAGAGGCGTGAACGAGAACTTGAAGCTACCATACGCCGTCCAGCCGAAGCCGAAAAATACAGGCAAGATTTATCCTCTCAATTTTTTTGTACTTTTGAAAAATTATGATTTAATTTAATTTTATTCATTTCAGGCTTGAGAAATTGGCAGAGGCAAATCGTAACAGAGTAATCCTTGAAGCAGAAGCAGAAGCTGAAGCGATTCGAGTAAGAGGTGAAGCTGAAGCATTCGCGATCGAAGCCAAAGCGAAAGCAGAAGCTGAACAAATGCAGAAGAAAGCTGAAGCGTGGAAAGAATATCACGGAGCTGCCATGATTGAAATGTTGTTAGATAGTTTACCCAAGGTATTTTTCTTTTTATTCATTACTTTTATAAAAAATGCATCAATCAAGACTACTAGAAAAAACCCAAAACTAAGAAATGAAAAAAAATTAAACATTTTAAAATATTTTAAAAAAATTCAAAGTGATGTAAATGAATTAAGAAAAGAAAATAGAGCTTTAAAAGATGCTATCAATATGCTTTTGAGTTAATGGTAAACTTTTTGTTAATAGGTTGCTGCTGAAGTTGCGGCGCCATTGTCCCAGGCAAAGAAGATAACAATGGTATCAAGCGGTACAGGCGAAGTCGGAGCCGCTAAACTTACAGGAGAAATAATGACAATCGTTTCACGCGTTCCTGAAGTTGTAAAATCATTGACTGGTGTTGATTTAGCCAAAGTAAGTTTTTTTATTTCAATAAAAAAAAAAGTCGGTGGTCAGATTTTTAATCCTTTTTTTTCATTTTCAGTCCATTCAAGCTGCCGCTTAAATTATCAATCAATCGCCTTTTGCCTGTTAAAATTAATTACTTCCAAAAATGTCTTGTTTAATGTGGATTTAAAAACCCATCATTCCAGTATCTTCAAGAAATGTTTTTCCATTTTTTTAAAAAACAGAAAATTAAGTTTTTATTGCTCTTTGCCTTACGGACATAATCCTGCTTCTTCGGCTCTGAAAGTATTATAATTTTTTGTATTTGGAATCATAGTTATAAGAGTAGCGGATTTAGAAGTTTTAAGGAGGATAAGCTTTTATTTGTTCTGTATTTTATCACATTAAGATTATGTTTGAATTTATGGTCAGTCCAAAACCTAAAGAAAAAAGTTTTATATCAACTTAGCTAGTCATTATGGGAAAGTCTAGAAGTTTTGGGAAGACTGTAATATTTATTATATATTTTAAAGAAAATTGTAATATTAAAGTGTTTATGTATTGTCTATGTTATTTTTTGTACTAACATTGAATTTAATTTCTGTCGAATGAAAAGGGAATCTTTTTCCTTTGTTATTACAAATTTCTCGCCTTGATACTCCAGTGTATTCATTTGATGTATTTTATGTAAAAAATAAAGTAATATTAGACGTTACTATGGTATTTTTTTTTTTAAATTTGTGCCTCGAGTCATTAACAGAAATACCTTTAAAAGGGTACGTCATTCAATACGAAATGACGCATAATAATAGTCGACATATCTTTTATATTAAGCTTGTAAACAAGAACGAACGCAAATCATCAGTTTGACGTCAAAATTTCTGTTCGAAAGCATAGTAAACAGCCCTATGGCTATCAGGCAGTTTCCGCTCTTCTCAAACTTCGCAAATTTTTTATTCCTTGATAGATTGTTCAATTTTCAATAACCAGAGCTAAATTCGTCTTTTCTAAGATGCTTGATGATGTCTGACGTACATCAGTATAATCTTAACTGGTTGCTAATTTGCTTTTTTTCCGGCCAAAGTCAAAAAATCTTCGGCTCTAGTAGGTCCAGTTTTAATACGAAGTTTATGAATAAACGAATTCTCAAAATCTCTATCACTTGATCTGAGATTTCAGGTATGAAGTGGTTTCTTTATTTGAAAAATTGTAAAAATTTGTTTGCGCCTTTGTGACAAGTTCAGATTTTTTTTTTTTTTTTTTTTTTTTTTTTTTTTTTTATGGCTAGTGGTATAACCTTGTTAGCCATGTACATTGGTATTATCCGAATCGTGTATCCTTGTGTAATCCCGTGGTCGTCATTGGAACTAATCAATCCGTAATCCAGAAGAGTAGTCCAGCGCCATCGTGTAGTCATCAACGTAATTAATCTTTTCTAGTGTATTTCCCTTGTATAGTAGCTGTAGACGTCGCTTTTAATGATTGAGATCTCGCGATAAGAGCGAACGAGACTCAGAAAAACGTCAAGTCGACATCCGGCCTTCGGGAATCGAACCCAGGCCTGCCCTCAAACCGAGAGCGTGAGGCGGCATGCTAGACCACTCTGCCATGCTCACCCCCACAACAAGTTCAGATTAGATCATGGCAATAAAATTGACTAGTCCCACGTCAAATGTTCCAGCTGCGGTTCCCGTGCGTTTCCGCAAATTATTTTTATCATTTTAAAAATAAATGAATGCATAATGGATTCTGACGTAACCATTCCTCTTTGTAAACCCACCTACATCGGATCTGTGGCGGTTTGACGTTTTCGCTGTTAATATACCCTGTGGTAAACTACGCAAACAATTTCCTTGTATTTAAAAAAAAATTGTTTTTATGAATCAGACTCGCCGGTAGCTAACTACGTTAACAAATCGAATCTGTATAACGAATTCAATTATCAAATTTCATTAAAAGACCATAGAGCATTTAAAGAAAATGGAATTTTTGAAGCCGACTGTCTTTTGTTTCAATATGGCGGCTATCAGTTCTATTATCACAGCTATTTTCGTTTCGTTTTCCCATATACTTATCTAATCTATTTTAATGTAAGTGGCTTTCAATAATACAAATGGCTTTTCGCTGCAGAGTTTTAAAAATAAAGGATTCAATCAAATCAATACATTTCCAAATAATAATTTATTACAAAAAAAAGTCTTACAATTTCTCAATGGAATGCATTAGGAAACATTTAATACTTCAAGTTAAATACAACCTATTCTGTACTAGATAAATACAAATTTTCAATATATTTTTTTTAAATATCACAAATAATCTCCCTTTGAACTAAAAACCTTGGGAAATAAAATAACTCACTCGAAATTAAGGAAGTTTACGATTATATATCGTTTACTGAAATTACATTTCAGAAATTTTTTTATTAACGTTTCTATTATTTTTTTATATTTCATTTCGATGGAAGTAAATGGCTTTTATTTGTGTTAATATTCGATTTTTAGTATAATAGAATACCCGTTAACGTTTTTTTTTAAAAACCACGTAAAATAGTTTCGTTGTGATGTATGATAAGCTGCTGATTTTAAAAAAATAACGCATTATGAATCCTGCAAGGTCAATGTTTAAATTAAACTTTCTACACTTTCCCCGCTAAATCATGAACATACGCTTTTTTACGATATCTCCTCTTTAAGAAAAATTTCAAACAAACCCCAATGCAAATAATCGCTGAAGTAATATATAAAAACACGCATAAGCTAATATCAAATATATTAAAATCCTTCCCTAATTTTTTATTCCCCCCTTCTTTCGGCGACCCCTCCAAATTAATACTCTTTCCTAATATATCCGATTCGTTCGGCGAGTATAATTTAGTATTAGATCCTAAATAATTTAAACTATCTTGGTGATACATGGAAGTCAAATATTTTAAAACCTTGTGCTCATCCCATCTATTACTAGAATCTTTACATTTCCCACATCTTTCAGGCGATGGGAATTGAATTTTTGGAAAGGCTGGATCCTCCTCCCCTTGTTTCGACAAACGCTCATTGACTTCATTATGAGCAGACCAAAGCCAAAGCACCGCTTGCTTCGCATTCGTAACTTTCGCCCTCATCGACCTTCCAGCCATTTCCTGAAAATGTTGAGAGCACTGCGTGCATCCAAAAAAATGCGTCACGTACCCCAACATTGCGTTTAAAACTTCAGCCGGATCAAAATGAACGTGTTCCGAATCTCTAAGTGCGCTTACGGTCATATAATGGAATAAAGTCCATACCCCGCATGGATAACCTCTTAAATGACTTTCGCTGCCTTTACACCCCATCCAGTCTTCTTTCGTTGAAAGTACAGATTCTAAACCACCGTTCAGACTATTTACATAATTTTTAAATTTCAACCCTCTTATTTCGTTTTCTGTTTCAAAAACGACATCCCTGAGTTTTTGTAAAAAATGAATCCCAGATTCCCCTATTGGAAAATATTTAGCCAAAACTCCTAAATAATTATTTAAAGCATTTAGCGCTTCTCCGTTTATGACTTTTTTCGCTGATATATCATGTTGTAAACTATATCTGAGAGTATTCTCTAAATCGACTAAAAACACAACATCTCCAAGTTCTTTTATTTTTTGAAGATGCTTTTCAGTTTCTTGAGCTTTTCTTAAATCTTCTAAATTAGGTAACTTATCAATCGTTAAAGTTTTGATGGTTCTGGGTTCCTCAGGTACAGTAAAACCTTTCGCTTCCAAGTACGATTTAATAGTTCTTCGATACGACTCTCTCGTCGCTTCGTCCGGAGTTAAATGTTGCGGTTCGGCTTTTGATTTTTCCAATAATACTAAACTAGGGAAATGATGAACTTCTAATAATTTCATAAGTACCTCGTTATCCGATGATATACTTCGTATTTCAATCCCTTGAACGTTGGACAAATCTAACAAAACTTGAGTAGCTAATGGATCCGATTCTTCGACGAATATAAGGAAAACATATTGAACAGCTTCGTGAGATTCCGATTCTTTCCATAAGTTTTTAACGTCGTAGCTACGATAGGGCATTAAATTTGGCCAATGGCCGCCTTGGCCTTCCATTTGCTCTTTTTGTAATATTCCAACTATTTCTCTTGAAATATCATTCTCTGTTCCACTTCCTTTTACTAATTCCACCCCTAGATTGGATTTGAGAGCATGGGCAGGGAAAAATTTCAAGGTTGGGTAGCCCATGATTTCATAATCTCTGCACAGGGGAGTGTTATCTTCATTCGCACAGTCGATAGCTGCTAATTGGATAACTTTCCGCCATTCTGAAAGAAAAAAATATCATTTTATAACACCAGATAAGATTTAAGGCTTGGGTTTATGGTTTTCGAAAGAAATAGCTAATAATTTTTTTTTACTACCAGGAACATTGATTATAGTTTAGACTCATTTTGATACTGAAAACTGATAAAAGCATGAGTTTAAAACGATTTAAGCTAATCCCTTATTTACATAAAACTCCAAAATAATGTTACAGCCACCCTGATCCAGTTAAAAAAAATTTGGAAACTATTTAATGGGAAAAATTTTGGTTATTTATTAAATCAATCCTTAAAATAACTTTTAAACTTTTACTTAAATTTAAAAAAAATTCCAAAACTAAAAATCATTCATTAAAGCAGATGTGACCCAATAAACGACAAACATCCTTTGTATGTAAATCTGTTTGAATAAATTACAACTCATCTCGAAAAAAAGAGCAATGATTAACTGCTGCTGCATTAACGGCAATTATATTATTAACAAATAAATCATTCTCACTTACCATACACATTCTCTGCTAATGACTTCCAAATAGGTGCAAAATTATGACAATGTCCACACCAGCTGTTATAAAACTCCACGAGCCATGCATTATCGGTCCCGTATATCCGGCTTTTAAAATTAGTATTATTTAAAATGACAATCCTATCCTCTTCTGAATAAAGTCCCTTCCCAGATATGAGGGACTTATAAAAATCTCTAATTTCCGGTGTCAATGCCGATTCACAAAAACAACCGAGAAGAATCAACACAACCGCGAAATGTATATGAAACGACACAGACATTTTCATTTTGAATTATGTTTATTGACCTTCGGTCCTCCCCAGATGTTTCGCTCGTAGATTAAACATAACGAGCGACAGATCGAGCGAAACTAATCTCGATACAAATGGTAATGCTACGTCAGTGTAACATCACTTGATTAACGATTTCAAGATGATTTTTATCACTCATTACGTTTTTTTTTACAGGTGATTAATCTCCCATTGTTACTGATGAATGATAATGTCGACCTGAGTTACTGGAATGCTTTTTTATTGAACCAACATTTTAAAAGTATAAAAATTAAACTTTTTCACGAATTATCACTAACACACGTTGATAAAGAAAATGAATTGTTTTTTAAACTTTAAATTAACTCGGCTAAAATGATAAAAAAAAATGTTTTCCATACTTGACTAAACTTGTCTAGTGCCACGACGTATCATGGTGAAGTCAAATGTAAACATGTCATTTACTTTCAATCAAATGAGATTTTTATCAATAAAAAATCCACTCAGTTTTATTCTAGTCTCGTCTAGGTGAGGGAAGGAATCTTAAAATCGTGGGCTACTAATAATAAAATGGTACACTTGCGTCAACCACCCACATTCGGTGAGTGTTTGCCGCTAACATGTTTATGATAAGGGAAAAAAATTATTGGAAAAACCATTAACATTATTCCTTATTATTTCCATTCCAGGAACGTGAATTGCAAAACGATGGCCTTTAGGAAAGGTAGCGGAAAAAAAGATATTGATTATAAATCAAGATTGGAACGGAAATTATACCTTGCAAGGGAAAATCCAGAGCCAATATTTGATATATCAGAATGCAATTTGAAAACCGTTCCAAATAACATTTTTTCTTTGTGTAAGGTTTTCAGAAAGGAAGCCTTATACCTGCAGGTTAGTTGATTTTTCTAGACCTAAATTTTCACTTGGTCAGTTGCAAATGATTTAAAAATATTTATTTTTAAAAGAAACCAGAAATTGTAGTTATCTATTACTTCATTTTTAGGACAATTTACTGACTAATTTAAGCAATGGAGGATCGTTAAAGGATTTAACCTTGCTAAAAGTTCTTGATGTAAGTTCAAATAAATTTACAAAATTGCCTGCGGATATTGATGAATTAGAAAACCTAGAGGTAATCAATTTCATGTTTATATCATGCTCATTTAACATTGAACAAGCTAATTAAAAATTAATCTTTTTAGGTGTTGAACATAAGCAACAATCAACTCCAAGAACTACCAGACACCATTTGTAGCCTTCGAAATTTATTACATTTAAATGTTTCAAACAATAGACTGAAAAAGTTACCAAAAAACATTGGTCATTGTATAAACCTTCAAATTTTAAACTTGAAAAGCAATGAAAATTTAAGAGAACTTCCAACGTCTTTAGCAGGCGCTGGGTTTTTGAGTCAATTATTGATTGATCCTAGTATTACTTATCCTCCTCAGGATATTTGTAGCCAAGGGATAGATGCAATATTACAATTTTTAGCAAAAGGTAAATATGATAAGCACCATAACCTCAAAATTAAATCAGTTCTCAAATTTTATTTTCATTTATGTTACAGAAGGTGGAGGGGAAATTTTTATACCAGCACCAGACGGTATAGCCAAGCAGAAAATGGCGGATAATAACGATTACAACAGCCTGCAGGTATGATTCTAAATATTATCAATCATTTAAAAAATTTACTGTTTTGTGTTAAGCCACAACATTTCTGTACATACATTAATGCATGTTAATGGTGCCTAAAAAATTATTTAGACATCATTACTCTCATATTTCTTAATGTTAATTTATTAAAAAAAGAATCGTTTAATTTAGAATAGGAATTAGATAAATTAAAAAAAGTCTAAAGTTAATTGATGTCGCTGTATAAAATCAAATGCTAATCACATTGTTGCATTTTTTTTGTTTTAGGAGAAAATAAAGCTGCTCGAAAAACTCAAGGCATGTTTCACATTTTATTTTCATGTTATTTTAATATCTCTTTTGTCGCATGCATAATTCAGGACTTTTTAGATTAATGTGAGGTATCGTACAAAAAAATAATGAAAATAGCAAAGGAATATATAATTATTCTTTGTGTGTTTTATTTTTGTTATTATTATTTCTTGGAAAGTTGTGGATATTAATTTTCTGTTTTAATTTTTCCAGGATGAAAAGCAAAGAGAACGTTTGGCTTTGGAGCAGCATCTCAGGGAAGAAAATGAAAAGGAATTGAAAATGCAGCAGTCTTTAAAAGGGACTAAAGATAAAGTGAGTTGTGAATTATTTGTTTAACTAATTTGTGATTTGAGGATTGAAAGTAATTTTAAACATCTCTTTCAGTTGGTTGAGGATCTTAAAACGCAGCAGCAATCATTAGAAGCTGAAATTGCCAAAATTCAACAAAAAAAAGAAGCAGAGCGTGCCTTATTAATAAACCAATTAAATAACGGTTAGTCCTATTCTAAATCTTAACGAATTTCAATTAAGGAATTTTATATTTTTTTAAATTTAATTGCAGCTGAAGTTAGGGCCAACGACAAAGTGGAAAAACTTCTGAACTGTAACCAAGCCTTACGGGAAAAAATATCCGTTTTGTCGGAGAAACAGAGAAAATTAGAAGAACAGCTGCTTTTAAGTATTCAATCATCATCAAAAGCAATTGTTCAGAAAAACGTATTAGGTAAAAAAAAAAATTATTCTTTTACGCATTTGGAAACTGAACCTTTCAGTTTATCCTTACTTTCATTTATTTCCAGATTCAATGAACGCTTTAATGATAGAAGAAGTGAAAAAGGCAGAACAAATAAATCAAAATAAACGAGTCCAAGCTGTCAAAACTTTAATTTCTGAGTAAGTTTCATTTTTTACTGCAAAAAACTCTGAATCTCTTAATTCAGAATTATTATTTTGTATTGCAGGGATTCTTTATGGGCAAATAAAATGTTATCACTAGTTGCGAAATCGAAAAACGACCAAAACAAACTAATTGAAACGATAAACCATAACGAGGAACTTCAAAAAACAGCAGTGGCTTCTTTACTCGAAAGAAGCGACACTAGATCGTGGGAATTAGCGCAACAGGTTTCGATGGTGCAGTCACAACTAGCCGAACTCACAAAATTAGAATTAGCAAGAAAGAAACTTGAAGCTGATGCTCAAATTGAAGAAATAAGTGAAAACCGTGTTGCCTTGACTAATTTATTAATGGATTTATTCGCACAACAATCCGAAAGAAGAAATCAATTAATACAAACATTAAGAAAAATGGAAGGTGTGAAAGCGTCAGGGGAAGATTCGGGAATTTTTTGGATGGAACAATATCAAAAATTGTTGGATTCGAAGTCTCATCAATTGGTCGAAGCTTTAAGGAATGTCGATTCGAATTTGGTTAATGAATTGTTTTTGAATGGAGTATTTCATTATATGCCGTTGCTGGCGGATCTTTTTAAATCTCAAGAGCGTTTGGAGAATGTGACTGCGTTGGATTTGTCTTTGGTAAAACATCCTGAAATTTTTCTTCAAAATTTATGGGCTGTTACTTAAATTTAATATGATTTCTTAGGTTGGAATTCGCTCTGAAGAAGATCAAATGTCAATTCTAAAAGCTATAAGGAATTATTTAACAGTTTATTTTGCAACATTGCCTCCCCCTACAGCTCCGGCAGAGGAAGGACCTAGCGCACCTGTATTAAGTCCGACAACTGAGGCTTCTCTTGAACTGACAATAACCTCCCAAGCAACATTTGTAGCTGCGGAAGAGTGCGTCATTTGTTTAGATTTAAAAGTGAGTCTTAATTTGATTTTTTGAAATTTTTTTGAAAATACATAGTCTCTTGGGCTAATGAATCAATTGATTTTTTGTCTACAGGCCGATGTAATATTTACACCATGCGGACATCTTTGCTGTTGCTCAACATGTTGCACAACCATATCAATTTGTCCTCTTTGCCGGACATCAATCGACCAAATACTTCAAGCAACCTCTACAGTATGAGATATTTTTGTCTAGTCATTATGTTACTTTTAAAAATAATCTTTTCTCCTATTTAAACATTTTTTGAGGATATAATTAAATGGAACTGTAAGATTGAAATAATTATTGTAAAAAGGTGCTTCGTAAAAGAATAAAAAAAATATTGCGCTATTGTGTCACCAGTGCAAACCTATTTTCTTTTTTTCAATTTGAAGTTTATTTTATCAAGTCGATATATTAAAACTCTGCTTGGGAAGTTACTTTCATTCATACATTCATTAACTGATAGCAGGTTTGAGTTGGCATTGGCAGTATGAATTCATATGATTACTACAAAAACCACATTTTTCGGCAAGAAAATAGCCTGTTTTTTTATGCAATACTTAAAAATTTTTTCCCACGAAGTTTTTCTTGCAGCTTGAAGATTTAAATATTTTTTTGATGATCAGTTTTATAATTCTAAAAAAGCTTTTGGCTTGCAAAATTTTTTGAATGCTTCCAATGAACTAAGACACAACACGCCTTATTATTGATTTTGTTTCACTGCAATGTATTCTATTTATACTTTTATTACTTACAATTTATATATTATTATATTATATAACAAAGAATAAAATCTGAAAGTAATTATTATGCAAGTTGTTTTTTCTTACACATACACAGTCTTTCAGTCCTTTTTCTGCTGGTTACCAAAGTTACCTTTTCCTACAATGCTGAAGATTACAACCCGAAACAGCCTTGAAAAAACGAAACAACATACCTGTACATGAAGTCTTAAACAAACTTTGACAGCCAACATGACGGGGTAGTTAGTGTGGTATACAGCAACTTCTATTCTCGTTCTTTAACTAAAACTGGATTTTATTTCACTAATTTTCATTGCAGTATTAACTTTTTTAATATTTAAAAGGTTAGTATAACCAAATTTGGTTGAAAAACCGGGTGAATTAGAACTCAAACACGACCATAGACTCGAATCCTGAATTCGAGATAAACACTTGCTTGGTTACTATGGTAACAACCAATCAAATCTGTGCAAATTTTACAGTTATTAAATTTTCTACAGTTGGCAACCTTTAAAGTGGAAAAAGAAGAAGGAGTAGTAATGGCGTATTTTTTCTTTCGAGTGCGTGAGTGGTGAAATTATGTTGAATTATATGCAATGTTTCCCCGATATATCCTTATTAATCGGGCACAAAAAGGTACGTGGGATAAATAACTACAGCATTACATTCAATATAATTTATTTGATCAATTTTTTTGTACAAAAAAAGCAGAAGAACAAAGTTGATTATTTTAGAAAGCGAGTGCCATCTAATAGCACAGCAAATTAAGTCTTCTATCTCTTTTCACAATTTAAATTTGAAATGAAATCCAGGAAAATGTTAACTGTGTCTCTTTAATGCTTCTGTATTAAGTAAGCAGGCATATGTAACTGCTTATTTTAAAGTATGTTAATTACAAGTGAAGTGGCTTTGCTCACAATTATAAATATTTCCCTTCAACTGGTGGAAAGTTTTCATGTTTATTTCGTTCCGACGACGTATTTTCCTAGATTCATAAATGATATGTATTCTGTCATTAGAATTTCGTTTGTAATACTTTTTTTTTAGAAAAGAATGTGCTCTTGCCAAAATGATTGATTTTGAAACTGCATTGATTATTTTGGAGTAAGGCTTTTTCTTGTCATATATTTTTTTAACAAAATGAAACAGTAATCAGTCCTTAGGATCTGGTCTTTAGGCATTATGTGATTTATCAAACAAAAAACATCCAGTATTGGACTAGAGCTCATATAGGATTTATTATAAAAAAAATTTTTTAATTAAATATTAGAGCCGTAAAATATCATCTGGCAGTTCTATTTAAAAATAATTTCAGTTGACTCACCCTGTATTATATTTTGAAAAAGTTTTAAAATGACCAACAACATTTATTTACATTAAAGAAAAAATAACAGAGAAGACCTAATGTCAACTGAATCCCATTTTCAACATTCGATAACCAGCTACACTAATAATATTTTGCAGTCCTAAACCTAAATTAGGTAATTCTCAAAGTTCGTCGTGTTTTGGACCTGAAAATTCTTCATGCGAGATGAAACCATTTCTGTCCTTGTCCTCGTGTTGAAAGATTTCTTCTACTAGCTTGTCGTGCTCGGCCATCTTACTTTTCATTGCTTCACTGTCAGCACTTTCATCACTATCAGCAATCATTTGTTTCTTCAAGTATTCGCTAACCTATAATGGAAATAATAATTCCAACATTAAAAAAAAAATTAAATAATAGGTTGACCAAACTTGAAGGAACAAGGTTTGTTGTTTTTCTATTCTTTTTTTATTCAAATTTATTTAGAAAGTCTTTTCACAGTTCATCATGTTTAGGGCCGGAGAATTCATCATGAGATAAAAAACCATTTTTATCTTTATCTTCATGTTGAAAAATTTCTTCCACAAGTTTGTCGTGATCGTTCAACATTCTTTTGATTTCTTCATCTTCGCTTGAGCCGTCTGCAGCACTTGCCGCTTGGATTTGCTTTTTCAAATATGCGCTGACCTAAAATTAATTATTTTGAGTTATAAATCAGCACCATCTTTGCGTTGGTTGACCTGCAATTTTTATGAGTTAAAACTCATTGAGAGATTGATGATGCCTGGAGTGATGCAGAACTGTGATTTCTGAAATCTTCTGTTCCTAATTTTGTATGTTTACTTTTTAGGCGTATTTCACAAAGCAAAAATAAATATAAATAAAAATACTAACCTCTTCCCTTGATAACTGCTTGTCGGCATCAGCGTCAATTTCCTTGAAAACGTTTGCTGTCATCGGAGCGTCTCCGATATTCATGAGCTCCACTTCGAAAGTTAACGTAGCTCCCCCAGGTATTACGTTTCCGGCGCCTCGGTCCCCGTAACCCAAATGGGGTGGTATCGTCAATTTTCTAACTTCTCCCACACACATGTCCAAAAGCCCTTGGTCCCATCCTTTGATTACTTGACCGATCCCGATTTGGAATGTGAATGGTTGCTCTCGGTCATGACTGAAAATAAAAAAGAAGAGAAATTAGGCAAGTGGAAGGATAACACTAATATTTATGTTTTTTACGGAAGAAATGAATAAATAAATGATAGATGGGGGAAAAGATGTGAACATGTGCGGGTTATATCCCTCGAAAAAATTAACGAATATCTAGGGCGTTCACGTAACTGCTTTAAGTCAAACCTTTCATATTAAGATATATGGCGGTTTTATATCGATCTCTCGTAATTGGATGACTTTCATTTTTATAAGATTTAGAAGAATCTTTCTCGGTAAGGTTTTTCGCTAAGTGAATTTTAAAAAGCTGTTACAGGTTTGGAACATAAAATAAGGAAAACATACGTGAGGAATAGGTTGGTAGCTCTGTTAAACCTCAAAATAAGATTTTTAAAGTAATTTGAGGTTATAGACCAAAGCCATTTGCTCGGTTAAGTTGTTAAAGATCCAAAATATTTTGGCTTTAGTCGTCTTGGATCCATGCTTGGCCCGTATGAGCCTTAGGTACCTCAAAACCTGCTTGTGCCCAGGCTGTAAAGCGAAATCAGTTTATCTTTGCTTTCTTGGCCAAAAATGAATTTCAGGCTTTTGCCTAAAAACCACGAAAAATGTTAATTGAAGGAATCCATCAGTCTGTAAGTTACCGAAATAAAATGTCAGGATATATTGGCATGTAAATACTTAAAAAGAACTGACGTTTACTTGGGAAAACAACACAACATGGGAATACATATCAGCAGAAACTCATCCCCCTTTTAAATATCTTTTGAATTTTTAAAAACTTGACTTCATCCTTTCTCAAGTGGTGTAACTTTACATTGTCATGTTTTTCGGGAGAAAAAAAATTTAAAATTCATTCCTAAAGCATCTTTTTCTTTCTTTTTTTCTTAACTTCTCCCCACGACAATATACAGTTAAAACGAATTTGCATTATTTAATAAATTATAAAATGAAGCTTAATTTTTTTTTTTGACTATACTTTAAAAGAAAAAATTTTGAGTGTCGAACATATTAAAACTACCATCATGGAAGATCAAAAGAATAATGTAAAATTTATATAACCATGTTAAAAAAAGTTAAAAAGAAAGTGTCGCACTCTGACACGGGAGAGAATGGTAAAGTGGGTTTAATATCAGACAATCGTTAAAGGGTTTTTTTCTAGCTAATAAAATCAGCTTGTCTCGGTAGGTCTTTTTTTTTTTTTAATTCCATTATTTTCGTTTTGTCGTGCAATAAAATATAATTTATGCAAATCAATAAAAAGATTAATCTAAATTTAGATTTATAAATCTTTAATTTCTTTTTTTTCACATAAAATACTTGTCAAGTCAGGCCCATTTTTTGAGTATATTGTCAGGAGCGGATTAAGCTCGAATGAAACAGATGTAACAATAGCTCCAGTGATCAATCTCCCTTGGCAGCAAATTTTCAGTCCTTTGAAGTTTTCCAGTATTCAGCCCAGACATCAAAATTTAACGCAAGCCAAACGCCAAGTCAATCAGACAACAAGGCTATAACCAAAACCACCACAGTTCAGCTGACAGCACCAAGTCAGGCCTAAACTCACTAAAATCATCCCCAACAAGCAAAACCAATGTCGATGTTGCAAAAATTAGCCAAGGCTTAATCCCATTCTCATAAATCCTATTTTATCATAAATAAATCCCTTTTATATACAGCAAATGCATTACATTAATGGGATTAATTATCTCAAGGTCAGGTGATTGAAAAATCAAATTTCTTAATTCTTTTAAATTTTAAAGACTTATTGCATTCTTCTTTTCGAGGGAAGTAATTACGAAAAGAAAATTTATCCCAAGCTCCTTAAAACCCATAAAAACTATTAAAGAGCCAACGCAAAAAATGTGAGGTCCATCGAAGGTGGATCTGACTTCAAATCCCTGTTTTACCCCGGGAAGCTTTATTTTCCTAGTAATGACAATACCACAGGATCGGATAAAAAGATAAATATAAACTATTAAAGAAAACGTTACATTACCCTGTAAATTAATTTCCCTGACAAGGCAACAAGACATTTAAGCTGAAAAGGGGGAGATGAAAAAAAAAATCTCTAATTTAAACCGAGAAGAAAATAGCGTGACCATTTTCAAAATCTCGCCCTTCAAAAGCTAAACATGACGTTTAACCTAAAATAAAAAAAAAAAAGCGAAAAAAATAAAACGATCCATCAAGGTGGGAATCTGATGGTTTTTGATAATTATATTTAGACGGAGTGTTGAAGGTTGATTGTACTTCCGTTTTCTTCCCTCTTTTTTTTTGGTGAGGATTTTTCTTAACACGGAAGAAGATAAATATAAAGTTTAAGTAAAAGGATCCGCTTTTCCAAGACCACCCTTCCTTTTTCCAGTGATCAACGGCAACATCTTTGTCGTCAATTCTTAAGCCTTTATCTTGTTTTTATGTCAGGGAAAAAGAATTGCCGGCTTATTAAACCATGACAAGTAAACTCGATGATAAATATCGCGTTCTGCACTTTCTTATTTATCTTTTTTCGCCCGGGAGTATTTTCCGGGTGAATTAATTATGTAAATAAATGATCTTTTTGGTGGAACCAGCTTTGTGGTTTCGCACTATTGTAAGAACTGAAATTTAGCCATTGTTGGGGGTAAGGAATAGTGTAGCCATGATCAGTGATCGTGGCGCTACAATACAAGAGCAAACCGCTAGCAGGTCTTCTCTTGCAAAGTCGCCCCTGAAAGAGAAGACCTGCTTAGACTCTTCCAGAAGTGACTCTACAAGAGAGGATAGTAGAGGATGTGAGTCTGCTTCGAACCCCAGCCTCTGACTAGAAGGAAGCAAGGCAAATTAGGCTTGGTGAGCCGTCTTCGACTCGGAAATAGGTCTTCAAGTCCTGTAAAAGCCAAAGTAGCGGTAGGACCATCCTGTATATGTATAACCTAAACTTCCAGGGTAATAAACCATGTAAAAAGGAAATGGAAAGCCAAGAATATTGAAAAGTAAAGCTCGCGTGCAAGGTAAACCAAGCGAAAACAAGGAAGGTATTTAATGCGACATCTGCAAAACATAATATGACAACAATTTCTTTCGCTGACGTTACCCCATAAGCCCCCCCCCCCCCCCTCCTCCTTCGCATATGCTCCCCATTTTTTTTTCTTTTTTGCTTCTATATTCTGTGTCGTTGGATTTTTCATTTGTTTTCATGTTTTTTATTATTCCTTCGGTAATATTAACTCATGTCTTATGATAGCCGAAATGACGGGTTATTCAAGTATAAAATGTCTTTTTCGTTGTTATGGTTTCCTTACAAGGGGATGAGAGAATAAAGAAGAAATGTTAAAAATTCGGATTTTAATCGAAAGGACAAAGTTTTAAGAAAGTCGGATAGATTTTTTTAAAAAATAACCGGGAAAAAGATTCCGACTAGATTCAATGTAACTGATATTTTGTTTAAATTCCAGAGGGATTTTTATATCTCTAGAAAAGATTTTTTTTTCTTAAAAATTTTCAAGTCGACGTATTTTTTCTATTTTATTTCGTTTTTAGCAATGGTTTTGGATGTTTACGGTTTTAAATAGACAGGAGTAGGTGGGATGTAGATATTTTTTTTTAAATCGTGGAAAATAGGTTTTGAGAAAATAAGTTTTACGTCCGTTCAGTATTTGCTTCTCTGTTTCTGTGACGCCCGTCCTTCTGTTTATGACCGTTTTCTAATTTTCTTTAGAACAACCTCTTCAGTTATCTAAAATTCCTAGGCTGGTGCGATTAAACAGTTTCGCTTATGAATTCCAATTTTGGCCAAAATTTGCCAAAGAGTGATTTTAAATCACTCTTTTTCAAGGATAGCTATTGAGACCTCAGCTTTTACTTGTGGAATTAAAACATGGATCGTCATCGTAATTAATTACAAACAGCTAATATGAAATTTTTGAGGAAAGTGAAAAAAGAACCTCCATTACGCATAGAGGAAAACCGGATACTTCTATGGCGTTTATGCACAAAGTGAGGAAGAGGATCACTTGGCAGCCCGAGGAAAAGATAAAGGGATGAACTCTGAACTTTGAAGTCGCAACAGGACTTAATTCTAATGCACAGACCGAAGAGGAAATCAGGCTTAGAGGCACTTTTTTCCTTTAAAAAAAAGCAAAATCAAAAATTGGTGGCAGCGGTAACAACAATAGTTATGACTTTCAATCTCTGGGAAAACACAACTTAAAAGACACATGGATTTTATTGGAATGTTCTTAAAATTATTTTTCTCATTAATTGTTGGCCTTTCCGATTTTAGTAACTCTTCTCCCATCCTTCAATTCTTGAGGTGCAAAAACTTATCTGACACCATCACACTGAAAATATTTTTGTCCCATAAAGTAACAAATTTATTCACCTCGCTTCTTTTTCTTTCAAATCCAAAAGTATAAACGATTTTATTTTATGAAACTGAAGCTTGCCAAGATACTTTTTCCCCCAGCAAAAGAATTAAGCAATCGGGCTGGAAATGGAATTAGTTGAGAAATCCGTATTGTCAACATTGTGAAACTACATTTTAGTCGATTTAATTTTAAACAAGTGTATTTTATATTCAAGAGAGCCATGAAAGTTTTCGTAGCTAAAGATAAAAAGTTTACAGGAATAACAATGACGAGAGAGTCCGAACTATTGAAAATTGTATTAAGTGTATCTACACGACTTTCGGATTTAAATATAAGAATGTTATAAAAAAGGGAAAAGAAAAACTTGATATAGGAGGTTAAACTGGGGAAAAGGGGATGAATGAAACTTCCACCCAACGCAGATTTTTACAACGGTTTCCCTTTTGTTTTTCCCTTGCTTAATTACTTATAAAAATAATGTCAGTAGGTCATGTTTGTTATTTTAAAATATTTCAATAAGTCAAAACTTCCAGTAAGGAAATCCAACAAAAAAACTCCAAACTATTTTTAGATTAATCCTCTTCTTCCGTTCTGTTATCTCGACGTTAAAATAATCATGATTTTGATTAATGAGGGTTTTTTTCAAAAAAAAAAAAAAATGATTCCAGTAAGGGTTACTGAAAATGATTTTTTATTTTCGAGGCTAAAATCGGGAGTTTTTCTGATTTGAAAATCGATAAGAAAATGCTTACATGTAAAATGTTTTTGAGTGAATTAGCTCATATAAGGGAAACCGTAAGTTAAAACGTAAAATCTTCATCCGTGAGCTGTAAAAGCGAATTTATTATAGACATTGATCTGCGGCGGTGGAATATTGCTGAAAAAAAAAAAACTAAGGTAACCTCCCCTC
Organism: Liposcelis brunnea; assembly: GCA_023512825.1. NCBI lineage: Eukaryota > Metazoa > Arthropoda > Insecta > Psocodea > Liposcelididae > Liposcelis > Liposcelis brunnea. The sequence continues at coordinate 6,744,886 of CM042073.1, read as the reverse complement.
AGCCCCACAGTGTCGTTTAACTTTTTATATACCTTTTTCCAACATCTTTTGAATTTTGAATAGGCAATTTTACACATGGCTAGTTTTTATGATTTATAAACACTCGTTTTTTCCCCGTTTTACAAGGAAAAGGATTATTTAATTTTGTCTCTAACGTTTTGAGCTTTTGGGTCTAAAAAATTTTTCCTCGGGTTTTTTTGTTAATCTAATCTGATGATGGGCAAGGTTGATTGGGTTCAATAGGGAATTCGTGCAAATGTGAAATCTGGGGGAAAAGACTATTTTTGTAGCTACTGCTGATTGGTCAATGTCAGTTCCGCCACCTTAATATGACCATGGTTATTTTTTATTATTATTATTATTTTAGAAATGAAAGAACTGGGCAAATCGTAATTTCTGCAACTGAAAAACCTCATTGTTGCTAAATGTCATCATTAACCAAAGTTAACAAGCCAAGTTAAGACTAAAAGAAACGATGAAAAATAAAACATTATAAAAAGCAATTTTACCTCCCAGGCAAGAACTATAATCCATTCTTAAGGTAAAACAAACTCATTATCATAAACGGAACCAATTCTAACGTTTTTCCCCACGCCCCTACTATATAATTTTAATACATTTCACAAAATAAAATCTGCACTTCCTTTTGTTTTTGTTTTTTTAAAGGAACTGCAATCTTTGCAAAATATAATCCATAATTATGCCGGTAGTATCCATATAATTACATTCCTAATTGCGTTTGCTCACATTTTAGCGAAACTCTTTTCAAATGATGTAACATTATTAAAGAAAAAAATAAATAGTCAAACTTCTCGAAGCTATTACAATTATTCCAAGTATTACTGACCTGGTATTGTAATACTACCGAACTTGCCTAGTTTCATCATAGGCCAATATCAACAATATTTCATTTCTTAGTCGGTGACGTTGCCTGAGGAGCGGTCAAGTCTCCTCAACCGGGCAATGTGTCCTCTTCCCTTCCGGGAGAATAAGATGAAATAGCAGATCTGGCATTAGCCCTGGCTTACTGACTATCTGATTGACCGATTGACTCATTTCGTGGAAAATAATGCAAGCTTGACCTGATTTCTGAATGGACCTAGCCTAGCTCATAAGTGATCGTGGGGAATTCTCAAGGCAAAAAGAGCTCAGAAGAGGAAATCGGGGAAGAAATTGGCGACTTTCCCCATATTTAGATGCAGGCACCATAAGGTGAGGGAAAGGAAGAGGTGGGTGAGCTATACGGTTGTCGAGCTGAGCGGTGGGAAGCGCAGCATATAGTATATAGTCTGAGTAAATAGGGATTTGGAATATTAAGTCCACAAAAAACATTTACGTTGAATATCTAAAAAAATTGGGGTTTAAAATTTTGGTCCCAAAGATTTTTTCAGATCTTTTTGAGTAAAGGTCTTTCATGCTTGTGTGTTTTGCCAGTTTTCATTTCTAGCCTATAGAAACGGTGACCGAATCAAGAGCGCCACCCAGCTCCGCGTAACGCAGCTCGCAATGGAGAAATTCATTTTGGGCATAATTCTGAGAGATTAGATCAGAAATCAACTCAATGGGCAAAAACTGAGGCGGGGCGGTGGATTCCACTTGAATTTTAAGACTTTTTTCGGTGGATGATGGAAAAAATCTTAAAATCCACGTGGAATCCACCGCTCTGCCTCAACCTTGGCACATTGGGAAACCATCCACGGACAGACGGGACTGATGGACGTAGTGTGCCGCCCTACTTAGCTGAATTGGTAATGGGCAGGTCGTGTAACAAGGCAGTGGAACGGTGACATTAACCTACTGTATAGAAGGCCGCGAAAAAGAGCAAGAAGTAGAGGAAGACCTCAACAATAACATAACTGAAACAACAAGAAGGGGTTGGTCCCGGAGAGAGGAGGACCCAGCAGCATGGAAAAGATTCGGCTAGACCTATGTGGTCCAGGCTATAAGGTGCAGGCTATGAAGAGCTTACGGCTGCAAAACCTGGAACCTGATCGTCCATGCGCAGAGCAGGCTGACGATTTTTGAGAACAATTTTGGATTATCGGACCTCAGGGAGGCCGCGGCTTCGGTGGGAGGATAATGGACGTGTCGAAGGATGCTGGTCGGCTTGGGAATTCTTGACTGGAGGGAGTCGTGTCAGGAAAGGATTGCCTGGCTTACTACATGCGATGCGGCAGTAGGGCTTCAAGCCCTGTAAAGGCCCTCGTTAGTTAGTGAGTTGGACCTATGTCCAGGAGTGGATGCAAATAGGCTGAAGAAAAGAAAGACAAAGAAGAAGTCGAAGAAGAATAAGTTAGTCTAACGTCGTCACTGCTTCAAATCAAAAACTTAACTTCATACACTGGGGGGAAAGAGGAAACTCCTCTTCCTTTGGTAGATTTAGATTTTGATGAAGGTATAAAACAAATCATCCTTTGTGGTTCCCCCAAGAACCGGCCACTTCCGGCGATGTTGGGGAAAACTTGACAAGACATTGCTTTTGTATACAAAACCTACACTATCTTGGAATTATATTATCAATAAGAATGCGTATAACGTAATGAAATCAGAGGAGAATGTAAATTCCATTATTTAGTCATGATTCATAAGACCATTTATTAAAGAGAAAGTTAAAACATTTTTGTTTCCTTTTTTATTTTTTTTGGCATTTGTTACATCGCGGTTAAACACATAACAAAATGAACGATCCGTCTTGAATACACAAGCACAACGTGCGCGCGGTATGCACCGCAAAAACCGCATTTCGCAAATTCTCGTGTATAACCAGGAAACATGTAAGGATTTTTTAATAAACGGGATTCTTTACTAGTCCCACGTGGAAGTTAAATGCACCTTTCCTATTACGTTTCAGGATTAAACCCTTTAACCCGTTAAAATTACTGCGGGGATCAGGATATGACCTGTTTAGCTGAAAAGGAACACAAGCCTGATCTGTCGCTGTGATTAAACGGATGTTTTAATGTGAAGATCTTTTACCCCGATACAAAACAGAATAATGTATTAGAAAGTTACTTTGACGTCTGAGGCGATTTACGCGAAGTTAAAGAAAATCTTCACCGACTTGAAAAAAAGTTTTGCCAAAGAATTTTATTATTTTTTTTTTTAACTCGCAACCTTTTTAGCATTCATTGATTGTAATAATAAGTGTAATATTGCCAGCTAACGTGATTTGTTAATTGCTTAGCTAAACGTAAAAGAAAAGGTTACTGACATTAGTTCTCGTGTTGCGAAAAGAATCAAAGTATTATAAGCCACGAATGGGAAATATTTAGAATTTTCCCTCTGTGTAGGATTTTCACGCCTTTATCCGCGGCACAGATACAAGATTTTTAAGAGTTTTCTCAACAAGGGTTTCATATTTCGGAATTCGTGTTTCGTTTTTGGCTTTATCAAATATTTTGAAACGTTAAACCATGACACAGCATGTAAAAGGAATATTAAAACAGCTTTCCTTGTCGGATTTCATTTACAACAGCCGCATGCACACCTTTCATTAATTTCAATCCCTTACATTATAAAACAGTTTTTTTAAAAGAAGGATTAATTATATCCGTATCGGATTATGTTGGGATATTTAATGATAGAATAATTGAAAGAATATTTTTTAATGTTGTGTATGGCTGTAGGTAATGGCATCAGATGATTTTGTAATTGATGGGGGGTGAGTAGTGTCGTTAAGGAGGTTCTGGAACAAAGTTTCCCCAAAAATTCAGCTTGGCGACTTCAGCGACATTAAATAATTGGGTAATAAACAATCTTCTTTAGGGGAAGTTTAAAAATACGTAATGCCAGCAGCGTTTGGGATATTTGAAAATCTTTCTGCATAACCTAACCCCAGATGAAAAATGGCGCCGGAACTCTAAATTAAATTAACAAGAAATGTTGACCAATAGTGGGAAAGTTGAGGAGAGGAGAGCATGGTAGTGGAGTCAGTTTAAAGTTTCGAAGAGTTAACTAGAATTTGGCTCTAAGCAAATCAAAGTGGAAGTCAGGCTGACCCCGAAAAACTAAATAAGAAGGGAGTAGCTTAGGGAAGGGCGACTTTAAAGAACAGCTTTTTTAATGCTGGATAGCCCGCATGCTTAATAGTAAGCCAACTTGATTCAAAACGGCATCCTTGTAAAGAAGACTCTGTTTTCTTAATCTGGAGCTAGATTTTGCTCTACAGGCACAAAGACATAAGCAGTTGTACAATTAATACTAAAATGCTGATGCAGTTGCAAATAAAGTTGTTTGTAGTTGAAATTAAAACGGTGTCAAGAAAGTTTAGGCAAACTAACTTTTAACATCGTTAACAATATTCTTAGTTGGGGTCAAATCGACCTAATTTGACTCTCAGGTTATTGCCATTATCGGCTGAAGCATGCAGGGGCGTCGACGCCAGAATTTAAGAATTTAAGTTTGCATAAGCGAAGAAACGATTTTTCGCCCTCCCTAAATTATAGGTATGCCCCAATCTATCTTATTGCCTTCTACTTAAAAGACGCTAAAGAGAGCATGAAATTTTGGGCAGGTGCTTTTTAAAAAAATTTGCGAGCTGTGATAATTAATTGAAACTACTTATTCCTTTGATAGTGGAAGAAAATAAATCATCAATCAGTTTTCGAATTTCTCATTTCTCTATATCCCATCCCATTTATATTTGGAAATTATTAGTCGGAATCCGGATTTAACTTTTTCAAAAATATTACGAAAAATGAAAACTTTTCCCTTGGTTTCCTGTTAAATTTTTCTGGGCTATATTTAAAAATTGTTGAAAATTTTTTACCAGGTATTTTTTATCCTTCAATGTTTTTCTTGCATCATCTTAAAATTTTTCTGTTGTCTTAATTAATTTTCTCAAGCAACCAATCCGACCAAAAAGACGTCATTTTGGTCGGATTGGTTGCTTGGGTTATTTCCACAGGCATTTAAATTTTCTTTAAATTTTTTGCTCGTTTTCTAAGAACTCTGTAAGTTTTTTCTTCAAAATTAGAAAATTATGTTTTAAAAATTACTGAACTCCCTCCTCAAACTGAATTACTATAACCGGTTGTCTTTGCAAATTTTTTGCATATAATTTTTTTTACAATCCTTAACAAAAATTAAACCATATAAAATTCATGTAAATATAGCACCGCAATGCAAAAACTTAAAAAAAAAAAATACAATACTTAAAAATCACAATTTTAAAAATCTCTTTTGTGCGAATTATAAATTTTTTTAACAAGCGCCATAAATCAAAAATTAAACCTCAGTAACCCCACTCGACGGTATTCCCACTTCAATCCTTCATTATCAAAGTATAATTTTTAATCTTTCAATAACTTTTTCAAAAACGACATAAATAAAACGATAAGTTACAGAAAAAAAAAGATATCATATCTAATCACAGTTCAACTCAACAATGATACAAAAATTAATTACATAAGTTTTCAATATTTCACTTAAAAACTTCGCATCAACGTACGTACTAGCATCCAACCTAATACACCTTACTCAAAAAAAAAAAAAAGAATCTTTTCAAACAGTCAAGGCAAACAGGTCAATGTAACTTGCCGCATAAGATAATTACCACGTATATATCGTAATGCAATAATAATCCCAATAGATTTTCGTCCATTTAAATATTATAAATAATTTAAAAAAAATTATTTTCATACCTCGAATCGAATTTAGTCCCATCCGCTAATGTACCAGTATAATGCATTGTTAACAAATCTCCATGCTTAGATTTAATTGTACAACCTTCCGGTTTTGAAATAACATCAATTTTTAATTGTTCATCTCCCGCACTTTTACTTGTTGAACTATCACTTGATGCTAAAACTATACACGTCGCGAAAAGGATTAAACATCGCGAAGAAATCATTTTAATAATAATAGTAAACTAACAACTACACTAAGGCGAATGTGTGTGTGGACTGAGAGTGAGAGTTTGCCTTCGTTGCTTGCCGAGCACTTGCTTACGTTAACACCACGGGTTTTCTAGTTGGTGCATCTAAGTCGAGTCACAACTGCCACGCAGCCAACTTTACTTCCACTAACTGGGGCACCTAGTCACGTATCTCATCGCTTCGTTTTCTTTCTTGCTTATTTTTTTTCCTCCCCGTTTTTTTTTTATCATCTTTTTTTTCTTCTTTTTTCCCTTTTTTTTTTGTTTCGGTTTTTTTGAGACAATTGGGATGTCATCGGAAATCGCTTTGATTTACACCCCGTTAAGTTCCTTTTTTTTGGGGGAGGGGAGGGGGAGGGTTGGGAAACGTGGATGCGCTTTAGGGATGAGGGGGTTGGTTCTTCTTGACGTGTAAATGGAAACGCGTGGATGTGCAATCATATGTGATTACATTAAATCGTTTGTATAATCCGGTTTGAAATTTCTAATAATGCGAAACGGACTGCGGAAATTAACTTTGATCGTTGTACGGGGGGAATTTCAAATGTTTGTTAAATTTGTATACTGTTGATGAGATTGTGATCTTCGCACTGTTTGATTTTGCCTAATGATTAATATTGTTGTGTTTTGGGTAAAAGGTTTACAGGAAAAATTTTTGTTATCGTTTTTTCGTTTTATTTTAAAGGCGTGACTAGACCTTTCAGAACCCCTTTTAAATGCTGACTAGGCATTTTCGCACCTTTACGCATTTTTCTCCTCGACATTTTTTTAGATTCGGGTATTCTTTTTTAAAATGTGGATTTAGTTATTTGCCTAGTTTCGGGAAAAACTTGAAGAAATTTGAACCGAAGACTTACTTTTAGATAATAAAATATCCATTTTGAAAAGGGTGTAAATGGCAACCAGCCAAGAAATTTTAGACTAGTTATTGTTTATAGATCCAGTCAAAAATAATTCAAGTATTTCAATATGGCCATAAACTTACAGTTATTAATTATTCTTTTCACGGTTATTTAACTTAATTGTATTCTATTGCTAGTAAACCTCACTGAAATTTACATTGGCGTAGGAAAGGTAATAAAGGGAGAGTAGGGTTGTCCAAAGTCTATCTGAGCGCTTCCCCCCTCCTTCAAAATTTTTTGAATTTGGCTAAAGAGTTACATTAGATTTTTTAAGCTCAAAAATCTTACATTTAGACAATTCGTGACTTGCTAGTGTATTCTGGGCAATTGTTGCCTTTTTGGCCCATTGGTACCAATTTCTAGCCGAGGTTCAATTGCTGTTTTCACATATATTGTGCTTATAAATATTTTCGTCGCTTTTAAGACCTGAAGTCTCTTTTTTTTTTGGCTTGAAATCTTGCTAATAATTTTACCTTTAAAAAAATTCGTTTTTCGATTCCTTCAATTTTTCAAGCTCTTTTAGCTCCACTTAATGAGACTACCTAATTTCGCTACTGATTAATAATGAATCTTTAAAGATTACTGAAGCAATCACGAGAGTGAGAAATTTAATTTTTTTATATAATGTTGTTCATTAGGATTCATAGATGTTGTAAAATCATTCAAAATCATCCGCATTTTGTCAACGAAACTGGAAAATTCTATTTTTAAAAGAATTAAAAGGAAAAAATACAATCTAAGCGCACTCGCAGTATATTTTCAGCCGAAGATGAATCGCTTGCGGATCATTTTCGTGGATGATTTTCGATGGACGCCAGCTTTGCCACGAAAATTGGCGATCACCATGGCGGTTCGGACCTAAGAGACCGTTGAACTGAATGGACATCGACTCTGCCATACTAGTCTTGCAGATTCTTGAGCCGTAAGGTATTCCTGGCGACGCCTTCTCTCAACCTTCCCCTCCACCAGCAGCTGCAAGTGGCTGTACTTTCCGCTGTGGACAACATTAAGGATACACTCTAGTCTTCAACGCTTGATATCGTAAAGGATCTTCATCTTCTTATTTATACGATTGAAAATTTTTCCCTCATGTCAGGTCCACGAAACCCGCAACATGCGACGATGCGCAAAAAAATTAGGGAAAAATTAGCCGATGGATGGATTGAGGGTGGCGAAAACAATTGCACAAAAGAAACGGTTTCCAATTATTTCACCAGTCCTACCTTACACCTAACTGTAAAAAGCCCATAACGGAACTTTTAAATTTAAAACAAACAAATTCACATAATTTTTATTTTTCATCCCATTTGATACGAAGAAACAATTAAACAACCATGCTCTGATGAAAGTTGTTACCGGTATGCAATTAAAAACCAGTTAGGAAGTTTATACTCGGCGACAGGTTTCACGGATATCACATTCACTAAATAGGAAGATTTTGTCAAAATAAAAGTGACTTTTCGTATTTTTAAAAAAAAAACATAAAACTGCAAATTGTAACAAGAGTCCACATACGTTTTTGGACTTTTACTTTCTTTCATGACCTCCCATCAATCCAATCACAAAAAAACCTAATGTGTAAAGTAGAGAAATCAAAGAACTTGCTTGACCATCATTTTTAACAATAAGAACTTCTTAATAAATTAATAAATAAAAAAAAAGATTGTTTTTGTAATCTAATTTTTTTCTTCTTTTTTCTTTAAAGAGATGTCGTTAACTTTCTCTTATGACTTAAGGGCAAATCTACTTGATTCCAGTTCGAAATGTCGAAGGCGGTATCATCATTACCAGATTATGATTAACGTTACAAAATTATATCTTAAGTACTTTCATTTACTAAATCTTTTTTAAGGTGTGAATCATATTAAGCTAGTTTCTCTCCGTCTGTCTGCAGGTCTGTTCGTTTATTTAAATTTTTTAAAAGACCTCTTATTATACTTTCGGCTGACAAAATTAAAGCTCATATTCTAAATTTCATCTTATTTCCTGAATTTGTGAGAGATTAAGGGGGTAAACAAAATAAAATATGGAAATGAAGGTTGAAGAAGTGAACAATTATATGCAGGAAGCCTTTTCCGGTTTTCATATTCATAACTCTTAACTAAAATGCTTATTCTTATACATAAGACAAAGGGAGAAGTTTTTTTTATATTTTTCTTTTTGTTCTTTTTATTACGGTTGTTATCATTCATTTTTTTTATTCGTTTTCCTTTCCAGGAAAGTCAGGTGGTGTACTCGGACGTTTAAAGATCGTTTTGAGACATACCGCAAAATGTAACGGGATTCCACTTCTCGGGATGAAACCTCTGGGAGTTTTATTTCCCCAAATGGGCTGTAAATTATATCGTGCGAATGAAGAAATCGCAGAGCTTAATGATGTAAGGTATGTATGATTACGTATAAGAGCGGTGGCAAAAGATGAAGAGAATTGTTTTGTTAGGAAGAGATCTGATGAAATATATTTATGGTAGGTATGCGTTTATGCATTTTGTGCATAAATTCCCTTACTTCGAAGGCGAAGGACTCAGGCCCGGGGGGGCCAGATGTCTCTCAAAGAGACATCTTTGTTCTGGGCGAAGATGGTCGCAACCGCTCGTATCATCTCACACGGAACGAATTTTACAGGAGAAGGTTTTGAAAGCTTGACATTTTTTTTCCTAATTCTATTAATTGATTTTGATCTTTTTTTTACAGAAAAATGTACAGCAATTATCGACGATTTAGAATTAAATTTTTTTTCAAAAAGATAAAAACAATTTAAGAGTTATCATAAATTATTCAGAACGATATCTGTTCGCCATAAGCTAAAGATTGCGCTTCTTGTAGAATAAAGTTCTATCTCATGCAGACTAAGAAAAATGTTCGTCGAATAAAGTGTCATCTACTTCAATCGCTCGTAGATGACACTTTATTCAACTAAATTTTTTTTGAGAAAACACGAGATAGAACTTTATACGTTTGGAGATCTCGGGAACCGTTACGAATTTCGAAATTTTGAAAACGGGAGGTGGTAGAGAAAAAATGCAATTCTTTATTTCTGTAAATAACTCAAAATCGAAAAAAATCGGAGATAATTTTCGCGACTAAGGTCGCGTGGTTACCCCTTAAGAGGAAAAAGTACAAAAAGAAGAATCAAAATCTTCAGGTTGTGTCAATCTAAAGGCAAAAGAGAAGGTTCAGAATTTCCCTGCCCCCTCCGGCAAAGGTCATACCCTTGCCTGTTTTTATTAACAAGAAGAATATAAAAAGACATTTCATCAAATAGTCATGATAAGAGAACAAAAATAAGTAAAATGACTCTTAAGGGACAATATTGATGTGTTTTGCTGAAGGTTTTTATGATAAAAAGTCAAAGGCGGTTAAAAACTTTTCGTGAGTCGTTATACGAACCTCCTCGGGGAATTAAAGAACATCGATGCTTCTTCATAAAGAAAGAAAAATTACAATTACAAACTATGCAACTTGTGCTGCATGACTAGCCTCAAGAATCTTTTGTAAGGTGCTAACCTCTTTTGTATTGATTAAACCCCGCATCTTGGGCAACCTTATAAATAGTAATTAATTTTTCATTATTATCCTGAAATGAAGACTGTGTTAATGGCTGGAAAAAGTTACAACAAACAAGCTTTAAAATTCTACTTTGCTCCTTGATGCTCCGCAGTAACTTCTAAGGGAAAATTACAATAAAAGGGGCGCGTGGGGATCTATACACTCAGCTGGAGTAAAAAAATTTTTTTTTTGTTCTTTTTCTAGCACATGGGAAAGGAAATTTTTTAGGATGAAAACCCCCGGACACAAAGAAGGGGTTGAGAATATGAGAAGAACTCGTGGACGGTAGATGGTTGAAAATGAAAGTTCTAATTTTATTATTCTCCGTGTCCGTTAATATTTTATTCCTTTAACTAGAGAGTTCATTTAAAGTGGTTTAATTTTGCAACGTCCTAGGAAACTTATGTCATATCAGTTTCGTAATTAGTTGTAAGGTTGTTAATGGAAATGTTGCCTTTTCAAAAGGTGAGAAGGTTTAGGGTGGAAAAAAATTCAGCATGGGTCAAACTAGTGAGCAAAATATTCAAATATGAGAGAATGATATATAAATACGTATTGAACTCAGATCGAATAATTTTTTTTGTAAGGATATATTAAAATTTGGAATTAGGAAAAAATCAGGGTTGTGCGAGAAGTAGTTCTTCGACTACGAGTAAGGGATACTGTAACTTCTGAATGTGAACGACGTCTCCCACTATCAATCTGCGACTATATACAAATATCTTCCTCTACTTCTATTTCTTGATTCAGAATTTCCACTAAATTTCCCTCAACAAAAAAAACGAAAATTCTGCAGCATTAGATTCTCAACAAGAAAGAAGAGTGGGGAATAAAAGAAAAGATTAAAACCAATTTCAACTGGAGCAGGCACAGAGTTAGAGGTTTCGTCCTTTTAAATATTTTATGGGCTGGTAATAATACCATATATCAGGTCAGTTCCGTATTTTTTGGTTTAAAAGAGTCAAGAAAAAAGATTTGAAATGTGAAAGTTTATTTACCGTGTTTTATCTTTCACGTTTTAAAATTCTTAAAAATTCTAAAAGCTAATAAATCGTCTCAGTTGGAAAATTAATGAGAAGAAAGGTGTTAAAGCCTTTAAAGAATATAAACAAAATCGAAATGTTAAATCTTAAAAAGGTCGTGCTGAATCTCTCATCTTTGGGATTTTCCAAGTTTCAGTCTTATAATGGTCTATTGATAATTGCTTTTTCAGTTACTCTCACTCATTCTCAAAATCCTTTCTTAAGTTTACCTTAAGCTTTATGTTTCATTCCCTTTTAATCAAGAGTTTTACCAGCGTATTGGATTTTATGATTTATATAGATTCGAATATCAACAAATATAGTAAAAGGAAGAAATTTTTTTTTGTGTTTGTGATTTATTTTTCGACGTTTGTTACGTGCAGAAAGGAATGAGATGATAATGTTATTATGCGGTTTCGTATTACTTGATTAGTGCGGTTTAAATTTGTACATGTGGGTGGGAAAAGTCTGCGTCAGATTTCACAGTCGGGCTTTATGACATTACGAGGGGTTTCGTTACTAGCGCTAAAAGAGGATCTTATTCTTAAATAATTAAATTCTCACGGTTTTTCGTTGGCTGTTCTTCGCGGATATTAAAAAGGATGCCAACTTTGTAAGTGTAGAACATTAGTGTTTTAGCTTCGCCGAAAACGAAAAGGGCCGAAAAGAAAAAGGGCCGAAAAGGAAAAGGACCGAAAAGGAAAAGGACCGAAAACGAAAAGGGCCGAAAAGGAAAAGGACCGAAAAGGAAAAGGACCGAAAACGAAAAGGGCCGAAAACGAAAAGGGCCAAAAAGGAAAAGGGCCGAAAAGGAAAGGGCCGAAAAGGAAAAGGGCCGAAAAGGAAAAGGGCCGAAAATTAAAAGGGCCGAAAACGAAAACGGCAAAAAAGGAAAAGGGCCGAAAACGAAAAGGGCCGAAAATGATAAGGACCTAAAATGAAAAAGGCTTTTCATTTGACCCTTAGAGTCTTGCTCATACTATTTTTTTTTACAAAAATTTAAGACATTTTAATTCAGTTTTCACACATTTTTGTTGAGTTTTACTAGTTTGATGATTATTTAAATTACTGTACTTACCGCGATTTAGAGCAAATATTTTTGGGAACAAGTTTAACTTTCTTAAATGGCTTTTTTGAAAAAATTTTAAAAGGCGGAAAATTAAATATGTAATAATATAGAAGATATGATAATCATTCTTTGTATAATTTTTAATGTGTTAATTCTTTTGTCCCGTCTGGTGTGACTGTTTGTGTTCCTTAGGCCTAAAGAAGTTTCACTTCACTTCTACCCTGAGTCTCCGTAGCGGGACTCACGCATTTTTTTTAAAAAGGTCATTTTTCACATTGATCTTCCACCCTAAGTATTTTATTAGCTAGTATTACTTGGCGCAAATGCTTCATATCCACTGTAAATCAGCCTAAAATGCAAAAGAGAAATTATTTAAAAACCAGACCAAACATCACCATAAAGATTTCATATAGGGCAATTTGATAAAAGGAAAATTACGGTCAATATTCGTTGAGTGTTATCAGTATAAAGTTTAACTCAAGATTTCCGAAAAAAAAAAAAAACCCCGGAATTTTCATTTTCGTGCATGCCATTCCCGCTGATGAAGTAATACATAAGTAAAACCTCCAGAAGCGACTAAATAGCCATATAGGACCGAAATCATTCCTAAAAGCTTTTTTCCTATCGTGTTTACCTTAACCTCGTTCCCGTTCATCCTCAGTTGGAAATATTTACGAAAATAACTGGAAAACATCCACCAGCTTGTTTCGCTTACGGGAAATGTATCAACCACCGAGTCTTCTTACTTAACAGCGTAATAATTTTTTACAAGTCTACCCAAGAGATCCTTGCATATCCGTTCTTACGGTTTCAAAAGGGGGCAGAGGACGTTGATTTTTTTTAACCGTTTTGTGATATTTATACGATTGAAAAAGTCTTGACCGGGGAAACGATAACGGAATAGAAAACGATAACGATTCTTTTGTCGATTGGATTGTAGGTTCTTAAAAAACCACCTCTTATCTTTTAAAAGTCGTAAAAAAAAGAGCTAAAATCGTTTCGCTTAAGCCCTAAAATCAATCAAATATTTCCCCCTTTATTTTTCTGGCATATTATTTTCGTTCTAAAGGGATTTCTTAAGAAAAAAGATGAAAAGGACCATGGTAAAAAATATAAGAAAAGCCTGTTTAACAATACATGGATAATTTCACGATACGTCCCCCCTGAGAAGCTGTCATCTTCCCTATATGTGCAGTAACTATACAGAAAAAAAGTTTTTTAATTTTTCTTTTCAGATGTTGCTGGAAAACTTGGGACAAGTACACCAACGGGAGGAGCGTAGTTACACTCAGATGAGGCATTCCTTCCTTTTTTTCTGCTGTCTCATGTTATATATAAACAAGCTGGAGAGTCATCTTGAATATTAAATGTCATGCGAGTCTAAATATCTTGTAAAAAGAGGATAAGTGCTTTTTGCAAGAGAATCCCGGTAAGATATTTTTTTTTTTGTTATTTGGTTTCTTACAATTTCACCGGAGTGTGAAAAAAAGGGTAATAAATAAAGGAAGACATCAAAACGTGCTTCCGAGTTATCAGATAGCACAATATTAAAACAGGCGTTTCCTTTTAACCTTGAATATGTGACACAATGCCTTGTAGGGTCGACTAATTATATTTTCCTAGGTTTGGTCTTGTATATGATAATTGTTTCATGTTATCTAAAAATATTTTTGAGAGGCCTTTTTTAAAAGATAGCTCAGTAAGGTTGGGGTAGATTGTACAATCATAATTACACAAGGGAGTTGTATTGGTAAATTTAAGTGTCTATGGAGGCATATTTGTACCATCTAAAGACTCTTGTAACAATCCTGGTAACTGTTTCATGGCTAGAAAAATATCGCTCGATGATCTTGTATAGATTCGAGCTTTGGAGTCTTACTGTGCAAGACCAGACTCGCCATCTCGTGTACGAAAACAGTATCCTGCGATCCTTGGCCCAATATGAGTCCCTACGCTAGGTCAACCGCATAAACGTATATCTGCTATATCCGAACCTTACTGGACAGCCGTGGACTACCAGTGTTGTAAAATCCCGGTTGGCTGGGCCATCCTCATAGCAATGAATAGGATGGTAAATGTTGTGGGACCGATGGGGAAGTTTAGAAAAAAGAGGGAGAGCAACGTAAGGGAGGATGCCTAAAGACGAGGAGGAGTAAACCGAAGGTTCGGACCACCAGACTATTAAAGGTGGTTTTGGGGAAGAACAATGGTACACTAGAGAATAATAATGGATCGTACCTCATAATAACTTATTTTCCAATCTAATCCCCTTAAAACAAACCCTTAAAAAGATTACTCCTCCAATCTGCAAAACCTAAACCTGAACTAGTATCAATCGGTGCCTGACTCTTCTCAAGCAATAGTTTTCCCGTTTTATAATTCGTGATCATTTAAAGCTTACTCTAAAAAAGTCCTACCCATCTGCATTTTGAATAGAAGTCACAGTTGATCGGGTTATTTTTAACCGGAAATGACGCTTTATTGATATATTGTCTATGGTCAGATCGATCTCAGTACCATTTACAGTGATGATCGCACCAGATCTCATTCTGCAACATGACAGTGAAACGTAAACATTTAAAACCCCATTCCTGTCGGGAATGGGGCTCCGTTAATACTAACCACCCACAAAACGGGATATCAGTTTCTTTAAATTCCAAATGTTTCGCATACGACAATCCTAACTTTGTAATGACAGACGGTGGTGATACATTAACTTCCTCTTCACCCTCTCTAATGATAGGAATCTCGGATTACCGCTCGAGGTGAGTTTTCAAAAGTTAAATCTTTTTTCTTTAAAAGAAAAAAAATCGTGTAAAATATCTAAGAAAATTAATTAATATTAAAAGAAGGGTTCAAGCGGTTTAATTTAAGAGTTGTAACTTCGTTTAACTTTCCCCAGGACTCTCCAACCCTTTCTGCTTAAAACATTAATAACTCTATTTCGTCGAGTACATGGCGTGATCACTTTGTGTTATGTCCTTTAAGATATATTAAATCAGAGGCAGGAAAAAAGGGATGAAAAGTTATATTCGGACATTTGGGAATTAGCGCGGGATGTGTAATTGAATCATAACTTTTTTTTTATATAAAAATGTAATTTAATTCTGAAGCGTTGAAGCTATCTCTTGAAATCGTTGCGGTTGCGCTGGTGAATAAAAAATCCCCTCTGTATGAAAATGATCAGATGCTTTTGAAAATATGAGGAATAAATACCGAAGTTGAACTTTTCCATGAAATTAAGAAGGCAAGTTTTCCGTTTCTTGAATACGGGATAACTCGATGGAGGTTGAGCGTATATTACAATATGAAATATGTCAGTAATAAACGTGTGAGCAGACGGAAGCTTTCGTGGTTTCAACAGCACCCAAGCGCATACTTGTTGCATTTTTTAATACGTCACGTTTTGAATGATATTTTTAACTTTTTCCCCTTTTCTTTTCCTTTCTTTCCTTATCGTTCTCTTTGTCTCGTATTTTACCCTTTTTTAAACGGTAGAGAGAAAGAATATTACAATGATCAGAATGTGTGCGGAGCTGTATAAGTTCCAGCTCAATCTGGATGAAGTATTTTGGAATGAGCTTTGATAAGAATCTTAAATTTTGTGAGCTAAGATGAATTTTTATGTCTGAAGGTTGTAAAAAGCTCTACTGCTGTAGCAGTCTCTATGAGCGGCCTAAGAAGTCGGTGAGCCAGTTTGCGCTGCAAACCCCTTAGTAACGCCACTGCAGTTTTCCTAGCATACCGTTGTTCTTTCCTGAAGCCACTACTAAAATATCTGAGATTTGGATTGTCAACAACTACAATTAATTTTAAGTCAATCTTTTGCCGTTTATTTGCAATTCTCAAACACTAGTTCAAACTTTCTGGTTTCTGAGTCTTCAAACTCTTCCCCTCCTGTCCGTTGACTATGTCTTTGCTCATACTCCAACTGCAATCTGTAATTCTTTTGGTTATGAAGCTTTAATAGCACCATTAATTTTTTGCGTTTTGTCGTAATATGATTTTAAATGAAAACATTCCATAATCTGTCACTACATGTCTACTTATTGAAAACTTAATTAAATGTGGGAAAAATGGTTAAAAAGACAAAGTACTTTATTTTTAGAATCTTGGTATCTCCTGGCAAAATCAAATTAATAAGGGAATCCTAAGTATAGTGCCTAAAATACAATACAAGGACGTAATTAAAGCCCTCAAGTGTCTAGTTGTTTAATTTTTTAATTGCAATTTTACCAAATCTGGAATTAGTACCAAAGAAATTACACGCTAGTGAATGTGTTCGGTTCTGTGCTTTACAATATCTAAAGTCTTTTAAAGGAGTTATATAATACTCTTCGAATGGTTATTTTGGTAGTAGCTCGTTCAAAAGACTATCGTAAGTACTATCTTATTGAAATTTATTTAATATTTAAAACCACTCCCATCTGGGGCTGCTCTTTAGGGTCCTCATCAAGTTTAATGCAACTATGCTCCAACTAGCTCAAAATTCTAGGTGGTTTCCTAGTTTGTCTACCCTTAAAACTGTTTCTGACTCCGGAAAATTAAAAAGAAAAAATATCATTTTAGCTAGAAACTCTGTACTGTACTGTACTGTACTTACCTGCCACTGTGACTTCAAAAAAAACGCCGACAAGTATACCTTCTTTTTGACTTCATACACACACTCAGTAAAAATTTCCAAATTAAACTTCCACAAATCTAACCACAGACTATTTTAAAAACAAGGTTCGTGTATTACAATTTACTGCACTTAATTACAGACACTTCTAGAGTTTACTAGATTCTCGTAAATAATTGAAAAAATATTGATAAACAACTTCACACAAAATAACGTCTCAATAATTTCGACTTTTTATGAGAGCCACATTGACATTACCATCTACATAGTCGTTCACTTCTATGAACTCTTTTACTTTGGCTACTTATATTTACAATAACACCCGAAAAGTGCTTTATATTCCAAAAAGTATGATTTTAAAGATTAAAGACGATAGACGTTAATATCAGCCAAAATAAACTTTTTTTGTAAATATTTTGCTATGATATTTTAAAAAAACAACGCCATGTTTTTCTGCTTGCCCGTGCCCGTTAAAAAATCTTTGAGTGAATTTTTCCCATATCATTTTTGGCACGTGCCATGCTTAATAAGAATAAGTGCATTAAAAGATAATCATTTTAATGATTGCTTCAAACGTTTTGCATGGAAATGCTCGCGACACCAAGCGATAAAATAAAGAAATTAAACCGAATGCATAATCGATTCCATTTTGGAACAAAAGATGGCAGCACCGGTTCATAATACCAACGCTTTGCGGATTTTTCTGGAAGCTCCGGTCACGTGACCCATAAAATACCAATCGAACACGAGGAACGAACGTAATGAACGTAATTAATGCAGAATAATTTTTTTTTCGGTCAAGAGCAGTGTCGTTTTATTAAATTTGTGTGTTGTTGATTTAGCCCGATCTTGTAACGAGTGTTAAAAAGTGATATTCGTGTTTTTAAAAGGTGATTCGGAACATTTTCAAAATCGGTGAGTAATAATGTACGATATTATGTTCCATGTTTGATCGATAACCATGTTGTGACCTAGCCCCTTGCAAAGTTTTTAAGGCCATCGAAATAATCATGGAATATATATTTTTTCCCCTATTATTTTTTACATTCAATAAATGAAATCATGTTCGAGAAACATGCATGATTATTCTTTTACTTATGTATGCATTGTGATGCGATGTCGTTGTCCCGGGTATCATTTAATTACAGTGCAAATACATTTTTTTTCTCAACTATTTTTTTTTTTTTTTGATAAGAAATGTCAGTTGTTATCAAGTTATTAGTACTTTAATGCTGCATGTATTTTTCCTTTATTATTATGAATTTTTTCGATTTTTCACTGTTTGCACTGCAATTTATGCATTGATTTTGTGGGGCTTCAGTCAAGATTTGATTCCAAAATAGAAACTCTAAATTGATGTTAAGCATGATTGTTAATATGCACATGATTTTGAATTTATTTTGAAGAAGGCCTTTTTTTTATGTGTCCTGAAATTCATGCTTATGAATAATTTTTTTAACGAGGGTTTTTATTTATTATTTTTTTTTTGCTAATGGTTTTTCAATATTGCTTCATTAGTACGTTTTTGTTTTGCATGTTGATTAAAAACCGAAAAACCTTAAGGCAGATGACAAAATGCCTTCTGGTATAGGAGGATCATATAGATCACTAGCTGATGATGTCGTTTACAAAAGCACAACAGTCGCTGAGGCAAAAAATAGCATGATGGAATCAGTCAAGAAAGCATTTACCTTTGCTGGGAACTCTCGAAAAATGGATCCATATATTCTGAGCGAGGAGGAACGAACAGACAAGAAACCCATTGTGGTATCAAGGTATGAGGAATGATTTTTTTTTCCTGGTTACGTTATTTATGTCCTGGGGTTGGGTAATTCATATCTATTTACTCAAATTACTTGGTAAGTTTCAATATTAAACCCAAAGCTAAATAAAAAAAGGTGAAAGTAAATCCATTTTAAAATTATTATTCAAATCTTGTCCTCGAGTTGTGGTTCCAGTTGAATTACCTAATTGATGCAATTGTATTGTCATTTTTACCATGCAGTTGGCAACTTTGTCATTTATTAATCCGTTAAAATCTTTACCTATTAAATCAGATGGTAACAGAAGCATTTTAATCTCTTGTTTACTGACAAATGAAAGGCTTAGGCCCAAAAAAGAGTTATTATTGAGTGTTATTGACACGAAGAAGGGTTAAGAGCATTCAGTTGCAGGCATAGTCCATTTGTAAACACTTTTATTAGGTTAGCTTCCTCTCTAATTGAAGCAACATGCCATTTCTTATAAATTTTATTTGTTTTATGGGTTTGCTTTTACCGTTTTGTTTGTATTTAGAACATTTAGACTTGTGGTTAAAGTTGTAAAGTGATGTTATAACTGAAAGTTGGATACATAGAAAACATCGTAAAATTTTTTTATTTTTGAAATAGAAGTAAAATTAGGAAAATAAAAATTTTTGTAGAGGGAAAACAAATCGAAGTTGTTTTTTGCCCTTTAAAGGAAATTTTTTTTTTTTTTTTTTAATTTTATTATTTAATACATTATTAAACTGAGAAAGTAGTTCAGTTGATAAAATTTTTATCTATATTTTTAACCATCTGTAGATAAGCAATATTTATTTAGATCCTTAAAGGGCTAAAACATGAAATTAGTCATTTTTGAAAAATTCGTAGATTTAAATTCAAATTCAGCCAGGTTCATTTTCACTTGGTTTTCTTAGAAAAAAAACCAATAAACGTAAGTTTAATCATTTATAACCATTTACATTGATTGAATGTGCAACCATGTAAATACCGCTTGCAAGAAATTTTTTTTTGATTTTTTTTTGTCCTGTTTGCTTCCCTGGCACCCAATCACTTTTTTCAAAGCACTTTATTTACCTGATAATTAGAGTGTAGGGCTATGTTGACGTGTAGATTTCATTTTTAGGAACAAAGCCAACATGCCAGCCTCAGCTCTACCGGAGGAAACAGCACTGTTGGGGTAAGATACTAGCATTAGAGATGAAAATTAGGGCCGCTCTCCTGTTCACTGAAGCGAGGAGTTTGAAAAAGGAAGCCGCGAAGGAAGTGAAGAAGAAAAGTCAGGATTCAAATCTCCAAGTAATATTAAAAAACGGTTCAGTGGCGGGCGCCGGCATCTAGAAAATCTAATTAGAATATTTCTTTTATAAGTTAAGGAAGTATAATTTACAATGGAATCGCCCAGTTTCGATTTTAATTAGCAGTTATTAGTGTTATTTTTTTCTAGGCGTAAGTTAAGTGTATAAAATGTACGATTTCCTCTACGAGGCGAGATTAAATTGGTAAATAAATTTCGAGAAATGTAACCGCCTTGAAGCTGCAGCTTTGTAATTTCCCCGGAATTGCTACCTTTAACAAATGAAAGGTTAAAATCAGAAAATTCGAAAATATAAGTTGTCGGGGTTTCTCGTATGAAAATCGTACATTTTGTATTTTATTTCGGCTTCTTAACTCGGGTCATTTCTTCTTACCGCATTCACATCACGCCATATAATCCTATAAATCATTAACCGAATATTTAGACGTAATATTACCCCCCCCCCCCCCCCCACCCCTATTCTCGGCCCCCCCGGTCTTTAGTCCGACCCTTCGCCATTTCCGCTTTTTCTTTTTTCTGGGCAAAACTTATCTAAATTCCGCTGACCTTTTAGGTGCCCATAAAAAGGTGAGACAGCGTATTGCAAAATCAATACACATATTTAAAAAAAAATTTTCCCTTTTTTTATTTCGAATAAAGAAAAAGAGGAAAGATCGGATGAATTATCAGGATTTTTTTCTTATCAAGAAAAGAATGATTATTTTACTTTTTCTGGGAAATTTTCGAAATTGGAATAATTCTATATCCGTTGACGCGCGAGAACCCGATTTCCGTTCTTAGAAAATTAGGATTAGATTGTGTTCTTTTTAACTGGAGATAATAAAGCCTGAAGGTTTAATCGGTTATGAAATAAAAATTAATAATAGAATTTTTTTGAAAGGCGTTAGGATTTGTAAGATCGAGTGGATTGAACCCTCTAAAAGCAACCGCAACTATATGTGACTTGTTTTGAAGATGATTGTTGTAGAAACGGAAATGAATTTGGGATGAGAATGAATCAGGAGGTTAATGATTTGTATTTTTATTACTATCTTTTAATGGTTGAAAGGTTTTTGGTTTTGTCTTTTTTGTGTAGTATGGTTTTATTAATTTTTTTTAGAGCGCACTAAATTTTTATGAATGTTTGTTCTAGGTTTGCACTGATGTTTAATATGTTGGAAGTTATGAAGTTGTTTTTGTGATAAATATTAGATAGGTTCACAAGATGGAGAAATTGACCCTTGAACGACTGATGAGTGATTCACTAAAACGCCACTACCATATTGCAATTTACGGTTTCTGATTAGCTGAAAGCTACAGAGACAGTATATCTATTCAACAAGTAATTCACAGACCTTAGAGAAAATAGGACTACGTAGAGTGGTAACTCTCATATTAAAATTGGTTTTGGATCACAAATAGTTAGCTCAAGTATTTCCAAGTATTTCCTATACTTAACTTATAAGTGAAAAACAGGGCGAATTATACCGTAAGAGTTGCACCACCCTGTTCACAGACTGTAGCGCTCTACATGGATCGTCCCTCGTCCGGGATTCTAAAACGATTGTGCAGCGCTCTTCAGCGACAATTTTACCAACTAAAACGGCACTGACGCTCCCTACCGATCATTTTAAGGGGAAAAACAAAACCCCAGCGCTTTCTACCGACCATATTATGAACTAAAACGACACCCCATCCTCCAATAAGTAAATCACGAACTAGAACGATACTAGCGCTCCTCATTGACTATGTTTTCAAACTAAAATCGACACCAGCGCTCTCCACCTTTCGTTTTTTCAAACTAAAATTACACCAGCACTCCCTCGACCATTTTACAAACTAAAACGACACTAGCGCTTTACAAAAAGTATTTCATAGGCTAAAACTGCTGCAGCGCTATCATTATTCACTTTACATACTAAAGCGGGCTCAACGCCGAATCGCTGCAATTCGAAATCTTTTTTAAAGCTTTCACAATCAATTATACTTTATTTAAAATTTCTTTTTGGAAAAGTGGCAACACATTTGGCAAAGCTAAAGTTTCGAAAAAAGCAAAATTACATTTTTATCCATACCGTGAAAATTAAAAAATATTTTTCTAACTTTTTGAAAATGGGCATCTCTCTTAATTCACGAGCGTGACACCGTGAACATTTTATTCAACCCTGCAATTTTTTTCCATTCGAATCCAATTTGGACTTTTTAATAAAAAACCAGCATGTTGAAATTCATTGAAATTTTAAAAGCTCTCAATAATATTATTATTTCTGCGTGGTTGGATTACAACTAATTGAGATTCAGGAATTTTCATTAATTTGATTGATTGAAATTCGGTCAATGCCGATTTCACCAGTTGTTTTATTCCCAGACCTTTTTTTTCCAAATTCAAGAGGCGCCAGAAACCTTTCATCAAAAAGGGCTCGAATTAGATTTGAGTAAGGTTTTTGTGGGATAGAAAAAAAAACCGTGACGAATTCGGAGGGGGCCACAGCCCCTCTAGCCCCCCTTGGCGCCGCTACTGTTCCAATCGTTATATCTTCTTTTTGCGTGTGTTTATAAATAGAGTCTTATAAATGAACTTTGTATTCAATTAAGCTTTATCTTGCCATCTCTTAGACTATATCGAGCGAGTAATTCAATAAAAAACGTAAATATTTACATATTGAATTACTTGAAGGAGAATTTTATTTTTTATTCCGCATTTTATTTTTTGCTCGAAAATGAAGTTAATGATGAATTAGCAGTAATGACAAATATCGATTTACATTGCGGGCGTTAAAAAAAAAAAATAAGAAATTGTTCGTGTCAGCAAAAATATTTTCATAAAAATTTTTATTCGTTTGGCCTCGACGAATTTATCAAAGAAACACATTTTCCGTAAATGTTACGGTTTTTTTCCTCTTTCTCTTCGTTTCTTGTACACTTGAAAATCCCAACAATAACGATTAATCCGATAGGGGGAAAAAAGGATGGAAAAGGAACTTTTCTGGGTTACCATGTTACAAGTCATTAATTCTCTATATTTTTTCCTTCTTGAAACCGCCTACTTATCTTTCGTCCAGGGTATTTATCTTTCCCTTTTCTCCGAATTTATTTTTTTTTATTTCAACTTTCTCCCGTGATTTTTTAAAAGTTTTTCCTTTTTACATGTCAGAAAAAAATGGATCAGAAAGTAAAATCGGGTCAGATTTTGTTCTAATGAAGCCGATGAAAAATAATAACCTTGATAGCCGATTGCTTTGTATTATATTTTCATGTTTCGCTATGGTGTTATTGGTTACCGTGGATTATTAGATCACGTGATATAAGCTTCCATCGAAAAACTGGAGTGTAGAGTTTTATTTTTATTTATCAAAGGGAATATTAAGGGCTTTTCCTTTTTTTGATATTTTGAAAATGTTTTGACTGAAAGATGTAATCCTGTAGGATTAGAGACTCTTTTGTAAGAGTAAAAAAAGTGATTATGTTATTGACCTAAAAAAATTAATAATTTTTTCTCGTTGAGCAAAATTTGATGATTTTTTCTTGTCAGGCAAATTTTGATAATCTCTTGTAGAGCAAATTTAGTAATTTTTTCTTGTCAAACAAATCTTGATAATTTTTTTTGATGAGCAAAATTTGATAATTTTTTTTTGTTGAGCTTGAGCAAAGTTTGATAATTTTTTCTCCCTGAGCATTTAATAATTTTTTCTCCTTGAGCAAGATTTGATAATTTTTCCTCCTTGAGCAAAATTTGATAATTTTTCTTGTCGAACAAAGTTTTTCAATCCATCCTGTTGTAGAGCAAATTTTTTTGGGGAAAAACATTTCAAAAGAGGAAACTTCCTCTGATTTTTCAATCTTCCAGGTTCTCTACCATTACTCCCCTATTCTTCCGAAAACTCTCCTCTAAGGAAATTTCCTTTCAAACATTCTTACTTAAAGCCCAAGCAAACTCGCACTCAATCGATAATTGCTAAAGTCCAGTTTACAAGCATTCAAGTTAAATGACTCATAATTTAATATCCCAACTCTAGGCCTTCAATATTTGTCATTGAAGCGTTTCACAGCATAAAACAAACTTTTTAAAATTCAGTTCGATATTCTCGAATGAATGAAAAATGATTGAAGGGATATTTCGAAATCAGGACTTTTCCCCAATAAAATCTATGCATTTTCAAGAGGGGAAAAATCCTTTATCGATTCCCACCGACCTTTAGTCATGCATTTTCAAAATCCTCCAGCTCTTATTTTAACTTTTCCCTGATAAGAAAAATCAATGCGAGGCAATCCTTTTTCTTGTCTTAGAAAATCCTGTAAAAGATACCGAAAAGGAAAATCGTCATTATTTAAACGGGGGGGAACGTAAAACGTCCCGGGCCAGTAAAATTTGCTCAATAATTAACACTTACTGACACGGTGACTTATATTCGTAGCAGGTTTTCAAGGTTTATGATGTTGAAATTTATAGCATTATACCGCTTGTTCTCTACGGTGCTATTTCCATTTAACCAAAATGTTTTATTTAAGCTACCAAATCAGTTTATTTTATTTTAAAACCGTTGAGGAACGTTTGCATTTCTAAATTAACTCTTTCAGTTCTGATGTTTTTTCTACAAGGCCCGAAATTCTAGAGATAAATTTCTATCCTCTTGATTTTTGTTAAAAGAAAATAAATTGCTCGGTTGCCTAATCATGGTTTGCAGGGGCAAAACTTATGAATCATTAACCTGATCAATTTCTGTCATAAAATCTATTTTATGAGGAAAAAAAATTAGTAAAATATTTCAAGTTTTTGTTTTAATGTCCAAAATCTAGGTTAGGGTTAAATTAGGATTTAAAATTTTTTGGGCCAAGTTTAAGCCCAGCTGCAACCTCAGCTTTTAAGCCCTAGCTGGGTTGAAAAATTTTTTGAATTTCGACGCCTGATACCGAATCCAGAAAAATTTTATGGATCTGCGATACTGTTTGACAGAAAATAATTTTTTGCCATCTTTTAGAATGGCACGAGGACTGAAAAGGTTAAATCACCAAATCCGTTTTATTTTATTTTAAATTAGGCCGCCGTTTGTAATTCTAACGTTAACAGGGCAAGAATTTACATAATCATGGTATAATGGAAGTCTCTGTTTTAGTCCTAATAAAACAAATTGCTTATTTTCTTAAATTCAACACTATGTTGTTAATTAGTTTACAAACCTGCTTCCTAAACTTTTTCTGGAATAAAAAAAAAACGAAGGCAAACCTAGGAAATGTCGGATGAAAATTGTTTGTTTATTAATTTCTTTCAAAAATGCTTTCGGGTTTCGAGAAATAAAAATATAAGGTGAAAATTTTATTTTTCCTTCGGCGAGATTTTTTTAATTGAAAAAAATCTAATTTCTTCTGTGATGGTATTTTTTCTCCCCATTTTTTTAAATTAATAACTCCGGAGGAAATTTTATAAAACGACGTCTTGGATTCGTCCCGGGGAAAAACAACCTACATATATCATCAATCAATAAATAAATAAGAGAGAAGAAAAAAAGTTTTCCTAGTCTCAAAAACTTATCTGACCTAAAAACTTGGTAGATATGAGTGGCAGGTTAACTGATGTTTCCAATTCCAATAAAAACGTCCCCTTCAACCCTTTCCCCATCTCAAACAAGCCCGAGATTGTTATCGGGACGTTGTAATCTTGTTAATACCAAACCTAGGGTTTTACTATTTAGCTTGCATGAACCATTGAGATAATTGTTTTTCTTTTATGACCTTGAACTGAATAGACTTCGGTGTTGTCTTCGTAATTAGTAGCGTGTTTTTATGCATTAAAAAAGAAAAAATAACCAAAAACGAAAAAAAAAATCCGAAATGTTTCGGGTTTGGATTAAATTACTAATAATTTTTGGGCTTTTTTTGCAGCAATATGCCTTCCGACAGTATGGACGACATCGAATTAAAAAATATTCAGCTTCAATTTCCGACGAGTCGGACGTTATCGAAAGATGATTCCAATATTCAAGAGGAAAGAGTTGAAACCGATAGGGGGACTCTGTTAGTTGCGATACAGGGGAACCGATCGAAACCTGCGATTTTAACGTACCACGACCTGGGGCTCAATTGTAAGTCTGGATTATCAGGATTAATTAGGATTTGATAATGGGTCATGATTATTCAGATGATTTGATTTTTTTTTTTTTTTTAGATGTTTCCGGTTTTCAAGCATTTTTTAATTATAGCGACATGAGGACTTTGTTAGAGAACTTTTGCGTGTATCATGTAAATGCACCTGGACAGGAACCCAACGCTGCTACATTACCAGAAGAGTAAGTGTTTCTGATTTTTTTTCTCTAGGTGCCAGTTTTGGCTCTGTAATCAAGAGAGGCGATGATAAGCTCCGCCATCTTTAAACCCTTTCCTTTCCATGGGTCCAAAAAGGGTTCAAAATTAAACCCGGATATTTGTAAATGCTGCAGGTAGCCAACTCTGTATATCGAAATCCTGGCTTCTCATTCGCTGTGACCAAAATCGTTTTAAACTGACTTCCGTTGATTGGTGGTGAATTCTGCACGACTTCTGCTGCTCGGTACTTAACTTGCGTTTGGCCACAGCCAATCAAAAAGCAGCCATTTAGTCGGCGTCCCTCTCCTTTCAGGCTCTCTACCCTATTCCTTTGCCTCCCCGGCGTCAACCTCAGACTATATCTATATCTATTTCCTGTTGTGTTGTTAGAAGGAAATAGAGATAGTCTGCGACTGCTGCAGATGAGCGGAGGTACAAAGATAGTTGGTTTGCACACGATTTTATTCCCAGTAGTAAAAAAAAAGGCCGTTAGGGGCGGCGGTATTCCATAACTATAATGTTGCTGAGGGGTGGACCATTTGCTCCGAAATTATCCGCTAGATAGCACTAGTTTTGTCGGGGGAGCTCGGGTCACCCTAGGATTTTTTGCTAGAGAGAGTTAGTGCAAATTTTCTTCAGGCTGATAAATAAGGCTGGAATTGCTGCTGGGTGACCGCTAGTTTGGAAAAATAAAGTGGTTCTGACAACATAGTTCCGAAACTATTGGTGATCGGCAAGCGTCACTATTAAACTATCGTTCTATCTAGCACAGAAAATTGTTACTCTACCCCTGTCAGCTTTAGGGCTAACTAGGGGACCACCTTAAAACTAGTGGTTCACCCCCCTTTAGTTTCATTTTAGAGCCATCAAACACCAGCGCTTCTGGAGGCCGTTTTTGGTACTGGCTGGGATCAACCGTGATAACACACTCATTGAATTTTAATTGCCTTTTAAGCTTATTTTTGCGGTTTTTATGAAGGTTTTAAATCCAGAAATAAAAATAATTACCACGACTATAATTTTTATTATTCTGGCCCTGGTTAAACTCAACATCTTACAAACATGTCGATATTGATTGTTTTCATTGCGCTCACTTGTACCCATTGTATTACTCGAGATTGTTAGCAGCACGTGATCGGGAAAAGGAGATGAGGTAATGCCATTAAGATTAAACATTGTCGTTTGTAATTGTTAGAGGCTGTTATCGGATCGTTCGCAACAGAAAGGACATGACTTAATGATTCCTCTTGCTGGTGCATGTAAAGGTCACCCTCGAAATAACTAACCGATAACATCACCAAAAAAGGTTATGCATTCTCCACAACTCCTCCTTATGACGTTTAAAAGCTTAAAATAAAAAAAAGGGCGAAGAAATTTCAATGTTTTGATCAAAAATAAAAACAAGGAAATATCTCAGGTACAATTCTGAAATCGGAGTTTAATGACAATTCTACGTATTTTAATTAGCATGTTGTTTAAGTGCGAGTCTTAAACACCGTATAACTGGCGTTAACTAGTTTAACCATAATTTTCTTTTTTTTCTCAAAGGAAAAAAAAAAAAAGAAGTTCTCCGCAAATAACTCGGCATTGCAGTCGCAACTTATCAAAGAAAACAAGCTTTCGTGATCTTTACCTATGAAAATTTTGAGCCCCATCAAGTGGCTTGAACTACTTGATTCATAATCAAAATGCGGAAACCAAATTTTTCGCCTTTATCTCGAAACTTTTCCACCCTCTTTCCTCTTTTCTCCCTCGCCATGTCGCATAATAAAGTTCTACCTTTTATCAAAAATGCCACGTTGAACTTTTAAATTGTTATATTACGATGAACTTGACAAACTCTCCCACCTCAGACACCTGTTTTAAAAACGTAATAAAAAAATTTAATATCAACTTTGCTTTGAAGAAGAAAACCAGTTACATCTAGCTTGATCTTTGCGTCACCGGCCATACATGCGATAGGTTATATTGCCCTCGTGTAGATGAGACATCTTTAATGATTATTAATCCAAAATCACTGTTCCTCGTGATTATTTTAGAAGTTAAACAAAAAAATTTAGATTAGTCTTGATACCAGGAAAAGTTATAATGAAAAATTAAGAGTTTTACATGGGATCAATGGTCTCTGGTCTGGTTAATTCCAGTTTTGGAGCGTTGATTAAGGGGCTTAAGCCCAAATTTTAGCTGACTACTTTAAGCCACGTCTATCTTAAGCCTGTTAAGATTTTTCTGGCTAAAATACTAACTTTCATTTTTTCTTGCTTTTACAGATATTTATATCCGACTATGGACGAGTTAGCTGAGCAATTGTTATTCGTTCTCGGACACTTCGGACTTCACAAGTTGATCGGTTTTGGAGTAGGCGCTGGAGCAAATATTCTAGCAAGGTTTTCACTTCAACATCCTGAAAAAGTAGAAGCACTGTGTCTTATCAACTGCTGTTCCACTCAGGCTGGTTGGATAGAATGGGGCTATCAAAAATTAAATACAAGGCATTTAAGATCGAAAGGGATGACACAGGGTGTTTTAGATTACCTTATGTGGCATCATTTTGGTAGAGTAAGTATTTTCTATTTATCTTAGAGACGATCCCATCATCCTAAATTTGCATTTACATCTCGTATAAAAAGACATTTATTTTTTTAGTGGGATCGATCCTTTAAAAATTTTGAGAAATAATTTTGTGAAATTTTACAGGGCACCGAGGAGAGAAACCACGATCTAGTTCAAGTTTACAAAGATTATTTCGAACATCATGTTAATCCGACAAACCTGGCATTATTCATAGATTCTTATATTCGTCGGACCGATTTGAATATCAGCAGGGAGACGGAATGTGCAAAGCGCAAAGATAACAGTCCTACTTTGTCAATGGCAGTTATGAATATTACTGGATCTCTAAGTCCCCATGTTGATGATACGGTCACGCTTAACGGAAGGCTAAATCCTACTAATTCATCATGGATGAAGGTGCGAAATAAATAATTGTTTGTATTGGGCCCGGTTAAGGCAGTAGGAGGCTTGATTAAGGGATTTAATATTTTTTAAAAAACAAAAAACTGTCGGGGTAGGCAATTTTTGGATGAGTTTAGTCTTACAACGGTTTTTAAGAAAGTTGGAAAAAATATTTTTAAAGATTCTCTGACAAAAGTTTTTGTCCCGTAAGGAATTTTCCTGTCTCGTTTTTTTTAAAATCAGAAATGCTTTTTGTTTATAAAAATATTTCCCCCCGAAAAATCGACGAGAAAAATTTTGAAAAAATTAACATTTGTTTTGCTCTAGAGGTCTCCATGGACCCCCGCGACCCGTCCGCGCCCTAAAAGCCTCTCTGCCACCAATTTTTTTAAAAAGAATTGTCTAAGGCTCGTAACCCTGCTTTCATTATTTATTCAATTCTAAATTTATTAATTAATTTTTTAATTCTAAACTTTACCTATTTTCAGATTTCCGATTGCGGAATGGTATTAGAAGAACAACCCGGCAAAGTGAGCGAAGCATTTCGTTTATTCCTTCAAGGCCAGGGATACGGTAAGTTATCCAAAACTTCCTCTTAACTTTAACTTAAATATTATTATTTTTTTTTATACTTTCAAAAAAAAATTCCTCTTTAATTTTATACGTCTGTAGTCGTATATTTGTCTACCTTAATAGTTTTTGCGATATATTTTAAAAGAGGTCTCTAAAGACGTATTTTATTTTTTTTTACAAAAAAATAGCCATTAACTTGTAGGCCTTTTAACTTTTTTATAAAAAAGAAAAAATATTTGTGTCATTCGTAAATCATATCGCACATTTATTTTCATTGTTAACGAGGAAAGAAAGACTGCGGTACGTATTTAATGTTTCATTCAATCTCATTTACGTATGAAATCAGTCAGAACATTTTTATTTTTTTTTTTTCGTTTTTAAAAAATTTATTTTTGGCTGATTTTGTGCTTGAAACTAGTTTCATTGTTGCTAAAATTATTTATTTTAAAAAAAAACATTAACACTTTACAGTAGTTCCTGATTTATTCTTCGGTAGCAATTTAAATACTTAAAATTATTTTTAAATAATTTATTAAAATTAAATACTCTTTTTTTGGATTTTTCGTGTGCTTGTTGTACGTGCACAAGTGAAATAGAAAAAAAATCGATGTCGTATTTTCTTTAAAATTATAAAGTGATTTGCACAGTTTGCTTTGTTTTTTTGATTTGGGAACGATCGTGCTTTGTGATTATTAAATGTTTAAATTGGAAGAAAAGCTCTTGCTGCCGCTGTTGTTAACCGGTGGGAATCCAAAGAAAGGAGTATTTTATTATTTAAACAATAAAAAATTAGTTATAGAAATATTTTTTAAGTAATATTGAATTGATTAGGGTAACATCACGTGTTTTGTCTTATGATGTCTCACTAAAAAAACGTATTTAAGACCCTTAAGCCTTTTTTGTGAATTACTAACACGAATTTGAATCACGTTTCGTTTGGTGAAAATGAATTAGTTGAACTGAATTGGATTTATGATTAATGGGGTCATTCCGTGTTTTTTTTAAAAATAATTGAAGCCCCGCAGTCTAAGTTATGAAGTGGAATGGAAATTTTTGTGCATAATTTGATCGCAATTGAATTTCTTACGGAATGATTTGTTAACAAGGTCAGTGTGGCTACTTATCCTTCTGCATTTCTCCAGCATTTCTTTTAAATTATCCCTAAAGTTTTGAATTTTTAGTTTCTAAATAAAGAATTCAATTACTAATGAAATTTAAGAACTAACATAACCTGAGCTTGTCACTTGAGATCGAACTTAGTCCCTTTTTACACAAACCGTGAAAATGTTTTGTGCTGAATATTTTCGTGGCAATAAAAATTTATTCTGAATTTTTT
This sequence comes from Liposcelis brunnea, assembly GCA_023512825.1. Taxonomy (NCBI): domain Eukaryota; kingdom Metazoa; phylum Arthropoda; class Insecta; order Psocodea; family Liposcelididae; genus Liposcelis; species Liposcelis brunnea. The sequence goes on along the minus strand of CM042073.1, from coordinate 6,713,624 downwards.
AGGTGTCAAAATATTTCCTCTTCAAAAATTTTTTTAAAACTTTTTTATAATATTTTCTCTTCAAAAATGGATTGGAAAAGAAAAACTTATTAAAAGGTTGGTTGGCAGAAAAATTGTGTAAAAACTTGTGTGACTACAAAAATTCTTGAAAAAACTTGTTTGACAACTTGTTAAACTACAAAAAATTCTGAAAAAATGAAATTTCGTTTGCACCTCTTTTCTTTTTAATCTTACATTTTCCAAATTTAGTAGCTACACTACAGAACCTTAATTTTCCATTCTAAGCAGATTAGGCCCTTAACAAATTAATTGAAATAACTACAAATCTTTTTTCCCATTTAAAAATCCAACTAACTCCCCTAATCATCTTTGTAAAATGTAGTTAATTTGCTTTTTATTACCCCCGGTAGCGCTGAGGCTAGCCCGGAGCCTGTCGACATCCACTTCAGCAGAAGGTAAATACAGTAATTAGTGACCGATCAAAGTTGTGTGTCTGCAGCAGCCACGACATGTAAGTGTCAGCTTTATTTTGCACCTCATTTTTTTCAGTTAATCATTTAATTTTCTTTCTAACCGCACGAATATTTCGAATGCGTTTTTCTTATTTTCATTTCGAACAGTTTTCATTTTGGGGGAAAAAATGCACTTTTCGTAAAAAAAAAAAAAAAAAAAAAATCTAAAATAGCTCACGAGGGGTTTTCAGGTAAGGTAAATGTTCTCTCTTTCAATTTCTGAATTAACTCATCGCTTTTATCATTTATTATTTTTTTCGTTGCGCTAAACCCGCTTGCTCGCTTATTTACCCCGGGAAACAGTGTTTTAGTTTTATGATTTTTGTTTATGAACATTGCGTGAAAGGTAAGAGTCATTAGAAAGTTAGAATTTTTAAATATAAAAAAAGAAGATGGGATTTAAATAATTTTTTTTTGTTTTATGCAGCTCTTCCTCGCTCACAGGGAAACAATAAATCCGAGGGGATGGTTCGTCTAGGATCAGTCGACGTACTCGATGCCAGGTGTAGGGTACACAAACCACCGGGCAACATCATCCATATCACTGAAAACCCCATACCAGATGCCATTGCTTGCTAAATCGATTTGAGAATTTAAAATAAAAAAAACACACGCTTGGATAGTAAAAATTTAGTCGATTTAAAATTTTAAAAAAAAATCAGTATATTAAAATGGTTGCCTTAACCCATCTCGACACGTTGAATTAAGCACTTTGGTCTTTTTTCTGAAGAATTGCACTATTTAAAATAAAAACAATGGTTGTCTGATACCATATCATTATAATATCATATACACATCAATTTTTTGGATTGTTAAGATTCTTTTTATAAAGAAAAGCAATATCGCTAATAATATGCTTCTTGAGGCAGTCATCGCTTGAAATGTAGATCGCACTAGCAACAGAAGTTAAATAGAAAATTATAAATGTTAAAAGGCCGCATCTCACACAAAAAAAATAATAGTAGCAATAAAAATATTAAAATGCTTTTCCAGTCGTGCCAATGGCTTTTTTCGAAAAGAGTTTAATCCGCTTTTAAATAATTTTTTATTCAACCTATGTTGCTTCATATTTTCTTTCGAGTATACCAAAAAAAAAAAAAAAAATGATAAGGATCGGCATCGCATTGAGAAAAGGGTATCGTCGGGTTTTTCAGTGATATGAGAAGTTAAAAGGAATTAAGTTATTTTAGAAAAAAAATATACGTAAACTATTTAATTTATTGAAAATATTTTTTTAATGGAAACGAGTAAGATTTAAGAAATAATAAAAAAAATAAATAAATCAGCTGTTATGGATGTTAATGTGTGTGTTAGATAAGTAGTTTGTACCTTTTTATTAAAAAAATTTTTTAATTTAAGGTACGATAAGGTTTTTGACAGAAATTTAATTAAGTCGATGAAGTCTTTCTTCTGTTTTTTAGGTTGTATAAATAAAAATAGGTTTTAAGTATTTTACAATAATTTTTTTAAGTGTTAATGTTTAAACATTTAATTATTTTTTTTTCTTTTTGATTGGTTAAATAATTAAAATGTTGAGGAAAATAAAGTTTAGCTGTTTTGAGAAGGTTTTAAGAGGAAAAGAAATGTCGATAATTGTCAGAAATACTTTTTAAGAGATTTTATTTGTCTCGGCATATCATGGCCTAATAATTTTATTTTTTTGTTGCATTGAAAATTTAAAAAAAAAAATATTGAGAAGTTAACTGAAAGATTTTTTTCTTGCAGCTAATGAAAAAAAAAATTATTTGGCCGAAAATATTTTTCCTCGTAACTCAATTTATAAAACATTCTAAACGGCGGTTGTATATCCAAACAAATAGTCAATCTTGAGCATATACTGCCAAGTTAAAAACTTCTATGTTTCTAGTCAAAATAAATATAATAATAAAAAAATTTAAAAAAAACAAAAACAAAAGGAAGCTTGCATATACGCGATAAAGTATCGAATTTAAATATTGAAATATTTTCAAAAAAATCTTTTTAAAAAAAATTGTTCAAAAAATTTTATTTTACATTTTAAAATATTTTGTTTTTAACTGTATCGTAAAATTAGTTGCATTCCGTAGTGCTAAGAATACGTTTTAAAGAAAAAAGAACTTTTTTTTCGGATTACTAGCGTAGCTAATCCCTTTAGATCAGTGAAAAGTTCTGTAAATGTAAATAGTTTGTAGATTATCGATTTAAAAAGAAAAAAACAAAAAAATAAGGAAAAGAATATTACACAGATTTTTTTTCTGTTTTTAGCTGCGCGATCAAAATATCAAGTATCATTCCGTTTTAGCCAGGCAAATATCACGGTGCCAAAATCTTTAATTTTCGTGGCAGCAGAAAGTTTCAAATTTTAAAAACAACAGCTTTTTAACCTTGAAAAGGAATCACAAATTTCATTTTCATTTGTACTCATAATGTATATTTAAAAATATTTTACTGAATGTTACGAATTTTAGTGTGGAAGGCATGGTCTCGGATTTTATATGTCTCGCGCTTTTCTTTCTTTAAATTTAGAATTTTGATTCTAGATGCTCAATGGCGTTGAAGCATTTTTTCTTTTTTTAAATGTTTTAATTTCTTTTCTTAAATCGGTTGGCATCCGTTTGAAAATTTTTTTTTCAAGTTTTTGTGATAAGTGAGTCGAGCTTGTTTAGAGATACCGAAACGAACATAGCTGATTGTAAGTTTTATGTAAATAATTTTAAAATTAATTATTTAAAAAAAAAATAATAAAATAAAAATCTGCTTTTAATGCATTGCTTAAGTGCATCTTAAAAAATAAATTTTGAAAAAAAAAAAAAATTCGGTTATTTTTTTAAATATATTAACAATGCCCATGTGGTGTATTTTTTTAATGTTTTTTAATTTTTCTTGTTTTTCTGATAACTGCTTATATACTCAAAAGCTAACCGTGGGGTAAATGGTCTGCAGTGATTATTCGGGAGCATTGATTAAAAAATACATTGCTGTTGGTGGACATTTACTTTATGGTGGTTACAGTCAAAATTCTCACGGTTTTTATTTTTCGATTCTTATTGATACATGGGCTGCGTTTTTTAAACCGAAGACAATATTTTTCCATTGTTACTGTTACAAAAAAAAGTAAGCAACTATGTTTCATGTTGTAAGCTAAAGAAAAAAAAAGTTACCAAAGGTCGAATATATTGTTATCAGGCAAAATTTTTTCTTGATTTTCTTATTTTTTATTTCCTGTAATAATTTATCAAATATAAAAAATATTAACTACCCACTTGGAAGAAACTAGACAAACTACTGGAGGACTTAAATTAATTTAATGGAACAGGAGATGTTTGAGCAAACAATGATTGGATTGACTTATGAAACTGAAGAAATATCCAATATCGATGTAGTCTACTATACTTTTCGAGATCATAATCGATTAGATTCAAAAACAGAAAAAGATTTATTTTATTTTTATTTTTATTTATTTTTTCTTTTTTGTTGCGATAAGGCCTAATGTCAGTTTTTGAATGAATTGTTTAAAACACGAAAATACTATGTTTATTGATCGATTAATAATTACTAGTATAATATACAGAAATCATTATCCGATCATACTACTGAATTATTTATTATTCCGGGTATTGTTAACAACTTTCATTTTATTTTTTCACTCACAAAATAATCAAAATTGAAATTCAGACATACTGTAGCTTTGTCAAGTAGAAACAGTTTAAACAAAAAGATAGAATTGATAAATTTTGAATCAATATTTAGGCAACCATAAAGCATAATGATAAGGATAAAGTCAACGTTTTGGCAGTGCTAAAGTAAATAATTATAATGGCTTCTCACACGTTAGGGTCGGGGTGCATTAAACTGGAAACGGACATTTCTACTCCAAGCTTTATTAAAAAGTAATTTTAACGTATCATCTAGCGATAGAAATCACAGAGTAAAAACTGCAGTGATTAACTGTAATTACACTTTTTGGAAGTTAATTTTATGTTTGAAAAGTAAGTCGAAAGCTACATCGATCGGTTATGGTTCCTAGTCGAGTTATCGGTTTTGAATATGAAGATAACCGTTTTTCTTCTGGTTTTGATGAAAATTGTTTGTGGATCACTGTTTTCCGAAGATTTGAAATTCTGCGTGTTTGCTGGTGACTTCGAGATTTCAACTCTGGCTGGAGACATCAAAAAAAGGTCAGAGAAAATGTTGTATTCGGTTGCTGTGGATTTTGAACAGTTAAATAATTTTTTACAATCCGTTCGGAGCAAAACAATAGTAGTGACTTCACGGAAAATCTTGCCTACGGATGGGATTATTCTAAAGGTAAAGTTGATGTTTAATAAATCATATCCACTTTTCATTGGGATTGCATTTACAGAGATCAAATTTGCTTTGGGTGACAATGTCGGATGTCAATAGTCCTTTGTCAAATAAGTCTTATTCAACACATGAAAACAATATTTGTGGGCCTTCCATTACCATAGGAGTTATGGTCGTAAGTATATGCCAGGTGTTACAGTATTTACGAGACGAATTTGATAAATCTCCAACTACGGCCAAAAAATTATTTTTCATCGTAACCTAAATTTTTTACTCGCAGGAGGAAGGAATTTGCGATGAAATACTGAATAAAGGAGTGTATGACAAAACAGACTGTTATCATTATCAGTTCATGAATATGTTGGGGCAGAGATTCAATTTTACGTAAGTAAAAGTAATTGAAATATTTTATCAAACATTTAGACAATGCAAAGGCTTTTGGATAGTGCATTACTCTATGGTTCAAATTGCTCCGTGGATTTGTTCACTCTATCACTCCATGGTCTATGATCATGCTGCTATAGCTAAGCTAAGATCAAGATGGCATTTACTACGATAGAGTTTGTAAAAGTGATTCGAAGTTCGGAGTCATGTTTCAAATTAAGTGTGAATTTCTTTTATTTATTCAAAACATCAAAGAATGGTGACGAGGATAAAGTGTTTAAATTTACTCCTATGTTTAAAGCCGAAATGAGTTGAAGTGAAATGCGTGAAAGTATAGTAAGAATGCGTGAGATATTTTATCAGATTCCGTAAAAGCGGCACGTCCACCAAGTATAATGGCTAGTTTTCTGTGAGTTTACATAGCATTTGATTTAAATTTCGACGATTTTGATTAGTGGGCAGAAGGCTGTTCGAAGCTAATAATTTGAAAAGAAAAAAATTCCAGCGCAGACAGTCATGATTTAGAACATTTACTTGCTTTTTATTTCAGTTTATGAGAATGATGCTTCCAAAAATATGGTTTATCGTTTTTAATCATATAGCCTTTAACGAATAAACTAGGAAACAGCCTTTTTTGAAAACATGAATGAAAATAACCTCAGTTTCTTCCTTCAAGGAGGAGAACAGTAGAATTAGAAGACAAAGACCATCCATATGTTTTCCCAAACGGGTCCCACTCTGGTTTATTTAACATGGTATCAGACCAATATGCAGATGTGTCTTGTGGAAGTTTTTATGTCACCGAAAAAAGATTAAGAGAATATCAGTTTTTATGGCCAACTTTTTTTTTAGAGTAAGTGTATCTTTATTTTACTATTAAATTATTTCATAGCTTAAGCTTTTCTTTATTGAAACTGCTTTATGTCAGATCAAAGATGTATCTAAAACGAGAGGAAAAACATAATCCATGGCGAAACTTTTTGAAGCCTTTTGAAAAAGAAGTCTGGGCAGCTATTACTTTATATCTGGTGCTGTCGGGACTCACAAGATACATTCTCTATCGCTTTCTCAATAATAGTTCAAAAGAAATAAAAACTAGCTTGTACAGGTCTTTTTTATTATCTCTTCAAATCTTTTGCAATCAAGGTAAGATGCAGCATTTTTTTCCCATGCGGCCTTTACTTTTTTGCATGGTTCCATAAAGGTTTATTTATTTTCAGGTTTGGCTGGCATCCCTAATCATTTTTCAATCCGTACAGTTCATTTTTTTAGCCTTCTAGCCATTATAGTTTTGTATCCATTTTACTCTGGTTCAATAGTGTCTTTTTTAACCGTAAAAATTCCTCTTTTACCTTTTCACGATTTTGAAGGCTTTATCGCCGACCATAGGTATACGCTTGTTACTTCTAAAGAAAGTTTTATGTCACATTATTTTTATGTAAGTAAAGGAATAAACTACATTCACCGAGAACATTATAAAATTTGTTACTGTTTTGTAGCACGATTCAGAAAAAGATTTTATTGGTAAAAGAAAAAACTTGTTGCTTGGCTTACAAAATCGTCCAGAAAATGTCAGAGACGGTTTGCAAAGCATATGCGATGGGGAAACCTTAGCTTATGCCGATTCCGAGCTTGTAGTTGCATCTTTAATAAATGAAGTGGAGTGTGATATCGTTGTGATACCTGAACCAATTCTTGTTCAGTATCTAGGTATGATTGTTGATGAAAATCTGCCATGCCGAGACCGCCTCACCAGCGGGTAAGCAAAAGCCAATTTTGTGTATTGTAATAGAAAGAGGTTCTATTTACAACTTACTTCCAGACTATTATATTTTCGCTCGATCGGTATCATTGAAAGAATGCAGTCAAAAATGGTTCCATCATTCACATTTTCAAGACATCATGAAATTAAACGAATACTTCGCCCCATATCGATAATGGATGTTTATCCCTGTTTAGCTGTACACGCATTAGGATTGCTATTGGCTTTATTAATTTTTTTATGGGAGATATTTTTTTGGAAACGATATTCAGAGTTCAAAGGAAAAAGATTCAGCTACAAATTCGTAGGAAGTTTATTAGCGCTAAGGAAGAAACGAGATTTCCAAAGAAGACGGAAACGGTCTGAAATATTTAGCCGTGTAAACAAAGAAATTCTTTCATTGAAAGGAAAATGATCGATGTCAGAAGAGAAAAGCACCCCTTTTAACTTAAATAGGTTCCATTGCCAAAGTCGGATGGAAACTCAGTATGGCTCTTCGTTTCTTAATGTGAATATTTTAATGATCTAGTGCTGAAATATTTTTGAGATATCCTCCCTTATTTCGGTGCTACAGCTAGAAAGTTTAAGAAATATTTCCGGATTATATTTCGGAATCGTTGCAAACTAAATTTCAAGTCGGCTTTCCAATTAAAAATTTTAGCTCTTTTGTTACAATTATATTTTTTTTTAAAAAAATGAATTATTTGAAACACGAAGTGCTGAAATCATTTATCGATTAATAATCACTTTATATCCAGCAATTATTATCCGATCACTACTACTTAATTATTTATTATTATGTGTATTGTTAAGAATTCTCTTTTTTATTTTCACGCACTATAATTTAGTAAACAAAAAAAAATAAATGAAAATCCAGGAAATTTTTGATATTTATTGCAGTCCTTTCATGTCGAATCATTTTAAAAGAAGATCGGATTGATAAATTTCAAATCAATATTTAGGAAAAATATATAGTTATAGGGCTGAAAGTAAAGTTTTGGCAACGGAGTGTTAAGTAAATAATAATAATAATGGCTATCCTCACGTTAGGTTGGGGTACATTAGATTTCAATCAGCCCAAGCAACTTCAAGTTTTATTAAAATGTAATTTTAAATGTGGCAGGTACCTATAAAAAATCACAGAGGAAAAACCCAAACGATTAACTTTAATTATTCATTTTGAAGTTAAGTTCGTGACTGAAAAATATAAATCAAGAATTAATTCGATCGGTTATGGTTTCGGGTCAAGTTGTCCGGTTTGAATATGAAGATAACCGTTTTTCTTTTGGTTTCGATGAAAATTGTTTGTGGATCATTGTTTTCCGAAGATTTGAAATTTTGCGTGTTTGCCGGTGACTTTGAGATTTCAACGTTAGCTGGAGACATCAAAAAAAGATCAGAGAAAATGTTGTATTCGGTTGCTGTGGATTTTGAACAGTTAAGTGATTTTTTGCAATCGGTTCGGGTCAAAGCAACGGTAGTCACTTCACGGGAAATCATTCCTACGAATGGGCTTATCTTAAAGGTAAATCTAGTGCAAATGTTTTAATGTACCGTCGATATTTTTACATGATACCATGAATTTTTACAGAGATCAGATTTGGATTGGGTGACACTGTCAGATATTAAAAATCCTTTGTCAAAGGTGTCGTCACATCAAAACAATATTTGTGGGCCTTCAATTACTTTAGGAGTTATGACTGTAAGTATGGTGATTGTTCTTTGCCAACCGCCTACAGCTTTCAAGTAATAACAATGCAATCTTTTTGGTGTTGACTTGACTGTCCAAACATACCATCAAAGGTTGCATTTTTATCTCATCATTATTTCGTTTGCAGATGAGTTTTTTTATTTATTTTTCTATCCGTAGGAGAAGGGTATCTGCGATAGTTTGGCGCATAAAGGAATACCACAGAAGACGAACTGTTACCATTACCAGCTAATGGAAATGTTGGGACACAGATTAAATTTTACGTAAGTAATTATAGAAATATTACATCAAACATTAGAACAACAATTTGGACAAAGTAATTTTTTTCGAGAGAAACAATAAAAGTGAATATTATGAAAATCCTTTGGTAAAAGAATAAAAATTAACAGAAGAAAAATCATGGCTATGTTTTTGTCGTGCCAATAAAATATTCACTTACTTTATTTGCCATGTACAGTACAACTCTGGCTTAATTATCTAAAAGAGAACATCCAAATTATAAAATTTAATAAATAACGAGTTTTTTCTTCTAGGAAAAAAACAGTAGACTTAAAAGACAAGGAGCATCCGTATGTTTTTCCAAATGGCTCACATTCGGGATTTTTTAAAATGGTGTCCGACCAAAATGTGGACGTGTCTTGCGGAAGTTTTTTTATCACCGGAAAAAGATTAGAAGAATATCGTTTTTTATGGCCAACTTTGTTTTTCGAGTAAGTTCCACATCAATCTCGCCACCATCATCAATTTTAATTAATTTTTTTTTTAAATAAATTTTTATTTTAGATCTAAATTGTATCTAAAACGAGAGGAAAAGCGCAGTCCGTGGCGCAACTTTCTAAAGCCTTTTGAAACAGACGTTTGGATGGCCATAATCGTATACTTAATGCTGTCTGGGCTCATACGATACGTGCTATACTACTTTCTTTATACTTCAAAAGAAACGAAAGCTAACTTGTACAGTTCTTTTTTACTATCTCTTCAAATCTTTTGCAACCAAGGTAACATTTGTCTTCTTTTCTCTCCTTAATTTTAAGTATTACACACGAATATCATTCGTTTTCAGGATTGGCGGACATTCCTTGTCATTTTTCAATTCGTTCAGTTCATCTTTTTAGCCTTCTAGCTATTATAGTTTTGTATCCAGTTTACTCAGGCTCCATAGTGTCTTTCTTAACAGTAAGAATTCCTCTGTTGCCTTTCCATGATTTTGAAGGCTTCATCGCCGACCACAGATACACTCTTTTGACTTCTAAAGGCAGTTTTATGACGTATTATTTCTACGTAAGTAAAGCCAAATAGCTGAATTTGATGAATTGGTTTTCTTTTATACATTTTTAATCATTTCGTAAACGTTTATTTTTAGTTCGAATTAAATAACCTTATTGGAAAAAGGGAAAACTTATTAGTCGGGCTGCAAAATCTTTCAGACAATGCCAGAAATGGTTTGAAACGTATATGCCATGACGAAACCTTAGCTTATGCTGATTCCGAGCTAGTAGTATCATCTTTAATAGGGAAAATGGAATGTAAACTGATTGAGATACCGAATCCGATTTTAGTTCAATATCTGGGTATGATTATTAATGAAAATCTGCCATGTCGAGACCACCTCGCCAGCGGGTAAGCAAAGTTAATCTTTTAATAGTATTGCAACTAATAATTAAGAGAAATCATACGAACAACATATTTTCAGACTGTTACATTTTCGCTCGGTCGGTATCATGGAAAAAATGCAATCGGAAATGGTTCCAGAATTTATATTTTCAAGACTTCGCAAAATTAAAACAGTGCTTCGTCCAATATCAATCACAGATATGTATCCTTGCTCAGTTGTTTATGCCATAGGCTTACTTGCAGCCACATTGATTTTTTTACTAGAACTATTTTTTCATAAACGATATTCAGTTCGGAGTGCAGAGAGAGAAGGTTTTGACACTAATTCTTAGCTAGATTAAATGTTAAGGGAGGAATAAGATTTTCAAGGGAAACCGAAACAGTCGGAAATCATAAAAAAGAATTATGGTAGCTGCAGGGCTGCTAAACTGAAAAGCTACAGCCTAGAGCGGAAATTTTTGGAAGATTGAATTTTCGAGCAGTTAGTGCATATAAAAACAAAATGCGAGCGACAGGAAAACAATAATTTTTTTTGCTTAGGATCTCGAAAGTGTATTATTTTGTAAAATCAGGTTTAAGGTTCTTAGATCAATCTACTAACTCAATTCATTTGCCTGAGGCACAAAAATTTTTCAGCCTAAGGGCGCATTTTTTCTTAAAACAGCTTTAGGGAAAGTAGACTGTCAGAAGGAAAAACAATTTTTATCCTCAAAAGTTTGATTGAAGCTGATACAGAAAAGGCTTGATTTTTTTATAAAAACAACTAAGTTTGTAAAAATGTAATAATTTTTCAGATAAAGAGTGATAAAATATTTCAAGCCTTTGCTGAAAGGTTTTTAAAAGTTCTCACCTATTTTTATATTGATGACTGAATTGCAAGCGCATGTAAAGATCTGAAATTAGATAAAATTTCAAGTCCTAATGAAAAGTACCCGATTCCGAGAACTAAATAATGCTAAATTGTGAAGTAGGTAATTACTTTTGAGATCCACGTGGAGATCCTTTTCAGCCCTTTATTGATTTTAAATTTATTGAGACTATTGTTGATTCAAATTAGGGATGGCAAAAATACCGGATTTTGGAATACCGGTATTGAACGGTATCGAAATCCCCGATACCGGTAATACCGGTAGTACCGGTATCGTCAATTTTTTTACCAAAAAAATAATTTTCACATTTTTTTTTTTTTTGCATTTTTTCCCAAATTTTTCTAATTAAGGTATATTACCCTTATTTTGGCAGACTCCAAAATTTGCTAGTCTCATATGCCTGGCTTGGTACAAAAATTGCTGTATGTACACTTCGCAGACTGTACAGTTTACCTCTTTCATTTTTTTATCTTGGCTTTGGAAAGGGAGCGAAATTCGACTCTTTTCCATTATTTATCCTCTCTCATGGAAAAGGACCGACGTTCGACTCTCTTCCATTTTTGATCGAGATTTTTGTAAAAGGGTCGACACTGAAATGGACCGACGGGAAAAAGGTCGAAAATTTCTTTCGGCCCTTTTCATAACTCCCGTTTCAAATGATACTTTCCTGAAACTATTGACATAAAAAGTTTCAATTTTTAAACCTTTTTGACTTTAAATTGAAACTTTTAGGCTGAAACTTTTTTTCTCAAATGAGAAAATTATTTTGAACTGTGAATAAGTAAAAATTAATTTGTTTTGGTACGGATTCCTTAGCCTGTCAGAATATGAATCTTCTTCTTTTTCACCAAACCACACAGGCTATTAGCCTGTTCCATCTTCAAAGGTTTAAAAATTTGAACTTTAAAATCTAAAATTTATTGATGGCTAAAATATAAAATTACTAAATTTAATTATTCCAACGCTAAATAGAATATGAATATGAATCTTTACCTATAATCAAACAAAATTAAGTAGGAATATGCAACAATTCCTGCCCCCTAAGAAAAATAAAGGATATAGTATTCTCCACCGCATAAAAAAAATAAGAAAAACAGTCGGGGAAAAAATTAAATTTAAAAAAATAAGTTTTTAATGAAGTTTTTCAAGTTTTTTAGTTGAAATTAGGGTTGCTTAGAAAACCGGTATTACAGGTCCTTAATACCGGTACTACCGATGTGTGATTTTTGGCGGTAGTACCGGGATACCGGTATTACCGAAACCGGTATTGCCATCCCTAATTCAAATCTCAGAGAAATATCATTAATTAAATTAATTACGATTTATATTTTATTCCGCATTCGAATGCATTCAGCCTTTAAATAAAATAGTTTCCGGAAATATGCAGATAGCTACTTTACTCTTTTTTGGAATTTTAATTTTACCGTTAAAACTTGTCTGCGGATTTTCGTCTTTCGAAGTTTTGAAATTTTGTGTATTCGCCGGTGATTTCGATCTAGCTACTCTTTCTGAGAATATAAAAGAAAGATCAGGAGGTATGATGTTTTCGGTCGTAGTTAATTTTGAACAGTTGAGTAATTTTTTAATTAGTGTTCAGAGCAAATCGTCAATAGTCACTCCTTATGAAATTTTGGAGCCTTATTCACGATTTTCAAAGGTAATTAACAAGTGATGCCAAAAATTTCATTTCATTATTTTCTTTTTGTAATATTTAGAATTTTTTTAGAGGACGGATTTATATTGGTTTACCATGTCGGATTTAAAAGATTTCCCATCAGCAGCTCGGAATACTTCGCTGAGATCACTTTCTTTCTCCCATCACAAAAATGAGTCTTGCGGATCTGTGCTTGCAATAGGAGTTTTAACCGTAAGTGTAATCTTGCTTGAATAAATTTCAATAAATGTGAAGTGTAAAATATAATAACCACCCCCACAAAAAACCATGATATTTATCTCGACTACTTGTAAATTTTGGATTTGTTTAAATTGTTTTCAGGAGGAAGGTATATGCGATAATATGATTGGCAAGAATGTGTTTGAAAAAACCGATTGCTATCATTACCAGCTCATGGATCTATTGGGACGTAGATTAAATTTTACGTAAGTCTTTACGAGATTATTATTTATAAATTGCTGCATTCGGTTTTTAAACCTTTGGATACCATTTTTTGGCGAATAACAATTTTATAAACCCGTGTCGCTTGTGGACAAAGGAAACAGCCGCCATCTTTTGTCGTGTCATTAGATTAATCATTTACAGCAGACAAGCCAATTATATCGCAACGGGGGGGGGTGGGCGGTGGCGCAGTGCCTAGAGTGTTTGACTCAGAATCCGTGAGACCCTGGTTCGAGTCCAGAGAGCTGACAAAAAAAAAAAAAAAATTGTCAACATCTAGCTCGAATCTTACAATTGATAAAGAAATAATACAAAGTAATCTGTCCGAAATGACATGGAAAACTACGATTTAGCAAAGAAAAAGGTACATGATATGGATTACGATTGAAACTTTGAAAAATGATAAATACGTTGTATGTTGGCAAAAGGTGAAAGCCGATAGTCATATAAATATAAAAAAAAAAAAAAAAAAAAAAAAAAAAAAAAAAAAATATCGCAACGGTTTCGTTAATTTTATTTTTAATCACTTTTTTTGGTTAAATTTTCAATTCATCATAAAATTTAATGGATCTAGCAATGAGTTAATATTATCTCAATTTTTTCCAGAAAAAGGACAATCGAACTAGAAGACAAAGAATATCCTTACATTTTTCCAAATGGATCTCATTCAGGACTTTTTAGAATGGTATCCGACCAAAATGTTGATGTGTCTTGTGGAAGTTTCGTGGTTACGGGAAAAAGAATGGAAGAATATGATTTTTTATGGCCAACATTTTTCTTAGAGTAAGTTTGTTATTCACTGCCGCATTATTTTATTACATTGCTCTATATTATTTTAACTGTGCATTTAGAACTATGATGTACTTAAAACGAGATGACAAAAGTAACCCGTGGTCAAGCTTTATGAAGCCTTTTGAAAAAGGCGTATGGGCAGCCATTATTTTGTTTGTGGTGACGTCAGCATTTATAAGATATATCCTCCATCGCATTTTGTTTTTGGATCGCAACGAAGCAAGTTTTTACAATTCTTTTTTGTTGTCTCTTCAAATATTTTGTAATCAAGGTAAGTTTTAGTTTAGTAAGTTTTTTAATTTAAAGTATTTTGGTTAATATTATAAAATTTATTTTCAGGAACGGAAGAAGTCCCAGGTCGACTTTCAATTCGTTTAGTTCACCTTTTAAGCCTGCTTGCTGTTATAGTTTTAAATCCAGTATACTCAGGCTCGGTAGTATCGTTTTTGACAATTAACACTCCTCGCTTACCTTTCCGTGACTTTGAAGGATTGGTTGCTAACCCCGAATATTCAGTATTGACTTCTGAAGGCGATTTTATGACTTATTATTTATATGTAAGTTTAGAAAAGTTCTACGCATTCACTACACGATTTTTACTCGATGTTTTTTATTTCTTTTCAGTTCGAAATGGGTGATCACTTCAACCGGAAAAGAGAAAACTTGTTAATCGGTTTGAAAAATCTTGCGCGAAATGCCAAAGAAGGCATGAGACAAATATGTGATGGAGAAACCTTAACCTACGTAGATTCCAAGCAGAATCTCGCAGATTTAATGAACGGATTGGCATGCGATGTTATAGAAGTACCGAACCCGATTATAATTCAGCACACAGGAATGATTATTGAGGACCATCTCCCGTGTAGGGACCAACTCGCTAGCGGGTATGTTAAATAAAGTCTTTAGACCTTTTTAAAAAATATATATAAATTAAATTTTGTAGTTTGAGGTATTTACGCTCTACGGGTATTATACAAAGAATGCAATCGGAAATGATTCCACCTTTAGCATTTGCAAGGCTTAAATTGGTTCACAGTGGGCTCCAATCAATATCTCTAGCAGAGATCTACCCTTGTTTAGTTCTTCAAGCGTTAGGTTTACTTGCTGCTGCATTTATTTTTTTATTAGAAATAATTTTCGGAGTGCAATATCCGGAGAGCAAGGGGCGTAGGCGAAGGCGGCACAATCAAAGTTTAATAGAAATTCGATGTGAAATTATTTCAGCCATGGACACTCTAATGATGTAGTTTGGCATTCAGCACGAGATTCCCTTCTTTGACGCAGTTGTAATTCAAATGACAAGGTTTTGTTTCATGTTTCATAAAAAAATAATAAAGCAAATAAAAAGGAAAAAAAAATTAATTTACATGAGGTCATATTTCTGAATTGCATATTGATATAGTGATTTAAATCTATACATACGATGCTAACCCTAACAAAACGTACCAGGGAAAAAATGTTTTGTAAAAATAATTGCTATGTATATGTAAAAGTAAAGGTCCTTTTCCACCAGCTATTGATTCATAATTTATATCACGAAGTCTAGCGATGAAAATCAGAGAAAAATAAAGTTAATGACTTATAATAAAATTATTTCGTAATTTATTTCTCGTTGAGATACTTTAGAATTTATTTCCGTTGTAGTTTTGAATATAAAATCAAAAGTTTTAAAAATGGAAATATTTTTTTTCTTCTTCGAAAGCTTTCTTTTAAGTAGTGCCTCCGGATATCTGTTTTCCGAAGATATAAAATTTTGTGTCTTTGCTGGTGATTTTGAGATTAAGATGCTTACCGGGGACATAAAAAGAAGATCAGAAAAAATGTTGTATTCGGTCGTCCTTAATTTCGAGAAATTAAATAGTTTAATGTTTTCTATGCCGAGTAAAACAGCAATTGTTACTTCACAAAGAATTCCTACAAGTAATTTGCTCCTCGCAAAGGTGAGAAATTTAGAATTTGACCCACAAAAATATAGTCTGTATTTTATTGCTTACTTCGATATTTTTCGAAATTTTTTATAGAGAACGGATCTACTTTGGTTAGCAATGTCTGATTTGAAAAATCTTCCACAGCTGGGTTCGAAGTTAATTTCTTCAAGATCCCTTTCATACTTAAGCCACACAGATCTTTGCAAGCCCGAAATTGTCATTGGAGTTATTACTGTAAGTAGGCTCTGTTTGTTCCAATAAATAACCCTCTTCTTAATTTTTCTTGAACCTTCCAGGAAGAAGGCATTTGCGATACTGATAACTTTAAGGATGTATTTAACAAAACGGAGTGCTACCACTATCAAATTATGGGAATGTTGGGTCAAAGATTAAATTTTACGTAAGTACAAAAAAATTTTTGGTAATATTTCCCACAAAAATGTAAAGTTGATAGTTATAAAAATCACAAAACATGACGCCTTATTCTGTCAGAGTTGCCCTTTGTTTCCTCACGCTCGGAGCGGCCAAAATTCGAACTACATCTCTGGCTTCGATTACAATGTTGTAGAAAATTGACCCGATTTTAGTTATCTCTTTAGTTATCTCTGCCATTTTTGACAACACCTTTATTTCTTTAAATGTAAAAAAAAATTCTTTTCGCACAAAAAAATATCAAAACGGGAAAATGTAAAATCCCTTGATAAAAAATGAAGGGCAAGCAAAAAATAGAATTATCTGATTTTTATACTGTAGTAACCATGAAAATGATTTGGTGCCCACCAGGAACAACAGTGCAGTATTACGCAACTATTTACAATATTAATCGTGCAAATAATAAAAGAACAGTTTTTTTTAATTTACTTTTCTGCAGTCAAAGGACAAATCATTATACGATAACATAATATCAGGCGACTCCTTCGGTTGCAACAATAATGAAAACAGTATTAGCAGCCTATTTATTGCTGTAAATGCAGAAAAATAAAGCAACAAATTATACTGCATTTTAAAAATTCATGACGCCATTTTGTGTCGTGGCATAAGAATGACTTGAATGTCGAGTTGGAACCCTCATTATTGATTTGATTATGTTTCGTTGATTTTATTACCATATTTTCTATTCCCGTTGCGTCTAAATGAAAATATTAAAGAGATTAATCACACTTAAAAAAGATGAACCGACTCCATTTTTCGTTTCCAGGACAAAAACGGTAGAACTGGAAGACAAACGTTTTCCTTATCTTTTTGAAAACGGCACACATTCAGGACTTTTCAGAATGATCGTTGATCAAAATGTGGACGTATCCTGCGGGAGTTTTGTTGTTACTGCTAAACGAATCCTTGAATACGATTTTTTATGGCCAACTTTTTATTTGGAGTAAGTATTTTCGTTATGATGCATCGTAAAATGGTCGTCAATTTCGTGGTTTTACTTTATTTTCGTTGTTTTACAGCACTATGATGTATGTTAAACGAGAACAAAATCAGAATCCTTGGTCAAGCTTTTCAAAACCTTTTGAAAAAGATGTTTGGACGGCTATCATGTTGTACTTAGCTTTTTCGGGACTTATTAGATACATTCTCTATATTTTTTCCTTCAATTTTAGAGGAACCAAAGCTGGGTTGTATAACTCTTTTTTATTGTCTCTTCAGATACTTTGCAATCAAGGTGAACTTAAAACACCACCAAATAAATTGTTAAAACCAACAAATATTTTTTACTTTCCTCGGTTTAATCTTGGTTTAATGATATTTTTCAGCGCCAGAGGATGCTCCGAATCGTCTTCCAATCCGCACAGTTCACTACTTAAGCCTGCTTGCCATCGTGGTTCTATATCCCGTTTATTCAGGCTCGATAGTGTCTTTTTTGACAGTTAACATTCCTCACTATCCTTTTCGCGATTTCGAAGGATTTCTCACAGACCAGAGATTCACTCTTTTGACTTGGCGTGGTGACTTTATAACATATTATTTTTACGTAAGTACAGAAAATACAGAAAAAATTTATTTTCTTTAACCCTTAAACTAATTTTTTTGTTTAGTTCGACTTGGGCGACGATTTCGCTGGGAAACATTTACTAGCCGGAATAAATAATCTTCCTAAAAACGTTTCGGAAGGTATGAAAAGATTATGCTATGAGAATTACATTGCTTATGTTGATTCAAAGCAAAATCTTGTTGATATAATGGACGCAGTGGAATGTAATTTACTTGAAGTACCGAAAAGAATCTTAGATTTATACATAGGTATGATATTTGACGAGAACCTGCCATGCCGGGACCGTCTCTCTATTGGGTAAGCTAAAACTATAAAAATTCTCTTATAAAATTGTAGCTAAACGATTAATATTTTAGATTGAGGTATTTGTATTCGACTGGTATTATAAAAAGAATGCAATCGGAATTAGTTCCAGCGTTAGCTTTTGTGAAACTTGAAGCAATTAAAAGTGGATACCGTTCTATAACGACAGCAGAAATCTATCCATGTTTAGTTCTTCTTGCCTTTGGTTTAATCGCTGCTATGTTTATTCTTTTACTTGAAATATACTTTCAAAGACGAAATAGGAAGGAGAAGCGGAAAGTTCACCGTAAAAGTTTGGTAGAAATGCGATGTGGAATCACTCGCGATAAGAACATCCTAATGTAGTTTTGAGTGAAATATTCTTTTCCTGGTGTCATTAGTCAATTTAATGATTCCATTTCGCGGGTTCGCACAATCTTGTTTGCTCTCTCCGTATGTTTATTTAAACAAAAGCTAATACAATTTTTCCTAATATTAAAATCAATTTCCGAAACAAGGAAGAAACTAAATTTTCAATTTTTAGTTTATATTCTTTCAGGATGTATTTTTTAGGGTGACAATGTAATTTAATTAAAATGATCAGTGTTTTGCATAACTGGATTTTGGTACAATAAAATGGCAAATAATTTATTTTGAATTGGCCGGATTGATAACTAACTAATTTGATGTAAAGCCATTTAATATGGCTTAAGGCCTTACTGTATCTATGTTGGTATGAATTGCATGTCTGTTAGGTGTAATTGCCACAGAGTAAAGACTTACATAAAAATCCATTCAATGTATTAATTAAAATAATTTACTGAAACAAGGCGATAAAAATCAATATTATGACGTACGTTTAATATTTTTTAATTTACTTTTTGAGGTTCATTTAATAATTATAGGGAAGTGTTAGCTTGTAAATAACAATGTTTTTGTCGAGATGCTCCTGGACATTATGATTTTTACTTCTGATGGAGTTTTCGAATTTCGGAGATGAAGAAAGCTATTTGTTTGTTTGGGATCTTAATTTGGATAAAAATTGCCTATGGATTTATACCAGAAAATTTAAAATTTTGTGTGTTTGCTGGGGATTTTGAAATGGCGACACTTGCTGGGGAAATCAAGAAAAGATCAGAAAAAATGATGTTCTCGGTTGTAGTTGATTTCGAGCAGTTAAGTGATTTTCTAGCTAAAAGTAAAAAATTAATTTTTGGAAGTAAAGCTGTGATAGTCACTTCTCAGAAAATTGAAGCATCTGACTGGCTAATCTCAGAGGTAAAATTCAATCGGTGTACACATTTTTATGTCATGGGCACTCTCGTTATTTTCATTTTTTTTTTTTTTACAGAGAAGAAATTTACTTTGGGTTACTATGTCAGATTTAGGAAACACTGTCGAATTCTCATCCGCGTCCCTTTCTTTCTCGCTATTTAAAAGGAATCCTTGCGGGTCTATAGTAACTGCAGGAGTAATTACAGTAGGTGAACCTGCTCATAAGAAATTCGCGACCTTGATATTATAAGGTTGCGTCTCCACTGCGGAAGTTGACACTTTGTCCATATGTTTAGCTTAGGGCGAGCCGGAGTTAAACTGCACAGTGAAGATGGAGCCTTATAATATTAAGATTGGGAATGGATTGTAAAATTTTATTACTATAGCAGCTGATCCTATTTTTTAGCTTCAAAATCGATATTCATTAATTTGTTTCTACTTGCAGGAAGAAGAAGTTTGTAATAATATGAGAAATAAAGGAGGATTCGATAAAATTGAATGCTACCATTATCAGCTTATGAGTATGTTGGCTCACAGATTGAATTTTACGTAAGTGAAAGCTAACATGTTCATTTGTTTTTGCCGTGGCACAAGAATAAATTAACATTCATCAATGATCAATATAAAAATAAAATCTAAGCTTTTCAAGGAAATATTTAGTCTTTAGTTTACTAACGAATATCTTTTTTAGGCTTATAAATGTAAAAATCCACCGTTAATTTTATATTTTTTCCACTAGGACAAAAGCAGTAGAACTGGAAGACAAACGATATCCCTATATTTTCCCCAACGGATCGCATTCAGGACTTTTCAATATTATCAAAGACCAAAATGTGGATGTATCTTGCGGAAGCTTTGTCATCACCGAAAAAAGATTAGAAGAATTTGTTTTTTTATGGCCAACTTTTACCTTGCAGTAAGTAGCTTCAAAATAGCACATTCCCTTCTTTATCTCAGTTTAATTTTTATTCCTCTTTTTCCCCAGGACTAAAATATTTAAAAAACGAGGAGAAACTCACTATTCGTGGACGAGTTTTTTGAAACCTTATGAAAAAGACGTGTGGATAGCCATCATTATTTATTTAGCATTTTCTGCAATTACAAGATACCTCCTCTATCGCTACCTGTATGATTCGAAGAAAATCAAGACCAGTTTATCTGAAGCTTATTTATTGTCTTTTCAAATATTTTGCAACCAGGGTAAGTCTCTACGTTCTTTTCTCTCTTTTTTTCAATGCAGAATAATTCTTTATTTTAATTTTCAGCTCCTCAAGACGTCCCAAATCGCGTTCCAATTCGTTTAATTCATTTTTTCGGCTTATTAACCATCGTGATTATGTATCCTGTTTATTCAGGCTCTGTGGTGTCGTTTTTGACCATTAGCCTTCCTCGTCTACCATTCCACGACTTCAAAGGATTTATGGCCGACAGCAGGTATTCCCTATTGACTTCTGAAGGAGATTTTATGACCTATTATTTATACGTAAGTACAAATAAAGACGAATAAACAAAGCCACCAAAACTTGAATCTCAATATTGCTTTTAGTTCGAAATAGCTGATGACTTTATTGGCAAAAGAAAAAATTTATTAGTGGGCTTAGAAAATCTTTCCGGAAATATTAAAGAAGGCATGAAACGAGTATGCAATATGGAAACCTTAGCCTATGCTGACTCCAAGGAAAATCTAGCCGTCGTAATAAATGAACTGCAATGCGATATCGTTGATGTACCTGAACCAATATTAGTCCTTTATTTAGGCATGATTATGAACGAAAATCTGCCGTGCCGGAACAATTTAGCTAGCGAGTAAGCAAAAAAATTATTTTTGTCCCACCATGGAATATAAATGATAAAAAAAACTTTTTACAGATTAGTTTACATACATTCAACAGGTATCACAAAAAGAATGAATTCGGAAATGGTTCCACCACTGGCGTTTGCAAAGCTTCAAATAGTTGAAAACGTAGCCACTCCTATAACTGTAGCAGAAATTTACCCGTTTAGTTCTGTACGCCTTAGCTTTGCTCCTTGTTTTAATTATTTTATCAGTAGAAATATTTTTAAGAGAAAGACACCGACAGAGCCAAAAGCGAAGATTTTACTATAGAAATTTAGTATATAAGAGGCGAATGCTTTTCAATAGAAGTTTAATTGAAATTCGATGAGAAACACCTCGGCGACGGTTGTATTTTAATTTCTCAGTGCAGGCGCCATTTCTCAAGTTCAGTGAATTTTTGCTTGAGTTTTTAAACTGAAACTCCCTAATGTTCGGCGTGCCCATAATCTTGAGATTGCTAATGAAAATTCAAATGAACAACAGATGAAATTTTAATTTTTATCCTCAAAGCATTGCTTTTACATTTCATCCAAAGCCCTGACTGCAACAGCCTTCATAAAACTTTTATTTTTGCCCTTTTTCTGAACCCCAGATACTGCAGACCTTGAAAAATGCATAACAAATGAATAAATTCAAATTAGCTTTTAGGTTATTTAATTTATAATCTATATGCTTACCCGCAAATATATTCCACATAATTAAATTCACTCTTAAACTCTCAATTTTTTTCTTAAAAAAAATAATCCTACCCTTCTTCAATCAGCACAGAAGAACCGATATTTAACGAATCCTCAGTTAAAACTTCCAGCATAGGTTCTGTAACAAAACTAACTTCACCAGCAGTATGCAGATCACTATCGTTTGTTGTAATAATTGTCAAATTTTCTTCACTTTCATCTTTCACTCCCAACTCAGAACTAGTTAACGGTATTGCATTATCTGAATCATCTCCATCAGTATTTATAACAGGTAAAATATGATCCCCATCTAGGACTTGAATATTATGAACATCTTGAAATCTTAAAATTTGATCAGGTGTAGCATGCAGGACTTCAATATCACCTTGCAGTGTATGGATGACTTGAGTTTTTAAACCTCCAACCATCAATTGCTCTACTGTTTCTACTGTATCTGAATCTTCTTTAGATTGCTTTGCTTTACTTTCATCACTCTGTAATAAAAAATACTTTTAGAAAATTTTTTTTCATCATTAAAAAAATTATTGGGTTAATTATTTACACTTGCTTCCTTTGGCTCATTTAATTTTCTCTTTTTCCAAGCAGAGCGACATTTTGAATCCATATTTTGCTTAATCCGTTCCCACTGCTTCTCATTAATATTAAAGTGATAAACTAAATGACATTTAATCCCGTAAATCTGCAAAAAAATCCAAACAATTACAATGTTCCATTTTCTTCTTCATTTTTTCACTACTCACCATCAAAGGATCCAACTGTTTTTTTCCTAATTTGCTTTTCCCTGATAAATTTGAAACAGCTAAAACTTCTCTTGGGAATAAATAATCTAATAAAGTAATTGCCATTTTCTCAGGTGTGGCACATCTTGTATTTATATAAATAAGATCCTCTTCGGCGATTGGACATCGAACTCTGCATTTTGGAGAACGAAAGTCACCTAACCATGATCCATTTGGATAATCTTCTTCGTTATTCAATGTAATTAACTGTAAAGATGAATCCAACCCGACAGATGCACTAACTTGGTACTGTTTTACGTTATTGCCCAACGTATTACTGTTACAATTCATTGGTTTATCATCTATTCCCCCTAATAACACTTCTTCTAAATTTGATACTTTTTTCAACACTTCTTCTTCTAAATTTTTCATGCTACGATTATTTTCCATTTTTAAAAACGTAACCAGAAGTTTTTCAATACTATTTAACTTTGTCCAGACTTTGTCCCAATTTTTTTGATTATCAACAATTTGCTCCTTTAAGCTCTCGTAATTTTTAGTTAACCTATGAATGCTGCTTGCCATCATAGTGACATCAGTAGCAATACTGCTTGTTGCGAATTCACAATTTTTGGTAAGTTTTTTTTCGGTATCGCTATTTTCTTTTTTATTTAGTAATGTAAAAACCGACGAAACGGTTTGATTTAAAACCGTAATTTCTTGTAAAATCGGATTGAGCATTGAATTCAACACGGATTCTATTTCATTTGCTTGTAGTTTAGGAACTGATAATTCCATTTTAGCATTTGAAATTCTTTTCGATAACCGATTTTGAGACATTTTGGATAAGTAAATTATATTTCTAAATAATGTTTACCATAACCAAACTTTGTTTACGAGCTTAGTTTTGCTCAAATCAAGAAGGCTGGCTCAGAGATCGCGAGCAGAGCCACTCACTGCCTTCTGTAATGACATGTACTTTTGGTGCTATCCACCGCGTTCCGTTTTTCGTTTTTCGTTTTTCGTTTATACTAGTTTCCTTTGAGAAAACAAAACCTTTTGATACGGCGCATGCGCAAAAAGACCCCGATTCGGTTTGGTTTTTTTTTTTCGTGTAATTTTTAGCCGCGTTACATTAGCACGGACAAATTAGCACGGATTAAAAACAATTGCACGGCCTCAAAGCACCTGAAACGCACCACCGGGCACCACCAAAATTAATTCGGCACCCTTTTCAGAAATATAAGAAAAAAAATTATTTAATATTGCATTGAATTGCATAGGGTAAGATAGGGAATGCATGCAACCGATATTCCTGCTGCTTGTCAACCCCAATGAAAGAAATGTTTGAGTTTATTCTCAAACTAACCAACTTCCGGTTTATTGTGGTAGTTGACATATTAGTCGTTAGGTGCCGTTAGTGGTATTTTTTTTTTAAGGTCTATTTCCACGATTATTAATTGTTTTGAATTTTTGCAAAATGAGTAAAGTAGGAGCCAGTGGCAAAGATAGTTTGAAATTCATTCCATTTCGTTATTATGAAGGTGATGAAAGTTATCCTCAAGAATTAGTTAAACCCTTGACAGAGGAAGGTCAAAGAAAGACTGCAGAATATAGTATATGAAGTTTTCTCATGGAAAAGTGAAAATGGCAAAAATTATTGGAATTCTTTTATATATTGTAAGTGTTGTCAGTTGTTGTTTATATGTTTGATATGTACCTGTGTTGTTTTGGTGATGGTAAGAATTCCTTGCGAATAGGAACTTTGAAGCACATATTGTTGGTCAGTGTCTAGCAGATTGCTTGAAGTCCATAAGAACTGAAATTCAACCTTTCCTCATCATTTCCAAAAAATCGTGATGATTTTCAATCCTCCAAAGCATTCCTGATGCTTTTGTGATATCAAAATCACACAAAAGTCTCAGAAAGACTTTGGGGGTGGCCCTTATAAGGGCCGGTTTTTGTTGTTGATGTAAAAATCGGTTCATGGATCATTCCTTGCGTTTGGCCATATATATATCAGTGTTGTAGTCTTTGTTGGGAGAGCTGTGAAGATTACCTTGAAAATAAAAAAGTATATTATTAACAGTTTCGTAGTTATGTAAATTCTGTGAATTGGACATGTTATTTATACCTTTTTTTACTTGTAAGATTTTGAATCCACTGACATGATACAATTGTTTAGTTTTTTTTATTAATTACTGTAAGCGCCTATAATATAACCCGTGAATGAAAACCTTAGATGTGGCTCTGCATTGTTGTACATGGGCTTTCCGGTCATCATACACCTCCCAATATTGATTTTGTCGCAACACGTACGGGATAAAATGTCCAATATTTGATTGTATCGTGTGCGGTGCAGTATTGATGCTGTGTGAGGCAACAGGTCTCGAGGTATTAGGCTCGTAAGCTATGACTCCAGTCAAAACATACAAATTGCTTTGGATTTTAAGCCGAAGCGGGATCGTGTTAGGTTAGGTTAGGTTTTTTTTTTATTAAATCTTTATAATCCATTTTTATGGCATTAGCCATTAATTTCAAATTCTGATGTATCGCGCACACGCAAACCGAATGAGTGCCTTTCGGTCCAGGCAAAACGCACCATTTTGGACGTAATTCACAAAATTTTGATCTGCCGATTTTTAACTCAGGATGAGTATCTTTAAATTTTTTGAATAATTCATTAATGTTACATAATATAAGTCTTTTCTGAATTTTTTCCTTCGTACCATCTTCATGTCGTACGGTGACACAATCTTTCATTCCAGGGCATAATCTTCCGTTATCATCACTTTCGTAAAATTCTCTAACTATTTTCAAAGTTTCCGGATCTAATTTCGAACCCAATTTCTTTAAACTTACATTAGGCACGATACCGTGTTCTTTAACTAGAGAACGACTTTTTTTAATTAAATACGATGACACTTTTAACTCTCTCATGGTACGTTTTATTGTCCAGCTTTCCGGTACTACACTAAGAACATTAATTTTTTCAGAATTTGTTTTACAACTTTTTAACCTTATTTTAATATTTTTAATCAGGCAGGCCACATCTTTTTCCGCGTTATTCGATCTTTTTGAAGAACCACGTAATGGACGCTTTAATTTGGGTTTTTTCAACGAAGTTAATTTTTGCAATTTTTTTTCGACTTCAATAAATTTTCTTTTTGTTGTTAATTTTTCACTTTTCACCAAAGAAGTTCCCATAACTTTGCAAGCCTCGTTAATGTTTTCGATCAAAGAATCAGGATTTAAAAAAATAGAACAACTTTCTTCGCGCTCTTCAGCTTTTTTCACTTCATCTAGAATCCTGTCATTACAGTGGCGACATAAAGATTTTCCTGGGATTAGATTTAAAAAAATACAACGATTACTTAAGTCTAATGTAATTTCTTTTAGGAAAGAAGTGACTTTTTTCTTGTGCGTACTATAAGGATCCGAACAAACTTTTCCATAAAAAAAATGAAATTTATCGGTATACATTTGATAGTGATAAGTACAAATTGTTTTAATATTATCACAATCCACTCTTTTTTTAATCAAAGCAAGCTCATTCTCAAAATTTTCAACTAAACAACTTTCACTTTCACTACCTGCTTCCCCTAAGCATTTCTGGTTTAAAAATAATCCTATAGAGCACTTCATTGCAATTAAAAAGCCTAAATAAGCTTAAGTATTAAACTTAATACACTAAGAGCACCAAGCTTTAATTAAATCCAAAAAATATCCAGAAGCTTTACAAAAACGGAGAGAACATAAACGCGGCGCGGTCAACCATAAACTAACAACTTCTTCCCTTATCAACAAAGTTAAGTTTAAGTTGCAAAAAATAGCAAACTTTAACCCAATTTTAAATCGTACTGAGATGCTTTTTATTTCTTTTAGCCTTAGCTTATGAGAAAGTGAAACAACTTAAGACTACGCGGTGACGTTCTTGTCAAGCGGGTATTGAGTCTTACAACCACCGTATTACACCCTTACAAGTGACAGATTTATGACAGAGCCTACTAACATCCTACCAAGATATTATTGTGTATACTTGCATAAAATATTCCTGGCTATATGAATCATGTCAAATCTTTTATTGAACTCCGTCCATTTAATTTTAAAAAAAGAGTTGTTTTTCTTAATGAAGGCTCTGATAAGTTCCTAACGTCTATAGTGTTTTAATTTTAAAAATATTCTAATTAAAATCAAGGATCTCAGAAAATAAAATAAAAATTGGAGATAACATCGATGAAAAGTTTTTTTAAAAATGAATTTCCCGTGTTAGCTTCGGCATCTGATGATGTCCATTTTATATTATGGGATCCGTTTCGACATAAGAAATTGCATCGTTTTGAAACTGGGCATCATGGAAATATATTTCCAGTTACATTTCTTCCTAAAACCAGGGATAATATCGTCGTGACTGGTGCTGGGGATTGCAAAATTAGAGTGCATGATGTTTTATTGAAAGAAACAACATTTGTGTGTAGTTGTCATAGTGGAAGAGTTAAACGAGTTGCAACTGCTCCGAATGTACCTTATATGTTTTGGAAAGCAGCTGAAGATGGGATGATTATGTGAATATCTCGATCGTTTTAATTGAATTTTAGTTAAGGTTGCAATTTATTAATTTCGTTATGAAATTTTTTACAGGGAATTTGATCTTCGTGCACCACATAACTGTTCAAGACAAACAAATAACATCCTACTTAATTTTATGTCTCATATAGGGAGATTCGGAGAGGCAAAATGTTTGGCCATAAATGCAATAAGACCAGAATTATTAGCAGTCGGAGCTAATGATCCTTATATAAGGTTGTATGATAGAAGAATGATTAGGCCTGTTACAATTGAGGTAATTTTTGATAAATTTTTGATTTGCATTTTAGTGTGACGTTTTGGTTATTAAAAAAAATTTTTTTTGTTATAGTATCCTCCAGACGGGCCTCCTAGGAATATTTATGAAAGGCAACAATACCTTTATACTAAAGCTGAAAATAATTTATTTAATAATTGCGTGCTATATTTCGTAGCCGGTCATTTGCCAGTGAAACACCAAGATTATAAGAAGAAGATATCGAAATTTGGCTTCCACTTATTTAACCTTCTCAGCAACCGGGGCAGAGTTATTAGTCAATTTAGGAGGGGAACAAATTTATTTGTTTGACATTAATAATAAAAGGCGGCCGAAAACGTATGAAATGTTATTTAAAGGTATGTGAATTTGATTTACTCATTAAAATGTCAACATGGTTAGGTTAGCTACACACTTTTCTTTGTAAAAATTGTTGGGTAGACGTAGTCTAAAACTTATTTTTACTTATAATGTCAAGAGTTGCGAGACTTACCCATGTATGATAAAACAGACGATTTTGAGACGAGCTGAGTTTTTATCCGTCTATTTGGAAGCACACGTAAAGTAAAAAAAAAACAACACAAAACAAAGAAATAGTTTAATAAATTGTTTTTAACTGCTCACCAACGATGCAAAGGATACATTTTAGAAATAGAAAATATTCCGATAAAATTCAGGAAAAAATCTAGAGCTAAAAAAAATTAGAAAAATCTGAAACCAGCGAATGATAGTAAAAATTTAAATTAATAAGCAAATGTTGCGGGCAATTTCTAACATCATTGCTTTTCGTTTTTCGGCAAAAAGCTCCCCCTCGGTTTACACTCATGAGTTAATTTCATGTTTTAAACAGAAACAAATAAAGCAATGGCCGCTTAACCGAACGGGAGTTTAAAGTGTTTTAGTTTTAAACTCAGATAAAATTTTCTTTTCTAAATTTCATACATTTAACTCCAGGAATTTCCTAAAACGGAAAGAAAAAAAAGATTCGAAATAAAAAGCGTGATTTGTGAGATGTCAAACATTTCAATCGGATTGAACCACTTCAGATGTAATGACCCGCACTTTAATATACAGTATAATACCTTACACGCTCACATCAAATACTAAAACTGAACTTTTTTGGGGAAAAGTTTGTGAACTCGGTTTTGGATAAGAAGTGGAGGGGAGAAGGATAGGTTGAAGGATGGAATGACGTAAACAAGAAGGGGAAAAAGGATATAAAAAAAAAGAGATTTCGGGCGGATGGCATTTCGAAGAAAAGGGGAGACAGCGAAAAAGTTATTGAAAAAATTGTAAGTAAACAGGAAGAAAAAGAACAGATGGGTTGCGCAAATTCAAAGGAACGGCGGGATATGGAAAATAAAAGACAAGTGGACAAGACAAGTGGAAGGTCAGTGTAGAAAGGTTTGGAAATGGTGTTTATGAGCAAGAATGAAACAATAATAATTCAATAAGATTGACAAAAGACAAGAGTAAAAAATTGAATGATGTAAAGGAGTTTTGAAAAAATTAGTTCCGCATCTGAAGAAAACAGATGGACGCTTTGTTCTATTGGGGGGAAAAAGGTTACGCCGTAAAAAAAATAGTCACTCCTTTCCTTTTATACCTTAGAATGACACAGATGGACGCAATAAACTCACAATGAAATTTACACTTACACGTTGACAATGCCAGCAAGTTTCGAGTCCATTCAATGGTTTTTTTTATACGTAACAAGAAAGTCAAAAGAAGTTATCCATAAAAAAAATTGAAATAGAGGAAAAATACACTTGAATTAAACTGGAAACCTGCCGCCATTGTCAATGCGCAGGTTGAAATTTTTTTCCCCTGTCCATTATTATTATCTCCTAAGCACTGCCATTTTATCTCACCTGAAAGGCGGGAACATTGTAACAGGCGTGGAAAGAATCCTATGAAATTAATTACAGATACAAAAATTATGAAATGGAATGCCTCTTACAGCATTCAATACACAGTAATCGAAAGCACTGCCATTTTATCCACCCTTTTTATGCGAAGGCGTAAATAAGTAGAAAATTCTCGACACAAAACCATTGGGTCTGTAATGATGAATCTAATAAAGAACAACAAAATCAGAGCCGATGAGTTTTGTGGCTTCGAAAGAAGCCGGTGCTGTAGAAATTGTAAATTTCCCATAACCATCATCTCATGTGCCAAGGATTTGCTGTAAATTTGAAATCTTGAAAATTGCGCACTCCTTTCCACACCACCTTTGCGGTAGAGTACTGGGCGCGTTTTTTTTAATGTGGTGTCCCCTGTAGGCCTACTCCACTACCATTTTACAATTAATGATTAATGACCCAAACACCAGATAATGTGCCTTTTCACGATGTCTGGCCCTGCGATATGTGTCATCCTGAAAAAAAAAAGCCAACTTGTAAAAATTGAAATGTATTATATTTGTATACTTAATGTACTATATCTAAAGGGAGAATATGTGTAAAGTAGCAGGTTTACTTGCCATGGATACGTTGTTAGGTCTATTGTTGCGTCAATGTTGACAACGGCAGCGGACACAAGTAAACCTTGCTCCATCCTGGTGTTGTTGATGAAGATGTTCATGTCATCGGGATGTTGGAATAAAAAACACCATAAATCCTGCCAATGAATGTTGTTTTCTACATAATCCAGAACGTCCGCGTGGTTTATTTCAACCTAGAAATCAATTAAAATGATACAATGATAACATTTGTATGTATCGTTTATATTTCGATAGTAAATTTTGATGGCTTACCTCGAGAAGTATCGGTAAATAAACCGGTTGCAGAAATGTGGCTCGATTATTGTGGAGCCACAACGCGGCTCTTTCTGTATCCCGTCGAATAATTTCATTCATTGCCGGTTAGTGAGATGTTCCGAATCCAGTTCGTAACTATTTAGAACTCCTTCAAATTTACGGAACAAAACACCCCAAATCTTTTTTTTTTTTTTTGGAAAAAGATGTCGTGGAGACGAGTAATAAGCACACAATGGGCGACATGCACGTGCTCCGCCTTTGGCAACATGTGACTTAATTTCATTTCATTCTGAAAACGGACGTTTACAAGTGCCAGAGTAAGATTATGTGTTTGTGTCTGAGGGGAATGTTTATTCCTTAAACTTTATGTTTGGCTTCATGTCTGTCCATGAAGTCTAAAATTTTTTGCAAACAATGAAGCATATGCATTCATTTCATGTCCTCTGAGAGATAATGAAGTTTTTGGGCGGAACAAGCTGTGTCTACTGAAGGAGGTTTAGGACGTCTGTGGATAAATGATATGGCCTGTATGACATAAAAAAAAGAAGCGGTACAATTGGGTATACATAATAGACTGCAATCAGACGAAGTCGTTTGGGTTTGTTTGTTATCGTGGCCTATCAATGATTTAAAACGTTTATTTTTTTCCTTGGAAGGGGACGAAATTAAGAACGTATCTTTCTACGGAGAATGACATGTTTATTGCTAGTTTAAGCATCGCCCACTTGACTCTCTAGTCTCTACGCACGATTTCAAATTTTATCCCCCTGGAAAAAAATTTACGAAAAAATGTTACGGCTAGCAGCGTCAATTGATATTAAATTTTTATTTAAAAAAATGGTGGTTGATACAGAGCACAGATTTCACCTCAAAGGCGTAAAAAGATCCCAATGAAATTGATTGAGGATGTGAATGAATTTCCTCAATGAATTTCATTTGATTCTTGTAACACCTGTGCGCTATTCCCACCTTTTAGGTGAAATAAAATGGCTGTGCTCTTTCCCCATTGGCGAATCATTGGGTCAAGCAGTACCGCGTATTTGCCTTCTTTAATTTCTTTAATTTTTTATTAAATTATTTAATAAATAAAATCAATAAAGTACTCTCGCGATCATCAGAGTCCAAGCGGCATACAAAGACTAAAACCGGGGTTGAGCCCTCGGTTCCTAGATAACATTTTCGGGCTCCACCAAAAAATTTAGGAAATATTTAAAAACATTAAGTCCTTCAACAAAGTCATCCTGTCATCTAAACCTAAAATGGTTATCTTAATTACACTTAAATCTTAAATGGTACCAAAATTACACTGGAATCAAACAAGGTCGTTTGGTTTTTGTTGTTTGGTTTCATTATTATTATGCCATCCGCCATCAATGAAATAAAACGTTTGTGATTTCTTTCGTGCAAGGGGACGAAATTGACAACTAAGCTAGGTTGTGGAGGAGAATGACATGTTTATTGCTACTTAAAGTATCGCCCACTTGACTCTCTCAGCAGGATTTCACAATGGGTTCAATTATTTCACTTCTACCCCTTACAGATTATGGTTTTTATTTAAAGTTTTTTTTTTCCATTTCAGGCAATCCCTTTACATTTCCTTTTTAATTTAATTCTTTATTATTATTATTCGTTGCTTTCAGATGTGCAGAATGTTATTTGTAGAACATTTTTTAAGATGAAATCGAAATGAAAATCGAAATCGTAGTATTGAAAAAACGCTCAGTTAATTGCTTACTTAAAAAAGGTTAAAAAAATAATCAGAGATAATGTCCGCACGGGCTGGTCGAGTTAGTATTAAATGACTCCCAGACGCAAAATAAAACGTGTATGTTACATTTACGTTTTAATAATTTAAAAAAAAAAAAAACAAACAATAAAACGATAACAAATTATGGAAAACTTTTAAGATCGGCCATAATAATAATTCTGCTTAGTTAGAAAGAAGGGAACAGAGGTGGAATAAGGAAAGAGCACGCTATATGAAATGCCGAGTAATCTAGAGTTGAAGGTTTCCGTCGAGTGAATCTACGAGTTGAAAACTTATTTCAGCTGAAAACAATAGTATATTTAAATTGCGACTGACAAATAGCGTCATCGACTTTTGAATAGCAATTATATCTAATTAAATGAAACTAATTGCTTGGGTTGGGTTAATTTGGGTTCTATATCAAGAGAGGAACCTGTTTATAAAATTTTTGTAAAAATGAAAAAAATGATAATAAAAAAAAAAAAAAAATTTTTTTTGAAATTCTAATTTTGCTGGATTTCTCATCATTCACCGAGCGATTTCATGTTCCATAGCCCTGCTGAATGTTAGGTACATCATTTTTTTTCATTGCAAATTTCAATTTAAAAACAAGGAAAAGAAAAAAAAGAAGAAGAGAGAATGAAATCGAACTGGACAAAAAGATTACAACAGCGAAGTGGGAGGTCCTGGGACGTAAGCGAAGGCTTACGGCCTCGCGCTCTCCAAAGGCCTCGCAATTTAAAAGGAAAAGGGGGGGGGGGAGAGTAATTTAAAATTAAAGGCATGCGGAAAAGAGCTTCGCAAAATGGTTTCGCTTACTCTTCTGATTTTGGCCTTATACGCCACTGTTGATGAATGTTCTTAAAAAGAAAAAGGTTATTAATTTTTACAAGGTCTTTCCTTCTTCGAAGGGTCTTCGCTCCTTGAACCTGTTCACGCCTCATTTCGTTAGTTAGGGAGGGTGACATTAAAAAAAATTCTTCCAGTGTGGTCATTATTATTTTTTCTTTACTTTAAGTATAACAATAATACTATTTCAATATAAAATTCCAGGAGATATTAAGTAAACGTAAAGTTCAATTTGATTCATGAATTGCGGTGATATGAATGCGCTAAAAATAAGGTTTTCAGACTACAACAAGTAATGCAAAGCTAGCCCTCATTTCCACACCACTTAAAGGCTCTAACCAAAGAGGCCTTAGAAGTAGAGAGCATGGCGCGTTTTTTTTATGGTGGTTTCCCCAGTAGGCCTAAGTCCACCAGCCCTGAGAAGGGCCCTTTAAGAAATCTGACGCGGAAGTCAGAATTGTGCCGATCTTAATGGAACCATTCGTTTGTTACTGGAAGAATAAACGCACGATTTCATTCACAATGGCACGGCACTTTGGACATCGAGAACTAATCTCCAGGCACCTTCTTATGCAAGTCATGCAATAAACGTGCCCACAGGGAGTAGTCCCGATAGCTTGATTTTCATAGCCTGTAAGGCAAATTGCACATCTCCAGTGCGGAAACATGGTACATAAGATAAAATTTTGAAACTATAGAGTTCTCTAAATTTATGCCAAATGAACATAAAAAAACACACTTTTCCCTTAAATTTTTTTCACACTGCCAGGCCTTTTAACAGTATAACGTTTTGATTGGCTGTAGCAAATTGAAAAGGAAGAAGAATGAATAAAAAAAGAGGGAAACATTTATTATTGTTGTTGGTTATAAGATTCTGAGAAAAAAGCATCGCGGGTAGCGGGCATAGCTAAGGACACTTTCAGGATGTTAATAAAAACTGTTTGCGTCACGTTAACGAATTTTTGAAGTCTTATATTAAGTAAGTCTTTGATAAAGTGTCAAGGGCAAATTCAATGACTAAAACATCCCTTTTTTTCAACGAAAGCTATGCCAAAATTTGAAAATTAAGAAGGGAAATTTTAAGATTTGCACAATAATGTCTGAAATCGAATTTAATTTACATATATAGGTTTCAAAGAGTAAAAGTTATTCCCCTAAAAATTTATATGATAAAATTTTGAGCTTAAAAAATTAAGAATCTTTAATTTTTTTTAAAGGGCTTTCTACCATCAAATTACTACCCTTAAAAAAAATTAAAAGATAAATAGGTAAATGAGCAAAGAAATGAATAAATGAATAATCGAAGAGTTGTTATTTCCTAAGGTAGCCGGTCTAAGGACTGCTGTTACATTGTATACATAAGTAACAACTGTCCCACCGTAACGCTTTGAATTGAAACACAACGTGAAGGTTTCAATATAAAAGTGAAGTTTATATGCTAAAAAATTGTATATGGGGGTACATTCGACTTCGAGATAACAAAAATCATTTTTTCTCAAAAATGTAGCGGCATTTTTTCCCGAAAAATTACATTTTCTTTAAAGCTCAAAAAAGTGATTTAAAGAGACCGCGTATTTGCCTTCTTTAATTTCTTTAATTTTTTATTAAATTATTTAAAAATAAATAAAATCAATAAAGTACTCTCGCGATCATCAGAGTCCAAGCGGCATACAAAGACTAAAACCGGGGTTGAGGCCTCGGTTCCTTTCGCCGTAAGAGACTTTGCAAGTTGACTTTTTTCGCTAAATTTTTAAAAGTTAAAAACTTTTTATAGGACAATTAAAAAAAAGTAAAAAAAACAAGGTTATTTTTTTGCAATTACTCTTTATGAATATATTTTCTTTAAATCTACCATTCTACTTCTTTACTACTCGCTCCGCCATCTCCACCAATGGGAGAAAGACAGAATGACGCCATTATTTTATTTCACCTGCAAGGCGGGAACATATCGTAATAATAGGTGAATGAAGTAACCAATGACACACATTTACTTAAAATGAATCAGAAACAGTTTTGAAGCCTAGAAAAAACTGTCCCACCGTAACGCTTTGAATTGAAACACAAAAACCTCATCCCTTAGCATTCGTCAGTTGCTTCTCGACCTTGTGCGGTTCGAAGAGGAAGAGGGATTTAGGGTCATATTATTTCGTAATAACAACGACCGTTTTCAGATTTTGTCAGATACTGAGATTTTATTATGGAGAACCCAGATCATGGAGGACGCCGACAGGACAATGAGGAGCGGCTCCGAAAGGATAACAAAAGCGTCAAGTATATGTTGGTGGAAAATTACCGAAATCGGGAGATGAAAATTCGAGTCTGGGCGCCACAATTCAAACTACACGGAATTCATTGTTTTCAATCGTCGGCAGGAGATTATGAAGGCTCTGTAACAGCCATTGGAGGTAAAACATTTTATTACTTATGCTACATTGGGTGTTTAATGTTAATTATTGCTAATAATAACAATGCCTTTCCATACAGATTTCAGATTCATTTCGGAAATGAAACAAGCTTTTGAAATGTCTTATAATAGCCCATTCCAATCATGGCGAAAAAAGGAAAAGGGAAACGAACAGGATAATGTTGGCAAACAAATTACGACAGATGAAAATAAAGACAAAGAAATTACAAAAGATGCGGAAAATGAGAGACAACTGCTGCAAGAGAAAACTAAAGACATCCTACAAGAAAGAAAAGAAAAAGAGAAATTAAGGAAGAGAAAACAAAGGGCTCTCATGACGCCGGATCAAAGACAAAAATTGAAACAATATTATTCCGCGTATAACAAAGGAAAAAGGAAGAAACTAATGGACAGAACTGATGAAGAAAGAGAAACAATAAGGATGAAAACCGCACAAAGGGTAAGGAAATATCGGGAAAAAAAAAATCGCCAAGAGAATATGAAAACTAATTTTGAGGGGAAAAGTACTCTGCTAAACCGGATGATCGGTATGTTAAATAATAAGTAAAAATTGAAAACGTCTTTTTTGAGGGCTAGTGGATTAGGCCTACTGGGGAAACCACTTTAAAAAAAACGAGCCATGCATCCTACCTCAAGGGTGGTTTGGAAATGGATGCACAACTTTCCCTGCACCCTGTACCCCGAACCGGGTTATTGGGCAAATGAAATCTTTGAAGCTTTTGAAAAATTATGTCATGTTAAGCTGTTCAGCTGGGAAAAACCCAACAAAAGTTTGTAAATTCTTCAGAAAATATTCAGGGTCAAGTGTCTTTATTTAGGGGATCGAACACGAGCATCATTATACAAATGGGCAGCCGTTTTAGTAAAGCCGAGGCAATTCAATCCCAATTGATGCGGTTTAAATTTTAAATGCCGAAACATTGGGATTGATTTTTTCCCGGCATTTACTTTTCAACCACTTCATCAGCCAACGGAATTAAGCGGCACAACATTTCACTATTTTTTTTTCCACGTTTTCACATGTACTTCAATGGAAAGTTTCTCTCTTCAGTATAGTTACTGTAAGTGCCCTCTAAAAAGCCGAAACCAACTTTTTACGTACTTAAGAGATGATATTATTGCGGGCGTCCCCAATTTGCGGCGGGTCAGGTAATCCACTTGAGGGAAGGGTTTCCCCATTGAACAATGTTGCGAATTGAATCTTTTTTCATCTTGGGTTATCTTTATATATGTAAAATAGAAATTACCAAATTCACATCTTGCAAATGCATTTCCAGCCTCTGCATTTATCCACTTTATCATTTTCCTCTTCAATTATTTTACTTGGATTTTCATGATTCTTCCTTGTTTTAAAAAAATTTTTAAAAAAATTCTGAACCCCAATGAAATGCTAAAAATATTCTGGAGCTGAACAAAAATTCAAAACAAATTGTAAAAGAATTCTGGAGCTGGAATAAAAAAATTAAAGAAAAATACTAAATCTCGAAAAAAATTGGCGGGCAATCTTCCAATGTCTTGACCCAAGAGGTGTTGCCCATAGACATCGTTGCTTTTTTTCTATCTGGAAAAAGCTCCCCTATCTATTAGCATTCGTGAGTTTCATTCTTTTTTTGCAATTGTCAAAGGAATGATCGCCTTAAACGAACATTCCCTTTCCACTTGACAAAAAGACTCCCTCAATGAATGTTAAAAGAAAAGGCCTATATAAACCAGGATGAAGAAATGTGCGCCAAAAGGACGCCCAGTCCGCCCTTTTTTCGTTGGAACTATTTCTTTTTTATTTCGGTAACAACCAAATTACTTTATGAAGAGTAACACCGGCAGTAGGGTTTTCCCTAATTCGCCCCAGTCACTTTGAATTCTTTCAGGAAAACGGTCGCACCGTCCAATATGTTAATGAATCACATCAGAAAACAGCGAGGAAAAAGGGTAAGTTATCGCCCCAAGAACAATTACGCTTGTTTAAAAAAAACAGCAAGAATGGGCGTCGATTAAATAGATAGAGCGATGTTAATCCATATCATCATACTAGGATCATCATTTCCAAAGGTTCAATATTTGAATATTTTATGGGAGGATGCAAGTAGCATGAAAAGAAATATTTTAAGGACCTTGTCGTTTGTAAGTTGTTAACAGTCAACATTACATTTTTTTTTTTATAAGGGAGAGTCTAGGAGAAAATTTAGGTTTTTAGAATTAACAAATTTAGGATGTCATGTTTTCCGCTTCCCTGGTTACTTGGAATCGGGAAGCTTGACAAGTAAGCATTAATGGTAAGTATTGGTGTAAGCATTTACTAATTTCTTCTTTCCTTTTTTAATGTACGTATATGGTCATTCTTTCTGACCTTCTACATGGTGGTGGACTGGACCAATCGCCAAAAATCGGTAGCACAAGAAGGGATGGGGAAGTGCACGCCGAACGAAATCGAAGATTTTTGGACCGAAAACCAACCAATAATGACTGTCATGTTTTCCGCTTCCCTGGTTACTTGGAACCGGGAAGTTTGAAAAGTAAGCATTAATGGTATAAGTATTGGTAAGCATTTAGTATTTTCCTTTCTTTTTCAAATTTACGTATATGGTCATTCTTTCTGACCTTCTACATGGTATTGGACTGGACCAATCACGAAAACGCTTATGCCCGTTGAAATAGGGAATAAGGGAGTGAACCGTGACAAGTAGCATATGTAAAAAGTTTTTTCGTATGGTTTTCCCTAATTCGCCCAGTGACTCGGTCTTTTCTTTTCGAGAAAATTTAGGTATTTAGAAAACACCTATAGAGACACACATTAAAAAACAGGTAGTTTTATATCCCCACAACTGAGGGGGTTACCTTGCAGGTTTATTTTATCATCTTTTTAATTTATGAAAATTTAGGGTTTCATAATTAACAACTTATGCCTTTACAAGTGATTATTATTATTATTAATATTATTACTATTATTATTCTTTAATATATTTTTAAAATCTTATCTGTTGAAAGCTTTCTTTTTTTAATAGGAGGAAAGTGGACGTCGGAAAATTATCACGGTTCAACGAGCATTGCTTAGGAATCATCAGTTAAAACGTTAACTTATTTTAAGTAAAATGATGCAAAGGGGCAGATGGGAGTATGCTACGGAAGTTAAGTAAGTTTTCTTTATTTGTTTACTTTTTTTTTGTGTTTCTTTTTCTTTTTTTTTTTTTTATGAATTTCAACATTTGGCTGACGAACCCAAAAAGTCGTTGGTATGCCGCTATTTAAGTTATAGGCACACTGAAGAACATCATTTAGGAGCTCGTCATGTCGTTTAGGAGCTCGTCGAATATTTTTTGTTTTTCTAAGTGTATTTATGTGTAATTGTTCATTGTTTTACACGCAAAATCAAAGATTTCTTCGTTTCTAACTTTAGGGAAATTGAAATATGCCGAAGAAACGAAATAGAGAGTTACCATTGACCCGAAAAAAACTTTAAAACATTTTCAAAACTTTTTCCCGCGGGCGGGAAAGGTACAAACATGCGCAACACTTGTAAAAGGTAATAACGTTCATCCGAATTTTACGTTAAGAAACAACGAAAGTTTATGCCCAAACTCAATGTCTTACACAAGGATGGCTACTTCCTCAAACAACATCCCGTATTTAAGTAATGATATGGGAACAGAACTGCTGCAACCCTTACGGCTTAGCCGTTAGCAGTTTTATCTGATCCAAAAAGACGAAAAATAGGTCAAATGAGCAAAAGAGGCAAAATAGGTTATAAGTTGTTTTATTTATATATTTATTTTTTTTTTAGGTTA
Organism: Liposcelis brunnea; assembly: GCA_023512825.1. Taxonomy (NCBI): domain Eukaryota; kingdom Metazoa; phylum Arthropoda; class Insecta; order Psocodea; family Liposcelididae; genus Liposcelis; species Liposcelis brunnea. The sequence goes on along the minus strand of CM042073.1, from coordinate 6,674,441 downwards.
TAGACGTACCGAAGAACATCATTTAGGAGCTTGCAATGAAATTGGCAAGCAGAAATTAATATATATTAATTTTGCAATGGTAACGTTACCAGTGAACTTTGATCGGAATAACAAACGAGACGGGCGATGTAATCCATCCTAATTTTGAAAACTGGAGCCGCAATTGGGTTTCCTCAGTATCAACATTCCACATGTCGCCTGAGTTGGGGGATTTCTCGGGACAGGGAAGACGATACCAGCAGCAGCAGCAGCAGCAGCAGCAGCAGCAGCAACAGCAGCAAGAACAACAACAAGAAGAACAACAGGAACAGCAAGTTTGTCGTTGGTATGCCGCTATTTGAGTTATAGGCGCACTGAAGAACATCATTTAGGAGCTCGTCGAATATTTTTTGTTTTTCTTAAGTGTATATTTATGTGTCATTGTTTATTGTTTTACACGCACAATCAAAGATTTTTTCGTTTCTAACTTTAGGGACATTGAAATATGCCGAACAAACGAAATTGAGAGTTACCATTGACCCGGAAAAAACTTTAAAACATTTTCAAAACTTTTCCCCGCGGGAAAAATGCTTGCAATGAAATTGGCAAGCAGAAATGAATATGTATTAATTTTGCAATGGTAACGTTACCAGTGAACTTTGATGGGAATAACAAACGAGACGGGCGATTCAATCCATCCTAATTTTGAAAACTGGAGCCGCAATTGGGTTTCCTCAGTATCAACATTCCACATGTCGCCTGTGTTGGGGGATTTCTCGGGACAGGGAAGACGACAGCAGCAGCAGCTGCTGCTGCTGCAATAGCATTGCAATAGCATTGGGTAAGCTTTGAATTCATAGTGTGCATTTACTGATCTACAGAACATATAGAATTTCAGAGGTTATACTTCTCCTAACCGATCGTATAAGGATCCAATCTAAGCGATAACTTGTGGAGAAGTATTGCTTCCATCTGATCTTTTACCGAGGATAAATTCGTATTATTATAGGAAATTTCCTTAAACGCATCCCTTGTTATTTAACTAATTTTATGCCACGATGTCCCCCTCTTGTTGTTTTTGAAACAACTTTCAAAAACTTTCAAACTTTTTCCCAAGCGCGGGAAAACCAAACAATAATGGCTGCCTGGAAGATAAGAAAATCTACTGCCACGTCCATTAATAAAAATAAAAATGGCCGCAAGGACAAAGAGATTTTCAGCTACGATTTTCATATTTAGCAGTTAATGGAGCAGCCCTTGGACCTGGCAATGGAGCAGCCCGGAAACATACCTGCCTATGTCTATTAATCATATGGAAAAGAGTAAGTAGTTGTGTTCGTGCAAATTGTAAAAGTAGAAGCCAACCTGGGCCCACCAGGGCTTTATTATGGGTCAAATGTATTTTACCTGAAATTTGCGACTTCATTATTCGAATTATCGGCACTATGGTAGAATCTTGCATCTTAGCATCTTATTTCTCTAATAAATTAAAATTTATCATTTCAGATTTAACGATGTTAAAACGATGCCTATGTCTATTAATCATATCATCAATGGCAAAGTAAGTAACTCGCTAAGTTTTAAGGTCTGGAGGGTGCAGAAGAATTTAAACCGCGCAGACCTCTAGGACAATGAATTAACAAGAAACTGGGCTAAAAATCAACATATTCCTAATGGCGTTTTGTTTATTTTAGGAAGGGGAATTTCCCGGATTAATCCCGCTTATCAATAGTTATTTCAGCAGTATGGACGTTGATGCCCATAAACATTCCACCATTCAACAATATTTAAAATTGATTCAACGGAGGGCGTCTGGAGAATTGAAAACTACCGCTACTTATCTTAGGGAATTTGTTGCCAATCATCCCGAATACCAGTAAGTGCATTGCTTAACAAAAAATTTTAAAAATTTTGCACTTAAAATCAATAACTTAAAAAACAAAATAATTTTTTTTTTCAGGAAAGACTGTAACATTTCCGAAAAAGTCAACTACGATTTACTAAATCATATTAAAGACATTCAAAAAGGAAAGATGCTTTGCACAGAATTATTAGGTATTTCAATTAAATCGAAAACGCAAGAATTCATTCCAGCAGCTGGACTGGTACGAGTCTAAGTATTCGAGTTAGCTTTTTTTTAAACAATTGCTCATAATTATTATTAATAGTAACAAAAAAACTGGCTTTTAGTCATGAAAGGGCTAATTTTTTTTATTATGAAAGGACAAGGGCTGTTAAACGAAAAAAGCTCTTTTAACGTGTTAATGTTTTAGAAAAATTCAATCTTTTAAAAAAAAACAAAAATGGTGCTCTAGATGCCTTGTACTTAAAAATATTATTTAAAAGAAAATATATTTATAGATAAATGGGCCAATACCAGTTGAGAAAGTTTTTATTTCCTATATCTGGGATGGGTTATTGTCAAACTTTAAAACATTTTCAAAACTTTTTCTCGCGGGCGGGAACTAATGCTGGATATGGTTCTACGCTTACATGGGAAGGAGAGGTTCAATGTGATGCTAGTATAATGGATGGTGAGACTTTACGTTAGGGGGCAGCTGGTGCTGTGCCTAACGTTAAGAATCCAATATCATTAGCCAGGAATTTATGTGATAAACAAAAAGGATTTTTGACTGATTTGAATTGAATTGATTTTTTTGCTGTACAGCCTTTTGGTAAGGGAAGGAGCTAAAAAATGGGCCCAAGAGGCTGAATTAGATATCGTACCTGAAGAAGCTTTAACATCAGACAGATCTTTGAAAACATATCAAAGGTATAAGAAAAATCTGGGAAAGTTGCAGCGGGTTGTTCTAGTGGAGGAATTGCTAGGTAAGCATGATTCATTAACAGACGCTGATTTTTCGTCGAATTCGTCGGCGGCGCTGATTGTTCTGAAACTGCAAAGGCAACATCTTTGCAGTTTCAGAACAGATAAGAATAAATGGTGAAATGAATTTCGGTGAATCTGCTGACATGCAGATTCCTGAACCATTCATTCCACCATTTATTCTTATCTGTTTTTCGAGATTCGAGGGAGGGGTTAGGAATCCCCTCCTTCGAATCTTGCAAAACAGCGTCAGTCGCCGTCATGGAGGAAATGCATGTGAGGTCTGTGTTTGAGAAATATAGAATGTGTTTGAATTATTCAAGAATGTTGGTTTAATTTTTGGTTTTCCTTTTAGCCAAAATGCTACAGTATTAGAAGCACGGATGCCCGTCGAACGCGATGCCGAAAATTACAATATGTCACATCCAAGACGAGGGCGAGCGATAATTATCAATAATGATATGTTTGACAATAATTTCGTAACTCCGAGAACAGGATCTCACGTCGATGTTTTAAAGCTGGAAAATGTATTTTCTGATCTGGAATTCGAAGTTACCGTATTTGATAATAAGACATTTCAAGAAATCAAAAAATTGATCTATGAAGGTACGTAACTTTACATTTCAACTGATTATTACTCAACATTTTTAACGTGAGGACGATTTTTTCAGTGAGCCAAGAAGATCACACCGACGCCGATTGCCTTGTTGTTGCTGTGCTTACTCACGGGATGGACAACGGTTTATTATGCGCTAGAGATTCTCTTTATCCAGTAGAATCATTATGGTTTCCATTTACTGCTGACAAATGCTTAACTCTTGCCGGAAAGCCTAAAATATTTTTTATCCAGGTAAGATCATTTGACGTTTGGCGTAATTTTTTTTTTCTGCTTTTTCAAAACCATTTTTGTTGCGTTTTAGGCTTGCAGAGGCGATAAATTAGATCATGGTGTTACTCTGGTTTCTCGAAAGGACTCCGTCAGCGAAACCGATACCGGAGCGGCAGCTTATAAAATTCCTTCCCATTCAGACTTCCTTATTGCCTATTCTTCAATGCATGGATTTTGTTCTTGGAGGAATACGGAAGACGGTACCTGGTTTATTCAGTCTTTAGCCCAAGAATTAAAGGAAAATGCCAGTAAATTAAATTTCTTGCTATTGCTTACTCGAATGAATCGGAGATTAGCTCTGTTGTATTCAAGTAACAATGAAGATATGCCTTGGCTTCATGATCAAAAGCAAGTGCCTACTTTTCATTCTACTCTAATTAGAGATCTCATTTTCAAACCGAAAAATAACAGAATGGAAAATTAATGAAAGTAGTTCGCTCTTCTAAACAAAAAAAATCAACTTTAAAAAACAAGTTCAAAATGATGTAAATGAAAAAGTATCGTAATTAAGAATTAGAAGTTAAAAAAGTCGATTATCATGGTTTGATGTGGGGTGAAAATTCTTCTCAGTTTTTTAAGAATGTCAAAAGGGTCCAAGGTTACCTTAAAGTAAATTTTTAAGGAACAAAATTTTTTAGGAACAAATTATTATAAGAAATCATTTTTTGGTTCGATTATCATGGTTTGATGTGGGGTGAAAATTGATCTCAGTTTTTTAAGAATGTCAAAAGGGTCAAAGGTTACCTTATAGTAAATTTTTTCAGTCTTTCAAATTATTTTTTCCCAGTATCTCATGATAAATTTTCAAATTATAATAATTTGAACAAAAATGGCATTTATTTGAAGCTCAATCTTCTTAATTTTAGAATTTTCATTATTTTTGGTCACTTAATTACTGAGTTTCAGTAAAGTCTTAGTTTTTCATTAATCTGAATGATTGAAAGTTTGTTATAGTCATTCTTTGCTCAAAAAAAGTGAGACTGCTGTGCAAGTATAAGGAAAAAACTATTTTGTTCTTTATAAAAAATGGCTTTAATTCTAAATATTCTAGCCTTAAATTGAGTGCATGGCTTTCTTATTACTGGCTGAAAGGCTGTATGTAGTAAAACTCAAAGTTTCATGAAGTAAATACTTATTATCCTGAGAAATAAGAGCTATATGCTTTAGAATTTTTCCAACCTTATGCTAGCAGACAGAGCCAGTTCTTTTAAGTTTTGTCCCGGGTCTTTTCCTGTAAACTTTAGAGACATTTTATCTTAGGCCTGGGACCTGCATATCACTTTGCATTAGTCATCAGGAAATTACAAACCTCTTATATTTAAATTTGGAACCTTCAGTGAACCTTAAGTAATTAATCATGAGCTTTTCAGCTTTAATACTATTTAAAGCCATGCAGCACGATTTTTAAAAATGATGTCGTAAAGCACTCTGCCAAGTCTTTAAAATTATGAATTTACGGGTTTAGGATTGATTTCGTGACTTGATTATTTTGTTTTCAATCTTTTAATGACTTTGTTATTTTAATATAAATTACCAGGATTCTCAGGTATATATAGCTTCTAATAGGTGTCTACCTTTTCCTGACCTCCAAAATTTTTCTAGCATTTTTTTCTGACCTCAAACATTTTTTTAGAAGATTTTTAGAGCTCCAAAATTTTACTTAGAACTTTTTTTAAATTTTTTCCCAGCTCAAGAATTTATCAAGAATTTTTTTAAAAAGTTTTTTAGCCTTCAAAGTTTGTATAAATTCTTTAAAATAATTTTAACAATTGTACAGTATTTGACTTTTTGAACTTTCCTGAAACCAAATTCTTTAATCTTTCAAAAAAATATTTGAAATTAGTAAATTTTCTGAACACAGTTTTTTGCATTTTCAGAAAACTTATTTTATGTAAGTGTAAACCTTCCATTAGTTCTAGCATTTGTACAACAAGGGAGGATGTGCCCCACAAAAACCCCGATAATGTCAGAGTTAAATATATTGAGCCCAACATTTTATCAGTTACATGGACGGTAAGTCAAAAACTTTTCAAAGTTTCTTTCAAAATTCAGAAATGTTTGAATGTCTTCAAATATGGCCACGCATTAATTTTTATAATTTTTAAAGTGTCTTGTAAAAAATTGTAAGGCTGCTTCTATAAGCAGCAAATAGACCTAGGAAAAAATTATTATAAGAAATCATTTTTTGGTTAATTTGTTTTGACTTTGGACTGGTTGATTTTGTTAAAGAAGAAACATTTATAATTTAGTAAAGTACTTGTATAGTATTGTCTGAAATTTTCTTTTTTAAAGCTGAAATATTCCTTAACCTTACAATTGCAATACTACTTTTGTCAGAGCTTTGTGCTGCAAGATTTTAAATCCTTAAAAAAGACTTTCGCACATTATATTATTACCGGCTAGCAATTTTCCAACTTAAAACATAGGCATAAATAAGTTGAATAAAATCTATTAGTTTTCTAAAAAAAAATCCTAAAAAACGTTTTGATCTTAAAAAAATGCAGAGCCCAAATAAAATTTTTAAAAAAATTCGAGAGCTTGAAAAAATTAAGGAAAAATTCTAGAGAAATTTTAGAGGCCGAAAAATATATTTAGAAAAATTGTGGAACCTAAAAAATGGTCAGAAATAACAGTTTTCAAAAAATTGTACAGCAAAAAACAATTTTTTTTAAATTTGGGAGTGTGAAAAAAAGTTGAAAAAAAATTTAGAAAAAATTCTGCAGCTGGAAAAAAGTAAGAAAGAATCGTGGAAAAATTCTGGTGCTAGAGAAAAAGTAAAAAATAATTGTAGAAAAGATTTTAGAGCACAAAAACATTTTTTAGAAAAATTTTGGGCCTCAAAAATTTTCTAGAAACATTGTGGAAGTGTAAAAAAAATTTACAACAAATTTTTAAAAAAATTCTAGAGCTCAAATCATATCCAGAAAAATTGTGTAGGTTAAAAAAAATTTGAAAAATAAACCCAAAAAAAAAATTAAAAGCTCAAAACAAATCAAAAAAATTCCTAGAAAACGTTTTGATCTTAATAAAATGCAGAAAAAATTTTTAAAAAATTCTCCAGCTCATTCATCCTTATTATCACGAAAATTCTTTGTGATGCTTTCGTGAGAACTTTTCCTTATTGCATTTTGCACGTTTAAGAAAAAGAAAAATTCACTCACCTTTAAGAAAGGCGAATAAATCCGGTCTAACCTTCAAAAACATGTATCCAAAAAGAGAAAAAGCTTCTCGAGTTAATTTATTTCTCGAATTTTTGGTGCATTTTTTTAAAATTAGAAACATTCTGAAGCTGGAAAAAAGCCAGAAGAAGTTCTAGAAAAATTTTACAGCCCAAAGAAAATTTTTAAAAAAATTCGAGAGCTGCAAAACTTTTTTTTTTTCACACTACCACCTAACCTCACTTTACTTTACTAAATGACACGCGAAAAAAATTGCTGAATTCGCATAATGAGTCAGTACAAATTACCATAATGACTCATACGAAGACAACAACTTCAAAAAAGGGCGGGAATATATATCAATAATTGGAAGTAAAATTTTTTGTAATTTCATTTCCAATTAAAAACACACATTCCCGCTCCACAACAGAATGGTGTTCTGGAGCGCTTCAAGACTAAGAATGACGCTTCACCTCACCGCTTCATCATAAAACACAATTTCAGGGCCGTCGCCACTAAAAACTCCTTAGCGCTTCTTTGGAAGTATGGAATGTTGTTCTTGGACTGACACCATTGTTGCGGCCTCTTTGCAGAAATCTGCAATTTGAAAGGAAATAAAAATTAATAATGCATTCATACAGGAAATTTTTTTTACTTTGTTAACGTTTACAATCCCCCTCAGCCAAAACTGGCAAACATTTTTTATTTAAAAACTGTCAAAAACAACAACAATTGAAATTTCATAATTTTATTTTTTACCATCTCACTATCATTAACTTTTTTTCATGACCAGGCATTCTTAAATATCTTTCCGCTTTAAACATTGCTGTGGCTAAGTCGAAGTGCTTTGGGTGGCTTATGGTGCTTACCACTTTTAGCCATTCCCCTTGATATTCCAGCAGCTTGCATTAAATAATACTCAGCAGTAGGTGACATAATTTGTAAATTACAAGTCTTAACTGGATTTTTTGTGAATCATACAATCATTACTCTTGGTAAGAATTCCTTGCGAATAGGATCTTTGAAGCACATCTTGTTGGTCAGTGTCTAGCAGATTGCTTGAAGTCCATAAGAACTGAAATTCAACCTTTCCTCATCATTTCCAAAGAATCGCGATGATTTTCAATCCTCCAAAGCATTCCTAATGCTTTTGTGATATCAAAATCACACAAAAGTCTTAGAAAGACTTTGGGGGTGGCCCTTATAAGGGCCGGTTTTTGTTGTTGATGTTGACGTACAATCATTACTCTTGAATCATACTCTGAAACATACAAAAAAATTAAAATAAAACATCTATCGAAAACCTTAAAAAAATTTTTCTTATCATTCCTGACTTGCCGTTCTCACTCAAGCCTTGAAAAGTGCTAAATATATTGAAATTAATTTCATTGTAATCCCCACTGCCTAAACAAAACTGAGTTAAAAAACAAACGCTGTAACACAGCGTTCTTTTACTTATATTACTCCTAAATATAACCTTTTCAACTTCTTCTTTTTCCCACCTGATTTCATTTTCTTTTTCCCACCTGATTTCTTTTCCAATTGATCTTGGGCTTTAAATTTTGCTCATGGTAATAATGCTTCAATAATACCACACTTCGTTACAGCTGTTATAAATTTATCGCTTAGCGTGCATTTCGATCTGAAATTTTTAAACTGAAAGGTCACCAATAATTTTTTCACAATTAATTCAGTCACATCATCGACATGTTTCCCACCTTTAGTAGTTGCAATACTATTAGCGAATGAAACTTGTTGAAAATCATTATCAGACATCGTACAAGCTACTTCCCATCTTTCATTAACATTTTCATAAATAAATCTCTAACGGATTCCCAGCTTCATCTTCCTTCCCTTTAGTATACAACTCCACATAATCCTTAAACGATTTAACAGGTAAGCGTTTTCCATTAAGTACAACTGTAACTCCTCTTGTTGAAGCAGCAACATCATACGCTCTTCTACACATTAAATCTACAATATCCTTATCGAGATGTGTCATTTTGAACTTGGATAAATCAGGAGAAAATGTTACTTTAGTGTAATCTTCACCGAAAAAGTCAGATATTTTACGGTCTGAAGCTTTCGTCATGTTATTCGCCCATGTTTGTTTAAATTTTCTCTTGTATTCAATAGATGCTGTTTCAACTATGAATTTCGTGCTGAAGATGTTACATAATTTACCTCCGTAGCCATTTCTTCCACCTGTCACTTTTTCTTCTTCATCGTCATAATTAGATGATGTCAATAACAAACCAAAGATCATGGTCGGTACATACATCATATCATACTCTGAAACATGCAAAAAAATTAACATAAAACATAAAAAAACACATTAACATAAAAAAACTTATAAAATTAAATGGTATCCCGTTAAAGTCTAATCACATTTTACCATGGTTTTTATCAGGATGAATGAATAAGGTAGACTGGATCGGGTACTCTGAATCCGTGGACATCGTCCGAATCTAATATAAAACATACTAATAGCCTCCCTTTCTAATCTCACGAAAACTTTTCCTCTCATTTCGCATTACTTTACTCATTTTGCAAAAATTCAAAACAAATAATAATCGTGGAAGTAGGCCTTAAAAAAAAAATACCACTAACGGCACCTAACGACTAGTTTATTCTCAAACTAACCAACTTCCGGCTTATTGTGGTAGTTGACATATTAACTCAAACATTTCTTTCATTGGGGTTGACAAGCAGCAGGAATATCGGTTGCATGCATTCCCTATCTTACCCTATGCAATTCAATGCAATATTAAATAATTTTTTTTCTTATATTTCTGAAAAGGGTGCCGAATTAATTTTGGTGGTGCCCGGTGGTGCGTTTCAGGTGCTTTAAGGCCGTGCAATTGTTTTTAATCCGTGCTAATTTGTCCGTGCTAATGTAACGCGGCTGTAATTTTTTTCGTGCGGGTATTTTTGCGCATGCGCCGTATCAAAAGGTTTTGTTTTCTCAAAGGAAACTAGTATAAACGAAAAACGAAAAACGAAAAACGGAACGCGGTGGATAGCACCAACTAATGGAAGGCGCTCATTTTAATATGGTGGAATGTCTATCCTCGTGTTGATTTAAAAACAAACAATTAAATTCTGTGAAAAATTAAAAAATTGTCTTCAAATCTGTGCTTGCTGATTATTTACTTTCATTGAATCAAACGATTTTTTAAGAATTCATTTTTCTGAAAATGAGGTAAGATTCTTAATTAGGACGTAGATTTACAGGTCATTTCATCAGATCAATGTACGGCTTGTTTTCATTTTTGATAGCGAAAACGGAAATCCTTATCTAGATCTTCTAGTTTCTAAACTCTTCAATTTACCGGAACCTACAATCGTTGAATTCTCGGAAACCGGCGAGGATGACAAGAGCTTGACCAAAGCTCAAGAGGTAAAACCGAAAAAAAAAAATGCAAATTTTTCAGGTAGTTGTAGACCTTGCATTACTCAAATTCTTTGAAGGCCCATCCCTCTTCAATAAATTTATTTTCACTATTTATAAAATGTATGCAAACTTCTCAATAATATGTGCAAATCCAAGTGTAAAATCTTTAGACTCAAAAAATTTTTTGCTGATTTCTTAAGCTCAGTAAGAAAACATATCTTAGATACGATTCAAATTTCTGTTGCAAGGTTTATTAGAATTACATTTGTTAGCTTTTTTAAAATTAAATTTCATGTCTGTTGTTTTTCCAGGAAGACCTTGTCATGCAAAAAAAGCTTTTTTATGAAGATACAGATGCAAAATTTAAATTTTTGGATGGGAAAGTTATAAATTTTGATAAGAAATTGTTATGCTGGCAATCCAAAAGTCCAATTTTTTATCAAATTTGTTTTGGACCTTTAAATGAAGATACCATAGAAATTAAAGATTTTGACCACGAAACCTTTGAGGTATTTTTAAATTGTGTAATGGGATTCAGCAAATTAACAAGGGAAAACGCAGGAGAAATATTTCCTGTTGCCTGTAAGTATCTCATGACTGAATTTATTGGAAACTGTGTGAGTAAGCTTAGACCAGTGGAGATGAATGAAGATGTCTGTCATCTGTTAAATATGGCTTTTTTTTATAATCAGCCAAGTCTAAGAGATATTGTTTTGGGTTTTATCTTGAATGAAGGTTCTTGTTACGGATTGTTAGAAAATGAAAAATTTTTATATCTTTTATCACTTGATTCATTTTCAGAATTGATTAAATGGGTTGAATTTGACTCTTGTGTTATAAATGCAATTATATGTTGGTGTAGTCACTTTTTGAAGACCTGTAATAGGTCAGAAAGCATTAAAGAATTGTTGTATGAACTAGGACTAATAAAACATTTTAAAATAACCTTATTTGAATCAGGAAATTTACTTTATGAGTTTATTGATGGTAAATTTGGAGAAAATAATTTATTTTCTCATTCAGAGATTTGTAAATATTTCATTGATTCAAGTGATTCTGTGGGGAAGAAATGTAAATGGTTAAAAAAATCAAAAGGGGAATTTTTTACTGAAGAATATGACTTGAATGAGTTCCCATTACATAGATATTACACTTTCTGTCTAAAATTAGGTAAATATGTAACACACATTTCTCCAGAAATAACCTTTTCATGCACTATTACAAAGTATAATTTAAACCAGCCAGGAGTTTCAGACAGTAAATATGGAATTTTTGATTCTAAAACTAAAGTTCTTAGCTTTTCATTAACGGACTGGTACAATAGTATCAGGCACCAAAGAGGTTCTTTTAAATTTGAAATAAAGTACAATTTTCAGCAAGATTTGAGAATACTAGTCACAAATATTAAGCCAAAACTGGTTAGTAGTGGTGAATTGAGACAAAATTGTTACACAAATAAATTTTATTTTACTGAGAATATTTTTATTCCATGTTAGTTTAATGAAAATATATACGGAAACCCTGAAAGGTCACTCAGTTTGACGGTTGTTTACTGCTAGTCGTACAACTGACACTGCCAGTTGATCAACTGACACTGTTAATTGATTAACAAGCAGTGTCAGTTCATCAACTGACAGTCACTTAGTGGCACTGCTTGTTGATTAACTGACAGTCACTTACTGCCAGTTGATCAACTGACACTGCTAGTTGATGAACTGACTCTGCTAGTAGAACAACAGGCAACTTGAAAGTATGTTATTGTCAGTTCATCAACTGACAGTCACTTACTGCCAGTTGATCAACTGACACTGCTTGTTAATCAACTAGGAGTGTCAGTTGTACGACTAGCAGTAAACAACCGGCAAACTGTGTGACCCTTCAGGGCTTCCGTAAATATATATTTCAGTGAAGAATTATGTTAATTTTGTAAGATTAACATTACTTTTGATTTGGTATTGTAAATAATTCAAGTTTTATAAATAAAATTTTAGTTGTATAAGATAATATTTTTATAATTATAGCAGTTTACATATACAACTTTTTTTCAAAAAAACAAAAATTGAAAGATTAATTAGATTAAGCAGGACTTAAAAAGGAAAGGAAAAGTTAAATATTAAATATTTTAAAAACTTTAAAAATGGGTATGCATTAACATCTTTATTATCTAGACTATAGAAACTTTCATGTTTTTATGACTTAAAGAAAACTTCAGATTTTTTTCCACACCCTTTTATTTTATTTGAACAAGAGAAAAATTTTTAATCAAATTGGAATGTAAGATTTTTTGTATGATATTTTCATATTGGGAAGATAAAGAAGTTTATAGTCTTGAAGAAGTAGGTGTTAATGTATGCGGATAATCATAATCTTAAATTATAAAGCCAAAATGAATAAATAAATATCTGTGTTATTTATTCATCGTTGAAAGGATGTATTGCCAAGAAATTAACAGTAACCCTACAGTTTTTTGTTATAGCTATGCGTTTTGAGGGTGTACTAAATTTCAGGCATTATGTATTTCTAAATAAATGCGAAACGATATTTTTATATCATGTTTCAAAATGAGATGCGTCAACAAGATTGAATTATTTTTTAAACTAGTTATTAGGTATGTGTTTTTTAGTTTCATAAATTCAATGTTTCAATTTCATAAAATTAAGTGTGGTTTAATGTAATAAAACTTTTATAATTATGTATATTTAATTTTAAAAAAAAAATAAAAAGAAGTTTGAAAATTCTAGTAATTAAAAATTTCCAAATTTATTGACCGTACGTTACATTTTTACGGGCAAAACTCATAAAAGTAGAAAAGCGCATTTTTTACGTAGTTCCCGGGGGAATTTCGGGATCCGGATTACACCAATAAATAGAGGGCGTCTAATTCTATCCTATTAAACCTGTTAAGTTCCGAAATTCCAATGGGAACTACGTAAAAAAGCATTTTTCAATTCTTATGAGTTTTGCCCGTAAAAATTTTATAGAAATCAGGGGCTAAACTTATAAAATTTTAAAATGATCATCAACGATCAAATCGTTATAACTTTACGATATACGATCAAATATTCATAACGCTAGGATCTTAAATGGCGGACAATTTTTCGCGCGAAAATTACGAGCAAATCTTGCCACAATTTAAAAATGCATTTTTTAACAGATTTCCCGTGGGAATTTTCGGGAGCTTTTGGTCCTAAATATTAGCTCTCGACGCCCTCTATCGATTGACGCAAACATTATCCCGAAATTCCCACGGGAAATGTGTTAAAAAATGCATTTTTAAATCGTGGCAAGGTTTGCTCGTACTTTTTCGTAAAAATTTTGTTAAATTACGAGCAAACCTTGCCACGATTTAAAAATGCATTTTTTAACACATTTCCCGTGGGAATTTCGGGATAATGTTTGCGTCAATCGATAGAGGGCGTCGAGAGCTAACATTTAGAACCAAAAGCTCCCGAAAATTCCCACGGGAAATCTGTTAAAAAATGCAATTTTAAATTGTGGCAAGATTTGCTCGTAATTTTTGCGCAAAAAATTGTCCGCCATTTAAGATCCTAGCGTTATGAATATCTGATCGTATATCGTAAAGTTATAACGATTTGATCGTTGATGATCCTAGCGTTATGAACATTTGATTGTGGCTCGTGGTTTATAAGGACATTGTATTATGAATCGTACGACTTTTTCCTTTTCATTATAGATTGAAAAAAAAAATTTTGATTTTAGATCCTAAAAGACTTTGAAATTGACTTTAGATCGTAAAATGAAATTTAAAAAAAGTTTGATCCTGGGTTTTGGATCTTAAAAAATTTGATTATTGATCGTAGATCCTACGATCTTTGATTCCAGCTTTTTTTGGATTCTAAATTTTCCATTTATCGACTTTTGATTCTGGATTCTAACGTAAGCAGCATTTGATTGTGGATTTAAGAAAATTTTACCGTCGACTTTAGATCCTACGAAGCTTCGAAAATGACTTTGGGTCGTAAAATATATCTCGTGTTTAATAGATCCTAAATTTTGGATCGTAAAACTTTTGATTTTTGATCGTGGATCGTAGAAAAGTTGATCCTATCTCACCAAGCCAGTTACCTCTGTGTACTTACGTTATTTTTTATTTGAAATCCGAATTCATGGGATTCATGGGAAGAGGATTCTCCTCTCAGTTAATTGAAAAGTCATTCTCTAAGATGAATAACAGGATCAGTTTGTATTATTCAAAATTCAAAGAGGCGCGCAGGGTTGAAATTAAAAAAGGGAGCTGACGTCTAAAGCTGAGAAGTAAAAAAGCGCTAATTTCTACATTTAAAATTGATATATGCGTTAAAATCTACAATCCAAAGGGATGAAAAGGATATGCTTGGAAAAAAATACAACAATTGAGAGAATAAAACTATAATTTATTGCTATACTGAGCACTGTTACTTTTTTTAACCTCAAAAAAATTTTTTACTTCTTTAAAAGCAGTTAATTCTGTGCCTCTAAATATTTAATAAATTCAATTGTTTATATAATGAATATCAAAATACTGAGTGTTTGACAATTTTTATTTTACTTTTAAAACATATCAAAATTATAAGTACATTAAGTAATAAAATACATCACATGCTTCTTTGCCCGATGCAAATTTGACACAATTAATTCATAAAAATATTAAATCGTTTTTATGAAAATGGCAAACAAACCGCTTAGATGTATCCTTTTGACAAAAAATGAAGAAAAAAAACGATTGATCGAATATCTATTTCAATATCAATTAAGAAGAAATATTAGTTTTGATCCCTCTTAAATAATATAAAAATTTCCAAAAAGAAAAAAATTGATAAAGTGGTACACTCGACTAATAAACACCCCTACTGCCTAAATTCAACATTTTTCACGTTCATTATATAATAATTCTATTTCACGTACAATTTTTATAAATTAAAAAATAAATTATAAACAAAACAAAAATCGAATGAGTAAAAAATATTGCTTTCATTGTTACTTTATACTCGTTGAATATATTTGAATCATTATATTATTATTAATATTAAATACTACCCAAAAAAGAAAATGTCAATTTATTAAAAAAATGACAAAAAGTTTCATGTAAAATTACGATAAAAAATTTTTTTATATAATTCCAGTCCTTTTCCCAAAAATTTTTCAAACACGTGGCACCCCTGGTTAAAAAATCTCTTCGTCACTATTTTTTAAAAAAAATATTATTAATTTTCCCGATAATAAACAACTTGAATAAACTCTTGATTAAATTTTCGGATAAGTTATACATCGCTGTCTTGAAATGTGAGAGAGAGAACTTTCTTATCGGAGTTAAAATTAATATACTATTCTCAATAATACCTTCACTTTCAGTTGTACAGGTGTGAATTCACATTAAATCAAAATATTTAATGCTTTTACGTTTAAAGAAAATTTTCCCCCGTTCAACATTTACAATAAATTTTATATACGGCAGTAATTTACAACCCGAAAAAGGAAAAAAAAATTTTAAAAAAAAGTTTGATATAAAAACCCCGATTTTATTGCTTTTATGTCGAACCCAACACCGTGAATGATTGCTCTTCTTTTTCTTTTTTTTAAAAATCTAAATGTATCCCAACGGCGACCTTATCGTACTAAAAAATTAATAAAATAAAAAAAAAGGAAACCGTTTCAACTGTCTTCAATATCATTCATATATTCAAAAATTGTGGTGTTTTTTCCTTTGGAAGAAAAAAATAATTCACGCAGGAAACAAGAGTTTTCAATATTTTTTTTTTTTTTAAAATTTATGACGTTAATATCTCTTTTGAGTATTTTTTTATAAATGTATTTTTTACGTGATACTAACGTTAAAAGATGATTTTGTTGTTTCGAAAAAAGATTGCAGCAGAAAGAAAAAATAATATTAATGGGATCGATTTTGAAATACATGATCGAGTTGAAAGGTGTAAGCCCCAAGTTGAAAAAAAGGCACGCATCGTTACAAAATTATTCTTTTTTTCTTGAATTCTTAAAGAACCAAAACGGATGATTTTGAAAAATCATTAATCAAATTTCTCAAGAGAAATTAAAATTCAAGTCAGACTATACGCAGCATCGTTCTGTGTTCTAATATCAGTTTTGGTTCCTTTGGCTGAATACTTAAAAATTAAATATTGAAATAAAATTCTTAATGTACCCAGTAAAAAATATTTTGTGTGGAATAAAAAATTTTGAATTAATGTTGAGAACAACTGAAAATTAGGTTGAAAAAAAAAGCAGAGCGGAAGCTGAAATTTTGCCATATTTAAATTTTAAGTTGACAATCACAGTTCCAATTCTCTGGCCATCTTATCTACAAAATGGTGTCTCTCAACGACTCTTAGGGACAAATGCAACTAAAATTTATGACTTACAATGGCTGAACTAAAAATTTAACTGTGGCAAACTTTTCCAAATTGACTATGATGCAACTACAACTTATTTTATCAACCTAATTTACAAACACTGTTATCATTCTCATTTTTAACCACATAACTTCCTATTTTTTACTTTACAAAATCCTGTCAATTCCATCTACATCAATACAATTCATTCATTACAACTTGAATTAAAATACTTTCTATAAAGAAGAGATTTTTTGCTATTTCCTTTCCCTTAATCCAAAAAAAAATTTAAATTACAGCTTATAACTAGCTTTATGGTTTTTAAAATGTTCAACGAGGTACAGACTAGATTTTTTAATAAATAAATAAATTAACTTTTTGAGATCTTTTACTCGACTAGAATTAAATACTTTTTTTACAATCGAATTTATGATCAGCTACAAAAATACTCCTACCAATTTTCAAATACAAAAAAATTTGACATTAGCAACTATTTAATAATACATTACCCAATTTTTTTTTTTTTTTCATTTAATTACTATTCGATGAATTTTTAATTGGAATTGAGGTGAGTAAAGCATGTAAGCCAAAAATTCTAACCTCAAAAATTTTTTCTTGACTGAATACAATATATCTAATTGAGTTTTTTTTACAGACGCTAGCCTTTAAAATGAATTTAATTGAAATGTGGGAAATCAGACCAAGAAAACAATGTCACTTTGACTTTTTTCACAGTTTGAAAGATTGCTGTTTTACGAGATTTGGTTATACCTACAGTTATTACTTCAATGCTAAAAATCAATCGACAATAATTATGAGAGAGATCTCTATCACAAAACATGCCACCATTTCAAAATCAATGTAGAGATCAATTCAATTCTTTAAATATTTAAGATTAATTGCTTTCAGAAAAAATGTACAGCAAGGTTGACTGAAGTACTTTATATGTATTTTTAAACAGAAGCTTAATGTTGTTTTCTGGTTCGGTTTCCCATTTGTTACCTCAAAAGATAAAATGCTTTCTACTTGTTACTTCAAATTCCCCCCCAAAAAATCACTTATTGTGTTGAAATTAAAAAAACTAGCAAATGGTGTATAATTCTGTTATTTCTTATGGTTCTACTTGACTAGACAAGACTAGAAATTTTTTTTATTTTCTGTTTCGATAATTCCAAATACATTAACTGTTTTTATCCGTTACTCACTAAATAAAAACTTCACCTACAGTACTTCAACTAAATAATCCATTTAAAATAAATAATAAAACACGACGAAAAACATCTAAATCTCCTGAATAAAAAAATCATCTTCAGGTGTTTGAGAAAAATTTCGTCTGCTTGTAAACAAGTGAAGTAATGTCCGATTCCACAGCCTTCTTCAAAGAGAGATTGTTTCGTTTTGATTTTTTGAAAATCGATCATTTTTTCGCTCGATCTTTGTAGAATTAATTTGTAACAAGGGAAAAATTGGATTGGAAAAAATATTACATTATCATAGCAGTATACTAAGCAGTATACATTATCTAAGCAGCTTCTTCTTAATGTGCCGTAAGTATTCATCGGGGTATAATTAATTTACCTACGATTAAAAAAATAAAATTTTTTTTCCAGAAACGGAAGTAAAGCTTTAGCTCATTATGAGAGACTTCTTCCAGTAATACCTGTTCCTTTCTACTTTCAAATGGGCTTAACTCACAATTTTTTCTTTAATATTCAAGTATTTTTTCAAAGATTTTCATGTGTAGTGCATAGACTAATTATTTTGCCATTTTGTAAAATTTTTGAAACTTAATCGCCTCGACTCTTTAGGGCACGGTCTTCTAAACAGGTCTTGAAACTTCTCCCTTCATCATACATGGGATATGCTGTCCTGCTTAAACACGCGCGTTTCAGTTCGGAAGCAGATGACGCAGCACGGCAGCAGTCTTTTAAGACATGACTAGAGAACCTGAAAGGAGAGAGTCGCCAACTAAATTGCTGCTTTTTGATTAGCTGTGACTAAGACCCCGGTCCGAAACGCGCTTTTTTTGCTGTGCAGTAAAACGTAACATAAGCTAACCATCGGCGGTTTTTACTGTGCAGTAAAAAAAGCGTGTTTCGGACCGTGGCCTAAACGTAAGTTAAGTACCGAGGAGCAGAAGACATATGACGTCACCACCAATCAACGGAAGTCAGTTGAAAAAGATTTTGGTCACAACCAACGAGAAGCCAAGATTTCGATATATAGAGTTGGCGACTTTTCCTTTTAGGCTCTCTAGCCGTTATCGATTCGTTGTTCCCAGAATCGACCGATCAGAAACGTCTCGAAGACCTCAGCGTTACGAAACGCATGTAGCTCGGAAAAATCTCGAACTAAAATTCATATATTCGAGACTTGATCAGAAGACCGTGCTTTAAAGCAACATAAATAAGGAGAGTGGTCAACTACTTTGTGATTGGTTGTTTTTCTTCGTAACTCTAGTAGGAGTACTTAACCTCACCTGGTTGATGATCGATTATTATTTTACCCTTTTTTACGGTATGTTTACGTGAGTTTTAATATGGATTCAAACCAGAATCAGCGATTAATTTTTTCAAATGATGCAGAATATTTTTTCTTTTAGCGAAACAATGCGATATTAACCAGATGAGGTTAAATGACATCCTTAGAGCCACGAAGGAGAACAACTGATCAGAGAACAGAGATTTAAATGACCACTAAAAGAATTCATTTTTAGGGTCCTGATAAAATTTTTCCATGAACAATATGTTTCTTATCTCGACTCTGTGTTTGAAAACCGATTTTACAAGATTAAATTATATTTCCAAGAATCGGACATCACTCCCATGAACTAAAAATTCTTACACGACAACAATTTCGTCCATACTTTCATCCGTTTCAATTTCAACGGACACCGGATCATCCGCATCTCCATCTTTCGACCACGTTTCAACATCAATCGTATCCATCGAATTACTCGGGGATTCCATCCCGGATTTCATTTCAATATCATTATTCTCTTTCAAACAAGACGATTCTAAATGTTTACTCAAATAAGATTTCAATGCGAATGATTTTTTACATTTCAAACAAATGTAATTTTTTTCAAATGAGTGAGTTTGCATGTGAGCTCTTAAATTGCTTCGATCCGCAAAAGCCTTCCCGCAATGTCCGCATCTATACGGTTTCTCCCCCGTGTGGGACCTTAAATGTCCCTGCAACAACCAGGGCCTCGAAAACATTTTCCCGCATACCCCGCATGCATGGGAAAGTTTGTGGGTTAACAAATGCATTGCCAACGCCGGCATGCTCACGTACGCTTTCCCGCACGTCATGCATTTTTTAGCCGATTGCGAATCCAAGCTCCTGTGCGTTTGCTTATGCCTTGATAAATTCGAACTAGTAGCATATTTCCTACCGCACTGAGTGCACGAATATCTCCCTTTCCCTGAACTTTCAGGATCTTCGGACGGATTTGTCTTTTTACGTTTCCAATCGCTCGGCAAAAAGCTTGCTTTGGATCGTTTTTTCTTTACGAATACGGATTTATTGCTAATTTTATTTTTCGAATTTGGATTATTGTTCTCTGCATCTGATAAATACTCGGAGGGAGGTTTAAGGATCCCGGAGTCGGGTTCGGGAGGTTTCGGATATTCGGGGGATTCCGAGCTCGGATGAAATCTTATCACGGGCGTGTGGGATACGATATTGGTCCCTGATAACGGTTCCGTTTGATTATAAGGTACGATAGCCTGCGGGGCTATGAGAGACGGGTAAACCTGTTCGATTACGGAAGGAGTTTGGGCGTGAGACGCGTTCGGTATGATATGAGTGAATTGAACTACGTGAGGTGGGACGGAAGCATCCGGCGGAGGCATCGAAATGACCTTTGTAGGTACGGGCCTCGTAACAACGTGCGTTACTTGCGGTTGTGGCGAAGACATCCGTATGACCAACGGATTCGTTTGATCGTACGTTATCGTGAATGAATTTTCTTTTTCAGCCGATGAGGAAGACAAATTTTGTTCGTAATTATCATTAAACTCGGAAGTGTTATCGTTTTTAGGAGTATTAGGTACATCCTCTCTGTACGGAGGCGAGGAATTAGCGTCGTACGTTATGAGAGACGGGGTTGTGGTTTTAACGGAACCGTACGGTGGATAACTCCTAATGTATGTTTTAACTGGTAATGGAGGTACTCGCACAACAACGGATACGGGAATGTGTGGTCGCGTGGAATCGGAATCATTTCCGGAGGAAGCATTATTGTTGGTATTATTGTTATATGAACCCGGAGCGTTGTCGTAGTAAACTTTTGAGGATTCTGACGTTGTTGGTGATGATGATGATGATGATTCGTTCGTTCGAGACTCCGGGAGTTCTTCGTATTCGGGTGTGACTCTTACAACTACGGGGTTGGGTAAAGGCGGTAACGATCTGGAAAGTTCCAGTAGATCATGTGCGGCTTCCGTTTCCTCAGCGCTTCTCTCGCGGAATATCGGGATCCCACCATCGTGACTTGTTACTACTGGTGTTCTTCGTATCACTGAATTATCCTGAGAATGGTGTGGAATGTAATCATTAATGTAACCTGAAAAAGTAAAAGGATTTTGTTAGTTAAGCCAAAATTCGGAGAGTGGCCAAGAAATATTTTGTTTTACTCTCCCTAATAGCTCACTCCGCTTCAGAGCCGGAGTATGTTTTTAGGGTCTCTTAGGGAGCCTAGTAGGAAGTGGACGCTTCGATGAGTCATCCTTGCTGCATAGTGTTACGCAATTTTCAAAACTGGAAGCTGCCGTGATCTCAAACATGGTCGCAAAGATCGCGAAACTCGGGTCCAGGAAACAAACGCGTTGTTCAGGTCAAAAAAATAGTTCACCGATTTTACCGCTACGAGCGTGAGTGAATAAAGGGCTGATTGCGACCAATAAGAACTTTCAACGCTTCTCATTTGTTGAAATTCAAATTTTCGAACACATCTAATTGGTCGCCCTTTATTCTCTCACACTCCAAGCGGCAGAATCGGAACTAAATTTCTGGCTTCGATAAGAGATCGCCATTTTCTGGTAAAATCAACCCGAGTTGGTAAAATCAACCTTTGTGACCATGATTTGGTGGCCGCAATTTTTGAATCAAACATTTGCCGATCGCGATGTTTGCTTTGCAATTCGAGAATGGCGGCAGTCAAATTCAAGATCATGGCAGCTTCAAGTATTCAAAATTGCCCTATGGCCTTATGTAGCTAACTGCTCATCGAAGTGTCCATTAGGCTAGAGATTCTTATATGGAAAGAGACTGGCGAACTCGCAGCCATTAAAAAATTGAAAGACATTTTAATGAGTCTGCTGTTCTCATTTTTGAAGAATTAGCTTCTGCTATTAGCAGAAGACAGAATTTTTTTGAAACTGAATATTTCTATGTTGGCACACATGATTTTCTACAATTTTTCTTTCAATTTCCAAAATGGTGACCTGTCATGACGTCCAAAATCGGTTGACCAATGACATTCTCGGTAGCTATTTGCCAGTCTCTAGAGTCCATTTCTCAGCTGCCTGTAGTCTTGAATATTTTGATTACAACAAACCGAATAATTTCAGAAACTCTCAAATGGAGATAGAACAAAATAATTCCAGCACTGCATGAATCATCGGGAATAAAAATACACTGCAAAAATATCAAGTGGTGAAAAACTTCAACTTTTCGACCCACTTTCTCCTCTCCTCATCAAACCTTCATTTTCCCAGTTATTCAAAAATACAAAATCTTGCCCATCAATAAAAACTTAAACCTCTTCCTCATTTTCCCGCTAAACGAGGAAAAGAGTGGGGATATCAGAAGAGACATCACCGCTGAGAAGTTTCCCCCAGCAAGGAAGGGTACGACCAGACCCCTGACATTAAAAGGGAAAACGGGGAAAGACATGGGTCTGATGTTTAATAATGCAAATGTCGACCCGAAGTTCAATGAGACCTTTAAAATGAGATCATTTTTCATTTTTATTGTGTTTCTAAAAAAAAAAGTAATGACCGTGTGTGGTAAAGATAAGACTAATAATTCGGTTTGAAATATTCGTTTACATGCATTAGAGGGAAGAATTTAGTGAAATAATATTCAATTAAGAATTATTGAAAGAGTTGTCGATTCCTGAGGATGCGGTTCTTCAACTCCCTCCTATTGATATCGTGAATTCGTAAGCGCTTAATAAAAGCCGCAAAACATTTGTGCTTGGGGGATTCAAAAAGAGGGGGGTATAAACCGGGGGGGAGGTTTAACAAGAGTAAGACGCTCTACAGGTGAAGTTTCAGAGGTCAATCATTCATGATCTAAAGCTAAATAAAGACCACCTGTTGCCGTCATTCTTCAACCTGTTGGTTCTACCTTTCACAAAGCTTTTTCTGGGAACCTCATTAATATAATGAATTCGTATGGTTTGTTCTTAAGTTGTTTTTTCCCCCTTTTTGACCAGTGTCCTTTAATGTTTAAAAAGTTTGGTTTTTTCTTTTATAAAAGAGGAGATACAAAGGTCTAGAAAACTGGTATGAGGGTTACTGCAGGTTGATCTTCAGATACTTTTTAAACCTTGATATAATGCAAATGATATTAAAATTTTTTAGCTTGATAAAAAAGTTAAAATTTTGGATTGTTATTCGTAAGGTTAAAACACCTTGAATTTAGATTCGCAAAATCAATACTCATGAGATTGAATACTTTGTTACTATTTTTTAGAGACTTTAAATTAAAAGAGACTGGCAAACTGTCAGCTATTACAAAAATTGAATGCCATATTAAGTATTATGATAGCGGAAGCATGAGACAAAGTCTGGCCAATTTTGGACCGTACTTGAACAATACTTTACTCAATAATAAAAAAGAGGGGCAAGGCGCAGCTGCAAGTCCATTTTCCAATAATTTTTTTAAAAAAATAGGCTTTAGGCTACATTCAGACAAAAAAAAACTATTTACTTTTTAATACAAAATTTCCATTCATTTTAAAGGAAAAATCCTACCAAGCGTTTTATTCAATCAAACCGATTCCTAATAACAAAAAATCCTACTCATACCCCTTCTACTTAAAAACAATCCAAATCAGTGAAAGAAGAAAAAAATCAAAAGCTTATTATGAAACTTGCGTGCCTCAGGACGGTTTCGTGTTTTGTAATAATTGGCATTCATGGTATCGTACAGGTGTGCATGACTATATACGTGGGTATCGATTCCGATTATTCAATCGATTTTTTGCGGTCCGGTTTTCCATTTTCCCTCCCTCATACCGATTCGGCAATAAAAATTAAAAAAAAAAAAAAGAGAAGCAAAAAAAAATTACACGAACAAGAACCTATCCCGTTTTAAAACGTTTATAAAAGAGGGAACGGGGGGTGGTAGGGAAATATCTGCAAAGTTTCCCTAATGGCGAACCCTCTTCACTTGTGGATTCAAGAGGGCTGTGGGCGAAAGCGACAGGTCATAGGGAATCGTAACTAGTGTCGAGGTTCTTTGGAGTGTGAGGAGCTTTGCAAATGTAACGAAATAAAACAGGGAACAATTCAGATTATCTTGATTGTTACAAGGGTCTATCTCGCCCTTTTCCTCCCCTCGTTATTCTTTCTTTTAATTCGAAATTCCGAAGGTAGAAAAGGAAAATTTAAACCATTGAAATTCTTTTTGATGAATGGATAATGGCGGATAGGACGCATCCAACTCGATAAGAATTTCTTTCGACCCTTTAAAAAGAAATCTGATTTCGATTTTAGCATATTTTTTTTATTCAATGATAGCGAAAGGAAGAAGAAATAAAAAAAAAAAAAGGGAAAAAATAATAATAATAAAAGGATACGTTTCAAATGTTAATTTCAATGCAGACTTTTCAATTTAGAAACTGTCTTCTTTAAAGATTTACAGTTATAACCGTTTAACATTAAAAACGGGTAACGAGCCATATTGAATCACTTGCGGAATGCGGATAGGCTACATTCGCTCTGCAGAGAACGACAAGTAGGTAGCATGATATTTTACAGGGCGATGAGGTTAAAAACTTTTCTCAAAATATATTAACACTATGATTTATGAATAGACGTGAACCGCTTTTCTTAAAGGGAAAACTCTTTCTAATAAAGCACTAAAGTTTTTTTTTTAGTGTACAATTTTTTTTCTTCTTTTGAGTGTTTCTTCCGTACCCGACTTAAGCCTCTTCAACAAGTTTCTTTCATCCATTTTTTTTAAAAAGCGTTGTTATTTTTGATTAATATTTTTTAATTCTGTTCACCTAAGAAAGGGGGAAATACTCCTAACTCGGCAAAAACATTTTAAAGAGAAAAATATGGTATCGAGGTGTTTCAACCTTACGAACTGAAAATCAAGATTTTGATTTTCGTGTACGTGCACGTTATTGGTTTGAATAATTGGCTTTGTGCTTTTCTAATCATGTGTATTAAATTTTAAAAATATTACTTTTCGATTAACGAACTTTATCCGTTTCTCCGCCTCGCGGTAGTTAACTTAATTGGTTTTCAAAAATTCTTTGGTGGCGAAAAAAGAAATTGCATTTCAACATGCAATTTTTTTTGCAAGAAGTTCTGTACAATTTACTGCTAGCGCCAATATGCATACTTGACATTGTTTCCTAGATTCAATGATCATACTCGAAACTTTTGTTAAGGGGATTGAAAAAGCAGCGCAAATTTCATATTACTGGAATTTGGATTATTCGATAAAAGCCCCCACAGTACAAACATGACGCTACTTGAATGGAAGGAAAGCTTAAAAAATGGGTCTAAAGATGTTAAAAACTGTTTTAGAGATAAAATTATTAACTACAAAACATCCCCACAAGGGATGCCAATAAGAAACTTTCAGGTTTGAAATTCCGACAGATGGCGTTAGTGTTTTGTGGATGAATTTTTTCTGAAGCAGTAAAATTTTAACAAAGGTTCCCCATTTTAAAGTGTAAAAAAGCGGGGTTTTTTGCATTTCCTCCTAAGGTTTAAAAAAAATGCGAATCCGCGATTTTTGCGCTTCCTTCATGGGGGACTTTCAGAGATTTAGTTTGTAACTTTGCCAAGAGATGACGACACAATCATTTGAAGGAAAATCTAAATCCACGATCGTTTGGAAAATCTTGGGACCTTCTTTCTTTACTTCAGAAGACTCTAAATTGTTGTCGATTTTGTTGAGAATGGCTTAAAAGAGATAAACAAAGCTATTAACTTCATTTTTTTCACAGGAAAAACAAACTGCAAGCAAGAAGAATATTTTCAAAACATACGTGATTTTAGATTTTCTTTCAAATTGTGTCGTCATCTTTTGACAAAATTATGAACCAACGCTCTAAAAGTCTCTCATTAAAACTTAAAGTGAATTTTTACTGTAAATTTCTATGCATACATCTGTGCACAGAAATTGATAGTGAAAATTGACTTTTGAATAAAAATCGCATATGAAAACTATGTTTTAAATTTCTATGCATAGAAATTCACAGTGAAAATCAAAATTTTGAAGAAGTTCAAATATTTATTTCATAGTGAAAATAATTCTTTTGAATTTCTATGAATAGATCTGTACAAAGAAATTCGTAGTGAAAATTCACCCTTATGATTTTTGTATTTGTAATATGGCAATATTGAAGATTACTCCGAAATTCGGATCGGAAACACTTCGAAATAGCTTCGAAAGTCTCAATCTATGTGATGATCGGCTACAAAATTCTTCCTACGCTCTAGAACTACCCATATGACGTCATATAGTTTATCATAAAACAGTGTAAATGTCTTCGAACACCTTCGAAAAGATGGCGAAACCTACGAATTTCGGAGTAATGTAACCATGGCCTTAATCCTTTGTATTTTCTTTGCGAATCCTCTAACATTTTTAGAAGAAATGCAAAAAATTCGATTTTACATTTCCTCCAAACAAATTGGAGGAAACATTCATTTTATTGCAAAAATTAAATGAACGAGATGAACAGGACAGTGATGCGCGTGCACCACTCACTTTCTTGCTTGACATCGCGCATCACTGAGTCTGCTCACGCTTGTGAGTATCTCCTCAAACAAAATAAACACTTACCGTTGGACATGGTGTTAGCGACATCTAAATTCCTGTAGTAGGCCGGGCTCGATGGGGCCATTGAAGCTTCTGTAGGACTCTTCGGCCCTGGTGTTTTTCCTTCGGAGTCTTGTGTCTCATCCTGATATTTTGTTGCACTTTTCTTTACCATATAACAACGTGGCATCTTTGTACTTCTTATTTCATGTATTAAAAAATATAAAATTTATTTTCGTTTCTTTCTTTTTTAAATTAACACCAAATTCGTTTTATTAATATTTTTTTGTTCGTTGTAAAAATATTCGTTTATAAAAAAAGAATCGGAACAGTAGTAGTTTTCTCTCTCATTATTTAAACTAATTTTTTTTTTTGTAATATCTAATTAAGGAGTCTTAGCTTTGCGTTATTGTTATTGCAATCTTGTTCCCAAAATTATTATTATTATTATTTCGTATTTATTGCAGGTTTTTTTTTCTTCTTTACCAAAAATGATTCCATTATTTTTTTTAAAATAAAAAAATTATTATTAATTATTATTGGGTTATCTTTTATCACGCTGTCAGTCTCTTAACTGAAACAGAAAAAAAGAAAAAATTAAAATTAAAATTAATATTCCATGAATTAACTGTTAGGTAATTATGAAATTGCTGAGATTTCGATTTGCATATTTGAAAACGGGGCGTTTGATTATTTACCCGAAGCGTTGATATTGTAAACAATTAACGAGCAATATTCGTAATTAATGTTCGAAATAACATTTTATTATTATGTGAATGATTAAATTGTTTATAGGTTTGATAAAGCGAGGGATGAAGGGGAAGGGAATTTTCGCAAAAAAATCGCAAAGCACAGGGCTCGTTACATCCGAAAAAAAAAGCTAAAGCAATATTTAAAAATATTTGCATCATTGAACTTCATTCTATCTTTTCGACCGTATAATGTCCCTACCGGTTTTTTTCCTCCTCCCAGCTCTTTCCCCCCTTGCATTTCGGTTTATCCAGGGTTTAAAAATATATCAACTAAAAATCCGGAAGTCTAGTGTACGTGCTAGATAACGACTGAACTTAATTGCCCTTTTTAAAAAACAAAAAAAAAAAATGCGAGCTCTATCAAACTGAAGACCTGGCTGAAAAAAAATTGGAGAAGAATTTTAGGCTAAAATATGGGGCTAATTTTTCTCAGATCTTCTCGATCAGAAACTCCTGTTACAAGACACATTATTGCGTCTCTTTTTTCTTTTAAGAACATCAGAAAAAAACTTTAAAAATATAAAACAATCATCCGATTTTCTTCAAAAATTAAATATTCAATTACACAAAAAAATGTAATTTAAAATTCTTGGAAAGGTAAATCCCCTCTCCAAAAAAGAATTAACACAAATTCGAATCCGAAAAGCGATTCGAATTTTTCGTTTAATCGTTTTAATTTTTTATAAATAAAAAACAATTTTAATAACTCCTTTATAAAAATTAAAACCGGGATGTGGTTTCATAATTAAATTATTCGAATCTACAAAACGAACTTTTTGTTGCCAACCAGGTGGGAGTAGTTTTCTTTAATATTTTTTTTTATTTCATTTAATCTTAATTAAATATTTCTCTTTCTTCTTTTCTCGAAAGCCCCTCGTTTTCTTCCTTTTTAAACACTGCTGCTTTTAATGAGATCTCCAACTGGCCCAGTTCCACAGTCATGCCTTTATTTCGTATTATTATCATCCCTTTTCTCCGATTCTATTATTTATTCCAGCTTTTAAGGTTAATCCCGACAGCGATCGGGGATTTTCAAGAGTCCGATAAATTTAAATAGCCAGGTAAATTAATGGCATTTCACCAAATCTAAAAGCTTTACCGTGATATTGTCCGTTTATTTTCCATTTTTTTTTACCCCTTTTCGCTTGTTTATTTACCGTTGAAAACGACAATGCTTTCCATGACTTTATTTGATTTCCACGATAATATTTGCTTTTTACTTTTTCCCTGCTAAAAACTCGCTTTTTAAATGTGAAATCTCAGATTTTTCCAACTTCAGGACCAACAGGTATCGAGAATAGTTAGAAGTTAAGAGCAACAAGTGTCAAAATTCTGATCGGGAAAAGCAACAAGAGAAGAGTTATTCAAAAACCCCAAAGCGTTTTCGTTCAACAAGTAAACTTGAAAATGTAAAACGATACACAAGTTTTTCCGAAGCTTTATCCGCAAATTCCCAAATATTTACGTCATCAATAACTTTTTTTTTCTTCGATTCGGTGAACCTTTTTTTTTTATGGGGGAAAAAAGCTGATTAGCCGGTTCACGCTTCGATTGTAATGCGATCAATTAACTTTGATTCGAATTTATGTTTTGAAGGTTTTTTTTTCCGGGCAAGTCTTAAATTTTGAAACAAAAAAAAAAAAAAAAAAAAAAGGTTCGAAAGAAAATTTTGCCATGAAATTTGACGAATGTTGCAGGGGGAAAAAAGTAAAATAACGGAGAATACAGATAATGAAACGCAAATAACGGATTGAAAGCTGAACTCATCTCCCTAAAACCTTTTGTCGGTTTTTTTTATGTCAGCATGGTTGCCCGATGCTGATTACTTCTAAAATAATGAATCATTATAGCCGAACGTTGATTGGTTTCAAAAAAAATTCCCCTTGTTTTTATTTTCGGAGAGAAAAAATTAAAACCTGTGGCGAGATTTTTTTGTTTTACGAAATGTAGCGTGAAATCAAAAGTTTTGATAGAGTAAAAATTGTTTTTGAGGAAAAGGTGGAATAAAATTTTAAAAGATGGGGATTTTACTCTCTCGTCCGACATTCACAGAATTGCTTAAAGCGCCCGATTCTCCCATTGCCGGTAAAAAGCGTATTCTGAGAAAGGCGCCTACTTCATTTGCTTTTTTGTGATTGGCTGCAGCTTTATCTAAGAGAATTAGAGAGCCTGAAAGAAGACAGTCACCAATTCTGTATGTCATGTACCAAGCCCGGATTTTATACAGTCTGCGAATTGTACAACAATTATTATACTAAGCCCGGTCTGTACAACCATCTTTGTTCAACCGTTTGTCAAAACTTGACACAAAAATTGACGTCTTCTGCTGATCGGGTTACAGCCAATCAAATAGTTAATTAAGTTGGTGACTCTTTCCTTTCAGGCTTTCTAATAGGAATAATATTGTCGATTCTAACCTCAAATGGTTAGGATCGTAATTGTGATCAATTTGACAACAAATGAGCTGAGTTACAGTCGGCGTCTCTCTCGTTATAAACTCACTACTTGCAAATTCGTTCGTGGATTAACTTACGCCAGACGGGAACCTTTAATTGCCAATGTTGCGGCAACATTACAGCAATATCTCTGCAACATTTGTGGTTAAATGGGAAAAGTGGGCGACGGAGTGATTCTGAGTTTCGCTAATCAGGCTTTTACCACAGATATGATCAAGCCCAAGAGGTTGGAGGTCGCCAAGCAACAAGAGTCGACTTAGAACGTAGGTCAGTGCAGGAACTGCCTAGTGACCAAATCTCCAGCCTCTTGGGTTTGAGCGCATCCGTAATAAAAGCCTGGTTGGCGAGATTCAGGATGTCGTGATTCATTCTGACGCGCACTCTTATCCCGTAGAACCACAACCGCTGCAGAGATGTTGCGCTTATACCACCACAACGTTGGCAATATCGCAGTAACATTGCGTCACATCTATGCAACAATTATAATTGTACAAGTGTAAGCTCTTCGACGCTAAATTTTTAAAATCATCCGACATCACATGAGAACAACCTCAAGCTACAAACATTCAGACTCGCATCCTTTCTGGAACACACTTATTCGTCTGTTTGCTTAACTCATAATTGAGCCAGCCAATGCAACAAATCTTACATGCAGTGGGCCTTATTTCTAGACAAACCCCTTTTTGCACAAAGCAATTTTTCAGATTTCAAAGGAGCCAACACCGCCAAAAAAAGCATATCTCAATTACGCCCTTATTGGGTTAAATGCCTTAATGATTACAGACCACTTGAAACTTAAAACGCTTTCAATGCCTTGAAATATAAATAAAGAAAAATTCCATTTTTAGACATTCAAGTATAGCGTCTTATTTAAAACTTAAGCGTGGGCGATGCGGATTGTATTTTTTCAATTCATATCCCATTCAAAAAAAAAAAAAAAACGAATAAGATCGATAAAACAAGCGCATTGAAGTTTCTTTTTCTTTCATTCTAAAACAGAACAAAAAAAAAGTAGAAACCAACGTGCAAACTTGTTTTGCAAGATAAAAAGCCCGACCCCCCCAAAAAAATCCCTCCCTCCCAACAAAATCCATTCCTAAAGAATAAAGCAATGTAAGGGAAAGTTTAAAGAATACATTTAAATAAACGATGCACTTTATCGAAAATAAAGTGTAAAAAAGAATTTAAAAAGTTTGAAAAGAACCAAATCTAGATAAAATACTTCTTTCACGGCGCTAACTTTCCATAACGAGGGAGATAATAGGAGTAATCCCAAAATATGGGACACTGAAAATCCTCCAGGGGCTCTATGTCTTATCTTTTCCTTTTTTTTTCGCAAGAGGATTTCATCTTTTTATTATTTTCCTCGCCTCTTTTTTTCCCCTTTCTCTCTTCCTCTTTCTTTAACGTAAGTAATCTACGTGAAAAAACATCTTTTCCGGATTTGCTTATAAACAAATATATACGATTTCGAAATTTTTCATTCAGCTTTACAAAAAAAAAAAAAAAATTATATTTCGAAATGTTATTGAAAGCTAATTTCTTTAACGAAAAGTGTTTTTCAAATTTTCTTTCCCCCTTCTTACTCTTTTTCGAAAATTTCATTCCACCGAAAGAGTTTAATTAATTAAAGTTTTTTTTTCCTTTCTCCTTTTCCTTTTTCCTTTGAAGGTTGGAGACAATTATAAGGTTTATAATTATCTAGAACTTTGTATTTGTAAACAAAGTAACTTTTAAGAAGGTGATGAGACATTCACGGAAGGCCATTCAAAAAAGATGGTGGATGTAATTAAACCGCCTTTGTTCATTATTAAAAAGACGTGCCATTATAATATTCAAAATGGCGCGGATAATAAAGGGAGAAAGTTGAATATTGCTCTAACCCCCCCTTCTTCTATTTATTATTATTATATGGCGAAAGGTATTTTCTTTTAATCGTTAATTATTGATGAATAGCAGAAAAAATGATTTTGAAAAAGGAAAATCTTTGCAAAAAAAAAAATAATTCATTTATTTAATCATCTTGAAAGCAAGTAAGGTTAGACAGGGGAAAAGTTATGAGGTCATTTCGATGACGCATATTATAGGCTTGTCCTGACTGTTCCCGATTAGCTATTAACAAGCCCGAAATTACAATCAGACCGGGTTAAGAGGGTGGGGGTCGGGTCACGAAAGTTCCGCTTGGTTTTGTTCGATCATTTATTTAAATTTGATTCGGGATTTATTATTGTTATTAAAGTGAAAATTTAATATAAAAATTTGGAGAGTTTTGATGAGAATTTAAAAGGGTTGTATTTTTAGGCATGGAGGAGTAATTGGATTTATTCTTGTTTGTTCTTTTCAATTTTTTAAATTATTTTTTTAATTTTTTCAATTATTCTTGTTTGTTCTTTCAATTTTTGAAGGAGTCGAGTATCAGAGAAGTGTCCTACGCCAGCGAGGATTGAAGCTCTAGGCTTTAATTTCTTTCATTAAATTGGTATTAACACGACGCTGAAACTATAAAAATGCGTATAATAAAGGCCTAACCTTCGTTTTTGGCAAATGATAACACGAATCAGAAATCCGAGATTACAGTCGGATTAATATTGGCAGAAGAGAAATTTTTTTGAAATTAACTAAATAAATAGAGAAAGGGCCCGGTCAGAGTTTTGGGGAAATACTAATCGTTTTCTGGTATAATATCTAATTTTTTAAGAAAGCGGCCAAAACATGCCATTTCAAATACAAACCTGGCTATAAAATTGGATTTTTGGGTCATTTGCAAGTATTCGACAAATATTTTGGTTGCATCTCTTGAAATTCAGAAATTATGGTAAATTTTAAAACTACCAATTTTTTTATCATTAAATGAAATACTAGAAAGAAATTAAGAGGTTGATATTTATTTTTTTGAAGTCAGACCTCTTGCCTGAAAAAAATTATAATTCAAAAACAAAAAATTTGAAGATACTAATTTTAAGAAAGGCAAAGATCAAAGAAAATTGACGATGCTTAAGCAACATCGTAAAATCTACAACATAGTCGCTCAACAAGTGTGGAAAATCAAAATCGCATGCGCACTCTTGATTTTATTTCGTATAATAAACCAGCAACAGTTGTCATCCTATTTTTAAAAAATAAATAAATGACTGAAGAATGAATGCTACATATAATTTTGATTCACGACTATGTGAGCCTCTCTATTCATAAAAATGATTATCAACAAACCTAAACTACAATTCTTCCTTTTCTCTTTTATTATAATTTCTGAAACCAATAAACTAACTACAAATCTGCAACAGAATAATGAATCCCCTTGATTGGACAACGGTCTCAGCAAAATCAATAAAACATCCAACAAACCCTTGCTTTCTTAAAATGGCTGACCTTTTAATGTTAAAAGTACAACATCAAAAGACCTTCACGGTTTTCCCCTAAGTCCAATATACCGCATAACTCTCCAGACATCATCCCGGATCTCGAATCCCTACGTCAACTTGAAAAATAAAACCCATACAAACTAGACAATCTGGGATTACCGTCCAAACTGATTACCAATGGAAACATTATCTTCTGACATCCCATCTAAAATACTATAGATTTTCCTCTTGCATTAAGTCCTATTCTCAAATTACAACCATTAAATTGTTTTCCGAGAATGACCTTTTTTTTTCCTTTTTTTCCCCGCACACGTTTTATTTTTCTCGACATTTCCCAGCCAGGGCTCCAACCTTCGATTATTTCCTTCTTGATGTAAAAAAAATCTGAATTGCAGTTAAATGTAAACAACATAAGGCTTGAGCTTGATTCCAAACGCGCAAGGCCGCACACACAAAAAAATATAAATACAAAAACCTCGTGCTTCGAAAATTTTTTTAAAAAAATGCGGATTTAATAAAGGGCTTTATACAAAAAAAATATAAAAAGGGATTATAGGTGTTTAATCAAACATTTCATGATCGTTCGATATTGAAACCTGTTGAATATATCGGCTTCTCTTTAAAATAAAAAAAAAAACTTTTTATTTTTAATAATTTTCTAAAATTCCAAAAATCAGCTTTTAAAAAAAATATGCAATGACTCATTTCCCCGCCCTGTTTATCATCCCCCGCGCCTTCAAAATGAGATTACGACAGAATGCGGTAATGCGATATCGATATACGGCCTCGATCACTGCTGAAGTCTTACAACTACTGAAATAAGATTTCCATTATCTAAAAAACACGTGAATCCCATTTGAACGAGTGGGGAAAAAAAACTAAAGGAAAATCCAAACTAAAAACAATATCGAGATTTTTTTCGATTTTTTTTCCTTCTTGTTACGTCAACAATGCGCCATTATCATTTCAATCACCTGTTGTCTCCTATTATGTTTTCCCTCGTATTTTTTTCAACACTATGAAATCACCACTTACCTTAATGATGGTGTTTGAATGATTCAGACTTATAAAAAACATACAGCACGAACACGTATGAGAAGAAAACGAAAAACTTAAACGGAATTATTTGCTTTTTTCATACACGGAAACTAAAAAAAAAAAATGGATCAAACAAAATCACACTAAAATTTTCCTTTTGTAAAGATTTCCCGGTTCGAGAATACCAAAAAAAACCAGAACAGAATTGTAGTTAAGAGGGAAAACTGTTTTGCTTTGAAAATTTAGTTTTGTTAATTTTTTTTTTTTTACTTTTTTTTTAAAAACTTTACATGATATATAATTTTACATTTAAAGAAATATCGAAAATTGCACCACTCCCTTCGACGAGCGAAGCTCGTTCCGTGAGCGTCGACATCAAGGGTAAAGCGTCGCGACAACCCTTAGAACATGCGCATTAAGGGGTAAATATAATAAACTCGCATCTTCCGATCGATTCCGGCGCACCCCCTGACACCTGTTACCGTAATATACAATTCAACTATTTATTTTCTTCGAATCGATTCTATAATAAGCGCTTTTTTTCAAAAATAAAATTTCATTTTGAAAGTTTCTGATTTTAATGGCGCGAAAATTTGAAAATGTTTTCAGAAGAATGTTTTCAAGGATTTATGTAATATTGCAAAATGTTTAATCGAGAAGATGAAATTTATTTGAAATATTGATAATTGAAATTGTTTGAGCCACTTTGTTATTTCTAAATTCTTGCAGAGATTTATTATTTCAACAGGTTTCAATAAGTTTACAAATGAACCTGACCGAAAAGTAATTCAATGAACGTTTTTTTACGTACGTTTCTTTTTCTTGATATGAGTGGCATTTTTTCATGATACAGTGAAATCTGAGTTTGTGACTACCTGTTTAACGTAACCAACCTGTCTAAATGGACCAAAAATAAACGTAACGAACTTTTCCTATACCTCTTTATGTAATTTTTACATGAATAAAAAAACTGACAGTGAAGAAAAATTTCCACCTATTTCAACACACTGAGAAGCTTTCGCAATATTTCAACACAACCTGACCACCTTTGCATGCTGATCAAAAATCACCAGAGATGGTCAACATAGGCAGGTTTCACTGTGGTTCCTTTTTCTCTATATGAGTAGGGCCGGTTTAAAGAAAAGCTGCCTATACAATTTTTGAGCTTCAATTCGATTAAGGTTAATTTTAAAGAGGGTCCCAAAAATTTATGGTTATTACCAATATTTTTGGGCTTGGCCGAGTAATTTTTTTGCTTCAAGAATTTTTCTGAAAAAGTAGAGGATGGAAATGAAAGCTTCAGAGAAGATTTTTCTGAATCCTCAAGAAAAATGTTAAAAAAAATTCTGAGCCACGGAAAAAATCTGGAAAAATTTTTGTTTTCCAAAAAGTTCCAATGCTCTGTCTTCACAGGGTTAGGTTAGGTTAAGTTATCCATCGAAACTTCGAAATAATTTTTAAGTTTCTAAGTTTAACCGTCTAGTGGAATCACAGCATATAAAAATTTAGAAAAATTTCTAAACCTCGAAGAAAATCTGAAGTGATTTCTAAAGCCCAGAAAACTTAAAAATAAAAATACCGTAAGCCAAATAAATATGAAAAAAATTTCTAAAACTAAAAAAAAACATGACAAAAAACTGGAACAATTTCTGAAGTTTGGAAAAAATTTGAAAAAAATCCTGATGCTGAGTCTCCACTAGTTGGTTGTAAGTTCTTGAGTTAATCAACCTACCGGAAGTACTTCGATTTTGAAGATGACGGAATTTCCCAACATATCGCCGCCATCTTCCTCTCATATTTCAGGGTCTAACATCACTTTTATTTAAATCAGAGTTTTAAAATCAATAGTCTTACAAACCTTTCGAAAGCTCCTGGAGAGAGCTTTCTCCTGAGATCCATTATCTTATAGTTTTCTCATGCCCAACGATTTTTTGAAGTGTTTATTTTATTTTCAATATAAAAATTAGCAGAAGGCAACAAAGGAATGCAACTAGACGAATTCCTTAGAAACTACAACTTGTTCGCGTTCCATTTTTAGTTCCATCTCTCTCCATAGGCTGCAGCCTAGTTAGCCTAACCTAACCTAACGTAATGGGTAATTCAGCCTTGGATATGACTAAAACTTCTTAAAACTAAGCTTGAGAGCTATCTGAATAAAAACTGCTTTGATTTCTATTAAACACCAATGATTTCAAATAAACATATCATCTTACTTTCCACGAAAGCTTACATCCTCAAATTTATTTTCCAAATTAAAACGATAAAAACATCATCATATAAACAATTCCTCGCCACGGTGAACCGTCCCCTATTTTAACAATCAACCATACACGTATGAATACACTGTGACGTTTTCATCTTCCTCAAACCCCTTTCCTCCCCAATGATTTATATTTGACGCTTTGTTGGATTAAATTGTAAAAAGGATTCGAGGAATAGTCAACATTTTTTTTTAATACTTTGTTTTTCTTTCATTTGACTGCGGGATTTTTCGAATCAATAGGTTGTTTTTTTTCGGACCTCCTCCCCAGTCAAACTCAAATTCGAAAAAAAAAAACCTTTCCCATAAATTTTTTTTCGTGAAATCTTTCCCCAAGATTAAAAGATTTTCAAGCTATCTCACTTGGCAGCCGTGAAACAAAATTTTCAAAATTTCAAATTTCAGTATGAATGCCTCATGGAGAAAGTTACATTCGTATGACAGCCCTTTAAAAAAGGGAATGGGAAACGAAGTAAAAGGATCTTGTGCGAAAGACACATCACGCTGAATCATCCTGTGTGTCTTGCACTCCCGAGTGCAATTCATCGTGAACGATTTCAACTTACGAGTCGACATGTTGGAAGGTTGTAAACTTTATATAGAAAGCTTCAAAAACTTGATATACGGTACGTAAAAGGGGAGAGGGGGGCGGGCAAAGGGATAAAATTCCGTACAGGGTTAATGAAATCTCAGATGGTTCCTTTGCTATTGATTTATGGACCTGCTTTCTTGCCCGTCAACAATATAAACGACCCTATTCGCCGCCCTTGACAGATCGTCCGCTTTGTTTCCCCGGAAGAAAAAAAAAAACATGCAAACGTATAAACAAGATTTAAATTCGGACATTTTGATGTTCATAAAAATTTCAAAATGCCTTTTTGTTACTTGTTTTCCTTATTTTCCCATGAAAAGAAAACTTGTCAGACTGAGCTTTATTTATCATTGAGATATATAAAAAAAAACCAAAGGGAAAGAGAAGAGAGGGGGGGAAATAAACACGTTTAGAAAACCGGAATGCGTTTCGGGAAAAAAATATATACACGGTGCGTATATATACGGGTTGTTTCTTTGGCTGCGCCTTAACGAGTGTTTCAATCGAGATAGGATATTTTATGTTTTTTTTTTCCTTTTTTTTTGCATTTCCCATCTTAAGAATAAAAGGACGTAAAAATTTCACGAGACGCCATTTTGAATTCGTTGGTGATAAGTTTCAAGTAAACCGACCGATTTTAATCGAAACGGAATTTACTTTCTTGAGAAGTTTAAAGGAAACTGTAAGGGACAGGAGAAGAGAATAAGGAAGCAAAGATGTTATAGACCCCTCTGATCGGACGGATGAAGTGTTCCCGAAACTCTTGATTAATTAGACTTGTTATTTACCAAGGGAAATTGTTCCGATGGCAATGGAAATTAATGACCGTGAATGTTTCCTACCTAAACTATCTAAGAGCCCAATGAAGATATCGTGTTTTTCTTTGAAATGTCTGAACAGAAGTATGATGACCTCGGTTTCTCACAGAAACTGCATTAGAATTTTGGTTTTGATAGAGAAAATAATGAAAAAAAATTTTTCGCTAAAATCGACCGCTGCCCCCAGGCACTATTTTCGCGCGTTTTTTTAGCTTCGGGCGCTATCTAGGCGCTGGAGAGCCTGAAAGAAGGGAGTCGCCAACTAAATTGCTGCTTTTTACCAAACGTAAGTTAAGTACCGAGCAGCAGAAGACGTATGACGTCACCACCAATCAACAGTTGAAAACGAGTTTAGTCACTGCCAATGAGAACTCAAATGTTCTAAAAACAGTTCGAATCCGTGAATTCATATTAAACTGATATCAAAGATTGAATATCAAAATAAGATTTTTCATAACTCATGCACGGAAAGTAAATTTTCCTCCTTAGGGAGTTTTTACAATATCAATCTGATTGTAACATTATTACAGTTCGAACTCTCAGATCAGGTTCAAAAAAATAACACCTGGGAAGCCAGAATTTCAATATGCAGAATTGGCCACTCTCTCCTTTCAGGCTCTAGGCAACTATTGTGTGGAATATATTCACAATAATGATCATAAATAGAATTTTGAAAACGTGAACGCCTTGGCACTTTTTTCCGGGCAAAAAATCCGACAAGGTTTTTTCTAACGACTTCCGGGTTTCGGTCTAAATCAAGAAAAGACCAATGGCAAAAATTACTCCCCTTACATTGAAATTACCGAACCATAAAGCATGTGCTTTCTACGTTTGAAATTCCATTTCGGAAATGCTTACAACGACACTCAATTTTTACATTATTAAAAACATTCCTATTGCCACAAATTAAAACGAAGCGTAACCTTTTTGCCATCCCCTTCCCTCCTTTTTTTATTTATTAAAAAAAAATCGATTAAAAACACGAATGCACCTTCAAAAATATAATATTTATAGGATATTAAATTTTATTTTTAATTAGGTTTCGATTTTAATCAACTTCAACTCAGTGAAAAAAAAAAAAAATTGTCGCGTTGATCCTTTTGATAAAGCAAACACACAACTCCGCGAATTTACCATGGAAAAAAAATTGAGCCATAAACGATGTCATAGTTAATAAAGTTTATGCGGGTAACTTGGATGTATGAAATGATGTTAGTAATAATAAAGATGATGATGATGACGGTGAATTGCGTCACTGTTAAAACATAAACAAATTGCTCATCGTATAGAGGGACTTTACCGCAGCTCACTCAGACTGTAATGTAATCGTGCAATAGGCATTTAACGGGTAGAGAGAGAGAGAGAAAAGAGACGGGGAGCGAATACTGACCCTATTTAACAGGGACCGGTATACTAAAACCGTAGAAAACGGTAAAGGGTCAGCTTTACGAGCGGTTTCTTTAAAGGCTTTAACTGAATATTTCTCTATTTCACTTCCCTTATGATAATTCAAAACGGAGGTTTTACCTTTTCACCTCCGGACGGGGGGGAAAGCTACGAACGATGAGAAAAAAGGCGAACTTCAGACTTTGATAAATCAGCTAAAACTAAAAAAAACCGGCATGAGAGGGGGTTCGAAAATGAAACCGGGGTGGTAAACTCGGGTTTTTTTTTTTACTATTCCACTCCTCCCATAACCACTTTAAAGCACTATATAAATCGTTGAAAAGTTAAGAAAAGTTCTCGAAATGAAAAACGGATTTTGAACTTAAGTGAAAATATCGTCTTTGTGTGAAAGAGAAAATGAATGCCAAGAAAAAAGTCATTATTTTCATTTTTACACCGAGAGGTTAAAAAAAAGAAGAGGAACCCTCAAGAAGTGAATAAACCAAAATAATAACGAAGCCCTTTTTTTTTTAAACTTTTTTTTAAAAACCATCCATCTAAATTATGTAAATTTCGTTGCACACTTCCAACGGAAGAATTTTTCATAAATTTCGAATGATTCATTCTATTTCGCTTTATTTTTTTCGTCCTTAACGGCTGGGAGAAAGAATTGGCGCAGATTTTTTTGAAATGATTACAGTAATGTTATCATCGTCCTTGGGTAGAAGAAAAAATTATATAATTATTTCCCTGTGTTTTTTTTTTTTTTTTCATAACGAGCTTTTCATAATGCTTTTCTCTTTTAAAATAGATTTTATTATAATTAAATAAATAACTTTTTGCTGAAATGATTTCGCTTGTTTAATGACATTTAAATGTCACTGTTTAAACAGTTAAGGCTAGACCATTTAACATCCCGCAATGGTACAGTCCGCGTGGATTAAATGTTACAAAAAGCCATTTCAATCCCGGTTTATTGACTGTTTAATTAAATGTTTAAGTTCCTAAAACTCATACAAAACAATCGTTTACATTCATAGGGGTAGATGGTGGAAATAAATTATAAATTTCGGGTGCTAATATTAGTATACTAATATTCTGGTGGTTTCGAAGGTATTTTTAAATTAGAGAATGAAAAAATGGTGGCAGTTAATTGTAACCGTTCGAAGAATTTTAGAAGAGGAAAAAAGCAGGACTTTTCAGATTGGTCCAATAGGCTCCTTGCATAAATTTCAAAGCCTAACTAAGGCTTAGCAAGAAAAAACTGACCAAAAAATGTTGTTAAACAGATAGAATTTGAATAAAGCCCGCCAAAAATAGCCAAACGCCGTGTTTGGACTAATGACGTCATAACTGAGTCAAATTCTTATATTTCATTGGCTGATTTTTTTTTGGCGCGAAAATTTTCACCAATAGGAACAAAGAATGCGACTCGTTCGTGACGTCATAAATCATGGTTTGTTTTGGCGGGATTTTTAAAATATAAATTTCAAAGCGAATTTTCTGATGCCAAAATCACCTCCCTGGATTTTCTCTTTTTTGCTCCCTTTAAAATATTTCATCACCGGACTTTTCGTTCCCAAATTTTTGGTTTCTACTAGGGAATCTGAAAGAGGGAGTGATAATTAGTTAGCAGAAAAAAGTTTTCATAAGCCCAAATTTAAAAAAAAAAAACAATTGTTATCTTTTTCAAAACATTGAATTTTCGCATACTGCAAAATTTCTGAATTCACAGTTTTGCGGATAAAAATTCCATATGGAGCTTCGAGTATTCACTCCCTCTTTCAGACTCTCTAGTTTCGACACTTTTTTGCAAATTTTCGTTCCCGCATTTTCCGAATCTGCATTTTTCACACAGTTGCTTTCCAAATTTTTCCTGAAATTTTTTTACACTTCGTCACTGGCCCAAAGACATCATCATTAACATCATAAGATCCACACACCGCACATTCCAAACATCACATTTTTAAATGGCCATCTTCCGGAAAAACCCCGACAGAAAAACAAAACAATAAATCATATTCTCATATCTCTAAAACTAAATGTGCGAAAAGAATTACGATCCACAGGAAAAACAAAGATCGCGTGATCTCGAAAACTAAAAACTCACCACTCAAAAAATTAGGCTAAAATTTCCTCATACCCGCAACAGGTGCCACGACTCGACTCTTTTTTTTTAGAAAGAAAAAAAAGAATTCGTTTCATAAAAATTTTAAAACGGGTAAAATATGTCAAGGAGAAAAGAAATATATTAAGCATGCAGGATGGAAAAGGTTACTGCGGAATATCTGAATCGCCCACATTCCTCGGCTTAGCCAACAGACAAAATACGGACATTCCCGTTTTTATAAAATCTCTCCTATCCCATTATTGTCTTTAATCCTCCTTTCAATCCCACACTTCCAAGAAAAGGGGAAAACTTATTTCCCTCACTTGAAAAATTCCAGGAACGAATATACTTGATTTTATTTTTGAACCCCCCCAAAAAACGAAACGAACGGCAATCGCTGAATAAGCTTTTCAAACCCGAATCAATCGATGTATATGCGTACAAAAAGAATTCAACAATTGAAAAATACCCCCAGAGTTAAAATAACAAAGAAGCTGAAATGTATAGTAATTTATGACCGAAAACTGCTTCAATAGGGAAGGGGAAGCTTTTGCCGGGAGAAGGGGGGAGGAGGTTTTAGGGAGGAAGGAAAAGGTCGAATGTTAGGGAAATCAGGGAATAATTTATAGTTATTATGACCCACTGTTCGTTCCTCTGTATTAATTAGTTTAGTCTCGAATCGATCACTGGCTCCCCCTCCACGGGATCGGAGGCAATTTTTATGTCTCCCGGTTTTTTTTATTCTTCCACGGTATTTAACTCCTACAGAGTGTCTAAAGAATTAATCAATGTGACGAAGCGTGGAAAACTCGGGCGCATTTCCGATAAGGTAATGATACGGAAACGTTATGAATTACGTAGGATTTACCATGTTAAATTCCTATCGATCTTCCGTGACATTAAATTAACATTTACCTTCAACGCTGACATCTTGTCTCTTTCTTTCTTTATTTTTTGTCATCCATCTCTGCAGTTTGTTGAAAAAAAAAAAAATAATCTCGGGGTATGACGATTCCTTTTTTTTTTTTAAAGGTAATAAATTAAAACGGAAAAGGGAAATTTTGGGTCCCTCTTTCTCTCTCACTCATTATTCATAGCCCCGGGAAGAAAAGTGATGACACGTTTTCTGTGTGCGTCCCCATAAAGCCTTTCGGGATTTCTATGAATCGTTTATGCCGGATTGTAAATAATTGATGAAGATAGCTGAGACTCCTCTGGAACCGGATAAAGTTAAGAGCCTAAATATCGGTCGGAACAAGGGAGGAACCGGATGCCGCAGAATTGCGGGATAATCCTAATACCGCGGGCCGCCTGTCACGCTAAATTCCGCCTAACGAAAAAACAATATGATATTCACTACTTTTTTATTAAATTTTTAA
Organism: Liposcelis brunnea; assembly: GCA_023512825.1. Lineage (NCBI taxonomy): Eukaryota > Metazoa > Arthropoda > Insecta > Psocodea > Liposcelididae > Liposcelis > Liposcelis brunnea. The sequence goes on along the minus strand of CM042073.1, from coordinate 6,631,677 downwards.
ATTTAATTAAAAGTTTATTTATTTCGTTTGTTTTCAGCAGCTGATTTTTACGGTGGAAGGGTGAGGGTGAGTAGGAATTTTTGAAAATCCTTAATGTGAATTCTTTTTTTTATTGGCTGAACTTATTGGGATGGTGTCATACGGACTAAAAAACGCCATTATAATACAAAATATGCATTGGCTTATGATGTACCTAGAACAAGGATGGGAGAAGCTTTAATAAAATTCCTGAAAATATTCAAACTTGAAGCCTAAGTCAACAAGCTCTCCAGTCTATTTGAACATTTCACAAAATTCGACCTATCGCCGCTTACTATCGCCGCTGTACGGGCCGAATATTTTGTGGCCCGGGCCAGGTGCAAGTGGTACTTAGCCCGGCCCGTCAGCCCGGGTCTAATTTCTTTTTATTTTTAAAAACGGTATTTTTAGTTTATAACTTTTAATTTCGAAAAAAATTTGAAAAATAAAATAAGTAAAAAATGAAGGCTTCATCGACTTAGATTTAGATTTAGACTTTGAACAGGTATGATCAATTCCACCCGACATTGGTTTTTTTCAATTTTTTTTTCTTTGTGAGTGGAGAAACAATATTGCGTCCTCCGTATCTGGAGCTAAACCTGATCTCCGGGAATCTACCACAAATCAAGCTGCGCTAAAATTCCTCGAAAAGTACAAAAAAAAAAAAAAAAAAAAATACCTGGGCCAAAACGGGTTGGCCCAATTTGAAAACCCCAGGCCCAAGCCCGGCCCTACCGATTACTCTAGCTCTCGCCTAGAGGCCTATCTCACCCTTATCATTCTTGAATCTTCTGCATTCGTCAGAATCCTGCCACTTGATTTTAATATTAATTGTTGTGCCAGCGCTTCTGGACCTTACTACATTTTACCGAGCGAGGCCACAACTGGCATCATAGTTGTATTAAATCCTAATTCTGAACAATATCTGACAAGTAAGCATCACATTCCAAATAAATTCCCATCCTCCCTAGAACTTTTCACCTTTCCTGCTCAGGCTTGTTTAAACGAACGTGCATTAATCTCTCAATATTTTAAAATCCTGTCATAACAAATTTTCAAAAAAATGATAACCCTTATGCGTGATGAAAGCGATGAAAACCTCGCTATGAAAAGTATATAAAGCTTGATATATTTTTCATAAGATATACCAAACTGCGGCGCAAAATATTAATGAATAATCCTGAATAAAGTAGGAAGCGTGTCGTGGTTCGTGCCTCTCTGGTGACTGCGTTAAATAAAGCAACTGGTGCAATGGCACAGAATGAATTAAGCAACGTTTTCCACATCGAAGAAACGAAACACGATTTTCGTAAATCTCTTGTCTCTTCTCCTCACTTTATTTTTTCTTTTTTTTTTTTAAATGGAAAAATTACAAAGCTTGGCAAGCATTAACGTTAAAAAAAAAATTGGAAAGCGATGATGGAATAATGACCCGGTAGAACATAAATAAAAGAGGTATTAAAAAAAAAAAAAAAAAACTGTCGTCACAAAATAAATGGAATTGCCGCGGAATTAGTTCGTAATTAGATAGTAATCAAGATATGAATTAGAAAAGTGCGCTATTTGTCAAACATGTCGGTTTATCAATCGCCACTTAATTACGCAGTTCGAATACTTTGCGACAATGTTATCGATTTCTTATAATATGTTTTTTACTAAGCTCCCCCATTAAAATTACGGAGAGAGGAGGGGGTTTTGTTTTCAGAAATTAGTCTGATGAATTTTTTTCTTTTTGAATAAAAAATGAACGTTCTACAAGTAGGGGAGATTGTTAAACAAAGTATGAATATAAAATATCTCTATCTGGATACATGATTAAAAGGCTTATTAACGGTTCTTTTCAATTTGAGGGTGGATTGTACGTATTATTACCTACATGCAAAAAGTATTGCGTATTTTTTTTTAAATACAGGATGTAAAAGCAAAGATAAAGATATTTTAGGGAGTATCGAAATTACAAAATCTCGATTTGTGTATAAACTGCAGCCATATTGATTGGACTTCAGCATATGTGAATTCGAACACACTGATAGTGATAACAGCGGTAAACAAGAGCAAGAGCAGCAGCAGCAGCAGCAGCAGCAGCAGCAGCAGCAGCAGCAGCAGCAACAGCAACAGCAGCAACAATAACAACAACAACCACAACAACAAATTTTTACTTACTTGTAAAGCACCGATTGTAGGAAAGATCATGTTCTCTATTATTTTCTTTCTCTAGAATTCTCCCAACTTTCTGCAGCATTTACTGCTTCATTATCTTTCATGATTGAAGTAATTTGTGGATGTCTAATCAAACGATGAAACATTTGTCCTCCCTGAAACAAAAACAGCTAAAATTATTTAAGGCAAAAATACTAGAGAGCCTGATTAAATAGGACCGTTTGCACACCGCTGCATCCTTAGAAACCTTTGCAGTTGAGGAGTTAGGTGCAAGATGGGCACTTTTTTAATGTTTAGCTTATGGCGAATGTGCCTTTCTTGCACTTAACTCCTTAATTTTGTCGGAGAGAAACATGGGATCCCAAAAATTAAATTGTATACAGGGCCGACATATACAAATCTGACTTATCTGCTCTTTGAGAAAATTCAGAACTTAAATTAAATTGGAAAAAAAAGTCCCTGCAAACATTTTTCTTCTCTTTGCCTATCACTTCCTCGCCTTTTGACCCGTTTTTTAAGCCTCCTATCAAAACCTTCGATCGTTTGTATTACAATACCGACTAATTTTAAATAAATGGGATTAAACAGTATCTCTTAGCCAGATCAAAAGAGAGGGCAAAGCCAGGAGGAAATGCAAAGAGGGGGGTTTTTGCTTAATGAAAGCACGAAACCCGTTTCGATAATGTATTTAGTAATTTAAAGTCAGTCATTGATCGAGTAAGGAAAACGAAACGTCCGAGATTTCCCTGAATAAAAAAAAAATTTAATGGGATGGTATTTTTCCCGTTAATTTAACAGACACCTGACACAAAATGCGACTATAGTACAGACATTTTTTTTTTTTTTTCAGAAAGAACGGGGGGAAAAATTCCGATCAAATATTCATTCCTCTTTTTTTTTGTAAAATAATTTTTACGATGGTAATTATTACACACACACACAAAAAACTTTTATATTTATTTCATTATTTGCATGTCAAATTATGGTTATTATCGTATTTATTCTAACCAATAATGCCATTATCGACGTTATGTATGGCACGGAATAAAAGCTTACTTTTATTTATTTATTTAAACAGTGTAAGCTCCGTTCGCGTTTTTACGTCCCCTCCCTCCCCGCTACTCCGAAATTTCATTGTTGTACATATAGGGTGTGCCCTAATTTGGAAAACCCTTACAATAGGCAAACCCATTTAAATAGCAATTCATTCCCATCACTGGGAATTTCAAACTGGCAATTAAAACGAAAAGTACACGGCAGATAATACCAGAGGACCCTTAACCAGGTTTCTTGGAAACCGTTTCACAAGTTGCAAGAGCGACCGCAAGAACAACCGCATTAGAGATTACACTCCTTACCTTTAACTAACGGCAGGGTCATTAAAACTTCATTCCTTTCCCCCTTCCCAGCTTTTTTTTTTCTTCACGTTTTGCTTTCTGTCTTTCCTTCATTAAAATCTTGAGATGTATTTAGTTCTGTTTTGACTGGATGACTGATTAGTTCTAGAAAAAAAAAAAGAATAAAAAAGATTTTCTTGCTGAGTTAATGGAAGTTAATTCGGGGATTCTTTTTTAAAGCCGGAATAGCATATAAAATTGAAGACGGAGAGGCGGAACTGTGCAGCAACTGCCAAATTCGATATGAAGTGTTGCTTAAGCTTCCGTTTCTTAACTTACGCATCCATTTTCTTGTTTGAACGTCCATTTTCTAGCTCAAGCGTCCATTGCTTGAGCGTCAATTTTTTAACTTCAGCGTCCATTTTCTTGTTTGAGCATCTAATTTCTAGCTTCAACGCCCATTTTCTAACTTCAGCGTCCATTTTCTAGTTTCATCGTCTATATTCTAGTTTGAAGTGCCATTTTCTAGCTCGAACATTTATTGCTTGAGCGTCCATTTTTTAACTTGAACGTCCACTTTCTAGCTTGAGCGTCTATTTTCTAGCTTGAGTGTCTATTTTTTAACTTGAGCGTCCATTTTCTTGTTTGAGCATCTATTTTCTAGCTTCAACGCCCATTTTCTAACTTGAGCGTTTATTTTCTAGTTTGAGCGTCTATATTCTAGTTTGAGCGTCTATATTCTAGCTTGAAGGTCCGTTTTCTAGCTCAAGCATCCATTGCTTGAGCGTCCATCTTTTAACTTGAGCGTCCATTTTCTTGTTTAAGCGTCCATTTTCAAGTTATAGCGTCTCACAGGTGTAATTAACTCAAGGCAATCTCAGCAGAGGGCAAATTTAACAGCAAAGACGCCGGAGGCATCAATAGGGCTTCTTTCTACAGAATATTCTCCGAATTATTGATTAATCCATTTTAACTCTTTTTAATTTGAAATTCCAGCTGCAAACAAAACTCATTTCAAACAACATCGCCTAATCTTCGAATCTTAAATTCGACACTTACTCCTTTAGTAAAAAAAATCGCTCACTTTTTTCATTTTCTCCGAAAAGGCCGTTTATTTACCCGTCTCAAGACAAAAAAAAAGAGATCACGTCCCTAGTCTAACAAACAAGAAACGGTAGTTTTACAAAAACGTTACTTTCAATGAGTTTCGAAAGCGCAATATAATCTAAGACTCGTTCGCTTTGAAAAACCACTTTAAAAGTTTTCCTGCCCTTTTTTTTCCTCCTAATAACTTCGGGAGGAATTGAAATGGATATGGGGTAACTCCGAAGATTTTTCTTTTTTCTTCTTCTTCTTCAAAAACCCTCTACTTGCTTTTCTTCTACTTAATTTCTTACAACCAATTACAAAGCGAAGAAACCTAAACATTATTCCGTTATATAAGTTTTACGATATTGGAATACTAAACGATATCCTCTCTTTTTTTTTCGGGAAATCGACCGGTTAATTCGTTTCCTTCTTTTATATGAAATAAGATTCGAGCAAAGTTTGATAAAAATCACCCTGTACATAATATATATTATATATAAAATTTAACGCCAAATTAGTTTCGATATTGATAGCGAGCTGACAAAGCAACGAACCATAAGAAATAAGATTGGAGTGATTGATTTTAAAGAAGCCCGAAAGTCTTCTAATGATATTGGAAACCCATAACCTGAGTACTAATGGCTGTTTCATTTCCTGCTTTGGAAATGTCTCAATTTCCGAACCAGAGCTCCATCGTCAAACGTAGACTCGGTCCGTTCATTTCTTTTCTTATTTTTTTTTCTCTCTCTCGATTTTCCTCATTTTTTTAAAGAAAAAATAAAAATATAAAATGATCGATTTTTTATTATCGATATTGAAATCGTAATGAACGCCTTGAAATGGACGATTAGATAAATGCAGCACTCTCCGGGAGACATCGTTTCGATGAAACAGGGAAGTTTCGGCGCGAAAAAGGAAAAACGTAGAAGGAACTGAAAAATTTCGAAAAGAGGACGAGGAAGGCTAAAGCTACAAGTGGCTGAAGGGGGGTTGCTAATGGAACTCTTCGACATGCAAATACTCAGCATTTGTGCGTCTAGACTTTATTGACACAAGCTCACTCTTGAAAGAAAATCATATTTACAAGTTTTTTCACGTTACCTTTTTTTAACGTTTTCTTTGCCCCCGAACCCTCAACGAAACCGTTTTCCTATGAAACCAATTTTCGATCCGGCCTGGGGTTTATAATTCGATTTGAATGATGATAAAAATCAAGGACGGGGAAAACATATCAGATTTTCTTTTTTTAAGAGGAGAAAAAAAACACAGAAAGGAAAAGGTTTATACGGGAAATGAAAGAAAACACCATCGGGCGTCCGAATCGTCGGTTTTTCCACAAAAGAATGAGAGAAAGATGTACGTAGAAAGATTTCAATAACATTCAACTGAGGCAGAAAACCACAATGAAAATGAGTCGGTGGACCAGACAAAGGGAATTTGAACCCGAGCCGCAAGCAAACAAGGAAGAAGCTTTTGCCGGTCAAAAGAGCTTTGGCTTCTCATATTAGGAAATACGTAAACATTTACTTGACCGAGGAAGGTTCTTATGGGCCTTTCTGTTAGCTAACATTAAAATTCTTTGAAAATCAATTTGTATTTTTTTTTTTTCATTTGTAAATTTTCAAAAAAAAAAAAAAGTAAAATATTTTTTTAACGTTCAAGAAAAAAGTTAATTTTATTTGTTTAATGACTTTTGGGCTTTTAACACTATAGCCAAAGGAAGTAATGGACGCCAGAGCTAAAAAATGGACGCTAAAGTCGAAAAGTGGACGCTTAAGCTAGGAATTAAACACTGAAGTCAGAAAATGGAAGCTTAAGCTAAGAATATAATACTGAAGCCAGAAATGATCGCCAAAGCTAGAAAATGGACGCTTAAGTCAAAAAATGGACGCTAAAGCTAGAAGATGGACGGTTAAACTAGGAATTAAACACTGAAGCCAGAAATGGATGCTAAAGCTTGAAAATGGACGCTTAAGCTAGAAGATGGACGCTAAAGTCGAAAAATGGACGCTAAAGCTAGAAAATGGACGCTTAAGTTAGGAATTAAACACTGAATCCAGAAATGGACGCTAAAGCTAGAAAATGGAGGATTAAGGTAGAAGATGGACACTAAAATCGAAAAATGGACGCTAAAGCTAGAAAATGGACGCTTAAGTTAGGAATTAAACACTGAAGCCAGAAATAAATGCTAAAGCTAGAAAATGGACGCTAAAGCTAGAAAATGGACGCTTAAGTCAAAAAATGGACGCTTAAGCTAGGTGCTAGGAATTAAACACTGAAATCGGAAATGGACGCTTAAGCTAGGATTTAAACACTGAACCCAGAAATGAACGCTAAAGTTAGAATATGGACGCTTGAATAAAAAAATGGACGCTTAAGTCGACAAATGGACGCTCAAGCTGGAGAACTGACGCCGGTGTTACACTTTTCAGTCACGATAATCAAAAATTTAACTGATCGTCAATGTAATCGAAAGAGGTTCATACATGTTAACATGTTCTACTTTTTTTGGTAAACAACATCCTCAAACAAAATAAAACTAAAATCCATCTATTAGCCACGGAAATAACGGTTAAAAGATTTAAAGCTTTCGTGCAATGCAAAACCGTTTGAAAATAATGTTGACGCTACATTTTTCCCCTATCCAGCATTGTTTGCTTTATAACAAACCTTTAATCGAACAAGAACTTATTATTCAAGATTTAAGGGCAAAGAAAATTTTCATACATGTAAAGCTTCTTTTTTGTTTTTCATAATGCATTTATTCTTAAAAGCCCTATTTAACGTTACGCCTTTTAGACTTTACCCTTATGATTAAAAGCGGATGGCTTTAAAAGACAAGCTTTCGGTTAATGCGTTATGGTTAACGCTTGAAAAACTTTGTTAAGCGGATATTAGGATGTGTTATGAAAATTTTCCATGTAATAAATAAATTGATATACGTATATATATATATTTTTTTATTATTGGATTGATATATGAACGGTGAGATTGGAATCGAATTTATTTAATAAATTAATCGGAAAGGGAAATGATATCGACGAAAACCGGAAATGTACTTCGACGAAAAGTCGCGGGTGGAAGCGTTACGATTCGATTAAAAGCATATCGATTAAAATGTGAAAAGGGAGCGATGGATTTTTGGGATATCGATAACGGTATTGATTATCACTTTACCGATATGATATACCTTCTTATCTTTTACCAGGGGAAGTTAAATGAACTAGTATTGGGTTTTTATATTTTTAATGATTGTTTTCAAAGCAAATTTGGAAAAGGTTGACAAGTTTTCCTGTAAATATAGACCTGCAGGCGATTGATTTTGGGTTTTAACCGATAAGCGTGCTTCGTTGAAAGACTTCACGCAAAACAATCCTGATGCGCTAAACAGATTTTGGAGCCCTGTAATGGTAGAAATTAAAAGAGTATAACCTGCAGTCTTTGGCAATTATAAAAAAGTTGCCCAAGGCCATCATGACTACCCCTACACCTAATCTGGTCCTAATCTAATCTCATAAGTCGTGTGAAACGATTTCGAGAAGAAAGGCAACTGCAACTCACAACTTACCACAAAAATATTTCCCAAAAACCTTTCAAGTCAATTTCAACTGGATTTCAAATTACAGATTCCTCATTTCTTACAAAAGAGGGTGGACTGACGGGTGGAATCTGTTTTCAAAAAAAAAAAATCGGCATTTTAAAATAAGATAGAGGAACTCTTGTCGGAATATCCCTTAATGCTCTGGGCGTGGGCGGAAAGGTTGTTTTGGCGGGATCACGATTGGAAACCCATCAAGTTGATGATCTGTTGATGTTTGATGGATGACCTTCCCACTCTCCCTTTACCCCCTTCACGTTTTTTTTCCTTCCTCTCTTCCTTCTTTTTTCCTTATTCGGTTCTCTCCTTCCTCCATCATATCTTTTCTTATAATCTTACATTTTCTTAATTTATTATGGCAGTCCTTCGAAAAGGAAAACGAAAAGATATTTCTTTTTATTCCATCAGGAAAAATCGAAAACTCTTTATCAAAAAGAAGGGTAAGAACATTTCATTTCAAGAAAACGAAGGGGTAGTATTTGCAATATGACAATATCGAATTGAAAAATAGTCATACATCAAGCTTTCAGCTTACAAAGCTCGAGGGGGTGGTTTTTTTTAAAGTTTTAAGTGATTTTCTACTTGATATCGAATTAAAGGTTCTTGAATTTCTAACCTTCAAAGAGAAAGTGACTCACAATCAAGATAAAGAAATTACTTATGCTTTCCGATGGTTAATTATGGGGTTTTCAAGAAAATTTTTATTATTCTGGACTCCATCGTTTTTTTTTTTAAAGTATCAATAAAATCCCTTTAAATATATGAAGGATAAAAGGAGGTTTTTTTTTATGAAAGTCTTGAAGGTAAAAAAAATCACTGAGTCGAAAGAACGGTTTCAATGAAGGAATGATCAAAAGAAAATTTGAAATTGAACGCGAGATTACTTTGAGAACCCTTGGAGTATGACAAAGTAATGCCAAGTATCGATTCCGATATAGGAGAATAACAGTTTTGAGTTAAAATTTTTTAGCCGAGTAAATGTTCTGTGAATTCCAAGGTCAAAAATGCTGAATCTGAGCTTTGGACTTTCCCCCTTTTTCTTTGTGTGTAATTATGCCTATGTTTCTGCTTTTTTTTCTTCTTTTTATTTCGAAAAATCGTGTATTGGTTTTTCATTCCTTTTTTTAAATCCTTTTGATTCACTTGTTGATTTAGATGTAAGCGATTCTTTTCTTTCTTTATTGGAAAAGTTAGAGAAAGGGGGTTTTGTCCTTCGCTGTAAGGAAAGGAACCTTTTTAAAGTGCTTTTGTCATATGATGATTGAGGCAACTTCATTTTTTAATCTTTAAAAATTAAGCAATCATTGAGACTCAGTCTGATTTTCGTTTTCAGATAAAATGAGCACTTGACTAAAAGATTTTAGGAGTCCCAGGGACCCAAAAAAGCATTAGCTAGTCTTTTTTAAGATAAAAAATTTTTTAGCTGCAGTCTTTCGTGCCTAAGCACAAAAGCTTGTCTCCTAGTGTAGACGAGGCTTACCTGGATTGAATTGAATGAATTGAATCTGTTTACAATAAATAAACTTCTTCTTCTTCTTCTTCTTCTTCTTTAAATGCCCTCAGCCTTGCCGATTCCTACCATCTTCAGCCCTAGGTAAGTATTAGCGAAGCTGCTGCCCTCCACTAACTCATAACCCTGAGAAAGGAGCTCACCACAGGGCAATGACGCCATTCATTGAGCAAGACGAAGCATGCCTCACCGGTTACCCTAAATAAATAAATGAACAGTATACAAAAATAACATTAAAAAGTTTCAACAACAAAAGCATAGATATTCTTTTTAAAAACTCCAACGTTATTACTATCTTTCATGTTCTGAGGTAAATCACTGAACCCCCTTCACCCTGAAACCATCGCCCACTTCTTGAAGTGAGAGTTACTACATAAAAATCATTTTTACAAAAAAAATCTACTCTGAGTTACTCAAGTATCAGAAGATGGATTCAGGTAAGAATTCAAGAAATGCAAACTGGTGAAAACATTCCATAAACCATTTCCTTAAAGTTAAAGGTTAAACCGATCATTAAGGGGCTTCTCTTTCTGTAACATCTGTCTTAGGTTTTGGCAAATGTCTAGCAGTTTCCTTCACATAACATTCGGAATTTCCTCCTCTCTTGAAATCTTACGTTTCAAACATTTTTCCTTTCGAAAACTTTAAAATCCGATTTTGATTGATTACGCTATTTTTTTCTTAAAACTTCCCTTGAACCTCTTAAAGAAAAATTTTCCCTCTTTCGCTTAATGCGTACGTATTTTAACCATTGTGTTTTTATCCTTGAAAAATTTGTCATTCGCATTTCCCCCCCACCGAGTTAAGAGCTATTAGGAAGAGAAGGAGAAAAAAAAACGAGTGAATTGAAGAGGAAGAGAAGAGGAGAAAAAAAAAACTTTTTTCGAAAAGTCATGCGCTTGTGAGAAATTGGAAAACTTTCAGAGGAAATTATGTATAACCTTTAGTTTGTACTTTTCCATTTCCCTACCCTCCTCCTCCCCATTCGGTAATTCTCCTTCCAAAGAGTTTTTGAATATTCACACAGTCAAACCATCGACGGCGTCGAAAAGGGTGAAGGCAGAAGAAGAAGAAGTAAAAAAAAAAAAGGAAACCCAGAAATAAACAAGAACCGTGACGTCGGTATATAACAACGGCGGATTTTTAATGATAAATGTATCAATAACTTAGAAATGTTTGGAAGAAATCCAGGATCTGGTCTTTTGGTAAGAAAATGGTACGGACATTGGAGGAAGCTGAAAACATGATCATAAATCCAATCCGAAAATTATAAAATGATGTCAATTCCATTGATTCTTAACCCTTTCGAAAATCGTCATCTTATCATATTTTAAACGGGCATTGATCTAAATTCTAAAATGACTAAAGCTGAATTCAATCTACTAAACGTTCGTTCTTCTACTTAAAATTCCCGTTCGATTTTATAAGACGTTTGGAAATTTAGAAGAGCAAGTGGGAATTTAAAAAAGCAAAATCCAAACTCCTGCTGGAGACGTGGATGAATGTCGCTTGAATTGCTGCCTTTTGGGCGAATTGTTGCAGTATATTGCCAAAGTTTAAATGTAAGGGAGGGGGGAGACGCAATAAAAAAAAAATTTCCCAGAGTTTATTAAATGGAAATTTCATTTATTTCTTTAATAACTATTAACTCTTATTGGGCGTATGTTTTTAAGGTTAATAAAATGAATCAAATGTAATTTCCTTAGAAAAGAAAATTTTCGAAATACGTAAAAGAGGGAAGAAGGGAAAAAACCGTGGAAAAAAAATTCATCAATTTCGGTGTAAAGCGTCGGGTAATAAATTATACTGGTCTCCAGTAGACATTATCGCGTTTCATTATCAAATACATACTATCTTTCTAACCTGCTGCCCAACGACTGTTCATCACGACGTTTCGCTCTCATTTTTTATTTATTTTTTATTTTTTTTAAAAAAGATATTCATCAAGGTTTGCTTATTTAAATTCCGCATTGAGATGAAAATTGCATTTTATTTTACAAAAAAAAAAAAATAAAATAAAATAAAAAAATTAAATTGGTTTTAACGAAATTTTCTGGAAAAAAAAAGGGGGAGAGAGAAAAAACATATACACGGTAAATAAATTTGAAATTTTTTTTTCCAGGGAAACGGTTATTTGCGTTTTTTAACGAATTGAATGTTTGTTCTTTTTATTCAACGTTGAATAATCGAAAATCAAATACGAAATTGAAGTTTTATGCTAAGTGAAACGAAAGATCCGGTTAAATTGCCGGCTGTTACCGGTTTAGGGGGTTTTCGATGTTTTGGTAAAAGAGGGAAGGTTGGGGACTAATTGAATATTATGACATTTTAACAAGAAGTGGAAAGGCTTGAGATAATCCCCGCAGAAGAATTCTAATTTTCAATCTCATTTTGCAATCTATGCTGAACTAAAAAAAGTAATAGAAAATTTGCTCAATTTTTCGGGAATTGTTAAAACATACAAAAATTAAATTATTTATTAATTTTTTTTTTGAGCCGAACGGGCCTGCCAAAGTCTATTCTTGCCCAACTCAGGCCCTTTTGAAAGGCGGTCTATGGCCTACTCAGGCAGCCTATATTATTGGCCTACTGTCAAAATTGAAGCCGAGAAACTAGCAATCATCTTCAGCTTTACGCCAATGCTGCCTGAAGCGCAAACTTCATTGCGCTTCCAATGACGTCACTTTGAATTAGTATTTCGAAAAAAAATTACAGGAAAGCAATAAAACGATTCTTCTCCTTTTTCTTATATAAAAAAATTTTCTTCGTGTCAAACAAAAAAACAATGCTGCTTGTTAAATACTTAAAAGTAATAAAATAGTATAATCCTGGTTTTAACGGCGTTTTTAAAATTTCTTTATAGCAAGATCTTATACCGCCCTGTATTACCCCTGAGCTGCAATATTTCTTCGACCACTAAAAACTTTTTAAACGACAAACGATTACTTAATAATGATTTTAAAAACAATAGGCGTATGCAATAAAATCATCAACCAAAAAACTTTTCCCAAGTCAGCAGCTAAACTTTCTGCACTGTTTCCGACAGTTCAATATAAAAACTTTTTATACATCAAAATCTCGGCTTCCAATTTTTTTTGTTCTGTTTCCCGTATTCTTTTTTTTTAAAAAAAGGAATCCTGCTTTTACTATCAAATGTGTTTCAGAGGGTCATTAAAATTCCGAAAGAGTTCAAATGTGAAAGATGTAATTTATTTGCCTGAGAGAGGCCGGGATGAGTTATCGCTGGACATTGGCCACCAAACGATTCCAGTATAAGAGGAGGAGAAGGAGGGAGAAGGTTTTACTCCCTGAGTTATTGCTTGTCTTGTGGTTCCAGCTTGGGGTCTTCTCTCAACTCGAATGTGGTTTCTTTCCTTTCCTGTCCACCCATTCTCCATATTGACCTAGTATCGATTCCAATGATTGCAGCAACTGCTCCCAATGGCGTCGTTACCCCCACCATCTTTCAAAATCACTTTTTTTTTTGGCAACACCAAAATAATCCCCAGTTTTTTCCTACCCCACACTTCTCTGGTGCTTTTATGTTTAATATTCACGAGTAAGGGTTGGGGAGAGGGTGGAGGGAGGGGGATGATATTGAAAGGTTTCCAATCGCGAATCGAGGAGGAACCCCGCATCTATGAATTATTATATTACATGTTTATTTTATTGTAGTTGTCACTAATAATGTATTTTAATGGGAAATGGTAGTTCGGGGAGTTTTGAAATGTGCAAGCGAAAACTCCCTCGAATCGCCACATCCTAAGGAAGCATTAAATCATAACGTAAATTTCCTTTTTTTCTCGAAATCCCGGAAAATGTTGATAATATAAGTCGGTACTGAGTGTGATTCGTTTTCGATTTATTACACGTGCACTTGTATCAGAAAATAAGTATTTTGGATTCTTTTTTTGCAGGATTCCATTTATTTTTTTTTCAAGAGGTGCAGTCAAAAAGTTTGCCAGCAGGAAAACGCCAGTAAAATTCAGTAAAAGTTTGCATAGTCAGGAGCATAGACAGCAAAGTACCCATGTCTCAATTATCTATATCATATTGATCATAAAATATGGAATAAAAACCAGAACCCGAACGAGAATCCTATGTTGGCTGCGGGAATAAAAAAAGCTTGAACAATTGCACAAAAACTACAGAGTCACAGACGAGCAACAAAAATCAAAATTAATTATCTTTCAATTTTCGCTCTTTTTTGTAAAGTTCAAACTACCCCTCAACATTATATTAAACTACAGGTCGGCTCAAAATAGTTCTTCAATCCGAAAGCTCTAACCAGGGCACCTAGAATACCTGTGAGAAGAACCTAAATCTCCAACACTGCCACATTGGCAAAAATCCGAACCTAAGAAAACGAATCCCCCCCTCCTTTCATAATTCTCGACTATCAACAAAAACGAAATCAAAAAATCAGGCCGTCCCTTTCCTCCTGTTCACTTTACATTTTTCCCTCCCTCGCTTGTTTCAAATATGACATTGTATCGTTATTTACAAGAGTAAAAACATTCGGAAAAAAATAATAACAATAAAAAAAGCGAAGAAGGAAAAAATAAAGAGTAAACAACGACGGTGAAAAAACAAAATCAAACAGAAATTTATTGCCTTATTGAGGAGAATTGTAAATATTGAGAAATGTTGACTACTCTTATCGCAATCTACTTCCAAAATCTTCACACTTAGTTTGCCGTTTATTTTTTTTTCTACCTCCACGTTCCTAAAAACGGGATGCAGTTTTATGTCGCATGAAGATAATTTTTATTACTTTCAACTATCTTTATGTGCTATTGCCCCAAGGAAAAAAAATTTAACTGCTTACCAATTGAATGTCCAGTTCGGCATTTTTTTCTTCATTCAACTGCTGCATCTTTGCGATGCCAAACATTATCAACTAGAAGTGGTAGTCGTCCATTTCACGTGGTCAAAGAAATGCCCAGGCGGCCATAAAATAGTCAATTCTTGAATCCCTTGATCTGCCACTAGCACCTGGTTTCATTAGATCATCAGTGGCCCAAATTTTGTAGCTAACTCTCCATAATAACGACAGACTACTTCCTGGACCACAGCTTCTCCTACGGCGGAAAAAAAATTCAACTACGCCTCCGCCATTTTGAAAAATCTAAAAATAAAAAAAAATAAAACATTAGTCATTTAAACGGATTTGATCAATCTCTTCATTCCTTCTCCCTTTCCCTCTCCTATCCTGACCACCACAAAACGATCATTACGCTTAAATAAAATCGGAATAATGAATATTACACGCCGCAAATATGATAATGAAATAAAATAAAAGAAAAGCCCTCATTCTACTTCCGATTTTAGGCTGTGTATATTTAACTTAGCGACGTTTCTATTCAAATTAGTTAGAGCCAGACACGAACGACTCAAACTCATGCAATTTATACGTTAAGATTCAACAGATACCATCTCGGGAGAACGACGGGAAAAATCGGAAGAGAGGAGGGGGGGTTGTGGGAAAGGATTGGGAAAAGAGAGAGAGAAAGAGGGTTAAGCGAAAGGGGAAGGGGGGGCGAGAGAGAGAGAATTTTGTTTTGTTTGCGAGATATCGCCAATCATTTATCGTATCAAGGAATCGCATTACTGATTGCTCTTTAGTCTTTGATCAATGTCGATCGATTTTTAATGCATGACATCTTAAAGTCAATATAAAATAATATCGGAGTCATGGAAAGATTGGTATGCATGTTTTTTATGGTTTCCTTGTTTTTTTTTCCTATTTCAGTGTTTTTGCTCGTAATTTATAATCCAGAGGTTTTGATATCCGGGTTTTGGGGTTTGTGTGTTTTGTGTGTGTAAGGATACAATGACAGAGAGTAAATGATTTGGTATGAATCGATCACGGCTTGCAGTATATGAATAATTCATTTTCGATTGTAATGTGCATACACATGTATGATAATGTGTTCGATCCTGTAAATATAGAGCATGGACGCGTGGATTGATGTTATCGTGTATAATCTGGGTAATGATTTTCAACAGATATCCGAAGGTATCGAATCTTGATAAATATCGGCTCGTGCTCGTGGTTTTAAAGATTTTAAGGAAGGGTTAAGATTTTGAAGAAATTTCAGAGTATATATTAATTAATAATGTTAAGCTTAACTTAGGGAGCCTAATAGGGAGCGGACACTTCGGTAAGTCGTCTGCCACATAGGGGTACGCCATTTTGAAAACTGGAAGCTGGCATTATCTCGAACACGGTCTTCCGGGTCTTGAAACTCTTGTTGATTACCATAGCAACGCGAACTCCGAAATTAAGTAAGATTTGAGTTCATGCAGATTATACTAATGTAGAGATTTTGAATTAAAAGAGACTAGCAAACTGTCGGCCATTAAAAAATTTCAGCGCCATTTTGAGCAACATGGCGAAATACATAAAACAAAATTCAGGAGCCATGACACTATACGTGGCCATCCGGATTCAGAAAATAGTGACAAAGTCGCCTTATTTACGGAGATTTCGTTCTGGAATGTCTTCTGCTTCTTCTACCTTCGCATTTTTCTAAGTGGAAGCAGAACAAGCAGAAGACATTCTAGAACAAAGCCTCCGTAAATAAGGAGGATTTGTCACTATTTCCTGAATCCGGATGGCAACGTACACTGTCATGGCTACCAAATTTTCTCCTGTGTAGTTCGCCATGTTGGTCAAAATGGCGTTCAAATTTTTTAATGGCCGACAATTTGCCGGTCTCTTTTAATTTAGGGTCTCTACACTAGTGTACCAGCGGCCGACCAATAAAATGGATTGCACCAGAAACCGATTGTCTTACATAATTTGAGACTCTTGCGGCTTGTGATTGGATGGTCGCTACGATACTCGTACCATTTAGCGATGGACCATAAACTATTGTATTCAAAATCGGAGTCACAACACAAACCCGAAGTTGCAAGACCTGGAATACCGTGATCTCAAATTTGGCGGCCGCCATTCTTGAATTGAAACATCTGACAATCGCGTCGTTCGATTTTTAATTCGAGAGTGGCAGCCGCTAAATCAGCAATACGATCACTGTACAGCCATTTCGCGATTAACGACCTCAATATTATAAGGTTCTATCTACACTGCCAGAGTTTACCACCAAGTTCAGCTTATGATGAGCTGGGGTCAACCTGCACAGCGGAGATGGAATTTTAAAATATTGAATCACTAAATGTCGTATGCGAGCATGTCACGACAAACAAGAAACTTCAGACGTTAAAGAACCGTGCACAAAAATCAACCAGGATCCATTTTCATTAACACATAACAATCCAAATAGGATAACATACGCTAGACAAACACTGCAAATTTTGTCAGTACAAACGACCTTCCGACCTATAACCACCCTATTTTTTTTTTCTTTTTCGATCAAAAAAGGGTAGCAAAAATCTGAAAATGCGGCAGATAGTTTATGATAGCAGAAGAATAGGAAATAACTTTTTGTTATTTCTCATGAATAGGCTTATCCATGCTCTTATTTTTGTTTTATTTATTATCGCATTTATCCATCCTACCCTCCTCTTTAAATGTTTAATATTTTCGCAATCGATCACGCGGCTGGCTATCCCGAAATGCTTTATGCTCGAGTTCCGGATCTTCAAAGTGCATTTTTTCCACGAGGGCAAACAATATGAAACAAGGGAAAGCTATATTGTATACATATGCTTGGAAAATAAAAATAAAAGGGAACGGAGACGGGAAAAGGAAATGGAAAACGTCTGGGCGATATTGCAGGACGAGTCGTCTTCGTGCATTAAAATCGCCCTGACCGTTTTTACACCACCCTTGGGTGGGTGGGAAAAAGTTTTCCATCTATACCAGCGGGTTATTTCCCTTTTTTCCCGTAAAATGCCAGAATCCTATAAGGAGACCTGTCTTGATTACAGCCGACCCTTTTTTTTTACATTATCATGAATATTGGTTCCCATGCACGTCATATACTCAGTAAGGAGTAAGATGAAGGGGACGGGTTACACAACTCCCGATTTCTACATTTGATAACGCACACGTTAAATTTCTAATTTTGTTTCGTATGTACAGTCAATTAACCTCTCTATTGTCTAAACGTGTTCCCTTACATATTACAAATGAAAACTCGGCTAAGCTCAGTTTCCGTGTTTTTCCCTCTGTGTTATTTTTTTCCCCTTCTCCCTCTTCGAAATCATGATTTAATGCGTATGATTTTTATGGAAGCATGACCTTTTCTTTTTATAAATGGGTAAATAAGCAAAAAAAAAGAGCGGACTCTGCATTAAATCCGCGACTCCTGTTGAATTTTTATTCATATTATAAACTATTCTCGGAATATTCATGCGATCGATAGCCTTATTTATAGTTCAAATCTGTCATGTTGAGAAAATGACAGACCATCTTTGGTAAAAAAAAAAAAAAGGAAATAAAGTTATACGGAAAATGATTGTCAAAGGAATTTTGTTATTTTAACTTTTCTTTTTCGTTTTGCTTCCTTTAAATAATTTGTATTTGGTAATGAATTCGTTAGGGACAATCTGCTGGTTTAAAAAGAAGCAGGATTTTTACTGTGCAGCGCATATTAATTTTTAAAAAAGGTTTTTTGTTAAGGGTTGAGGTGCCCTACTTTAACATCCCTTTTAATGACTGATCTGCCTCTCTTTTTTTTTTTGTAGATATTTAACCTGTATTTAAAAGTAGAACATTTTTTTTAAAAGCATGAGCCGTTTAAAGTGTTATTTATATAAAATGAATTGGGTCATTGTGTATTAAAAGATTATGAAAAATGATTGATGATGTTTTGTGAAAAAAAATTGATTCTGAAAGAGGTTACGATTCGCAGTTTTTAGAGCGTAGTTATTCCTCGTATTTTTTTTTTTTTTTTTTTTTTAATTACTCAGAGTAATGTTGCTTTTTTTTATAGCCAGGAGCGCAAAATTTAGCTAAGGATGAGAAAAATTTTGAAAAAAAATTCTAAGCCAGGGAAAAATCTGGAAAAATTTATTTTTCACAAAAAGTCCCGATGCTCTCCACAGGGATCATAATAACCAGGGCTGTTCAAAATACAGAAAAAAAGTATTTCAAATATAAAATACTAATTAACTGGTTTTCTTTATTTTAAATAGAAAACACTAGGCAAGCAAGTATTTAAAATACCAAATACAAAATACCGATTACTTTATGACGATGTATTTCAATACAAAATACAAATAGTATTTTATAAAATACAAATAGTATTTTGTAATTCAAATACAAATAGTATTTTGTATTTGTACAATTTTGTATTTCAAATACGTATTTTAAATACTTTTATTTCAAATAGTGAACAGCCTTAATTATAACCATCGAAACTTCGAAATATTTTCGTTCTTGAACATGTGAAATTTTGTGAAAAAATTCTAAGCTTCAATTCTTAACTAATAAGCCAATGTTTAGTCATAATTTTGACTAGAAATAATTAAACTAATTGATTATACCATTTTTAGTCCTGAGTGACTCAAATATGACGATCATAGTCATTTTTCTGGTGGGGTTACCTGAAAAAATGCAGAAAACTTCTTAATTTATCTAAAAACTTCTACAAGTAAAAACCTAGGATAATGCGACTCTTACACACGTAATACATCGCAGCTGATTAGATAACTTTATAATAAAGAGCAACATTTCTCTTACATTATTTTTGAAAAACGAAAACGTCACATAAAGTAAAACTTTTAACTTGTTGTGCTAAGTTGAAGTTAAACAGGGTTTTTTGAATTATGTTTAATAAAGGTATGTTTACAGCTGGCACTTGCAGTTCCCTAAATACGTATATGGACTCTAAAGTTATAATTCCCGGGGAATTATTCTAGAGCTTTCACCAACAGACAAACAATGTCTCTTTTAGTTCACAAACTTCTCCGTAAATCTTTTTCGCAAAAGAGGATTTCAAAATTAACTTTCGCATAAACAAAATAACCCTTAACTGTCCCGTCTTGGACCGACACGAAAAAATAAAAGTTCTACTGATTTGAACTATTAGAGATGATCCCTCGTGTCAATCAATGATATTTACCTCTCTCCCCATCCTTATACGGCTTATCAGACTTAATAACTCAAGCGTGCCAGCCGATGGAAAAAAAACCCTGAACGAGTCAAAAAAAAAAAAAAAAAAGGTTTGAAAAATGAAATAAAAACGTCAGAAATAGTGTGTTAAGTTCGAGATTACTTCCAGTCAACCAAGCAAAACTGATAACGGCGGGATGACGAGGGTGAGACGACAGGGTGGTTGATAACAGGGGGTGAAAGGAGTGTCTTCTCGGCACAAGGTGGAGCTAATTTTATAAAATCCTCATTCCCGGAACAGGTTTTTCTCAATATCGCGGAACTCCTTTTGTTTTTCGATGGATAATTAGCATTATCCGTGGGAAACCCCTATCGGATTATTATTATTTTTTTTTTTTTAAATTGTAATAAAGCAAACTTCCGTTATTGGGTTTTGGAAAGAAATGGAAGCGCGAGATAGGTAATGCACAATCTCATAATAATAAAGTAATCGAACCCGAAAAAAAGAGCGGTAGAACAGCTGTTGGATGGGGAAACAAAGGACACACCGTTACATACAAGTCTGGATCCTGTGCTAAGCCGGCTGGAGTTTTTAAAAACTTAGGGGATGCTACCATTCTAATTTTTTTTTCCTTCTCCCTTTTCTACATATGCAGATGTATGTGTGTGTATCTGCGTGTGTGTGTATTTGGACTTTGTTTTCGCATGCATTATTTTTCCCCCTTTTTTTTATGAAAAAAAAATTGTGTTTTTCTTGTTTTCACGTTTACGCTCTGGTGATACACTTGTAACGGAAAGGTTAAAACAGAGGAAAAGATAACAAAAATATTGGATATAATAATAGGCGATTTAAAAATGGAATATTGTTCCGGCAAGTTCGAGATAGGACAACAATTGCGATCTTGGCGGGATTTCCCTTTCAGAGAAAACCAATGTTTGACTTTCGCGAAAGTGGGAAGCCCGTACAGGCCTCTGTCCGCAGGTAGGACCGAATTTAAGCGGCCTTGACAAAAGCTATCTACCTCCAGAGTAATTTGTTCTAAATAAAGAGCCTAAAGGGGGAGGGTCGCCAACTAAAAACTTTCAAGGAGGCGCCACCTCCTGCTAAAACTAAAAGATCAAGCCAGCCAGCCGCCAGCACTAGAAGCCACTAAAAAAATTAGCAGTTAGCCGCCGCAGCGAAAAATTGGTCTGCATCGTTATATTTAGCGTGGCAAAATTTATACTTTCAGACAATCAAAAATAACTTGTTGCATTTTTCTGCACTTGGCGCCATTCCGAGTTGAGGCCGCAATGGCTTCAAAGCTGCGGGCTGCGACCGTGTTTCAAAACTAAATGGGTCGCAGTTGCCAGAAAAAACCATCCACCCACATTTCTTAATAAGTATTTCCACCACTAGACCTAATATTAAAATGACCTAGATACCGCAATGCAGAATATTAAATTTGATCCCCGTTGAACAACAGCACAACATCGAAACCCTTCAAATTAATTCGCCAAACTTAATAAAAAAAATACTACACAGAATGATCCTTTATGACGAAAGAAATAAAAAAAAAAAAAGTTTTACCCATTCAAAAATGCTTAATTTGCTAAAAATTTTCAATCGATTAAAGTTGTCTCAACTTTTTTCACCCCTCATTAGTTTCTTAAGTTCGTAAAACGAGTTCCCGATTATAATTGCTTGATGAGTCTGCAGAGATTTAAATTTTAAACTTTATACACGGATTATAAAAGAAAACTCCCAATGAGATTACATCCATATAATCTTGATGAATTCACAGGATTTTCGTATAAAGCAAATAACGCGAGCGGCAATTTCAAAATCAAATTAATCTCTTTCAATAAAGAGACAACAACAAAAAAAAAAATTCCCCTTTATGGTTTTTCGCCACCCCCGTTAGACAAACGGGACGTCTGTGTGAGTGTGATGACATTCGAGTCATCGATTGGAAATAAGAAAAAGAAAAACAAAACAACAACAAAAAAAAAAGGGAAAAGAAACCAGGTTGCAGTTGGAATCGGAGAGTTTCGGCGGGAAATTATAAGAGAAAGGTGTATTTAACAAGAAGGGATGAGGTATGAGGGCACGTGTCTAGGGGAGGCGAGAATTGCCAAGCACCAGGTGGTACTTACAGTTTTTAAAAAGAATAAGAACAGCGCCAACAACCCCCGACAGTAATAGGGGTTGCAATGTGCACCTTTGGTGATCAACTGGTTTTGAATTATTACAATGGCGTAGGATTCAAGGGGGTTCTAGGATTTCACGCGCGTTTTTTAATTTTAACCTTAGAGGGTGCAAAATTGCATTTGAAATATTTCTTTTTAAAATTTGCGAAATTGGCGGGAAATAAAATTCTGAAGAGGGATTCGTTAGATAACATGTTTTAATTGTGCGCCTATGAAAAATAACCATTTGGTGGTTCCACCCTTCACGTGCGATATTACACAGCCACCTGTTCCCAAATAAAAAAAAAATTATCTTTGATTCGATGAACGGGACAAGGTACGGCATCGGAAGCCCTTATTCCTATTTACATGAAGCACATGAAGTATTATGAAAAATATCGTATGTCATATTCCGGTTTCGAATTTTTTTTTCACTTCCCAACAAATGTATCAATTTCGGTCATTGTCGCGTGTTCGATTGCTTCCTTTAATAACGGTTTCACGAATTTCCGCATAAGGACGTAACCTATACCCCCCGGATGGAAAAAAAAAACAATAATAAAAAGCGGCTAGTAAACTTCCTGTACGTTATGGATTCGCTTGCTCAGCCAAAGCGTGTTTCTGCAATGCACGAGTTGAAGGGTTTCCCCAGCCCGCCTTCCACCGTCACATGGAAAGCTGATTAGGGAGAGGAACGGCTGTCGTTCCTACCAGTTGAGCCACATCGAAGCAACAGAGTCTTTGAATTATTTACTTGTTGGATCATTCGATTGAATTCCCATTTTTTTTCTCTCTTCGTAAGAAAATCATATAGTAATAAATAAAAATGGGATGGGGGTGAATTTTTTGACATTTGGCAGTTGCTCTCCATTTCCGGATTTTATGCTTACTGTTGACGTGTAAAAAAAAAATAAAATGGTTTCGGTCGTTTTAAGCTTTTTGGGAAATAAGATTTTTTTGTCGTTGAGGGAACGGCGACGGAAAGGCCACAGAGAGAGAGAGAGAGAGAATAGAGTATCATAATTTGCCAGCAGCAGACGAAATCAAAGGGCCCATCAAAACTCAAAAGATTTCGACCTTATTTAAGTAAAAATCTTTAGATTTGATTGAGAATTTTTTAGTAGGAAAACACTTAAGCTGACCAAGGCAGAGACTTGCCCGATCGCTTTTTTGAGCTTGGGCTTGGTGAAAAAAAAAGATTTAGCCAGGTCTAGTGCATGCCTTACTTCAAAGTCTTTTCCATAATTAAGTGACTTTCATATTTATTTAAGAACAAAAAGCTATAAAGCTCGCTTGAGGCCAAATTAAAGCCAGACTGGGTGCGCGGCCTTACTGGGTTTTTTTCATCCAACCAGCCCATAAGCCCATACTGAATATTGAGCTTACCCCTGAAATAGTTTTGTGAAATTTGAGTACTCTCTTCTTGACTCGATTCAGTAATTTCCTGAATACAAAGAGTTCCCTAATTTTTCGTAAGTGCAGCTAAGCGCACCGACTCATTTTCTTACCGGCCATTAGGAAATTCCCGGTATCTAGGTGGGCCAGTCCGGCCCTGGCCAAAATGATTAAGAAATCATGAGATCTAATTTAATTTGAGGATTTTATCAGGTCCCCATCAGGTCTTGACTTGCTTCTCCTAAAAAGCCAAAACTAACTCCTCGAGAAATTACATTTACGCCCAAAGTTTAATTTCTACGCTCAACTTGCGAAAATTCACTATTTTGCATATCATTTCCCGTACAACAATGATTAGTCATTCACGGCAGATGCAAATGGGAGAATCGAAGAAAAAGAATTGGAAACGCTTTCTGCTACACTAATCAATTATTTTTATTATATCAAAGAATTACTTCCGGTTCTATGGATTTTACTCTAATTACCAAACCGTAACTAATCAACAGGAATAGGAAAGTAAAATTAAAAAGGGACGTATTAATAATAACACCCGAACAGGTGAAGAAACTAAATAGAAATAGCCCGTCGTGCAGACGGCGATTAAATTTCACTTTCTCGCCATTCCCGAATTTTTTTGTTTATGTAGATGAAAGTGATTATGGAAAGAGAAAGGGAATTAGGGGATATAATTATATAAACTTTCCGTTTCAGATATTTTCGAAATAAAAAAAAGTATATAGGTGGAAGTATTAATAGAGCAATTACCGCTAGAAGGGGAGCAATTTCTTCCATTATCTTATTCCTTCTTAAGTGGAAATTCATTTATGTTAATCTAGGCTAAATTTTCCAATTAAGGAAAGAAGGATATATAAGAAAGTTTGGAGTCGTTAGCTTTGTACGAAATTAAATGATTAGAATATTTTCGGGGACGATGAAATTAATTTTGAATTATTTCAAGGGGATGAGCTGAAATTTTTTAATGCTTCCTGGCCGATATTAAGTTTAACTAAATTGATAAAAATTTTTGGTACTGATACTTACAGCGTTTTCGTGAATTCACGCTAATGAATCTTTGTTATTTTCTCATACGCATGGCTCTATAGAGCACGAAGCCCTATTGCCGCATCACAAACACCGCGACAAGCGGCTCTATCCTAGCAGGTCGCTCGCCAGTTAGGAATTCCCAAAAATCCAGCATCCATCAACACATTATCCTTCCGGCTGAAAGCCGCAGTAATTTAAGAGGTTTAGGGCTAGTCGGACGTCCATTCAGACCTGCCTAATCCTTCGTGTCGGGGGGCGCTCTCTGTTTCTCATGACTTTCAGATTCTGGTTAAAATTACAAAGAGCTGGCATCAGAAACTGATATTGATTCTTGAAATAGCTAAAACCGAAGAAAAAAAACCATGTTAAATTTCAAATTAGTTTTTCCTGCTACTTTTTTTAAAAATAAAAATACAAGTTTACGGTTTTATTTGCTTCAAGATAAAGTCAATCGGATCAATGTCGAACTTAAATTTAAAGCAAAGCGGAAATTGGGACTAAATGACTAATTTTCGGGAAGAGGTTGTATAAAGAAAATTTCATAATTCCCGTTGTTTTATTTCTCAAAAAATTTTCTTACAATAAAACAGGTCGCAGATCATAAAAATGATTTGGAAAGTAGCAGATCAAATAAATTTGACACAAAACAAATTTTTTTTAAATAATTGATATGCAATCCTCAATACATAACTGTGCTTAAGTTGCCGTTTTATTGTAAATTGAATATCAAGTATATTTGTGTCTGATCAGTTAAGATCAGATTTGAAGTCAAAAAGAAGAATTCCGTACTTCAGTGCAGAACTCGGCCCACTCCATTTCCAAGATGGCGGCGTCTTTTCATAAGTTAACAATAAGAAACAAGTTTCAAATCGGAGATTGACTTAGTCGAGTTCTACATTAAAGTACAGAATCAAATTTAAAAATATCTAGCTCAGTGGATGGTATGCCAAACTCACACTTAAAAGTCCAGCAGTGCATTCCACTCTACTGTTCGGATTTTTTTTTTGACTTTTTTTCACCTCTGACTAATGTCATTGGAGTCACGCAAAAATTCGAGGATTAAACATTCCATAAAAAGCAATGAATGTGTCACTTTCCACGTCATTGTCTGGCAAATCAGCAAGCGGGAACAGTTAGCAATACTCAGAAAAAAATAGACACTTGAAGAAGAAAGAGTATGTCGATTGAAAAAACTCAGGCTAGTTTTAAAATTAAAAGATTTTCACACTGCACTTTGATTTTTTCGTTAAGATTTCCAAAAAGCTGGAATCAATTAAATACTTACTGGCAAATGGGAGGAATCGCGGTTTCCCAAAATATTTTGTATCTGGAATTTTTAGAGACGATCTGAACTTTCGGAGAGTGAACACTTTTTTCAAATCACAGTATCTTCTTATTTATTTTTTTTAAAAAACTACTTACCATAGTAAAAAAACTGTAGACTAATTAGGCGCATGGTAAATCTGTTTTGATTAGACTCAGATCTAAGGGTTTTTGCTCCTGCTCTAAAACTTCTTCTTTAAATGCCCGCTCCTCGTCGGAGATTGGCGATCATCATGGCGATCCTAACTTTGGAGGCTGCCGAACGAAAAAGGGATACTGAATTTTGGCCGTACCAGTCTCTTAGATTCTTTAGCCAGGATGTTTTCCTCCGACCCGGTCTACGCCTGCCTTCAATCTTCCCCTCCATCACCAGCTGTAAGACTCGAAGATTTTAAATAACTAAACGGCGATAGAACTCCGACAGGTGTCCAACGATATTACCGTCTTACCTGAAAAACAAAATCTTTCTTTAAAAAAAATTTCAGCGGAAAAAAAAATCAAGCGATCTTTTATTTTCCCTAAATCAATGCCAAAAGCAATGCGGTTTAAATTTTTAAGCGATTTATTCAACCCTCAGCTTCAAAACGAAAAAGTACCACGCTAAACTCAACCGAACCGCCTAACTAAAACTCCCGTAAGTTAAACTCCAACCAGGCCGTCATCTTACATTTTACAACTGTATTGCGACAGGCAAAAGGGGGGTTTGAAATTCCCTTATGTTAAAGCAGAGAGGAAACCTGCATTTCTAAGGGATGATCGTTTGCGCTTGTCTGACTAGTAGGGGTTATGCGTTTGAGTGGATAGGGGAAAAATCCCTTCCAAACAACATTTCCAATACATGGAATTATAAAAGCAACGTATAATAGTTTCGAGATCAGAAATCCAGAGTTACACCGGGTGGGTGCCGTGTGTTTGGACATCTTTTTTTCTCTTTATTGGGGGGGTTATTTTTTATTTGGTGTCATTTTTCTATATACTTAAAAGCCTTTGTCTATTTGCTCGATCGCTCGAATTTTTAATACAAAATCTTTGCTAAAATTTGTGTGTGATTCGGTTTTTATTCTTAATTATTATCGGAAAAAAAAACTTAACCTAAACTGGACGAATTCGTTTCCCTTGATCGTATTTTGGGGATCTTCATTTATTTTTTTTCGGTTTTCTAAATGTTGTGAAGTTTTCATTTCTTCAAAGTGTTGTGTAAAGTTTTATTTATTTATTTAATTAATTAATTTTAAAAAAAAGTAATAGTATTTTTTTGAAAAAAATTTTGATGTCATTTTAATTTCGCACTTTTAAAAAAAAATCGTAACAGAGAACACCAATTGACTATTTTTTATTTTCTTTACTTTGTAACGGAGAGTACTTCAAAAAAAATACTTGGATGAATAAAAAATGTTTTGGAAAGTTTAAAGAATTTAAAACGATTTTTCTCTGGAGCATAAAAATCAAGAAGATTGATAAGAATTTCCCGGGAAAAGAAAAGAAAGAAAAAAAAAGAGAAAATTCCTTTTTTTAAAAAAAAATTTTATTCGAGATTTGCAAATATTTCAAAGTCGGTAGTGAAATAAAAAGTGACGTAAATCAAAACTCAAGGAACGTGACAGCTATCGGAGACTGAGTTGGGGAAAACGGGAATTCAGAATAATCGATTTACGTTATTGGTTTCGAACATTGACAAAGTACACAATTTTTTTTCTTTTTTTTTTTCCGGAAAAAAAAGTGAGCAAAAAGAAAAAAAATTAGCGCGCCGATATAAAAACCGAACGGGAAAACCTGGCCAAAAATCGTATCAAACAAAACACGAAAAATGCCGCGTTGCTTAATGGCAAAGAAATGGAAAGCATATCCGTGGCCGGATCGGGAAGGTGACCCCCAAATATCGGAAAGTGATCCTCCAGGAGGAAACGGAAACGAAGAGGAAGATGAAGAAATTGACGTTGTCGGGGATGCTAACGATAACGATCCGACACAAAGAGGATGGGCACCTGTCGGTGTCGTACCGACTCCTAGTAATTGGGGACCTTCGAGTCCAACAGCAGGAGCAACAGCACCCAGCCCGCCACCTAATCAAAGCGGATCTACCATGCTAGACACGGCTAGCCGCGTTGCAGTTTTGTACAATGGTAAGTGTTTACGAATTTCACGAAAAATAAAAATGTTTCCCCCGGGGAATCCCGAACTAGGGCACCACACTTAAGATCTCTTGACAAACAACCCCTAATACAAGGATCTATCGTGTTTACTCACGTTTCAGACACAATTCGTAAATGAGCTAAAGTCATGTTACTTAAACGTATAAAGTTAAATCAAAGCTCTTTGTCGATTTTCGACTAATTGCTCAAACCCTCTCATAATAGCTTCATCAATTAAAAAGTATTATTTACGGTATAAAGTTTATTACGTGAGTTTAATTTTCCTGTTGAAAGTGATAACGATGTTTGACAACGGTGTTTAGAAAAGACGTGTTGACGGGTTTAAAGCTTTTATTTTATGAGTAAAATATAAAAATTGATTCACGCCTTGATTGTTCGGGTGTAAGTTTTTATTCGCCGTGATACGAATTTTTCAAAATTATATTTTACATCGAGTTGGCATTTGAGCTTTGCCGGGAGAAATTAAAATTAAGTGTAAAAAGTTGATCGGTATTTGTAGCCGTAGGCAAGAGCATTTGGGCACTCGCCCAAAGTCCGCCTGCTCAGAAATCCGAACTTCAATTTTATTAATTATATTTGCCCAATGACTGTTTTTCATCATGCTCAGCTCAAGAGATGTGATTTTAGCTAGATTTTCATCTCCCCATAAAGTATTAGGGTAAGACCAGTTGCGTCTGCAAAAATCACCCTTTAATCTTTTCTTTGAGAGTCCGATCGACATTCCTCTTCCCATTGTAAAAATGTTACAAAAGTTTAACTTTCTTCGAATTTTCTTGTCTTTGAAGCAATCTTATAGTGTGCGACCCTATACAGTATTATCCTTAAGAATTGAATTTCAACGGCTTCGACTTTGATTTTGCTAGTAGAACAAGTTTCACTACCGTACTAAAGAGCTGGAGCTGCAATAGTGCAATAGCCTAATCAGCGCAAAAATAAGGTCTTAGGAAGAATAATTATACGGCCTAATTCACATTTTTAAAAAATAATTTTTTTTTTAAATTTTTGGTTCTGAGCTGCAACCTTCTGCTTCTCCCGCATGATTAAGCTTTAAACACGACCCACAAAAATCATTCTCTGATTGTCGCACCCCTTTTATATTGCCGACCAGCTCAAAAACTCATTCGTCACTCTTTGGCGCAACTGAAAATATTTTGGCCCTATTCAGGAATAAAAACTAACTATGGCCACAACAGGACTTCAAGTCCTACTGTTGCATCACATACATCTTGCTATCCAAAAACTACTTAAATTTTATTTCCGGCAACAAGTTGGTCCTCTTCCTTTTTTTCTTCAACATCTATTCGTGCACCTACAAACAATTAAGATCAGTTCTAAAAAGCTCAACGCTTCTTCTCGAACCTCTCCTTTTTTTAATAAAATTCCAAAAAATTGAAAAAGCAAGAGAAACGATTAAGGATTTATAAAAAAATGACGTTTATTTTCTCGTGGCCCCGGCAGTCCACTAATAAATCAACATGATTCATTTTATTCTGTTTTAGCAATAATGCACGGGGGTAAATGTTATTGCAAAATGTAATCTCGAAAACAAAGCTTTCTTCCCAAATAATTTATGTTTTTAATTTAATTTTTCATTTGTGTCGAGAATAAATGTTCGGCTGAATATAAAACTTGTAAATTAACCTGAGTTAGGCTTCGTGCTTTTCGGTTAAAATAAAGTTTAAAAAAAAAAAAACGGTAACGAGAGACAGGGAGGAAGGGAGGATTAAAATTTAAAATCCAGTTTTGTGAGGAATTATCTTCTCTATGAAGCAATATTTCATTTTTTTTTTTTTTTCACAATTTCGTGTATCTTTAAACCTGGGCTTAAATTATGTTATCTCCTAACCTTTATTTTTTTCCTTTAGGGAGGGGAAAAAATCGGGGTATAGCTGCGGCAAAATCCTTAGGGATTGTTCATTGACAACATGTGACGTTATATTCTTTCTCTCTCTCTCGTTTTATCTTTGTCTATTGTCAGTGTGGGGACATCGTTAGCATCATTATTTATTATCGTTCTGAATCCGTTATTTTCGCCCCCGTTCCCCTTTCGGCGCACACCTCCTACGTTCCCCCGAAGCTCCGAGGGGTTCTTCTACCAAGAGCTGACAAATTGGTTTCGGTCTTTGTGGTCAATGAATTCATTTGCATTGACAAATTGATATAAAAAGCTTTTTTCGTATCCCTTTTTTTTGTTTATTTACTTTAAAAAAAAAAAAGTCTGGGACTCGGTAATTTGATTTTATGTATAACGATTTTATTATTTTTAAGAGTTTTTTATGATTTTTTCCCCCGAGAGGATTTGAAAAAAGTTTGGAGTTGGAAGATATCCCGAGCGGAAATTTTTTTATGGGCAAAAGTCTGAATGGGAAAAGTAGGGATTCGGAAATGAATATGTATAAGGACCATTCGTCATAATGGGGAGGACAGATCCAAAATTTTAGTAAATCTTAGCAGAGAACCTTATAGAAGAAAAGGAAAAGGTCAGCTCAGCCTCTCTGAAAGTATCTGGTGGTTACATTACTCCGAAATTCGGATCGAAAACCTTCGAAAGTCTCAAACTCTGCACTGATCGGCTACAAAATTCTTCCTCCACTCTAGAACTACTCATATGACGTCATATAGTAATTCGCCAAATGCCGTTCTTCTTCTTCTTCTTCTTTAAGTGGCGTCGGAGATTGGCGATCATCATCGCTATTCGAATCTTGGATGCAGCTGCCGAAACAGGGACGTGGAATCTAGTCCATACCAGACCCTTAAATTCCTGAGCCACGAGGTTTTCCGTCTGCCTGGTCTGCGATGTCCCTCGATCTTCCCTTCCATGATTAGGTGCAGGAGCCGGTATTTTTCATTGCGCAACACATGGCCGAAATATTGGAGCTACCGCCGCTTCCGCTGCCGCAAATGCCGTTGGCCAACGTTGCCGTTCGTTTTTCCTAAACATTTTTTCCTAATTTTAGTTTTCCTAACTTTTTTTTCCTAAAATTTAAAATTGCAAAATTTAATTTTCCTTAAAAAATTTTTCCTAATTGTTTTTAATGATGGCAAAATAGTTTACATAGTTGGCCAAATGTAATTCATCACAAATACGAGGGACCAACACTATAACGCCGAATCTGGGCGGCAAGTAGAAGGGCTCTAGACGAGCTACAGTTTGCAACCTGTTGCTGGAACTTCTTACTGCAGATGTCGCAGTTGTGTTGGGCTCAGCCTAAGTTTAAACAATAGCAAACTAGCAGATAATATTTCTCTACTTTAAAACCTAACGCCAAGCGAGAACACACAGGCATGACCTAAAAGGTAGCTAGCACAACTACGAGTGAAGACTCAGAAAATTAGACACACTTAATTTGGAAATGAGCAAATATGACAATCAACTGCCACTTCAGACAAATATTTTTCAAACTGTCATCTCCGTAACTTGCGAAAAATTCGACAGGTTTAAAAAAAGCACACACTGACGTGTATAAAATAATGAAATCTCGAGTAAGGTCCATTAACTAAATCACGCGCGAGTGTTTGATTCGTGTTCCGATAATTTATTGCGGAATTCGCTCATGTCCGATCATTTATCACGTCCGTTTCTGCTTTCATTAACTACAGTCTACATTAGGCAGATCAGATTGACGTTGGGTAGGTTTGCGGTGAGGAGGGGACTAATTGCTCTTTTATATCCCTCCCCTCCCCTTTCCGAATTTCTCAATTTCCCAAAACCCGAAACTCTCCGAATTCTTTCCTCCTCAAGGTCCCTCCTTTCGAATTTGCGGTTTCCTGCGCTCAAAATAAACAAGATATGGCGTTTGAAATACGTATAAAGTTTTACTGCAGTCTGTAAAGTTTTGAAAATGTTGAATCCAGTGAAACAAGCATCACCAGAAATGAAAAGGCACGAGAAAACGAGGAGGAAAGCATTTCGCCTTTCTCTCCCTCCTCCCCCGCCCGCGTTTTTACCCCGTTCCTCCACGCTTTACCCGTCCCCCCGGCTCACTATTTTCCAAATTCCCGCACTCAGTTCTCTCACAGCGGGTGAAAAGCTCTCGATCGAGAGGCTCGGGCCTCTTCTCGGCCCGAGCTTTTCTGGATCACAATTTTCATCGGATATCGTTTATTACATTTTCTTTTTGGATATATAAATTACCCACGTGTGTGTGTGTGTGTGCAATTTTTTTTTCTCTAACCGTTCTTTTAATTCTCGCTATCGAAAATTTTTTATTTGAGTCGTTTTTCTACGGAGACGGTCAACGGGAAACGTTAGAAGAAGGAGTGGATGTAAAGTAAGTGATTCAAAGTTACCGAGTTTCTTACGTTTTTCGTTAGCGATTTGTTTGACTATTACCCCCCTTTTCGTAGTGATTCTTGGCCGCAGGCGTAAGTATAAATAGGTTTATTAGATTCAATTTGAAACTTGTAATAGATAATCCGGTACCTTTTCGAGTTAATTGAGCTAAAGTATTATTAATTTCCTTTATACAAGATTTAGTCAACGCAGAATTGGTTTTTATCATACCGAAAAGCTAATAAATGAGGACGGTGGGTTTTAAACGTTTTTAAAAGCGTCGAACCAATTAACTTTATATATCTAATGATTAAATATTGATACAGTAGGTTTTCTAATTTAACAGGGATCAGCGATTTTCAAAATGGGTAGGGATAATAATAAAAAAATTAAGTTTTAGAAGATGAAATGGAACGAAAAGCCTTTTCAGCCTTTTTGCACCCACTCACTCCTAGACGTAGGCCTCTCGCAATCTTTTTCATACAGTTTTGAGGTCTTCCTGTGCTTATCGCATTCTCAGGTTCCTCCCCTTCTGTCAGAGACTCCTAGACAATGCGCATCTTTTGACATGTAATCTTTCCAGCGGAAGCCTCGAAGAGCCTTAAAGTCTGCTACTTGTAGGTTTTTCTTTCAGAACCTGAAGTATATAACCCCTCAGCACTGAAAGAGTAGCATGTGCCAGCACAATGATTTTTTCCACCCTTGTCGGTTTATAGTCTTTCTTCTATATTTTGTAGCAAAAAATACTTTAAGGTCTCTCTGCCGTTGACTATCACATAGCACCTGACTACAGCAATGTCAAGCATCCAGCTAAGGGCTTTCCGCGAAAGAAGCTAATAAATATTCTTGCAAAAACCCTCCTAGTGAACCAATAGGACACTTCAAGTAGTTATTTTGCCATTAAATTCCTTAAAATTTTGAACAACCCTACAAAACATATGTTTAGCCTATAATTCTAAAATATTTCCACGCAATGCTATGAAAATTTTCCTCGTTTCAGCAATAACTGTCTCTTGGGCCTAAATCGTTTGTTCTTGATCTATTTGAAAACACTAATTACTTCAAAAAAATTTATTTCGAGTGATGATAAATTTTCACTTGTAAGATAAATGTAGAAGAATCAGCTTATTCCAGTAAGCTGCTGCATTTAGTGTTGAGGTTTGATAATTGAAGACGGATGCGGCTGAGCCCTTTGGGATTAGCAAAGGGGGCTCCCTTACTTCTCAGTAAATTTATCTCTACTCTCTTGAATTCAATTTTTTTCCCCGCAAACGTACTTTTTAAAACTATTTGCACTAACTCACAAAAACAACTGCTCCCAAAATTCTCCTCCATTCTCTCAAAGTTCCAATTATTTTGAATTCAAAAAATATGTTTGGTTTTTACTTCGACACAATTCTAAGATTGGCGAAGTATTGAAATCGCTACACTCGGATTTGACCGAGAGTAATCTTTAACTTTTTTCCCCGTCCGTAATTGCCGTATTTTTATTTTCACTGAACATTTTTTGAACAATTTAAGCCATATTTTTTTGCTCTACGTTAACCGGTTCGGCCGCTTTTGGCAAAAAATGAAAATTTTTTTCCGTTTCTGTTTTTGTGTCCGCCGTTAGTATCCACCATAGCCTAAGAATGACGAAAGCTATCGAAAATTTAATTACATCAGTTCGTTCAGCATTTATGTCCGACGATTAGATTTTCAGCTCTTAAAATTCAGGCGTTCCAACGAAAGAAGGAAAAGTGTAAAAAATCGGGATTAATATTTTGCGATCGTGTCCACCTATCGAGTCAAGCGTTGATGACGTCACCGTTTAAAAGCGACCGCGAAAGGGAAAATCTTGGCGAGCCAAGCAAACTCTGAGCAAGGCGTCCAGAGTCTTAAACCGCGCTTGTCTTTTACTAAAAGCAGATTCCAACTACCGCTGAATCCTGATGTTAACTTGCCTCCTGTATTCATAACTAGAACGTATTCCAAATTGGCCTCCCGCTCCTTTCCTGGCAGCTCACTATTCCGTTTCAAAAACCTTTTTTTACCAAGTTTCAAATCTCAGCTAAATCCCTAAAAAGAACGTTCCTCAAATTTTAAAACCTTTCGCTCTTTAAAGAGGCATTAGAAAAATAGATTCACACTCTATTTTGAACACTGAGAACAATACGCAGCTGTAGCCAACAACCCAATCGACAGGAAATTCGACTGCGGTCTGTACAAAATCATACCCAACCCGAAATATTTATACCGTGCCAATCGCTAAAAACCAGGATTTGCGGTTTTCCGATACAACGTCCCAACTTCAGTTTAATTTTGTTACATCACAATCTTCCATCCGCCCCACGACTAAACTCACTTGACGGGATATATCGATGGAATTTTAAATGAGGAACCTCCGGGGTAAACGGCTCGTATTCTAATTAAGGCCCGTTATGATTTTCCTCGTGTGCAAACTCTCGCTCCGAACCCGGGGATGAAAAAAAAAAAAAAAAAATTAAAACCGACAGAAAAAATCAAAATCGAAGAAACTGACACGAGTTTTCAAACAATATTTCCGGAAAGCGAAACAAAAAAGATAAAACTAATCGCATTTCCGTTTTTTTCCCTTTCTTTTTTTTGTCAGCAAAACCTTTTTTTTTTTATAGGAGAAATGGGATGATGAAACGAGGAGGAGACAGTATCGCCCGAACTAAGTATTGATTCCCTACCGCGATTCTTGGCACGTTGCCTACATTGAAAAGTACGCACGACGATTCGGTGCGAAACCATAGACCAAATTAAGAAATTTATATTCATTGAATTGCTGATTCAGCAAAGCATAATTCGATTAAACGGAAACTAATTATTAATCAAGAGAAGCTCCGAGTTACATAGGCTTGATGGCTTAAGCGAGTAACGACTATAAACTTATCGATGCATTTCCCGGTTATAATTTCAAAATGGAGGAATTCGTTGCACTGGAAATAACGCAAATATTATCGGGAACATATAAAACCGATGGAATGGACGGATCGCCTTTACCCTCTCGCTTATTTTTTTTTCCTCCTTATTATATGGGGGGGCACAATAGGTTGGACGATCATGACTGACCATATCACTTCTCAGAATCGATTCAGCTATTACAATCGTACATGCGACAGAACAAATTGTTTCCTCACGCAAGATTTACCCCAGACTAGATTTTCTTTTCCGAAGTTTACCGCTGCCACGAAGGGATTTTTTACGTCAATTAGGGTATTTAAATTATTACTTGTTCGATCGAATGCGTTTAATTTTTAAAAGAAGTTAATCGATCAGTTTTTCCTGGTAGAAGCGTTTTTTGATTATGGAAGGAGAAATGCGAAGTTTCGTAAAACGAACATAGAGTGATTTTTGTTAGAAGAGACATGTAATTTTTGTTTAGCTGGAAATGAAGAATAAAGTTTTGGGAAATTGAATTAGGAATTTCTGACTGGAATAGAATGATTGTGAATTCATGCGTAAGAAGGAATTTTCTATCGGGCCAAAGCTTAGCTCTAATTTTGGGCTCCGTTTCAAGAAAAGCTCAAGAGTCCTATAAAATGTTTAGGTGACTAGTTCCAAATTGAGTCACGTTTGTTCCTTTAAGGCTCGAGCTTGCACACAAAAGCGGCCAACATCGAAAAATTAAACATGTTCTACCTATAACCAACCAAAGAAGCTGAAGCTCTACTAGTCTTATTTTTAGCCCTAGACCGGTAAGAACGAATTTTTGAGTTCTGCAACCGACTAGCACCCCAAACAAACCTAACTACTAATATTTTGAAGAGGGCTTTCAACTCAGGTTTCCAACGACAACTCTTGCAGACTTATCAAAGCTTCTTCTTCTTACAGTACCTTCCCCCAACGGGAACTGGCGACCATCATGGTTTGAGAGCTTATTACGGCGTGCAAGAGACCCTAGCAGGATCGACTGTCTTGGGTCTTGCACAGCAAACCCCCGGCCTTGATGGTTATACTAGGGAGCTTAATGCGGTGGCTTCCCAACACCTCCCGGAGCCAATCCATCATTCCTCGACTCAGCCTCCTGCTTCCTAGACTTAAGCCTAGCCAACTTTTACTGTCTTTAGCCTTAAGCCAGTACTGGTAGGACTGCTGCCCCCAAACAGAACCCTTACCAGATTGCTACCTCCCGGGTCAGGAGGAATCTGGAGCTCGACACGGGCAGGTGCGCCAAACCTGAAGCAGGACTGTTAATGTTCCCACCGACTACCCTCAAAGCTGCAGATATCTTAACTCTTAAGTCTGTAACACGTACATAACTCGATTACTCGATCTTTTATCAAAATCATCCAGCCATTTTTTCAAAAAAAAAAAAAAATCTTTCCGCAGTAATTTAATACAAATCTGATAATTTTATAATTAAATGCAATTCACAATTTATTCCCTTCCTCTTAAATTTATAGCTAACGCCGATTTTTTAATCTCGAAAAAAACCGACGTCCTCATCCTCCTTCATCTTTCCCTTTAACCCTTGTTATTTTAACATTCCAATTTATTCGAGAATTTCCAACGCTAATGAAATTGAGGCGCGCATTGAACAAGAAGGAGAAAAAAAAGGGGGAAAAGAAAGATATATATATTAAAAATTAAACGCTTCAAACAATAAAAAAAAAAGAAAAATCTCAGAGAATGGCATAGTTTTCGAAAAAAAAAAAAAGAATAAATAAAAAATTCTTTTATCCCTCAATGAGATAAAAATCATTTTCTGTTCTTCTTATCCCATTTTCATTTTTTTTGTCTTTGTCTCCTTTAAAAAACAAGAGTCACATTAAATTAAAACTCGAGAAATTCATTGCGACATTCTCATTACCGAGTTTTAAACGGAAAAAGGGGCCATGAAACATTTTAAAAAAAGAAAATGTTTGTTTTTTATTTTATCCGAACTCGAAAAAAAAAAATTTTTTTTAATCCGCATAATTATTAAACTCATCCTCGAATATCGACGATGACTTCCAAACTGAAACTTTTCCGAAAATTATATATTAAAGTTAAACCGGGAATTTTGTTTTTCAAACTATTTTGCATAATCCTTTTCTCTCTCTAAACTTGGAAAAGGGAGATTTAGAAGAAGGAATCGGTAGGATATAGAAGAGGGGGGAAGGAGAGAGAGAGAGAAAAAGGAAGAGAGAGTATTCGGTAATTAGCATTTTCTAGAAAAAACTTTGCCTTCGTAAAATATTTTCACAGCTATTGGACGTTTTTATTTTTTTCCAGCGGAGTAATTAAATGAAAAATCTTGTAATCTCCCGGTAATTAGGTCTTTTTTCTTTTTGACTTTGGAAAACTCAGTTCGAAAAGTCCAAAGATCGTTTATTTTTTAAAATGTGGGATAATTAGAAAATTTTTAGCCCATTTAGGGAGTAACTATAAATTCTTTTGCTTTGGCACTCAGGGTCCACAAACTCGATCTGCATTTTAGGATCGCTTTGTCAGCAAAGAAATTTTCCATACATGAAAATGTCTGTTTTCTTTAAATTTATTTACTCTCCTGTATCAAATAAACGCATAATACACATTCTCCGAAAAAAATAATTCTGCCACGTGAGCTAAACCTCCCCAACCCCCTTTAAACAAATATTTCACTCCTATAAATTTAAAAAATTTGACGCTGAAAACTTTAATAATGTTTTCATTTACAACTTCCCTTTCTCTTCTAAAAAAAAAATCAAACGGCCCGTTTTCGAAAGCGAGATCGAAAATTCTCCTACCTCAGCAGAAAAAAAAAAGATTCCATTTTCCTTTTTACGTTGAAAGTGGGGATGATTTCTCCCGCGGGAAATCCTTCCTCTTCTGGACGTATTCATTTCATTACACGAGGTAACTTATATATACCCTTAGACACAAGGGTGGGAAGAGAATCAAGTCCGCCCCAAAATGAAAAGATTTCCCGATGTTATTTTCCAAAAAGTTTTGATGCGAAGTGCCGACAGAACGGGTCAACTTAAATTACATTCTGATATTCATTACGCGGATCACGAACGTTGCATGTATGTGTGTGTGTGTGTATGTAACGGTCTCCTAATGGAATTGTATTGTATTCTCCTACTCAAATCCAACTTTTTCCATTACAGGAAAATCAAATTGTTTTTGTATCCTTAACTGGTTTTAATAAACGACTTCCATTCAGGTATAACCGAGGAAGCCAATCAAAAGAAAGGGTTAAAAAGTTTGATTTTTCCTAAAAGGGAAATATTTTTGAAAAAAACATGGGAGGAGATTTACATCAACGAAAAATTTGATATGGGTTTCCCTGTTAGAACAATAAAGAGAAGGGGAATTATTTTTTTGAATTCGATTAATCGATTACTCCCTCGATGGTCTAAATCCCCTTTAATCGAGCAGTTAGGCAAAGTTACGAAATTAATCCGGTAAATTAGACGGAACATTGCGCTTGTTCATTGGACTAAATAATTCAAGGGACGTCTCGCGATCGTGATGTGCAAAGGACGGGAGGAGAAAAGAATCTTAAAAAGATTCCGGGTTGAAAGATTTTGATAAATCGATCTCGAAATTCTTTTCATAAAAAATTCAAGGGAAGGAAGGAGATGTAGCTGTGTTTGTTTGTTAGTTTTTCTAAAAAGAGGACGGCGGAAATAAGAGTTGGACATGACTGTGCTTGCTACAATATCATCCTGTTGATATACTTTCCCAGCATGTCTGAACTTGTCTAGTGATGAACTTAAAACAAATTTCGCCTAAAAATTTACAACTCACGACAACTTTTTTTTTATTTTGATTGATTCCTTAAGAAATCAAGAAACTTCTAGTACTACAATCATCAAAAATTTCAAACCTAACACAAAACTAAATACAAAGAAAATCCTCACAACGTCTTTAACAGGATATTATTAAATTAAAAGATTGTCGTTTTCCTCACATACCCAACTCACGTTTTAATCCCATAACAATTCTTTTAATTTTCTGGTTCGGAGCAGAAGACGGCATTTAAAAAGGAAAAAAAAAATACTATCTTAGAAAACAAGGTTGGATTTAATGATTCCAATTCCCGGGAGGTTTAATTAGAAGTTTAGGGAGTTTTTAGGACCCCCTCTCCTCCCCCGTCCCATTTCTCTTGATATACATCGCTAGAAGGGAAAAGGA
The DNA here is from genome assembly GCA_023512825.1 of Liposcelis brunnea. Taxonomy (NCBI): domain Eukaryota; kingdom Metazoa; phylum Arthropoda; class Insecta; order Psocodea; family Liposcelididae; genus Liposcelis; species Liposcelis brunnea. Next base: position 6,592,474 of record CM042073.1, on the reverse strand, counting down.
TATTCGTTTCAAGTCTTAGCACGTAAGAATCAATACCATGTGCTCCTTTTCTTATCGAAAACACGTCCTTCGGACCTGTTATGCCCTTTTCTGCTACAGTTGACGTGACTTCTTCCTTATTTCCCCCCTCTCCACAAGTTTTCAACCTTCTTCCGCGCTAAACCGTAACTGAATAATAATACAAAAAAAATTGTGGAGGATTGCGTCGATAAACATTTGTCCGTTTTTGCGTTATCGAGGGATATTTTCTCATTTATATTCGATTTCCAGTTTTGTATTACGCTTGAAATGGTTTGTTGAAATGAAATCGTCAAATGGATCCCAGAAAACAATTTCACACAAAGCTGAATAAAGAATTAAATTGGAACAGCTTAATGAATTCATTCTCTTTACAAGGTATTCAAAAACATTTTTTTCCCCCATGTTTTTTCAAAAGTTCGGGGTGAAAATATTGTTGATTTTTAGTTTTAAGAAAAGATTAAAGATGTAAGTGAGAGTAATGTATGTAACAAAGGTTCGAGAGAGGAGGGATTTAAATAGTTAAATGCAATCGGAAATGACTGTTCTGTTTCCACGAGAAACATTAATGCTAAAATTGCCGACCTTAGGAAAAGCCATTGTCTGGAAGTGTTTGCTTAGCGAACTTTGTTCTTGAAACTTGTTATTTCACGGTACTAGTTGGAATTGAAAAGTCGAAAGTTTCTCTGAATCTTGAACGGTTTATCTAAATTTGAATAATTCTCATTTCCATTGTTGAACCAAATACTTAACCTTTATAACCTTTTATTGGAATTATCTTGTTATTATTGTGAAATTTTTTAAAAAAGGTTTCGGTGTGCAAGCACTATGGCTTTTTGTTTTTGGCATGAAGCTAAAAGTTAAAGAAGGCGCCGAAGAGAAAGATGGAGGCTTTGGAAATGTGGCTGTAGAGTAGCACGTTAGAACAAGAGAGGAAGGTCGTGCGGGCAAAAAGGTGATTGTACAGTGTCAAAGATTAAAATCTTTCGGTAATGACATGTAGCTACCTGCAACTGGCAATAGATGAGGGGAAGATGAGAACAGACGCACATCGCAGACCAGGCCAAAGGAAGTCTTCATGGGTCTAGAATATTTGAAACTGGTATAAGAACTGAACTTAATGTCATCTTCTCCTTCTTCTTAAATTAGGATGGTCCGACCTGTCTTAACTTATGGTGCCGAGACTCGAGCCGAAACACAGAGGACAATGCGTACCCTTAAAGCCATCGTAGGAAAAACGAGGTTGGATCGTGTTTGATACGAAGATGTCAGTAGCCAATGCAACACCAGCGGCATAACAAAGTTCGCAGAAGCGCGGAGGAAAGCTTGGAACTCACATGTAGAAAGAGCCGACGACCAGCGCCTCATAAAAGCCGTTAGAAATGCCAAGCCTACAACTAAACTTCTTCCAGGCAGACCACCGAAACGATGGGCCGATAGTTGGGTGTCCTCGTCGTTCGACACACCATAGCAGTCCATAAATTTGCGTGAAGAAAAACAAGCGAAAGCCTTCTATAAGAGGAAGAAGAAATCGGTGGACGTCCAACTATCAACTTATCTCTTAAGTCGTCTTCCAATGGGACGAGCGGTTTCCGGTTTATGATCCCAGGCGATAGGAAGAAAACTGTCATTGTTCATTCTACCAACATGTTCATTCCAGCCCCTTCGTCGCTATCTCGTCCAAAAAACTATGTCCTCTGTTGTCGCTCCATACGAGGTTTCGAACACTAACGCTCGTGATGATTTCTCTGCTGCACGCATAGTGACTCTTGTATCAGACCTCAGAATGTTTTTCCTAAACTTGGCAAAATCTTACGACTCAACAAAATTCTATAAGATTTGAAGGTTAGCTGGCATATTTTTAGTAACAAGTAAAGCATCAAAAAATCAGGCCTGTTATACAAGCCTGTTAGATGATTCATACTTAAAACGCTTTCGAGAACATATCATTAATTGTCGCATGAAAGCAAAACGTTGAAAAATTCTTCACGTGTTTCACCACTAACATTTCTATCTAGAAAACGCTTTTTCAAAGCACGCAAAAACTTGTATGAACTTCCTGTTTGCTAGGGAACAAAAATGAAAGGGAAAGGAAGAGAAAAAAAAAGGGAATGAAAATATCATCGTTAAAGCTGATGAAAATATTTCTAAACGAAAGAACAAGGCTTCTTCACTAAGATATCGCTTTTGTCGCTAAGAAAGCACGAGACGAACATAAAAGACAAGCAGAAGACATTAAGGCACCACATTACGAGTTTTGTTTACAAACAAGCTTGATAATTCTCATAGTGAGAGAAATTCTAATATTAAATAGAGATCCCCTTCGTTTAGCTTACGGGGCGAAATCGTTTTAAACGGGTTTTCAATGGCAAAGTGGTGAATTTTCATAACTTAATGTCAAATGCGGATGACATATTCAGGGAATATTACTTACTTTTGCTTTTAGCTTTCGAATATTCAATGGGAAATTGACTTCTTGAATGATTCAAGTTCCGTATATATCAAATAACATTATAAAGATTCCACCCCTTCCTCTTTTTAAGCTTTATTCACCGGTTCGGAGAGTTTTCTTTTTTTCCCTCTCTCTCTCTTACCCCGTGACGTCATCATCAGTTTAAAATATTCTAACGTGTGCAGTAATTCATGCACAAGCAACAAACCGCAACTTGGCTGGGTGAAAAAGGAACCATCCAACCGGAATAAGAATCTTCTTCCTTTTCCCTTTGTTATTTTGTTTTCCGCCGGAATCTTTCCTCTATTTTTATTATTCTTGAGGAATTTTTCCGCGCCCGGGATCGTCGCTTTCGTTTTTAATTCGAGGCGGTTATCCCGATTTTCATAGTTTATTTTTTTTGTTTTTTTTGTTTAGGGAAGAGAAAAGCGCGCTGGCAAAGCGAAATGTTTAAACCCAGGAAATATAAATGACGAAACTGACTTATTTATCATACGACGGGAGACTCATAATTTCCTCTCGAGCTTTATGTTTCCGTTTCCGGGCAGTGCATCCAAATTCACAACTATCACGCGACATTAACTCACTCGTTAACCTTCAGATATGGCACCATTACCGGCTAAATGGTTCTATCGCTGCACGGAAAATTTTTTTTTTTCATCATTTCCTCCTTTAGGAAAAAGGAAAATTCGAAGGATTTTCCTCACACTCACACTGAGAAAAGCAATTGCAAGACAATTATCAAGGAAATGTTATTTACTTAGGCACTCTCATTACAAGGAACAAATAGAAGGTTGTTGACTTTGAAAATTGCGGGAGACTCCAATCTCGATTTCCCGTGCTTCCAACTTCATACCAACTTTTACAAGATGGCTCCTTCAATTCATTCTCTATAATTTATTCTCTTATTGTTCTAACCCAAACTCTTCACTTGTATCTAACATCCGTAATATTTGATTTAGCTTTCTCTTCCACTTCCTATGCTTTTCTCTCCCCTTCCCCCAAAATGATATCTTCTATCGATATTTTTAATAGGCCTCCGAATACTAAAACCGTCCTCGTTGCAATTTTCCCTCTCTCGTACAGTGACAAAGGAAAATTTAACGGGTTTGCTATTCACGAAGTAATTAAAATTCCAGCTTTCCCGTGCTTTCAGCGGCTGAGTTTTGACAAATGAGTGCAGAGGAAGCGCTTTAGTTAAAAAAAAAAAATTTCCCCTGAGCTAAGGGAAAAAAACCATCCGAGAGGGAAAAAAAAGGATTCGTAAGGCATAAAAGTTTGATGACAAACTAACGTCAGTTCCAAGGATCCTCTTGAAGGGTTCCCTATTGTGAAAAGGTTTGAAGAGAGGCATCCAAGATTACGAAAAGAGAGGGTGTCTTAAAAAAAGGAAACATACAATTGCCCTGGTGTATATTCAATAATGATTTTTCAAAAAGTCAAGTGCTTATTCTTCCTTTTTTTTTCTGATGGAAATATCTTTTCAATTCGCTCTTCTTAGATAATAAATGAGGGAAATTTAATTATTTACATTTCCCTCTTTGGGTTCGTATACGAGTTAAACGTTTCTTGATTTTATTTTTTAAAGGTGGGAAGAGGGCGCGTGAATGTAAATACAAGACATTTTTTTTTTAAAACCTTTCGTGTAGCAGTCGCTTCAACCTAAAACGGGCCGTTAATTTTTAATAAGAGAAAAGGCCGTCAGGAAAATTGGATTCCGTTTGGTTCTCATGTTTTATACAATAGGATCGTAGGATTCTGAGTTTGTTTTATGACGCACGCTTATATTGAGATTTACGGTATAGGCGCTAAATATAGGCGAATTTTATTAGGTTCCTAGATACAAGCCTTTTTGTTGTGCAATGGATATATTGAGTTATTATTACTTAAACTTCGTATACTTCGATTTCCTTGACCATTCGTTACGGGACCGAACTTAATTTTTTAAATTTATGTTTCACATTTTTAAAAGAGAGCCTCCCCTTCATCCCACTTTTCCAATACCTCACGGCTTTCTCCTTATAATCAGAATCCACATCCATTTTATAAATTTTTAAAAATAAATTTGTTTATTTTTTTTAAAAAACAATGGCGCGATTTGTTGCCACGTTAAAAAAATTCAAAAGTTTCTTGCGAACAGCAAATGGCGGGAATATTTTTCGGGTAAACAAAAGCAAAATCGACGATTTTCAACTATTTTTTTGGGAAAAGCAAAACGGGCCGCTAAAAGTATTTTTTCGAGCCTTGGACTGATGTATAGTACACGCCTGCCAAATATTTTTACAATCTGAATTTTCGACTTCGGGAGGTTCCCTTGTAAGAGACTGGTACGGCCCAGCCTCCAAAGTTAGGATCGCCATGATAATCGTCAATCACCTACTAGGAACGGGCATTTAAAGAAGAAGAATAATCTTGTGCGACCCATGCTACCCAATAAGCATCCTCCCAAGCTTCGCTCAGCTTTCGAATTTTACACCTTAAAGTTCCTTTAAATTTTTGTACTGCAACATTATTACCCATTAATTCATCGCTAAATTAGACATGACTCGACATTTTAAACTCCGGTAATTTTCCACGATATCCTGAAAAGGTCAGGAATATGTCAACCACATCCACGGGGAGATTATAAAAAAAAACGCAGCAAAAAAAATCACAGTAGGGCTAAAGATGATTTTTTCCCCTTGATATTATCTCACACGCCACTCCCGAACTATCATTCATAGCTAACGAGGCTTTATATCGTCCATCTTGAAATTCTTACATGATATCCCGATTATCTCTTCGCACGAAATACGCGTAACTGTCGTATATATTACCCACTAACGATTATTTTCTTTCGTTTTTTTATTTCCAGATCACCTTCAAGATCCAGTACACTACACAGCGTATCTACCTCAAAATTATCAAGACGACGTGTCCCGACGTACCTACACCCACCTACAAACCGAGCAGCCGATATTAGTGACCACGGTACCGCCGGCTCCTCCGTCACCGGTACAAAGATGGCCGGAAAAACGTTACCAAGTTCTTTCATCACTCGAAAACAAAAGTGAAATAATCCAAGATGTATCCGGACACAGAATAATATTAATAACGCCTACGCATGATAACGCGCACGATAAATCCTCGGCTTTCCCACAATATGTAAATAATGCTGATAAAACTGATACTAGCGTGACGACGCATGAAACTCACTCGAAGGAATCGACACCAAATAAAACAAAAAAATCGTTAGCAATGTGTTATACAAGCACGGGCGCGGCCTTGTCCCTGCCGCCTAAAAAAAAGGACATATACAGGCCTTATTCATTGGACGATCGGCCGACGGTCGTCAAACCGAAACCTCGACCTCTAGTCATTACTTCCGTCGAAGACGTTAAATCAAAAGAATCGTCAGTCATTTTACCGAGGCCGTACGAGCCTGAAAACGTTTCACTGACCGTCGGCCAAATGGTAGAAGTAAGAGAATCTCAAACGTTAGAACACGAACCGTCGGTTCAAGAACACGAAAGTTACCCTAGAAAAAACGAAGAATATCCTCCGAGAGAGCCAGAAGGGACATGCAAAGAAAATTACTACGAAGATCAGCAAAATAATTACCCGCGTGAAGATATCTACAGGGACGAAAGGAATTATCGATACGAAGAGAGATCCTTCGATAGATATTCCCGACCGGCAGAAGATATATCAGCGGCTCATGCGATATTAGACCTGAGTGCCTCAACCAGCATACTTCCACCATCCGTCCAAGAAACGAATCAGAATTTGGGAAACGTACACGGCAACAACGAAAGGGTATTTAAAGCAACGACGCCATCGAATAAAACGGTCGCGTATACGTACGAGGCCTTTTTCGTGAGTGACGGTCGTTCGAAAAAGAAACCGGTAGGGCCGATCGTGGCCGAAGTCCCGGCACCTGACAATCCCGATAACAAAGCGAAATATACGTGCACGGAGTGCGGTAAACAATACGCGACAAGTTCGAACCTATCGAGGCATAAACAAACCCATCGCAGCCTCGATTCGCAATCGGCGAAGAAATGTATGACATGCGGTAAAGCTTACGTGAGCATGCCGGCTTTGGCGATGCATTTACTCACGCATAAATTGTCACACGGATGCGGGGTTTGCGGGAAATTATTTTCGAGGCCGTGGCTTTTACAGGGACATTTAAGATCTCACACTGGTGAGAAACCGTATGGATGCGCGCATTGCGGTAAAGCATTCGCGGATCGTAGTAATTTAAGAGCGCACATGCAAACTCATTCCATCGATAAAAATTACGTATGCATGAGGTGTAATAAATCGTTCGCGTTAAAATCATACTTGAATAAGCATTTAGAATCCGCTTGTTTTAAAGACACCACGTCAGTTAAAGATGGGGAAACATCTACGAGGATGGATGTATCTCCGTTAACCCCACCACAGTCGCCTTCACCCATTTTCAGTTATTCGCTTTAACGTTTGATTAAGTATTTTAGAAATCTACTCGTTTGAGAATTTTCTTTTTTTTCCTTTTCTTTTTCTCTCTCTCTTTCATAGTGTCTTCCAATTCGATGTTGTCATTGTGTCGTCTACGTCGTCGTCGTATTTTCTGTCAGCTTTTCTATCTGCTTCCTTGCACGGCACTGCTGAAATCGCGTTTTCTTTGTCTCTTACTATTTTCCTTCGCGTTTTCTGTCATTATTGTGGCTTTCTATTCTTCTTTCTTAAATCTGTCTTTCTTTAGTAGCTGTCTGTGTTCGTGGAATTGCTTGAAATTCGTGTTACTTCGAAAGCACTTTAGTAAGGGCGGTTAATTTTATTTAAAAGAGCGAGCGTCGTGTAACCTAATTCTTGGAATTTAAGATGCGGTTACAACCCACTCACGCCTTCTCTAATCTAGATACTGTCTAGACGAGTTGAAATGAATTGAAATTACAGCGAGAATAAACGAACCTTTTGATCAAAGAATTTTTTATATGACTGAACTTGATTCATTAGGCAATACTACTGCAATATGTAAAAAGGGATGCCAAGTTCTACCTTGAGCTAGAACATAAAAGCCGCAAGCCCGTGAATAATGGACCCGACTTACACTCAGGAGTCTAGCTGTCAAGTCCACTTAACAGCTCGGATTTTTTTCAACCGTATTTCACCTCTGATCAATGTCATCTGTGTCATGTAAACTTAAGTAGAGGTTTGAGCATTCCGTAAAAAGCGATTAATGTGTTGTCACTCAATTTAGCTCCCCTTGCAAAATTCTGGCAAACTAGCAAGTTTCCATTCATTGAAAAAACAGTGGCACAAAGTTACTCTACCTGGCAATAATGTTTACACACTTAGCAACCAGGAAGCTTTTTTACTTACTGTGCATCGCAGTTTCTCCTCGATGACTTATTTTCCCTTTGGAAAATCAGCTCAGCTATCTTGCTTTCCTCGGTTTCTTTTTTCATAACTTCGACGCCCAAAAAACTGAAACAAAAATTAAAACTTAAAATCTTAACAATTACGAAGAAAAATTTTGGTCATCTGTTTTAAGAGAAGGAAATTGCTTAATTAAAATAACGATTTTTCGGTGTGAATACAACCCGAAATTCAACTTCAAAATTGCTACACAAGCAAAAACTATTTAAACTCAAAATCAAGCATTTTCCTTGTTTCACTAATTCCCAGAAAAGGGAAAAACCCGAAACCGTTTTGTAAAATACGCAAATTAAACCTCGAATCGAGTCCAATTCAACTCTTTTGATCACAAGGACTTTTCAAATCGGGTCATTCCGATGCTTCTTTTAACCTTTTTAACTGATCACGTCAACTGGGTCTAGACATTATCCTGACATTTATCCTTTATTATAAATTCATTAGAGGCGGAATATGACAAGAAATGTTTTCCCAAACTTTTACTTCAAAAACTAAACAAATTTAATGAGAGTTTTTACTTGACCACCCTGATTATAAACAAGGGGATCTACCAAAATCGAATCACGCTCGCTCAACAAAAAAAAAAAGAAAACCGCCCATTTTCAATGTTTCTTGCACTCGCTTTTCCTGTATTAAAAATAAAATTCTCACGAGTATTAAAATCCCCTTTTAAAAAATAAGCGTTAAAGTTAAATAACCTCGAAAATGGGTTGCATTTTTCCCGGGAATTTCCCAGCGATATGTGGATTGCATTTTTAACATTTTACCCTAATTTTTATTTATTTTTTTTTGAGAGAGAATGCAAAGAGAGCGACATTATAAAAAAATAAAATAGGGTGTGAGAGGGATTTAAATACTGAAATTTACTTTACGAAATGCTTTTTAATATATAGAATATCACGCAAACGTCCAATTATAGATTTATCTTCTAGAAAATAATAACACATAATTGACCGTACATAATTATGACTTATGTGATTTTGTTTTATTCTAGAATACGGTGTTTGATAAACAAAAAAAATTAGCAAGCGACGTTTTTATTTTTTAGCCAAAAATATTGAAATTTTTTCTAGTCAAATTAACCTCTTACAGGGTGAGATGGAATGATTTTAAAAAAAAAGCTTTTAACCAAATATTAATTTCTTTTTTAAAAAACATCTTTCTTTCTTTTTACGAAAAAAGTTCTTCATAACGGAACTGCATGTTTCCTTGACAACGAATCTAAGTAATAAATAGTAAAAGAATATAAACAAAAAAACGAACGACTCTAGTCATGTAAAGGTTAGTAGTTACTAATAAGTAGCGATTATTATTTAAAAAGAATTTTTTCAATTGTTTTTGTACATAAATTTTTTTAACGACTGATTTTTAAACAAAAAAGAATCAAAAGATTGATTTGATTTTTCTTTTGATTCTTTCAAAAAAAAAAGTCGAAATTAAAAAGAGACGACCCACGAGCAGCTATAGTCATAGTGTAAATATAAGAAAGAGTTTATATTATAATTTATTTTAAGAGTTTCAAAAGTCAGCGATAACGATGATCTCAGAAAAACAAGTCATTTAAAATTAAATAATTATTTTAAAAAAAACCTGAATAGAATACTCTATACGGTATTTAATTTATATTTTAAGGATTTCATAAAAAAAAAAAAATACGAAAATTGAAAAAGTTCCATGCTTATACATTCCATTTAAGTGATCGAAAAAAATACAAAAGTTTTTCTTTTGTGATTGTGTGACATTAGGTTATTACCAAGTTTTTCCAATATTACTTATTAAATGAAGAGTGAGGAAATAAACGAGGGCTTGGTAACGACCTTTACATAATGAGGTGTGAATGAATCATTTTTATTTTTTTTAATTTTAATTTAGAACTTAGTATATAAGTTCTATGTAGCTTACATATTTACAAAGAAAACGATTTTTTATGCTAAATTATTCATTTTTTTTAAACCGTGAAATCGTCGTTTAAAAAAATGTAAAAGAAAAAGGGTAAATTCCTGCGTGACAAAAAAATAAAAGAGAACATGGCCTCGGGTGTCATTCCAACGTGGAATCTTCAAACACGAAAAAAAAAGTTGGTTTTTATGTTACTTGGCGCGAAAATCCCTGAGATTTTTTTATAAAAACAATTTTAACGTTCTAAAAAAAAAAATTTAAATCAGGATTTTTTTTAAATGCGCCGCCGCTGCCACCGATTTTTTCCTCGAGAGTTAAAACTTTCCTCAATAGGGCTTAACTTTCCTAAACTAATACCATCGGGAAATTTATGGAAAAACTTTTGCAATTCTATTGTTTGTATAGTTGGGGAATTTCATCCCTTAGCCCTTTTTTCCAAAGGAGAAAGCTCCCAATTTCGTCGCGGCAAGAAAAGGTAATCCGATTGATTTTCAATCATCAATCAAAAATTCCAAACATATTACTATTTAAACGTTTCCCGGAGAAAAATACGAAGAAGGGAGGAAAAAAAATCGGTGGAAGCGGACATAAAAATCCAGTAAAAATCAAGCAATAAAATCTAGTTTGTTGGAAGCTTTGGAAACGATCCCCCGGGGAAATTGCTGCACGGGATAGTCCAAACTTGTTTTTATCATCGTAAAATATACAGTCGTAATAGCAAAAACATTTTCGAGATGTGTAAATATTTACAATAGGCCCCCGAAAAAATATTAAACAAACTTATATACTCGAGTTTAGGAGAGGGAAAGTAAAAGTGACGTCAGAAATGGGCAGTCTTTTGTTTTCTTTATATAGCTCTCAAGAAAACATGCAATAAAAGCACCCAAGAGGATCAAAGCTGAGGCTAAGCCAGAAAAGTGGAATGAGGAGGGGATGGAAAACCGGTGGGGGGGTGGGAGACTCGTGGGATGGGTGGATAAGGGTACGAGGGTGAAAAAGACGGAAAGGGCGTCACGGCCACTAGTTGAACGTCTTGAGTTTCTCAAAATATGCTTTTGTTTGTTCGGCTTCTTATTTTGTTTACTTATATTCAAACATTTTTATCGTTTTTTCTTCCTCGGAAAAATTTTATCAGGTTTTCTTCCCTTCGTTTACAATTTTTTTCGACGACGATTTATATATATTTTTTTGCCATTCCAAAAAAAAAACGAGTGTGTTTCTAGTCATGGAGAACCAGATTTACGACTCTGATGTTAGTAAAATACTAGTCAATGTCAATAAAGTAGTTTCAAAACGGCCTGATTATATAATCTTGTAAATATTTATTTATTAATTGTTATTAAATATTTTCTGGATTTACAACCAACAAGATGCAACTAAAAAATTCAGCAATAATAAAAAAATTTCCGGATAAGCAATAATTAACGAGTCAACGAGCAATAATATTACAATTTTTCGGTTTAGCAATATTATGAATTGCCTTAAGTTCATATACAAATTCAAAATCTTGTTGGGAATGATCTTTGAAAAAAAAATTCTAGCCTACAGCCTACCAAAGACATGTGAATAAATCAAAGAGTGAGTGTGAGTAAAAGAATCGATATTATAGATTAATTTAAAAAAAAAAAAAAAGGGTGTAAGGGGATTTGTATTAAAAACAAATTAACAAAAGTAATAATTTTTTAGTAATAAAATATTCCGCTGGCAATAACTGGGTCTTTTGACTTAATTTTTTTCTCGAGGCAATAATCGTTTTTGAAAAAATTAAAAGAAAATTAATGTCAATTACGACTATTTCCTAAAAAATATACGGAGGTAATAGGAGTAATTATTTGGAAATAAAAACCCAGGAGAATGCCGGGTATTCAAAAGCAATAATAAGTAGAAGGGTCAATGTGTTGGTATACTTCGGAACCTCACTTGACCCGTTGAGAGCAATATTTTATTCAATTTAAAGTAATAATTAGATATTAAGGAATATTCGAACCTCAATTTTTTTTCTCAGTACAATGCATGTAATCTACGATGAATTTGATTCGGTTCGCAAAAAGCAATATTGGAAAAGATTTTCTTTTAATAAAGATTCATCCTAAACTATATGCATTATTGTCGTTTAATAAAAATAATAATTCCTAGTCCATTGTAACAAAAAATCAATTTCTTACATTCTATATACTTAAAGTAGTCTTTGAACAAAAGAAAAATTTCTTTAATCTAGTCAATAATAAAAAAAAAAAACGAAACTTTCGTAGTCATATTATTCTGGTCAATTGAAAACTTTTTAATAAAACTGTTAAAAGATTTTATTAATATTTAAAAATTAATTTTATTAAAAGAAAATAATTTAAAAAAAACATTTTATTATATACAACGAATTATTAAATGAAAAAGATATTAATTCAAAAACTTTTTCATACGGTTTTTCAACGTGACAAAGTTCCGTTTAATTCGTCTGATCCCTTTTTAGCCGTGAATAATCCGATTTCATTTTCTAGCTGAAACCCATGGTATTATTGACAACGATATTATGTAATATAAAACACGTAAGCTAATTATTAATTAATTATATCGCATTAAAATTTAGCGTTTCTGCTAAGTTATAAAAAAAGAGATGTGTAAAGTTATTAGGTTAGTTGACATCTCAGTTTGTTTAAAAAAAAAATGATGTTATTTAAATAGCCAGTTGAAAAAAATTAATAAAAAATAAAAATTTCGGGCAAATGATTTTGATTACGAATAATAAAATTCTGAAGAAAAATCAATCTCATGCTCGAAATACTTTTTAATTTTTTTCATTTTTTATTTTGAATATATACTTATTAATTAATCTCATGATTAATTATTAATTATATTCATTTTAGGTTAATTGAATGCAACGATATAATGCTTCAGTCAAACGATCCAAATGTACATTTTCATGTACATTTATTTATTATAAATAAAAGTAATTATTATAAATATTTAACAGCAGTTTAATAATTTAAATAACTGTATATTAGTAATTTTTTTATTTTTAATTTATTTAATATGAAAAAAAAAAAAAAACTGTTGTTAAATTTTTAACATGGCACCCAAACTTAATCGCATAGGAAATTTTGTATTATATATTTTCATAAATAAAATATAGAGTAGCAAATATTGCATTTAAAAATTTTAAACAAATTTTATTCATTTATTATTTTTTCCTTAAAATGAAATTAATTAAGCGGGAATGGGATATGTATTCTAAAAGCGTGATTCACGAGTTTAAGATACAATATGCCATAACCGTAATTAATTCTCCATTTTGCATCTGACAATTAGCAACCGCTGCTTTTAAGTCGTGACGTCAGGATCTGACACTTTTTGTTCATCGCCATCGTCGTCGTCGTCATCATTGTCGCCTTTACTTTTCATGTCTCATTATTCTCAAATTAATTCCTTTAATTTTCTTTCCCTTAAAAGTGATAAGCCTTACGGTTTAAACCTTAATTTCTCCCTCTTTTTTCTGAGTTAATGGGGAAGTAAAGGGGTTCGCCGAGGACGAGTTGAGAATTTTATACACATCTTACTTTATTATTTTCTTTTCATGATTCAATTAGCGAAGGGGAATGTGAAAAAAGAAACGTTTTTATTAAAAAGCGGATGCAGTTCGGGTAAAGTATGATTGCGATGATCATTTGGAGGAAAAAATTGGCGAGAATTTGTAGTGAGAAGGAAGTTTCGGTGACAATGAAACGGGTGACGTCATTAGAAAGCGATTTTCGCATAAATAAACAGGGCAGCTAATACATAGCCTTCTTCATAAAGGCCGTGGGAATCAATGGCTAATAGGCAGCCGGAATATTGGCCTCGGGGCAAGCGCGAAAAGGATTAGGACCCACAGGGTTCTTTCAGGATTGACCTCAGAATTTCTGAAGCCTCAAAATGAGATCCTAAAAGAGTTGCCAAAGAATAAAGCCAGGTAAGAGACTATTATGAAACAATCAGAGACCGAACTCAATTTCTTTTTACATTTTAGGGACTTGAAACTTTCGATAAAACTAGAGGAATAGCAGTCCGGGGAGGACTACTCACTTTCTCGCTCAGTCGGGATATTTCATTCGATTAAGGCATCATTGGGGACTGAAGAGGTCGGGGGGTGTCTTGAAATCAGGAAATGGACTGAAAATTTAAAATCCTTAACTATTAATTGGTCGAAATCGAGTCCCATATCACCGCTATTTGTAAAACTTAAAAATTTTCGGTTTTTCAGGATTTTTCCGAAAGGCCGAATTTTTACGAAAAATGGCCTAAGGGAAAAGTTGTTCCTTATAGGGTCAGGTATCTACAGACAAAAATAAGAAAAATCGTTAGACCGTTTTCGAAAAAATCTTTGAAAATTCATTGTTTGACCTTTTTTGGCCCTGCCAAAGCCCTAAACTTAGGAGGGTTGTCTTCAAATCCCAAAATGAACCGAAAATTTGAAATTCCCGACCATTTTTCAGTCGAAATCGAGTCCCATGTCGGCCCTGTCGATAAAACTTAAAAATTTTCGGTTTTTCCAAATTTTCCGGGGAGGGCAATTTTTCACAAAAAAGTGCCAAAAGAGAAAGTTGTTCCAAATAAGGTCAGGCATCTCCACACAAAAAATTAAAAAAATCGTTAAGAGCCATTTTCGAAAAAATTCCTGAAAACTCTAAATTTGGTCTTATTTGGCCCTGAGCCACGAAGCCAAAGCCACGAATTTGGCCGAATGGTCTTGCCTTTGGAATAACAGTTTTCCCCTTGCCCGAGGAAGGCAGTTGCCAATTTTCGTTGCGCTGGCTTTTTCGGTTTCGAAAACACAGGCAAAAAACGAAAGTGCACGAACAGACGGATGTCAGCCCAAAAACCATTTTTACGGTTATTTCTCGCCATTTCACGGCAAAATACGCAGTTTGGCGAAATTTCATTTTTGACGCGACCGCAATACTTCCTCACTCTAGGGAGCTCGAAAGTAAAAAATTCAATCCTTTTTTCAGAAACTTTTTTGAAACCATCTTTTTTTGGCTCAAGTCATTAAAGTCTTTAAAAATATAAAACACGCTTAAAAATTTGTTTTCTTCACATTTCTGTCAAAAATTTTTTTTTTCAGTCCACAGAAATTTAATTGAGCATAAAAAATTGTCACCTAAGCCGCCCGCCTGGTTTTTGATTCAATGGCAAACATAACTCAGCCCAAGAAAATTAGAATGAAACCAAACCAAACATAACATTTAGTAATTAAAAATTTTTTAGCAACATGCCGAGTCCACCTGCCTTATCCAATTTTCACAAACCACCCCAATCCTAAAAATTAACATCACTCCGATTAGATAGTGAAAAGATTAAATTTAAATCCCTTCAACTCAGATTAAAATAAAGAATAAACCGCTCCTTTGTGTTTAAAAGCGTAAACTTTTTACCCTCTCGCCCATTGAAAACGAACTCCAAATTATTTGTGAACATGGCATCATTATTAATTACTTGAGGATAATTAATAAATCAAATTTGACTTTACTTATAAAATCCAGGATTATAATAAGGAAAATCAAAAACTCAATTCAAAAATTCTTTTCCAGAACTTTAGTCTTGATGAGACTATTTATTAAGTTCCTTTTTTCTCCCTTAAAAAAAAAGAAAGATTAACATCTTTCCAATTTAATATCGAGAAAAAAATGACGTCATTAAACGGATCGGCTCATTGCAATCATACAGAAAAAAAACTTGCCTAGTTAAGAACTAAAATAATATTACAAGAGACTTTGTGACAACTAATAAAACCTAAAAGTTTAGATTTCAACAACAGATGTTTTTTATGACACGAGCTGAATTTTTTTTTTCTTTATTCTTTTCCGTCTCGTGTATAAAATAATAACCTTAAAATGAGGGTTAGGGCCCGAAAGCTAAGCATGACCAAGGAATATTTTTCGATATCGAAAAATTTTCTATTCATGATTACCAGATGCCACGCATTTTTTTTTTTTTGATCAATACCTAAATTATGCATTATTAATATCAGTAAATTGCAATTACCAACGGTGAGTGACATCCATATAAGAATTTAATTTAACGTAAGTTTCATTAAAATGCGTGTACAAAAAAAATTGGGAAGGGAGAATAAAAAAAAATAAGTAAGAGAACCCGGGGGTAAAATCGTCAATAACTCAAAAGCAAAGGGTATACAGAATAGGATAAGTTTTGAATCAAATCAAGGGAAAGCAGAATCTTGACGAGCTTATTTTCACCTCGAATTTGTATAAAGATGGGAACATAAGTCTCCTCGAAGAAAAAAGTATGAAAGAGGGGAAAGGTGAAAACCGCAGCTGCTCCTGAGATCTTCAAGATCAATTTTCTTTTATTTTCAAAGTATATATTCGATTTAGGAATATGGATAAATATAACCCGAAAGGAAAAAATGCATTTTTTAAACGGGTTTACATAGGCGCGATTTTTCTCTCTTAAAGAGGCGGTCTGGAGGACAAATCGGCGTCGCCCACGCTTTTCGTGATTTAAGAAAAAACATTCCTTTTTTTCAAGTGAAATGCTACACTACTAAGTGAAAAATGAATGAGAAACTCAAGCACGAGCCTTTTAAATATTAAACATCGCCATTATGACATTCGGCTTTATACACATTCCCTTATACGAAACTACCGTATGCTGACTTCGGCATTATTACCCGGCATCATTTTTTCATTTTTTTTCCTTTTTTTTTTAAACGTCTTGCGTCGCCTAAGCCGCTATCATATCCTTTTACTTTTGCTTTTATAAGTCAAAAGCTTGTGTAGTTTTGACTAAAATTATGATATAAAAAGGAAAGCGGAATTTGAATGTGAATTTTTTTTCATCTAACTGGAAATACTTCTGATAGATGCAGAGTTCTGAGATAAAAGCTTGCATTAAATATTCAACATGACCTAGATACTGTATTAATAATTTAAAAAACAAATAAAATGTTTGACGAGCAGATTTTTTTCCAAAAATGAAAGTCTATTGAGGCAGTCTCCGTAAGCAGCTGTAAATGGTTAAAATTTAGCATTTAAACCACAAAATTATTCTGGTAAAGAATACCGAGTAGTAAACTTTGACTCAGTTAACCTAATTATTTAAAAAATCTTTGACAGCTAGTTGCTTCCCTAAATGATAATTCTACTTATACTTAACCTAACCATGACAAGCGAAGTGTATTGTCAGTGTTCATTTTTAACACTTTCTTGCGTCATAAACCGATAAATATCTTTCAGTAATTCTGCCTTAACTCCTGAAAATGTTCAGACATACGATAAATTATTTTAAAAAAGCCATCGTTCAGTGATTTCATTCATTTTCAAATATCAACAGAGAAAAAAAAAGATTTCAAATCATCACGTTGTCCTACTTACATACCTCTTACATTTCCGTCATTAGCATCGCTTTGGCAAGAAAAACATTATTAATACGTTCACTCACATAAACAGATTTAACTTCACTTATTTATAAACCATTACAAATAAAATTAAATATGAAAAATGCACCAAAACAATGATTACACACCTCTGTACACTTCAATCGTCTACTTCTCTTTGCCATTTTCAGGGCCCTTCGCTGCCAACTTCATAAAACAAAAATTACAAACATAATAAAATAAAATGCAAATGGCCGCTGTTTTGATTCAATATTTTATTCTCCCGAATACATTAAATGTGAAAATTTCTCTTATGATTTAGATTTGATGCTTTGGGAAGAAAGATTAGCGTCCAGTAATTAAATTCTTAAAGATTTTCTATTTTCAGGTCTTGTCAAATATGCAAACAATAAATGTGATGTCTGATGACGACTGAATTTTGTTAAAACTGCAAAATTGTAACGTATGGTAATTACCTCAGGATTTGGCTTCACGCTTACTTTTTTTTCCAATCTACAAAGTCTACTGAATTTTGTTGAAACTTCAAAGTTGTAACGTATGAGAGTTACTTCAGGCTTTGGCTTTACGCTTACTTTTTTTTCCCCAACCTACAGTCTACTGAAAAACTGTATTCGAGCAAACTTATCAAGATCTCATTGAAAGCGTAATGTGAAGGTTTTGTCGAACATGCAAATAATAAATGTGATGACGACTGAATTTTGTTGAAACTGCAAAATTGTAACGTATGGTAATTACTTCAGGATTTGGCTTTACGCTTACTTTTTTTCCAATCTATCCAGGCTACTGAAAAACAGTATTCGAGCAAACTTAGCATGATCTCATTGAAAGCGTAATGGGAAGTGCAAGTAAAAGAGTTTAATCTGTTGTTGCATTCGAACATTTTCTAAAATTCTGAGATATTCAACAACTGCATTTCCTACTTCAGTTTTCATTTTTTCAGAGATTACATTACTTTACTGGCTTTAAAGTCAAAATATCAAAAAAAGACATCAGCAAGCCACTGAAAATTTCCTAGTACCAAGATATTTTTGTGAATTACTTTATTTTCGCGCCTAAGATTTTTTCATAGAACTTCAAATCGAAAAAAAATGTGATTTGGGTAAAAAATATACCAGGTTGAATCAAATTACCAGGGTAGAAAAATACCAGTTATTTCAAACGGTTATGATACCGCATCCTAACCCCTAACTCTTCTGCACCATGTTCATTCAATTTCCTTTTCCTGGTTTAATGCAGAAAATGGGAATTCGATCATTCGCTAAACCTGTGGCTCATCTAAACTTTCATATCCTATTCCCCTTGCTTTTGATTTATTTTATTCTATCACTATAAAATAGCTCAAAAAAAAAATCTTGAAAAGACAAAGGCGGAACAAAAAAACTGCAATACGGGTGCTGCATTTTTTTCCAAAGTTACCTTTACACCCCTATGATTTTAAATCGGAAAGGGTTGAAACAATTACGGAACCGGACAGGGGCAGATGGTGGTCATTGATTTTCATTGCTCCAACATCTGTTTTACAGTCACGGGGCCATGACAATGGAACGTACGGGGTATTAAAAAAAATGAATATTTTTAGCCAAACAAGATTATTTATTTCATGCGGTTTTCGGACCGCAAATACCGGTTTTAAAAAGGAGAGAGAAAAAAATACCGAAAAAGTGAAAATGCAGAACAATTCAATATAAATATATAATAAAGAAAAAAAAAAGAGGAGAGGACGGCGAATGCAAACAGGTTTAAAATGGAAAACGAAAGGGGGGTTTTAAGCCCTTGTGGGGGGAAAAGGGAAGAAAGGGGAGATTGCACGAGGCGTGACGTAGCAAAGCGGACCAGGTGACGTCAAACAACAGATGATGCGTTTCAGATCGAATTTAATATCGAATGGTGTCGGGCCTCTCTCCAGCTGAATAATTCATCCTTGAATCTAATTCATAATTCATAAACAAACAACATATGTCTTTCAAGTTTGAGATTAACCCAGGAAAATCTTTTTTTTTTCTAGAAAGGGTAAAAGATTTCGGACTAAACTGTTCTAGGATAGTATCAGCAATAGTAAAAGAAGTTTCTTGCTTACCTTCTGAAAAAATTTTGGGCAAATGGAGACCAACATGCACTAATTTTGAGAGAAAATTTTTCATGGTATGGTTTATGAACTAAAAACTCAGAGCGAACTCCCCAAAGATATTTTAATCAACTAAGAATGGCACTAACACTGTCTAGAGATAATCGAATTTATTAAAAACGACGCTAGCTCTCACTAGATATCTTTTAGGTAACTAAATATTGCACTATAGCTTTATCCAAAGATCATTAGACAAATAAGAGCGACACTAGCGCTAGCCAAAGAGCACTAAGTAAACTAAAAGCGACACTGGCGCTTTCTAAAGATAATGTAGCGCACTGAAAGCAACACTAGCGCTATCTGAAGTTCATTCAGCCCAATCTAATAAAAAGTAGGCTTCACCTACGAATGTTTTAAAGGGCTAAAGCTTAATCATCATTAATGACGCCAATACGATCTCACGCGGAGCCCAAATAAACGCGCTCTCAGAATTTCTACAGCCCTAAATTAAGTCTATTCTTTTGGAACCGGCTAGAGGACTTACTAGTAAGTCAGAAAAGCAACTTTCAAGTTTGATTTAAACTAAGAAGGCCCTTGAAGCCAATTAGAGTTCTAAAAAAAAGTCCCACGGTCTAGTACAGTTACCAGGCATAGGCTAGGAAGGAGGCTTAAATTGACCTCTCAACAAGCCAGTTAAAGACTTACCTTGTCAGCGTTGTCAATTTAAGTAGAAATGTCTGTGTTCTTCAGAACTGGCTCATTTGTTTTACATTTCCAGAAAAATATCAGGGAGTCCTTGTAGCCAGCACGCCGCACGCTGGAGCCCTAGCCGGCACGCCACTGACTCATTCTGTAATCAAAAAAAAAAATATATATATACCCCCTGTAAACGCAACTACCTTTCATTAGAAGTAACCAAGCGAAAAATATAAAAGTTAGCCGACCAAGAAATATATACATAAGAAATGATACACCTTACGGAGACCCATTAATATTAAAATCGTCTAACCTGCAAACTAATAAAGTTACTCAGCGAAACTTATCCAACTAGCTCACAGAAAAAAAAAATAACTCAGACACCATGTTCCTTTCAAATCATAAAAAACAACATACAAGCCCCAACCCTTCCAAGCTTAAAAAATAAAAACATGTTGCATTCATGACCTTGAACCCACTCCAACAGTTTGCAGCAATTCTATTATGTTTATCCCTTTCCAATTTATCCACCCCTATTTTCCAAAACATTTTCAAAAATAAAAATCTACCCTTTTTTTCCGCTGCTAAATAAATACCTGAACCTCGAGCGTAAGCAGTTTTTTCTTTTTATTCGAATCAAAATCTGGATTCGTGTGCTGAATCTAATCATTCTGTATACATAAAAAAGAAAGAACAAGAAAACAAAGGGGTCGCTCTAATAATGAGGTAACAATAATAAGCATTAAATAATTCATTCGGCAAACAACGCGCTGAAGGGTGCTATTGTTCATCCCCCCCGTATAGCCCCTGCGAAAACTGAATATTTCAGTTGATTGTCAATAATTAGGTTTTAGAATCGACAAATAATGCTCCGGTCCCGCGTTTGTCTGCTGTCGTGCACACCGTTTTCCCCGGCAAACACATCGCTTTACTCAAATTAGCGAAAAATAAAAAAAAAACACGCAGGAGAAATGCTACAGGGTGTTAATCAAACGACAGGATTTTTTTTTTTTGGATACAAGGGGATGACGAACCGGAGGGGTCGACTGATATAAAGCTTGTATGTAATATCGGAGATTCATTTCTGTATCACGAATCAGCTGACACGGTGCCAGGAAGGAAAAGGGACGAAGAAAAGCATAAAAGAACATGTGTAGATGACGTGTGATATGAAAACGCAATGCAACGCAACGTGCGATGTCGTTAATTAGTCAGCCCACGGACCAGCTGACTACTGACACGCGACGGGTTCCTTGTCGTTTTCCCACTGGTCCTTCTCTCCGACCCGTCTGAATCACTCTTATGGTAAGGTCAGTTTTTCTGTTATTGAAAATGACGTTTTTCAGGAAATTGTTTTTTCATTTCGTTGAGATTGATATATAATGTCGTCGGGATCGTTATGTCTTTTTCATCGAATGCTTAACTGCTCTTTGTTTGAGTTAAAGTCAGGATTAATGAAATATAGGTGCTTTAAATTATGCCCCCCTCCGGTGAAAATGGTTTTCGGTGATATTAATATCCAAGGCGGTAAGCAGCATTGTTCTCTTGGAATTCGCCCATTCGCCAACGCCAACCACTTATTTCGATATCAAGTCAAGATTCCCAAAATTTCGCCATGCGGAGCTCTCAGCTACCGCAGAATCGCTATCCGTAATTATCACTTCATATATTATTCGCTAACACGCAACCCGAAAAATTAAAAAAAATTAGCCGGACATACTTATGATCTTCGCGCGGGGACGATCTGAGATGAAATCCGATCCGATTTCAATTATTTTCTCCGATCTTCGGATTTTCAAATGTTTTCGAACAACCATTTCGATTGTTCGTTCGAATTGTTCCTTCCAAAGCCAACTTTCTAATTTCGAATGTATCAGCGCTAACTTGTTTATGTTTCCGCCCGCCATTTCGCAAATTCAAATTTTAATAACTCCAAGATGGCTTCCGACCGCGCAAATTTTGAAAACAACACCGATAATCGCTAAATTCGCTATATAGGGTGTTGCAAACGCAAATTTCGCCAAAAAGAACCGTCACACTAGGAAAGAAAGTGTCGGCGATGGACAGTTGAAAAAAATCACGATGGCACATTTAACAGATCCCAAAAAATTTCGCCTCGTCGATCACCTAGAATCAATTTTTTAGTTGAAAGCAAAAGAGAATATCAATAACAACAATCCAAACTTGTGACTTTTTCATAACAGAACCAAAACAACGCAAGGCGTCAAGAATCAATTCGATTCAAGCAAAGACCTTAATAATAGACCAAACGCCCTTACGGAGGTCTTGAAGCCAAAACAAATCGAGTGAGTGTCTAGAATTCCGTTCAGAAAGAATCATTTCTGACAAAGGAACAAATGAACCTTTTGACAAATACTGTGCTAACTGAACGGAATTCCAGGCACTCAGTTGATTTGTTTTGGCTTCAGTGATAAGTACGGGAGTTTTCAGTCTATTATTAAGAAGGTGCGAGATATCGAGTGAAATTTTTAAAATGTAGAATCCAATCTCGATTTTATACCTTCCCCCAAAAAAATGAACTTCAACTTCCAACACACGACTGTAATTTACTGACTAAAAGATAAAGAAGCGAGACTATGAGTTACGAAGAAAGACGTTTTTAATATTTAGCAAGAAAACGTCTTGTTGCATGGCATATTTCAAATGAGAAAATGAAAAGAAAAACTCAAGATAGAGGAAAAGATTTATTTTTAAATTATAAAATTTTCATATTTCGACTAGGAAAAGGAGAAGAAGGAAAAAAAAAGAAAAAAAAATATCTCTGGGAAAAGCGAATGACGTATGACAAGCTTCTAAGATAAATGGAACTTTGGCATCAACAAAGTTCCAATAAATAGAAAAAGTTTCTTTCCTCTTGTAATCTCAAAGTTTTGTGCGGGGGACGGGCTTCTTTTTTTCTTCTTCTTCTGTCGGCGCCGTGTCGAGACGCGCGGGGATGCGTAACGACACGCTGACGTCCCATACTGACCTTGACTATTTATGTTTAATATTTTCGGGAGGAGGAAATAAATCCTAACTAAACGTCAGAAATTAACCCGAGCCTAATTAAAATTAACATAATTAAAATGTTTGTTTAAAAGAACAAGATTTCTTAAATACGCTGTAATGTTAATAATAAAAGCAAGGGAAGGGGAAATTATATGCAGCTTCCCTTTGTATTTTCCTTAATGTTAATGAGAACAAACTTAAGTGGATGTTTTTAAAAAGTCTGCAGTTTTAGAAAATCGAATATCACCCCTTGGATATTAAAAACACATGCGAAGTGGGAAGGATGATCTTCAAGTTTTGCATCTCCACTTTTCGGATACACAACATCCAGATCTTGTTAGCAAAACCCGTGAAGCCCCGTCTGCTTGTGACATTTCAGCCGTGTTCACGTCGTTCCAGACGTTTTTCCATAATTTTGACACAGTTTTCATTTTCTGTTCCCCATTCTGTGAGTTATGTTCTTTCATCGTTTGGTTCATGTTCCTCGACGTTAGAAAAAAAAATTAAGCATTGAAAGGTCGGCGTTCTTGAATTGCGTTGAAGAAAGGAAAGAAATCCCCATGATAGCGTATTTTTGAGATGAAAATGAAATGGATATCGGTGCAGAAGGGTCGGAGAATACATTAATCTCCATTTAGTTGCATTAATAGTAATGGATCTCTTACCGTCCTATATCTCGTCTATTTGATCAAATATTAAGGGGCTACGATGAGTCTTTCATGGTACGATTACTACAACACGGTAAAGAATTTTATTCGGACGAGTTTTAATTTGATGAAAACAAGGAAAATCTATTTACGTTTTTGTTGGGGCCATTTGTTATTTTCGGAATTATATCGAAATCTGATTAATGTTTTTCCTGGTAATTTACAAGGGGGAAGTTTTTGAAATTTTTAGAAAGAGGTTTAGTAAAGAATTCACAGAGGACAAGCAAGCTCTAAAAGAAACAGTGTCACAAATTAAATCTTTATCACATAAATTATAAACACCCTTAAATTTTCCGAAGTAATAATTCTTTCAATCCACCAAACCCGTGCTTCCGGTCAGACACACGTCGTTCATTGAATCGTAACGAGAAAGGCATATAATCCGAACATACTAAACAATTAACAAAAAAAATGGTGTAGTTGCATTAGAGAAGCCCCATTAAAAACGATAGGGAGGAAGGAGAGAGTGAAAAAAAAACAAACGAAGCAAAAACCCCGAAATAATGCGACGGGTGTCAAGGACAGTGATGCCACATATATCATAATATATCAGTTTAAACAAAAGAATGAAAAGTTCTGCTTTGGAAAGGATGCAAAGTGATTGAAATGTGTGCTCTGATCCTGAACCGAAATGATTCCATACGGGGTGTGAGTGTAAAAGGGATTCTGTGTCTAATTCATGTCCCTCTCTCTCTGTAATGTTTTAAATTTTTTCCCATTATTTATTTATGTACAAAATGAAAATCCCTTTTTTTTTGATGTGACGAAGCTTTTTTTGTATAAAATGGATAAGTGAAAATTACAAGTAAATTATCAAGAACTGTTCAGCCCAACAGGAGACTGATTGCAGACGGGTCTCATGCTGTTTTGACTGCATCACCTGCCGAGTGTATTCCCTTACAAAAGGAAAAGCTTTATTTACCACGACGCTTTGATATTACCCACTTAAATCATTAATTATAATTTATTTAAAAACTTTTTTTTTCAGGGATTTTAAAAGTGAAAATGTGTTATTAGGCTTGTAGTCTGAAAAAGAAATTATTTATTTAAGTATCTATGGCTTTACAAGTCACAGATTCTTTCCCAGAAGGTTCTATTCTGGTAGGGAGCCTCCAATGAGGGACACCTTCTTCTTCTTTAAATGCCCGTTCCTCGTCGGAGATTGGCGATCATCATGGCCAACCATTGATGATTTTACTAAGAATATCAAATAATGTGGTGACTTTCCATAATCTTCCACATCGCAGTACGGGAGCCATACCATTGATCCAACTCTGTCTCCCGGTATCTGAGCCTAGGCCTTGCCGATTACTACCTGTTGGAACACTGTGTGGAACACTTGTGTTCTTAAAAAAAAAAAATGGATATTGTTTGTTTATTCGTCTGCATATATCAACATCCAATTATATTGTCCTTTTTGTTTTTATGCTGTAAACATGTCTTTTACGTTCCTTTTATCAAACAGAAAATATATATTATTAAACATCTTATTAGGTTATGGGCCTTAACATGAAAACTGAAGCTACGATACAGAAATATTAAGAAAGTAACGTGAAAGTGAAAAGGAAGGCATGGAAGAAGAAATAAAAATCTTGACAAATGAGGGAAAATCTATGAATACACAAATTACTGAGTTGATAACAGAAAACCAAAAAATTAAAGAAGCAAAGGAAAAACAAATTTCTGATAAAGAAGCACTTTAAGGACAGGATATTAAAGATTTGACGACTTCTTTAGAAACAGCAAAAAATATTTGTAGCTCTCTAGAAAAATTACTTCACGTCGGCAACAATGGAGTGAAAAGGGTTTTTCGCTACCTAAGAGGGACTGAAAATTTAGGACTTTAGTACAAGAGTGGGAAGGAGATCAGAGGGAAGGACGCCGCAGTATACACTGATGCAGATTTTGCTGGATGTCTTCTTACAAGAAAATCTACGCCAGGATATATTCTCATGTTCAACGGAACAGCAGTTGAGTGGTTTTCAAAACGTCAAAATATCGTCACACTATCTACTGCAGAAGCAGAATATGTGGCAGCAGCTGAGGGAGTAAGAAAGGCAGTTATTACAGCAGGACTTATGAAGAGGCTAAATTTGATTAAGGGGCCAATTGATCTCTCCTCTCCAACCGGACCTTTCTTAAGTCGCAAAATTCTGCGTAAAATTTAATTTTTAAGAGCAACAATGACCCACGTCTCCTGATCCTAAACTCTTTTCCAACTGCCGTCCACTCCTGAAGGGATCCCACAATTTTTTTTAAACGACGTTTCATGGCTTTTGAAACCCACCGACACTTTTTTCTGAGGCCTCCTCCTACCTTCCGCCGACGAAACCTTTCTCAAGTTGACAAAAGCTTTTTAGCACCCGTTTGGCTGCAGAGCAAACTCAACCACACATCCCTTCGCATCCTTTTTTCCCACATTTATTTCCTAATTGGCGAAGGAAGGAAAAAAATCCACGCATGAACGCTCTGAACTTACCATTTTTTTAATTGCCCCCCTCGCCCCTCGAAAAAAAAATCGAGAGGAAAAGAACAAAGGACTCATTAATTCAATTAATCGTCAAAAAAGTTTAAGTTTCTTCAAAATTTATTTTTTCTATCCTATTTCGGGTCTTCATTACTTTATGGCTCTGGTAATGAAAGGATGCGGGGCGGAAAAAAAATCGAGAGGAAAAAAACCGAGAATGGATGACGGGGAAAGTTTTTGCGAGAGATATCCAATTATAAATATGAATATATGCAGACCACCCTCAGAGAATCAAGAACCTCGTCGCACGTGTTTGAGAGCGGTTTTTAACATTAATTGGAAAGAAATCAGGGAAAAACAAAAGAAGGATCAACTTTCGGGATGAATACCAAGGGGGGCGGATTTTTAGCTGTTAACTACACGATGAAAAAAAAAAGTAAATAGATCCCCCTGCGGGAGAAGAAGAATCTTCAATTTTTTTTTACTCGCTTAAAAAATCGATAAAAATAATCAGAGAGAAGGAAGCAAATTTTCGATTGATTCATTGCCGGAGTCAAAAGATTGCAATAAAAAGCGACGCGATGAAATTTATGAAGCATAAAATAGCTGATTATATAAACGCAGAATTGAAAAGTAAATACGTCATGAGTTTGTTTCCCTGGCATAGCATTTTTCTTTCTTTTTTTTTTTTTTACGATGAATATGGCAAATTACAATCAATAAAGTTTCAATATATGCAGTACTGAGGGTAATAAGAATTTTACAATTTTTTATTATTGTTTTCCTGTCGTAAATTTTTACAGAAGAAGAATTCGAAAATATGTTTTAAAGTTGAGAAGAAGAGATAGCTGTAACATAAGTCTTGAAGTAACCGTAGAAGACCCTAACTTTGACCACTCTAAAAAGGTTTTTTCTGAATGGTACCCAATAAGAAATGGGTAATGCGTTTTCGGAGTCAAAGTGAGGGTTCGATAGTGTGTTCGAGTGTCAAAAATTGCGACTCTACAAAACGAAATAATACGACTCCAATCAATGTTAGCAATCTGAACTTAAGCCACCAGCTCCAGCTCTACTACCAGCGGGGCCGGCACCAGCTCTAGCTTTACGACCTCATGCTATAGCAGCTTTAGATATTTCTTTTTTTCAAAAGTTTCGTGATATTTGAGTAGAGGCTACCTCTTTGTGTTTTTTAAAGATGATAAATCTGCATGGGCGGCTACGCACGGTTGTTGCACAGGTCAGGTGTTTCCATAACTAACTTTCCAGCTTAGTTGAATTATTTTATAATATTCAGCACTGCTTATTAATCTCTAACGAATTCCCATCACTGATGGCCCTAAAATATCGAATTTGTGATATTGCTCATAAAACTATTGAGTGCAAAACACGAGAGACTTTAAATGTTTTTAAGAGACTTTAAAAAGAACCGCCTTCTTAGAGCTGTGACATACATGATATAGTTCACCTCGCAGGTACCGATTTGTACTTGAAAAAAATCAAATCAAACTGTAAAATCCTAATCGTAAAATAAAACATTTTAATTTTTTCCCCTTGAATAACTGCTTATTTTACAAGGCCATCCCAGCAGAAAATACAAAAAAAAAAAACATTTTCCTTTATCATCTTTTTTCCCTTCTTCTTCTTAACGAACCACCGGGCACGATTTAAATGATAAAAAAAAAACGAAACAGATTAAGGTTATCCCAATCTCCCTTCTATTACCCCCTTATCCCTGTACAAAGGAAAAATCTGCTCTTTCAGTGAATCAAGGAAAATATCGGCGTTTCGGGAAATGTTCGAAACCCGCATTTCTGGAGAATTTTCAAACTTGAGTGAATTCACAAACGATAATAATTTTATTCCTTTTCGACAAACTGCAATTTTCCTGTCATTTGTATAATCCTCGATCCCTAAAAACTTCTTTGCCCCCTTTCCCTCTCTTTTTTTCCCTCCCTCCTCTCATAGGCGTATATACGCTTGGGTGGCAAAATCAACTTAACCCATCATTTCAATTAAAGGAAAGATTTCCACGAAGAGGGAGAATAAAAAAAAAGGAAATTCAAGGATTTTTTCCTTATAAAAAAAAAAAAGAAAATATATAGGAACGTTCCCTCGAGAGGGCATGTATGAAAAGAGAAAACGATGTGAATGGAAGAACAGGAAGAGTTGTTGGTGGTGGCATTCATCGGAAAATTTCTTTGAATGAGTGATGATTCAGCATCATCATCATTTGCTTAATGGATTCGACTTGATTGCGAACTTTTTTCCCTTCTTTTTTTTTTCCTTTTTCTTGTTTGCTTGTCCGTTTGTTTGTTTGTTTATATCTTCAATATTTCTCTCCCCTTGTTATGTGTGGAGCAGACGAAGCCTTAACGCCTTGTTTAAGGAATCAATATGAATTTCCTCAAAGTTACCACGCGTTAAATTGACCAGAAAGGAAGTTAAAGATACTCCCCCGAGGGCTTCATCCTAAGTTTTCCATTAGATGCATATTAAAATGGAAATGATGGCCGCGATTTTGAAGAGAGGAGAAATTGAAAAGGCAAAGCCCCATCGCGGTATGAGGAATATGGGAATTTTAAACTAGATTACCGAGAAGGTTACAACAGTTCCTCCTGAATATTTCAACAACTTTCTCTCATCCCTTACAATTCATAATAGACAGCTGAACAAGAACTTTCACTTTAACCCGGTCGAGTACCCCCTCTCTCTTTTCGCTTTGATAATTTGTAATTACCTCCCCCTCCCGACAAAAAAGGAAACAAAAAAAAGGATAAAATTCACCGATTGCATGTTCATTCGAAATCCATTCATCTTCACGTCCATCTTTCTCTACTTTTTTTTCTTTCGCCCTTGAAGGAATCAATAAAGCTCATTGACCGTACGGATTTAAGTGTGAGAACGCCCCAGAGCCCTTTAGCGCAATAAAGAAATTTTACTAACGATATCTTTTCCTTCTTTCGGATCTGATTTCCGGTAGTTTTCCTTCGTAACTGCCAATAAAATGGAACACTTTATTCATTTTTAATTACTACTTCGGTTAAAAGGCTTAGTTTTTTTATGGAATTGTAATTAACTTGCTTTGTTGGAAGTATCAGGTTTTGCATTTTTAATATATTCAGAGAATTACTCCTTCGGCATGGTTCAAGAGTACCGGAATGGTAACATTCTGTTTCAGGGCCTTTGGCACAACTATTAAAGATGCGAAATGCATACTCTGACTCCTTCTCCTGTGAAAAGTCAAGTCAGAACTACGAGAAGCCATAGCCGACCAACCTACACGCAATAAACCATCTCACACTTCCACATCTTCCTTAATACTACATTTCCATTTTCAATCATTTTTTCAAATTGCTCAATCGTCAGCAAACGATGCAATATCGTACGTGGTAAATAATCCGTTATTTTCGTCCCCTATTTAATTCCTAACTCCATCCTTCCCATGTTTGCTTTACCCGTTGCCCAGACATTCTAAAAGCTTCCACCTCGAGAGATTGCTCCTCTTGTAACTTCAAGTGTTAGTATAATACTCGAAAACTGAGCCGACACCAGAGAGGAGGTTATATTAACTCTTCTCTCCCCGATATCCTTTTTTTTCCCCCCGATCGGCTTTCCGATCGACCCCAAGAATATAAATAAAAGATGTAAATGTATAATCTTTTCGGAATTCTTCCTTCTTAATCCGGTTTATATAAATTCACGAGGATGAAAATAATCACGAAAGGCTTTAAAGCTTCCCATCTCAATTTCAATCTTTCTATTATGGACAAATTAGCCTCTCATACGTCATTTTCTAAAACTGGCGCCCCAAAACATCTCGTGGGAGTGATGTATTAATAAATTTTCAACGACAGGATTACAAGGAACTTTCTCTTCCCCCTTCGAATGGATATTTAATACCCCCAACGAGCCCATGTTTAGCTTTTCTGGAGCCGTTTTATTTAAAAGGGTATTAAGGACCCGAGACCGTGCTGCCCTGGGCGAGTTATTAATTATTGACACATAGCTCTATGTATTGTGGAGCAACAAGCGGCTTTAGTAGGGATATTTCTACCTTGAAAATTTGTGCTTTTAGTTTCCTCTCAAAATGCGGGTTAAGGAATCGGAAAAGACGAAAAGGGAAAAAATTCCCAAAGGGGATTCGATAAGGAAATGACTTACGCCGGTTAATAATTATAAAAGAAAGTCTGATGGATCAGGTGGGTTCCCTTTCGTTAAAAGTTAATAAGTTAGTTAAAAAGTTTCCCCGAGCCCGGGTTACTTTATAACAATGGCTTTTTCGGAAAAAGGTGAAATGTTATTTTTCAGGATGTTATACGCGTTAAGTAATAAAACAATGGGGAGCGGAAAAAGGGAGAGGGAGCCCGAATTCCCTGGTAACATATCACCACGCGGTTTTCTGTTAGAACAGATATTGCACCAATATACATATTTGGGTAAAATATAATTTCCAGGACAAAGATCCATTAACCGTGTGCCGGGGATCAGTTTCATTAATTCCCAAGCTGGGATATTAGACAATATTAATTTATTGCTATTAGGAAGATCACCTCAGTTTTAATTGTACACCTCTCCGATCTCTTTGATAACTTGTTAAACTTTACTAACTTGAATTAGTCTGTACTCGTTATAGAACACAAAATTTAATAACTTAAATCGTTTTCTCCTTTGATCTCTATCTTAAGGACGGAGATTACTTAACACCTTTGCTTGTCTACTCCTTTTTATTACTTTGTAATGTTGGGAGGGAATTTTTACCCCCTTAAGCCTCCCGGGGCACATGTTTTTTTCGGAGATTATTAAATTATAGTTTGTTTTTCGTGAAGTCGGAGTGACGGCCCACGCTTGGAAAAGAGATTAATTGCAGGAAAAAATTGCAGCAAGGGTAGTTTTTTTGCTGAGAAATAAGGTCAGTAGCGTCGTCGGATTTCCCGGGAGCTAAAAGAATAAACACGTTTTTTTCTTCAGGTAAAATAAAATATTATTCGACGGAAAGCCTACGACCTCCATGATTACTTACTTAACCGGCGTTACACAAGCTTTGGAGCCTTAATGCCGCAACAGAGTTTCCGGCATTTAGACCTACCCTGGGCCGCCCCCACACGACCTGCATCCCGTGCGACTGTATCCTTCTACCACAGCCGCGGCCTTTCCAATGGCCTAGGGCTCGTTAGACGACCATCCAGCACCTTCCTGATAGCCCTCGTCAACATGTCTTGCTCGCCTTCGTGATTTTATCACGCTGTAATAAGAAACCTCCGGATCTCCTCATTTGTCTTAACACGCACGCGTCCGGTAATAAAATCTACATTGGGTCCTAGAATCCTCCTCAGCACCTTATTCTCGAAAGGCCGCAGCCGCTCCTGGATTCGGACCGTTAAAGTCCAGGTCTCACAACCGTACAGAACAACGGGGCGCAAGACGGAGTTGTAAATAATTAATTTGGTACGGCGGGATAGGGACTTGCTGTGGAAGAGATGGCCAAGGGCTTGAAGGCAACGGTTTCCACTCTGGATCCTTGCATTGACCTCGTAGTTAGTATGATTGTCACGCGTAACAGCCGACCCGAGGTACCGAAAGACAAACGCATTCTTGAAACTCAGGTTCCCGACCTCCAGAGGGTCTTCATCTTGCAGATCTCGGTGCTAAGTCATTTATCCATGGGTGCAATATCCAGCGGACATTAATACACCAGGAATTTATCTACAAGGGAAAGTATCCACGGGGAAAACATCTATCGGCATCGATCGGCATCTTTGGCACGAGAATTTCAATGATTTGCCTTTTACAGGCAAATCATTGAAATTCTTGAATATCATATCATTCATAAATATCATAAGAGAAACGAAAAATAGTAAAAAAAAAAAATTAAGGAAGAGTTAAAAAATTTCTTATTGTCATAATTAATATATAATAATTTTAATCCTTGTGGCTGGCTGGCCATGGAAAATGGCCTTTTTGTCACATGGTAGAAGAGATTACTGTAAAATTGATTTTTAAAATATGAAAATTCAAATTCAAATTCAAATTCATATTTTAAATTATTGCAGGCAAATGGGCGGAAAATTAACGAAGAAAAATGAGAAAAATTTACCTCTGAAACTGCTGAACTTTATGTTCAGCTGTATAACTGGTATAGGATGCCGCCTAGCTTACATAAAATTCTAATTCATAGCACAATAAGAAAAGACAATAATAATAATAAAACATTTTTCACTACTAGACCTTAAAACGGCATTGATGAAATTAAAAGGACCTAACCAAAATGAAGCGGATGTAGAAAGAGAATTCTGTTCAAATATAGCGGTGCTATATAGTTATAATTCCTCCTATATACATTCATTTGTGATTAGTCACGGTGATAAGGCATGCCATCCTTCCTATGGGTCAGCTTTCGGAAGAGGCTCAGGAAGCGAAAAATAAGGAATACCGAAGATTTAGAGAACACAAAACTAGAAAAAGCAGCAAACTGGAAACTACAGAGGATTTGATTCATATGCTCTTAATATCATCGGACCCAGTTATTTCTTTTCTCCGCACTCCAGCCAAGACAGTAATAAAAGAGCTATGGTCGGAAGCACTAGACCTTTTACTGGATAAGGACTCAGATTCTAAAGAAGAAGAAGACGATTGAAAACATTTTAGTATTAATTTGAATTTTTTCGTTATTTTAATAATTAGAAATAAGTTGTAAATTTTGTATATAAATATATTTATAATGTGTATAAATTACTATTTATACGATCCAGGATCCTATTTATAAAAATCCGTTAAACCCATCAAAAAAGTCACCTTTTCTTCTAGAAAAAAAAAATCCTCCGAAGAAAACTGAAAAGTATTCAGAAATTTTAAAAGATTCCGTTATTCAAAATTTAATAACTTTTCAGACAATTAACTCTGCAATACTCCCCGTTAAAATCGTACTTATAATTTTCGTTCAGGGAACAATTCTTACTTTAATGGCTCTTTCGTATTGCAATTTCCAAGCTTTCCGTTAATTATAAAAAATTTTTTCCTTTAATCATAAAACGTATCGTTATTAGCGCACTCGTAGCAGCACAAACATCTAAAAAAAAAATATTTCCTGACCCCCTCTTTCATTATTCTTGACGATAACTTCCTATTTCAATGCGGAAGCTGCGATCACGAGATATCCTGTTTTGCTAAGAAGGTCATGTAATATTTATAACAGTACTCTCACATTCATTTTGGAAAATTAAGATAAAATGAAATTAGCTCATCTTGTAATAGGGAGCCACCAGCCCCGTCCCTCTTTTTCCTCATCCCCTATCATGCAGCTACGCGCCATCCTATCTTTTCTTTGTAACATGATATATGCTACTATTCTTCTTCCCGAAATGGTTATTTCTCTTTTCCTCTCTTCGCCTAGATTATGCTGTATTTTTATAACCGTTTTCATTTTTTTTCTTCTTCCTCATTCTCTTTTTTTTTCAAAGCTTTTTATCGATGGGAATCAGGTCATGCGACCGTGACGTCACGGCTTGCATGTATATCCCGAAGTGACGTTGTGCGTAATATTGCATCTCCTGTCGGCTGGGGAGAGGTTAATGGATTCTGGCAAGACGCACCAAATTATTCATGGACTTTTGCTTTTAGAACCTTCTCCTCCCCCTCTCCCCGACATGTTTGTATAAGCTTCCTACAACTTTTTTTTTTTTTTCCTTTCCGAAAGTTTTCTCTAACAAGTGTTAAGCTTTGGAAAGGTTTTTTCTCGTTATTTTTAAAGTTGAAACAACGGATTACGAATACAATTTATTTCAGATATTTCTTTCCCATCGAACATTTCTCAAAACTTCTCGATAATAAATATCCTTGTCTGGAGGAACAAGTTGGAATATAAATGGAGATTACCAAGTGCTTTCGAATTCCAATTTATATGTTATTTATGAAAGTTAAGGAGCATGTGTGTTTGTTAGAGAGAAATGTAGGTCTGATTTCGGAGAGAAAAAAAAAAACAAAACAAAATGTTTAAGATGGTTGTTTTTCATCATAATTCGTGACAGTTCTCTAGGGCACACAAAAAAATAATCCAGAAGTCGAAATACGCTATTGATGTCTGGAGGGAAAGTATTTTTCGGGAATTTAAAAATTTCTATCAAAAAAATACCTAATGATGCAGCTCCCTGCAGCAATGAGGAAGCCAGGGCCTCTCTTGGCGCAAAACATTTGCAAACTCTATTGTTTAAAATGTAAAAATGTTGAGAGCAGACAATGCCAAAACATGCAATATAATGAACAATATTATAAATAAATAAATCTTTAGCGCGAGGACGAACAAAATTCCTCATCGATATTCCAACTCAATCCCATACAGCAATCCCGTGAAAATATTTCCCGACCATCCTGTTAACCAACTTCCAAGCTCAAAATCCCGGGATTAAAAAAAAAATATCATTTTCATTCGGAAAAGTCTTTCAATTCTCATTAGTAACCGAACAAAAATAAGATTTACGGACACCGTCGGAATGGGTAAAAGTGATAAAGCGATCCGAATACCAAGAGAAGAGCTAAGTTAAGCATGAACGAAGGAAAAGGAAATTGTGTAAAGAAAGCAATCAGCTAAAGAAAAGGGAATCAGCGGAGTAATCAATAGGATCTTGATTTAAGCCCTACTCGGTTTATTTTCTTGCTTGCCGATAACAGTTTCTGATGATGATTATTCTTTAAATCCAAAGATTCCAGAACATTATCCAACCACGGTAATTGAAATTTTAATTAAACGTTTCTAACTTTACGTCGTCGAAGGAAGGGAAAATCGCTTTTCCTGCTTTTTCCCCGTTCCTTTTTTTTTTTCTATTAAACGTGCCGGGGAAAATTCACCAGCAAAAACTTTTCGATTTTCCTGGGAGGAATTTTTTTTTTCGAGTTCCTAAATGCAATTTCAGGATAAGGATGCGTACGCTTGTATATTAAAACGAAATCGTTATTTTTTTTCTTTCCCTCTTTTAAATCATTAAGTCAAACGCGGAAACGGAGAGAGTTGATGATTTATAATCGCTTTTTCGATTTAATTGAATGAAAAATTACATTTTCTTGAAGGATACCATCCGACAATGATGAGTTTTTCATCATTAATCAAGTATCTTTTTTTCTATTGACTACGCGAGACAAGGTGGAAATCGAAGGGGGTAAGTAAGTAAGAAGGAAAAAAAAAAAAGGATTTTTATCTTAAAGATTCTTATCCAATTTTTTTCCCTTCCTTAATTTTGTTTTATTCGCTGCAGCGCAATGATTAAATGTCATTGTGTCGATTTTTCGAAAAAAGGAAAATCGCTTAAAGAAAAAGGGCAGCCGACGATTTTCTTTTTCTTTTTTTTTTTACACGCTTTTATTGTCGATTAAAAAACAGTTAAAAGCTTTTGCTGTCAAGCATTCTTGAACTCCCAGAAAAAAAATAACTGATGCAAGCAGATTTATATAACTGCTGAGCAAAGAAAAAATGTCAAGTTTTGCTGACGGACGACGTGGAAAATTATAGTATTTGTCGTTGACTACGTTTTGAGCGACAAGTGACCGCCAAGAATGCTCTTCACGCCCCAGCTAAAACACATTTTTCATACGGGTAAATACGATTTCGCTGACTGTTAGCTTACGCGTTAATTCCCATTAGGTTTTGCTTGCTAAGCGATTTATTTATTATCAACCAAGATGGAAAATCAGAAATCATTTCGATTTTTTTCCTCCTCTCTCTCTCTCGCCCTTTTTTTTCATTCGGGGTTTTGTTTACATTCAGGCTGTTTCCGCTGCGGGTATAAACCTTTTCGGGGAGGGGAAGAATGGGACAGGGGAGAAGGGGCCGCGCGGCGTGTGTAATGTATAATTTGCGAAACTATAATAATTATTGCAAAGCGCGGAAATATAAATGCATTGGTTTGTCACACGATTTTTAATTGGTTTTACAAATCCGGGGTGTTATAGTCGAGTTTTGTATCGTTGCATTATCATAATTGTTTTTTTGTTCGGTTGGATTGTATCGAGTTAGAATAGCATGAATGGCCTTTGAAAAATAAGGGGGGAAAAGAGTGGGATACTATATATTATTTATTAAATTACAGGTATAGTAAACTTTTTTGACTCCAAAATCCTAGACACGTAAACAATTCATGCTTTTCATAAGCAAAAAAAAAAAAGTTCCAAGAAGTCTGCAAAGTTGAATTCGAGCTTCATTCCGATGAAATAGAAAATAATATCGTGAAATGTAACAGAAATGATTTGGGATGGGCTTCGAGGGAATTCGAATAAAGAGTATGATGCAGTTTTATTTCAAAGAATAATTTTTTTTTCTGAAAACCGCAAGATCAAAATAGCCCCGATCACCTATTCATTAACAAAACCCCAACCAATACAATGCGGGTCAACAACCTCAATCAAAAACAACCAGATGTCCACCAAGATGGCAACGGAAACCAAGTCAAAAGATTTCCTGGGAGAAAATTTAAAAAGAAGGAAAGAAAGGCAGCAACCTGTTAAAAATCGACAAAACACGATGTCAAAACTATTAGATGCAAGTAATTTAAAAAAGACAAATATTCCTAAAAAAGAAGAACAAGCAAACGTTTTTGAAAGGTTCGTATCAATGTTTAATGTAGTATTATAAAAAAACACAGAAACTAAATGCAAAGCATGTATTGATCTTGGTTTAGGAGTCAGCTTCAAAAGCGGAGAAAAGAAAATGTTGTGGCAAAACACGATACTGCTGAAAAACGAAAACCAAGCGTTGTGCCTCCCATTGTCAAGTCGAAAATTCCTTCAGCCATAATGACTAAGCCAGTGGATGCAAGTAATGTAAAAAAGACAAAAATTCCTAAAAAAGGAGAACAAGCAAAAGTTTTTGAAAGGTTAATTCGTATCAATGTAGTACTATAAAAGAAATGCAGAAACCAAATGCAAAGCATGGTATTGATCTTGGTTTGGGAGCCAGCTTCAAGAACGGAGAAAAGAAAATGGGCTTAAGCCTATCAGAATCATTTGACGAAGGAGACGAGGAAAATCCATTACCTCAGAAGTCAGATCGACATGGTCCATGATGCCTGATGGGCTGTGTGTAAAATGTGGTATCCTCCCAACATGAAAAAAATGTAGTCCAAAACAAATCCAAAATTTAATGTATCCGTTGGAAACCAGCAACGGCAGCACCACAGCAGCCGAAATCTGCTGGTAGTACGATAGTTCCAGAATGGAACAAGACAGAAGACAGACTCCGAGAGACATAATGGAAGTAACTGTGAAACCTTAGGCAAAAGTTGTGGATGGTGACTTCATACTCAAAAAATTACTGGAACGATATTGCAAAAACCATAACAATCGATTCAGCGTCCCCGATCGATCGATAGCACACCTGACGTCATTATCCAAACCCGAATAAAATTAATTGGATGATAGGAACGTTATAGCCATTTGAGTGACAGATAGGACTTGGTAATACGACAATATGACAGCCTTAGCAATAATTTACTCCCTGTTCAATTACAACCATCATTAATAGAAGAGGAGGAAGGTGGCATGGGTAACCGGAGAACACCGGTTGTTACGTGTAAGGCTTCCTTCTTAATTATCTCCTACCTTTAGGCTTTAATGCTTAACGATAACAGTCGTACCCGATTCTCATTGTTCGCCAAATGAAAAGCAGGATGAACTCCATCATTCAAAGAGAGAGAGCGAGTGAACGAGGGGGGAAAAAAAATGAAAAAGCACTTAAAAACCAGGAAGCGTTCAAAATAAGGATTCGATTTCGCCCCAATGGAAGCTAAACATGGAAATGGGTTAAGAGTAATCGAAAACGGAATTTCCCGACTACTTTTTGTCATTTGATATGGGTTAACCCTTACTTCCTCACGATTCAGGATTCCGTATAACCTCTTTAGACGAAAAACTAGTGTGTCGGTGTTATTTTTTTTTTTTTCGTGGTATAAAAAGAGAAAAAAAGAAATTCCACCCGGTCACCCTTAAGGGATCCAGACACAATGTTTACAAAATGAGAAACTTATTACAGGCATTCACTGGGGTTAGAATCACGTCAAAAACATGAACCAACATAACCAAGAATTGTAACACTGTAAGGAATCAATAAAAGCATTCGAACTCCTGTGGGATTTTCAATTTCAGTTTGTCGGCTAGGAGAGGGGGTGAGGTTACCGGGAGGAGGAGGGGTTAAGACGGAAGAGAGAACATTATCTCAGGGGTAGTCCAGTCAGCAATCAGCTTCGCTATTGTCTGGTAAATCTTTCAACTCTCCGCTTTTGCTTTCTGATGCAAGGGAACCTATTAATCACGTCTTATGCGAAAGGCGTTTTTCATTCGCGCCTGCATGAATTTCAATTTTCAACCGGGACGGAGAAAAAGAGGGGGAGAAAAGGATGGGGGGGAAAAAAACCGCTTTTTCGTTTTAAAAGCGACGAAAAGAAGCCGGAAACTTAATTAATTAAACACTGATTAAAGGTTGTTAAGTATTTCGGTCTCGTAAAAAAATTAGTAGCATGAACAGTTTAGTTCCGTGAGGCGGAACGTTTTTCTACGTAAATGGTATTAACAAAAAAGGCGGAAGAACTGATCAAGTGAATTTGCATAGCAAATTTAATTAAAATGCGTTTGATAATGATAATTCCACACGGTTTCAAAAGCTGATGATTTCAATGCGTTCGATTGAAATGGGGAAATGCGATTATCGGTAGGATTTTCAAAAGTATGGTAAAAGATATGCTGTAAAAAATTTTTTCAACGTCATCCAGTTTGTTGTTTTTCGATGGGATCGTGCAATCTGCATATGCAAGTAAAATTTTTTCTGATTTTCATGAAGTTAAACTTCACGCAAGATTACCTTAAAAGATCAATAACATTTAAATCTTTAGTTTATAGTCGACAATTAATATCTTCATTTAAAAACCGACCCAACCCGATCTGGGATCTGGCTTTTGCTCTTTTTTGAAAAATCGCTTATGGCAAAAACTTTTGTAATTAAATCAATGAAGCACTAAAATCGAACTACTACTTGCTATGCGCACTAATCGAAAATTAATATGGCTGAATGTTTCTTTTCACCTATAGACCATTCAAACTAATCGACATTTTTTCCATTTTAATTTCCCCTTTCTTCTTAAAATTTCTCCTCCCCTCATTAACTTTTAATAAATTCCAGCTTATGATTTCTAAAAAAAAACCTCATTGTTAAAACTCACATTAATTAATCAAAAGAATGAAAGAAACTCAGGTTAATGAAACGCATTAATCTAAATCTCATTTCACACAACGTTTAAATAAATAACATTTTAAAAAAAAGTAAACATAAAACATAAAAGTTGGAAATAAAAAATAAAAAAAAAGAAAAGACACGAAATAAACGTTATTCAAAATCCCAAACAATTTTTTTTTTGTTGTTTTTTTAATGCATAAAAAAAAAAGGAAGAAAATCCGAAACTCGTGAAAAAACATGACGTTGAAACGACAAACACAACGGAATTATTCGAGGCACGTATGCGGGAGGAACGGTACCGGGGGTTAGGAATCACAGGAGATACAAGCTTACACGCTGAGCTTACAGACTTGTTGCTGCCGCTCTTCGGACTGTTAATGACCTCATTAAAATTTAACCAACTTTCGCGAAACGGGCAAAGATGGGGGAAAAAAGAGAAAGAGGAAAAAAAATCGCGCGATATGAAAACCACCTGTATATATATGAGCGTAATATAAAAGAAAAACAAAGAATGAACGAAATTTAACGTTTTTTTGAAAACCGCTTCCGGTAACGTAAAATGAATTCCATCGGTTACGGATTTCTTTCAACATTTTCCGTCATTTTCCGGTTTTCCCCGCAGTTTCAGAGACATCTTTCTTTCATATTTTTTATCCCTCCCTGTTTTTTTTTCGTGAAAATTATTCATTAACTTGAACTTAGTTTTCCGGAATGTTTGTCACTTTTTCAACCAGAAAATGAATCCAACTTTACATCCGTTTCTGAGTTTTTTTTTTTGCAAAAGGTTGGTAAAGGTTACCTCGGGAGTCCCTTTCCCCTTCTTTTTGTTAACTTCGCCGGCTAATAATACATTTTTTGATTTATGTTGTCAGTAGACGATGAAAGTGCTCGGGAATTACTAAGAGGAGGAGTACAAAATATTCCATGGATTCTGGGACGGATTCTTCTCGTATTGTACAGTAGTTGTTTCTCCAGTAATTGCTTCTCTTATGAAATATTAAAGACGACCCATGGAGCCTATAAAACGGCTAATCAGAAATCTGCGTGGGAAGTACATGAATTTTCAAGGACAGTGTACTATTTAATAAATATTTAATAAATAAAATTATTATCTGCTGCTAATTCTCCAGTCATAATTATCTAGCATCAATTTCCCAAAAAATTCCAATTCATGTTTCCCCCCGTCTGCACCAAAAGAACAGATTGGTGGAAAGGGAAATAAAGGGAATAAAATAAACCCAGCATTCTCCCACCTGAGCGTATTTCGTCAGTTAATGCATTAACCAGACGTCTTCGACTAACTTTTCACTAAGAGTAAAGTTAATAAAAAAGAGAGAGAGAAACAGCGAAACGAAAACGAAAAAAAAAAAAAAACAATTTAATATAAAGAATAAGTTGGTAAGTAAAAAGTTTCGCAGACATTTGCTGTGAGGCGCCACGTACATCAAAGATGAAGAAGGGGGGGAAAAACCAAAAATATAAAA
This sequence comes from Liposcelis brunnea, assembly GCA_023512825.1. Classification (NCBI taxonomy): domain Eukaryota; kingdom Metazoa; phylum Arthropoda; class Insecta; order Psocodea; family Liposcelididae; genus Liposcelis; species Liposcelis brunnea. The sequence continues at coordinate 6,551,677 of CM042073.1, read as the reverse complement.
ATAAGACTTTGTAATAAATATTTTCAGAATCACTATATTCGGTGGGAGTTGAATCGCTTTATTATGCATAGGTTGAGTGAGAGGATGAGAGAAAACGGAATAAAAAAAAAAAGAGGAGAAGAGGCAGCAACAGTTTAGGGTTGTTTCTCTTCCAACCCTTGAAAATCTTGGACTCCACGAATGCGGGAGAACGTGCACGGATGGAAAATGAGTCTGGTAAAAAAAAACAGAATGAAATTGGATTCGGGATTTACAATTGCTATCTCACTGCGACACTTATAACCTGCTGACGTCATTTATCATAACTTTTGACTTTTGTCCAAATCCAAAAAAATACGACAACGGAGAAAAATTCGCGCCTTTTTGTTTAATCCGGTTTAGGTTAAGAGATACAACTACAACAATAATAATACTTATAATAATAAAGGATACGAGACAACGCCTTCCACTTGCTTCATCACATTTTTTTACATTATCTTTACGTATATCTTTATGTATATCTTTTTTTATGTTACGGCAACGTGGAGCTTTCGCTCGTAGCTGCAGAGGCTTACTTAACTTGTCAAAGTCATTTCATCGTATCACACACATTGTAGTTTTTTTTCACGCAACTTATTTACTGTTTAGAATGCGTGTCGATGATTCATAAAGACGCCTTGCTTAATTGAGTCGTTTGCAGTAATGTTAATATCAACGTGATTTTTTACCATAAATATTATTTCTGATTTTTTTCCAGGGTTTCACGCCTTCGCTTCAAATGATTATATTATCGATTAAAAGTTTGTGGTCGTTTTTTCAATGCCGGCTGTGTAACTCTAAAGCTTGATTACACCGCTGCCACCAGAAAGATATTAAAAAAGTTTATTTCGCTTTATGCAACGAAGCCTTAAGTGGTCGAGCTGCCAACGATATAGCCAGTGCTGTCGTTAAAACATTAAAAAAAGTCGTAGTCCACTACCCGAAAGCTAGAAAAATTATAACATGGAGCGACTCTTGTGTCCCTCAAAATAGAAATTCAATCATGGCATTTACCATTGCCAAGTTCCTAAATGACAATGACCAAATTCATGAAATTGTCATGCGGTATTTAACTCCTGGGCATTCGGCAGTCCAAGAAGTCGATGCCAAGCACTCAGAAATAGAAAGGCAAGTTCTAAGTATTAACGAGATCTATAGCCCATTGAGTTTAATTAGAATTATGGTAGAATGGGCTAGGAAAACAAAGTCACAGAAAGACCATATGCAAATGGTTTGTGTTGCCATCGAACCCATCAGTTTCATGTTGTGCTTGATGGTAACTTGAGTAGGAGGTGTCTGACTTGTTCATACTGGAAGTGGCATCGTCTTTTCACACTGACAAAGGGTATATTAAAATTTAATCTAGTTCACGCCACGTTCAAACAGAATTAAACTTGAATCCAGCTCGTAAATTTGAGCATGAAGACGATGGTGACTAACTTCAAATTCTAGGGCTCCTATAAAAAAATTTTGGGTCTACAGTCCGACACTTAAACACTGAAGAAACTAAACGGAAGGCAGCCGATCACTCTCCGAAATGAGTTCAGAGTCTCGCGGTCTTTGTCATGTTTACAACCATAAGCTCAAAAAATCAAGTTAATCTCGTGAAAATGAGAAGACGCCGCTGTCGGGGACACTTTACAACTCGACCAGCCCGACTGTAAAAAATCCCTCTCTTCCTCTAGCCTATGCTTTCGTATAAAATCAAATCACGTTCAAACCCTGTCTTTCTAAACTGAACGAAAAAGGGGAAGACATCGAATTCGAATTGCATCCTCAACGTTTTTGGAATACATATTTTAAAAGAATTCAAATTTGCTTTGAAATATGAAAAGTTGTTGCAAGTTTTTGAATATTTTAACATGTTCGGAGACCTGTTGGGAAAAGACTTAAGAAAACTGAAGGAATGTGATGGGAATTTGTTATATCTCGCGGAAGAATGTGACCCAAGTAGGGGGAAAAAAAGAGGGGAAAAAATTTCAAGCTTAAAAAAAAGAAAAGAGGGAGGAGGAACGAGAATAAGAAGACGAAGTGCTAGAAGGAGAGGGAGAGGAGGACTTCTCAAGGAAATCGAAGGCAAGTGGTTCTGAGACATTTCATGAATTATAATGAGGCGCCATTCAATCGTGATTACTTTTTTTTTTTAAAAAAATAAACTTTCTTTTTTTTTTAAGGAAAGGGGTGAGTACTGGGGAAGATGCCGAATTGGCTCAATTATAGCGTCACGACCGAGTTTCTGGAAATTTATCATCTGAATTATGGCAGATTTATTTTTTAGTTGCCCGAAGGCATGGATTGACTAATAATGTCTTCCATGAATTTTTTTTTTTCTTCATAATCTAATTGTGCTTTTTAATGTTTCTTCTATCTTCCATGAAGACATTAAGAGGGGGTAGAAAAGAGAGATAGTTAATTATCCTTTTCATAATAAATGGGTCCGAATTTTTAGGCCAAGAAAAAAATACCAAACGATGAAAATCATTAACAATGTCACAATTTAACGTTATCGCCGTAATTTACACGCTTTTCAAGTTTTTTTTATTGTCCGGTCCCGTTAAAGAGAGAAAACTCTTTCTCAGTTTTTTTCCCCCTGTTTCCGGAGACACTCATCATTTTTATTGCTAAGTTAGTCAACTTTAAGAAGATAAAACGAAAGTAATGAATTTATTATGAAGGAGAGAGCTTATTAGTCAACGGTGCCATATATGTCATGGACTGACCCTCGTCAGTGTTCCTGTGTGATTTGTAAATCCCTCGTACGTCATTCTGACACTTCCCCGTCGGTATGATAAATTTTCCATTTTGCAGAGAACTCGTTTATGAAACTCATTTACGGAAAGATTAACGTTTTTTAAGCCATCGATTATATCCTGCTTTAAATATTTGCAGATTATAGTGATCAAACTGTATTTTTTTACTTTGAAGAAAAAATAAGGGTTTCTGACGGCAGGTTTTTATAAAGAGAGAACTTATGAGAGAGCTAATCTAAAAATTTTAAATGTCGCGCATCTAAAATTATTTTGTTTTATCTCCACAGCGCAGGTTGACTCCGTCTCGGCATTTGGTGTCAACATCCGCTGAGGAGATAGAACAAAATAATTTTAGGTGCGCGATGTAGTTAATCTGTGGTATCATAAAGAAGATTTCGGACTAGAAGCTGAATGGCATTTCTTCGCTACTTGTCATGGAAAGGGGCCGTACAACGGTACAGGAGGAGCAGTTAAAATGTCAGCAAGTGTGGCAAGTCTGAATAAGGTCATGAATTTTAGTCACGACAAAAAATCGGAGTGAAGTGCTAAAAATAAATAATTGATAGTTTACTGTTTTTTTTTTTTACGAAAGCAATTGACAAAATAATAGTAACAGTTAATTTTATTAATTACAATTAATAAAATTCACAACCAACATCGTCGCACTCGTCAATTTTACAGAAAGTGTATGTGCCAAGTCTTCCAACGGACAGACAAAACTTTAATCCAGTTCCTAATGAAAGATATTTCCATTGTGGCGCTATCTGAAACTGAGGGCAGGGATTTGCAAACTGGTTTGCCTGTTCCACGTGAAGTGGCCAAAGAACGGCTTCAAAAAATTATTGGTGTTGAAGAATTCAATGAGGAAGGCTTCCTGAGTGATCATGCGCATGTCACCTACGATTGGGTTATGCGGGTCATTAATAACTACGTATATAAAATATAAAGGTTATCTGCCAGCAATATTTATAAATTCACCATAGAGCCGAAAACAAAAACCAAAAAGACAATTTAATTCCTGATCACGCGGGTTTGCTAATTAATGGCGGATATAACAAGTGAATGATGCTTAGTGTCTACTCCCTCTTTAAGACTCCCTACTTTGTGCCACCGTTTTTTCGGCGGATTTTGCTTTGGAATGCTTAAAGCTTTTAAAAGAAAGGTGGCACAAAGTTACCCCACCTTGCACAAAGTTTCTTCTGTCGGCGGCACGCAATATCATTTTCGGACCAGCAGTTGATAAAATATAATTTCCGGACTCAGTTAAAAAAAGACCTTTTACAGAAAAAAGGGACCAAAGTCGATCCCTGAATTAAGATAAAATAACATCCAGAGTCATTTAAAAAAATTTAAAACGAAGCATGTGTGCTTGCGGACTAAAATTATTTAATAATTGAGAACGACTTAAGAGACTGCAGCGGCCGGGTATAAAAGTCATAATTAACACTCGCGAAAATACATTATGTACCCCTCTTTCCTAAAAAAAAACCCACGAGGGTAAATTTTCTTCAAAAACAGGGTTGGAAAAAGTCATAGTCGAACAATTAACGAGTTATTAATCCCCTACCGCGGCGTTGATGAAATCACGAAAAGAGGAGTCTTGAAAGATGTTTTTTTTTTTTAGAAAATGTATGTTGAGAATACGCGCGGGAGGTATTAAGATCGTCTCCAAGTTTTCACAACTTGTGAGAAAATAAGCTTTGTCTTATTCTCACAAGTGAACGTGCCATTTTTCACACGGATCTTCCCACTTAATTAACTTGTCACCTTCCTTCTCCTGTCGCTCTACATTTTCAGACTACTCATGCTGTCTAGTTGACTAATGAACCTCTATCTATTCCCCGCTTGAACCTTAGGGATGATTTATTTCGAATATGACTTTTAAAGAAATCGATTTCGAATCTAATAACTTACGCTTCTCAATTCGGATGGGGAACGGTATTTTATATACGAGATTTGGGAGATGGATCTCCGTTTTTCTCCCTATAGTTCTGGATGTGCTATTTCTTTTTCGTTAAGTGATTCGTGAAAGATGGTAATCGAAATAGAAACAGAAGAGAACGTTGCTATAAACGTTTATATCCTTAACATCCCTTATTCTCAACCCTCTATCCGTTAGAGGTAATTCGAAACTATTACTAACAGGCCTATTCCAGACGTAACGAAATGGTATAGGCGATTTTAAAAAGGATTTGTGTCTGGGATTGATTCAAACGGAATCAGTTTCGAGCTAAAGGGATTGTTTTGGATTCCTAGTTTGCATCTTCCACGGTCAAAAGAAACGTCCTCCGCAATTATTATCGCCATAGGCGATTTTGAGGTCGCAAAACGAGTTAGACATAATAAACTAATCAAGACCAGCCTCTGATATTCTTCAGCTCCGATGTCTTTCTTCGCCCATTTCGCATCGTCCTTCGATATTAGCTCCAACGAATAAATTCTTAATCCTTCATTCTTCGGGAATCCTAAAGAACAATAACAACCCCTCATTTTTTTAAACGACAAAAAAACCAAGACTGTCAACCTCATCGAAATAAAACAATATTTGCAAAGCGGAAATCTTGTGACATTACATGTCACACAATGAAAAGAGACACTTTGCTGTTGGGAAATTCTCAAGAGTGAACCATCATAACTCGAAAGTAGCAATCCATGTTGAGGTAATCGGACCGTGTAGCCTCCTACACCCCTAATAATGACAATTTTCACGGAAAAACGGTCTAACCGTATCCATTTGTCTTACAACCTTCAACCTCATACCTTTCATTTTATAAAAAAAAAAAAAATACTTCCACCCGATTTATTTTTTTAATTTAAGTTTCATTCCATTTAATCAGTGCCGAGTTAATAGCGTCTATTTTTTTTCGTCTCGAGCTATAAGATCACATCAAGATGCAGACGAGACGACATCTCTTTAAATTCCCTTTTAGCATTAACAGCCTAAATCACAAAATCGATGATGGAATGTAGTGTTTTAACAAAAAACCACTTTGCAAAACTCTTGCCTTTTATCAGATATCTACAATCTCCCTATGTTTATGTCTTTTTTTTTACCCTCTCTCATTCTCTCGTCTTAAGAAAAAAAACCTCTTCCATTATCACGACGAAGAAATTAATGTTTGCGTTGAAATGATGAAAACTGACGGATAGTTTTCCTCACTATTCCTTTTAAAGATTCTCGTTTTTTTCTCCTCCTCTCCCGTTTGTTTAATTTGGCCTAAGCCTGTAAGATATATATCTGACGCGAAAAATAAAAATCCTTTCCAAAAAAAAAATGTAATCTGGATCCGAGTAAAAATCCTATACCCTTGTTAATAAATGAAGTAGTTTTTGTTAAAAGTTAACAATGATGAATAGTTCTTTGAAAGAAAAAGGCGGGAAAATGATTTTCCTTTCTTTTAAATGAAAAAATGTTTTGGAACGGATATAGGGTGGCTCCATCTTCTTCTACAGACTCATAGTTCTTAACTGAAGTTAGGCATCTCCTTCTTGATTTTCTTGTCTCGCCTGAACTGCAGCTTTCTATTTATTGTAAAGCAGTAAAGAACGAAAACACCGGAAGGATACATCTTTTCTTTCCTTATGTAATGTTTTAAACAACAGGTTAAGCTGACAAAATACTATCTTGCCCAATTATCGACCCGTCCTAATGATATGAGAAAAATATTATTAATTATAAATGTTTCGTTAATTCAATCAATTTGGCCCCACAACTTAAACCGAATATTAGTTAAATAAAAAATATAAAAACAGATATTTAGTAGGATTAAGTGAATTGAGTATTTTAATGGAATAATAGACAAAAACAAAAAACAACAAAGTTGATACAAAAAACAAAAGTCACATACAAAAAACAAAATAAACTCCGGAATCTACGAGCACACAGCAAGTTGCAAGTTCCTTCTTTTCTTTTTCAACACTCCCCCTACTTGATGTGTCTCGTTACGCCAATTTTTTCTCTTAGCTTGGTAAATTTTCCCTTTGTCAGGGGTTTTGTTAAAATGTCTGCTCCTTGGTCGGCGCTTACTACATACAGGGGATTAATTAGCTTCTTTTGAAACGCCTCTCTTATAAAGTGATAGCGGGTGTCGATGTGTTTGGTTTTCTTATGAAACTCAGGGTTCTTGATCAGTCGAATGGCAGACTGGTTGTCTCCGAAAATCTTAGTAGGTGCACAATCCAAGTTCAATCCAAGTTCAGTCAAAAATCTTCTCAACCAAATTCCCTCCTTTGTCGCCTCTGACATAGCTACATACTCAGATTCAGTGGTTGACAAAGCAACCGAGCTTTGTTTCTTCGACGCCCAAATTACTGGCCCATTTAAGAAAAACAAATATCCTGTTACTGACTTCCTATCAGAAGGATCAGAAGCATAGTCTGCATCGGAATATCCGAATAGTTCAAAATCAGATTCAAAAGAGAAAAAAATGCCAAAATCTATTGTTCTTTTAATATATCTAAAAATCCTTTTAACTATTTGCCAAATTTTATCCGTTGGTTTATCAAGATATCGACTCACAAACCCTACAGCAAATGCCAGGTCTGGCCGCGTTCCTACAGCAAGATAAATTAGACTGCCAACCGCCTCACGATAACCAGAAATCCCTTGTAAAACTTCATCACCTTCTAAATCAGGATACGCCGGGGTCATAGGTGTATCTACTGGCCTACAGTCTTCCATTCCGAACTTCTTTAAAACTTTTTCTGCATAATTACGCTGATGTACATAGATCCCACATTCTGTTTTACTAATTTCCAAACCTAAATAGTATTCCAGTTCTCCATCCTTGATTTCCACAAAATTTCGAATATCATGTAAAAGCACCTTGACTTCTTCTTCCGAATCAGCTGCAACTAACCCGTCATCGACATATATTGCCAAAATTAACACTACTTTCTTTTCCCTTTTTCTTATCAGTACACAAGGATCTGCTTCAGATCTCTCAAGACTAAGATTATTTAAAATATTAAGAAACTTAATATTCCAGCACCTAGGGGCCTGTTTCAATCCATAAAGACTTCGATTTAATTTACAAAGCCTCCCCGTATCATCATCATAACCCTGTGGCTGATGCATATAAATTTCTTCTAGTAATTCCCCATAAAGAAAGGCAGTTTTTACATCAAATTGTTGAAGACAAAATTTATGAGCTGCCGAAAAAGCCAAAATAGTTCTCACAGAATCAAACTTAACCACAGGACTGAAGGTTTCCTCGTAGTCAATACCATACTTTTGTGAAAAACCACGGGCAACCAGACGAGCCTTGTACCTGTCAATTGTACCATCGGCCTTTCTTTTAATCGTATACACCCATTTATTTGTCACTACATTACAATTACCAGAGGGTGCCTCAACCAGAGTCCATGTATTATTCTTAAGCAAGGAGCTCATTTCTTCTTTCATTGCCTCTCTCCATTTCTCTACGTCCGTATGCCTAACAGCTTCCTCATACGTGGTGGGAATGCCCTCAGATAAATTAATTGCCTTATTCACAAGAGCCACTACATTAACCGAAACCTTGTCTTGGTATCGGGCCTCAAACCTAGAGTAAGCTGAAAACTCATCTGAAACAGCTGCAATTGAGATCGCTGTTTCGCGGTAACGAAGAGGGGGCTGAATGTTGCTTCTGTCTCTTAGTTGCGGGCCTAAATTAACATTTTCTACTTCATTAACTTGATTACCATTTACCACATCTTGATTCTCACTCATTGCATCAAACCAGTTATCGTTCACTACATCCTCTACATTTCGATTCTCATTAACAGCTTCAACCTCTTTTTCTGCCTGATCATCTAAAGACAAACCTAACTGCAGGGCTGAATTCAAATAAACATTTGTGCTAACATCTGATTCACTATCATCGCCTTGGGCTGAATTCAAATAAACAACATTTGTGCTAACATCTGATTCACTATCATTGCCTTTACGTACTACAATATCTCTACTATATCCCATCGTGCCATCCTGGTAATAAACCTTATAGCCCTTAACATTATCGCCAAACCCAACAAATATCCCTTTCTTACTTTTTTCATCTAATTTCTTTCTTAGGTCATCGGGAATCTTCGAATACACTACCGAACCAAACTCTAAAAGCTGCAAATCATTATTAGGTTTTCTTCCAAAAAATAACTCATATGGAGTTTTGACTCCATATGGGCTAGGGCCACTCCTGTTTAAGACATAAACAACATAGTTCATTGCCTCTGCCCACAAATTTAAATTTAGATTCTTTGCTTGTAAAATTGTCCTAGCACCTTCAACAATGGTTCGATTCTCACGTTCTGCTGAACCATTTTGCTGGGGAGTATAAGGAACAGTCGTTTGATGCTCAATAAAATACCGATCTAATAAATTTTTAATATCTTGATTAACGAATTCCCCACCATTATCAGACCTAAATACTTTAACACGATACCCATTCGCTTCTAGTTTTCCCAACAGGAAGGTTAATCTGCCCTTAACTTCTGATTTTAATTTCAAGAAAAATACGAACCGATAGTGAGAATATTGATCTTTTACTACCAACATATACTTGGAACCTCCAACGGACAGGGTTTGAAAAGGTCCACACACATCCGAAACCAATAAATCTCCAGGCTTCTCAACTTTTAAGCTGCTTACTTCACTATTCTTGAACGGCAACCTAGCTTGTTTTCCAAAAACGCATGCCTCACAAAAAAACTGATCATCGTCCCTGAATTTTATTTTGTTTTCCCTCAGGTATCTCCTAACATGTTGAATATTTTGATGAGCCAAGACTTTATGCCAGTACTCGATTGACTGAACGCAAACATTTGCTTCAGCAGTTGCACGTGGACCTAAAACTTTAAGGTTTAATATAAACAAATTTCCTTTACGATGACCCTCGGCTTCTATCTTTCCAAATTTTGTTAATTTGCAATTTGTTTTATCTGAAGTAAACTCGTAACCCTTATCCAAGGTTGTAGGAACCGAAAACAAATTTAATTTCATCTCTGGCACGAATAACACCGATTGCAAAATTTTATTTTTCAACTTTCCTTCTACCAATACACTAACCTCAATATTTCCTGACCCTTTAGCTTCAATGAATTGTCCGTTTCCTATCCTAACCCAAACTTTATCATCTTTAAATTCTTTAAAATTTACGAACCATTCCCTTCGACTGGTCATGTGGTCGCTTGCCCCAGTGTCGACGTACCAGTTATCATCAACAGTAACATTTTGAGATGCAAGGGCCTCTTTCATGGCCTCACCGACTAAACAAAGCTTCCCAGCAACCAGCGCATTTGAATTATGTCCATCATTCGCAACAGCATCATCATTAGGACCTACAACACTAAAATGAGAATCAAAACGATTATTATTGTTCCTATTATTATTATTATTAAAGCGAGGATTAGATTTATCCCCACGCTTGCTCTCATTCCTAATCCTAGCCTGACATTCACGTTTCCAGTGCCCGGGTCGGTGGCAATAATTACAAGTACCTTTTACTTCAGACCTATTAGAACCAAATCCACCACCTGAATAACCCGAGTTCCCAGACTGCCCTGAAAAATCTGTTTGTTTGAAACCTTTTCTTAAATTATCATAACCAAATTTCCTTTTGTTTACAAATTTTCTTTGCGAACCCGAAAATAAAGCTGTTCCCTCACCTGAAGCTTGACCAGACTCACCAGACCTTTCGGAAATCCTAAGTTCCTCGATTATAAGCCTTGAAGTTAAATTAGCTAGCGTTTTATCCGCTGCTGTGACGGAATCCCAAGCACTAGTAAAATGTTCAAACCTTTTGGGTAGCGTAATAAGAATCTTTGTGACCAATTGCTCATCCGAAATATTTTCACCGCATGCTTTAAGTTGCTGAACCAGATTTTCAAGCCGGGAAATATACATCGCTATGTCCTCATTTTCCTGCTTTTTAAAGTTGTAAAATTGCTGAAGGAGAAGATGGTTATTAATCTCGTTCTTCTTTCCATAAATCGTGTTGAGCTTATCCCACATCTTTTTTGACGAATCACAATTCATTATTAGGCTGAGAGGTTGCTGAGTTAAAGAGGTAACAATCCACTTTTGAGCCGTAGCGTCCTTTTTAATCCAATTCGCCAGCGAATGATTTTCATCTTCTGCCGCCGGTTTTACCAAATCACCATTCACGACCGAAAACACTTCCAATGACGTTAATATAATCTTCACTTGAAACTTCCATGTTTCCCAATTCTGAAGCCCGTTAAGTTTCGCGATTTTAAACGCCTCTTCCGCCGAACTTGCTTGCATGATCAAGAATAGATTACCGATGAAAAGTTATCCAAATAAAAGTTATCCAAATCCCGTGTATAAACGTTTTCCAAAATATCCCGGATCAAAAAACTTTCCGAATAATATAACGGGCTGGGCCCATAACCTAAACCGAATATTAGTTAAATAAAAAATATAAAAACAGATATTTAGTAGGATTAAGTGAATTGAGTATTTTAATGGAATAATAGACAAAAACAAAAAACAACAAAGTTGATACAAAAAACAAAAGTCACATACAAAAAACAAAATAAACTCCGGAATCTACGAGCACACAGCAAGTTGCAAGTTCCTTCTTTTCTTTTTCAACACAACTGAGGGCAAAAAAAGTTTGTTATGGTTTTTTGTTTTATACTGAACATCTTTTCTTTTCCTATGTTTTAACAACCAATTTTGCCGATAAAGAACAATCTTGCCAAATTATCGACCCGTTCTGACGATGAGACAAATATTATTAATTATAAATGTTTTTGTTAAATTTTGTTTAATTAATTTGGCCCCACAACTGAGGGCGAAAAAAATTTGTTATAATTTTTTGTTTTACATTGAACATCTTTTCTTTTCCCATGTTTTAACAACCAATTTTGCTGACAAAGAACAATCTTGCCAAATTATCGACCCGTTCTGACGATGAGACAAATTTTAATAATTATAAATGTTTTGTTAATTCAATTAATTTTGCCCCACAACTGAGGGTAGACAAAAATTTGTTATAATTTTTTTGTTTTACATCGAACAGAACGATGGCTATTGCAAGGTCCGAGCCTCAATCGATGAAGTTGCTGACGCCATTGTAGACGATTAAAATCAACTGAATCTTAAAAAATTTTTAAAATTTCAGAAAACGCAAACTAACGAGTATAAACCCAGTATAAACTATATCTAATAATTCTCAATCTCAGCCCTCTGATTACTTTCCGCTTAACATTCGTGTAAAATTGCCAAATACAAATAACATAGATTCTCGTATCGATCCGACAATATGGCACTCAAGCATATAATCAAACATTTTTTTTTAATTATGAAAAGTAAAAAAATCAACCGTCCAGTTTTCCTGTTTTATTTAACAGGGAGAATATCAAAGATTCTTTTGTGGGTGAACATTGTCGGATGAATTATTTAAAAAAATCATGAAATATGCAAGATATCATTCTCCTTAAAATGCAACGAGCTATTTCGTAAAGCACGTAACAAGTAATCGGCGAGAAAATCTTTTTTTTTTTATTCTCTTGTACGTATTGTGTACATATTTGTTCGTATATTTTCTGAACCTTTTATCATGCATTTCAATTCACAATACAAACTGTTAATCCGGAGGGAGTGAAAAATAAGATAATATCAGTACATGGTGTTGAATTTTAAATTTTGCTCCTTTTTGTTCTTTTTTTTTTTTCATTATTATTTTCCTTTTTTTTGAAAAAGAAAGGATATGACGTATAAAGCGTCGATAACAGGCACGATTTAATTTCTCCACTTGTATTGTATCCTTTTCGAACATCTTTCGAGAGGCTTGTGGAACAATGAAAGCTCTTAAGACACTTATAGGAGATTGTATTTCTTTCGGAACGGGTGGGGTTTTGGTGAAGTATTTTTTTTTGTCGTGAAAGAGTGTTGCACTAAATAAGATTAAAAAGTATGTTGGCTACTTTTGGATTCATGGAAGAGCTATGCTCTGATCATGTTAAGGGTTTTAAAAATAATCTGGCACATTCGTGTAAGATCATTTTAGATTAGTAAATGAGTGTGACATCATAGTGATCACACGGGTAATCGTAATAGTAAAATTATACTAAAAGTGGCAGAGGGACGAACACTGTTTAAGAAGGTGAAACTAGTCTTTTGACAGTTATTTTCTGGTACAGGCAACGCAGGGATGTCGCCACAAAAATCGCATAACATGACTACTTCTGAATCGGAGGCTCAGGAGGCTCAGGAGACATAGCAGAAATAGACGAGACACATTTATTCAAGAGAAAAAATAACCGAGGAAGACTACCGGCGACTAGCACCATCTGTGCTATTTGTGGAGTAAGCCGAACCATAAGGTGAAGGCTTGGGTGGCGAATAACTTTATTACCACTCGCAAAGCGAGCCAAGCTGAACCTGATTAAGGCGTTCGGCACGAAATGCGGAAGTCTTGAAGCCGCGCGGGTTCAGCTTGTTGTGGTTTATTAGTAGAGACCACACGACTAGTAACATTTAAAATCGAGGCACCCGTTGCAAGAAAGGCGAATTAGAAATCAGGTAAACATTAATTTCCCACTTTTCTTGCAGCGGGTGCTTCGATTTTTAATTGCGGAAGCAATTATCGATCGATCAATCTTATATTTTATATTTATGAAGCTACTGCTGCAGACACAAGAGATGCACCCGTCTCCTCCTCCTCCGGCCCTACAAGATTTTTCGCAGCCTCTTTTGATCAGTACATCTCAACCTATATAACGAAACTGGAGAAGAAGATCATCTCATTATTCTGCGAGAGTAACGGAAAAAAACTATTGTGGATTTTATGTGTTCATTAACTATATTCCCTAGTGGGAATGTCTTTAAACTTTTATTAAAGTGACTAGTACATTTTGAGTAAGTGTAAATAGTGTTTTGCGTTAAAGAGTAACAAAAGTACGAAGGTCTAGTTAGAAGCTCTGCATGAAACAGTGAAAGAAATCCGATAAATATGCATAGTTCCTCGCAAAAAGAAAACAGTACCTCGGACAATTTACACAACAGTTCCTCGCCAAATTTACCAGTACTTTCCCGCCGTTACAAAGCATAGTCTCCCATTTGGAAGGCTCACTTAAGTTACCCCAGAAATGTTCAAATTTGGGGAATTTCTAATGTTAAAAGTCAACATAATGAATGTAAATAAAACTCCTTGACAGTCCACGAATAAAAAATAGACTGTGAACTGTCAAGGAGTTTTATTCTTTTTTTTTTTTTTTTTTTTTTTTTAGATATCTCCTAAAATCTTTCATCAGTAATGAAATAATTCCAAGCGTTTTTGTAAATCATATTGAAAAAGTGACAGTCCACGAATAAAAAATAGACTGTGGACTGTCAAGGAGTTTTATTCTTTTTTTTTTTTTTTAGATATCTCCTAAAATCCTTTAACAGTAATGAAATAATCCCAAGCGTTTTTGTAAATCATATTGAAAAAGTGACAGTCCACGAATAAAAAATAGACTGTGGACTGTCAAGGAGTTTTATTTACATTCATTAACCGTTGGTCCACGGTGCTCCAGCAAATAAGCTGTTTAGTCAACATAATGTCTACAGTCGTCAAGTTGGGCGAACTTTTTGTAACGCGCCAAAAAGAGTGAGACGTGGAATTAGATCAAGGTGTGGTATGTTGTTAATAAGAGAAGAATGGATGAAGTGTATTCTTTCAATATGAAATTAATTAAAAACAAGTCTAGTCGATGTTATTCGAAGCCAACATTTTCCAACAGGGTTTGGACGTCTTTATCCTCTGCTGTGCCGAACAGGCTATAAAACCGTGATCCGAAGTCTTCCAATGGAGCTCTTGATGATCAGCCAATCAGCAATCAGCCAATCTGCCTAGACACATAGAATCTCAAACCCGACAATCAAATATCGAATATCAAATCCTTGATCTCATCGCTATTTTTCAATAACAAAAAAAAATACAGCACCTAAAATCCGTATTCAAGTCACGCTCTACAGGGGAATCGCGCCAAATTAAATAATAAAAAACTTTACACAAACTCTTGAGAGAGAGAGAGTAAAATAAATGGGAGCGTATTTTGAATGACGAAACAAGGAATTTGTTAAATGAAATATTTTATGTAAAGAAAAGCCGGGAGATAAGAAGAAAACACAAAACAGTTTGTCATCTGTTTCATTGTAAATGAAGCTCATCTGGATAATTCTTGAGCACACAAAACAAGTTGTGATTGTGTCAACATAAAAAGAGGAAATCTAATAACGGCGAGGAAAACAACTAACCGTTCAACTCCCTATCGCAATTTTGACCGTTCGACGTCGCGTTTCAACCCATTCCAAACCGCCGTTTACATTTTTTCCTCTCCTTTCTTAACCCGCTATAATCATAACAAAAAATAAAGCGTTGTTTACTAGTTTGGGAAACTTTCCTCGTTCCTGAAGAAAAGAGATAACGTCCTTTGTTTTTCTCTTCTTCTATTTCCCAGACTCGGTTCGATAACATTCACACGTTTGATCGTTCTACGAAACGTCACCTTCGTTAGAAAACCCTCTAGTATTCGAAAGTAGCTAATTGCTAATCTTGTTTGCTTTCGTCTTCTGCCTGTTCTAGCTTTTCATCAATCTCCCTTTTCCTCTTCTGGATGTACATGTGTACAACAATGCTGATACACCTCGGGAAAAGCCTTTTTTTCTTAATTTTTCACGATTTTCGGATTAAAGTGAAAAATCCGGGAGCATCGATATATCATAGCCCTGTCAAAAAAAATTTTTATTATTTGAACAGGAGGTTCTTCGCCTTTTGTTACAAGCGAGAAAGAAAAACTTCATTTTTCCTGTCACGATTCTACTTCCTTCTTTTTTTTTTCTTCATCTCTTGTTAAACGGGACGCACGTGAGATTGACGCCATGTTATCCTTCGATTTTATAGATTGCAACGTTTAGATATCTTTAGAAGAGAAAGTTACCGTAAGGGTTAGAAGTAGAATTTTGGGTTCAGAGCAGTCGTTCGTACATACAAAGCTCGTTGAACGATCATGGCTGGGAGCCAAAAAAATAAAATAATGGAAAAAATACGAGAAGTCCTTTTAATGCAATCTCACCTGAATCATTTGCACCACTTATCGATTTAGAACCTGGCTGCTCTAAAGAACGTCGTTAACCTAAATCAAAGAATCATCCAGTTCGAGACCTGAGGATTAAACTGTTTTATCCTGGTATCTGGTTTGCAATTGACTCCAGTATTGCATGTATGGCTTGTGTAGCGCTCAGTCAATTGCAAGCCAGAGGTAGAACAGTTTAATCCTCAGGTCTCGAGTTGATAACCGAATAATTCAATTCCCTCTGGTAAATGGGAGGATGCCAAAAAAAGTTATTATAAATTATGGTCTACCTCAAGAATAAAAACACAAACCTAATTTTTCAAATAATGTTTTAGGTTAAGCCTCTGATCGAAGACGGCGATTTGCTAATAGAAACTTTGAAACGAAACCGATTAGCTGAAGATAAAAACAACTACCAACAGTAAGACAAGTTATGAAAGCCTGTTTATCTCTATCTGAAGCTGCTTCTGGGTCGAAGACATCTACCACAACAAAATTGAACGAAAAAGTAATTAATATGGAAAAGCAATTGACGAGTACACAGCCAGAGGCCGAAAAAAAAAGAAAGGAGATAAACATGTGGAAAAAAAATTGCCATACACTGAAGAAATAATAAAATTCTGTCGACAACTCGAAAAGGCGAAAGGCCTGAATGTATACTGTATAGTTACCGTCTTTCAAAAAATCATTTTGGAAGTTGAAAGAAATGACCGTAAACCGGGGTCACTTTGTATCACACGTTTTTCGACGAATCTCGGTCTAAAACACTCGAAACTTTTCAAAAACGGGTGGCACAAAGTCACCCCGGTTTACGGAAATCTGTACCTCAGAGCTAGAACGTCGAATTTGAAAACCCCAAGATGGCCGATTTTCATAAGGTAAACACGAAAAATCGCCATTTTGAGATTTTCAAATTCGACGTTCTAGCTCTAAGGTACAGAAATGCTTTTATTTAAAGAAATTTGATTTTTTTCCAAAATTATGATGAATTAATTTATGTGGAAAAATTCGTAGTTGCAGTTTCGCTATCACCCTCATTTATTCGTATCCCCCCCCCCCCCCAAAAAAAAAAGTATTTCGTACTTTAAAAAAATAATCCAGACAATTTTTTTGTTTAAACTCAAGGTGTCAAAACTCAAATCCTATAAAAAAAACAAAATGGCAGTATACACGACAAAAAGATGAAAGACGAAAAGTAAAATAAAAGAGGGGGGAGAAGAAAATGATTTCTAACAGAACACTTAAGATAAGCTCAGCATAAGTTAAAAAATTTCTGTATGAAAACTTAAGTTCCAAGAGAGATAAAATGAACAAAGAAATTGTAATTAAGAAATCTGGAACTGTTTTTTTATGCAAATGTTGAAAAGGAAAAGCGCGAAACGTAAGCTCTTATCTGTTGCTTCGAGCCTTAATTTTCGACAATATTCCTCTTTCTTTAACAATTACAAAATCTTTAATGCTCTTTCTATTCCTAATTTTCATTTTCTTCTATTTACACTAATGACATTTTACCTGCTTTTGTTTCTTTTGTCGTTTTCCCAACCAACCCTAACTTCATAAATTGGGAAGAAGAACGGCAATCATCAGGCAGCTTCTTCATCCTTATAAACTTGAAAACATCTAAAGCTCCTTTTATGAAAATTATGTGTTAACATTCAATTCACGCATTACGCGAGGAAAAGAAGAAAAATGGGATTCCTCTTCAAAAATCATTATTCTTCATCTGATAATATTTTATGCTGATTTGACGAAGCAAAATAAGCAATATTCTTTTTTCTTTTAAACTTCGTTATTCACGTTATTCATGTACAAAGATTTTTTTTTCTTCTTCAGTGACAAAATAAAAGAATTTTTTTTTTCGTTTTGTACTAACAAAGGATTCCTAATCAATTCCATCTGATTAAACCTCCTTAGCGCAGAACGAGGGATGTGAATGATAAAAAAAATTAAAATATACAGTAAGACGTTTAACTTTTTCCTTGAAAGTAACGACCTTCCATTTTTTCCCCTCCAGTTTCCTACTCTGTCTCTTTCTCAAGACGAATTATCCCGATTGAGGTTTCTTCCGTTTTAAAACGGCGTCATTTTTATATTTTCTTAATTATTCTAAGGGAAGCTGGAGAGTGGGTTTGTTATTTGAAAAAGAATGGCACCGGGTTCAAGGGTAAAAATAAAATCAATGGAACCCAAAGTTCATGCTTTAGCGTCCAGCGGTTTTATGTTCCAGAAAGGATTCTTGGCTGATGGCGGCCAAAAACGGCTTTCTCGAAAAAAGGAGCATATATATTTAATTATATTCACCCAAATAATGCGAGTACTAAATTTCAGCGAAATCTATCAAGAAGTTTTTGAAAAGGATGTTTAGGCCAAATAAGCCAATCACGAATTTTTTCAGAAAAAATTAATGTAAACGTCATCAAATTTACCTAAATAATGCGGTTACTAAATCAGAAAATCCATCGAACAATTTTCAATTTTCAATTTTTTCTGTACGGCCTTAATTAGCCAAAAACGGCTTTTTCGAGGGAAAAAGTGGCATACGTTTAATTTAAATCGCCGGAAAAATACAGGGATCAAATTTTAGCAGAAATCCATAGAGCCGTTTTCAAAATGGCGTTTTGGCCAAAAAGGCCCGATTTGGGCCGATTTACCTATGAAAGCAAATAGGAACCGGAACCTATCAATAATATAAGTCTGAATACCGAATTTTACTCTTGTTTTCTGAACAATTTTGCTTTTTGCTTTTCACTTTTGGCGCTGGGGAGGTTTAGGTCAAATTGAGTAGGGAGCTAGATCTCATCAAGATGATTGTACATGCAAACTTTCGCTTTTCTTTCATAAGCCGTTTCAGAGACTTAAAACAATTATGGAAAAACAGAAAAAAACTTCGAAATTCGCAAAAACAAAAAAGGTGAATTTGGTTGGTGATGCAAAGCTTTAGCGTTATATGAATACACTAAAGCAACAAAAAAGTAGAGAAATAAATAGACTTACCCATTCTTATGGCTCTGCAGGACCTGAAGATAAATTCCCGTTTCTACCACACTCTGATGAAAATTAGTTTAAAAAATTGAAACCAGAGACACCAGCTGATAGTCGCTTCTTTGACTGGATAAGCCTTCGTAGTGTGTCCACCTTAAATTGTTCTCTTCTTCAGATGCGGTCCGCGACGAAGATTAACGCTCATCGCCTTCACTCGCAAGGACACTAGCAAAAAAATAAATAAAAAGTTAACATTAATTAAGGAGATTAACATGAATAGGAGAAACATGAATATCGCTTTGCCATAAAACATGCCTAATGCTCATAGAGTTAATAATACAGGACTGTTTGTTAAGACTTTAAAGAGCTTAAATTACAACTTTTAATAAAAATAATAAAAAAAAACCATGACCGTTGTCGGAAATGTCAATGAATGAAAAAAAAAAAAAACTTTTTGTGAAAAAAAAACCCGAGACCGCAACAAAATTTTTAACTCCGAAAATTGAAACAAAATAAAAAAAAAAAGTTATGACGAAGGCGAAGCCACGAAGGGTTCGGCGGAAGCAGAAAAGAGAAAAGGGGTTCGAGGTATTTATTTAAAAAAAAATAAAATCCAAACAGTGCAGAGTCAATTAGTGTTGAAAACGCTGGATTTTTCTTTTTTTCTTCCTTTTTCTTTCTTTTTTATAAAATGAACCATAATAATAAATGAAATGAAGACGAGGGAGTGATAATGATAGAATAATAAAAACAAATCAGAAAACTTTCAATGAGTCTGATTTCCATCTTAATTAACAATTAAAAGTTAAATTCCAACTCTATTTGCTTGCCTTCTGACTTCCCATGTTTATTTTTATACGATATTCCCCCCGGTGTATATATATCTCGAATTTAAGCGCGAAGCGAGATGTCGGGGAAATCGATTTAAATACTGACCACTTGGGTTTACCCAAGGCAAACTTGCCCCTTGGCGCTACTTTCCCGGAAACCTCCGGTCCTAAGTCAATATATTAAAATAAGTAGGGTTAATTATAACGGCCTCGAAAGTTTTCACCATTTTTTTTGTCGCAGGAAAAAAAAAATTTCAACGGCGACGAAAATGAAGGTTAAGAAAACGATGAAGAGGGGTGAATTAGGGCGCAACAGGGACTTTTTTCCCCTTTTTATTTCACGAACATCAAAGGGGAAAATGTTCACAGTGGAAAAGTGTTTTTCCACCTGTTAGGACGCACCTTAATTAAAATCTTTTAATTATCCTTCCAAGTTTTATTATCTTAACGTCGCCCGTCGTCCTAAGACTCGCCCATTTTGATTTTTTTGTTGGGAAAAGTTTATTTTTTTTTTTTTTACGAAAAAAAGGTAGAAGTCCTAAGAATACGGAGAGGGAGGGGAGAGGAAAAAAAAAGAAGTTAAATTTTATTTCTATTTGAAACGAAATTGACCAAGTGTGAAATCGAAATGAGATTTTGTTTTGTGTAGTTGGCTATTTTCCTCGGACATTTTGGCGTCCCCCCATTTTTCCCTTCACAAATTGAAATCTATTCTTGATCATATCTCCTCTTTTTTTCCCTCTTCATATCAACAATTTTCTTCATACTTTAGTTTTGCCTTTTTTTTCCGTATCAACCTCTTATTTTTCTTCCTGGGAGGCGTTTATAGTACATTACTATACAAGGGATGAAAAAGACAAAATTGCCCCTTGACACCGAGTTTTAAGAGGTCAAGACGGGCAAGTCTTCGTCATCTTGAAGAGTCGAAAAAAACTCCCTAGGGAGGAAAAGACGAGTTTTCGTCCTTGGGTGATGAAAGGTACATTCCGCCCGTGCCCGATTCAAAAATTTTGGCCGAATTTGGCCCGAAAGCTCGAATTTGGCTTAAGGCCAAATAAGCCAAACATTTACTGCAAAGTTTTTATCTCTGCTAAGGTTCTCTCTCCTTAAAAATCATAACCACAGATCTGTTATTAACTCTTCTTCAAACGCTTTCTGGCGACTTTAAAAATCATGTTCACACTCCTCCATAACAAACATATTCGCAATTAGAAAACAGGAATTATACATAATACAATAAGGTATATCACAATCCCATGATTTTCTGGGTGAGAAATTTCGAAAATGAAAGTTAATAGTTTGTTTCAATTCACGGAATAAATCTTGCGACTCGTGCGAGTGACATTTTAGAAATTAAATGTTATTCACATTGGAATTTATTATAATTTTAAACCATTTAATTCAAGGAGGAGGGGAATGGGGAGGTTAAGGAAAAGGAACTTGTGTTATTTCTAAATTACGGCTACTTGAGAAGAGACCATTATCGCTTTCCCCGTGTAAGAAAATCCGTTTATAATGTTAGCTGTTTTTCTTCCGCCTCCTCCTTTCCAAAAACAGTCCTGGATTTGAAAGGGCTAAGAAATATTACAAGAGGAATAGGTATAAATTTAAATTTTACCGCCATTTTAAAATAATGAAAATGGCTATTAATCCTTTTTCTCTTTTCGGATTTTTTTTTTCCCTTTCAATTTTCCTTATGAGAAGAGAGAGAGGGATGGAAGGAAGGAAACAATACGTGGAAATAGCTGCAGTATAATTTATATGTCTTAACAGTAAATCCTCCCCATCAGATCACACCACGCGGCGAAAATGATGCGCGATTTATTTTCGAAGCAGTCGAATCTAGCAAAAATTTTTCGGGAGGAAATAAGGGAAAACTTAACGACTTCTCATTTATCCGGATTTGGCTTTATCGTCAAGGGAGAGAGGAAGAAGAAACTACAACAAATAATTTTTAATTTTTTTTCTTGTCTGAGATTATATCAATCTTTAATTTTTTTGTTGTGATCTTTTCGTTTTGTCTTGTGGTAAATTAATAAGCTGCAGGACCGAAGGGGCGTCAAGTAAATGGGGGTTTTTTAAGATTCGTGATGCTCGCATATCCTCGATCACCGTCTGAAGCGTTCGAGATGTGGTGATACAGGAAAATCCTTCGAATATCCTGGACCCAACATATGACCAACGAGGAGGTCTTGCGTCGGTTGCACAGGGACCGTGAACTACATGCGACCGTAAAACGCAGGAAGTTAAAGTAACTTGGGCATATGTTGCGGGGACCCAAGTACAGGCTGCTGCAGACCATCATGCAGGGCAAGGTCAAGGGTAAAAAAAGACATAGTAGCAAGAATCTCTTCTGGCTGCAGAATATCCGGAATTGTCCCGGGTAACCGTAGTGGAGTTACTCCGCATGGCCGCCAATCGTGAAAGATTCAAGGAGCTCTTCAAATCGATCGCCTAAGCTCGTGTGCGAGCAGGGCACCGAAAGAAGAAGAAGAATACAAGAAAATATTTTTTTGTTTTCTCAGAAAAATCTCACTTAATTATTTTTAATATTTCAATTCCACGCTGACACTCCCTGACATCATTATAATCAATATCTCCCAAAACTTTAAAAACTTTCCCAACTTCCAAATAAAGTGATCGAATACTTATTCAAAATAATTTCCTTATCCCAAGAACTCAACATCATGATTCTAAGGAAAATAAATTTTCCCAATTGGAAATGATAAATTCGTTATATTTTTGTATTTTTCTCATCCGTTTTTGTTTGTGAAGAACCAGAAGAGTAAGTAGAATGCTGATTCAAGAGTCCTTCTTGTAGAGTCATCAAGAGTTTCCAAACTTTAAATTGCTTCACAAGTCGAATTTTATGATAAGATAGGGAACTTGTAACTTTTGTTCAGATCTCTCTCTCTCTCTCTCTCTCTCTCTCTCTCGCTCTCTTTCTCTTTTCTATACTAAAAAGACACGACTTAATTAATTCCAACTTTTATACCGAAAAAGATTTTTAGCTATCGCTCAAGTATTTCGAATCGACGATTATGGAGATTAACTTTTTATTATACCCCTTAGATACTTAAAACACTTTTGATCGAGCATCGAAAATATAATGAAAAATTATTACAACAGCTAGGGGGATTAATAACCGGGAAGGAATATCCCCGCGTTGATAACAAAATCCCTTGGATTGGATAAAAACGATACAATATTTAAACTAACATTAATTATTGTTAAGGTTGAAAGAGAAAGGCTGAAAAAAAAGGATTTAGGGTTAAGGGAAAGATCTTAATCAAAAATAGGGTTTTCCCCATTTTCGTTTTTTTGGATAAAATACAGCAGAGAGAAAAAAAAAGGAAAAAATCTCAGGATTAAATCAAAGATATGCTTTGAAATGAAAGAAAGTACCGGTACAGACTATTATTTTCCACTTGGGACTTTTCCCGTTTAGATAAATGACAACATTATCTGAGACTGGGAATTCAAACTTTGTAAAAACCGAGGTTGTTTATATCCTGAGTGAGATGTTTGCTTTTGTTTTTTTCCATTTCAGATAACGTGGGATTTTATATGTTTACATGCCGAACGGTCAACTTTTCTTAAACGGCCATTTTTTTCCCCCCAAAGAAAAAATTATTATGAGAATGCCGCAATACATCATTTTTCCCCCTTTTTTTCTTTCCGTTACTCCTCACAATTTCCCACTTTAATTTTAACATTCAAAGTTCATCCGTTACGTACCATAATTATTCCATTTTAAAAATTAAGTAGTAGACCAACTTTGATACGTAATATACACTCGAAATGGTAGTTAGGTTCAACTTTTAATCGCAATTCGCCCAAAGTTTTAAAAGTGTTAAGAGAAAGTTTTAATTCGGATTCTCTCCCTTGTTTTTCATTCCAATTCATCCCCTCTCCCCTCGATCCTTCCCTTCTCTCCCCTTTCTCTCTCTACTCCCCGGCTTTTGCCCGCATTATTTTCCACCATGAGAACTTCAACATCCCTAAAAACCGTTTTTCGTAAAGTCCTTTTCTTTTCACTAGGCATTAATCTGTTTCAAAACAAAACGAGTTGTTATGTCGTAAAATGGGGCAGGATGTAATTTTTCGGTGTTTCGGAATGCATCTCCCCCTCCTTTTCAACGGATTCCTTTTATTTTTTCCAAATATTAGCATAAGGAATTTCAATGGAAGATCTACGCCTATGAAAATCATATTTCACTGTCAAAAATTTTCGAAAGCAATAACTCATTTTCGATGAGTGATAGGAATGATATTTGCGTGAGCGAACGGATTGGAAAGGAAGGTGTGGCTCATTGTTTCGTAACATTTTCTTAATGTTGCTCTAGTTTGCTTTCTTTTTACTTTTGTTTTTATCTAATTTACAGCACGGATGCTTTTCGAGTGATGTTTTCACCATCCCATTACCAATCATTCCTTTGAAGAATATTTGCAGCCATAAGTCATTTCCATCGTATTCTCGTCTAGAGAAATTAGTGGTCCACAGTGTAACTAGTCCGGAAGTTCTTCAACCAGTTTATGTAAAATAGCCTTCCAAAGCTTCCTTATTTACACGGTTTGAAACTTTATCACCGCATGACATCTAGGTATATGGAGATCTATTTTTAGCCGGCGCCCTCCAATCGGGCACCTCCGCATGATGACCTGCATCCATCAAATTCGTTATCTTTTCACATCAACTGCAGTCTTCCTAGAGTTCTAACGCTTGTTGGACGATTGCTTACAACCTTCCAGCGATAGGCGCAAAAGCAACAATATAACAATACAACAATATTTCAATAACTTTTTTGGTTGTGAATTAAATTTTCCAGAATTTCATCTTGAAAACTGAAATCAAATCATTTTTTAGTCCAACAAGTCTTTTTTAAAATGTTTTCTGCTGAATAATTTTGTAAAATTTCTTGTCGAATACATTTTTTTAAAATTTCTTGTCGAATACATTTTTTCAAAATTTCTTGTCGAATACATTTTTTCAAAATTTCTTATCGAATACATTTTTTCAAAATTTCTTGTCGAATACATTTTTTTCAAATTTCTTGTTGAATACATTTTTCTTTAAATTTCTGTCAAATACTTTTTTTTAAAAAATTTCTTTCTGGATTTATTTCTTTAAAGTTCTTGTTGAGTATACATTTGTTTAATTTTCAAAATTTCTTTTTGAACCAATTTTTTTTAAATTTCTTCTCGACAAAGAAGTCTTTTTTCAACCATTTTTTCTCTAATTTCTGAATAGAGACTTGCTGAGAAAAATCCGTTCAAAATTTTCAATCAACAAAAATTTCTATCTGTTTTAAGAAGACGGACTTCGTTAAGTTTTTTGTACTGCCCATTGCAGCGTCCGTGAATTTATCACACTAGTGATGAGAGGCTGGCCGGTAAGTCTCTTCATCTGTACACGTATCCGGCCGCTAACAGGATCCATGTTGAGCTCCAAAATCCTCCTCGGCACTTTATTTTCGAAGCGCTGCAATCGCTCTTAAGTTGAACAATTAAGATCTACAAAACCTTTCATAAGTCTAACTGCCTTTTCAAAATTTTTATATCAACGCCATTGTTGCAAACAAAAAGCACTCTTTCAAGTGTTAAACCGAATAAAATTTCAAGCTCTAGCATCAAAAAATCAAAAGCGAAAACCCAGAAAGTAAAAGAAAGATAAAAAGCATCCTTATACGTCTATACATTTTTTCAAATCAAAGGCAGGTGATTTCACTGTGGAAAAAAAAAGAAACGGGAGGAGGAGATGTGAATAATTTTCCGTTTACGAGTACTCTTATGGGAGACATTATACATCAAAATGCGAATATAAACCCGCTCTCGCAAAAAAAAAGAGAGAATACATTTTAAATTCTATACCTTTTTTTTAGCATAATCGATCCCGAATAACAAAACAGCTGCCATTTTCCTTTAATTACGAAAAAATCTTAAATGGGTCGAGTCTCGGTTGGATCGCGAGAAAACTCAAAAATAATTATAACAAATTAATTGGAAGAGACGGATCGAATAATGCATGAGTCAGACACTTGTAGCGCTGCACTCGAAACGAGTGGAGAGCCGTGTTCAACACGCCAGTCGTGCCCTTAAACAAAAGCATAAGGATGAAGTGGGCCTTCTTTTATTTTAAGCCCCTCTTGTTAAATCAGCATCTCATCTTTTTGGGAAAATATTAAATTAACCGTCCCTTCGCACAATCTTTTCGATCGGGTAAATGGTTACAAAGAAACAAAAATTGATGGAAGGGAAGGGAGTTTTGATAGAATGATAGAATGCGGACCCAGAAAATCGTTTTGTTTTCGATCAGTCGCCACAAATTGCGGTAGCAAATGGTTTCCATAATGAAGGATCGCTTTGGAAAACTCATCCCTTACCTTATTTTCACACGTTCAACAACGATGAAGAGGAGAGTGGGTGTCAGTTTCCTCACTGATGTGGAGAATGATTCACTATATTCTCTCTCCCTGTATATATAAAAAGATTTTTCCCCCTCCAGACACATTTATCGGGGGCGAAAAAAGAAAAAAAAACCTGACAGCTTTTAGAACCGCATATAAAAAGGCTTAAAAATTACGTGAGGGTTGATAGGAAAAAAAAACGGGCGTTTTGTTAAACCGCTTTAGAAAAAAGAAAAACAGAAATCAGAGGGTCACGATAAAAAAAAAACATTTATAAAAATTCCAGAAGGAAAAAGAAGAGGAATGTTGCCTTAAAATCCTGTTTGTCGAATCTGTCAGTTGGGTGAGTCAGTCCCGACGTGATGGCCTCGGGAAAGAAAAATCTCACTAAGTTTTTCTTTCATTTGCGAGATTTGCAATTTCGAAAAAAAAAATCATTTTTTCTTTCATTTGCGAGATTTGCAATTTCGAAAAAAAAAATCATATTTTCTTTTTTACTCTTCTTTTGTTCGGCTCAATGGGAGGATTTGTCGGCTTTCTTATGAGTTTTCAATAGAGGTTGGCTTGATGTTTATTTAGTGTTTGTGTAAAAGGAGGTTTTTTTCACATCACAACAAATCCAAGTTCGTTGATGATCAGAATTTAAAGGTTTGATTAAGAAAAGGTGAAAATTTAAAATTTAATGTTTGACTACATAGATAATTATTGGCGACTCATCAAATTTATCAAGCTTTACAGCAATTCGGTTTTAATCTAAGTTTAAAAATTTTCTTCGAAAGCATAAGCAGAGATCAATCTTGGCTACTTCCCTTTTCAGGACTTCAGAGTCGTTTGAGGAAAAACAATTCGGATTTTTTGAAAACTTTCTGGTTTGAATAAATCTCTGAAAAAAATTGCTCAAGTTTTCAGCAATTTTTTTAAGAGTTTTATCTTGCCGAACTTAAATATTTTGATAATTTTTTCCTGTCGAACAAATCTTTTGATAATTTTTTGTCAGTGTCGAACAAATCTTTTGATAATTTTTTGTCAGTGTCGAACAAATCTTTTGATAATTTTTTGTCAGTGTCGAACAAATCTTTTGATAATTTTTTGTCAGTGTCGAACAAATCTTTTGATAATTTTTTGTCAGTGTCGAACAAATCTTTTGATAATTTTTTGTCAGTGTCGAACAAATCTTTTGATAATTTTTTGTCAGTGTCGAACAAATCTTTTGATAATTTTTTGTCAGTGTCGAACAAATCTTTTGATAATTTTTTGTCAGTGTCGAACAAATCTTTTGATAATTTTTTGTCAGTGTCGAACAAATCTTTTGTTGTAGAAAATAAAATCTTTCATAAAATCAAATCTTTTGTTATTACAGTATCACTTTTTAAGTGAATTTATTCTAAAAAAAATCCATAAGCGCAAACATTTTCAAAAGAAATTTTTAGGAAAGATTTTGTAAAAGAAAATTCTAGAAAAGATTGCTGCACTTATTTTCTGAATAGAATTTCCTTACCAAGAAAATCTTCTCCACATTTTCACTGCTTGCGAAAATAGGAACTATTCCGGAATTTTCAAAAAATTAGTAACCTTAAGTACTTTCATCAAAAAAAGGGGCCTTTACGGGAAATAGAAACCAAGTTCGACCTCTGCTTTGTAATTTTTTCAAAAAATAACGTAAGGTAAACACACCACAAAATAAGCCTTAGGTGCTCTTTATTTTCCAAGTTAAAAAAAAAAAACACTTGGTTCCAGTTGAAGAATTTTTCCAATAAAGGCCGTGACTTTGTCTTACAAAGCTTTTTAGTTAGGGAAGTTAATGAAAAATGTCTGTTTGTTGACTAGCAAGATTTATTGCTATATCTGCGGTATTTGGATTCCAAACTCGTTTCCCCCCTCCTCCTTCTTTTTTTCTCTCCCAGCGAAAAAAAAACTCCCGGCAAAACGTTGTTTACTGTTCAGCATGTGAAAAACATAATTTATCGATTTCTTTTAGAATGCCTGTTAAGAATTACGATGTGAAAAAGGATTAAACTCCTTCAAAAAAAAAATTTCTTTCCAAAATCAATAGCCTCGTGTAGAATTCCCACATTCGATATAATAACAAAATCATATTTGTGGGAATGTCGGGGGTTCTTATAATCCCCCCGACACAATGATAAATATAAAAAGAAGGAGAAAAAGAAAAAAAAAGGGAAAGAAAGTTTCTACCGAACACGGTTTATTGTAAAAATGTGGGTCTTACAAGTTTGGAAACTGAAACTAGATAAATAAAAGAGTTTGTCGAAGCCCGAAAACTACCCTGTCGGATTAAGAAACTTACAAGTTTCGTCAAGAATCCGTGTTGTGCCATGTACAGACAGCAGGCAACAGGCAATTCTCCACGTTCTTATAGCCTCCCCCCTCTCCCTTCTCTCTCTCTGCACGCTATCCCCGTATAACAAAAGTAATTTAAAAAGTTTCCTTTAACAGGAGTTGGAGCGGAACCAGAAATGAAGTGTTTCGAGTACCTGGTTACGGGTTTTTTTTTCTATACTTTCCTTTTATCCAAAATGGGAGTTTAATTTTATTAACGCAGCTAAAAAAAAATGTTTTCTGTTTTATATTTTTTGTCTTTTTAGTTACTCCGCATCGCAAGGCTCTTTAAATGACGAATTACAAAAACCATTTTTCTACATAATGTCATCGTTATTCCAGTTTTTTTTTTCTAGGACGAAAGGACTCGCCTTTTTCTTGTTACAAATGATAGTTACGTCGAAGTCAACCTTTTTTTTATTCTTGGTTTTTCTTTTTGTTTTCCCTTCCCCTCTCCGCTCTTTTTTTCTGCGGTCGTAAGTTTAACCTTTTAAGGTTATTAACATACAGAATGTTACTGTTTTAAGTTAAATCCTTATACAGGATAAGGGCGGGGAAAATCTAAATTTAATCTTCTTCCCTGTTAAGAGCTATACATGATGAGCATCACATTGGAAGGCGGAGACGAGTCAATTAACATGAACCTTTCTGGGATATACGAAAGAGAGATTGTAAAGAGGCAGGAAAGTGTTAGAAGAATCTGAAAATACTGGTTTATATAGACCGATTGGATTGTTAATGAGAAAAAATCGACTCTTACAATAGACCCCTTGCATGAATTGAGATATAACAGATTCCAAAATTCTTAACTAAGGCTTAGCGAGAAAAAACTGATCGAAAAGTGTTTTTAAACAAATAAAAATTTAAACAAAATTAAGCATACGTCATATTTGGGCTAGAGAGCCTGAAAGTCGCTTACTCTGCATATCCAAATTCTGGCTTTTGTGGCCAAAATATTTTTAACAAACTTCCGTTGATTGGTAATGACGTCATACGACTTCTGCTGCTAGGTACTTAACTTATGTTTGGTCACAGCCAATCAAAAGCAGGATTTTAGTTAGCGACTCTCTTCTTTCAAGCTCTCCAGTTTGGACACGTGAAGTCATAAGAAAGTTAAATTCTTTCAATTCATTGACTGATTTTTTTTGGCGCGAGAAATCAACCAATAGGAACAAAAGATCCGACTTAGTTGTGATGACGTCATAAAATCACGGTTAGTTTTTGGCGGGCTTTCTAGAATTTGAATTTCAAAATTTATTTTTTGTTAACTAAAATTTTTTTCTAATGAGATTTCTAATGAGGTTCTTTATTGCTGATTGAAGAATTAATATTTTAATAATAAATTAGCGATTTTAAAATTTAATCAAGCAATGGAGTCATTAAAATTACATTTAGCTTGCAGAGTTTCTTTTGGTTAGCACTTCGCAAAACGATTGCTGGTTTACAAGTATAAAAGAGCAAGAGCATGGTCTAAGATTCTTGGTAAAAGTTCTTAACACAACGGAACAGGCTCACGGACTCGATCCGTGGTTAAAGCCTAATCCCTGCCAGACGAAGAAGAAGAAAAGCTGACGCTTGCCTGACTTTGCAGTGGCGCCATTTGAAGTCAGCGGTGTTGAGCCAGAAATCACACCCATATCAATGAAGAGTTGAAGAGTTGCAAGGAAAACGGCATCCATAAGCAACCTTTCGCAGAAGGAGAGAAAAGAAACTTTGCTCGCCAAAGAAAAATCTTGATAGAAAATAAAAGAATGTGATACTAGTTTCAAAAATTCTTTAAAATTATGCCTATGATGCCTAAAACTCTTCAACGTCCTCCAACTTCCGAGATCTACTCTCCCTACGCTCTTACGGCCATCAAACATTTTGGAAGTTCGTCCATTTCGTTTCCGGAGCAAGAACCTCAATTACCAAAACGTCCAACCACTAAAAATCAACATCTCAACTTTCCCCATCACTAAAAAAAATCAAGACACCCTTTCAAGTCTTTTCTTCATACAAACCAATTCAATACGCGAACTCCTCTAAAAATTTACGACCGTATACCTAAGCGAGAAAGCTAAAAGTATCTTTTTTTTTTTTTCATCCTCTCCTAACAAAGTTTCAAGTTTCCATCGTGAATTTTTATGGCTTTTCTACGACTTCAAGCTTCCGTAATTTAAACGTATGAATATATCCCTTTCGATATCGCCAAGAAATATTAATTTTAGCCCTTTCCCATATACGAAAGCGATGACGACGAATTTTTTTTCCCCCCTTCCCTTGTCTCTCTCTCATCTTCGAATTGTTTCCCCGGGACGGCTCTTTTCCTCTCGGAAAACCAGATATTCATAAATAGGACTTGGGGGAGGAAAAGAAAATTTTTTGGAGTCGGTCCAGCAGATTTTGCGGTCGTATATTTCTTTCCTAAGCTCGTCTTCCTCATCAAAAATATGTTGTTCTTGCTTACTGCCAAGAAAGTTCTTATACAGATTTCTCATTAGAGTTTCCTAAACCGTTTCCTGTTTTAATCACTTTCAACTTAATACAGATTTAGGGAAAACCATTTTCTCCATCCTTTCCGATAATATTTCGCAAAAGCTTTTAGGCGAAGATTCAACTTTTTTTAAAACATAAAAAAAAAGAGGGTAAATAGCTTACGAGTTATGCAAAAGAAATGATGTAAAATAAAAAAGACATGAGATGATAATTTCAGAAACATGATTACAGGTTCAGTTAAGCGTTGTAAAATGGGGGAGAAGAGGAAAATAAAGAGAAAAGAAGGAGAGAAAAAAAGTGAATTCGAAGATGAGTCTGTTGCCTCTTGGGCAGAAAGAGAACCACTGCGTTCTCCTATTCCCATGAGACGTCTTTACAACAGCCTTAAGGAAAGTCTATCCTCAACTTTTCAACAATTCCTTGTTAGTTTTAAAAGGAACTATATCGGGTCCCCATAACGTCGCTTTGTAATGATATTTGTTTATGAAGAATTTTTCTCGTGTTTGTTGAAAATCCGCTTGTTATCAAGATGGGAAATCCCTAAGCTAAATTATGTTAGGAATGTTGAATTGAAAGCAGTTAAGCGAAATGTTGGATTAGAGAACGCAATGTTTGAAGTGAGGGATGATTACACCCTTTTAACATTCACGTGAAAGCATCGTCAGAATGTCGGTTGCACAAGTTTCTTGATTGAATCAAATTCATACGGGGAAATGGGATGTGAGCATGTGACAAGGTCTCTTCGTTCCTTCAAGATAGCTCAGGTTGAAATTTTTTATTCTTCGAGCATTGATATTAATTTTTTGGTGGCTCTGTAAGGTTTGAAGTGTAACTGTAGTTTTAAGAAAAATTGTTCATCAAAAATGGCTCATGGCATGTTAACCTTGTCTTTACATCAAAACCTTACGGGTGACGATCTTGAGATGTGGGGAAAAAATTGGCATCAAGTAACACGAAATCACATAAGAGTTTTTGATAGATGACCAGAACATTACATTTCGCGCAGAGTTTTACCATGAACGATTGAAATATGGATGACTAATCAGGAAAGGTCCCCAAGAATCTCTAGAAAGCGTTGTTCCCAGTTGTGGCACGACACTTCCCCGCGAATTTTTAAACATCTTATTCTGTTTTTTAAAGACCTTTCAGCCTGTTCATTAGGGAAATCAATTTCTTAAGAAGATGGCTGCCATGATTCCTTCCACCGTTTGGGAGGGCGGCTGGGTGCCTCGGAGTCCTCTCCTTAGTGCAGCTCGTGATTGACTACCATCATCCATTCTTTGCATGTGGTCCCGCCAGAACGGTTTTCCTTTGCCTACCTCCTCCGCACTGTTCTCGAATTGTTTTCATTGCAGATACGATCCAGCACAGTCTTCTCAACTATTATTCGTAAGGTTTGGATTCCTGCTACCCGGAGCTGGATTTTTGTAGCCTTGTAGCTGGGCTCTCTATGCCATATGTCACTTTTTGACATGCGACAGCAGGATCCTAATGGTACATCTTCGCCAAGACGTCTCTCGCTGGCTCTATTCAAGCCTTAGTTTCCGAGCCAAAATCCCACGTACCATTTATGACATCGTCGCCAGTGACTGAGACCCCGAGGCTCTTCTGTTGAACAATCATGAATTTGGTTTTGCGAGACTTCATTCTCAAAACATATTTATCGCTGATCTCGGTTCAAAAATTCTTGGGCAAGAACACTACATCTGCATCGAATAAGCAAATTTTAATCGTACCCAGTAACTAACAAGTCTAAGAAGTTTGACAAAGTCACCTCTGACTATGTGATAAAATTTTAAAAAATTTCTAAAAATGAATCTTCTCAATATTATCATGCTCGCAAAACCCGCGGACTCAAAAAAACATAGAGAATTCGTAAGAAGGTAGAAAGTTTTGGCGAAGTTGTATAACTTGTGTCAGTTCCCGGGGGATCAATATGCTCCCCGAGGTTAAATGTGGGGAACCTAAACCATTATCTGAGTTGTACTCGATTCTGATATGCTTAAGCTTGCTAAACATGCGGGAGAAAAGCGAAATTCGGGAATTATGCGAGTCTATGACAATTCGATGACAGCCTTTCACCCCCTCCAACTCGTTTAATTCCCCATTCCCATACATTTAAGTTTTCATCTTCGATTAAAGAGAAACTATGCAAAACGTTAAGCTTTAAAAACCCGCGGAATAATCTTGGTCCGTATAACTTTGGCTAAAAGAAAATTCTTTAAAATATTCCGGCAATTATTTAACTTCTCACGAAATTAAGCAGATGAACTTTGAACAAACTTGTTTTTCAAAATTAAAATCATAGTAATTAGAAAATATGAAAGAGATAAAAGGTAACGCGGATCTTCCTCCGATAATTTAATATAAAGATGACAGATAGGAGTAAGATCGGGGGCTAATAACCAAAGACATTTCCCAGACCCTTCTCCGCACTTTATCCCTCTCTCCCCCACATCTTTTCCTTTCCTCTTCTCTCTCAATTTATATAAAAACATCATCTTTTACTAGTTACCCGTGTATAATCAAGGGATGAAATTTTACAAGCTTTTAAAACAGGTATTAATCCTCCTTGTTGAGTCGCCTAATTCAAAACCAAAACATAACCGGAAGGGAGGGGAGGACGAAAGAAAGAGATGAAAGAAAAGAAGAAGAGAGATGTTAGAAACGGGGGAAAACGGTTGTGACATAAGAAAGATGATAATCAGAGTGTTAAGACTCTGAGCACACCTCTGAAATGGAGATGGGTCTGATAGCTGACGATCGTGACCAGAATCCTCTTTCAACTGTCATCCGATTTAATGTCAGGAACCAATAAAACAAGGGGATGATTTTCCTCCCAATCTCCACGGGTCTCTTTCTCGTTTCTCTCTCTTACTGCCACCATCCTTAAATCAACTGCGCTCCTCGGGAAACTGATTTGACTTTTGTTTCACCGGCAATAAATAATCCAGGGCCCCCCCTCCGTGCTCTCTCAGCTGCATTTCCTTAAGCGTTTTTGGCGTAAATATGAACGTGAGGATAAATACTTGGCGGGATGTGTCGTCTCTATGGTGATCTGCCCTGCCTGTGGTTTGGGCTACATCGGCCCATTAAAATGTTTCCTATGCGGTTAGATTAGAAGCCAATTTTCCCATAAATGTTCAGTTCTTGCAAAACTTTTAATCACAATGCTTTTAAAGCCAATAGGCAGAAGTGCCAAAAGCGACTTAGCTTTGCCCTGACAGCTCAATTGGCACCCTTGCAGACACTTTTACAGCCCTATTATCAACATTGGCTGAATGGGACAAAACCTTTATCCTCGATTCAATTTAATTCGACCTGGCCTCTCTTTTCAACAAAATAATTCTTTTGGCATTTTCTAAACAATATTTTTTATATCTCAAAAAATTCTTAAAAAGAAACAGAAGTTTTAAAAGTCATGATATATACGACAATGAAAACAAAAAGTAAGAGTTTAATCAGAAATAAATAAAATTTAAAGTGAGAAAAGAAATAAGTTGATAAGTTTTCCGTTTTTTCGACTGACAATTTTCTCCCCACGCTCTTTTCAAAGGTTAATTAATGCCAAACGGTTTTCTTTTTAACTTTACTTCTTTGATTCCTTTCCGATTAGAATTTTATTTATGTTTATTGTGTTTCTTTTTTTGACATTCGCTCGGAAATTGGTATCAGCTTGATTGCAGAGCTTGATTTAATTGTTTATCTTTAAATTAGTTCTCTCAGCAGTAAATCTCATCAAAGCTTTTATAATTTTTTTTAAAATTTTCATTGTAAGAGCTTCTTGGTCTAAGAGTAGAATCATTTGTGGGAACGCTGTAGTGCTGAACTCAAATCCGGATGGATTATTGAGCTTATTCCCCCTCCTCCTCCCCTATTTTTCTGGGGAAAGCTCAAACCCTCCTACAACTTCTGTAAGCTCCGACTAAAGCACAAAACCGAAAATGAAAACTACTACTAAAATTTAATAAATCAAACTATCAAATCTAAAATCTCTAACAAAAAAAACTAAACAATACCAAAGCTAAATAATACAAAAGGAATAGGAAAAGTTAAACAAAAATAATAACTGTAAATTTGACATGTTTTGTTTTAACCAGAAATGACAGGTGTCAGATTAGCGTCATTCCCTTAGTTTCCTCCTCCTTATACTTATCAAGGAAAGCCCTCAAGACATTTGATGAGCTTAAAGCCTCTCGATTACCACTTAAGACGGCGTTATTCTTCCCCTGCTTTACCATTTCCTTCGGTACGTAACACCTGTAATTCTTCTTTTCCCCAATCTATCGCTCCTTTTTTTTTTATTCAATACAAAACCGCTTCCTCGCTCATAACATGCTTATAATTCGGAATAAAATATTTAAACAGCTTATTATCCTTCGCCACACAAACGGATCCATTCGAGGAGTGTTTGATCATATGACAAATAGCTCTTCCAGCGAATTTAGCCGGAATCGAAGATTTAAAAATGTCTTGAGTTTGTAAAGCCCATCTCGGGTCGTATTGCTTATGGGCCATTTCACACGACGAAGCCATCGGTGGACTATCCGTGCATAAAGTCAAGCATCGTACGCATGTTTTTTCATAATGGAATTCATGTCCGAAACTTGAAGTTAATCCTCTGATGCCAGCGGCAGCTGCGGCGTAAAACGGCATCGTCGGCATTTTGACTAAAGATCCGATCGACGCCACGTTGAGTATGACGCCGCCTCTCGGTAGATAACCTTTTCCGTTTTGACTTAAACAACGATAAGCTAAAATAGTTCCACGTATCGTTCCTAATAAATTAACGTCTAACATCGATTCCCAACATTCAGGAGTTTCGTTATAAACACGTACACAATTCACGAATATATCAACTTGCCTGTAGCATCTTTTCACTTCCTGAAAAGCTTGTTCGTAAGACGTGTTAGATCGTACGTCAGCGACTAAGCAATGTGCTCTTCTTTCGCATAACGGAGCGTTTAGCTTGTCAACAACAGTCATGGCTTTACAACGATCGTGATCGGCTATGATAACATGCAACGCACCGTTAGCGATAAGAGCCGCTGCGGCCTCGGCTCCGATTGACGATGCTCCTCCCATTATTAATGCGGTTTTGCAACGGACGTCCATTAATTCGATACCTTGATGTATGTGGTATTGTTCGCATATGCTTTTCGCTTCTTGTGCGGTTAGCGGTGCAGGTAAACGAGGAGCGCAGGAGCTTTCCTGTTCCTGAAAACGTCTTTCCATATCCGACGTGCAACATAATTGACGAAGTCTTTCGGCTTTTTCGTAGTAAGTAAGACCGAAACAGCGTATGATTTTTGGGATGACTGACGGGCGCTTCAGCACTGAGAATTTTGTTAACATTTTAATTCAGATTTAAGTAAAATTTTGAATTTTAAAAATAATTACAATCTAAATTTTGAAACGAAAACAAAATATTTACATTGTTTTGAATTGGAAGGAAAATGGCTTCTGCTTGGAATGGAATAAAAAAATCAAAGTAGTTGTTATGGTTCGATTCCACGCAAGTTTTAAAAAATATTCTTCAGCCAAGATGTGTGAAGATTGCTGGAGGTCTCAAAAGGAAGAATAAATATCTCAAATGTCAAAAGTTATGACTTTTATAAACGACGTTCGGTTTGAATTAGGGCCAAGCTGCCTAGAGACTTATGACGACAAGAAGAGGGGCTTGCAGAGACAAGAGGAACTATCCTTACCTTTATATTTTTTTTATTGAACGATTCGTTAATTACTATTGGCACTCATTAGTATTTAAACTCCTCAACTTAAATGCAAACCATGGATTCCAGGATAAATTATGTTAGCCAGATAAAAATTACTAAGATTCGATTCACCCAAATTTTCAGCCTCGCAACTGACGCTATACTTTCAATACCCAATAGAGTAGTTCTGGCTCAAAAATTGACAGATTGCTTACCTGAGTGTCGATAATTGGTTTCTGCAGCTACCGTCAGATCATTATTCTCTGCCGCCATATGCAGATTATAGGTCTCTGAAGCCACCTGTGCCATGACTCTCAAGACAGGCTCAGGCGAAATCTTCCAGTGTTAAAAGTCGGACAAAACTCTGGTTGGTGCCTTGGATCTTTAGTTTATTCTGAACGTTTCAAAATCTGAAAATAATTGAGATACAACATTTTATTATTGATAAAATGATTATGACTTTTTGGGTGCTTTAGGCTATGTCGTGCTCCTACCTCCGAATGGATAGGCAATATCAATTCTGGCTCCCTCACCTAATCTTAGCTTATGCAGAAGCGAATTAAGGCGCAGGTTATGCAAAATCAACTTCGAATATAAGCTAAATATAGGTTTTAGATTCGTGACGTCACGAGAATTTTCTATGGGGTAAAATATAATAAATAATAATAAAAAATTATTAAAATATTGGAAAGCTGGTCATTCTGATAATGGAAGGCGACGCTAACAGAACTAATTGCAATTAGCTCATTTAATTTAACCATAAACTACTTAAATTTCTGCAGACAGGTGAGCAAGTGATTCAAGCGTCCAAAACTCACGATTTAAAAAAACCCTATCTTCCCAACTTTTTCAATCTTCTCCTATAAAATTTAATAAACGCCTATAGGCTTTAAAATCATCTGCATTTTCAATGCAATTTCGATATAAATTACGCCTAACTATTATATCCCGAACCCGTTGGAAAATTACAGACGCCCCAACATATTCCCTACGGATCTTTTTATTATCAGAAATGCGGTACGCGTTGCAGTACACCAAACTCCTTGCGGGCATAACAGGGAGAGGATGAAAAAAAATTGCCGACAAATTTAAATCTCGCTCATGCAACAGATAAAAAGGAGTCTAACCGACAGAAATCAAAACGGAGGCAAGTTATACATTCCACACGGAAACCTTTACGGGCAAAATCATTTTCCCTCACCTTTTCTAAGGATGTTACTAACTACTTACACTCTCGTCGGCTTAACAGTTCAATAAAATTGATTAATTACCATTTCTCTTAGCGGTAGAGAATAGAGAGGGGGATGGTAAATTTAATCCTCCACCTTATTCACTCCCTTCCCCTTTTTATCACAAATACTACATTTGGACATGGTATAAAGACGTGAATTGAATTGACAACTTTGGTCTAGGGAGATTGGAAAACCAGTTCTTCCTTGTCTTATCAGTGAGTGTACTTTAGAATTACACACCCTTTAAGAGATGAAAGGTTTGTTTGCGGAGAAAAGTGAAATTCTTTCAGTAAATGCCTAAAGGAAAACATTTTCACTTTCAAATTAAATCTAAAGATTTGTTCAGAATTTTAAAATGCATTTCTGGGAGGAATGTTGACAGTAGCGGTTATTAAGAATTTGAAATCACTGCAAAGTTGAGACAAGCGTTTAGCTCGGCTAAAAATTTTTCCTAAAATTTTTGAGCCTTTTAAGATTTTTTTGGTCTCTCAAACCCAGTGGCAATTTTCCTTCCTATTTTCCTCATGCATCAAATATTTAGTGCGCTTTCTTTAAATCTTATGACAGACACAGTACAAAGCTTGGAAAACAAAATAAATCAAAAAATGGAGCATGTAATGAGCGAAACGTTGAACCAAAAATATAAATCTAACCTTTCTCCTTTTCATTCCTTTATATCCCCTTTTCCTTTTTCCCTGAAAATTTTCCAATTCGAAAATGCAAGTGTTCCCCGAACAAAATAAATGGAAGATATTTCTTTTTCTCATTTTCTTTTTTTCTTTCAAGTGTCAATGCCAAGAGATTTCTAGGATTCTATTTGAGCTTATAAAGGAAGAAAATGAGCTGAAGTGGGATCGGCGCGGTGAGGAGATTCCATTCCAAACAAAATATCAAACTCGCTTGTGTGACGTGTTTAATGTTACAAAGTTCCAACTGCAATCGGGCGTATTAAAATATTCCGAAAAATTCTCTTCGATTTCTTTTTTTTTTTAAAGAGGAGGGAGGGGGCTGAAGATTTTTTTAAAGCTTCCCTTGCTTTCTCTCTCTCAGAGTTTTACACAAAATGATGAAAGATTCTGTAATCAAGTCCGACGATGACAATGAAACCATCT
The DNA here is from genome assembly GCA_023512825.1 of Liposcelis brunnea. NCBI lineage: Eukaryota > Metazoa > Arthropoda > Insecta > Psocodea > Liposcelididae > Liposcelis > Liposcelis brunnea. The sequence goes on along the minus strand of CM042073.1, from coordinate 6,512,755 downwards.
CCTTAGACACCGTTCAATCCATCAACCGAAAGAACATAAATCAACTGAACTAAACCTGTCACCATCGATCTTGGGATGATTCAATCTCCCCACACGTGTTTCCAAAAGGGGCAACCTTGACTTTTTCCCCGCTTCTCTCTTTTCCCTACCAAAAAAAGATCCGGAAAGCTCATTCCGTGATATGAGCAAAGGATTTAGGATTCCAACGGAAAAGGATTTTAAATAGAATTTATGATAGTGAAGAAGGATCGAATGATGCCCGGTTAATACATTTAACAGATATTTCTTTCAGTGAAGATATTTTGATTAGCTTAAGACTTTAGTAGCGTAACCAAGGGAAAAAAGTGCATCCTGCACTTACAGAATCTATTCAGACGCGCTCTGTATTCGCAAAAGTTGTCTAAGATGCGCTCTGATGTCACAGAATCTAACTCTCTTGAGGTCTGCAGTTACAGCATCTGTATCGGTCGCTTGGGGCATACAAGATCTCCAAGGGTGTGGTCTGTACAGGATGAATTTGGTCGCCTGCGCTCTGCATTATATTGTAGAATCTGCAGAGGCGCTCTGTACATACAGAATCTGTTTGTGCGGAATTTTCACAAACAGAATCTGTGCCTTGGCCCTCAATTCTCCGCTTTTATGCTCCGAAAGCACTCTACATTAGTAAAATCTGTGCAGTGCGCTCTGTATTTAAGTCATTTGTACGAGTGAGCCTTCTTGCCATTTCTTTAAAAATTAGGTCTAGCCTTGTACTCTTTAAGCGCCAATAAATCTTACAGCTGGCGCGAACATTTTCTTCGAGATGGACTCTTGCAAAAACATCTTTGAAAAAATCTTGGAAAAAATTTCTGGAATTATAAAATAAAAAGAAAATCTTCGGATTAAGAATGCTTAGCCGATTTATCTGCTTAAAGAAAAAGGGAAAAAGGAAGAAAGCAAAAATTCCTTCGTTACATCAAACACCTTGAAGCCTTTTGATGTCGGTTAAATTAGTTAAACAAAGGAACAAGTATATTCTGTAGAATCGGTTAATAATTTGATTACATCACGGGATAAGTGCTTGTCTGAATAGAATTCTGTTTCTGAAAGGAAGGACTCTCGCAAGTGAGAACAGACTCAATAACGACTTCCTTATACCGGTGATGGATGATGAATTTAATGGAAAAGCAGAGAAGGGAAAATTACTCAGTGATGGATGCGAGGAGGAAAACAAGAAAACAAGAAACTAACAAATCAAGAAAACTCATGTCAAGGATCTGCGTTGTCTTCAAAATTTCATACCTTCTTTTTAATGTTTTTTTATTTTCCTTTTCCTTTAAAAAAAATAAAATTTATTTACGTTTTCACACGTAAAGAAAAAAAACCCGCAATTTCCTTAATTAAATCAAAACGAACGATTAAACGTTCCTCTAAATAGAGAAGAGGGTGGTCGGGATTTTTTTTTTATCAACCTCGAAGAGCTTAAAACGCAAAAGCGATGACGATCTCAGTTCCAGAAAAGCGTTAATGATTTAAAGATAGAGGTAAGTTAAACGAGCAATAACGCAACAGTTTCTGACAGTAATGGCAGAATAAATCCTCTCTCGGGAGGAAGATAAAAAATGCGGGCCTTGCTTCGCGAATGAAGAGATAAGGATACGAGAGCTTTCAGTTGACACCGAGATGAATGTGAAAAAGAGAAATTCATCTTAGCCTCTATCCTATAATACTAGTAATTTTGCATCCCTCCTCGTTCAAAAAGGGGAAAAAAGAAGAAAGGCTTTTTTTTCTCTCTTCTTCTTCTTTCTTTCCTAAAGCATTTCTATCATCCCATAAAGAAGGAAAATGTAAACCTCATTGAGTAATTGGAATGAGTCAACAGGCTAAGTTGGCAAAGAAAATAGATTTTTTTGTCTCTTTTTTTTTTGGAAATCTGATTTTGAAATTCGGGGAAAAATAAAATAAAAAAAAAAGCTAAGCGTGAAATTCCACCCCCTCCCCTTACTACTGGTTTTATATCATTTTTTCTCTTCAAAAATTAGAATCGTAAAAAAGTAGTAAAAAAAATGGTTATGCACACAAATTATACTCATCTCGCTTACAGCCTATTTTTATGATGTCCCCTACTCTTATTCTCTTCCCCCTTTTACCAAGTTTTCGCTGTTATCAAACACTTGTTGCTTAATAAAAAGGTGTAGGGAAAATGATGTTCACCTCAAAAATGTTATTGATCGATGAGGAAAAAATTTTCCCACACGGAATGCTCTTCGGGAATTTTAAAGCAGCCCCGTAATAGGATTGTGTCTAAAAAGACCGAAATTTTTGCAAAAATTTTCTTTTTAGACTAAATTTAAATTTATTCTGTTGGTAAAAATCGAAAGAAAGCACTAGTGACGTCTAAATTATTATTTTGGTCGCTTAAGAGCGCCAAAGTCGTTCTAGTATGAGAATCAGTCACTCTTGGATTGTAAAGTGGCTACTAGAGAGTGCCAGAAGTTGTTGAATAGGTCACTGAGAACGCCAGGGTTGTTTTAGTTATAGAATAGCTCGCTAGAGAGCGTCAGTCTCGTTTTAGTTATTGAATTATTCACTAAAAAACATTTTTGTTCATTTTAGTTACTAAAATGGTGGCTAGGGAGCGACAGTGTCGTTTTTACTAAATGAAAAGGTTGTCAGAGTACACCAGTGTGGTCTCAGTTGTTAATCTAACCACTAGAGAGCGTTAGTGATTTTAGTTCGTAAAATGACCGTTAGAGAGCGCCCGCGTCGTTTTAATTGTTTAACTGATAGCTAGAAAGTCAATTTGTCTTTTCTTTCTAAAATAATGGCTAAAAACTAAAGTGCAGTACTAGTTCTTGATTTGTTTGCTAAAAAAAAACTCTTTGACTTATTTAAAATCTAAAATTTCGCCACAGTGCTGTTTCCCGAGTTTATCAGCAATTCGCAGATGAAAGCATCGTTAAACTTAACAAAATCCAATTCCAAATCCAGATTTAAAAAAACAACGGGATTTATCACGAAAAAAAAACACAACAAATAATAAGAAGATAAATAAAATTCAAATCACGAGAAAAGGGACGAAGGAAAGGAGCGTCACGCAACTAGGAAATGACACGTGACCAATGCGACGTCTATCAAGCACTGCCTTGTTGGAAGACAAGACATTAATAAGGCCTTGTCTCAAAAGGGGATTCATAGTTTACCGCTAACAACGTTGGAAAGGGGTGTTTTCTAAGGGACTCCCGATTATTTTCAATTGACATCCCATTTCATTTCCTCGTTAAAGTCCTACGGTTAAGGAGGGTTTTGCTTATAGTTTAGATAACTCGGTAAACGTTTACCCGCCTTCCTTTAAATCAAATTAAAAAGTTAAACTCCGGGAAAATTTGTAAAATTAATCAGGGCCCCTTCAATTTCCTAAAACCCCTTTTAATCCGGACTTCTAAAAAAATAAAAAAAAAATATTGACGACCCTCGGCCCGCGCTCCCCAAACGATATTTCACTGCTTATTTGTTATCTATGTGTAAGGGCCCAACAGAGCTTGAAGCAACATGGCGTCCTTGATGAGCACATCACTCAATGTCCGGGTCTTCTTTTTTTTTCCAGTCCTTTCATCATCATGCATTCACATTTTCTTTTTTCATGTTTAATCTTTTTTCCTTCCCCCGAAATGTTATCGATTGAGATAAAACTTTGAATTTTAAAAAAAAATTTTAATATGAAAACCACAAAGAATCAAACGACGCATAAATCTCATCTTCAACGTAAACATCCCTTAGTAAAAAAATCCCGGGAACGTTATCACCCTCGGACAATCAGCAATGATTTCAACAAAATAGCGATTGTTGAGTGCTGACCCCAGGCCGAAGTGGGATATCGTATATCACTATAATACATGGCCGACATTGAACGACGCCCAGAGAGGCCAGACCTCCTGCTCTGCTGACGGGGGCTAAGTGCTGGTCTCGGTTTCAAAGATTTATACCCCTAGAAACAACACCCCTTCTTTTTGCAACTTGTTTTTATAACGGGATTCTTTTCCCCCTTCCTGACTTTTCAGTCCATCTTTTTTTTTTTTTTTTTGCTAAAAGCATGCATATTTTATCTGCGGAAACGAGGAAGAGAGAGAGCGAGAGGGTGGGAAGTTTTCGATCCCATAAAAGTGATAATTACGCCGGTGAGGAATTATTAACGACTGCAGCGCCTAAATGTATTATGATAATGCATTGTTAGTTACTGTGTTTGTACATACACGAATCGCTTGTTTGACATTTTACCTGTCAAATTTAATAACTGCAAAACGTTTTATACGTAACGGAAATTGGAAATGTTAACGTTATGGTAGCGTTTGATATCCGTCTTGATATGAGTGTGTTGCGCTGTGATGATGCTGTTTCATGAAGTTTATGGCATTTGATATTTCACGTAATGAGACTTTTAACCTAGATAGAAAACTAGACAATTTCTTTTTTGATATGAACAAGCCACATAATGGTTAAACTATTTTAGCAATCAACTATTATGGTATTATTTTGTTTCCTGTTTTTGATTTTACTGTTTGTAAATAGGTGAACTTATATCTGAAGCAAGGTTTTTGCTCTAATTCTGCAAGCTAGTAAATTTTTTGTGCTTAGCTTCGATAGCGGCAAGGTCTTTACAAATGACGATTCTCGGGACCCAGAATTAAAAAAGTCTGACAAACTGTCAGCCATTACAAAAGCTGATTTTCATATTAAGTAGAGTGACTGTTTTCACATGAAGAATATTTAGAGTGCATATTACTTCGGGAGTTCTCGGGTTTTTCCGGAGCTTTCATAAGTAAAAAAGGAGGAAGTACCTTTTTGTCGTCTGCTTTGTGTTTCACAACAAACAGCCCGAAATAAAAGTGTTGCTCTCTCTATAGAATCTATTCTCCAAGTTCTTGTAAAAGCCGCCATGATACTTACTATGGCGTTCAATTTTTATAAGGGCTGACAGTTTGCCAATCTCTTTTCATTAAGGGTCTCTAATACTTACTTGTGCCCAGATCCTGTGAATTAAACTGATGACGTCACTGGCGTATCTCTTACTCCATAAGCTAAGTCTCGTTGGTGCTGCCAATAGCTTTCGAGTACGGTGACATCAAGAGAACTAGAGGAAGTCATCCTCGTTTGCTAAATTCTGGCTGTGGCGGCTCTACCTAGTTCAGGTAGATCAAATGTAGACTTTCAAACGCCCTAAAAGGAAAAAATAATTAAATATTTTGAATTTACTATCACTAGAGTTTGAATTTTGCTGAAAAAAAAAAGATCAGTGGATATTATTTCTTAAAAACTTTTTGACTAAGCTTAAATAGAAACCACAGAGAGAATAAAAAATTGGAAAAACTCTCTCTAAAAAATTCTCAAGCTCGGTTTTTGAGTTTTTTCAAAACAACTTTATTCTAGAATGAATCTGGGCTCCACAAAAGATTTGCAATGGGGCCTTGAAAATATTGTTAAGCCACAGCCTCAAAGTACATACCAGTCACCACATTCAAAACAATCAAGCTTTTTAAAAATTAAGCACGACCCTCAAGTTCTTATTGATTTCTCTTAAAATAATCCCTCTACGACTTCACTTCAAAAATCTCCTATATCCCATGGCCGCCACCTGCATAACTTTCCCATGCTAACGTGGTAATCTAAAACCGCAAAAGTCGTTATACGAAGTAATTTTCCGTATAAAACCCATAACCATACGAAAAGGAGATCTCCAAAAGGATTTTATGTCTCCTTTCCTAATTTTCAAAAACGAGAGTCACCACCAACCACCTTCTTCCCACGAAATAATTTTTTATAAACCTTTTTTTTATTATTATTATTCGGTCTAAAATCTAATCAGAAGTTTTTCAAAAAAAAGGGAATGGTGAGGGGGAGTTTATTTCGCTGCGTAGATTAAAATTCTCATTTTCTTGAAAATAACCCCATGGAAATTAATAACGGTTAAAGACGACGATTCCAATAGATTGGATGCCATTATTTCGAAATAACTCGATGAAAGAGATGTAGCAATGGGCAATGTAGCCGAGAACAAGCGATTACGGTCGGTTTAATTGAACCATAACGATCGCGAAATCCCATTTAGATCTAATTGATCCATAGATGAAGGACGTAACGAGATTATGTAGCTTTGTTTGCGGACAATGGACCGCTGCAGTGATTTCATAAGTCAAGATGATTTTGATTTTCCCCCTTCGCTTGTTTTTTACCCTTTTGCGCATTCTGCTTTATTTTTTTTTCAGTTTCTCTTTTAAAGTACGAGAAGAACTAAACGTTAATTGATGCCTAGCTGCAGTTTGAAAATCAAAAAGCCAGGTTACCCGGGAAACTAAAGATAACGAAATTTTATTTAGTAGGAAGTGACGTCACAAGACGAAGCTTTGCTATGATGAACTTAATGAAATGAAAATGAAACCGTCTTTGATGCTTTCGTGGTTTCGAATAAATAAGCAGATTAGCGTATCACTTGTCTGTCTCTATGTCAGTCATTTTCAAAATTTTGAATTTCTCTGGTTAAAAACTTCTCCTTTTCTGAAATTCTCACTTTTATTGTTTAGCCTCGGGGATTTTGTAAGAGAGGTTATAGATCTTTGAGAAAGGAAGAAATATTCGAATAAAAAAGAAAAGGAATGGGGATTTTTCTGCAATGGAAATTTTAATCTTCAGGCGAAAAAATCGTGTGCGATTGTTCCTCTCCTGATTTTTGGGCATTTAAAATAATGTAGGAAAATCCTTAGCTTCAAGAGTATGAGGAAAATTATAAAATTATTCATCAAATATCTGTGCCTATTTTTTTCCCAGCAGATAAGAGCCTAGCCAGGCTGAATTAGAAACCTAAATAGCAGATTTTGACTTTTCTCTCTGGTTGCGAGGCTGAATTTTTATTAAAATATGAAATCTTTGCAAAAGCGAAAGAGAATAACAAAGCATTACAATCGTTGAAAAGGACATTATAGAAAAAAATACGTATTCTCTCAAAAATAAACCCCGATCGGAATCATTTCATCTAGAATGCGTACAAACGACCGCTTTTTATTTCTAAAAGGCGCCCGGAAAACGCAATTCAAAACCCCCCGAAATCGACATAGATAATAAAAGTGAGGCAGCAAAAAAAAAAAAGAAAATTTAATCAAACCATCATACGATAATAATTCACTCAAAAGCGTTATTATAACTGTAAGACATAAAAAAAGATTGCTATTTTTGTTTTTGTTATTGTTTGAAACATGGCACTGCAGTTAGATCCGTGGCGTCGAAAACTTGTTGAACAATAGTGGAAAGAGAATATTTCAGTTTTTTGGAAAAGATAGTGAAACGAATCTGGCAAAAGGCGGACCGAATTGGCAGGACTTCAAAAAACGAAGAGAGAGGGAATGGGGGATGAAAAATAAAAAAAAAAAGATAGGAGAAAAAACTTTACCCAGTTTTAAGTTGGCTCGATTCCACGGTACAACACAGTTCTGGGTGTGATTCCAGCAGACGCAAATAAAATTATTTCCCATCGAAACTTTTCTTTTTTCCCTTCTTTTTCTTTTCCTTTTGTATTTTTTCTCCCGAAATCATTTTTTTTCCTCTTCTTAAAAATTATGGATTACATGGATTCAACGTTACATCTTGCCATAAAGAGTGTGGTCGTTGCCGCTTTATAAAATATTTTCCCTTCTTGGGTTTTTATCGAAAGTTTTTTCTCTCGATCGTTTCTTTTTTTTTTTTTTAGTTTGCGGAAATAAAAATCGGGGCAAAAAAAGGAGCAACGTCTCAAACAGTAAATAAAAGCAAGAAGGCAGTTAAGGAAATGATTATCGTTGAAACAACAAAAACCCATCAACAAACAGTGTATAAGAGTAATAAAAAAGTAAAAAAAAGTCACGTCTTATTTTTACCGTTCCTCTTTGTCAAAAACGTGACACTAGAATATAACTTGAATGCTGTAGGGAAAAATTTCAACTCAGATTGTCAACAGGTTATGGGATGTACTGCATTACCTTCAGCATTCCAACGAAAATTGTGATTAGAGAAAATGAGGAATGAAATCAAATGCTGTACTGTGCAAAATGTAAAAATAAATTTTTTAAAAAAATTTGAGAAGCAAGTAAGACTATTAATTGACAAAATTCCTTTGATCGAGGTACTTACTTCCATAAAAATCATAAAAAATTCCTTTGGTATGACAAATGCTGGGTTTGACGAAGCTGCTTCAATTGAAACAACGTTGGTTTTCATAGCTGCTGCAGGAGAAATTCAGTGTCACAGAAGCATGGCAGAGCTAGTTAGACAGTTGAAGGCTAGCATATGAAATAAGCCTGAATTGGAAGGTTCAGCTTCATTCTGAAACCAAAAACACAATTTCTTAATAATTTGAGAAAACTGAGGACACAAAAAACACAAACAGCAAAATTAAATCATTAAAAAATATGTTGCTACCTGCACCAAAAAACATACATGAGAATTTAATAACGAAGATCTAAAATGGCTGATGAATTAAATTAAAACAATGCTGCCTACTTCTCAAAATTCTACTTGAATTACACTTGAACACAGTGCAGCATCGAAAAAAAAATGAAGATATTAATGAATCGAAAACAAAAACTTGATTTTATAAAACCTGTCAAATCTTGTACTGCTTTTACAAATCGCAATGCAATTTCTTGAAGGCACTTGAATACTGCAGATTAATCCTCTATATTAAACTCTGAATCACTTATTAAAGAGCTATGAATATGAATGTAACCAGTAAAAGGTCTTGTATGTTATCCCAGAATCAAAATTAATAACACTCACCGTTTGATCATTTTTAGCAATATGATGTAATCAGCTTTTTTTTTTTTAACAGAGAGCAGATTTCCATTTCTTTCCCTTTTCACCATAATCCTTTCCAATTAGTAATAGTATGAAGATACCGCAATCACAATTTCACCTGAAATGCATTTCGTTTCACGTTAATATCCTCTCAGTTTAATAATATATGCCAGCAAGCTTTAAAAAAAACGTGGTCACCATACTTCAACAAACGATACTCAATGACTCACTGTAGGTTAATATTAAAACAAGAAATATTCTCTGTTCTATGCAAATGCTTTCAAATATTTTATAACTTCACATCATTTTTAAAAAAAAAAACACTCTTATTATACATGACTTATCAAATTAAAATTGACCTAGCTTCTAGTTGCTCGACGAACACAATCCAAAAAAAAAAGAAAAAATGACGCTATCATTGCGAGCGAACAGTTTTTTCAGAAACGAACTTCTTTGGTTGAAAAAAAGAAAACCTAAACCCAATTAGAGTCAGGGACTCAAAATTGAAATCGCCCCTGCAATTTTTTCATTTACTTCTCAAAAATAATATTTATTTTCAAGATTTACTTACATTCGTCCAGGCATCAAACGTCGAGCGGCCATCTTGAACTCAACCGAGTAGGAGTAGAGTAGTGAATGACGCTGCCACCTGCATTAAAAATTCTGCATCGCATCATGTGTGTAAAAATGCCTCCACCATCCACTTTACCTTTCCTGAAAAAATAAAAATTTCGAAAAAGGATTTTAATTTTATGCACTATCGGAAGGAGGTCCAAAATGTTTAAAGGGATACTGTAATATATTATTTATGAAGCTAAAGCATTGTCTTCTATTCACACCGCCCGTTGACGGCACATTTCAGATTTCCCAAACACAAAATAATCAAACGATTGAGATATTCAAAATAAGCAACAATGTACATAACCATAGTAAAACCCATCATTGTGCTGATATCAGTATAATTAGGAAACGAAATTTATTATGCAATTTTACCCATGTATCGGTGATTACAAAATATCCGATTAACCCTAGCATCCCTATGCATACAGTATATACTCCGTCCGCAGGTGTTCTCAATAGCTAGTGTCTCTCCAAAATGAAGATTCTCCAGCTTATTAATACGTAAGGGTTGAGGACTTTAGAGTATTCGATATTTTTTATCGAGTATAAAAAAATTTCCAGACCACCAGGGATCGCGTTTTGAGGTTTAAGAATAGGTATCTGATTGCATGACACGTGTTGCATTGTTTAACCCTTTTATAAACATCGAAAGTGGGGCACACATGGAGAAAGGAGGATTTCTTTTTTAGATGTTTGGAAAAAAAGTAATATCCGATACTAGTTTGCGAGATAACCGATGTAAAAATCTGAAAAAGCATTTCAAGGGAGGAAGAGGGAACGGAATGCAGTTGATCGCTTTCGATCGGGGTCACGTGACGCCGGAGATAACTCTGATAGAAGAGCAGTGTGGGATTAATGGGGCAAAAGAAGAGATGCCTTCTAAGGCTGCAGCATTCATGAGCATATCCCTTGCAAGTTTCTGAAGGGAGAAGTATTTGTTTCGGGATGCTACTGAAAGAGGGAATTTCTGCAAACTGTTCTTCCGTAGAGACAAGCAGCTAAACTAAAAAATTATTAAACAGTATATGGTCAGATTTGACCAAAGATAAGCGGGACATTTAGCAAGATAAAGGATAGCAGGTGGAATAGAAAACCTTTACAGTATAGAGGTAATGGATATGGCATCAATTGGAGGGAGACCAATAAATTGATTATACAGCTGTTTTGAGAAAGAGTGGAGGCAACACTAGGCAAGAATAGCGGCCAACGAACAATCTTATGTCCTCAGTGTAATGAAATCATGGAATATCCAAGGGACCAGGAACGTCCGAATGGGAAAGGAATGCGTCCTTAGAACATAGCCAAAGAGCGAACTAAGGATAAGGTGGGTAGATGTCCGTAGTCAGGCCCAATAAGTTTATGCTTGGGACTGAAAGCTGCTGGCTATTTTCCGAGCCAGCAATGGAAAATTAAGGTAGACAAAACCCGAAAATTACCAGGCTACTCAAAACAAAAGTTTTATCAAAAGTGCTCTCATGAGCTACACCAGGAGAAAGTTAAAGTCATGATAGAGAAGAGATAGGGACCACTATCTCCACATGGAAAAGATACACGGAGCTCTTTGGAATTATACAAAATGTTGGGTTTGTATACTTACAAAGTTTTACGTGTTTGAATGGTTCATATAATGACTGAGGGATTTAGTCAAACGATTTTAAGGAGTCTTTTCCAAATCCAGATTGGTTATATATGATCACATTTCACTTTCCTCCCTTTTCCTTTGTGTCTATTGACCATTTAGAATTTTTAAAAGAAGAAATGCGAACTTCCCTTTTGACTGAATAAAACTCGGATTTTCAATTTATTGAGAGAAAATTTATAAAAAAGGGGCTAATTTTATATGAGATAAAAAAGAAAAAAATAATAATAAGTAGAATGTAATTGATGAATAATTTATTCAGCCCAGAGTAATTAACGCAAAACAAAGTGTAATGAATCGTTAAAAAGGGAGAATTAGATTAAAAACCTCAAACTCAGTTATCATACCTCTCTTTCATCCAGATTCCTGTTTTACGGATTTCTTTTGAGTAATAATCAACCTTAATGAATACAACATCAACGGGATTTTATTTCGTCTTCATTAAATAACCCCTCTCTTTTATTTAAAACCTACTCATCTGCTCCTGACCGTTCGTTGCCTCTTTGTTAATAAATTTTTTTTTTTGAAAAACCAGAGGGGCGGGCTACAAATTCGGGATGAAAGGTAAAAACAGCCGAAAGGGGACAATTACGAAAGATAAACATTGGATATACCCTGGAAAATCGTAATAACTTTAATCGGACTCGCCGCAGCTCATCGAGGAGTCATTACAGTCGGCCCTAAAATCCCCCGAGCTTCTAATGAGCTTGATTACTTCATTAACAACCTCTCTTCTGCCCTTTTCACTTCAATCGGCTTTGACACTCTTTACTTACAGATCTGGGGATACCCTTTGTCTCTCTGAAACCGATGAGGATTACCAGGGAAAAAAGTTTCGGCGGTTTTGAGGTCCCCACTGTTAACCGAGGACAAGGGATGATATTTTGAGAGAGGAATGTTTTCCTTAAGTAGTAAGCAGAGGTTGAATTTTGGATTTAGAGTTTCTTGAATTGTGCAGGGGTGCCAATTTTGTAATGTTTGGTCAGTCCTTTGAGCGGTGAGGCCCTTGTCTACATCTTGAGGTGGGCATAGGGTACCTTTCTTCAGGGTTTCCAGCAGACGAGATTTTATCTGTGGACTACAGGAGTACCTCCTCACCTTACCTTTCCTTTCCCTTCTTGCGGTCCACAGCCACGGTCATCAAGGTATGAAGACTCTCGTTGATTCACTAAAGCAGCGAGGTAACTCAGGTTGAATCCATTCACCATTGACCAAAACCTGTAACGAAAAGAAGTATTCGAAGCGTTAATTGACAATGGACCTTAAGAAGAAACGGAAGCAGAAGGTTTGGCTAAAATATTATCGATTTTTTTTCAAGTAATAATGCTCCGATGATGACCGCAGGGGTTTCTACAACTTCCTCATAGAAATTTCTTAGCAGACTTCAATTTTTCAAGAAATTGATGGGCTGCAGCTCCCCGATTTGCTCTGCAGTCAAAAAAAGCGAACAGAGAGTTTAAAAATCTTGAAAAACTCAAACCAAAAAAATTTCAACAGCCTAGAGAAAAGCTCAGCTTTCACGTAAGCCCTGTGCTCATCCCTAGGGACCAAAATCACTCTCAACGCCTTCGCCTACACATAAAAAAAGAAAAAGACCTAATCAATACTTTCGAAAAAAAAGAGGTATCCTTAATATGGAAGAATTGAGAAGAATGCCTTGATTTATTACATAAAGCTTGCAAAGTAGCCTACGTGGATCGAATGTATATCATGAAAAGATATTACAGTTTGAAACTCATATTGAAAGAAGAAAAACGTTCCTATTCTTCTTTTTATTTTGGGAGAGGAAATTTCCATATTCATTTCATTAGGCATCGCTTATGATCCCCCCCGAAGCCTCCTAGAAAATTATAGAAAATCTAATATTTTTTTTCTCACCCATTTTCGAATCCCTTCCGGCCATCATCGAAACAACACGAAAATGTTTTATTATAAACCTTTCACAGTAAATAACCGACCATTAAAGGGTGTTTAAGCTAATGAAACATCATGGTTGAAACCGTTTAAACCGGGGAGGAATCGTTATTTTCCCAGACATTTTGAGAAATGAGAATTTCGTGAAAATGCCCATCAAAACACCGGTTGCTTTAGAAAATTGGATCAGTTGGAAAAACACTAACACATAGTTTGTGTTTTTCCCAAGGTTCAGTTTTTCTCACCCTTAAATCACCAATCTTTCCCCCCCTTTTCCTCGTTTCTTTTCCTTCTCCCCTTTCCGTCGCTTCCCATACCCGTTTTAACCTCTTCCCCCCCCCCCCCTCTCATTGAGTTCCCCGCAGTTCGTTAGTTTCAAAAACGTGCTACCAGTTGCTCCGTGGCAAATTACAGCTCCGTTGCTCTGTCAAAAGTTTCGGGGGTAATTGAAAGTTTGAAGCGTAAGGAAAATATAGGGGGAGAGGATTTTTTTAGATGCGGAATTTATAAGAGGTCCTTCAAAAAGTTACTTGAATCGCTTGAATATTGAGATTTTTTTGTATTCTCCTATCATTTTTTGCCTTACGTTTTCTAAAAAATCATTTAAAGGGTATAAGAGATGGAATTCTTCGGGAATGATGCTTCACTTTTTTACATTAGTTTTGTAATATCAAAAATCATCAAGGTAATTGATAAGCAAGAGAATACTTGTTGAGCCAATGAACCGCAGTTGAAAAAATTAGAGCAGATTAAAAGCTGTAGACATAGAATTGACCTTAGATAAGGACCTGTAGGTGTCTGATGTGGCTACACTGGCTTTATTGGGCTGATTGGCATATTGGAGGAAAGGCTAAGGGACTTTCAGGGTGTTAGTTCATACTTTTGTCAAAAGATGGCGTGGAGACACTGAAATTTTAAAGAAAATCTAAATTCACGAATGTTTTGAAAAATTGTACCATTCTTTTTTCACTCCAGGAAACTCTAAATTGCAATAATTTTTTTTAAAATCTTCCACAATAAATAAACATACTAATCTGCTTCATTTATTTCATAGGAACAACAATCAACAGGGAAAAGATATCTTTCAAAACAATCGTGGATTTAGATTTTCTTTAAAATTTCAGCGTCGCCATCTCTTAACAAAATTATGAACTAACCCCCTGAAAGTCCCTCAATCTTTAAATATTCGATATCAACACTCAAACTACTTCAAAAGGCAATAAAACCAGCAAACAAACACAAAATTACAAAAGGACACAAGTTCACATCATTTCCTATTCACATAGACTATTTTTGCACGAAACTACATCGCCCCTACCTCTCGACCAATGGCAGCCATTGACGTCATCCCTTCCCCTACTTCACCGCCACCTATATAAGCAACAACGCTACACCAGCGCTGCCAGTCGTTTTTCGAACTCCGAACCGAACACATCGCAAAAAACGTATTTTCCGGAAGTTTAAAAATTGTTTAATAATTAAGTAAGTTTTTAGTGAGCGATATTTATATTTTCGAAACACGGAAAAATAAATCGGTGTGTAATTATAAAATAAATAATTTACAGTAAATAAAAAATATCTTTTCAGCAAAAGTTATACCCTGCAATAACAATTGTTAATTTTATTAATGAAAATTAATAATTGTTCATTAATTTTCTACTACTTTTTCTTTTACTTATCTTTCCTTTTAGTTTTAATATAAATAGGCCTAGTTATAAGTTAGGTTTAGTTTTAAGCTCTCTTTAGCCTTAAGTTCAGGTTTAATTATAAGTTAGGTTTAGTTTTAAGCTTTCTTTAGCCTTAAGTTCAGGTTTAGTTATAAGTTTTTAGGTTAGTTTTAAGATGACTAATGAAATCAATATCATCCTCATTTATCATTATCATCAATGACAATAAACTATCTTCACAAACTAACTTTTATTTTCTATTTCTTTTTTCATTTTCAATTTAAATAACATTTTACTTACTGTAAATTATTCGCGAGCAGCATGATATAATTTCGCGGCGGCGCGTTCGCGTACGGTTCGGTTCGCGTTCGGAGAACCCGCGCATAAAACATTTTATTCACAGAGATTTAAAAATTTTGAGCTGTTTTGTCCAGTTAATTTTTTTTTTTTTTCATTCTTTTTAATTTCCGCGAATTTAAATTGGGCACTTTCACATTTTAATTTATTTGCAAAAACTGGGCAAATTCAGTCTCGTAAAATTTTTTTTTGGTGCGTTTAATAATCAATTTTTTATTTTCCAGTGTTAAGTTTTAATTCTTTTATTTTGTCGGGCAGTGATCAAAAGCAGAGCAAGTGAAAGTGAAGTGAAGTGCATCATCACCATTTGGATACACATATTGGATTACCTTTGGATTACTCAAGAGGAGATCTTCGCAGAGGAGGCGGGCGCACCAGCTGGCCTGCCACGCGCAGTAAGTACTAGAGATGCTAGTAGCTGTGGTGCGGGTGATGCAGCAAACGCATCTCATTTTTTATTTCCCCTAGGACTTCCCTTTAGGTTTTTTTGTCAGGTCGCGAAACGCGTTTAGGGTTGGGAGGATTCTAATGGGTTTTATATAGGCCTCTTCATCGACCATTTCGTTGAAGGGGGAAGGGTTCCCATTTATCAGGCGCGCAAAACCCTAACGATGGACAGCGTTCACACCTCCTGGGTGTCCAATGGAAGTTGAACGCAATAATTTTTTTAGGGTCTCCGAACAGATAAACGGCTAACTAGTGGCCCATTAGCACCTAAAATACTCATTGACTTAAAAATATTTCTTACTTTTGAAGAACCCTTACATCAAAAAACTAAAACGTGAAAATTACAACTTTTTGAAAGACAGTTAACTGAGTTACGACCCAGAGGAGGAAAAACTCGACTCAGCAAAATCATGTTATATAAGGAGATCCCCGGTCTTCGCCATAATCGTAATGTCTGTCAGTGTGTCACATCAATTGAAGAACGAGTGTCGAGTTGACCTTTTTCGAGGTTTCCCATCGGAAAGAAAAACCAGAGGGAAAAGCCGTGTTATCCCTTTTTCGGATTTACGGTTGATTCACTATTCGCTTTCTAACTTTATAATATTTTCATGCAGAAAAATCTAAAACCGATTTGATTAATTGCGTTATTGTTTGTTTTATAACATCTTCATGCTATCTTTAATTTATTCAATTCAGTCGGTTTTTCGTTCGATCACGGAACTTATATAAAAAGGAGGGGTCGATGAAAGTTTCTCCCCTCCTCCCCCTCGACCGTTTTCATCCCCTTTCGCGACCGCATAACTCAATGGCACGATAATCATATTCGCCTGAATTTCATTATCACTAAATTGTAGTATCTCATTCTTGGAAATAATTACTATGAGGTTTTTGAATGTTAATTATTAAATCTGGAATGTGTTATTATGCATATCGAGGTTTCATCCTTCCTTATTTTGTGGCCGAAAATCGATAATGCTAAATAAATTATTTTGGAGAAATGAATGGGGGTGGAAAAAAAAACAAAAGCTCGTTTCTTGGATTTTGTTTGAAGTGCATGAGTATCTTGTTCGCATTGTTAATAATAGACGTATAAAAACGCATGCATTATGGATAAATTCGGGAAAAAAAGTCTATTATCCAATGGATGAACATTCATATCTAAGTAAGGTAGTTAATGAAAGAAAAAAAGAATGTATAAGAAGGTTTCGTGACTGACTGCTATCATTTCAAGGGAATGCGAATTTCGGCAGAACTTTCATTTTTTCCTTTAATAGATATTATTAATTACTTTTTTGTTCCGTTTAAATTAAAACATTCGGGGGAGTTTTAGTTTACTGATTGGGATTGCGTTTTCTCTAAGGCGCTTGACCTTGGTGAAGTCCCTCCACATTCGGAAAATCTTTTTACTTTTAGTGAAAAAATATTCTCTTTTTTTAAAACTGATCAAGAATTTCCCTTAAAAATTTTTCTGAACCAGGATTAATTTCCCAGAGTCTTCACTCCTCTCCATGGCTCAAGGAAAAAAGATCATGTTTAAAAAAATCTCAAGCATAAATTTTAAAAAAAACTCAGAACTTCAAAAAACAATTTTTCAAAAAAAAACCGGGAAAAATTTAACTAGACGAACATGCAGAGCAATCTATCGGGAGTCGGTTGAACCTCGACGAGATCATGTTGCACGACTCCATGACCTTGATCGAGCTAGCATCTTTATTTCCACATTACTTTCTTACGATTCGTTCTATTTACGTGTTTTAGTGACATACATTTTTAAAAATGAAGCCGATAATTGATTTAAAAATCGTGCCGGCAACCATTGCCGATAAAAAACTGTTTTTTGATTTCATGATAAAGTATTTTTATCCGGAGGAACCGATGAATAAATCGATCGGCAGGATACCGAAGAGAATAGAGGAACTTCCAACGCTTGATATATTGTCTGAAGGAGTGTCTTTTAAGGCTATTAATGCTTTGGATCAATCCGAGGTAAACTATTAATTAGTTTCTAAAAAACCAGTGAATAATTTAATTTATTAAGAATTTTTTATACCGTGGAAATCGATATATCGAAATTGAGAACTCGTTTGAGAATAAATCGATTGTCATTTGTTTTGTAAACAATGATAACATTCAAAGTTTTGTTTACTCGCTTCATCGAGACTGAGCTTAATTTTACGTAATTTTTTAAAAATGCGATATGAAGAGTTACAAACATGTTTATTTGGTTCCTAGACTGTCTGAATGAGGTTATTGCCCTAATTTCGAAATACCTAATTCAATTGTAAATATAATTTAAATTTCCTTATGTTTTAAGTTATTTTCCTCTAGACTGAGGAAATTCGTTGATGAAAATGTAACAATAAGGAAAATTCAATATCAGAAAATTTTTATAGTAGAGGAGCGGTCAGGGTAGGGTAGAGGCCAGTCCGAGCTGAAAAATTTTCCCATCCTGCTAAAACTTGTTAAGGATCTAAATTCTCAGACTCTTCTGCTTGTCTTTTATTTTATATTCACTTTTGTCTATTGCACTCTGGCTATAGGCCGCTAGAGCCTTTAGCTGTAGTGTATTCGAGCGGTCCGCTGGCTTAGGCCCGACCCCTGCAGACTGTATAAGCCAGAATGCAGAATTTAGCCCAATTATTCACCGAACGCCATACTTGTTGGCAGAGCATACTTTTTGCTTCTATAGCTTTAATTTTGATTGTAAAATAAAGGAATTACACTTCAAATAACACATTTATTTAAAAAAAGAAATACCATTTTACAAATTCTGAGACTAACTAAAAAATGTTTGAGAGCAGATAAGTCGTCGCCCTATTTATTCAATAAACTACGTTAGCTGATCTTGCTTTAATTGAGGCCCAGGAATTTCTTCCGTTTCCTTCTTTCCACCATCTTGTACTTGAACTACATCCACTTTTTTAATTTTCTTCGTATCCATCCCAAAATTAACGGCGCCATTAACCATTCTCAAATCATTTAAAACCCGATACATTTTACTGCAATTAAAAATTAGCAGTTGTTTCGGTAGTTTTGCACTTAACGGCATAATTACACGAAAACAATAAAAAAGTTTTTCCCAAAAATGTTATTCTTTTCAACACTTTGAACGAACTAATTTATTAGCTAAGGGTAAACTAATAAACAGAAGAATGCAGGTTTTAAAAAAAATTGTTTGAAAATGAAACGATTTTCTGACTCGACAATGCGGTTTTAAAAATGCGAGGAGAATGCTACATTGCTAAGATTGAACTATTTGTTTGGTTTTAATCGAAAACAAACATATCGCTCAATCTTTAGTAAAAATTAGGGCAGAGAACGACATATAGATGATCCAGATCAGGGCCGGACTGATTAGGCACAATAATCGGTTTTTTGCCCACGAAGATTCTGAAATATCATCAATAGTGCTTGGCTGTGCAATTACTGAACGTTGGGTCGATAGATTCTCCCAGGAAAAAGTTTCACAAAGAAGGCCTAAAATTTTCATTTTGTTTACGAGATAGATTTTATAAGGAAATTCGAACATCATCACCCTAGATTTCGAGAATAGGTTTAATTTGTATAAATGGTGCCATCGAATGACGAGGAACTAATTTTTATCGGCTTTACAAAAAATTTTAACGATAAGCGGGATTTTCACAAATTTTTTTTTTGAAGAGATGATTTAATATAGAACGAGAATAATTAAAGACAGCTGTTAAGTAATACAATCGATAATTTTTTCCCCTTAGATGAGCCTGATTAACAGCACTTGTCGGTCTAACAACCTTGTCACTGTCAATCTGACCCTGGTTAGATTAGACTATCTCCGTAGCTGCAAGCCAATTTAACTTCTGGTTACATATTCAATTGTACAAAGTTCGATTTTTGATATGTAAGCCTACGTCCATTCATCGTGTTAAAAACACTTCTATTATTAGATTCCCTAAATACTGAAAATCAAGCTTTCATAATCAGAAGCTTTGAATTTAAAGCGTAGTACTGATAATAATGTCCGTTGCAAGTTTGGACTGAGGCTGAAAACAAAGTCTCTCTCCCCCATGGGGGAAAATGTGCGAACAAAGCCGCAGAGAATCTCTTAAGGCAATTTTTTGTGGTATCCGTCAGCTTGGGTCAAAGTTCAAGTTAAAACCTGTTGAGGAGACAATTGTCAGGCCGAAAACTGGAAATCATTGATTTAAATTAAGCGAAAATTTGCGGCCTAGGTTCTATTATTTTTTTATTTTATTTTACAGGATAACGTAGTTGGAATTGCCTTCAATGCAGACCGAACTCCGTCAGATTTAATCGAAAGATACGAATGGATTAAAAAATCGGGAGATCCTGGACTGGCAAAAATAATAAACGTGCTAGAAGTCCTAGAAAAAGATTCTGATTTTTGGAACAGAGTTCAGGTAAGAAAATGAATTATTCTTTAAAAATGCTTAAATTAGAGAAATTCGGGCGGGTAGGAGTAGGTAAGAATGTTCATCGGGAAAAAAACTCAGCGAACCTACCTCAGGAGGATCTTGGATCCAGTGGCGTAACTAACGCCCCCGCAGCCAACTTATCTCTAGGGGCCCACTCGAGGGCAAAAATTAGTAAATATAGTTGCAAGGAAAAAAATGGTAAAAAATTGTTCTCCCCTCCGGACATCAAAGTTTCGCCTACTTTAACAATCTTCATGGCCTTCATTAAAAATACCACAAACTGACAAACCGCAAGAAGACTATTTTATGAAACTTTTTAAAAATAAAATTTCACCTTGAATTTTATTCTTTCAGGTTGACAAATCCTTCGACACAATAGTATTATCAGTCAAATCCGGCTACAGAGGACTAAACATCGGCCGAAAACTCTTAGAAAAATCACTAGAACGCGCAAAATCGCTCAGCTACCAATTCGCAACCATCGAATGCTCCAGTATTTATTCAGCCAAAATCTCAGCCGACTTAGGCTATGAACTGTACCACGAAATCCAATACAAAGACCATCTTGACTCCAACAACGAAATCGTTTTCAAAGTCGATCCACCTCACACTGCCCTAAAATTATACGTCAAGAAATTATAAAAAAAAATAATTCAAATTTTTTTATATTTTTCCTTATTTATCATCCAACTTGTTTGTCTCAACGATGATTTCTCGGTTTTCCCCCCAGAAAGAAAAAAATCTTGCATCATCATTTTCCTAAGGGAAATCCAAATCCAAATTCCGCATAAACAAAAAAATTAAAGCGAAAAAAAATAGCCAAGTACAGGAAGGGCTAGACTTTAGTGATAAGAATCGAGGTTACGACCGCTCTTATTAATTGAAGCGCGTTTGGCAGATGTGTTCTAATTCCGGATATATAAACGGTACGAGAGGTTATTCGATTGAATTGTTGAATTTAATTAGCTTGTCAAATGATGTTCCAAGTTTACATTTCCGCAGATTGATTGATTTGATTTGGTCAATCGTTGCGTTGTTGCGGTAATTAATTACAAGTTCCGATCCCCAAGTTTTCTGATCAATGTTCAAGTAAAAAACAAAAAAATCAGCAAAAAAAAGTTGATGCTTAACCTTCACTTCGTACAATTAATTTGGCCTTCGGTATATAAATCATATGTTACGTTCAGCGATTTAAATATTTAGTCTCGTGTGTGAGCGTGAATTAAAAGTGCAAACGTTTTTTTTAAAAAGTGTAATTTTTTCGATCATGCCTTATAATGATTGTTTGTTTTATGATAATGTGTTATCAAACGATATCAGTTCACGGGGAGTGTTTAAACAGGTAAGTGAGTGCATGTGCTACTACTGCATTTCTTTTTTGATTCATTCACGTGAGGTGTTTGTTTTTTGTAGAAGATGAAACCTCCGGTGGATTTGCAAATAGTGACGGCGGAAAAGGGAGATGAAGAGAGGATCTTAAGGTTTTTACAAACTTATTTTTATGTGGAGGAACCGACGAGTGTTTGTTTGAAAAGACTGCCGAAAACAGTGGAGGAGTGTAAACCATTGAAGTATTTGTCAGAGGGGCATTCGTTTGTAGCGATTGATGCTGGAGACGAAAGTAAAGTAAGTATAAGTGGTTAGTTGACTCGCTCCACATGCAAGACAATGGCAAACCAGCAGGTAGTGACTTGCCTAGTATAACGACTGTATTTGGCAGTTCTGGACCCGCGTTAAACTGTGAGTCCCCTAAGACTGTGTACAATCCAAGTACTCTTTAGGCTTGGCACAATTATGGCACCCAAAGAGGAAAAAGTGGTCCGTTTGTCAGTTCAGTTGTAGCGCCGGAAGTTGTCAATTAGGTTTGTCCACGAGTATGTGAGTCCTACGTGGTGTGGAGTTGTTTCTGGTGCCTCCGATAGGTAGCTTTTTAGAGAGTTGTAAGGGTAGCCAAAGCCCAGTTACGAGTATGGCATTAAAAGAAGAAGGCTTTGATTGTGGATGATCAATATTATAAGGATTTTAATTTCTTTTTCAGGATAATATCGTAGGAGTTATATTAAATCATGAAGTTAGAGCATCAGATCATGCACTGATTGATCGTTTGATAAAAGAAAATGAAACAAACACTTATGGAGAAATTCTCAAAATATTACATAAATTAGATACTGAAGGAGATGTGTGGAATCGAATTCAGGTAAAGCATTCTTTTAAAAATATCAGGTATAATAGTGTTTTATGGAGTGTTAAGGAGTGCTGCAAGTCACGTAGCTCTGAATAGGTTCTGAAGCCTTATCACGACCACCAATACCTAATACCATTGTTTAGGGTGCTAATCGTGATGCAAATGCCTTTTGAGTGGCACAAAAAACCACTGAGTCTTGGGAGAAGCCAGAATTAGGTCTAGACTCCAGGTCCTAATCCAGTAGCCATCGGACCACCAAGACATCTGCACGACCTTGAGGAGAGTAAAAATTTCGCCTCCAAATACCCTAAGTTTAGGATAGATTAAAACCAGGCAGCCGATCTTACAAATCTTTACAAAGACGAGCAGTTTCCAGTTTCCTGAAGCCGCTTTGCTTTGTATGACAATAAGGGCACTCAAATGAGATTCATGAAATTTTCATCCGATTCCTTAAGAACAGAAAGTTTAGTTACCATAACTGAACAAAGGCGACTTTACAATCAGATAAATGTAAAATTACGAGTTCTTAACTGAGAATCTTATTAAACTCAAATCTTTAAAACTCTGTCAGAGCTTCGTCAAGGAAAATTCCCTGGAAAATACACCACCTCCTATCCCAGGTGGCAACTAAACTGCTTTGTTTGTAGTGACTGCAATCTCTGGCTAAGAGTATGCACCACAAGCCCAGCCTATTAATACCGCTTTAAATTTTTGATAAATCAGTGATAAACAACTGTCCAGTAATCAGATATTCCAGCGTTTCTGCCAGATTTGTGTCTTATGTGAGTCCAAAGAAGGCACACAGGGCTGAGAGAGGCAGAGTTTCTGGGTGAATTGGTTTGTAAAATAAAAAAACCGAGTAGGAATTTTTTAAGACCGGATAAAAATAATTATAGGCCTTTCCTCAGTAGGAAATTTATCTTGGGAGACCCGCCCATACACTAAAAAAAAATCATGTCCGTATCAATTATTTTATCGTTAAAAAACCAAGGCAATTGCATCATTTACGATTTTTTACGCCTTCCACAATACTTATAAATAATGTCTCTGCTTTTAAAGAAAAAGTTTCCTCCCCATTTTTTTAAAAAAAGATTTTCTTTTTTTTACAGGTTGAGAAAGCATTTAGCACATCAATCGTTAGCGTTAAGAAATCTTACAGAGGTTTAAATATCGGGAAAAAACTAATGGAGCGATCATTAGAACGAGCGAGATCATGCAACTATACACATGCAATGGTAGAATGTTCCAGTTTTTATTCCGCACAATTCGTCGCATCACTCGGATTTGAATTATTCCACGAGATTTTATATAAAGATTATCTAAACGATAATGGCCAGGTTGTCTTCCCGACGACGAAACCCCACGAGGCGCTAAAGAAATACATAAAAAGACTATAAGAAACAAGGGGGATAAACTTTTTATTAACAAAAGGAGTTTCGACTTTATTAACTGAAGCGAAACCTTTTAAAGTCCGGCCAGATCAAAAGAGCGTTTTCGGGAGGAGAGAGAGAGAGCAGTAAGCAGATGAAGAGAAGAAGGGGAGGGAATATAAATATTGAAACTGAAGAAAAGGGCGAATGCTGGCAAAGAAATGGAAAAATGAAATAAACATAAATATATTTCATATCATTTTGTAATAAAAGGAACCTCTTTTCTTCTATTTTTTTTTTTTTTTCGTTTCGAACTTCCTCTACTCCTTCATCTTTTCGACATGTTTAAAGATGGATAAAGGAGATATTTTCCTTTAGTTGGAAGCCAGAGAGAGGTTCATTAGGAAACAAACTCAAGGAAGAGAACAAATAAAGAAACGTGTTGGGAATAAATTTGAAAATCAACGGATGAACCTTTTCTCAAGCGTGCTATTTTCAGTTTCAACTTTTTGGTACCTTAGCGTTTATCCTCGATGAAGAAATTTTTGATTCTTATTCTAAAAGTCAAAAGTTTAAAAAAAATGTTAAGTTACACAAACGAAACTGTTACACTTTTTCTTTTTCGGTAAAGAAAAAAGAAAAATTGTAAAGTAATTTCTTTTTTCTTCAAATGTGACAACAAGAGAAAAGGATCATCTCTCATTTTGGATTACCTGGCTTTCTTCAATGAACAAAAGCTTTTCCGATTATGCAAACTCAGATTGACTTCTTTTTCTTTTTCCCCCCTTCCCTCCCCTACAACTTCTTTTTTCCTCCTCCCTTTTTTTTCTTCTGCCAACTTCATCGTTCAAATTCTCATCTCTTATTCAAATGTTTTCATTCCTTCGATATCATCCGCCGCCCTCCCAGCTCTCTAACCCCTTTCTTTCTTTTTATTCTCTTTCCTTATCCCCTTTTTTCAGTATTTTCTTCCTTTTTGATATCACTGTTTGCTTTTTTTCCTTTTCTCCGTCTTTGTAATCTTCATTATTCAATGTCCAAAATTCCTTTTCTTAACCTTTTTTATCGCTGTAAGCGGAGGATTTCGTTTACAGAGGAATTATTATTAACAATAATCGATAGCCTGGAGGTTTTGTTCTAATTATCTTAAATTTAAATCAGAGGCAGTTAGTGGTGTAGTTGTTAAGAAAGAAAGAACCGAATCACAAGTCCATTATCATATGCTTTTTCTCCTGTTGCATCATGTCTGTGCTACGTAGGTTGGAGATCATCCCATCAGCTATGGACATTCTAGATGCAGCTGTCCAAAAAAGGAACATGGAGTCCTCACCAAAGAAGTTTCTTAAATTTCTGGGATCGAAAAATGATTTAAATGTATCATGATCAAAATCCTTCAATTCCACTGTGTTTTCATTATCGTTAACACATCCACTACAAAAAGCTTTGCTAATTTTTGCAATGATTATTTTTCAATCGTTGAATTCAGGGGTGGCCCCAGATGCCAAATAAAAAACTAATCTGATTGAATTAATCCTAAAAGAGAAAAAATTGTCGATTTAAAACAAGAAAAAAAATAGAAGAGAATGTAAGGTCAGAAACTTACCGTAACAACAGACCTGCAGTAAATCCGAAACCCGTTTCAACCTGCTCCGTAATGATTAAAACCAAAATGCATACGTAGACACACACATACATATCACAAAAATTAAAGGTCAAACTTTCTAGTAAATGAAATATGAGTACCCAACCTACTTTAGATGGCCACAGAACAATCGTTCAAGGATTGCGACATAAAGCTTGAGAAGAACGTTATTTAATAAAAAAAAGGATTTACTTTTACCTTAAGTTTTCCATGTTGAAGATATGGTGTTTCCGTTTCGGCAAATCCATGATGCTATTTTCAAATCAATTTTATACGGTGAGCTTAATGTAATCTCCATCCCTTAATGATCCCTTCCGAAAACATATCATCACAGTTGTACTTAACAAACACATTTTGCACTTATAAAATTAATAATAATTAAATAAAAATATAAATAGCGCTGAGTCATTACTTTTTTTTCGTACCAAATTAATAGTACCAACTGGGGGAAAAAAAATTAAATCAATTCAAGCGTTGTTGCCAATTTAAAAAATGGGGCCCCGAAAATGAAGCTCTAAATTCAAATCATCGGTTCTTTTCTCATCCTTCGCTTAAAATTACTTGGCTTTTTGATTCTATTCTCAGTGGTATCTTCAGGGATAAAAAATCTTCTAGAAAAGGCTTTTAACAGCAGCAATAATAACGCTAATGACAAAAAAATATAGGGCACACATATTTAATGAAGTAGAATTTTTTATATGCTACTTTATTAATTCACAAAAACATTTTGTTCTATTATATATTTCTAATAAGTAACACTTATAGAATCTACAAAATACAATTCCTCATCGTTTGGATCTATTGGCACCAAACTGCTCGATGAAGTTTTCAAAATTCTAGCATCATAGAGAAAGCGAAACTTGATCGTGACTTTAAATCAGTCACAGTGTTTATATCACTTTTCAGTTTAATTACTGAATGAACTTTATGGTCCAAATCATCTCCCTGCATGCCTAGAGTCTCAAATCTTTCTTTGTTCACCTCTAGACTTGCTTGATCCGATTGGCATTTTATAGATTTCAATAACATTTTGGACTCTTTATTCTCTGGATAGTCGTAAAAAACCAGTTGATTTCTTTTAATAGTAAGTGTTCCTGTAAAACCTGATACTAGTGCTACATTTTTTATCTCATATTTTTCAGTAATGGTTTCCATTGCTTTCATTTCAAAATATTTGCTTTTTCTGGAATCATATCCGAAGTGTTTTAAATAAGTGCGAAACTCTTTGTCTGTAAAATAATCTTTTCCTAAATCTGACTCATCGAATTCCAAAAACAATGAAGTCGTTTCAAAATATGATATATAAATAAAGTAATTTAGGTAATTTTCTTCAAAAAAGATTCTTAATTTTTGATCTTTATTTTTCTGTTGTAACCCTATGCTAAAAAACTTATGGATAGTTTATAAAAAATATTGTCCGGATTTTACGGCAGACCAATAAATTTGTATGATATTAACCAATGGAGTTCAACCATAAATTCTGTGGATGAACCATAGACGGTTACAGCGCAGCTATATAATTTTATGGCACAGCAATACATTTACTGCAATTGAAAATCCATAACATCCTATTGACAGGCCGTAAGCCTGCTATATTGTTGATCCATAGAAGTTATGGGTTGCCTCCGTTGGTTAATATCATTACAATTTATTGGTCGGCCGTAAAATCCGGACAATATTTCCCTATTGATTGTCATTAGGGAGTTATCACGATTTGTCAATATAAATTTATTGACTAACTTGTATAGCTTCCCCATAACATTTTCCTGATTAGCCAATACATTTTGCTATTATTTTAGTGACCAGAAAAATCGTAATTTGATTGTACTATGTCAAAACTGCAATTCCCAACTGATTTTTTAATGTTGGGTTCGAAAACATAACTGTAACCACAGCCATTTCGTAAAATAAATACTGTTGCACGGTTCCAAACGATTATCATATAAAACTGAATTACATTAAAAAAAATGTTACAAGAAGGCGGAATTAATCAAATCGACGAAATGAAAGGGTGTCATACAACAATAGTGAAAGATATAGTTGAGTCACGAGGTAGAGTACATCCTAAAAAGATTAGTGCAATGAAGTGAAAACTTATTTAAAAAAAGGTTCAGGTATTGTGTTGAAACAAAATTCTATACCTTTTGCTTGATTGCACTTAATCTTATTAGTCATGAGATTCAATCCCAGGAATCAACTGATGCTTTTTTTTCCTATAGATGAACAATTCCTTATATTTGTAATGAAGGCAATTTTTATTTCTACAATTAAAAAATGCAATTAATCAAAAATTCGGATGTTATTTTATTTACATTATATTTATTATTTTCATTACTATGCCTAGCTATAAAACAATTATTTACAATTTTATTAACATTTGTTCAAAAAAAATTTTTGCTATGTTTAAAAACATAGCGTTTAAAATGAATGTAAATTTACATTGAATGTTTATTTGTTGATCTGTGTCCTTTCCTTGACGTTCTCGAGTTTTTTCGCGATTTGGTAATTTTTAAACAGCTTTAGAGTTTTAACCGATCGGTCTTTAGCAGTCGGAAAATTAACCGCAGTTTATTGTTTTCAAACAGCCGTAGAGTGTTTTAACCGGTCGGTCTATTACAGTCCGAAAATTAACCGCAGTTTAGTGTTTTCAAACAGCTGTAGAGTTTTAACCGGTCGGTCTATTACAGTCCGAAAATTAACCGCGGTTTACGGTTTTCAAACAGCCATAGAGTTTTAACCGTTCGGTCTTTAGCAGTCCGAAAATAAACCGCGGTTTACGGTTTTCAAACAGCTGTAGAGTTTCAACCGGTCGGTCTTTAGCAGTCCGAAAATTAACCGCAGTTTACCGTTTTCAAACAGCTGTAGAGTTTTAACCGGTCGGTCTATTACAGTCCGAAAATAAACCGCGGTTTACGGTTTTCAAACAGCTGTAGAGTTTCAACCGGTCGGTCTTTAGCAGTCCGAAAAGTAACCGCAGTTTACCGTTTTTAAACAGCCGTAGAGTTTTAACCGATCGGTCTTTTAAAGATTCTATATTTTTCGGGAATCGATAAATAAAAACCGATGGATGGACCGATCAACAAATAAAGTACATTTATTTAATTTTCATCATTTTGGCTTGCAGCTAAATTTTTAAGCCAGGTTTTCCTCTCCGAGCTGCATTTTTCGCGTAAGAAAAATTTAACCCGTCGCACACGCTGTTCTATTTCGCTTTCATTAATCTCTACCGATTTGATTCGACATCTTAGAAGATCTGGAAAAAAAATGGTTTTTTGATAAATCTGGGAGGTATATGGGCTGAATGAACTCAAAATATTTCTTACCTTGGCATTTTTCGATTTTTGCTGGAGTCAGTTTATGTATGTCGTGACGATAAACATAATCATCGTCATGTTTCCTGCGGTTGCAGGGCATCCCAGTAAGGCTGCTACGGGCAAGAGTGTCCCGCCCCCATAACACGACAGCAAGCTCTTTGACGAACATGCTATCCCCATGTTGCACTTTGCAAATAGTCCTCCATGTGTTTACTTCTACTTCTTTATCGCAAATTAAAATTTTTCCGTTCTGAAAAAAATTAATAAATCAATAAAAATCTCAAATTGATCGAAAAAAACTTTAAAGGAAAGTGATAAATCCTAACCTCATTCAGTTTCTCCGCAGGAATTTCGTTTTGAAACAAAAATTCTGAATCAAAGTTTAGCTTTTTTTTACAATCAATTTTAGTTTGTAAATCTTGTAGCTGATCCAAAATTTTTTGGCCGATATCCGCCGAAATGTTTAATTCGTTCTTTGCACTCGAAGACTCGAAGACTTGAAGTTCTTTGAACTCGTTGATTGCACTCGAAGTTTTTGCAATCTCCTTATCGTATTCATTTTCTTTCATAACTTGTTCATCTGATTTTGTTTTGTCCTCCTCCACCTCTTCGTCAGATAATGAAAAGCTTAAATCCGATTTTTTCCCCTAAGAATTAAAAAAAAATCTTAATAATTTATCAAAAAAAAATGTTATTGCGTAATTTTTTAAATTTTAAAGGTAAAAATAAAAATTTCATCTTGCAGCTAGATTTCGTCAATTTTTTATTATACAAAAGCAGGTGATTGAATATTTTATTCGCCGTTCTTTTGTAATAAAAAAAAAAAAGGCTGGATTGTCGGATAAATAAATGAAGAAAATAAATTAAATACACCGATTGGAAATAAAAGTTAAACACCGCGCGTATCATATATACCTGGCTCAAAAATGCTTTGTTACTAAAAAAAATATTGTTTAGAAATTTTAAAAGGGGCCTTAAAGGTATTATTAGAAGACAATTTTTAAAAAAACAAACAATAGCTTCTGTAAATGACCAAAAGGCTTTGTAAAAAAAGTAGATACAAGTTTTTATTTATCATAAATCTATAATTTATTCACCTGTTCTGATTGGAGATCGTTCGCGCCTTGAATTTGAAGATTTCTCCTTTGAGCCTCATTTCTCAACTGAAATAACAATTATGAAAATCGAAATTAGCAATAAATAATCTAACATTATGCAAGACTTTAAGATTGATACAAATAAAATCCACGTTTATTCATTTTTCACTTTGAGGTTTAAAAAATGAAATGATGGAGATGAAATCACCTCACTCTTTGCAATTAAAAAAAAGGGATTTAAAAAAAAAATGTCGCTTACCTTTTCCTTTCCCATAACTTTTCCCTTTTTCTTCCCTTTTTCGGTCGCATTAGCTATGATATCGGCGGCAATTTGAAAATTATCCACGACTTTAGATGCAGGGGCTCTAATGCGCTTTGGGGGGTGTTCAATTTTTTCTATTAAATTATCTTCGTCCTCTAAAATAATAAAAAAATAAAAATATGAAATTGATCAAGAAAAAAAATAATTTCAAACAATATTCTTAGAGAATAATACAAGTCTCTGCATGCGAAAACTGAGTTCTGAAGCCTTTCATTTAATCTAATCCATGTAAAAATTTTTAAAAACTAAAGAGAAAAGTGTTAAAAAATAATTTTGAAATCATGAATTACTTACCGTCAAATTCTAACACCAACGCTTTATATAATCCTGTCTGATTTCTTTTCATTTCTCCTTTAACTAATAATAGTCTATTAGATTTTTGCAAATCCTGCCACGATGTATTTTCGTCTTTTGACCAAAAAACAATTTGCATTTGATATTTCTTAATGGGGGTTACTAATTTAGGAATCCTTGAGTCATGTATAATTTCCTTTTCATTTCCTTCAACGTATTTAACATACAAATACATATTTAATTTCAAAATTGAAAATTTTTTCGACAAGCGACACAGTTAAAAAAGAACACAGGAAAAACTTCGCAACAGCCTGACCACTTATCACACTGATTCAAACGAAATGAACGATTTCGTTACAAGTAATCTATAGGTCACGCAATCGCACTATTGTCAATTTTTCTTTGCTACCTGAAGTCGATTAAAGTCACAATGAATGACTTTTTTCCTCCCCGATAAAATAATTAATTCTTGGATTGATTAAAATCATGATTCACGAATTAATTTTTAAAATGATATTATTTAAAATATTAATACACTCGCTTTTTAATGTAATGTTACAAGGGAACTAACTAAAGAACTGAATTCAAATTTTTTGAACAAGTTAATTGAACTTTCTTACTAATGTAAACGTTTCAAGAATTTTGAGGACAGCAAATTCTCCTAAAATTCTGTATGAAGATTGTTGCCCCCGATTTCTTATTAAATATGCGTTTAGCATTATGCGGGATTTTTGTATTTATGTGCTGGACTGGAGCCCCGTTTTAATTTTTATGAAACTTTATCTTTTTAATTTATCGCTGCTTATATAAGCTCATTTTCGGCATAATACAGTATATTGTGTTGCCGTTTTCGGTAATAACTCTGCTATTTTTTAATTTGTTGTCATCGAGATGTGAATTTAAAAGGAGCGCCATTTTAGATTCGTCTGGTTGACTTTTCCACTACAACATATTTTACACTATTATATTTACGGAAAATGTGTTCTCACTAGCGGGATTTTGTGTGATAATTTGGTGTTAGTTTACACATTATAATGGCAAAACGTCAACGAAAAGGATGGTTAGATAAATCGGACATACCAGTGCCTAAATGGACCGATTGGAAGAGAATGAAAAATGACAGGTATATATTTTTAATCTTTATTTTACTGTTGAACCAATTTTTAAACTCGCAGTCTCGGTATACCAGGTTTTATTGTTTTGGCTAATTAACAGAAATCGCTTAAAAGGGTATTATTTGATCCAGGTTTTTAATATTTTATTTTTTAGTAATGAAAAAGATGTACCTGCGACGGCATCTACATCTCAAAATAATGAAAATGCATATCCTGAAGAAAGTTGTACTATGCAAGCTGAAGATCAATTAGTAGAAAGAGAAGAAAATGAGTGAGTAGTTAATACATTGCAACTTTGAAACCGTTAAAGCGCAAAATCTTATAAGCCCGTTCCGGGTTATTTTAGTTTAAGATTATAATTGGTTCAAATATGTTCAGGTTTAAAATATAAAAACCACATATTTTTTTTAGAACCGAAGATGGTAAAGATGTCTTAGAGCCAGGACTTTTGAACTACGAAAACTTTTGCGAGGAGATGGAGGAAGATGTGCGATTTTTTGGTGAAAATGTAGAGGACGAAAAAAAATCGGAGGAGGAAGAATTGCAACAAGAGATAGACACTGAGTAAATAGTAAATCAATTTCTTCTTCTTTCATACTTAAATGCTTGTAAAAAAATTTTTTTTTGCAGCTTCAAAAAAAGACAATGGTATTTTGAGAAATATAAGCTAAATACGCCCCTCTTTAGCAAAACTTCTGTGACGAAATACGACGTTTTCTTGATGATTTTTAACCTATTTTTAAGATATGGAATAACTCAAGATTTCTTGAAAGATCTCTTAAAATTTGTTAATACCATATTTGGCACGAACTTGATCCCCGAATCAATTTACGTATTTAGAAGAGTTATGGGCGACAATGACTGGGAATCACATTTCTATTGTAAAAATTGTTATTATTATTACGGTCGGAAACAGCCAGAAACCAAAGAGGCCGTCTGCCAAGTGTGCTCGAAAACAATTTTACTCGACCCAGTAGGAGGCAACAATTTTTTTATAATGTTCAATATAAAAAAACAGATTGAAAACATAATTGATGAATATAGGAATGAAATTCTGGATTACGGAAGGCAATGTAAGCTAAAGGCCGAAAACATCATCACGGATACGTTAAATGCTGTGAATTATGAAAAGTACAAAAAAAAAATTCATACATTCACAATTACCATGAACACGGATGGAGCGGCGGTTTTTAATGCCACCAAGAATACCTTATGGCCCATTCAATGTACTTTAAACGAACTCCCACCCGATTTAAGGTTTTTATTCAGCAACAGAATCTTGGCAGGTATATAATATAACCAGCCCGGTATTTATTTCTCGTTATATGATGTTTCGGTGTAATTATTTAAAAATATTTATTGTTTCCAGGTATGTGGTTCGCTACAGAGCAGCCCAAAATGGATCTTTTTTTAAAACCTTTTGTTGAGAGTATGCTTGAACTTCAGAAAAATGGCGTACAATGGCGCGGTGGAACTAAAGGGACAGACACGGTGGAAGTTTATTTGCATGCGCTATGCTGTGACGCACCAGCAAAAGCGAAGGTTTTAAACGTCACTCAGTGGAATGGGTTTTACGGGTGCCCGTATTGCCTCCAAAAAGGAGAAACTCCTGAAAATTTTAACACCTTAGTTTACCCCTATCAAGAAAACGTCGAAGTAAGGAATAATAAGCTTATAAGGGAACAAATGAAGCAGGTGGCGCAGTTGGAGGACAGTAAAAAAACGGCCTGCGGTGTGAAAGGGCCATCGGCATTAACACCCCTTCAATTTGATCTTGTAAATGGGGTCACGATAGACTATATGCATGCGGTGCTTTTAGGAGTAGTCCGATTCTTGGTCAAGCTATGGTTTGATGACGTCAATAAGTCTGAAAAATATTACATCAACTCAGAAGGTCAAACGGCATTTGATGAACGGATTGCACAAATTAAATTTCCAAAATATATAGCTAAGCCAATAAGAAGTATGAAGAATAGAGATAAGTTTAAAGCCCACGAATGGCGAGCTTTTTTGTTATTTTATAGCGTACCAGCCCTAAAAGATTTGCTACCTCGGAGATTTTTAAAACATTACATCACACTCGTCAGCGCTATATTTATACTTTTAAAGGATGACATATCCCACGAAGAAATTACAGAGGCTAATAATTTGCTTACGGACTTCGTTAAAAATTTTCAAATTTTATACGGCATTCACAACATGAGATTTAACGTTCATCTATTATTGCATTTAGGAAAATGTGTTAGTCGATGTGGCCCCTTATGGGCTTATTCCGCTTTTCCTTTTGAAGGAGGAAACCGAGAATTGTTGAGCTTTTTGAATGGCACAAGGTATGTTTTGCAACAGATGGCTGATAAATTTCTTTTATGCAAAAAGAATGAGTCGCTTTTAAAAGAAGATATCGTATCTGACGCCGCGAGAGAGTTTTGCAACGACGTTCGATTTTATAAAAGAAACAAAAAATCTTTCAAAGAAAAAAATAATGCCACTGTTTTAAACAATTATCAGATAAAATTGAACGACATGGAGAAAAAAATTTTAAACCAAAACGGAATTAATCGAATCGATGAAATTAAAGGGTGGCGTACACTAATAGTGCAAGGTACTATTTTTCACGATAATGCATACACTCGGTCCGAAAAATCGATGGATGCTACTTTTACTAAGGAAAATTCTTCGTTCGTAATAAAAAAAATCCTGACATATGATAATAGGATATTTATTATAGCAACGTCCATTTTGCCGCTTTCGAAGAAAAATGAACTCTTACCGAAACACGTTCAGCAATGTGCAATAGATAATGACCTTCAATTATTTTCAAGCAATCAAATAAGCGGCAAATCAATTTTAATGAATTTTGATGATAACCAGTTTTTGACAAAACCCCCTAATTCATGGGAAAGCGATTAAAGTTTCATCAGAACCTATAGAGACCATCCGTGAAACTTACCGCTTACGTCCACCTGGAAATTCCACTAGTACATTTTATCGCGAGCCATTGAAGTTCTGCTAATTTTATTTTACCTGTTCACAAATGCCTTCATTCAAGTAATTATAAAATATTTGATTTAAGCACTTGATTTTTGATTTAAAAACACTTCCTCATTTAAATGATTCTGGTACACTACTGATTATATCTTGATTAATCACTATAAATAATCCGTATATAAATATGGCAGCATTATTTACACCTTTTAAAAAATCAAGCGAAACAATGGACATTATTGTACAATTAATTAAATGCTCGTGTTTTTTTTTACTATATTCCTGGTTTATTTTTTTACTTGTTAAAAGGAATTTTTTCTCTTATTCGTGTTCAGTAAGAAATAGTGAACTAATTAAATTTCTGCCTTGCTTTGTGACAATTACAATAAATTTTACCGGATTTTTTAACTTGAAACTCTTCGATAAAAAAATTAGTAAGGACGAAAAAGTAATTCAAATGCCCAAATAAATCAAAAAATCACTGCAATATTTCCGTTTCATCTACGCACCACATTTCCCATCTGAACTCTTCTAAATTTCAACTTAAACTACTTGATCTGTCGAAAAAATTAAAGCAAACAAAGCAGGTGCTCATGTCTTTCAACGAAAGGTATACGGTATAGTCGAAAGTCAATGAACCTGACCTTAGTGAGGCCACCTGAATATTAACAATGGGACAAACAGTGGCATTTAACAAGCAAAGGAATCAATAGCAAGTACAAGAATATCTTTTAAATTCATCATTTAATAGCTTTAAATTTTAGTAATTAATATTATCCAAACGGCACGCCCGACTTCTGTGTTAAGTGTGCTACCGTGGGGCGATAATTCTAACTTTTATATGTGATCAATATGTCGCCCCTAGATCCTAAACGTCGGTAAACAATGAACGACTAATGTAGACCAATACCTTTCCCAAACCATAAAGGTGATGGGTTGGCAGTAACTGAGCAATGAGTTGGAAGCCGCGATAAACAATAGAACGGTATGGCTGGCCAATAACCACCAAAGTAATGGTCTGGCCATAAACCGCCCATAACCGGCGGCCACCGGGAACCAATATAGCAATATCGTTGGACAATAGCCACAAAAGGTATTGTTCGGCAATAGGTCGCCCATAAACGGCGGCCACCGGAAACCAATAGAGCAATATCGTTGGACAATAGCCACAAAAGGTATTGTTCGGCAATAGGTCGCCCATAAACGGCGGCCACCGGAAACCAATAGAGCAATACTGTTGAACAATAGCCACAAAAGCTATGGTTCGGCAATAGCTCACCCATAACCGGCGGCCACCGGGAATCAATAAACTAATATGGCTACACCATACATACTGCTCACCCATAACCGCTTATGGTTCCACTGTATTTGACAATTTATTGTTCTTCAATAGTCCTATTGACAAACCGTGCAGTTTTATTGAAAATCAATTTGGAACCTCATTTTATATGGTTGGCCAATAGAAACATCTTATGGTTTTTTAGCATAGGGAAATACCGTTTTCCCCATTTAAAAACGTTTTTCATGATTGCAGAATCGATTTTTTCAATAATTAAACATGGATTCTGGCTCCAGCAAAAAATAATATTTTTCTACATCCAATAATTTAAAAACTAATTTCTTATTCTCCAAAAAGTTCATTACAACGCCTGATAGTTCATCGCATTTACAAAATAATGATATATTCAATGCTAGGCAAAGGTTTTCGTTCAATTCTGTTGGTTTTAAAACATTCAAGCATTTATTGATAACTTTAGCAGCTTCATATTTCCAAGCTATCGGGAAAATAAGCAATGCGTCGATAGCTGTACAATCTTGAAACCCAACCAAAATATTCAGGAATAGTTTGAAATTAGATGAATCATAGTCATGAATAATAGCAGTTGTATCCGGTGCCAGATCCACAAAGACCTGTTCGAAGACTTTGCTTTCCATAGAAAGGACTGCTCTGCAGACATTGATTTCTACACCGTCGGTGAATTTTAAAACAGCGTCCGGAAACATTTCGAAAAATATTTTCATCTTCCTTTGAGTCTCTGAATCTTTCACCTGTGAAGTAGAAGAAAAAAATTAGGTTAGAAGGTTTGGAAAATAATTTTTCATTATACATGCACCGAAAGTACAACTTTTAGATCCCATCTTTAGAATCGAAAAAAATTTCTTCGACCAGAAATACCTACTTTTCTTTGCCTTAAGTCCATGAAATAGGATAATCGAGGTTCGGCGAAATTCGGAAAACTTAACAATTTGGAAAATTTTGTAATCATTAAAAATACTTGGCAGTGTGGCTATGAATTATTGCATTAAGTAAAGTTTAAGTAAGAAGGACACAGGTTTTTACAACATGAAAGAAAATTAATGTTTTTCAATGTTATTTTATATTTTCAGTTTTAAGTCCTTGTTAGATTGTAAGCCTATTTTTTAGTAACCGACAGTTACAGAGTCAACAAAAAACAATGCCTCATTGTTTGAATCTATCGGTACCAAACTTTTAGATGAAGTTTTTAAAATTCTAGCGTCAAATAAAAACTGGAACTTTACGGTTACTTTTAAATCGGTCACAATATTATTACCAACGTTCCCTAATTCAAGTGTTGCATAATTTTTTTGCTTGAAAGCAGCTTCATGTCTGTCTAAACTTTCATCCCGTGTCGGTTCAGTTACATTGCATCCTGCTTTTTCTGAGCTATACGTTATAAACCATAATAACATTTTAGATTCCTTAATTTCAGGATAGTCATAAAAAACCAACCGATTTCTTGTAACTTTAAGTTTTTTTATAAAACCTGATACGAGTGCTACATTTTTAATCTCAAATTTTTCAGTAATACTTTCCATTGCTTTTACTTCAAAATATTTACATTTTCTGGAATCACATCCGAAATTTTTTATATAAGTAAAGAATTCATCGCTAGTAAAATAGCCTTTTCCCGAATCTGATTCATGAAATTCCATAAATAATGAAGTAGTTTCAAAACATGATATTTTAAAATAAGAAACTAATTTATTTTCTTCGAAAAATGACCTTAAATCTTTATCTTTATTTTTTTGCACCAAATAATTCTTCCCCCATTTAAAGAACTTCCCACATTTTTAAGAATTATAGAATCGATTTTACCATAGATTTTACTCAGTAATTTAGCCATGGATTCTGGTTCTAGCAGCAAATAATAATTTTCTAGATTAAACAATTTGAAAATTAATCGTTTTTCCGTCAAAAAGTTAGTTATAGCATTTGATAGTTCATAGCATTTACAAAATAATGATATATTTAATGCTAGGCAAAGGTTCTCGTTCAATTCGGTAGGTTTTAAAGCATTCATGCATTTATTAATAACTTTAGTCGCTTCATATTTCCATGCTATTGGAAAAATGAGTAATGCATCGATAGCTGTACAATCTTGAAATCCAGCCAAGACCTTCAGAAATAATTTGAAGTTGGATGAATCATAGTCTTGAATAGCAACGGTTGAATTAAATGGCAGATCAGTGAAGATTTTTTCGAAGATTTTACTTTCCATGGAAAGAATTAACCTGTTGACTTTAATTTTTTTTCCGTCGTTAAATTCCAAAACGGAGTCCGAAAACGTTTCGAAGAAAAGTTTTATCTGCCTTTGAATCTCTGGATCTGTCACCTGTGGAGTAGAAGAAAAAATGATGTCAGAGATTTAAAAAGGTGTATATTTTTACTAGAGCAAGTTTGAACTTTTAGATTTTTTAATAAGTAAGAAATAAATGGGAAGGAATCTTATTGTTTACGAAATCAACTGAGTTTTTTAGATGGTTTAGGATTTTATTTGTGCTTACAGACTTAATTTTTTCGGTACTGTATTAAAATTCGGTAGTTACTGCATTAAAATTCCAGAGAATCCCATGTTTTTTTTTGAAAAACCCGTCTATTGGTGATTTTTGTCAAACAATGATGGAGCGCTCAGAGAAATAAGCAAACAAGAACACTGCTAATATGAAAAAGAATAACTGCTAATATGCTTGAAATGCCTTCAACAAAACAAACTAACAAAAACTGAAATTTAATGGCCCCATAATTTCTTTCACAACTACTTCGTCTACTTTCAATCTGATTAAAACACAACATAAAACCGCTATATAATAGACGACATTCACTAAAGATTCCTGGAGGATGAGCTTTCGTCCATGAGCCGCCTTCATTTACGGTCCAGCTAGAACTGTACAAGGCAGATACTATGGCGACACTTGACCATTAAGTTATTAGGCCCTTCTTTTAGACAAATAATTAATAAATAAACAACTTATCAAGATATACAGACATTTTTGATGATACTTGACCTGATCAGTTGATTCAAAATTTTCGCAATTTCCAGAATTCTCAGCCATTTTTATTCAAAATATACATAAATTATAAAAGATTTGCAAATTTTTCTCTAGGCAAGCTATATTTCTTTTAATAACAATGAAATCTTAGGTATATTGGTATATATTTCAAGTTACTATTATTATATTATTTCAATGATGATATTATTTCAAGTTACTTTCATCTTATCATATCATCATATCATTTTATCACATCATCTTATCATCTGGTTTTGTAAAGTTACAAAAACGAAAAAAAAAATTTTAGTAAATAAAAACATAAATCTTTGTTAATTACTTCGCTAATAATTAACAGTAATAGAATCGGTAAAATAAAAATTTTCATTGCTTAAATCTGCAGGCGCCAAAGTGGTAGATGAAGTTTTCAGAATTCTAGCATCATACAAAAACTGGTACTGGATTGTTACTTTTAAATTAGTAACAGTATTTTTGCCAACATTTTTCAATTCAATTTCTAAAATATTTTTATTACTAAAGTCATGTTGAAAATCTGATTCAAATCTCTCTTCCTTTACCTCTACTCCTACTTTTTCTGAACTGTACACTATAGACCATAATAACATTGTGGACTCCTTATCATCCGGAAAATCATAAAAAACCAACCGATTTCTTTTAATTGTAAGCTTTTCTTTAAAACCTAATACCAGGGCAACGTTTTTAATCTCAAATTTTTCAGTGATGGTATCCATAGCTTTCACTTCGAAATATTTACATTTTCTGGAATCATATCCATAGTTTTTTAAATAATCATCAAATTCGTCGTTAGTAAAATAGCCTTTTCCCAGCTCTGATTCACGGAATTCCATAAACAATGAAGTAGTTTCAAAGCATGTTATATTAAAATAAAAATTTAACTGACATTCTTCGAAAAAAGATCTTAATTCTTGATTTTTATTTCTCCTTGTTAAATAATGCTTTCCCCATTTAAAGACATTTTGGAGGATTACGGAATCAATCTTTCCTGCGATTATGCTCAATAATAGAGCCATGGATATTGGCTCCAACAGGAAATAATAATTTTCTACGTCCAACAATTTAAAAATTAATCGCTTTTCCGTCAAAAAATTAATTATAGCGCGAGACAATTCAACGCATTTACAAAATAATGATACATTTAATGCTAGGCAAACGATTTCGTTCAGTTCGGTTGGTTTTAAAACGTTCAAGCATTTACGAAACACTTTTTTAGCTTCGTAATCTAAAGCTGTGCGGAAAATAAGTAACGCATTGGTGGCTGTACATTCTTGAAATCCAGCTAGCACAGCCAGAAATAGTTTGAAACGAGATGAATCTTCTGGAAGAACAACGATTCCATC
Source organism: Liposcelis brunnea (assembly GCA_023512825.1). Lineage (NCBI taxonomy): Eukaryota > Metazoa > Arthropoda > Insecta > Psocodea > Liposcelididae > Liposcelis > Liposcelis brunnea. The sequence continues at coordinate 6,472,906 of CM042073.1, read as the reverse complement.
GGGTGGTAGACCTATGAACAATTTTTCGAAGAATTGACTTTCCATGGAAAGGATTGCCCTGTTGACTTTGATTTCTTTGCCGTCGTTAAATATTAAAACTGCGTCCGAAAACGTTTCGAAAAAAACTCTCATTTGCCTTTGAATTTCTGGATTTTGAACCTGTGAAAAAAAAAGAAAAAAATTAGTGATCTGTTGGACTTTTAAAAAAATAAAATAAAACTTGTTGACTAACAAAAAATTTAACTTGACTAAAAATTAACTTTAATTTAACTAAAAATTTAACTTGGCTTACCCTTTAAGAACAATATTTGAGGAATCAGCAGCAAGATGGCAAACTTTGCAGTATTTGGTGTATGGCAAAATTGCCCTTTTTACTTTCGAGCTCCTAGACATTGCGGTCGCCTCAAAAATTAAATTTCACCAAACTGCGTACTTTGTTGTGAAATGGCGAGAAATAACCGTAAAAATGATTTTTTGGCTGACGTCCGTTTGTTCGTGCACTTTAGTTTTTCGCCAGTGTTTTCGAAACCAAACGGCACCAGCGCAAAGAAAAATTGGCCACCGTCTTTCTAAGTTAGGAGTAAAACTATTATTTCACAGTCAAGAAGAGAGAAAAAATCACATGATTCTAGCCAGTCTTTGGTTTGGATCCAAGCCAGTTATGAGGACGTTCCTCTCTTCTTTCGCAGAGGAGCTTAACGATTTGCACAAAGGAGTAACATTGGACAATGGCAAAAAGGTTAAGGAGCATACTCTCGCCGCTCTAGTGGACTCCATGGCCAGACCACCGTGCCAGAATATCCGGCTTCCGGGTGCTAATACTGCTCTCACCCAGGAGAAAAATAGACGGAAGTAAAAGGAAATGTTTAGTTTATCGAGGGCCTGTGGGATCGCCTTTCGTCCTAGACGAAGACCTTAATAATAGACCCGGCATCACCGTGTTGAGCGCTGAAATCAAAACAAATCAAACGCAAGAAACAACAAGTGGATTATTTGGAAGATTGGAGCAATAATGACAGATCTGAAAAAGAGGCAGATATTTTTTCTGAAAAAGAACAAAGTGAGGACGAAGAACAGTGTAAAGAACAGGATGAATCTAATAAAGGTATTTATTTGTTTTGTTCCCATCTGTAATGCAGCTGAAAGTATCTTTCTAAAAAAAATTTTGTTGTATAGCTATTACAGTAATAGACTACTTTCATGTTATTGCTGCAGCCGCTGTTGTTTTAATCTTAGTTGTAAATTTTTTAGTTTTTTACTGGCCAAAAGCAAAAATACGGCAGCTTATTGATTACTGCATAGAACTTGATATCTTCAGAGGAGCAAGTAGGCAAACGATATATCAAATCAATAATCAAGATGGGTCTGGCGGCCGGGCCGTCAAAACGAATGCACTCTAGGGAGCCTAATAGGGAGTGGACACTTCGATGAGTCGTCTGCTACACATGAAGCTGCCATGTTCTCGAATTGGCATCCTCCATGATCTCGAGGTGTACGTCGTCATATTGCCCCATAAGCTTTCTATTAGGCCGTCATGGCGACTTCCAGTTCGAGATCATGGCGGATGCCGATTCGAGAATATGACAGCTCCCTGTGTAGCAGACGACTCGTCGAAGTGTCCACTCCCTATTAGGCTCCCTAGTTTTGACTTCAAGTCACCCATAAAGATATCGGTTCTATTATTAAGGTCTTTCTTTGGTCCTAGAGCCGCCCTCTATTTCGGTCGTGTGAAGATGATCATAACCAGTCTGAAAGAAATTGGGCCATTTTGCGTTTTATCCTTATACTTGATCAGTATGGAACGAATTAATCCAAAGCATGAATTTTCGGCCATATTATTCGTAACGGAAAGTACCGCCTCCTGCAGCTGGTGATAGAGGAGAAGACTAAGGGCAGGCGGAGACCTGGTCGAAGGAAAACATCTTAACTCAAAAAATCTAAGAGACTGGTTCGGCCAAGATCCGGTATCCTCCAAAGTTAGGCTCGACATGATGACGAGGAGCGGGCATTTCAAGAAGAAAGCATGAATTTGGTACGCAGCTACTTAAGTCAGGAAACGGTCTAGGTAAATGATAAAATCGAAACTTAAAGAAACATCATTTTTATTTGGACAAATCAGCAAAATTCAAAATTTTTTTCTTCAAATGTTCAGAAACCTAAACTTAAAATAGAACTATCAAGTAGCATCCGCGTTACTTAAAAAAAAATGAAAACAAGAATCAGACTTATTATAAAATAACCAAAAATTATTACAAAAAATTAAATTTTTTCATGAGAAATCTCAACCAAGCCGGTATAAAACATTTTTTCATCGGAATCTGTCGTCGCTTGAAAAGTTTTGGGTGTTACTTTAAGGACCCTACAGTCGAAACTAAAAGCATATTTGATTTTCAATACCAAATCGAGAACTTCACCAGCTTTGCTTCCAATATTAATTGCGGACCTCACGTCCGTCATCATCGTATGCTTCAATGTTTCTATTCTTGTTATGCGACAAGGTGCAGAGTCATCTTCATCCAACTTATAACTGAATGTCAAATGTAACATTACCTCCCCTTCACTTTTTGGATATTCATAAAAAACCGTGCAGTTTTTGTGAATGTATACTATAGTGTTGTAGCCTTTCAAAAGCGCAACATTAGGAATTTTAATTTTTTCAATGATTTCCTCTCCTGCGTAAACTTTAAACCACGCGCATCTTCTTAAATCCGTTTCGTGTAATTCAGCAAATTCACGAAAATCTTGACTCGTAAAATATTTTCCACCAAGTTCGGTGTTGTCGAATTCGAAAAACGCAGCCGTAGTTTCGAAGCAATGTATGCTGAGATGATCATCGATTTCGGTTTCTTCGAAAAATCCTTTTAAATTAACGGGCTTATCCTTCTTTTTCAAATAATTCTCTCCCCATTTAAAAACATTCCGCAAAACATAAGAATCGACGTCGACGTTATTAAGAACAAATTTCATGGCTTCAGGTTCCAACAGGAAAAAATAATGCTCGTCGTCCAATATTTTGTGAAACAATCTCTCCTCGAGCAAAAAATCTTTAACCTCCAAGATTAATTCCTTGCACTGGCAAGACAAAGCCACGTTTAAGGCCAGACACACGTCCTCGTTGAATTTCGTCGGAGTTAAGAAACCAAAACATTTTTCTATGCATTTTTTCGCTTTGTATTCCCAAGCGATTGGAAAAGCAATTAAAGCGATCTCGACTGAACACTGCTGCGAATCCATCAAGCAGTCTAAGAATACTTTAAAAGTGTCGAGGTCGTAATTTGGGATTTGAACGACTTTTCTTGCAGATTTACAAGTGAACATAGAGTGAAACATCTGGCTTTTAGCTGAGAGGATAGCCTTGCTGACTCGGATTGTTTTTCCGTCTTTGAACTTGAGGGTCGTGTCCGCGTATTCGTGGTAGAAAATTCGTAGTTCTCGCTGGGCTTCGTCATCGACCTGCGGCAAAAGAAAATAGAAAAAATTGTTTTAGATGTTTTGATTTGGAAAAAAGTTGAGTTTAAAGCTAATAGATGCCAACACGTCCGTGAAGTTAGCCTGCACTTCAATTTTTTTTTGTTTTTTTTTTTTCAATCGATAACTTAGGCTTGCGCGACCTTGCGCACAAAATATTAGAGCTTGCGCACTTACCGGGATTGAGCTATGAAAGATTATGTCATTTCGTGAACTTAGCCTGCACTTAAAAATTTTAATTTTTTTTTTCGACCAATCGATAGCTTATGCTTGCGCGACCTTGCGTGCAAAATTTTGGACCTTTCGGACTAATACTAACAGAGTAGAGAACAAAAATGTAATTTTTGAACTTAGCCTGCACTTTAAAATTTTTAAATTTCTGTTGCACCAGTCGATGGATAATGCTTGCGCGACCTTGCGCATTTACTTTGAAAACCGTATTATGATTAATAATCATGATAAATTATTTTTTTTAAATAAATGAAACAGTACAAATAGGACAAATTGCGTAATATAAATTAGCTTGCTCGTGGAGCGATGGTAGGTGTCCTGCCTACCGTGCAGATATATCGGGTTCGAATCCTCCCGCTAACATTTTTTTTTTTTTCGGGTATGAGTTTTTTTTAGATCCAGTATGTTTTACTGAATAATTTTAAAAATAAATTTAATGTCTATATGTTGCTGTAAATGGTGTGTCTTTTTTATAATTACTTTAGTCGTTTTCTTTCCATTTGTATAAAACCTAACTTATTTTACTGCATTTCGGATAAGTGCATGGGGCTGCGTTATTCTCGTCATTCTTGACTCTTTCCCCTCCATTGGCTGCGAAATCATCGCAGAAGAAAGGTTGATAATAATCTCAAAATTAAAAGGGGAAAAAAAGCGGGAAATATTTCCTTTGCTAGGTTGACGACTAAAGTAATTATAAAAAAGACACACCATTTACAGCAACATATAGACATTAAATTTATTTTTAAAATTATTCAGTAAAACATACTGGATCTAAAAAAAACTCATACCCGAAAAAAAAAAAAATGTTAGCGGGAGGATTCGAACCCGATATATCTGCACGGTAGGCAGGACACCTACCATCGCTCCACGAGCAAGCTAATTAATATTACGCAATTTGTCCTATTTGTACTGTTTCATTTATTTAAAAAAAATAATTTATCATGATTATTAATCATAATACGGTTTTCAAAGTAAATGCGCAAGGTCGCGCAAGCATTATCCATCGACTGGTGCAACAGAAATTTAAAAATTTTAAAGTGCAGGCTAAGTTCAAAAATTACATTTTTGTTCTCTACTCTGTTAGTATTAGTCCGAAAGGTCCAAAATTTTGCACGCAAGGTCGCGCAAGCATAAGCTATCGATTGGTCGAAAAAAAAAATTAAAATTTTTAAGTGCAGGCTAAGTTCACGAAATGACATAATCTTTCATAGCTCAATCCCGGTAAGTGCGCAAGCTCTAATATTTTGTGCGCAAGGTCGCGCAAGCCTAAGTTATCGATTGAAAAAAAAAAAACAAAAAAAAATTGAAGTGCAGGCTAACTTCACGGACGTGATGCCAACAAAGGTAAAAATTGGCAAAGAACAACCTAAAATCATTGAAAGATTTGGTATTTCGAAGAACTGGAACTATATTAGAAGAGTTTTTGTAGCTACAGTTATTATTACTGACGATTTAATAATATTTGCAGTTGCAACATTTTACTAGCATTAAAAAATCTGATGAAATGTGAAAATGACGAATAATTAATGTTTAAATTTTTCAATTTCCTTAAAATTTAAATTTCACAATGAATCCAGATATCCAAAATCCACGCATGGAAATCCATCGCAATGGCGTAGCAACAATTTCCGCAACCTCCAAAGTCTCGGGGGGGTCAAAGGGGTCCTCGCTTTTCAGCAGGAAAGAAATTTTGCACTAGATAAAAAGTTGTAAAAAATTGAGGAAGGGCCCTCAAGTGACCATTCTGCGGGAGGGCCTCTCCTAACCTTGCAACATTGATGGTGAAAACCCGATTTTAAGCACCTCAGGGCAAAAGAAGCCGGAAAGGAGCTTAAAAGCAAAGGATTGATATAATAAATTTAGCAAAAAACCATTCGACAGCAATTTTTTTTATTCAAACGCTTAAACTAATTTTATTTATTAATTTGTAAATAAGGGTATTTATAAGTAAACATAAAAAATATTTTCCAGTTTTCTTCATGCATAAAATAATTTTTTTTAAAATGCAAAATTAATTTCCCTAAAAGATACAAATTTCTTAAAAAATTATTTCTTTTTGCTTTCGTATTTAAATTCAACATCCCGAACAAAGTACAAATTTCCAGTACACGATTCGACCGGGAAAAAATTTTTCGGCAAACATTTCAAAATTCTACAATCAGTTCGAAAAAAAAACTGAATTCGAACCTCAACATCAGACACAGTATTACTTTTGTGAATTATTTTAAAACATTGTTTAGAATTAGAATCGGAAATCTGATTTGCCCTTTCTTGCTTTCTCCCATCTACGATTATTTCATCTTCCGAATCTATCAATTTGCAAGAACAATCATACACTATGGCAGGATAATGTACAAAGTGTTTCACAGATAAAAACTTTGATATTCTTGATCCCGAAGAATCTACTCTTTTTGTAACAAAGCGACCACCAAAATTACGATACAAAACAACCGGGCTTCTGTAAACGCATAATGTTATCTCGAAATTATCCGAAAATGTAACATTTTTAACTATGAATTTTTCAGTAAAAGTATCTTTAGCTTTTAAAGAAAACCATTCACTTTTCCCAACTTTCAAACCGGGCCATTCCATGTAATCACGAAAATCATCACCGGTGAAATAATTTCTCCCCAATTCCCATTTATTAAAATCAAAATAAGCTCCAGTCGTCTCAAAACAGCCCAAATTCAATTTTTTATCAATCTTATTTTCCTTAAAAAACGATTTGAGATCAATCGATTTAATTTTCGTTTTGATATAATTTTCACCCCATAAAAAAACTTTTTTTAGGGTAAAAGAATCAATTTTAACAGTTTTTAATAATAACAACATAGCATCCGGGTCTAGCAAAAAGCAAAAATTTTCATTTTCCAACAATGCATAAATTAAGTTTTTCGTTTTTAAAAAATTAATAATGAACTTAATTAGATCCTGGCATTCGCAAAATAAAGCAATGTTTAAAGTGATGCAAGTATTCTCGTTAAGTTCAGTCGGTTTTAGAAGTTCGATGCATTTTTTAACCAAATTATCCGTATCAAATTTCCAAGCGATCGGGAAAATCAAAAGAGCGTCGATTGCTGAAATTTCTTGAAATTTAAACAAACAATCCAAGAAGAGTTTAAAAGTGGCCATGTCGTAGTCTTCGATCATGATCGGCTCGTCTGGCGAAGAATTAGAAAACAATTGACGGAAATATTGACTCTTCGTTGATAGAATGGCTCGATTTATTTTCAGCTCGTTTTTGTCGTTAAATCTGAACACTCCATCCGCATATTCTTCATAGACAATTTGTTTTTTACTCAGCAGTTTTGAAGCTTTTACCTGGAGAAGAAGAAAACCAAGGAATTAATTTAATGCTTGGGATGATATTAAATTTTATAATAGAACAAAGAAAAAAAAATTACTGGATCGATGAGATGCAATTTGATTCCCGAGAAAGCATTCTCAAATCCAAACAAGCAAAAAAAGATGGAGTGTCAAAACTTGGTCAAAATAGCTCTCACGATCAGTTCAGATTTTCAATTACATGCAGTGACGTCACGGCCTATGACGCCAATCGAAAAGTAGAGCTGCTTACGTACAGTTTACGTCATCGTCACGTGATCTCAAAATTGAGCATTTCTTAAAAATGCGATTTGATGCTTTTAATGCTTGCGCCATTTTTAGCTCAGACAATGTGTGGCCATTTAAAAAAAAAAATTGTTAAAAGAATACTCAAACAGAAACTTTATTTAAAAAAAAAAACATAAAAATGAAAAATATTTTTTCAAATAATCAAAGAAAAGAAAACTTAACTCTATTAATAAAAAAAAATACGTTATAGTTTAAAAGAACTAAAAAATTATTTGTTGAAAAATAAAATATAAGTCTATCAAAGAAACAAAGCTAAATTCAAACAATGAAGGTACAAAATATTTTTTAAAAAAAACATTGTTTTAGCTTTAAAATAAAATTATTCTTTTATATGATTAATTTCAACCTCACGAGTGAAAAACAATGTGTCATTAGATTCTTCTCCAGACTTACAATTTATTGAACTCGTTTTTAGAATCCTGCAATTATACTTAAAATTATATTCAATACTTATTTTCAAGTTTGAAACAATATTTTTTTTATAATCAATGACCAATACTTTAGGTTCAAGATTTTTCCATTTGAAAATGTCACGCCTAGTGCTTGAACTTGATTTCTGAAGTGTTTCAATATTTCCATGATTTTGAAAATAATAAGAATATTTATATGAAATCATGTCATCATCGTTCCAATTAGGGAAATCGTAAAAAATTACATTATTTTCATGTACAAGTAATTTAGTAGTGTGATCGCTTAAATGTGTAAGGTTGGGAAGAGTTATATCTTCGATAATTATCTCTCCAGCTTGAATTTCAACCCATTTACTTTCCCAAGGAAAGCAGGTAAAAAATGACTTCATAATAAAAATTCGATCGGTTTTAAATGAAAAACTTTTCCCCACCTCAGATTCGGCAAATTCCAAGAAACTTTTTCCGGATTCGAAAAATCCATAATGTAAGTATTCAGTTAAATTGTAATTATCAAAAAAAGATATCAAATTTATTTCTTTGTTTTGCTTTTTCAAATATTCTTCTCCCCATTTTAAAAGATTTTTTAAAATGACAGAATCAAATACAATATGATCTAACATTACGCGCATGGCTTCTGGTTCCAACGCAGAATAATACTTCTCATAATTCATGAACTTGTTTATTAATTGTTTCCCTCTAAAAAATTTTAAGATAGAATTTAACAAAGGTTTGTGGAAAACCGCCAAATTTAAAGCTAAAGACACGTTCTCATTTAAAACGGAAGGTGTTAATGCAGAAGTGCAATCGTCGATAAGTTTTTTCACTTTAAAATTCAACGCGATTATGAAAATCTCTAACGCGTTTTCGAACGTGCATTTTCGAAAGCCCATTAAACAATCTAAAAATTTTTCGAAAGTCGGCGTGTCGTATTCTGGTATGTCAATGATTTCGTTTGATGAGTCTGTGATTAACTTATGAAAAATTTCACTTATGTTGGAAAGGATGCCTTTGTTTGCTCTGATGATGTTTCCATCCTTGCATCTAAAAGTTCCATCAGCGAAATCTCGATAGAAAACTTGTCTCCTTCTTTGTAACTCAGGATCGATAACCTGAAGAAGAGAAAAAAGCAAAAAATCAGATTGGAAGATAAATGTTTAGTTCGTCAAAAATTTGAAGTTTCAAATCTAGTTTCCCGCATATCAGTTTTTTTATTGGAATCTTCAATTTTAAGTCGATGCATGCACACGCATTAACATAATTTACACGATTTGTTACAAACGTGGAGACTACAATGGGAAACAAGGGAAAACCAATAACTAGGTGGTATGATGGTGTAAAGAAGGCTGCGGGGCTACATTGGGTGAGAGCAGCGGAAAACCGAGATAGATGGCATGAATTGAAAGGCATATGCTCAGCAATTGACGCAAAGAGGCTGAAAAAAATGCACAGACAAGCTGGACCTATTATCATAACGCTGAATCTGAACTAGAGCCCTGCACGGGCCGAAATTTTCAGGCCCGAGTCCGGCCCGACTCTAAAATTCTAGGCCCGGCCCGGACCGGAACCCCACGTGTGTCCGGCCCGGCCCGGCCCGACAACAATGTGGCCCGAGACCGACTGTGGTTTCCAAAGTCTCAGCCCGAGTCCGGCCCGGTCCGACTGCCACCCAAAATTTTCCGGCCCGAGTCCGGCCCGGTGCAGGGCTCTAATCCGAACGGCAAATTAGAGGGGCTGTACTATAGACATGTTCCCACTTGCTGGCTTGTCATAATCATGCATATCCAAACAACAGCGCACGAGTCGTTTTAACACCTCAAATCACTTTCACATAAACCAGATAGATAAAGATGGTCAGAGGTGATTATTGTTCCGAAAAAATCCGACCCGAAACTCTACTAGTCCGATTTTGAGTCGGGTACAATATTCACTTTGCCTCGAATTAAATAAAATGATTAAGGTTCATGTTGTTTCAAACAATAAAAATCTACATTTGATTTTGAATACTTTCACAGAAACTTTATTGAAAGAAATACAAAAATCAGCAATATTTTGTTGAGAAACCAAAGAAGAACAAAAGTTAAATAAAAAGTTAAGTGAACAATTTTTTAAAAAATACTAAATTGCTTAACAAAATTACAAAATCATTTTTTCTTATACTCAACATCAACTGAACGAGTGAAAAATAATTTATCATTAAAATCTTCGTCACCAGCAAAATTTTTTGGACTCGTTTTTAAAATCCTGCAATCGTAATTTATCAGACATTCAACTTTTATTTTTAGATTTCCAACTATATTTTTTCCGAAATTAATTGCAAATTCGTTATAAACAACAGGATCAGTCCAATACAAATAGTTAAACAAATAACTTCCACATTCCGACTTAACAACTGGAAAGTCTTCACGTCCCTCAAAATAATAAGTATAATTATATGAAATCATTTTTTCTAAACCATTTCTAGGGAAATCATAAAAAACCACATCATTTTCTTTTAGAGTCAATGCAGTTGTATGGTCACATAAATGAGCCAGGTTAGGAACGATCAACTTTTCGATAAAAGTTTCTCCGGCTTTAATTTCAACCCATTCACATTCATAAGGCCATTTATCGAAAAATGGCTTCAAGTTAATACCGCCAACTGCAAAATTTTTTCCTACTTCAGATTGGGTAAAGTTAAAATAATCTCGAGCCGATTGAAAGCAATAAACATTTATGTGACGAGTCAAATTATATTCATCAAAGAAAGACTTTAAATCTATTCCTTTTTTTCGCTTCTTCAAATATTCTTCTCCCCATTTAAAAACATTTTTCAAAATGACAGAATCGACTACAACCGTGTTTAACATCATTTCCATGGCTTTTGGCTCTAATACCGAATAATACTCCTCCGTGTTCATAAACTTGTTCTTCAATTGCTGTTTCTTCAAGAACTTTAAAATAGAGTTAAACAAAGGTTCATAAGAAACAGACAAGTTTAGTGCTAAAGGTACGTCCTTATTTAAATCGGTTGGAGTCAATGTAAAAACACAATCGTTGATAAATTCTTTTGTTTCGAATTTCAAAGCGATCGGAAAAATTTTTAAAGCTTCTTCAAAGGTGCATTTTCGAAATCCCATTAAAGAATCTAAGAATAATTCAAAAGAAGGCTTATCATATTCCGGTATGTCAATGATCTCGTCCGATGATTCTTTGATTAACTTGTGAAAAATTTCACTTTTAGTTGAAAGGCCGCATTTGTTTGCTCTGATGATGTTTCCATCTTTGAATCTAAAAGTTCCATCAGCGAAATCTTGATAGAAAACTTGTTTCCTCCTTTGCAACTCAGGATCTATTACCTACAGGAAAGAAAAAAAGGAACAAATCAAAAAAAATATAAGATGGCAAAACAAATATTTGATTTTTTTTAATTTCAAAAATTTTAGTCTACTAAATGAGTGCTTTAGTCATAGACCTTCTATTTTTATTCTATGCATGCAAACATGCATATTATATTTTTTATTTTTGTTGCCGTAAGAGATGAGTCACTAAACTGAGGAAAAACCAAAATAATGGGCTGTGATTGTTAACCTTAATTTTTCTTCAACCTCCCTGTTTCCCATGGTTCAGCTCAAAACAAAATCTTCAGATGTAACCAAAGCTCGATCTACTCAATGAATTTTAATCCTCACAATCTACATTACCCAGCTCAAAACAAATTTTTATATCAAGTGCTCTACTGATGCCAAGGAAGTCGCTAAATCACAAAAAGCCGAGCAGACAACTCATTTGTTTCTTAAAAATAATATTTTCCTTCATTTTAGTTTTTGGTCGCATCAAACGATTTTCGGTTTTACCTGCAGCATTGGCTCCGTCAGAAGGAAACTAGAAGGGCCATTTGGCTTTTTAAAATCTAAATGAACTCAGACACCTTCTTCAGCCCTCATCATAAGAATCATAAGAACTCATTAAAAACCATTAAAAAAATAAATTTATAAAAAATATATAGATAATTTATTTACGAAAATTTTGTAAATCGCATTTTGCAAAAATTTGGGACCATTTTTTTTTTTTTACAAAATTTTTACAAAAATTGTAGAAAAAACAACAAACGTTTACCAGTTCCCAGAGGCCTTTAAATATTGTGTAAAATTTTTACACAAATTTTGTAATTATTTTACAAAATTTTTGTAAACAAAAAAATTACACACTTGATTTAGAAGAAAATTTATTGGACAAAAGCACAAAAATGAGAAATACAGTCTAACCTCGCTATAACGAATTTGATAATCCCGGGAAAAAATTCGTTATGTCGAGGGATTCGTTAAAGGGGGTGTTCGCTATATAGAGGGGCGGTAAAAAAATTTCGTTACATCGAGGGTTTTTGGAAAAACAATTTTTTTTACTTACGAAATTATTTAACGGGGGAAAAAAATTGGGTTATTCCAGTCTTCACCGATGCATTTCTTTTCTTTTGGAGGTATTCGGCCTCCCACTGATTGATTTGCCGAAAAGCTTCAATTGAATACATTGTTACAAAAAGATTAGCACAATGTAATCAGGTTGAAAACTGCTTGAATGTGTCATCACTTTAACGTAGAAAGAGATATTTCGATAAGGAAAAAAAAATTAACCAATTTTTAATCAAAAACCGCGTTTTTTTTGGCATTTTCGGAATTTTTAAATTCGTTATATTGAGGTGTTGTTCATTTTTTCCTTCGTTAAAGGGAGGTTAATTAACATGTAAATTCGTTCCTAGCGCAAGATCCCGGAAAAAAATTCGTTAAATCGAGGAATTCGTTAAACAGGGGTTCGTTATAGCGAGGTTTGACTGTATATTTTGTAAAAAAAACCTTAACTAACTTAAATCAAATCAATTGCTAAAATTTTTTTAAAGTAAACATTCCATTTAAATAAAAATCATTTTTTTTCATAGTCAGTTTCAACTGAACGGGTAAAAAATAATTCACTGCTGGAATCTTCGTCGGATTCAAAATTTTTTGGGCTCGTCTTTAAAATCCTGCTACTGTAATTAATACAATATTTAATTTTCATTCTCAAATTTGAAATAATACTTTTCCCAAAATGAATTTCCAATATGGTAGGGCTAGCCCTAGACCACCTCATAAAATTCGATAAATCACACTCTCGTATTTCTTCAAGCACTTGAAAATCTTTATCTTTCTCGAAATGAAAAGAATATTCATATGTTATCATTTCTTCAGTTTTATCACTTGGAAAATCGTAAAAAATGACATCATTTTCTCGAAGAAATAATTTGGTAGTATGATCACTTAAATGAGCAAGGTTAGGAATGACCAACTTTTCGGTAAAAGTTTCTCCGGCTTTAATGTCAACCCATTTACTTTCATAAGGCCAATTATCAAAAAATGGCTTCAAGTTAATACAGCCGAGTGCAAAATGTTTTCCTACTTCAGATTGTGTAAACTTAAAATAATCTCGAGCCGATTGAAAGCAATAAACATTCACGTGACGAGTTAAATTGTATTGATCGAAGAAAGATTTCAGGTCTATTTCTTTTTTTCGCTTCTTCAAATATTCTTCTCCCCATTTAAAAACATTTTTCAAAATGACGGAATCGACTGCAACTATGTTTAACATCATTTCCATGGCTTTTGGCTCTAATACCGAATAACACTCCTCGGTGTTCATTAACTTGTTCGTCAATCGCTTTCCTTTCAAAAACTTTAAAATAGAATTAAACAAAGGTTCATAAGAAGCAGACAAGTTTAGTGCTAAAGGTACATCCTTGTTTAAAACAATCGGTGTTAGTGCAGAAACGCAATCGTCGATAAATTTTTTCGTTTTGAATTTCAATGCGATTGGAAAAATTTTTAAAGCGTCTTCGAACATGCACTTTCGAAATCCCATTAAACAATCAAAGAATAATTCTAAAGTCTGTTTATCATGTTCTGGTAAGTCAATGATTCCGTCTGATGACTCCGTGATTAACTTATGAAAAATTTCACTTATGTTCGAAAGCATGGCTCTGTTTGCTCTGATGATGTTTCCACCTTTACATCGAAACGTTGCGTCAGCGAAATCTCGATAGAAAACTTGTCTCCTTCTTTGAAACTCAGGATCTATTACCTGAAGAAGAGAAAAAATGCAACGAATCAGTTTTGCGAGAATATGAAGATTGCAATTTAATTAAGTCTAAAAATATTTGAATTTTCAATAACATAATTACTGATGCAAGGTAGATTGTTTCTAATCTTGTTTATCCCTAGGTCCTAGATCGCATTCCAAGCTGAGGACCGCGACGAAATAATAACAGAGTTATTGTAATCTCGAAATTTAGCTGAAAACCCATATTTTTTTCAATTTTTAACAAAAAAAATTGTTTTTTTTTTTTTAAAAATTAACATTAAACTTTATTGAAAGACATACAATTTCATAGACAAAGTTTTATAAAAAAATTAAATTAGAATAAAATTTCAGAGAAAAAGTTCAACTTCAAGTAACTTAAAAAAATTAAAACCATCAAACAAGCAGATTTTCTTTAAAAAAAAAATAATTTTTACATTTCACGAAAAAAGAATGTTCAGACTTATTTCTTTTCGTAAGTAACACCACGAAAAAGAGTAAAAAACAATTGATCTTCAAAATCTTCATCTGGTTTAAAATTTTTCGGGCTAGTTTTCAAGATTCTGCAGTCGTAGTTTATTTTATATTCAGCTTTTATTTTTAAGTCTGCAACTACATTTCTCTTCCAATTGATATCCAAGAAAGAATTGTTTTCCATCGAAACTTGATTTAACGAACAACTAAATTTTTCTTCAAAGATTTTGTCCTCGCGAACAACAAAATAGTAATAATATTTATATGCAATCATTTCTTCAGTATCATTTTTCGGAAAATCATAAAAAATAACCTTGTTCTCGGCTAACTTAACCTGAGTGATGAAATTATATAAATGCGTTAAATTAGGAACGACCAACTTTTCGGTGATAGTCGTACCGGCTTTAACTTTTACCCATTCACTTTCCCCGGAAATGTAGTCCGAGCTTTTAATATGATCGTAAAATTCTTTATAGGAAAAAAAATTTTTTCCCAAGTCAGACTCGTTAAATTTGAAAAAAGATTCCGTCGACTCGAAACACTGAATAGAAAATTGGGAAGCTAGCCCATGTTTAGCTAAAAATTTTGGTAGATCTATGTTTTCATTTTGTTTTCTTATGTACTCAGCCCCCCATTCAAATACATTCTTCAAAACACAAGAATCAATCTCAATGTTATCTAAAATTAAATCCATGGCTTTGGGCTCTAAAACAGAAAAACATTCTTTGCTGTCGATGAATTTGTTCACCAGTTGCTTGTCAAACAAAAAAGTTAAAATCGAATTCAACAATGGTTCATGAGATACAGCCAAATTCAATGCTAGAGACACATTCTTGTTTAGTTCGGATGGAGTAAGCACGACAATACAATCTTCGATCAGTTCCTTGGCTTCGTATTTTAAAGCAACGAGAAAAATTATTAAAGCGTCTTCAAACGTGCATTTCCGGAATCCCAGTAAGCAGTCAAAGAATAATTCAAAAATCGGTTTGTCATATTCTGGGATGTTGATGATTTCTTCTTGTGACTCAGTGATTAACTTATGAAGGATTTCGCTTTTGGTTGAAAGGATGGCTTTGTTCGCTCTGATGATATTCCCGTCTTTACATCTGAAAGTTCCATCAGCGAAATCTCGATAAAAAATTTGTTTCTTCCTTTGCAACTGAGGATCATTCACCTGAAGAAGAGAAAAAAAAAAAATAGAACTGATGAAATTTTTTTTAAATTTCAAAATAAATAAATTACTGTAGTTAAATTTTATGTAACAGGTAAAATTATTGGGGAAAAATTAGATTTAAATTTAAGGATACTTGGGGCAATGTTTGACAAAAATGACTAAACGTCAATTTTCTTTGAAATGGATAATTGTTCTTTTTGATCTATAAAATTATAAAATCCAGTTTTTAATTCAAATTTTATTTAAAAATTGGAACATAAGTAACAAAGTGAAAATTATAAAAAACTTAATCCTAACAAAAGGTGTTAGCAGCTTGAAATGCTAGCTGAAGTCAAAAACGCATTTTAGCAAATGACATAATAAGAAATTACCAAATACTTGGAAATACAATTTTCAAGATTGTAATAAAACTTTTCACCAACCAAAGTATTTTAAAAAATCCACTAATATGCAAAATCAGCAAAATGTCAACAAAACAACAATAAAATAATTATTTTTAATAAAGCACTAGAACTAATTTCAGCTTTAAAATTTGTTGGAAAAGTATTTAAATGATTAGGCATATTTAACTAAGCTCTACAGGAAAATTACCAAAATTAAAAAAGGATTCTATTCTTAACAGTTATTCACTGAGAAAAAGTCACAACTCAACATTTAATCTTTTCATAAGTAACATCAATTGATCGGGTAAAAAACAAGTGATCATTGCTGTTTTTTTTAGGCTGAAAATTTTTCGGGGTCGCTTTTAAAATCCTGCAATCATAATTGAAAACAAATTCAGTTTTTACACTTAAATCGGCAACTATGTTTTTACTCCATTTAATCTCCATCAAGCTTTCAGAACACCTCAATACATCAGAAGAATCCGAATAAAACGATCCTGTAAACGTTTTACTGTTCGAACAATTATTAAAATGACAACAATAGTTATATTTAATCATAGATGCATTTTTATCATCAGGAAACTCATAAAACTTGATTTTATTATCGGTTATAAATAAGTCGGTGACATGATTATTTAAATGCGCAAGATCAGGAATGATAAATTCTTCGGTAAATGTTTCCCCAGCTGTAATATTTACCCATTTGCTTTCTTTAGAAATGAACCCGCTATCTTTTATAAATTCCTGAAAATCCTCACTCGAGAAAAAATCTTTCCCAAGATCAGTTTCGATAAATTCAAAATAAGATTTAGCTGATTCAAAACAATTTACAGAAATATGAAGGTCTATATCATGTTTCTCAAAAAATGATTTTAAGTCCATTTTCATATTTCGATTTTTCAAATACTGTTGCCCCCACTTAAACACATTTTTCAAAACGAAAGAATCAACTTCAACTTTTAATAGCAATAAGTACATAGCCTCAGGCCCTAAAAGCAAATAGCATTCCTCGTCTTCAATAAATTTGTTGACTCGTTGCTTTTCACATAAGAAATTTAAAACAGGATTCAACAAAATCCAGTGAGTTGCAGCTAAATTTAAAGCCAAAGACACGTTCTTATTTACAGCTGTTGGCGTAAGTACAGCAATACAATTGTCAATCAACTCTTTTGTTTCATATTTGAGAGCGACTGGAAAAATTATTAAAGCATCGTCGAAAGTAATTTTTTTAAATTTCATTAAGCAATCTAAAAATAATTTGAACGTTGCTTCATCGTGTTCCGGTACGTCGATAACTCTCCTTTTTGTTTCCACGACTAATTCATGAAAAATTTTACTTTCGGTTGAGAGGATGGCTTTACTCGCTATGATGATTTTCCCATCTTTACATCTAAATCTTCCATCTGCGAAATCTCCATAAAAAGCTCGTTTTTTCCTTTCGAACTCAGGATCATTTACCTGAAGAAAAAAAGAAAAAAAAATTGGAGCCGGTTAAACTGCATTATGATTTGATTACAAAATGAAATGGAAGAACCCAAAATAAATTGGAATTTGAAAATTCTTATTTTCACTCTAATCGTATAAATTCTCAACTGATTAGCTTGTAAATAAATTTTAAGAAAAAGTTTGATGTTTAGTTGTTTTAAGGAAATCGGCGAAGAAAAATCTGGACACATCGAAGACAAATATTGTGAAATAATAATAATTTCCAAAACAATCACAAGTATAACTTAAGCGACTCTCACATCCCCAAGAGCTAACGCATGACGAAACAAAATAAGCTTCAAATCACAAATTTTCGATGGAAAAATTACGTTTATGCTGAAGCCAAAAACACTAAGCAGGCTCTAAAGTATTTTATATTACTCAGATGCATAAAACCCCTATTATGATGGTTTTGTTGACATCAACAATGAAAACAATAATGAAACATTGGAAGACATACAAAATATTTCATTTTGAATGTGTTTTTTCATTATTGATGTCCTCAGAGCAAGTTCAGACTTGTTGAAACTGAGACGCACAAAGCAGATCATGTAAACAACACCTGCGAAACCCGTTTATGAAATCATACGACGCATTCTAAGAAGACAGGAGCTCTCATATAGTTCTGAATAATATACTATTTTCGAAACTGTAAATAAATTTAATGAATACAATAAAAAACCAACAAAAAAAAACTTATTTATTTCTAATGTAAAAACTCAAGTTACAGAATAAAAATTAAACAGAAAAAATTAAAGGTTTACATCCAAAATTAATCCTTAATATCAAAATACAAATTTAGCTCGATCTCGCCTTTTTCGGATTTCTTTTCTTCTCATGATTAATTTTAACCAAACGAGTAAAAAAATAATTATTATCAACACATCCCAAACCAACAAAATTTTTATCAGGAGTCATTTTCAAAATTCTACAATCATAATTAAATTTCAGTTTAATTTCAAATTCAACATCCGAAAGACTATTAACGTTTTCATCGATTTCCAAAAGAGAGCGAATACATTTCACTTGTGTTTGTTCCACATTTTCCACTCTTCTAAACGTACGAATCGTATTGCTAAAAGCGTCACTTTTCAAACTAAAATAGTACTCTAAACATTTCTCATAATCAGATTTCGGGAAGTCAAACAAGACAACATCGTGACGAAACACTTTCAGTTCAGTAACGTAATTTTCATAAAAAGTCACTTTTTTAATTTTTAATTTTTCTGTTATGACCTCTCCGGCTTTTACAATAAACCAACTACTTTTCCTCAAATCTGTCGCTTGAACAGACCAATTCGTTAGCTTTTCAACGTGCTGACGAAAATCGTCGTTGGTAAAAAAATTTTTCCCAAGTTCGGATTTATCGAATTCAAAAAACGCTGTTGTCGTTTCAAAGCAAGACATGTCGAGACATTGGGAAATATCAGGATGTTCTTCCAAAAACGTTTTAAAATCCATTGTCTTATTATTTTTAGCCAAGTAATGCGCCCCCCATTTAAAAATATTGTTCAGTACAAAAGAATCAACGTCAATTTTTTGCAGCAATTTTCCCAAAGGCTCCCCCTCTAACATCAAATAAAATCTGTCATCATTAAATAATCTGTTCAATAAATTATTTTCTACTAAAAAATCTTTCACGTTTTTAATTAATTCATCGCAATTATAAGCAAAAGCAAGATTTAAAGTCAAGCAAGTGTTTTCATCAAGAGTTGAAGGCTGTAATACGCAAATGCATTTCGTAAGAAATTTTTTGGCTTCGTATTTGCAAACGATCGGGAATATTTTCAAAGCGTCATTAACTGAACATTGCTGAAATTCCATAACGCAGTCTAGAAATAACGTAAATGTTTTCATATCGTAATCTGGTATATGAACGATGCTCCTGCGAGACTTGGAAAATAACTCTTCAAATAGAAAGCACTTCGATGAGAGAATAGCTTTGCTAACTTTGATACTTCCTCCGTCATTAAATTTGAGGGTCCCATCTGCGTAATTGTGATAGAACATTTTTTTCTCACGGTCCAGCTCAGCTGCCTTGACCTACAGAAGAAAAGAAAAAAGAATATGTAGGCAAATGAATGGCACTAGAGGTAAGAGTTTAGCTTTTCTTAAGCTTTCCACTAATTTTTTACAAATTGAATACATGCCCCGATTGTGTAATTGCTCAGTTCATGAATTGAGCAGCAAAACCGGCCGGATCATGAACTGGCTAGTCCTCTTGACCCGTTCATGAACTGGGCAGAAAAATTGATGAAATGGGCAAAAATTGGCGAACTGGGCAGAAAAATTGATGCGATGGGCAAAAATGGGCGAACTTGGCAAAAATTGGCATGCCCCGTTCATGAACTGGGCAGAAAAATTGATGAACTGGGCAAAAATTGGCCTGCCCCGTTCACGAACTGGGCAGAAAAATTGATGAACTAGACAAAAATTGGCGAACTGGGCAAAAATTGGCCTGCCCCGTTCATGAACTGGCCAATTTTTTGCCCAATTCATGATCGGGTCAAGAGGCCTGCCCGGTTCATGAACTGGACAATAACACAATCTGGGCGTAACACATGCAACTTAAAATCTTAGAAAAATGCCAACGCAAGGAAGGTTAATTTTCAACAGGTCTGGTTAACATTACAAGCAGGAGGTTGTTCTTATGAAAAATTATAAAGCCTTGACAAACACAAAGTTTTAAGTACCACCGATTTTGCATCTTCGACTTAAACATTAGCTCGATGGTTTCATATAGAGATTGGCAACAATGCATGTCCTGCTCTCAGAGATAGCTTGAGCAGCAGCCAATGCTGAACACAGTTCAAGGTCTTCTCAGGATAAATAAAGCAACAAAACACTTTCTTTTCCATACTTTACCGGCTCCGCAGAACAACCAATATTGTTAACTATGGGGTTTATGAAAGTCTGTGAGTTTTTTTTTTATAACTCCTTATATTGATTCACAATCTGTTACACAAAAGTTTTTTTCTTTAAAAGGCAACAATAAGTGAATTTTTTGGGTGACCAAACTATGAAAACTCGAAGACCTTTATAGAGGAGCTACTCATTAGTAGTTCCCTAAAAATCTTCTTGGTTTTAAGAGTTTGGTTGAACATTTTTGGCGGGAGCGGAAGTTTGCCCAGCGGCAAATTTCCTTAAATAAATCTACTTATAATTAAACAACTAATATTAGCCTAATTGTATTACATCAGTAGGTGACACACTTTATTCAGCATAGGCGATAAATCGCTGAGCAATGAAAACATTATAACTTGACACTGCACTTATAGGCTTTGACCTATATTTTTAATTATTGACTAAACAAATTCGTTTAACTTTTTCTTTTTCAAGTTTTGAGAATTTTACTTTGAGAGCTTGGTGACCAATGCTGTAAGCAAGTTCAGCATTGTCCCCATTTGGTCCATTAGCTTGGTTAGCGTCTGCTCCAGCTTGTCGGAATGAGGTTGGGAAGAACTTTGTGCCTGATTGGTCGCCAATGGTTGATAGTTTGCAGTCGCTGCAGCATAGGTGACTCCTTTGTTAATAATACTGGCTGGTGGCGGCTTACTTGAAGCTTTGGCATCTATCTCTGGCGTTTTAGGCCTTAAAGATGGGAATTTTCTCTTTTGGATTTCCTTGAAGACCATGCAGCCTTTGTAGTTAGCAGGGTGGTCGCCATCACATAGAGCACATTTAGCTGGAGTGTTTTTGTCCTTGATGCAGACTTTTGTTTGATGGTTTTTTCCACATTTGACACATCGGGGATGTCTAAAGCAATACGCTTTGGAATGACCGAACCGTTGACAGTTTAGACATTGAATTATTTCCCGCTTTTGGCGTGGAGGTTCAAAACAGCATTTGCAGTGCTGGAGATACTGAATTTTATATATCTCCTTGTTATTTGCGTTTGGCTCCAAGTCCACGAAGAATAACGAGAGTGGACGTTTGGTGGTTCTATGTCTAATGTTGTGGATGTTACGGACTTTATGTCCTAAGCTTTCGATTTCTGCTTTTAGTTCTGGGACGTCCGTCGAGTGATGGATGTTTCGCAAGACAACTCGGAAGCTTCTTTTTTCTTTTAGTTGGTAGGTGTGAAATTCTGTCTTATTACTTTTGAAGAAGTTTATTATTTTCGTATAGGTTTCCGTTTTTTTCGGAAGAATTTTTATTTGGTCCTTGTTGATTACTTTGATCATGTATTCGTCTGGAACTAGCGCCTGAAGTTCTTTTGCAAGCACTCCAAAGATTTCTACTCGTGGTACGAAGATTGGAGGAGGTTTGGGAGATTTTTCCTTACTCTGTTCACTTGGTGTGTCCATATTTTCCGTGGCGGTTTCTAAAGCCTGGAAGCGATTCGTGGAACTGATTGCTGGTCGAACATATTCCAGAATGTTGCTTTGCCGCACGTACTTAGGGGGAATAGGTGGAGCTTGCCCCCCGTCGTCGTCCAAGCTTGATTGAAGTCGTTTACTGCTCATGCCAGTAGGCCCAAGGTGACCGGGCTTAGACATCGGTGGTGACTTTCGTGCCCTTGGTGTTAAAATCCAGTTATCCTCAATTGTTACAACCTTTTGAGAAGGGCTTCCGAGGGAGCCATCATCCATGTGGGCCGACAGTTCGTACCGCGGGTACAAGTACACGAGCACGAGCGATCACTTTCCGCGAGGAAAAAAAATGCGGTCACGGTTAATACGATAGTTACCGTTAAATCAGCGATTTAGCGATAATATTTATTGTTTGTTTTTCTCGACCTGTACACTTTGACAGTCGACGAGGAACTGGTCTGTGAGTTAATGTTCAAAAATTGAGAATAGGTTTGAAAATAATAAAAGATTGAAAAAACTAAAACGAATTTATTTGAGTTGTAATGTAAAAATTTAAATTAAGTGCATTCGTTAAGAAATCAAGCAGAAAAAACGATATCGTTGCACAAATTAAAGAAAGTGAAACTCAAAATTTATTACAATTAAAAAAAAAAATTTAACTTAATCTCGGCTTTTTAGTATTCGCCTTTTTCTCATGAGTAATTTTAACTGAGCAAGTACAATAGTAATTGTTATGAACATTTTTTATCTCCGAAAAATTTCCTGGGGTCGTTTTTAAAATTCTACCTGAATAATGAAAAGTATGTTTAATTTCCACTTCTACATCAGAAAGTGCATTAACATTTTTATCAATTTTCAAACATGCATGAATTTTTTTAAAGTGGAAATTTGTCCTGTTTTCAAATTTTCGAAACTTGACAAAATTTTCGTCAAAGGAATCATCAAATTTCAATATATATTCAGATGATCGCAATCGCTCATTACCTTTCAGAAAATCATAATAAACAACGGGATTGCAACAAAGATAGCATATAGTAACGTAATCCTTATAAAAAGAGACGTTCTCAATTTTAAGTTTTTCTGTTATGACCTCTCCGGCCTTTACAATAAACCAAGCACTTTTCCTTGAATTCGTAGTCTCCTCAGAATTATTCGTTAAACGTTCAAAATATTTACGAAAATCAGTATCGGTAAAGAAATTTCTCCCCAGTTCAGATTTATCAAATTCTAAAATTGCTGTTGCTGTTTCGAAGCAAAATATGCTTAAACATTGATGAATGTCAGGATGCTCTTCGAAAAACGTTTTAATATCCATTGTCTTGCAATTTTTAGCCAAGTAATGCGCCCCCCATTTGAAAACATTATTCAATACAAAAGAATCCATTTCGATTTTTTGCAGCAATATTCCCAAAGGCTCCGGCTCCAACAGCAAATAAAATCTTTCATCGCCGAATAATCTGTTCAATAAATTATTCTCTACTAAAAAATCCTCGACGTTTTTAATTAGTTCATCGCAATTATGAGAAAAAGCAAGATTCAAAGTCAAGCAAGTGTTTTCATCAAGAGTTGAAGGTTGTAAAATGCGAATGCATTTAGCAAGAAATTTTTTTGCTTCGTATTTTAAAGCGATTGGAAATATTAACAAAGCGTCGTTCACTGAACACTGTTGAAATTTCATTACGCAATTTAAAAATAATTGAAAAGTTTCCATATCGTAATCAGGTATTTGAACGGTGCTCCTGCGAGATTTGAAGAATAACTCTTCGAATAAGAAGCATTTAGACGAAAGAATTGCTTTGCTAACTTTGATACTTCCTCCGTCATTAAATTTGAGGGTCCCATCTGCATAATTGTGGTAGAACATTTTCTTCTCCCGGTCCAGCTCTGCTGCATTGGCCTATAGAAGAAAAGAAAAACAGAAGATGTAGGCAAACGAATTGCAATTTTTTTGGGTTAGTTTTTACTTTTACAAATAGCATGCAATTTTACCACTTATTGCAATTGCACATTAATACGAGGAAAATGTTCGTAAAATGGAATGTTCGCTTTACAAATGTTGATGCTGTAACCGTTCTTGCTACTAAAGTTGTAAAAGCGATTCGTGCAAGCAAAATCTTACCGTCTTCGTGTAGCAGATTTTAAATGATTTTGCAGTTGTGAGCCATTTCTCGGCCGAGTAATCAAGCGTCACAGACAAAATTCTCAGAATATCAATTGAAAAGCAACGAAGGCTATACCCCACTTTGAAAATCCTTCTTCACCTTCGACCCAATTATCAGCTCATTAATCGCAGGGTTTCTCAAAATCAATAAGGCACAATAACGTTTTTGCACACATATAATCATCTTCGCACAAGAACCTGTATTTGCGAACAGGAGTCTCTAGTACTTAATTTATTACTAAATCCGAAATGTGAACTGAGGAGAAACGTATACTTTTTCGCTATAATCTTAAGAAATTTTAAAAAGTCCGTCTGTTGTAAGTATTCGTTTGAAACTGAGGATAAATTTGGTGAATATAACAGAAGACTTCGAACAAATAAAAACTATATTCATATAATTCTAAGGCAAAAACATTCGTTAACATTGCACTAAAATTAATTCCTATAAACCAAATCAAAATTTAATATTACCTCTCTTTTTATGCATTATTTGTCTTTTTCTTGTAAGTAATTTTGTATGAGCGAGCAAAAAAATAATCATTATCAACATTTTCCAACCCTACAAACTTATCTTGAGTTTTTTTTAAAATTCTACCATCATAATGAAACTTGCTTTTAATCTCCACTTCTAAATCCGAAAGAGCATCCACATTCTGATTAATTTCTAAAATTGATCGAGAGTTTATATTATGTACATTATACGTACTTTCATACTTATTGAACTTAAAAATAGCATTATTGAAAGCATCATTTAATTTTAAATTATAACCGTAAGCAATTATTTTATCATTTTCATCTTTCGGAAAATCATAAAAAACGACAGCATTGCGATATAGGCTGAGTTCAGTTGTGTAATTTTTATAGAAAGCTACATTCTCAATTTTAAATTTTTCTGTTATAACCTCTCCTGCCTTCACACTAAACCAAGCACTACTCAATTTCGTTGAAGATTTTTCTTTTGATTTTTCCACATATTTACGAAAATCATCATTGGTGAAAAAATTTTTCCCCAGTTCTGACTGGTCGAATTCAAAAAACTCTTCTGCCGTATCAAAACAGGATATGCTCACTCTTTCATTAATATTAGGGTATTCCTTTAAAAAACTTTTAATATCCATTGTCTTATTATTTTTTTCCAGGTAATTTTTTCCCCATTTAAAAATATTTTTTAATACAAAAGAATCCATTTCGATTTTCTGTAGCAATGTGCCTAAGGGCTCCGGCTCTAAAAGCAAGAGAAATCTTTCGTCACTGAACAATCTGTTCAGTAATTTATTTTCAACTAAAAAATCCTTCATTTTTTTAATCAATTCATCGCAATTACAAACGAAAGCAACATTTAAAGTTAAGCAAGCGTTTTCATCAAGAACTGTAGGCTGTAATACGCCAATGCATTTTTTAAGAAATTTTTTAGCTTCGTATTTGCAAACGATTGGGAATATCAACAAAACGTCGATTACTGAACATTTTCGAAATTTCATTACACAATCTAAGAATAACTGAAATGTTTCTTTATCGAAATCTGCTATGTGAACGATGCTATCTCGAGATTCGGAGAATAACACTGGAAATTTAAAACACTTGGCCCCAAGCATGGCTTTGTTAACTTGGATAGTTCCTCCGTCGTTAAATTTTAGTGTCCCGTCTGCATACATGCGGTAGAATAAGTCTTTCTCCCACTTCAGCTCCGCCACCTCGACCTACAGAAAAAAAGAAAAAAATATATAGGCCTCTGGATTGTATAAAGAACTTAATTTCTTCGGTTATTTACATATTTCAAGAATAACATGCCTTAGGGAAATGTTACTGAGAGTGAACCGTTTTTCTTTTAAACGTCACATGTCGCCAAACAACACCGATTCTTCGGTGCGAAAATCTCGCAAATTTCGAATAATGAAAGCTTTCTTTAGACTTGGTCAATACTTATTTTCCATTTTTCTCTCTGTAACCAACTGCATGGGGCGGTAAAAATTGCAGAGAGTTTGACCAAAATATTTTAATTTTCGCAACTTAAATTTCATAACAAACTTAATCGGATATCCCCCGAATGTAACTTAAAAAGCCGTTGATACTTCTTACACTTTAACATCCATCGACGACCGTATTTTCGACTAAAATATCAGTATGATTGATTTTTAAAGAAACTAACAATAATGCGATCATCACGATTATAGAATCTTATGTCGCCTTGAGCATTGGGCGGTACTGAACGCGATCCAAAACATTCTCACAATTGACAAGGCACAAAAATACGACATTATTTATATCTCGTCATTTTCTGACAAAAAGCAGTGTTGTGAAAAATACGTTCCAGGTGCCAAACTCACTACGAGATAAGAACTCAAATCCGAATGTAAAAACCTGTTACGTGTAATTATGGACGGGTTAGCCGAGGAGAAAAAGAAGATTGTTGTTGGGATGCTTTGTAAGTGCGAAGAGAAGTCACTTGCATTGGAACAAAAATCGAGTGAATTGAAAGAGGAAAATGTGCAAGTACAAATAAAAGCGAAGGACGAATTATTGGCAAAGATAGAAGTTAAGAATGAAAAAATTTTAGAGCTTGTTCGAAAGTTGGAAAGAATGAAGTGTGAAAAGGTAATATACCATATTCCCGTAGTTGTACGGAATAATTATAATTGTTTGATTTATTTATTTATGTTTTTTTTTTCAATTGCAGGAGGATCTTGAAAACAAGTATAAGGTGGCATCAGTGTTCCCTTTTGTTAGAGCCAAGATCGAGATGGCGGAAGCCCTTTATATTTCCCCCTATAGAGAAGTGCCAAAAGAATTCAATCCGCTTGTTTTGCAGAAGAAAGAGAGCTTGGAAGAAGCCAGCAAAAACTTGGGTGTTGTGAATGATTTCGCGGAGGGGGAAGTGTTAAATAACTCATTTACTATAGACAAAATAAATAAGCATTACAGGATCTGGATGTTTATTTTGGAGCGGAGTGACCATCCAGAAGTGCGCCGGCTGCAACAGCGGTTGCAACTTGGTAGAAAGGGATATTTTGAGCGAGCATCATCATTCAGCACCAACATGTCTGTCCTTTTTGTAATGAGCTCCAACTTAATCCACCAATTCATCCCTCCCTTCGACCCGGAGGAAGTGATAGCGACTTTAAGACGATGTGCTTCTTTTAACAAGTGTTAAAAGAAGCACATCGTCTTAAAGTCGCTATCACTTCCACCGAGAGCCTTGCCGAGGAAATTTTTCCATACGCCCCCCCCCCCCCAAATAATTAAAAAACGGTTTATAAAAATTTTAGCAAATTAAAATGTTTTGGTTAGCCCGCGGGTCTGAACTAGCTAGGGGTCCGCGGGTACGGGCCGTGGACAAAGACTTAAGTCCGGGCTCCGGGGAAACTACAACACTCTTCCCCCCCCTTCGGTGCCCCTGGTCATAGCTTAAGGCCCTAAAGTTCCTTTCAATCGTCCTCATGAAATTTCAGCATTGGTTGAAAGAACATTCGGTGGTATGAGATCTACTTCTGAGATTAAGGACGTATATTTGGCGTTTTTAAAGAGACTTCTCTACTGTCCTACTCCGAAATCTAAAAATTATACAGTATCAAACGAAAAAGGTTCCTTCTGTCCATATTTCTCTGCACCTTCGCATAGGAATTCGTTTTGTGTAATTTAAAAAAGTCTTTCTCGTCAAATTTACAACAAAATCAAAATTTAGGGCGACAGCGAAATCCAAGATGCGAACAGTAGAGAAACTCTACCACGTCTAAATCAAAGGGATTTACCAACCAGGCGGCTTGGATTTGAAACATTCATTAAAATTGAGGATAAGTCAAGAATATAATAAAAGACTGAGAAAAAAATTCAAATAAATTTGCTGTATAATTTTAATGAAAAAATTCAATTAACATTACATTATTTAAGAGATAAAACAAAATGATTCAACATATTAAGACAAGAGCATTAAAATTCGATACTACAAGACAGACCAAAATTTAACTTTAACTCGCCTTTCATTATTCTGTCTTGTCTTCGTGACTAATTTCATATGAACGAGTAAAAAAATAATCATTACTAACACTTTCAACCCCTATAAAATTTTTTGGAGTCGTTTTCAAAATTCTGCAATCATGATGAAACGTATGTTTAACTTCTACTACTAAATCCGCAACACCGTTATAATTTTCACCGAGTTGTAAAACAGATCGCAGATCCGAATCTTTATGCGAATCAAACGTATAAATGTCACCGTCATAAGTCTCATCTTTTAAAATATATACATACTTTATCGCTTTCTCGTTAACTTTCGGGAAATCATAAAGAACAACAGGATTGCGATACAACCTAAGCTCAGTTATTAAATCTTCACAAAAAGCCACGTTTTTAATTTTAAGCTTTTCTATTATAATATCCCCGGCTTTTACATTGAACCACGCACTGCGCCTTGAATCTATAGTCGTTTCAATTTCAGATGTACTCGTTAAATTCTCAACATACTTTAAAAAATCTTTCTCATTAAAAAAATTTTTTCCCAATTCAGACTGATGAAAATCGAAAAAAGCTCTTATCGTTTCGAAGCAAGAAATGTTACAACATTTCAAAATATCAGGATGTTCTTCGAAAAACGTTTTAATATCAACTGTCTTATTATTTTTAGCCAAGTACTGCGCCCCCCATTTGAAAACATTATTCAATACAAAAGAATCCATTTCGATTTTTTGCAGCAAACTTCCCAAAGGCTCTGGCTCCAGTAGCAAGTAAAATCTCTCATCACTAAACAATCTGTTCAACAACTTATTCCCTATTAAAAAATCCATCACGTTTCTCATCAATTCATCGCAATTACAAACAAAAGCGAGATTTAAAGCCAAGCAAGTATTTTCATCGAGAATGGTAGGTTGTAATATGCCAATGCATTTCTTTAAAAATTTCTTTGCTTCGTATTTGCAAGCGATTGGAAATATCAGCAAAGCGTCTATAACCGAGCAATCTCGAAATTTCATTATGCAATCTAAAAATAATTGAAATGTTTCCTTATCGTAGTCTGGTATATCAACAACACTATCTTCAGTTTTGGAGAATAACGTTGGAAACTGGAAGCATTTGGCTGAAAGCATGCCTTTGTTAACTGTGATAATTCCTCCGTCATTAAATTTGAGGGTCCCATCTGCATAGATGCGGTAGAATACGTCTTTCTTCCAGTTCGATGCCTGCGCCTCAACCTACAGAAAAAAAAGAAACAAAAGATGTAGGCATCTGCATCGCATAAAGAATTGAATTTTTCATAAGATTATTAGTTAAATTATCACGAATAACATGCAATTGAATTATATGTTGTAAAAAACACCAGGAAAAAGTAACGTTAGTTCTTGGTGACTTCGCACACTGGTTAGTGAATGAAGAATCTCAAGAGCCAAACTCAGCACAAACTCTTAGAGTTTCAAATACGACTGTGAAATTCGAAACGCAACTCTGGAATTATGGCAAAGCCATGATTCATAGGCTATGTCGAGCTCCTTCCTCCGACTGGATAGGCAATATCAATTTGAGGCCGATCACCTATTCTTAGCTTATGCAGAAGCGAATTAAGGCGCAGGTTATGCAATATCAACTTGAGGTCTCGAATATATAAGCTAAATATAGGTTTTAGATTCGTGACGTCACGAGCACATTGCCTATTGTGAAACTGAGGATGTGTTCTGTAAAAATGAGACATTCAACAAATCAAAAATTCTTATTTTATTTCAAATCCAAAACGAAAATTTCAAGTTTCTAACACGAATCCAACAAATAGTTTGACAAATTAAAAAAATACAATTATCAAAATTAATTAATAACTTTTATAACCAAAAAAATTTAACCCAACCTCGGCTTTTTCGCATTTGTTTTCTCTTCATGACAAATTTCAAACGAATGAGTAAAAAAATAATCATTACTAACATTTCCCACTCCTGAAAAATTTTCGGGAGTCATTTTCAAAATTCTACAATCATAATGAAACGTATGTTCAATTTCCACTCTTAAATCCAAAAGGGCATCAACGTTCGGATCAAAAAACAAAAGAGCGCAAACGTTTTTCCGTTGTATATTGGCCATTCTTTCAGACTTGCTTGATTTCAGAATTATATTGTTAAAACTAGGAGCATCATTGTATTTTAAAATAAAATAATCAGACAATATTAACTTCTCATCTTTATCTTTCGGGAAATCGTAAAAAACAACTTCATTTCGAAAAACTTTGCAAGTGGTAACATAATTCTTATAAAAAGCCACGTTTTTAAGAATAAGAGTTTCTGTAACGACCTCTCCGGCCTTTACAATAAACCAGGTACTTTTCCTCGAACCTGATGTCTTTCGAGATGTCTTCGTTAAAGTTTCAACATGCTTAAGAAATTCATTACCGGTAAAAAAATTTTTCCCCAATTCGGATTGATTGAAATCGAAAAACGCTTTTGTCGTTTCGAAGCAAGATATGTTCAAACGTTTTAAAATATCAGGATGTTCTTCGAAAAAGGTTTTAATATCTTTTATCTTATTATATTTTTAGCCAAGTATTGCGCCCCCCATTTAAAAATATTGTTCAACACAAAAGAATCCATTTCGATTTTTTGCAGCAAAATTCCCAAAGGCTCCGGCTCCAACAACAAATAAAATCTGTCGTCATTAAATAATCTGTTCAATAATTTGTTCTCAATTAAAAAATTGTTAACGTTTTCAATTAGTTCACGACAATTACAAGCGAAAGCGAGATTTTAAGTTAGGCAAACATTTTCATCGAGGACTGTGGGTTGTAATTTGCGAATGCATTTCGTCAGAAATTTTTTAGCATCATATTTGTAAACGATTGGGAAAATCATCAAAGCGTCCGTAACAGAGAAATCTCGAAATTTCATTAAGCAATCTAGAAATAATCGAAATGTATCGATATCGTATTCTGGTATATAAACAACGTTGTTGCGAGATTTGGAGAATAAAATTTGGAATAGAGAGCATTTGGCCGAAAGCATGGCTTTGTTAACTTTGATAATTCCTCCGCCATTGAACGCGAGGAGCCCATCTGCATAGATGCGGTAGAATAAGTCTTTCTGCCGGTCCGGTTCTGGTACGTTCACCTAAAGAATAAACAGAAAAAAAAAGATGTAGCGTATGAATATGTATCATTTAAGTTTTGTAGTGTTTACTACTTATGTTACAAGAACAAGCAATTTTATCACTTACGAAGAAATTTGGTGTTCTTTGGAGCATGACGAGGGGCATCGCAGATTCCCGTGCTCAGAGGTCGACCTACCCGTAATGGCACCTTCAGAAGGCAGGACTCATATTAGCGAATTAAATGGCCAAAATATTCTAGTTAAAACTTGAGCCTGATTTCCTCTTTGTTTATAAAATTTATGATATTTCTCATTTGCTCGTTCCAAGAAATAAGCAAGTCACGATATAGCCTCATTTTAAAAGCTACTAGCTTTCTCTTTTATATCCGCCTTTGTCACCCATGAAAAAAAAACAGAGAAGATATAATATTAAATGTTATGAAATTAGACCTGCAGCACAGGTTCCACAATCTCATTGGAGCAATTATAGTTTGCTGAATCCAAACCTGACTTTACTTAACTAACTCTGCACGGATATGGATATTAACAAAAGACGTAAACAAATTCAAGAGTTCAAAATTTATTTTTTAAATTAAAACTAGAGTTACATTCTTAGATGAATTTAACAGAAAACCAAAAATCGTTAACGTATTAGAAAGAAAGAAAATCAAAATAAGTTTTCATGAATCAACAAAGATTTAACTTAATCTCGGCTTTTTTGCATTTTTTTTCATATTATGAGAAATTTGAATCGAATTAGTAAACCAATAGTTGTCATCAGCATTTCCCATCTCCTCAAAATTTTGATTGGTTGTTTTTAAAATTCTACAATCATAATTAAACGTGCGCTTAATTTCTATTTCTAAATTCGAAAGAGCATTTACATTCAGATCCATTTTTAAACTTGAGCAAAGGTTTGGTGAACATATATTTCCCATGTTTTCATACCTGTTTTCTTTGATGATGACTTTTTTGAAGCCATCATTAATTTTCAAATTATAATCATAAATTAATATTTTATCATTCTCGCCTTTTGGGTAATCGTAAAGAACAACAGCATTACGAACCACGTAGCAGACAGTATCGTACTTATTATCCAAAGCCACGTTTTTAACTTTAAGTTTTTCTGCAATGACCTCCCCGGCCTTTACAATAAACCACATACTTTTTCTCAAACCTGTAGATATTTGAGATACATTCGTTAAATTTTTAGCATATTCGCGAAAATCATTATAACAGAAAAAATTTTCCCCGTGATTAGACGAATCGAATTCAAAAAACGCTTCCATTGTTTCAAAACAATGAATGCTCAAGCAATTACGAATATTAGGATGTGCTTCGAAGAAAGTTTTAATACCCATTGTTGTCTTATTTTTAGCCAAGTACTGCGCTCCCCACTTAAAAATGTTGTTCAATACGAAAGAATCCATTTTGATTTTTTGCAACAATATTCCCAAAGGTTCCGGCTCCAACAGCAAATAAAATCTGTCATCATTAAACAATCTGTTCAACAAGTTGTTCTCTACTAAAAAATCCTTTACGTTATTAAATAGTTCATCGCAATGATTAGTAAAGGCGAGATTTAAAGTCAAACAAGTATTTTCATCGAGAGTTGTGGGTTGCAATATGTCAATGCACTTTTTAAGAAATTTTTTTGCTTCGTATTTCAAAATGATCGGGAATATTAACAAAGCGTCATTAACTAAACATTTTCTAAATTTCATGACGCAATCTAGAAATAACTTGAATGTTTCTAGGTCGTAATCTGGTATCACAACGATGCTTCTACGAGATTTTGAAAACAACGGAAAAAATAATGAGCATTTGGATGAAAGGATAGCTTTGTTCACTTTGATAATTCCTCCGCATTTAAACTTCAAGGTCCCATCTGCATATACGCGGTAGAATATGTCTTTCTCCTGGTCCAACTCTGCTGTCTTGACCTATAGAAGAGAAGAAAAAACAAGATGTAGGTACAAGATTCGCACTAAGAATTTGATTTTTCTATGGCTACTTATATTACATCAACATGCACCGAACAATATGCCGAACAATATGCAATGTCATAATTTCTGAAAAATCCTTTGCGAAGTTAAACAAAGGGCCTCCTGAAAGAATTGCTTACGAATCTAAATTAAAAATCATTAAAAACAGAAGGCAGCATTGAAAAACTTCGGCTGCCAACGCATTTTCGTCCTGAACATAAGCTCACTGGTTTTATAGTAGACTGTTAAAATAATGCAAACATAATGATTTTTTACTCTAACCCTTCGAATAAGCTCAAGCGTTTGCAGTGCTGAGCACGGTTGTAGATTTCTTAGTATCCTCCCAAAATAGCTAGTATTGTGAAAGAGGTATTTTGGTGCTAAGCACTAAAAAATCCAACCTGCATTTCAAATTCGCCCACGCCTATGCTGTTCTTTAAAATTTACCAGCCAAGCATAAGGAAAGTATTCATTCAATACTAAGAGCATGTTTGGTGATAATTATAAAAAGCTTTTGAATGAATCAACAATTTTTTATTTTGGTTAAAATTAAAAAACTCAACTTACATTAAAGCGAAGAATGTTTTGTAACAATTTTAAAGAAATATTATTTCAAAAATCAAAAATGTAACTTAATTTTACACATTTACTTTTTTATCATGACTAATTTCAACCGAACGAGTAAAAAAATATTCATTATCTTTATCTCCCGACCCTAGAAAATTCTCAGGTGTCATTTTCAAAATTCTACAATCATAATTAAAGGTCTGTTTCATTTCCACTTCTACATCGGAAAGAGAATTAACACTTTTATCAATTTTTAAAAGACTGCGAATGTTTCTGAAGCTTATATGTTTCCTTTCCTCAGACCTTTCAAACTTCAGAATGCCTTCGTTAAAAGCATCATTACATTTTAAAGTAAAATTGTACTCTATTAATTTATTATTATCATCTTTAGGGAAATCATAAAAAACAACGGCATTACGATAAACGCTGCACTCAGTTACGTAATCCTCATAAAAAGACACGTTTTTGATTTTAAAATTTTCTGTTAGGACCTCACCGGCCCTTACAGTAAACCAAGCACTTTTTCTAGAACCTGTAGTCTTCCCTGATAAAATTGTTAAATGTTCGACATGTCTGCGAAAATCATTATCGGTAAAGAAATTTTTCCCCAGATCAGATTTATCGAATTCAAAAAAAGCTTGAGTAGTTTCAAAACAAGATATGGTCAAACGATAACGAATATTCGGACGTTCTTCAAAAAACGTTTTAATGTTCATTGTTTTATTGTTTTTAGCCAAGTACTGCGCTCCCCACTTAAAAACGTTCTTCAATACGAAAGAATCCATTTCGATATTTTGCAGCAAACTTCCCAAAGGCTCTGGCTCCAGTAGCAAATAAAATCTTTCATCACTAAACAATCTGTTCAACAACTTATTCTCTATTAAAAAATCCATCACGTTTCTCATCAATTCATCGCAATTACAAACAAAAGCGACATTTAAAGTTAAGCAAGTATTTTCATCGAGAGTTTTAGGCTGTAATATACCAATGCATTTTTTAAGAAATTTTTTAGCTTTGTATTTGCAAGCAATCGGAAATATCAACAAGACATCGATTACTGAACATTCTCGAAATTTCATCACGCAATCTAGGAATAGTTGAAATGTTTCAAAATCGTAGTCAGATATGTGAACAATACTATCTTGAGACTCGAAGAATAATTTTTGAAAAAGTGAGCACTTGGATGAAAGCATCGCCTTGTTAACTTTGATAATTCCTCCGTCATTAAATTTGAGGGTTCCATCAGCGTACAGGTGATAGAACAATTGTTTCTGCCGGTCCAGTTCCGGAACCTCGACCTACAGAAAAAGAGAAAAAAACCTTTAGGCGAATTGACTAAACAACTTCATGTTTTTTCTTACTTGCTAATTATATAGTTTCACGAATAACATGCAATGCAATTGTTTGATAAGAATAAAATGCACAAGGGCATAATTAAAAATCATAGCTAACCAGCTAAGAAAACAGACGAAAATCGTCAACTTGAACCGGCATAAGAACAACAAAGACCACAGTTCCCTCTATTGTATTTAGCTCTGAGCAGTGGCCAAAACTTATCTTCGACCATAAAGCGACAAGATTGCACAGTTGTTGATCTCAAGAACTCTTTTCCAAGAATTATGGGGCAAATTGTTGCAGAAAAAATACAAGTTGTAAAACATTAAAAAATTTAATCATAGAAACTTGTTAACAGAAAAATTTAAAAATACAGTTTTTACAAAAAAAAAAAAAACTTTTAAAAAGAGTTATTTCTCCCTAATTTTTTTCTCGGTATGATCAACTTCAACAACATCAGTAAAAAATAAATCACCATAGCCATTATCCAAGGGTAAAAAATTTTTCGATGACGTTTTCAAAATTCTACAATCGACTTTCGGAATATATTTCACTTCTACTTCTAAATCGAACATTATATTCATCTTTCTATCGATTTTCCAAATATTACAAGCCGTTATACCTTTCCAAGTCTGATGCACAACAAAACTAAAACCCTTTTCATAGTCAATATAATTCGGCAAGTCGCTAAATTTGAAGCTATAAAACCTCTCCATTAAATTTTTCTCGACAGTTCCATATGGAATAATTTGATTCGTGAAAAAAGTGCATTCAGTGATATAATTCTCATAGCACTTCACTTTTTTAATGGTAAATTTTTCAGTGATAAATTCTCCTGCTTTTAAAACAAACCACGCAGCTTTTCTTTTATCAACTTCATGATCTTTCATGTATTTCCTCAAATCTTGGTAAGTGAAAAAATTTTTGCCGAGTTCGGATTCATCGAATTCAAAAAATAACGAAGTCGTTTCGAATGATGACAAAGTTAAATATTTAGCGATTCCGTGCTCAACAAAAAAAGATTTGAGTTCGATCTGTTTTTTATTTTTGGTTAAATAGTACTCCCCCCATTTAAAAATATTATGGAAAGTGTATGAATCCATATTGATATTCTTTAACAACTTTTCCATGGATTCTGGCTCCAGCAAAAAATAATACTTCTCATCA
The DNA here is from genome assembly GCA_023512825.1 of Liposcelis brunnea. NCBI lineage: Eukaryota > Metazoa > Arthropoda > Insecta > Psocodea > Liposcelididae > Liposcelis > Liposcelis brunnea. The sequence continues at coordinate 6,436,981 of CM042073.1, read as the reverse complement.
TCTAACAACTGATTAAAAAATTGGTTTTTGGCTAAAAAATCCATTACATTTTTAAACAATTCATCGCATCCGCAAAACGAAGCAATGTTCAATGTTAAACAAAGATTTTCGTTGAGAGTAGACGGCTGTAAAATCCGAATACATTTCTCGATTAATTTTTTCGTTTCATATTTCCAAGCGATCGGGAATATTAATAATGCGTCGATTATGGAGCATTCTCGAAATTTCATTAAACAGTCTAAGAATAAATGAAAAGCAGTAAAATCATAATCGTAAATGTTGATGACTTTGTCAGAAGATTCAATAAACACATTGTGGAAGATTCCACTTTTGATTGAAAGCGTGCTTTGGTCAACTTGAATGATTTTTCCATCATTGAATCTCAAAGTTGCATCTGCAAAGTCTTGGTAGAAAACCCGTTTCTTCCTTTGTAATTCCGTGCCCTCCACCTAGAAAAAAGAGAAAAAGAGGTGTAGTGACCCTTATCTCTTAGCAGTGGAAGGCAGGTATCGACAAACAAACCCTTTGGTTAATCATGCTTTGTTAGATTTTGTTTTTGGATTCTTTCGGACAAACTAGCAACGTCAGAATATTTTGAGGATCTTTGAGAAGCCTTGGAAAGTAAAGAAAAATAAATTTGGGCAGGAAAAGTCCAAGTAAAGACTGTTCTCCATCCATGAAATGCAGTACCGGGTTATCGGCAAGAACGTAGCCTAAAAAATGGCGCTGGGCCTTCGTTGAGCTGTTTCTTATATTCCTAAATTTATTATTCTTCTTCTGGACTGTTTTTTAACAGTGACTCTACTGGTCGATGAAAACGTAACCAAACACGCGTAACAATCACAGTCATTCAATTTCAAAAAAGAGCAACATACGTATATATGCGCACGGAAAGAAACCAGTCAGAATTTTTCACAGTTTTGGGAAACATGCGAGTAAAAAGCCAAGCAGCATGTAATTAAAAATGCATATATTGAAAGAAATAATAAAATTAAAGACTTTTAAACTTAAAGTTTTAAATGTGTTACGAAGAAAACAATTTAAGATTTAGAAAAACTAAGCTAAATGAATGAAAAACCTGCTTCAGAAAAACCTCGAAAACCTTCAAGAAAATGGCTCACTAGACTATTTTAAAAATAAATGAATGAAGTCATTTAACAGCCAACAAAATCAATTATATGAATGCCGTTTAAGGTTTTTCATGCACAATAGTCTCTACACTTTTAACAAAGTACAAATTTCTCTCATTAACTTTACTTGGTACTAAATTATCCTTCGGCGATGTTTTTAAAATTCTAAAATCAAAATTGAACGTATATCTTAAGTCAATCTCTATATCTTGTATACAACTGGCAGAATTATGAAAAATTTTGAGACGGTAAAAAATATATTTTCCTAAAATATACTTTAAAGGATCCCAAAAATTATGTTTACAAAACTGATTTCCAATGTGTTTTAAATTGTAGGAAACCTCAACATCAGTAGCATGAATTGTATCACTTTCAATGAAATCATAGCAAATAAGAGGATTCCGAAAAAATCTGATTTCCGTGATACGATTCTGAAAAAGCGGGACTTGTTTAACTAAAAATTTTTCTGTTATTTGTTCTCCGGCTTTTATCTTGAACCAAGCACTTTCCCTGGGTTCAAAACCGAATTCTCCGACATGAAGCCAACATTCGTGGCTCGAAAAAAAATTTTTCCCTAACTCAGTTTTGTTAAATTCAAAAATTGAACTTGTTGTTTCAAAACATTCCAATGATAAATAACGAAAGATGTTATGTTTTTTCAAAAACTGTTTTGTATCGACTCTTCTTTTTTGATTCTTCCTCAAGTAGTTATCAGCCCATTTAATTACATTCATTAGCACGTACGAATCCACATCAATTTTACTCAGCAACTTATCCATGGATTTAGGTTCTAAGGAAAAGTAATACTTCTCTTCATCCAATAATTTGTAAATAAGGTTTTTCTTATCCAAAAATCCCGTCATCATATCTGCTAATTCGTCACAATCACAAATTAAAGCCATATTTAAGATCATGCAAGTGTCGTCGTTTAATGTTGATGGTTTCAAAATATCAATGCATGATTTAATAAAGCTTTTGGCTTCGTATTTCACGGCTATAGGAAAAATTAGCAACACATCAGTGGTAGTATATTTTTTAAAATCCATCAAACAGTCGAGGAATAATTTGAAAATCGTCGAATCATAATCTTTGATGTCGATTACAAACTTGGGTGATGAATTGCGGAACAATTGATCGAAAACAGAGCTTTTAGCAGCGAGAGAACATCTGTTAATGCTGATGGTTTGGCCGTCGTCAAATCGAAAGGTTCCGTCAGCGTAAGCTTTGTAAAATACTTCCTTTTTCCTTTCTAGCTCCGAATCTTTCACCTACGGAAAAAGAAAAATGAAGACGTTTGTAGAAACAAATATTTCATGGCACAGGGGGGGGGGGGGGGGGGGGGGGGGAGAGGAGGAAAAGCAGTTAAGTTATAAATCAATTATTTATTAAACATCATTTTCCTTCACCGAATACAAAGATGAAATGGCCAATATTTGCTTTAATGTAAATGATTTACATTAATTAATGATTTTTTAATGTAACATGCAAAATAATTACAATCAAGCGACTATTAAATCTTTAATCTAAGTTTTAAATTTACTAATACTTAATTCATCTTTAAGTACCTCAGATTTTACAAAAATATTGCGTAATGCAAAAACATCATGAATTGCAACAAGGTTTAAAATTAATTAACTACGGATTTTTATAAATAACTTTGACGGATTCAACCAAATATAAATTCTCATCGGTGGGCTCGAGAGGAACAAAATTATTTGGAGATGATTTTAAAACTCTAAAATCAGCATGAAATAAAAATTTTACTTCTATATTTATGTCAGAAATAGTATTAGCAGCTTGGTGAACTATTTTTAAAGGATATCTAACGTCTTCTCTAAGCACTGATGATACTTTTTCACACCATTCTGTATTGGTTACTTTGGTTTCGTTTTCATTTAAATCGCAAGAGAAAGATATTTCTATAAATTTGAATTTATTATCTTCTAAACTGTCGTAGCAAATAATTTTGTTCCTGTAAACGTTGATTTCTACTAACATGCCTTTGACAAGTACGACGTCCTTTATAACCAGTTTTTCAACAAGAGTATCACCGGTTTTAACGTTACACCAAGAACTTTTCCCATTTTTGTATCCTTCATCTTTTATATGATTCGCAATTTCCTCAAAAGTAAAGAATTTTTTCCCTAATTCTGATTCATTAAAATCATACATTGAACTGGTCGTTTCAAAGCAATCCAGTCTTAAATAATCGATTATATCGTGTTCGATAAAAAAAGATTTAACATCCATTAACGTTTTCTGTTTTTCCTTTAAGTAATTATTTGCCCACTTGAAAACATTCGTTACAACGTACGAGTCCATTAGAACCCAACCTAACAATTCCCTTACTGATTCAGGTTCTAAAAGCAAATAGTATTTTTCATCGTCTATTAATCTATGAAAGCAATTTTTCTTTTCGAAAAAATCAAATATAACATCGATTAATTCTTGACATTGGCAAAATAAAGCAGTGTTTAACGCCAAACAAACATTTTCGTTTAAATCCTTAGGTTTAAGAACATCAATGCAATCTTTGATCAGTCTCTTGACTTCATATTTCCATGCGATAGGGAAAATCATCAATGCGTCGATGACGTTGAACTCTTGAAAGCCCATCAAACAATCCAGGAACAGCTTAAACGTTGTCCAATCATAGTCCTGAATATCGATGTTCTTTTCAGGAGGCGCATTATTAAATAATTGATCAAACGCAAGACTTTCAGCCGCCAGGAAACCACTGGAAACTTTGATGATTCTGCCGTCACCAAAACGGAATGAAATGTCTGCGTACCTCTCATAGAAAATCTCTTTCTTCCTTGTGATTTCAGCAGCTTTGACCTACGAAGAAGAGAAAGAGATTACTTCAATTTCGGATTGACAACGCAACAAAATATGTTAAGGTCTTTGATCCGGACAAATAAGTAAAGCAGATGGTCGAAAAAGTTATATTAAAGCCATTGCTCATCCAGGGTGTCTACCAGAAATCCAAAATCAAAATATAGGACAAAATAGTCGAAGTTTTATTGTTTTTAAAGATGCCAGACAAAGTTATTAAATAATTGATCGAATGCTGCACTTTCAGCCGCAAGGAATAATGCTGCGAACTTTGACGGTGCTGCCATCTCTAAATCGGAATGTTACGTCTGCGTACCTCCCATAAAAAATTTCTTTCTTCCTTGCGATTTCTCTTCCTTGAGTTTCTTAACAAATAAAATTAAATTTACTCACAGCAAAATCACAACAATTTTTACTGGACGTGCCTGAAGCAAATTAAATCCAATTGATTGAAAAAAAAAGAAAAATTTATTGAACAACATTTTATAGAAACGTGAAAACAATTTTGTTAATAGGAAATAAAAGAAGTAAATCAAATAAATTCAAAATATGAATACAAAATTGACTAATCACAAGCGGGAAAAATAATTTCTAATTCTAAATTTTAAAACGAAGTTTTGAAAATTATAGTATAGTCATCATACAGACGTTGGTATCATCTCTTTCCCATTAAGGAAGAAATGAGTTTTTTTAACATTCTTAATTTAACTTTTTTTGTATAACTTCAACAGATTCTATGAAACTTAAATCGGATTCACTTTCACCATTTAAAGTAAAACCTTTTGGTGATTGTTTTAAGATTCTTCCGTTACCATAAAAAGTAAATTTTACATTTACAATTACGGCCTTTAAAAAGACAGAATCATACCCTGGCCAAATCATTTGGAAATTATACCTAAATTTATTAAAAGAATCCCTAATCCTTTCCAGATCTTCTGAATAATGCTTGTTATTGCATATTACGCAACTTCCCAGACTGCAAGACAGATCAACACTTAAAAATGTTTTCGTTTGATCTTCGAAATTATGATAAGGAATACAGTGTTTTCGAGTAATAATTACTTCTGTGATTGAATTTGTAAATAATGTTATATCTCTGATCAAAAGCTTTTCAATAAGAACTTCATTTGCTTTTACTTTAAACCACGAGCTTCTCCTACCAGAACCTTTCACATGCTCCCAACATTCCTCGGCAGAAAAAAAATCTTTCCCCAGTTCTGATTCATTAAAATTTGAAATAGAACTCTTAGTTTCAAAGCAGCTCACACTTAGACGATACATAGGAAAATCGTTTTCTATAAAAAAGGATTTCAAATCCCCTAATTTACGGTTTTTCTTCATGTAATTGTTAGCCCATTTAAAAATGATTTCCATTATGTAAGAATCAATCCCAACATTCTCTAAAAGCTTTTTCATCGAATTTGGTTCTAAATGCAAGTAATATTTTTCGTCGTCAAATATATCGTGAAAAAAATTTTCGTCTTTAAGAAAACCAACTAAATTAGAAATCAAATCTTTACATTGGCAAAACATAGCCATGTTTAACGTCAAACAAAAATCTTCGTTTAACTGAGAAGGCTGAAGAATCTTGATGCATTTTTTAATCAATTCCTCTGCTTTGTATTGCCAAGCGATTGGGAAAATTAGCAACGCATCAGTAACGGAACATTTTTGAAAGCCCATTAAACAATCCAAAAATAGCTTAAAAGTAGTTAAATCGTAATCCTGGATATTGATAATATTTTCGGGAGCTGCGCGGAACGATTGATTGAATGAACTATCTTTACTCGCAAGGTAGCCGCTGCAAACTTTGAGAGTTGTACCATCACTGAAGCAAAAGGCGGCACTAGTATATCCCTCATAAAAAACTTCCCTTTTTCTTTGAATTTTCGGATCCGGAACCTACGAAATAAGAAAAGAAAAAGGTACTTCAGCAATAGGATTTTCCTTCGTATAAATTCTAATTCTAATTGAAATGAAAGATAAAGGGACTTTGTAAGTTTTTTAAAATGGTAAAAATCTTAAAGGAAAAATCAGTACAAGTGAGCAGGGCTGCGAATCCGATTAACTTTTAATCGGAATCGAAATCGGAATCAGGAAAAATATTGCCCTTATCGGAATCGGAATCGGATTCAAACTTGACTTTTCTGAAACTAATCGGAATCGGATTTGGAATCGGCTTCAGCGCAAAACATTTTTTGTCTACAGTCGCAATTAGCATCTTAAAATATGCTATCTAGCAACCGCAATCGCAATCGAATAAATAGTCGGCATGATGACGAGGAGAATAAATTTGTACGGAAGCCCTGAAGGGTCATGCTAGTTGTTCATTGCCCGCTGCCAGTTCCGGAACAAGCAGCGGGCAATGAACAACTAGCATGACCCTTCAGGGCTTCCGTAAATTTGTACCAGGTGAATAACAGTCTTATCATATTTATTATTACGAAACAACTTCCTGATCCTTCAAGAATTTAGCCATTTTAAAAAACTTTTGACTTGTCCAGAAAAAAAAAATTTAAAGAAAATTTGAGTCAAATTTTTAAAAATTTAGATGAAAAAAATTTTTTGAATTTGTTTTTGATCCTTAGCTTTGGTTTTTTTTATGACAGATACTTCTGATCATTTTTTGGGGTGATCGAAATCGGAATCGGCATCTCGTAAATTATCATAAAAATCGGGATCGGCGGCGCAAGTCAAAGGTCCGATCAGAATCGAAATCGGAATCACAAAAATTTATTCAGCTAATCGGAATCGGAATCAGATTCGCAGCCCTGCAAGTGAGGTGCGGAAAAACTTACTTGAAGTGCACAAAAATTATTCTCGATCTTGTTTAACGAAAACGAAACTGGAAAATCCTTTGAAGAGTTATTTAACATTTCTTCCGCCTGTAGCTGAATTAGTCAATGCCTCAAAAATTGATCGCTGATTTTTTTAAAATATATTTATTGAGAGATTCTGCGAACATTGACTTCATAGCTGCAGTAAGAAAAAACCAAGGATCCATATATTTGCTCCGAATTAGCCGCAACATTTACTTCCAACTAATTTTATCAAAGCATAAATCATTTTAATGTGAAGGAAGAAATCCGGTGACTAATATTTCTACAATCAATAAACACTGATAAATTCAGTTTGAAATTTTTTTAATAATGAATATTTTTAGGTACAAAACTAAATAATTAAAGTGAACATCAAAATAAATTTTAGTTAAGTCTAACTTTTCTTATTAAATATAAATCTTCCCGTTTTCTTTCGACCGAAGCACTATCTTCTGGCGAGTTTTTCAAAATTCTGCCGTCACCATTAAATGCGAACTTTACTTTAACTAATAATGTAGATGGCTCAATGCAAAAATTCGTACGCCGTGTTAGTTTTACAAAATACAACGTATTTAACCTTGTATCAACTCTAATGTCAAAGTCTCCTTCGTCTTGGCGAACCGAAGTTATAACCCCAACAGTTATATGAACAATATCTTTTTTTGTATCATAACGCATCCTCGGACCACTATAAAGAAAAATTGTTGTCACTTGGGAAAACCTTACATTTTTAATTAAAAATGTTTCAATGAGAGTATCATCAGTTTTAATTTTAAACCAAGCACTTTTTCCATTTTTCCAACCAAATTCATTTACATAGGTCCAACACTCCTCAGGACTAAAAAATCCCTTTCCCAATGCGGAGTTATCAAATTCTGAAATTGAACTGGTCGTTTCGAAGCATTTCAAAGTTAAGTAATTAATAATGTTGTGGTCTTTAAAAAAAGATTTTACATCTACAGATTTGTTGCCTTTCTTCTTCAAATAATTATCCGCCCACTTAAACACGTTTACGAGTATGTACGAATCCATATTAACTCTACTTAACAATTCTCTTACTGACTCAGGTTCTAAAACCAAGTAATATTGTTCATTATCCAACAGTTTGTGAAAATACTCACGTCTCTCCAAAAAATTGAATAAAATATTAATTAATTCTTTACATTGACAAAATAAAGCCAAATTTAAAGTTGGGCAAAAATTCTCATTTAGATCCTTAGCAGGCGTAAGAACATCGATACACTTTTCGATTAACTTCTTTAAATGAAATTGCCAAGCAATGGGAAAGATTAATAACGCATCAATAACGGTGCACTCTTGAAAACCCATGAAGCAATCTAAAAAAAGTTTGAACGTCGTGCTATCAAAATCCAGAATATCAATGATTTTATCAGAAGACGAACTCGCAAACAATTGAATGAATTCATCACTTTCTGCCGCAAGAAAACTGCTGGAAACGTTGATGACTTTGCCATCGCAGAAACGGAACGAAGCGTCAGTGAATAGTTCATAGAAGACACGTTTCTTTCTCTGAATTTCTGGATCCTGAACCTAAGAAGAAGAAAAAAACCGAGCTGTATTTAAATGAAATTATGTAAATTTCTCAAGCTGAAAGTAATTAAATATTAACAAGAAATCAGAAAATCTAAGAATTTCAATTGCATACCTAAGTCTTAGTCCAAGGTCTAAGGCATAGTCAGCTAAACCCGGATTTGTAATAGTTTTACTTTGCTCAGCCTAGACCTTTAGAATGTCGAGGCACTTCAGGTCAAACTTCTAGCAAATCTAGCAGTTTCAGTTTAAACTTATAACAGCTGGCTCGGTTGTGACTCCAAATTAAACCTCGCTTTCAAGAAAAATAAAGGGGCTTTATTGATTATCTTTTATAATAATTTTAAGAAATTCTATTTAGTAAATACAGTATTGTAAAATGGAAACAATAATACTACAAAAGATGATTTTTTTTAAAACAAACAAAAATTAAACAATTTAAGTGAACGAGAACATAAATTTAAATTTTTAAATATAGGTAATTGTAAACAAAGAAGTTTCAAATCTTAAATGTTATTATTCAAATCCAGTTCAAAATTTGCAGTATTCGTTTTGAAATCGACTCGCTTAAAAGTCATTATACAAAATAGCTTAAAAAACGATTTTTTTTTTTGGTACGCACTAAAATAACATTTAGTTATTAATTTGACTTGATTAAATTTTTGTTTTTTTTGTTTGTTTAAAAATTTTTTCTTTACTCTCTTCCTGTTTAATTTGGATTTGTCTGATGAAATATAATTCCTCGCTACTTCTTTTGATCTGCAAATTTTCTTCTGGCGATCGCATTAAAATTCTACCGTTACAATTAAATTTTATTTTTATTTTAACATTCAAGGCTGGCACAAGACAAGAATTCTCACGCCAGATTATTTGAAAATAACCGTCAGTACCTGGAATCATTATACTTCGGTTAATATGCGCAGTTTGTTCAAAATTTTGGCCAGACAAATCAGCGGTTATCTGAATCGCTAAAATTTCGTCACATGAATCTTTATAAAGCACTCTTTCATCGGTAAAAAAATTTACCATTGTTGAAGAATTTTGGAATAATGTTATGTTTTTGATCTCAAATTCTTCAATGAGAACATCATCAGTTTTTATTTTAAACCAAGCACTTTTTCCTTTATTCAAGTCGCAAGTTTCAATATAAGACCAACACTCCTCCGGACTAAAGAAACCCTTTCCCCATTCGGATTTGTTGAATTCAATAATCGAACTGGTCGTTTCGAAAGCTTCTAATCCCAAATGTTCAATAATACCTTGCTCGATTAAAAATTGTTTCCTATCGATCGATGATTTTTGTTTCTTCTTTAAATAATTATCTGCCCAAACAAGTATATTTTTTAAATGGTAAGAATCTTTCTTTATAACCGTCCGATTTAACATTGCCTTTACTGACTCCGGTTCTAACAACAACAAAAAAGTTTGATTGTCCAACAATTCATAATCATAATAGTGATCGGTTGTAAATAGAAACTTAAATAAAACATCAACGAGTTTTTTACATTGGCAGAACAAAGCCATGTTTAACGTCAAGCAAACGTTTTCATTCAGTTCAGTAGGTTTAAGGATCTCGATGCACTTTTTGATCAATTCCTCTGCTTCGTATTTCCATGCGATAGGGAAAATCATCAAAGCATCAATGACGGTACACTCATGAAACCCCATTAAACAATCCAAAAATATTTTAAAGGTCGTTAAATCATAATCCTGAATATCGACAACATTTTCAGGAGATAAAGTAAGAAACAGTTGATTGAATTCACACTTTTCAGATGCAAGGTAGCCACTGCAAACTTTGAGAGTTGTACCATCACTGAAGCGAAACGCAGCATTAGCATACGTGTCGTAAAAAACTTTTCTCTTTCGCTCGACTTCCAGATCCTTGACCTACGAAAAGAAAGAAAAAGAAAGCTGTACTACAATCAAAACCTCTTTTGTCCGTATCTTAATTCTAATTACATCAAGAGATCCAGAGCTTTCAAAACGAAAACAACGTCAAACGACAGTAGAAATAATTGACCAAAGCAATCATTTCGTTTAGAAGAGCATAAATTTTGAAAACTACAAGGGGAAAAAAAGGTTCAGAGTTAGCCTGATAAATTATTTTTAGAATCGAAATTTATTCGGAAAAAAACGGAAATATAACAATAAATCTCTAGAGTAATCTTAAAAAATTCTATTAATTAAAAACTTTATACAGAAATTATAACAGATTTTTAAGAAATAAAAAACGTAATTGTAATATGTTTCAAAATAAATTTTTTCAAAAAGTCATCAGCCAATAATGCTGAGTCTCCACTTGTGAGTTAATCAACAACTTTGATTATCTTTTCTTGTGCATTAATCTTTAAACCAAAAGAAATATGGTTTTTTTTAGTCAATGGCGTTGCTTGTCCAAACATTTTTCGTGTTTTTAGATGTTCGTTGATTTAAAAAATAAAAGGAATTCGATGGTAAAAAAGTTAATCCACAAGAAAAGTTAATCAAAGTTGTGGATTAACTCACAAGTGGAGACTCGGCATAAGAGTTTTTCATAAGCAAAATAATTAGTTCTTGGTTCGAACTATAATATTTAACCATTGTCTTATGAAAGAACTCAGTTTAAGTGTTTTAGTTCTTTCAAAAATATTTATTTAAGCTTTTCCTGTTTAACTCTGATATTTGCAATGAAATATAAATCTTCAAGGTTTCTCTTAATTGGTGGATAATCATTTGGAGATCGTTTTAAAATTCGACCATCGCTATTAAATGTCAATACAACCTCAACGGTTATAGTTGGAACAATGCAAGTATTTGTACGATGCAATATTCTTACGTAAAAAACAATGTTCTCCAAAGATTCACATTTTATGTCAAAATTTTGACTAGACGAAGTAACAGATACTTCAACATCAAAAAAATCCCTACCCTCATACAGAATTATCCGATTGGGATAAATACATACTTTTATAACTGAATTCTGCAACAAAGTTATGTCTTGAATATCAAATTTTTCAGCAAGAGTATCTCCAGCTTTTACTTTCACCCAGGTAGATTCTCCTTTTTCGTATTTACCAGTATTTATATGAGCGAAAATTTCTTCAGGAGTAAAAAAGTGTTTCCCTAATTCTGATTCATTAAATTCTAAAACAGAATTAATGGTTTCGAAAGCTTCTAATTTCAAATGTCGAATGATATTTTTCTCAATGAAAAAGGTTTTTATATCTACCGACGTCTTCTGTTTTTCCTTTAAGTAATTTTTACCCCAAATAAAAATATTTTTTAAATGATACGAATCGGCCGAATATATATCTAACAAAGTATTTATTGACTCTGGTTCTAACCGCAAGTAATAAGTTTCTTCGTCTAACAATTTATAAAAATAATAAAAATGATTTAATCTTAAAAAATTTATCAAAATGTCAATCAGTTTTTGACATTGACAAAATAAAGCAATGTTTAGAGTCAAGCAAAAATTCTCGTTCAGATCGCTAGGCTTTAAAATCTCTATGCACTTATCGATTAACTTCTCCGCTTCATATTTCCAAGCGATAGGGAAAATCAGCAACGCATCAATGACGGTACATTCATGAAAACCCATTAAACAATCCAGAAATAGCTTGAAAGTATTCAAGTCATAATCCTGGACATCGATAACATTTTCACGAGACGTGCTGCGAAATAACTGATGGAATGCACTTTTTTCAGCCGCAAGGAAGCCACTGCAAACTTTAAGAGTTGAACCATCGCTGAAGCGAAACGCAGCATTCGCATATTCCTCATAAAAAACTTCCTTTTTTCTCTGAATTTCTGGATCATTAACCTACGAAAAGAGAAAAAGAGAAGAGCTGTACTATAATCAAATATGCTTTTTGTTCGAAACTTAACTCTAATTACCACACTGAAAAATTAAGGACCTCAAAGTTTTTCAAACAAAAGCAACATTCTGCAACAAATTCAGCATACAAATTTTATTTTGTTTTTATTTTTCAAAATCATCGGGGAAAAAAGGTTCAGAAAATTACGCTTATTAGGTTCAGGATTTGCATCAGAAATCAATTTATAAGAAAAAAAAAAAGAAATCTTTTGAATTGATTTTAAGAATAATTTTAAAAAATTTTATTTCTTGGAAAAGATCATTTTCAAATTTTAACAATCATGAATTTTTAAAAAACCTACTAACCAATTATTTAATTACCATGAAAATAAATTGAAATTTAAAAAATAAAAGTAATTACGATAAAATAACATTTAAGTTTTGTTATGCCTAAATTAAAACTGTGTTTTTTGTTTTGTAAAAATGTTTGTTTGCTCTTTCTGATTAATTTCGACATTTCTAATAAAATATAAATCCTCACTGTTTCTCTCGATTAATAAATTCTTTTCTGGCGATCGCTTTAGAATTCTGCCGTCGCCCTTGAATCTAAATTTTAATTCAATTTTCAAGGTTGACGCAAAACAGATATTCTCATCCCAAAGGATTGTGAAACCAAAACAACAACCCAAAAAACGTCGGGTATTCCCTGCCTTCAAAATTTTGTTTAACAAACCACAGTTTAAAGTTACCGCGACCTCAAAATTATCGTTGTTGAAGTCATAACGCATTCTCTTATTGCTAAAAAGAATGATTTCTGTCACAGAATATGGAGCTAGTACTATGTTTTTGATTAAAAAATTTTCAATAAGAACATCGCCGGATTTTATTTTAAACCACTCACTTTTCCCATTTTCCCAACCGTAAGTTTTTACATGAGCCCAACACTCCTCGGGACTAAAAAATCCATTTCCTAATTCGGATTCATTAAATTCAGAAATCGAACTGGTGGTTTCAAAAGCTTTTAATGTCACATATCGAATAATATCATGCTCGATAAGAAAAGATTTAATTTCTGTTGATGTCTTTTGTTTTCTTCTTAAATAACTGTAAGCCCAAATAAATATGTTTTTTAATCGGTGCGAATCCATATTTATTTTTGACCAACCTAACAACTGCCTTACTGCCTCAGGCTCTAATAGCAGAAAATAAGTTTCATCGTCTATTAATCTATCACCATAAAATTCATCCAACCTTTCATAAAGAAAATAGTATAAGGCATCAATAAGTTCTTTACATTGGTAGAATAAAGCCATGTTTAACGTCAAGCAAACGTTTTCATTAAGTTCAGTAGGTTTAAGAACATCGATGCACTTTTTGATCAATTTCTCTGCTTCGTACTTCCTTGCTATAGGGAAAATCAGCAACGCATCAATGCCGGTACACTCTTGAAATCCCATTAAGCAATCCAGAAATAGCCGAAAAGTATTAAAATCATAATCCTGGATGTAGACAATATTTTCGGGAGCCGAACTAAGAAATAACTGATTGAATGCATGATTTTCAGTCGCAAGGTAGGCGCTGCTAACTTTGAGAGTTGTACCATCACTTAAGTGAAATGCAGCATTAGCGTACGTATCGTAAAAAACTTTCCTCTTTCTCTGGATTTCTGGATCCATAACCTATAAAAAGAAAAAAAAAAGATCTATACTTCAATCAGGTCCCTTTTTGTTCGTTAAGTCTAATCACATCAAAAGATGAGCTATCCAGTAATTTAGTATCAAGTAAGTGGACGCAAGATATAGTCAGATTTCATTTTGCTTTATAACTTTAATTGAAAAATTCTCAGGAATTATTTTATTGCAAATAAAAGGTCATTTTAAGTTTAAAAAAAAAATTTCTAAATAAATTTTAGCAAGATTTTCAAAATTTCGATTTATTACAGAAGTTCTTTTTGAAGTCTTACCATTACGATTTTTTTAGACTTACATATCTAGACTAGATATTTCAAGTAACATGAAAATAAAGTCAATTCTTGAAAAAATGGAACAACAAAAAAATAATACATTTAAAATTTACATCTTCTAAGATTAAAGTTTGGAAATTTTAATAACAGAGTCTTCAGTAAATCTTTGCAGTCATCATTCAAAATAATTCTAAAAAAACAATTTTTGTTTTTTCGTACAATGAAAAAATAATTTTTGAATATAAACTACAGATAAACCTAACAATTTCTTCTTTGTTAAGATAAGCTAGAAACAAGTTCATAATATATTTTTTATGTCTGCGTAATAGTTCCTTCAAAAATTTTCATTTAAGCTCTTTCTGATTAATTTGAACTTTTTCAAAAAAATATAAATCCTTTTGGTTCCTCACGACCGATGAATTATCTTCTGGCGCCTGCTTCAAAATTCTACCATCACTATTAAATGTGAACATTAATTCAACGTCTATACCCCGCACAGTACAATTATTCGTACGCCACATTACTTTAAAAAAATAGCAAAAATCAAAAAAAGTTCCAAATTTAACGTCTGCAATCACATCAAAATCCGGGCAAGACGAATCCGCAGATATCCGAATCTCAAAGACATCGCCAACATCATGATAATTTCTCCTATTATTACTAAAAATCGTAACCTGTGTAACTGAATTCTGAAAGAATGATAAATCTTTGATTAAAAATTTTTCGGTGAGAGTATCTCCAGCTTTTATTTCAAACCAAGCACTCTTCCCAATTTTTAACGAGTTACTTTCAACCCGGTTCCAACATTCCTCAGGGCTAAAAAACCCTTTTCCTAATTCGGAATTATTAAAATCTGAAATTGCACCGCTAGTTTCGAACCATTTTAATTCTAAGTAATCAATAATGCCATGTTCTTTGAAAAAAGATTTTAAATCCACAGTACGATTCCTTTTCTTCTTCAAATAACTATCCGCCCACTTAAATACGTTTATCACAACGCACGAATCCATTTCAACTTTATATATTATGTTTAATAATTCTTTCACTGACTCAGGTTCTAAAAGCAAGCGACAAGGCTCTTGATCAAAAAACTTATAAAGAAAATCCTGATTCTTGATTAGAAATTTTAATAAAATATCAGTTAATTTTCGACATTGGCAGAATAAAGCCAAGTTTAACGTCAAGCAGACATTTTCGTTGAGATCAGTCGGCTTAAGGATTTCGATGCATTTTTCGATCAACGTTTCTGCTTCGTATTTCCAAGCGACGGGGAAAATCATCAAAGCATCAATGACGGTACATTCTTGAAATCCCATTAAGCAATCTAGAAACAGCCTAAAAGTATTCAAATCACAATCCTGGATGTCGACGACATTTTCAGGAGCTGAACTGATGACCAATTGATGCAAAATACTCTTTTGAGAAGCAAGGTAGCCACTGCAAATTTTGAGGGTTGTACCATCACTGAAGCGAAACGTAGAATTGGCATTAATCTCATAAAAACTTTCTCTCATTTTTTGAGTTTCTGGATCGTCAACCTACGAAAAAAAAAAAAGATAGCTGTACTAGAAAAAACGACTTGAGCCCCTAATTCTAATGACATCAAAACAAGGACAATATTAATCTAGCAAACTGTATCCTCACCTGAACTGGCGCCATTGGACATTTGACCATCTCTAGTTTGTCCCAGCGGGCTTCAATTGCTCGAACGGGCCTAATTATCAGATCACGCTAAGCACAAATTTTTTAAACACATTCACCCGCGAATAGTTTGATATTTTCGGATGTGTCTCTTAGGTTAACTTCTACATTATGTGACTACAGCTTAGAAGTGACGGATTTACTTGCTTCGGGCCTTTAGGCAAAATCTTTGAGACCCCTTTACTCCAACTTAACTAAATATTAAACTCTCCTTCCAACAGCAGGTTTTTTTTGTTAAAAGAGGGTGGGGACCTATAATGCCCGCCTGGACATTGCGACCATCTAGTGGTATATTGTGCCATGCCATTACTATTTGATACTACGAATAGAGTTCACTAAAGAACTCCAGGACTTTTGTAGGGGCAGAAGCCCTAATCACCTGGGGTGAGGGGAATGCTTCTCCAAGGATTTTGAGCCGGCATGCGGAGGCAGCTACGGAGAAACAGAGGACATGCTCCGCCTTTGGCTCCGTTACACAGCCTGCAGATTTCACTTTCAGCCTTCCTCATTTTGTAGAGGTGGGCTCGAAGGTCGCAGTAGCCTGAAAGAAGGCCAGTGAGCTGGCAATTATTGGCTTTTACTAGGCTTGATTAATGATTTAAAACTGACATATGTCAACTCCCGTCTTCTAAATTTTATACTGGGCCTGGTCGAGCATTTTTTGGCGCCCCAGAGCTACTTAATTTTAAATGTGCCCCCAGATTTTATCAGAAGTAGATTTAGAGTCAGTGGTACAAAAGTGCGCAAATATTCCTGACATTAAAATCGGCCGAAGGCCGAGCAAAAAATTAGCAAATTTTTTTGCATTTCATGTGGTCAATAACGCTGATTTCGGGTCCCCTCAGAGCCAAGGCCCTAGGCAGTTGCCTAGTGGTAAATCCGTCACTGCGAGCTTGGGCAACTCAAAACACGACAGATATCAACTGAAACACGAGGCTGCCTTGTCGACACTTGCTCACAATTTACAACATCGTTGACAAAAAGCTGGCTTTCAGCTCAGCTTCAAGGGAAGCATAGAAGAAGTGAAATTATTAAACAGTTTGGAAAAAAAATTTATTCTTAAAAATTACTATTGAAACATGAATGGTGAACGTCTTTGAAATACACAAAATGAACTTGAATGTTATAAAATTAAAAAGAAAAGAAGCCAAAAACTGTTCTTTAATAATTCTGGTCTGGGAATTTTCATAGTACAGAAAAGGGAAACTATCAAATTCACCAGAACTGCCACAATTAAGAATTGAATTATTTTTAACTTTAAATGAACAAAAAATTAAAATCTTAAAAAACGCCAACTAATAACTAACCATCACACGACCGAAATGGTTACGTGATGTTGATAATCCTCAGATAGGCGATATTGTTTATTTAAAAGAAATGAACACCCACCCTTTAGCATGGCCTTTAGGTCCCATTGTTGCGTTATACCCTGGTTCGGAAGGTAAGGTTCGCGTGGTCAGTGTTAAAACTCAGGGGGGAGTATACCGAAAACCGGTAAATAAATTTAATTTTTTAAATGAAGTTCCTTTTTTTAAAAATTTTTCTTAACTGCTCCCTTCAAAGAAATCCCAACCGAGTTAACAAAACATAAGTCACCGTCATTTTTCTCGATCGGTTTAAATGTATCAGGCGACTGTTTTAAAATTCTCCCATCAACATGAAATTTAAATTTAACCTCGACAATTATTTTTTCAACAGAGCAAGTATACTTTCTCCTTAAAATTTTCAAATAATACACAAAATGAGGAACGAACTCTGTATCTGGCGAATACTCATAAAAAGTATAATCCGAAATCCACGATGAATGCCTATAATCATTGCAACTAATATCAACAGTCAAAACGACAGCAGAACGATCTGGAAAATAATCATAAAGAACAACAGGATTTCGACTAATAAAAATCGTCGTCACTGAATTTTCGAATAGCGTCAAATCTTCAATCACAAATTTTTCTGTAAGAATTTCCCCAGCTTTTATTTTACACCACGAGCTTTCTCTATTTTTGAAATTTAAATTTTCCACATGAGACCATAATTCTTGATAAGTAAAAAAACCTTTTCCCAGCTCTGAATTATGAAAATTTACAACAGAACTGATCGTCTCGAAATTTTCTAATTTTAAATAAGGAACTAATTCATGTTCCTCCAAAAAATTTTTAATATCCATGGATTTTTCGTGCTTTTTCAAATAACTATCCGCCCATTTAAAAACATTTCCGATAATGTATGAATCCATTCCAGTCAAATTCAGCAACGCCTTAATCGATTTCGGTTCCAAAAGAGAATAATATTCTTCTTCGTCCAAGATTTTATATGTGAAATTTTTACGGAAAAGAAATTGAATTAAAATATTATTAAATAACTCTCGACATCCGCAGGAACAAGCCATGTTTAAAGCTCTGCAGACGTTTTCGTTTAAATCCGTAAATCTGAGAACATCCGTGCATTTTTTCTTTAGCTTCGTTATTTGGTGCTTCCAAGCAATCGGAAAAATTATCAAAGCATCCGTTATAGAACATTCTTGAAACTCCATCAGGCAATCCAAAAATAATTTAAAAGTAGTGGCGTCATAATCCTGGACTTCGATAAGGTTTCCAGGTGCCAAATTCCGGAATGATTCTTCAAATAAAGAACTTTTAACCGCAAGGAAACTTCTGGAAACTTTGATGATCTGGGCATCGTTGAAGAGGAAGGTAGGCTCAGCATATGTTTCGTAGAAAATTTCTTTTATTCTTTGGATTTCTGCGTCTTTGACCTACGAAGAAAAGAAAGGACTTTTTCGTTATTACTAAGGAAAATTTCGGATTGAGTCCGACAACTGAGGGGAAAAAATTAAATTAAATGCGGATTTTTTGCTTTACAATTTATATAATTGAAAAAATTAGAATTATAAAACCAACAAAATTCTAATTCAGTATTCCAACTTAAATATTTTAAAAAACTAAATTACGAAAAATTAGCAGAACGCAATTATGTGAAAAAAAATAATTAGTTAAAAAGCAACAAAAAAAAAATCTTTACTATTTTTTCTTTAAATGAGAAATATGAATAGAATAAGTAAAATTCAAATCGCTTCTACAAGGCTCAATCGGATACAATATCGGCTCCATTGAAGTTTTAAGAATTCTACAATCAAAGTAGAAGTCATAAAAAATTTGTAAAAATAAATCAGACACAACGTTTTGCTTATAGTCAAACTGAAAAACAGCTTCTTGTCGCTCGGTAAAATTAGCACTTTCATTTTCTTGAAACAATTGCTGTGACAACACTTCATTATTGCCCACTGTGCATTTCACTGTCCACTGCAACATATCTTCCTCATTACATTCACTTTCTTCATCACCCTCTTTTGCTTCCGCTTCCTTATTTTCCTCCTCTTTTTCTTCCTCATCATATTCCTCTTCCTCGTCTTCATCCGGATCATAATCTGGATCTTCTTCTGGGAATTTGTTAAAAACGACAGGATTTCTAGTGACTCGTACAACAGTCGTATAATCTTCCAAAAAAGGGACATTAAAAATTGTAAAACCTTCCACAACTTTTTTGCTAATTTCATTTTCATCAAGTTTCAATTGTTCCCATTTACATTTCTTTTTATCATGCCCGATTTTCTCAATGTAATTCCAACAATCTTCAAGATCGAAAAAATCTTTTCCCGCATCCGATTTCATAAAATCAAATAATGACTGTGAAGTTTCAAAACAAGTTAATTCTAATTTATGAATAATATTGTAATCCTTCAAAAATTCTTTCAAAATGATATTCTTGTTCTTTTTCTTTAAATATTTTTTAGCCCAATAAACAACATTTTTAAGAACGCATGAGTCTATTTTCAAATCCTTCAACAAAACAGCCATTGATTCTGGTTCCAAGAGACAAAAATATTTCTTATCGTCCAATAATTTATAAATCTGATTTTCATTAGTCAAAAATCCCATTATTTCATCCATTAATTCTTGGCATTTACAAAACAAAGCCAAATTCAAAGCCAAACAAACATTTTCATCTAAAGAAGTCGGTTTTAAAATATCAACACACTTTTCAATAAGGTTGAAAGTTTCATATTTCCATGCAATCGGAAATACGATCAAAGCATCAAGCTGTGAACATTTTTGGAATCCCATTAAGCAATCCAAAAACAATTTAAATGTAGAATAATCGTAATCCTTGATTTCAATGATCCCATCTTGAGATGACTCCATAAACAATTCGTGAAAAATATCACTTTCCGCTGCGAGAAAGGCTTTACTGGATTTGATTGTTTGGCCATCGTTAAATCGAAACATGGCGTCGGCGTATGACTGGTAACACACTCTGTTTTTTCTTGCTTTATTCCGATCTCCCTAAAAAGAAAGAGAAGATTTTTTTTAAAATTCCCAAATGATCATAAAGGACTTAAAAACATAATAAATTAATGATCATTCACCAATCACATTTTTTCTAAAAACTAGCCCCTCAAAATACGGTTATGCCACCAGCTATACATAAGAGTTTACATGTTGCATAGTTATATTAATTTTTTAGAAATAGACCGCCCTACTGAGCTTAATTTTCCAATTTTGAAATCCAACGCTTAAATTTGAAATTAGTGACCATTGAAACCCCTTGGAACGAAGAAGAATCCAATTCCAATAATTTCAAGAAATTACATGCAATGTATATGCAGTCACGTACGACCTGTTGCATAACCTTGATTCAGAAGCTCAGAATTTCTGGCGGACCTATTAGGCTGAACGCTTCACTATGAGATTTTTTTTTTACTTCGGAATAAAAGTGGATACATTTTATCAATTTAAGGGCAGGAAAAATGGAGGGAAAAGAATTAATATCTGACAAACATTTCCGGTCAGGTTCCAAGTTTCACAGTCGCAAGTGACAACAGGGCGAACATTATAGATGCGGAGCTTAGCCTGCCTGGATAAGACTCGACTGTGAAAAACATGGCCTAGCGAATACAAACAACGGCCACCACTTTGGATCTCTTTCTTGTATGACTATCTAAATATGGGTGAATTCCCCTCGAAAAAAAATTAGGCAAAGCATTTTTTCTTTGAAAAACGATATAATTCAAAACACTTCTAGAAGTCTTCAAACCAACAAAATTATTTATTATTCCAACTTTAAATCAAAAAACTAACAACAGCAAAAAGACGTTTCAATGAAGTAATACAAACAGAAAAATTACTCAGACATTATGAATAAAAATACATCAATTCTAAATTTTTGACGTCAAGCTTGAAAAAAAAAAGACTAACTTCACACCAAGACGCAGCCAAAAAAAATCAAATCAATATTTAATTTTTCAAATGCGAAATATGAATAGAATAAGTAAAATACATATTATCTTTATAAACCTTCATTGGATACAACATCTGCTCCATTGAAGTTTTAAGAATCCTACAATCATGATAAAAATCGTAATCAATCTGTAAATGCATATCAGTTACAATGTTTTGCTTATAATCAAATTGGAAATCGGATTTCTCCCGTTCAATAAAATTATCAATATCAAGTTCTCCGATGTCTTGATCTGCTTGCAATTCCTCATCCATTACTTTGCACTTAACCGACCAATTTATCATAAGTCTTTCATTTTCCTCTTCATTACTCATTTCATTTGAATTGTATTCCGCGCCTACTTCTGGATAATCATAAAAAACGACAGGATTTCTTTCAACATGTACGACGGTTTTATAATCTTCCAAGAAAGGAACGTTATGGATTTCGAAAAATTCCGTGACTGTTGTAAATTCTTCATTACTGACTTTCAATTCCACCCAATTACATTTCTTATGATCATGCCCCACTTTTTTAATATAATTCCAACAATCTCCGAGATCGAAGAAATCTTCTCCCATATCCGACTCCATAAAATTAAATAACGACTCTGAAGTTTCGAAACAAGATAACGTTAATTCGTCAATAATGTTATATCCTTTCAAAAAATCTTTCAAATCCACGTTCTTCTTATTTTTCTTTAAATATTTTTCAGCCCAATGAAAAACATTCTTAAGAACGTATGAATCAATTTTCAAATCCTTCAGCAAGATCGCCACTGACTCGGGTTCCAACAGATGAAGATATTTTTTATCGTCCAATACTTTATAGATTTGTTTTTTATCGCTTAAAAATTTCACTATTGCTTCCACCAGTTCCTTGCAACCACAAAGCGACGCCAAATTCAAAGCCAAACAAACGTTTTCATCTAAAGAAATCGGTTTTAAAATAAGAAGACATTTCTTGATGAAGTTAAAGGTTTCGTATTTCCATGCAGTCGGAAATACCGTCAAAGCATCCAACACCGTACATTTTTGGAATCCCATCATGCAATCCAAGAAGAGTTTAAAAGTAGCAAAATCATGATCCTCTAGTTCTATGATTCCTGTTTGAGATGATTCCTTGAACATTTGGTGAAAAATTTCGCTCTCCACGGCGAGAAAGGCTTTATTGAATCTTAGGGTTTTGCCATCGTTAAACTGAAACATGGCGTCTGCGTACAATTGGTAGCATACTTGGGTTCTTCTAGCTTTAATCCGATTTCCATCCTAAAAAGAAAGAGAAGTTTTGTTTTGTAATTCTCCAATGATTATGAAAGGTTTTCAAACATCTAATTTATTGACTAAGCTAGTAACCCAGAGAGCGCATCTTTACATATTTATTCGTTCTCTTTCATTGTACAACTTAGATTTAAAGCATGTTAGAACTTGAAAGCTTATGAAGAAGGGCAAGAAGATTATTCTTATTTCAAAAAAAAACTACAGAAAATATAATGGTTTCATCTCCCCTGCGCAGTTTAACTCAGTCTGACCATAAGTTAAACAAATGGATGTCGATCCATTCCACTGGCACATCCTTTTCCGCTGGCACAGCGTTCAGCAGTGTCTCTGCTCTCGCTTTCACAGATTGGCAACACCAAGGAGGCTTCGCGCTTCATGAAAGGTAATTTTTCACATCGCGCCGCCGAAACCGCGATACGAGTCTGGGACGTCGACCCGGTCTTCCGCATCCATCTCAGCATTCTCTGATCTCAACTTAATCGCAGGGAAGGCGGATACTTTGCGCGCCCTTGCCCTTGCCAGCAAACATTGGTAGCCATCTTCTACAAAATATGACCTGGGAACCTGACGGGAGTCGTAATTGGAATTCCGTCTCGCTTGAAGACTTCTCGCCTCGGCCAACACCAGCCGCTACTTATTCTACCCAGATTTTCGGCTCATCCAGCCGTGTCGTAGACGCCCTCGCTCTCTACATGAGGAATTCCGACACGATGACGCCTTATTTATATCACAGATTCAGCCGCAGTGGAGATGAAACCTTATAATATTACAGGATGTCTTACTTGATAATTAAATTTCTTCAAAACGGACTCTACAGCGTAACACCAGTTTCCTGCATTAGGATAATTCAAATCGACGATCAATTAAATATTGAATGTTTCTTTAGTAGAAATAACGAATCAGGACTTAAGTTGTTAAAAAAATGTAATATTTGAGTATTTGAACATTTTTTTAATTTAAAAATAATACTTTCAAGTTTTACTTTGTCTCTGCAACATGAAATATCTCGCCAGTCCGCCCCTATTCTAATGCCACGTCAAAACGACTTGTTTACCAGAATAATCATCCTTATCAAAGAAACCAAAACGAGACCGTTAAAAAAATCGTCACCTCAGCAAGTCTCATTCACATTCTCATGAGATAAGATCACATTTTAAAATAAATCCAACTGAGACGATTACATACCTAAACAATGATTCATTTCATTCACCAGCAGTTTTTTACTTCTCTAATGTTTCCAAGAATCGCCGTGACAGCAACTCCACTCAACCGAAATGATTTTTTTACACGATTATCTGATCCAATACAAAAAACTTCATAATGGCGTGTTTTCCTTTACATCAATTAGTCCTGATTTCTTCTTTTCACACTTCTTATCTAACCGATGTCCCTTTAATTACATTTTTGCGTGTTTTCCTATTACATCATGCATCAGACAATGATTAGGGAAAGAAAAAATTAAGCAATGGAAGATTTCTTCAAACATAAAAAAACGATTTAATAAGAAAAATTTTTCAACACAGAATATTCTTTGTCAATTTTTAACAAATTACAAAAAAAAAAAAATCTATAAACTACAAACAAATTTCAAAAAAAAAGTCATTGGTAAGCTTAAACCTAATCGTTGATAATAAAAAAAAATAAAAAGCCAATAATGGCAAAAAGAAGTAGCAAAACATGCAAATTTTAAATCATTGATTATTTCTTTTCGAAAAAAGTAAATTAAAGTTCCTCATAAGGATTTTTGAGAATTTTTGAATTTCCTCTAATCCTTTTACTTCGAAAGGTATCAACTCTTATCAATTTAAACTCATTGTTAAATTTGAAACCCGAAGCTTTGTCAGCAAGGTTTTTCAAAACAATATCCTTCGTGAAACACAAATCATTCGGATCTTTCTCAAAAAATTTAGCCCCAAAACATTGAGGTCGAAAACTCGCCTTCTTAATTCTACAATCATACCAAAATTTATACTTAATCTCGATTTTAAGATTTTCAGCACCGAAATTGAAATATTTCTTATTTAAATTAAAAAATGAAAAACATTTTTCATTACAAGAACTCAACTTCTCCACATTTCCGCTTTTTTCTTCGTCTTCACCATAAGTATTATTTTTTTCTGAATCTAATTTGTAACAAAAAACACCCCAAGTAATCATAGTTTCATCGCCAAACGGAAATTCGTAAAAAACGATTTCATTTCGAGTAATAGATAATGCGAAACTATCTAGATCGATCAAACAATGTTTACAATCAACAAAAAATATTTCAGTTATCGTTTCATTTTTCTTTACATTAACCCATTCACTGAAATTATTTTCAATTTCTTTGATGCGCTGTAAAATTTTCAAAGGGGTGAAAAAATTTAACCCCAAAGTTAAATCGTGAAATTTTAAAATTGAAGCGACATCTCGAAAGTACTCAAGCTTAATATTATCAATGATTTTATAAGCAGTGAACAAAGTTCTCAGACTTGTATCTTTGTTTTTTTCTTTTATATAATTTTGACCCCATTTAATGACAAGTTCAATCAAGTACAAATCCAATTTTGTTTTGGATAACAAAGCCGATACTGATTCGGGCTCCAACAGAAAACAATATTTCTGAACGTAAAAAACTTTCTGAATTAAAAGCCTCTTAACCAAAAGATCGTCAATAATGTATTTGGCCAATTGGTCACATTTATAACAAAGAGCCAGATTTAAAGCTAAACACATGTTCCTGGTTAATTTTGTCCGTTTCAAAACCTCAACGCACTTGTCGATACATTTTAAAACTTCATAAGTGCAAGCGATTGGAAAAATTCGCAAGGCATTTGGAACCGTGTAATTTTTAAATCCCATCAGGCAATCCAAAAATAATTGGAAAGTCTCTGAATCGAAATCGTTGATAATGATCTCATTGCAAGATGTAAATATTTGAAAGAAAGCTGCGCTTTCTAATGATAATGAAGCCCCGTGGAATTTGATTTGGTCGCCGTTGGTAAACTTGGCGCTGCGATCGGCCGAAATGTCATAGAACAACTCCTTTCGTTGTTTAGCGTAGGAAGCATTCTAAGACAAAATAGAAAGAACAAAGTGAGAAATTTAGATAAAATTGAAATCTCAAAATTTTGCAGATGAGATGGATCACATCTATAAAGTGTTGCCTTCCTTCCATTTAGTATCTTCCTCCGTAACCAAGGCTTTATAATAATAAAAAAATCCATTAACCTGCTAATAATCTATGATAATTTATTAACAATCAAAATAACAATGCATTTCAAAAATCAATTTCTCTTTTTAATTACAATATTGTTTGTAAAACATAACTCTTCTGGATTTTTGTTTACAAACTTAGCACCAACACAAGAAGGTGAAAATGTTGATTTCAAAATCCTACAATCACACCAAAATTTATATCGAACTTCTATTTTAAATTCTCCTTCAACATCATCAAGCCCTGTTTTCGAACCATAAAACCATTCTATATTTTTAGCGCATAAATTTTCGACGTTATAATTTTTCTCATTACGTCTGTGATGCTCTTTTTCTTTATCTAATTCCAGTTTGTAATAGAAAATATCCCAAGAAATCATATCTCTAGTATACGGTGGAACTTCGTAGAACACAACTTCATTCCTCCTCACACACAAATAAAAATCATTCAAACATACAAAACAATTTTTACTATC
The DNA here is from genome assembly GCA_023512825.1 of Liposcelis brunnea. Taxonomy (NCBI): domain Eukaryota; kingdom Metazoa; phylum Arthropoda; class Insecta; order Psocodea; family Liposcelididae; genus Liposcelis; species Liposcelis brunnea. The sequence continues at coordinate 6,410,955 of CM042073.1, read as the reverse complement.
AACAACGAATATTTCAGTTATCGACTCTTCTTTATTTATGTGAACCCATTCACTTTTGATATTCAACATCTTTCTTGTATGAGCTAATAATTCTGCAGGAGTGAAAAAATTTAAACCCAAATCTGATTCATTGAACTTAAAAACTGATTCCAAATTCTCAAAACATTCCAATGTAATGTAATTATCAATATTACATGCGGCAAAAAAATCTTTAACGTCCATACTTTTATTTTTTTCTTTCAAAAATTGTTGGCCCCATTTAAACACAAGCTCGATCAAAAAAGAATCTACTTTTGTTTTAGATAACAAAGCCGATACCGATTCGGGCTCTAACAAAAAGCAAAACTTCTCCTCGTAAAAAATCCTTTGAATGAAATATTCTTTAACCAAAAAATCATCAATAATGTACTTGGCCAATTTTTCGCAATTATAATAACAAGCCAGATTCAAAGCTAGGCACAAATTCTCATTCAATTCCGTTGGTTTAAGAATTTCTGAACATTGATCGATGCATTTTACGACTTCATACTTGCATGCGATTGGAAGAATGAGCAAAGCATCAGTGACCTCATAATTTTTAAACTCCATCAAGCAATCCGTAAACAATTTGAAAGTGTCCCATGATAACAATTTGAAAGTGTCAATTTATAAGATGATAAGAATTCGATAAAGAGATACTATTAAAAAATCACTTCTCTTCTACCTTCTTTTTTATTTCCCTACAATTCTGCAGCGAAATCATAACCTCTGATTAATCGCTAGTATAGCTTATGAATTTTTGAACTATTAATTTATAAACTAGATATATATTACAACAGCAACCTACAATTCATTCATTTTGCACTATTAATGAAATATCACTTGTAAAATATGATTCTTCAGGATTTTTTGCAACAAAACTAACGCAAGTACAAGAAGGCTGAAACTTATTTTTCAAAATTCTACAATCATACCGAAATTTATATCGAACTTCTATTGTTAATTCTCCTGTAACATCGTCCAATTTTGTATCATAACAATAAAATTTTTGCTTATTTTTATTACATAATGTCTCAATGTAAAATAATGTTTCATTACTTGTAAGATGCCCTTTTTCTTTTTCGGATTCCAATTTATAATAATATATATCCCAAAAAACCATATGTTTGTGACGGTCCTTTGAAGGTGAAACTTCATAAAACACGAGCTTATTTCGGCTTATAATCAACTCAAAATGCTTTAAGCTGAAAACCAAGCTACAATTAATTTTCTTCATGGTAAAAATTTCAGTTATCGTTTCTTCCTTTTTAACCAGAACCCATTCACTTCTGTTCTTCGACATGTTACGAACGTGAGCTAATATTTTTTCAGGGGGAAAAAAATTGAAGCTCAGATCTGATTCATTGAACCTAAAAATTGATTCGACATCTTCAAAAAATTCCAATTTGATGTGATTATCAATATTATACGACGCAAACAGATCTTTAACGTCTACAACTTTATTCTTATCTTTTAAGAAATTCTGACCCCATTTAAAAACAAGTTCAATCACGTACGAGTCCACCTTTATTTTAGATAGTAAAGCCGATACCGATTCGGGCTCTAGCAAAAAGCAAAACTTCTCCTCGTTAAAAATTTTTTGAATTAAATTTTCTTCCACTAAAAAATCATTAACTATGTACTTGGTTAATTTCTCACAATTATAATATAACGCCAGATTCAAAGCTAAGCACACGTTTTCATCTAGTTCAGTTGGCTTAAGAATCTCTGAACATTTATCGATGCATTTTGTTACTTCATACTTGCATGCGATTGGCAGAATAAGCAAAGAAATTTCAACCGTGTAATCTTTAAATTTCATCAAACAATCCATAAACAATTTGAAAGTCTCTGAGTCAAAGTCCTCAATTTTGATTTCCTTTGAAGTCATAAGAATTTGACTGAGAACATTACTCTCTATTGATAGAAGAGCCCCATTGAATTTGATTTTATCGCCGCTGCTGAACGTGGCTTCACAATCGGCAAATACCTCATAGAAAATCAGCTTTCGTCTTTGGTTCCGAGAAGAATTCTGCAGATAAACAGAAAAAAAAACAGTCAAGAATAATGGTAAATAAATTAAGCTGAAGAATTCTTTATCACTTTGATCGTCACTTTCATTACAGTCTAAATCAAATAAATAAGAAATATTTCTTCGAACATAATCAATGTCTCCAACAACCGCATCCGAATTCCTGATAATTTCTCCGATGTATTTGCAGACAAAGGTTCCCTTTGAAATTTTCTCCAAGGCTTTGATTCCCCATCCGCATTTTTCGGTTTTGAAGATTCCCAATTCAACTTTCCGTCCTGTTGAACTACGCGATTTACACAATTGCTTAAGCACGTGCATTTTGAATTACATTCGTAAATAGCAGAAAGCTCAGGGATTCTTAATTTCCCCTGAACATTAAGCAAAATATGAATTAGCAGCAGGTCCGCAGCATTGAGATTTTTGGTTGCATCCGATGGAGGATCCAAGGGCATTACAACATTTTCACCTAATGTAGGCTTCACATCATAATTAAAATCCTTCGGAAAAATATCGAAATCTACATTGTTTTCTACTTTAATGCGGCTACTTTCTAATTGATTAATCTTCTTTTCAAGCTCTTTTAATTTATCTAATTGCTCCTCTCTAATCTTACATAATTAAAGACAAATTTTGTAGTTCATCGCCCTTCTAAACATTCCAGGATCTCTATGACTATACATTCCAATCAATGTTCTGTGAGAGCAATTAACGAATTAAATATGTTCATATTTAATTCGTTAATTGCTCTCACGATTTCTCACGATCTCTCTGGACGTACAGGATTACATAAACAACATAAAAGAAAAACAAAGCAATCAATTGTTGGTTGCTAGGGGTAACAAGTCGTCGGCGGTGGTTTCGGTTTCCTCACATGTTCTTAAAATTAAATCATATTGTTTTTCCGTTTCTTCTTTAAATCGCCGCAAATTTTGTCCGAAAATATCGCTGATGTCTAAATAATCTTCTGAAAATTCATCTAAGATCATTTTATTATTATAATTATTTTCTTTCAGCTTATTGTAAATTTCATAAGTTTTAAGGCCATCTTCCACCTCTTTGTTAATTTTTTCTCTCTCTCTTTTTGGCGGTTTTTGAACTTCGAAATATTCGCAGAATATCAAATTGCAACCCGTCATATTTTCGATCGGCTCATAGGTGTTATATCTAGAACTCCACCCTTTCCATTTCACGAAATAGGTCATTTTATTCAAGTCGTCGTCTTCTATGTGGTAACCAACGATCTTTTCAATTTCATACGACTCCTCGGGATCCCATGTTTTAATTTTTTTTACGTGGCGGCTCCTCCGATTTCGAAGAACTAGGTGCTGCACTGGGCGTTGATCTTGGAGTGATGATGCCTGG